>CAWUFW010005520.1:0-1318708 GCA_963921515.1 Calotriton arnoldi | reverse complement strand
TTGGTCACTGTGATAATGGGGGTTTGAACCCCATTGCCACAATGTTCAAGATGTGCTTCAGCTATGGACCCCACACTTACATTTTGGTCACTGTGATGATGGGGGTTGGACCCCATTGCCACAGTGGTCATGGTCTGCTTGCATTGTGGGGGCCACACACATTTATGTGTGGCACATGTGATAGGGGGTCACATTGTATGTTCAAAGTCATGTTCAGTGTTGTAGGCATTTGACACAGTCTACACACGCTTGTCATGGTGTTGGGGGATGTCTTTATGTTGCATTATTTATGTTGGTGTGTGCTTGTTGTGTCATATATTAGCCATCCTGTGAGTGGGGGTGTTGTTGGTGGTAGGCATCCAGCCCCCATGGGTAGAGGTGGTAGTAGTGACAGGCATCCAGCCCCCATGGGTAGAGGTGGTAGTAGTGACAGGCATCCAGCCCCCATGGGTAGAGGTGGTAGTAGTGACAGGCATCCATCCCCCATGGGTAGAGGTGGTAGTAGTGGTAGGCATCTGGCACCCCTGGGTAGGGGTGGTAGTGGTGGTAGGCATCCAGCCCCCCATGGGTAGAGGTGGTAGTAGTGACAGGCATCCAGCCCCCATGGGTAGAGGTGGTAGTAGTGACAGGCATCCATCCCCCATGGGTAGGGGTGGTAGTTGTGACAGGCATCCAGCCCCCATGGGTAGAGGTGGTAGTAGTGGTAGGCATCTGGCACCCCTGGGTAAGGGTGGTAGTAGTGGTAGGCATCTCGCACCCCTGGGTAGGAGTGGTAGTGGTGGTAGGCATCCAGCCCCCATGGGTAGGGGTGGTAGTTGTGACAGGCATCCAGCCCCCATGGGTAGAGGTGGTAGTAGTGGTAGGCATCTGGCACCCCTGAGTAGGGGCGGTAGTGGTGGTGGGCATCTGGCACACCCTGGGTAGAGGTGGTAGTGGTGGTAGCCATCCAGCCCCCCATGGGTAGGGGTGGTAGTTGTGACAGGCATCCAGCCCCCCATGGGTAGAGGTGGTAGTAGTGGTAGGCATCTGGCACCCCCTGGGTAGGGGTGGTAGTGATGGTAGGCATCCAGCCCCCCATGGGTAGGGGTGGTAGTAGTGACAGGCATCCAGCGCCGCATGGGTAGGGGTGGTAGTAGTGACAGGCATCCAGCCCCCATGGGTAGAGGTGGTAGAAGTGGTAGGGCATCTGGCACCCCCTGAGTAGGGGTGGTAGTGGTGGTGGGCATCTGGCACCCCCTGGGTAGAGGTGGGATTAGTGGTAGGCATCTGGCACCCCCTGGGTAGAGGTGGTAGTAGTGAAAGGCATCCAGCCCCCCATGGGTAGAGGTGGTAGTAGTGGTAGGCATCTCGCACCCCCTGGGTAGGAGTGGTAGTGGTGGTAGACATCCAGCCCCCCATGGGTAGGGGTGGTAGTAGTGACAGGCATCCAGCCCCCCATGGGTAGAGGTGGTAGTAGTGGTAGGCATCTGGCACCCCTGAGTAGGGGTGGTAGTGGTGGTGAGCATCCAGCCCCCCATGGGTAGAGGTGGTAGTAGTGACAGGCATCCAGCCCCCCATGGGTAGAGGTGGTAGTAGTGACAGGCATCCAGCCCCCCATGGGTAGAGGTGGTAGTAGTGGTAGGCATCTGGCACCCCTGGGTAAGGGTGGTAGTAGTGGTACGCATCTGGCACCCCTGGGTAAGGGTGGTAGTAGTGGTAGGCATCTGGCACCCCTGGGTAGGGGTGATAGTAGTGGTAGGCATCTGGCACACCCTGGGTAGAGGTGGCAGTAGTGGTAGGCATCTGGCACCCCTGGGTAGAGGTGGGAGTAGTGACAGGCATCCAGCCCCCCATGGGTAGAGGTGGTAGTAGTGGTAGGCATCTGGCACCCCCTGGGTAAGGGTGGTAGTAGTGGTAGGCAACTGGCACCCCTGGGTAAGGGTGGTAGTAGTGGTAGGCATCTGGCACCCCCTGGGTAGGGGTGGTAGTAGTGGTAGGCATCTGGCACACCCTGGGTAGAGGTGGTAGTAGTGGTAGGCATCTGGCACCCCTGAGTAGGGGTGGTAGTGGTGGTGGGCATCCAGGCCCCTATGTGTATATGTGGCATTGCTGATGGCCATCCCGCCCCTATGGTGCTGCTGTTGCTGGTGTAAGTAATTTCTGCATCCCTCTGTGTGTGTGTGATATGTCGGGTACGTGTAGTTTGTTTTTGTGGTTGGTGTCTGACTTACCTTCTGCGCCGTACGCGTCCGTGCCTGTTCCGGTAGTAGATGTAGAATATTGGTAGGATCGGCACGATGGGATTCATAGTTGGTTCGTCTCATTCGTCTTTCTCTTTGCTTCGCCTCGTCCTCGTCGCTGGCGTGTTCGTCTCGTAGCCGTGGATCGTGTTGTGGCGCGAATCGGAGCTTATGTGCGCCTCTCCCGGATGCTTTGACGTGCCGTGCGTAACGACGGGTTTGGCGCGTACGGAAAGCGCATCGTACTTGTCCGGCCGGACGGGGCTGCATTTTGGCTTCCGTGCGACTCGATTTTGCGTTTCCCGATCCGCCTCGGTCTGAAAACAGGACCTGGATTGGGTGAGTATGACTGGGTCGGAATCTATGCAGTTGTGCGCATCGTACTTGCTCGTTCGGAATAATGTGCGGATCGGTCGGGAAACAGGCATTCGCCTGGCTTTTTTCCCGGCCGAATAGTGTTAGGTGCGCCTCCGACCGAGATCGGAATCGGCCCCAAAGTCTTTGTACCACTGGGAAGGCTTTGGATGTGACCGCAGCTTATATCAACCTTGGCCAGCCACAAACTGAAACCACGCCCGGAGCCCCAGGCTCTTTATTACTTTTTTTTACGCTGGACTGGCGTATGCCAGTCCAGCACATTACACTCACGTGCAGGGGGTCCCAACTAAACTCTCCCCCACGTAACTGGGAGAGGTGGTCTCGCCCTCACCTCAATGACACTACATTCCTCCTTTACCAGGAAATAACAATAACCAAACAAACTTCAAACAAAGGCATTGGACATTGGGTCCACTTAGAGTTCATAGGCTAAAGTCCGCTATAACATAATACTCATGGAACATTCTTACTTGGCTGCAGAACACTGGTATTTGCCCACAGCAACTGGATTGGCAATCATCTCCGGTCAGCAAGACACAAAGTCTTTGTACCACTGGGAAGGCTTTGGATGTGACCGCAGCTCATATCAACCTTGGCTGCTTCGCAGTGAGGGTGTCAGCAAAGATACTGGTGGACCATTGCTCCTTCCGGTTCTGGCACCTTCACCTCTGACAGCGGGGAGCTCCGGCTCTGAGCCTAGGGAAGTGGCGAGGAGGGCGTTGCACATAGATCTTCTGCTGTTGCATTTGGGGATTCGTCACATTCTCCACTGATCCGTGGGGGTTGGTTGCGACATCATCACGTGGTGAACTTGCCCCTGGAAACTCCTCAGTGTTATCTTGCGGGACTTTCTTGAATTGAGAGATGCTGCGGGTTACACTCTCTTGGCCTCTTTGAGTGGTTACTTTGGTACCTTTGACTTCGACCACTATCCACGGGTCTAGTTTAAATGGTAACCGGAATTTCCCTCCGGCTTGGCAGTCCTGCATCAATATACGGTACCCCACTAGGATGGAGCGCCCCTGAGCGTGTTTCTTTCGGGAGGCTTCTTCGTTGTTATGGGTTCTTCTGGAGTCCGATTGATTTGGGGGGTTGGGTGTCTCCTCCCACACAGGGTGATGTGGGATGGTATCCGTCACAGTTCGACCAAAGCATAGCTTGCTTGGAGAAACACCAGTGGTACAGTGTGGGGTAAGCCGGTATTCTTGTAAGAATTGGTACAAGGCTTGTTCCAGGTTGCGGTTCTCTGCTAGGGCAATCTGAATCGTCTTGTTGAGGGTTCTCATTAGGCGTTCCACTTCGCCATTGGCCTGGGGCCATCGCGGGGTTGTCCGGCGGTGTTTGACAATGTGGGACGCTAGATAGTCCATTAGTTCCACGCTGGTAAATGGCGGGCCATTGTCAGTACAAATCTCTTTGAATAGTCTGTGTATGGCCATTAGCTTTTTGAGCTTTGGGATTACGTCAGCCGCAAATGTTGTGGATATGATTTCTACCTCGGGGTACCGTGAAAAGTCATCCACTATGACTAGCATGTGTTTCCCTACAGGGAAACTGCTGAAATCTGCGCTTACCCTCTCCCACAGGTTGCTGGGAGCTGCTTCAGTGATGATCGGCGCAGGTCTATCCGGCGGACTAGTCGCTAGGCAGACGGGACAGTGCCTCACAACCGTTTCTATCTTCTGATCTAGGCCGGGAAACCAGACCTTACTTCGAAGTCGGTTTTTGGATTTGACAATCCCTTGGTGGGCTTTGTGCGTTAGGAGAGCAGCTTTCTGGGTCAGGCCTTCGGGTAGCACGAGGCGCGAGTCCCTAAGGAGGCAGCCGCCAGTAGTCACAGATAGCTCCTGGTGAACCTGATTAGGGCCTTCAGGATTTACTGAGCTGCCTCAGTATGGAGTGGCGTTGGATTTTGCAGTGCCCTCCAATCACCTGAGGCAACTGCTTGTATTGCAATTTGGAGGCAGTCATCTTTCTTCGTGGCCTCTATGACATCTTCCAGGGAGATTGGGAGGGGTTGGGATCTTTCTACGATCATCCTTACATAGTCCTCTGTGGCAGCTGCCTCAGCGGCCTCCGGGAGTGTGGCAGGTCGAGCGTGCCTTGATAGGAAATCTGCTGGGTATTGGGTGCCAGGCAGTATTCGATCTTGAATTGAATTTCTTGCAGTTGCAAAGTCCATTTTTCAATCCTCGGGGAGGGCGTGATGAGGAGCCTTCAAATAGCAGGATCAAAGGTTTGTGGTCGGTGATGACAGCAAATGGGTGGCCGTACAGATATATTTAGAAGTGTCAACAGCCCCACAGGATTGCGATTGCTTCCCTCTCGATCTGTGAGTACCGCTGTTCCGTTGGTGTGAGTGTTTGGCTGGCATAGGCCACTGGCGCCCATTCTCCGCACTCTTGTTGCTGAGGTAGGACTGCGCCTAGGCCAGTGGGGCTGGCATCCACTACGAGTTGTGACTCTCTTTGGGGTCGAAATACACCAGTGTGGTGTCCTCTGACACGGCTGCCTTGGTTTGTTGGAATGATTCTTCTGCTTGGATTCCCATGTCCATGGGCTGGTGGCTTTGGTCAGGTCTCTGAGCGGGCCAGTTAGGTCTGACAGATTCTTGATGAACCGTCTGCAGTAGGTTACCATGCCCAAGAAACTGCGGACTCCCGACACTGATGTTGGGGCTGGTGCTTCTTGGATATCTTTTACTTTGTCGGGTCGGGTCGATGCCTTTATCGGAGAATCGATAGCCAAAAAACTGATATCCTTCCACAGGAAATCGCACTTCTCTCAGTGTAGGGTGAGCCCACTGTCTCTGAGGCGGGAGAAAACAGCTTGGAGGCGACGGAGGTGTTCTTCCAACGTGGGAGCGTGCACCAGAATATCGTCGCTCACGTTGAGCACTCCACTCAGCCCATGGAGGATGTTTTTGATGATGTTCTGGAAGACCTCGGCAGCGCTAGAGATTCCAAAGTTGAGCCTGGTGTACCTCCAGAACCCTGTGTGAGTCGAGAAGGTGGTGATGGGTCGGGAGTCTGGGTGCAGAGGTATTTGATGGTAACCAGACTGAAGGTCCATCTTGGAGAACCACTTGGATCCTGCCAGTTCACCAATGATGTCATCTACGGTCGGTGTGAGGTGGCGTTCCCGCTTAATCGCTAAGTTTGGGACTCTCATGTCTACACAGATGCGTACAGCGTCTGGCTGTTTTGGCTTCTTCGCCACGACGATGGGTGATACCCACGGCATTGGTCCTCGGACCCGTTCGATGATGCCCGCTCTCTCCAGAAGTCAGAGCTCGGCCTCTACCTTTGGTCGGAGATGGAAGGCGATCCTTCGGTGTCTGAGGGCTTTTGGAGCCACTGATTTGTCGATGTGTAACTGGATGGCTGGTCCTTTCAAGCACCAAATCCCATCAAACAATGGCGTGAAATCCTGCAGTATGCAGTCCAAGTTGTATACGTGCATGTCGAATGCAAACTGGATCAGATTGAGGTCTTGAGTGGTGCGGCAGCTAAGGAGGAACCCTGACCCCTCCTGCGAGACCTTTGCACGTTGGTGGGTAGCGTCATGAGAGAGATCTGCTTGGAAGACACCGCACAGCTTCAGAGGCAAACGGTTGCCGAATGCGTATACTTCCACGTTGGTGCTGCGGAGTGTTGGTGGGTTGGGTAGGATGTGGTATATGCTTGTGGCCATGAGGTTGATGGTGGCTCCTGTGTCAATGAGCGTGGAGACGGAGTGGTCTTGCACTCCGATCTTGCAAATCGGCGCGGTCTTCCGGTGTCCGTGAGCGTATTCAACATCCTCACTACGTGGACAGTGGCTACGTCATCTTCATCCATGTCACTGCTGGAAAAGTCCTCTGGGTGCGGTTCAACTGCGTGCACTTGCTTCTGTGGGCCTTTGGGCCATCTTCTCCGCGACGAGCGGCAGACTTTGGAGAAGTGGTTCTACTTATCATATGCACTGCAGGTTTTGCCACTTGCAGGGTAGGTTCCGTTGGGGGTATGTGCCCCCGCACCACCCGCACATGTGACTCTGCTGGCTTTGCTTGGCCGATTGTGGGGCTGATTTGGTGAGCTTCGGTGTGTTCCCGCGCATCTCTGTGTGTATGGCGTTGACTGGTTCTTCCTTGATCGGAGTGGCGGAGTTGGGGTCCATGTGGGCTGCTCTCGCCTTGGACAGTTATTTGGAGCGCCCCAGCATCAGAATGTCTCTCATGGGCATGTTATGCTCTTGCATTACACGTTCACGCAGTTTGGATGATGTGCACCCTTGAATGAATTGTGCCCGGACTTCGTCATCTTCATCCGGGAGGGTGCAGGTGCTCGCCAGTTCTCTCAGCCGCCCGTACAAAACGTCTACTGACTCGTCCGGCAGCTGTCGTGCTTGGCGGAGTAGGAACCGCTCATAGTCAGGGTTGGCATAGGGTTCAAAGTGTGCTGTGATAGCATCACACATGGTGGCGTAATTTCTCAGAGGTCCGGCCTCTCGTACTGTCTTAAAGATCTTGTGAATGTCAGCTCCTTCCAGGTGAAGGAGCATGGGCCGTCTGCGCAGTACCAGGATTTCTGCAGCTTTGTAGTAGGTCTCTAGGAGTTTCACCCACACCTTCCAGTGCACCGCTTGGGACAAGGGGTCCCGTGATGGTGAACGGCTCCAGCGGTGGGACTGACGTCATGGTGATGAGTGGAGAGACGCGGTGGTGGGTGCTTGGTTGGAACGCTGTGCTGTCGCAGTTCTGGGCGCACTTCTAGTTGATGGTGCTGTGGTACCAGCTTCTGTGTGCAGTGAAATTGCTGTGACCCTGCGTGACCTTGCAGGGGCTCTGGCAGGGTGCTCAGGGCTGTGAGTCTCCTGGGGGCACTGGGCAGAGGAGGGTGTGTTTTCCAGGGCACTGTGAGCCAGCCAACTGTGCTGTGGGGTTGCAAGGCTGCGTAGTGGTCCTTCCCTGCAGCAGTGTGTTAGGGCACAGGCCTGAGTATGCAGGGCTTGTGGAGACTCGGCGTGTCCCAAGAGGCTGCAGGCTGGGTGTTGCAGAGGGGCATGCACAATGCATGGAGGCTGCTGCTAGGGCCCCGCACTTCTCGCCAAGTTGCACCTGCGGCTTCGACAGGGGCGCTGTGGTGATTATCGGCGGTGATGCCGTATGAGGCCAAATGATGGAGCAGGCACTGCTCAGAGGCGGCGTGAGGGTGGGGACGCTCACCTCGATGGGTCCAGTGCTTGCACCGTGTAGTTGCCTTTTGCAGCTGCTGGAGGCGGGAGTACGGCAGTGATGCCGCGACATGGAGCCTTCCCGCTGGGCGGCCGCGGCACAGCAGGTATGACGGCAGCGGCCGGCTGTTTTGCCGAGGTCACCAGGTGAACGACGGGGTTCGCTGTGGGAGCGTAGCCACCTTGTCGCCAGTGGAGTGTTGCAATAGGTGGCTCTAGGCCTTTCAAGGACACACAATTATGGACGGCACTCAGTATGTAGTGGCCAGCCACAAACTGAAACCACGCCCAGAGCCCCGGGCTCTTTATTACTTTTCTTACACTGGACTGGCATACGCCAGTCCAGTCCATTACACTCACGTGCAGAGGGTCCCAACTAAACTCTCCCCCACGTAACTGGGAGAGGTGGTCTCGCCCTCACGTCAACGACACTACAACGCTGTCAAAGCCCCAACTTGCCTCAGTGACTGCTGGGGGATGTGGTCCCACCACAGCCTCATGGGGAAAGTTCATTGCGGGCAATTGTGGGCAAGGAAACAGCTGTTCAAACACTCCCACGCTGTGGGATTCATAGAGCGCTTTTGAGCGCAAACGCTGTCAAAGCCCCCGCCTTGCTTCAAACACAGCCTGGGGACACGGTCCCACCCCAGCCTCACTGGGGAAGTTCACTGTGGGCTATTGCGGGCCAGGAAACAACTGTACAAACAATTCCGCGCTGCGTAATTCACAGAGCCCTTTTGAGGGCGATGCTGTCAAAGCCCCACCTTGCCTCAAAGACGGCTGGGGGAAAGTTCACTGCAGGTGATTGGGGGCCAGGAAACCGCTGTACTAACATTCTATTTTATGGCTCTGGGGTTTTTAATTGGATTGGCAAAGCACAGCATTTGCTTTTTTCAGCTGCGTTTTTATGGGGAAGAGTTATAAATTTTAGTTTCTGAACGTTTTCTTTGTAATGTATTTTATTTCACTTGTACTTCTATGCTATGGAAGCACAGGAAATAAAGTTTCTTTGACTGACTGACTGCGGAAAATGGTCACTTTCTGCACGATTATCTATCATGAACTGCAGGACACATTTGTTAACCTATACTTTCTAGAGTAAAATCGATAAAGGAGGTTGTTTGGTGAGCGATTGAAAAGTTATAGATCAGTTGATAGCACGCAGGTTTAGGGAATGTGACCATAGGCATCTGGTCAGCTGTAGGAGTGGTAGTGTTCTGATGAGGAAGAGTGAAACCTGACCTAGTAAATGTTTTGAGTGAGTCTCAGGTTATTGATATTTATTTGTTTTTACATCAGCCAGTGTAAAGATGTGACTGAAACTGAGAGTCAAGCATGGTACTAGTGGTTCCACTGCAGATTATTCAACAATTTGGCTGGAAGTCTGGTGTATATTAATATATTATTAAAAAAACATTCCAGGGCATGTACACTGCAAGTATATCACAGTCATCTGAGATGTCAGTAAGAGGGAGTGGATAAACTGACGGTGTTTCAGTTAGAAGTATACAATCATGGTGGTGACATTCACTTGTGACATGTTCTGCCTCAATGGTTATTTGTGTTTTCTGGACATACTGCTTAGGAACCTAGAGCAAGCCTAAGACTTGATTGTTAGCGAGACCAGGCCCGTCATTCTAGTGGAAGGACCGCGGCCATTTGTCAAGTACCACACTGTCTTGACATTTAAGGCATATATGGGGATTTTCAACACACTTTTGTAAGTTTTAGCCTCAGAGAATAGCCGCCAGCAAGCAATAGAGCATAGCGATGAGGCACAAGGCATACATCTTATTATTTATTTATTTATTAAGGAGTTTTATATAGCGCTGGCCAGACCCGAGGGTATCGGAGCGCTTTACAACAGATTCAAAGCAGGAATCACACAAAAAGGCATGGGTATACATATTGGTTCATAAGACCCGGCGTGCTGTGCAACATTGAGGTGAGGAAGTCCTGAGATAACCTCGGTGAGTGCACGATGTCTTGGGCTGAGCCTCATTCGGGGAGGAGGAACAAGGAAGGGGTCGGAGAGCGGGGAAGAGGTAGGTTTTGGTGAAACATTGTCAGGGGGTTGCAGAGTGCAGGCTTGTGCGTTTCGGCGGCGGTTCTCGGTTCGGGAAGGCACGGTTGAGGAAGAGGTCTTTTATGAGTCTTTTGAATTTTACAAAGGAAGGGATAGTCCTGATATCAGCTGGGATGGAGTTCCAGATTTTGGGCGCATTTCCAGCAAATGATTGTGCAGTGGTTTTTTTGTTTGCGTGTTTTCATAGGGATGAGTAGTAGGTTGTTGGAGCTCCTGAGGTTTCTTGTCTCACCGGATTTCTTGAGTTTGGAGGCCAAGTATTCAGGTTTCCCTGTGTGCAAGGCTTTGTGCGTGAGGCAAGCAGTTCTAAAGCTGGCACACATTTCGACTGGGAGCCATTTTAGATCTCTGAGTGCGGGTGATATGTGATCGAATTTCTTAACTCCGGTGACCATTCTGGCAGCTGCATTGAGAGTTGTTTTGAGGGGGGCTAGGTGGGATTTTGCTGTACCGGTGAGGACTGCATTCCCATAGTCGAGTCTAGATAGCACCAGTGATTGGGTGGCTTGCTTGAGGTCCTTGGGTGGGATGAAGGGTTTTATTTTGTTGAGTAGCTTTAGATTGAGGAAGGCACTCTTTGCGAAGATCTTAATGTGTTTGGCCATGTTCAGTTTTGGGTCTAGGGTGATTCCAAGTGATTTTACAGAGTTAGCCAGGGTGAGATTACCGTTGAGAGCATCGATTGCTTTTAGCCATTCTACGATTTGAGGTTTTTTTCTTTGTTGGAGATGAGGAGGATTTCAGTTTTGTCTTGGTTGAGTTTAAAATAAATAATTGGCAGCCCGAGCAGATAGCATGCATGTAATAGTAGCAAATAAAGTCCAAATATCCGTCCTGAAGGCATGGCTTGTGTTCTAAAATCATGTTGCTAAAGAAGATGGATACCAGTGAATGATATCTTGTCAATTTGGAATAAACAAAGAAGAAAATATTCAGGACGGATATTTGGACTTTATTTGCTACTATTACATGCATGCTATCTGCTCGGGCTGCCAATTATTTATTTTGTACTATAGTGGGCAATTTTGTCCACAAATTGCAACGTGAGGTGGTCGTTGCATGGTGACCTTTGAGCACTAGCATTTAATAGGATACCTTTGAAGCTACTGTTATCACTTACCTGCGCGGATTTCCCCTACTGCCTGTTCTGTTTATGGTTTTGGTTGAGTTTGTGGGCAGACGCAGATGGGTCACAGTCAGGATTCCCCTTGGCACTTGTTGTTTACACCTGTCATGTGATTTCCAGTTTGTGTTAGCTTTCAGTGATTGTGACACGTTGTGTGTGTGACTGCTGGCACTCCTCAGGGTCAGGGCTGCAATGTTGGTAGTTGTCTATGTGTGTTCTTTGCGGGTGACCTTGGCTTCTTCATTGGTGTGGGACTGTGGCTGGGATCCCATTGGTTGGTGTGGTATTGCCGTCATGTCCATGTACAGCGTAGTGTGCAGTGTGTCAGACATTCAGGAGTCTTGTTGAGTGGCCATGTGTGATGTGTTTCTGCACCTTGGTTCCCACCACCACCCATGGGATTGTCATGGGTGCATGTGCAATGTCACCAGTGCATGTGAGCTTCACTGCTGCACATTGTTGGAGGTCGAGGTGTGTGGTGTTGAGTGTGTGCAGATGAAAGTTGTTGCACGGCTAGACCCCTGCCTCCATGTTGGCCTTGGCTTACTGGCCGTGCTGATTGATTTGTGCTTGTGTAGGTGTGATGGTAGTTTGTTGCTCAGGACACATGACTTTGGTTCACAGTGTGAACGACATCTAGCTTTGTCATCACAGTGGGATTGTAATGCAGCCCAGGGTCACCACATTGTGGGGACCCTGGGGGTAGTGCTGTGGTGTCTCTGTGTCTTGCTGTGTCAGTTGCTGTTCCTACATGCTTGTGTGATTTGTGCTCCCTCTCATCTAACAATGCCTGATTGCCCACATATGGGATTTGGATCCATGAGTTACCTTTGTGTGGCACTGTATGCACATCTGTGTAATTGGTATTCAGGCCTCATCATGTGTTGTGTGGTTGCCTGGGGACACTGGCACCCCCCGTCACCTGTTGTGTTTGATGTGCAGTGTGGGTCTGCCTGTTGGTGTTTGTGCATCTGCACCACTGCATTGGCATATCTTTAGTGTGCCATTGGCTGTATGTTGTTTGTTGGGTTTCCCCTGCTGTCCCTGGGACTCCTAGGTCATCAGTCAGCACAATGATCATTGTTTGTGTGTCCCATTGCTGCCATATTATGGTATCTGTTCACCTCACATCTACAGTCTCCACAGGGTATCTGCATTTGTGTGCCCATGGGTGCAAATATGTGGGTCTGCATTATCATGGTCACTTCTGTCATTGTGTCATTGAAGAATGTTGACAGTGTCAGCCCCCATGGGTGATGTTTGTCTGCACATGGCCAAAGGTATGTCTTATTTGCACTGCAGTGTTTGCCTCCCCAATCTATGTTGCTATGGGACACTAGCACTACTTTGCCACTGATGTGTTTGTTGTTCTGTGACCAGGAATCATCCATGCAGTTTGGCAGTTGCAGCTTTTTCAATGTCAACACTTACATTTTGGTCACTGTGATGATGGGGTTTGGACCCCATTGCCACAATGTTCAAGATGTGCTTCAGCTATGGGCCCCACACTTACCTTTTGGTCACTGTGATGATGGGGGTTTGGACCCCATTGCCACAATGTTCAAGATGTGCTTCAGCTATGGGCCCCACACTTACCTTTTGGTCACTGTGATGATGGGGGTTTGGACCCCATTGCCACAATGTTCAAGATGTGCTTCAGCTATGGGCCCCACACTTACATTTTGGTCACTGTGATAATGGGGGTTTGAACCCCATTGCCACAATGTTCAAGATGTGCTTCAGCTATGGACCCCACACTTACATTTTGGTCACTGTGATGATGGGGGTTGGACCCCATTGCCACAGTGGTCATGGTCTGCTTGCATTGTGGGGGCCACACACATTTATGTGTGGCACATGTGATAGGGGGTCACATTGTATGTTCAAAGTCATGTTCAGTGTTGTAGGCATTTGACACAGTCTACACACGCTTGTCATGGTGTTGGGGGATGTCTTTATGTTGCATTATTTATGTTGGTGTGTGCTTGTTGTGTCATGTATTAGCCATCCTGTGAGTGGGGGTGTTGTTGGTGGTAGGCATCCAGCCCCCCATGGGTAGAGGTGGTAGTAGTGACAGGCATCCAGCCCCCATGGGTAGAGGTGGTAGTAGTGACAGGCATCCAGCCCCCCATGGGTAGAGGTGGTAGTAGTGACAGGCATCCAGCCCCCCATGGGTAGAGGTGGTAGTAGTGGTAGGCATCTGGCACCCCTGGGTAGGGGTGGTTGTGGTGGTAGGCATCCAGCCCCCCATGGGTAGAGGTGGTAGTAGTGACAGGCATCCAGCCCCCCATGGGTAGAGGTGGTAGTAGTGACAGGCATCCATCCCCCATGGGTAGGGGTGGTAGTTGTGACAGGCATCCAGCCCCCCATGGGTAGAGGTGGTAGTAGTGGTAGGCATCTGGCACCCCTGGGTAAGGGTGGTAGTAGTGGTAGGCATCTCGCACCCCTGGGTAGGAGTGGTAGTGGTGGTAGGCATCCAGCCCCCATGGGTAGGGGTGGTAGTTGTGACAGGCATCCAGCCCCCATGGGTAGAGGTGGTAGTAGTGGTAGGCATCTGGCACCCCCTGAGTAGGGGCGGTAGTGGTGGTGGGCATCTGGCACACCCTGGGTAGAGGTGGTAGTGGTGGTAGGCATCCAGCCCCCATGGGTAGGGGTGGTAGTTGTGACAGGCATCCAGCCCCCATGGGTAGAGGTGGTAGTAGTGGTAGGCATCTGGCACCCCCTGGGTAGGGGTGGTAGTGGTGGTAGGCATCCAGCCCCCCATGGGTAGGGGTGGTAGTAGTGACAGGCATCCAGCCCCCATGGGTTGGGGTGGTAGTAGTGACAGGCATCCAGCCCCCCATGGGTAGAGGTGGTAGAAGTGGTAGGCATCTGGCACCCCTGAGTAGGGGTGGTAATGGTGGTGGGCATCTGGCACCCCATGGGTAGAGGTTGGATTAGTGGTAGGCATCTGGCACCCCCTGGGTAGAGGTGGTAGTAGTGAAAGGCATCCAGCCCCCCATGGGTAGAGGTGGTAGTAGTGGTAGGCATCTCGCACCCCTGGGTAGGAGTGGTAGTGGTGGTAGACATCCAGCCCCCCATGGGTAGGGGTGGTAGTAGTGACAGGCATCCAGCTCCCCATGGGTAGAGGTGGTAGTAGTGGTAGGCATCTGGCACCCCCTGAGTAGGGGTGGTAGTGGTGGTGAGCATCCAGCCCCCCATGGGTAGAGGTGGTAGTAGTGACAGGCATCCAGCCCCCCATGGGTAGAGGTGGTAGTAGTGGTAGGCATCTGGCACCCCCTGGGTAAGGGTGGTAGTAGTGGTACGCATCTGGCACCCCTGGGTAAGGGTGGTAGTAGTGGTAGGCATCTGGCACCCCCTGGGTAGGGGTGATAGTAGTGGTAGGCATCTGGCACACCCTGGGTAGAGGTGGTAGTAGTGGTAGGCATCTGGCACCCCTGGGTAGAGGTGGGAGTAGTGACAGGCATCCAGCCCCCATGGGTAGAGGTGGTAGTAGTGGTAGGCATCTGGCACCCCTGGGTAAGGGTGGTAGTAGTGGTAGGCAACTGGCACCCCTGGGTAAGGGTGGTAGTAGTGGTAGGCATCTGGCACCCCCTGGGTAGGGGTGGTAGTAGTGGTAGGCATCTGGCACACCCTGGGTAGAGGTGGTAGTAGTGGTAGGCATCTGGCACCCCTGAGTAGGGGTGGTAGTGGTGGTGGGCATCCAGGCCCCTATGTGTATATGTGGCATTGCTGATGGCCATCCCGCCCCTATGGTGCTGCTGTTGCTGGTGTAAGTAATTTCTGCATCCCTCTGTGTGTGTGTGATATGTCGGGTACGTGTAGTTTGTTTTTGTGGTTGGTGTCTGACTTACCTTCTGCGCCGTACGCGTCCGTGCCTGTTCCGGTAGTAGATGTAGAATATTGGTAGGATCGGCACGATGGGATTCATAGTTGGTTCGTCTCATTCGTCTTTCTCTTTGCTTCGCCTCGTCCTCGTCGCTGGCGTGTTCGTCTCGTAGCCGTGGATCGTGTTGTGGCGCGAATCGGAGCTTATGTGCGCCTCTCCCGGATGCTTTGACGTGCCGTGCGTAACGACGGGTTTGGCGCGTACGGAAAGCGCATCGTACTTGTCCGGCCGGACGGGGCTGCATTTTGGCTTCCGTGCGACTCGATTTTGCGTTTCCCGATCCGCCTCGGTCTGAAAACAGGACCTGGATTGGGTGAGTATGACTGGGTCGGAATCTATGCAGTTGTGCGCATCGTACTTGCTCGTTCGGAATAATGTGCGGATCGGTCGGGAAACAGGCATTCGCCTGGCTTTTTTCCCGGCCGAATAGTGTTAGGTGCACCTCCGACCGAGATCGGAATCGGCCCCAAAGTCTTTGTACCACTGGGAAGGCTTTGGATGTGACCGCAGCTTATATCAACCTTGGCCAGCCACAAACTGAAACCACGCCCGGAGCCCCAGGCTCTTTATTACTTTTTACGCTGGACTGGCGTATGCCAGTCCAGCACATTACACTCACGTGCAGGGGGTCCCAACTAAACTCTCCCCCACGTAACTGGGAGAGGTGGTCTCGCCCTCACCTCAACGACACTACATTCCTCCTTTACCAGGAAATAACAATAACCAAACAAACTTCAAACAAAGGCATTGGACATTGGGTCCACTTAGAGTTCATAGGCTAAAGTCCGCTATAACATAATACTCATGGAACATTCTTACTTGGCTGCAGAACACTGGTATTTGCCCACAGCAACTGGCTTGGCAATCATCTCCGGTCAGCAAGACACAAAGTCTTTGTACCACTGGGAAGGCTTTGGATGTGACCGCAGCTCATATCAACCTTGGCTGCTTCGCAGTGAGGGTGTCAGCAAAGATACTGGTGGACCATTGCTCCTTCCGGTTCTGGCACCTTCACCTCTGACAGCGGGGAGCTCCGGCTCTGAGCCTAGGGAAGTGGCGAGGAGGGCGTTGCACATAGATCTTCTGCTGTTGCATTTGGGGATTCGTCACATTCTCCACTGATCCGTGGGGGTTGGTTGCGACATCATCACGTGGTGAACTTGCCCCTGGAAACTCCTCAGTGTTATCTTGCGGGACTTTCTTGAATTGAGAGATGCTGCGGGTTACACTCTCTTGGCCTCTTTGAGTGGTTACTTTGGTACCTTTGACTTCGACCACTATCCACGGGTCTAGTTTAAATGGTAACCGGAATTTCCCTCCGGGGTGGCAGTCCTGCATCAATACACGGTACCCCACTAGGATGGAGCGCCCCTGAGCGTGTTTCTTTCGGGAGGCTTCTTCGTTGTTATGGGTTCTTCTGGAGTCCGATTGATTTGGGGGTTGGGTGTCTCCTCCCACACAGGGTGATGTGGGATGGTATCCGTCACAGTTCGACCAAAGCATAGCTTGCTTGGAGAAACACCAGTGGTACAGTGTGGGGTAAGCCGGTATTCTTGTAAGAATTGGTACAAGGCTTGTTCCAGGTTGCGGTTCTCTGCTAGGGCAATCTGAATCGTCTTGTTGAGGGTTCTCATTAGGCGTTCCACTTCGCCATTGGCCTGGGGCCATCGCGGGGTTATCCGGCGGTGTTTGACAATGTGGGACGCTAGATAGTCCATTAGTTCCACGCTGGTAAATGGCGGGCCATTGTCAGTACAAATCTCTTTGAATAGTCTGTGTGTGGCCATTAGCTTTTCGAGCTTTGGGATTACGTCAGCCGCAAATGTTGTGGATATGATTTCTACCTCGGGGTACCGTGAAAAGTCATCCACTATGACTAGCATGTGTTTCCCTACAGGGAAACTGCTGAAATCTGCGCTTACCCTCTCCCACAGGTTGCTGGGAGCTGCTTCAGTGATGATCGGCGCAGGTCTATCCGGCGGACTAGTCGCTAGGCAGACGGGACAGTGCCTCACAACCGTTTCTATCTTCTGATCTAGGCCGGGAAACCAGACCTTACTTCAAGTCGGTTTTTGGATTTGACAATCCCTTGGTGGGCTTTGTGTGTTAGGAGAGCAGCTTTCTGGGTCAGGCCTTCGGGTAGCACGAGGCGCGAGTCCCTAAGGAGGCAGCCGCCAGTAGTCACAGATAGCTCCTGGTGAACCTGATTAGGGCCTTTCAGGATTTACTGAGCTGCCTCAGTATGGAGTGGCGTTGGATTTTGCAGTGCCCTCCAATCACCTGAGGCAACTGCTTGTATTGCAATTTGGAGGCAGTCATCTTTCTTCGTGGCCTCTATGACATCTTCCAGGGAGATTGGGAGGGGTTGGGATCTTTCTACGATCATCCTTACATAGTCCTCTGTGGCAGCTGCCTCAGCGGCCTCCGGGAGTGTGGCAGGTCGAGCGTGCCTTGATAGGAAATCTGCTGGGTATTGGGTGCCAGGCAGTATTCGATCTTGAATTGAAATTCTTGCAGTTGCAAAGTCCATTTTTCAATCCTCGGGGAGGGCGTGATGAGGAGCCTTCAAATAGCAGGATCAAAGGTTTGTGGTCGGTGATGACAGCAAATGGGTGGCCGTACAGATATATGTAGAAGTGTCAACAGCCCCACAGGATTGCGATTGCTTCCCTCTCGATCTGTGAGTACCGCTGCTCCGTTGGTGTGAGTGTTTGGCTGGCATAGGCCACTGGCGCCCATTCTCCGCACTCTTGTTGCTGAGGTAGGACTGCGCCTAGGCCAGTGGGGCTGGCATCCACTACGAGTTGTGACTCTCTTTGGGATCGAAATACACCAGTGTGGTGTCCTCTGACACGGCTGCCTTGGTTTGTTGGAATGATTCTTCCTGCTTGGATTCCCATGTCCATGGGCTGGTGGCTTTGGTCAGGTCTCTGAGCGGGCCAGTTAGGTCTGACAGATTCTTGATGAACCGTCTGCAGTAGGTTACCATGCCCAAGAAACTGCGGACTCCCGACACTGATGTTGGGGCTGGTGCTTCTTGGATATCTTTTACTTTGTCGGGGTCGGGTCGATGCCTTTATCGGAGAATCGATAGCCAAAAAAACTGATATCCTTCCACAGGAAATCGCACTTCTCTCAGTGTAGGGTGAGCCCACTGTCTCTGAGGCGGGAGAAAACAGCTTGGAGGCGACGGAGGTGTTCTTCCAACGTGGGAGCGTGCACCAGAATATCGTCGCTCACGTTGAGCACTCCACTCAGCCCATGGAGGATGTTTTTGATGATGTTCTGGAAGACCTCGGCAGCGCTAGAGATTCCAAAGTTGAGCCTGGTGTACCTCCAGAACCCTGTGTGAGTCGAGAAGGTGGTGATGGGTCGGGAGTCTGGGTGCAGAGGTATTTGATGGTAACCAGACTGAAGGTCCATCTTGGAGAACCACTTGGATCCTGGCAGTTCACCAATGATGTCATCTACGGTCGGTGTGAGGTGGCGTTCCCGCTTAATCGCTAAGTTTGGGACTCTCATGTCTACACAGATGCGTACAGCGTCTGGCTGTTTTGGCTTCTTCGCCACGACGATGGGTGATACCCACGGCATTGGTCCTCGCACCCGTTCGATGATGCCCGCTCTCTCCAGAAGTCAGAGCTCGGCCTCTACCTTTGGTCGGAGATGGAAGGCGATCCTTCGGTGTCTGAGGGCTTTTGGAGCCACTGATTTGTCGATGTGTAACTGGATGGCTGGTCCTTTCAAGCACCAAATCCCATCAAACAATGGCGTGAAATCCTGCAGTATGCAGTCCAAGTTGTATACGTGCATGTCGAATGCAAACTGGATCAGATTGAGGTCTTGAGTGGTGCGGCAGCTAAGGAGGAACCCTGACCCCTCCTGCGAGACTTTTGCACGTTGGTGGGTAGCGTCATGAGAGAGATCTGCTTGGAAGACACCGCACAGCTTCAGAGGCAAACGGTTGCCGAATGCGTATACTTCCACGTTGGTGCTGCGGAGTGTTGGTGGGTTGGGTAGGATGTGGTATATGCTTGTGGCCATGAGGTTGATGGTGGCTCCTGTGTCAATGAGCGTGGAGACGGAGTGGTCTTGCACTCCGATCTTGCAAATCGGCGCGGTCTTCCGGTGTCCGTGAGCGTATTCAACATCCTCACTACGTGGACAGTGGCTACGTCATCTTCATCCATGTCACTGCTGGAAAAGTCCTCTGGGTGCGGTTCAACTGCGTGCACTTGCTTCTGTGGGCCTTTGGGCCATCTTCTCCGCGACGAGCGGCAGACTTTGGAGAAGTGGTTCTACTTATCATATGCACTGCAGGTTTTGCCACTTGCAGGGTAGGTTCCGTTGGGGGTATGTGCCCCCGCACCACCCGCACATGTGACTCTGCTGGCTTTGCTTGGCCGATTGTGGGGCTGATTTGGTGAGCTTCGGTGTGTTCCCGCGCATCTCTGTGTGTATGGCGTTGACTGGTTCTTCCTTGATCGGAGTGGCGGAGTTGGGGTCCATGTGGGCTGCTCTCGCCTTGGACAGTTATTTGGAGCGCCCCAGCATCAGAATGTCTCTCATGGGCATGTTATGCTCTTGCATTACACGTTCACGCAGTTTGGATGATGTGCACCCTTGAATGAATTGTGCCCGGACTTCGTCATCTTCATCCGGGAGGGTGCAGGTGCTCGCCAGTTCTCTCAGCCGCCCGTACAAAACGTCTACTGACTCGTCCGGCAGCTGTCGTGCTTGGCGGAGTAGGAACCGCTCATAGTCAGGGTTGGCATAGGGTTCAAAGTGTGCTGTGATAGCATCACACATGGTGGCGTAATTTCTCAGAGGTCCGGCCTCTCGTACTGTCTTAAAGAACTTGTGAATGTCAGCTCCTTCCAGGTGAAGGAGCATGGGCCGTCTGCGCAGTACCAGGATTTCTGCAGCTTTGTAGTAGGTCTCTAGGAGTTTCACCCACACCTTCCAGTGCACCGCTTGGGACAAGGGGTCCCGTGATGGTGAACGGCTCCAGCGGTGGGACTGACGTCATGGTGATGAGTGGAGAGACGCGGTGGTGGGTGCTTGGTTGGAACGCTGTGCTGTCGCAGTTCTGGGCGCACTTCTAGTTGATGGTGCTGTGGTACCAGCTTCTGTGTGCAGTGAAATTGCTGTGACCCTGCGTGACCTTGCAGGGGCTCTGGCAGGGTGCTCAGGGCTGTGAGTCTCCTGGGGGCACTGGGCAGAGGAGGGTGTGTTTTCCAGGGCACTGTGAGCCAGCCAACTGTGCTGTGGGGTTGCAAGGCTGCGTAGTGGTCCTTCCCTGCAGCAGTGTGTTAGGGCACAGGCCTGAGTATGCAGGGCTTGTGGAGACTCGGCGTGTCCCAAGAGGCTGCAGGCTGGGTGTTGCAGAGGGGCATGCACAATGCATGGAGGCTGCTGCTAGGGCCCCGCACTTCTCGCCAAGTTGCACCTGCGGCTTCGACAGGGGCGCTGTGGTGATTATCGGCGGTGATGCCGTATGAGGCCAAATGATGGAGCAGGCACTGCTCAGAGGCGGCGTGAGGGTGGGGACGCTCACCTCGATGGGTCCAGTGCTTGCACCGTGTAGTTGCCTTTTGCAGCTGCTGGAGGCGGGAGTACGGCAGTGATGCCGCGACATGGAGCCTTCCCGCTGGGCGGCCGCGGCACAGCAGGTATGACGGCAGCGGCCGGCTGTTTTGCCGAGGTCACCAGGTGAACGACGGGGTTCGCTGTGGGAGCGTAGCCACCTTGTCGCCAGTGGAGTGTTGCAATAGGTGGCTCTAGGCCTTTCAAGGACACACAATTATGGACGGCACTCAGTATGTAGTGGCCAGCCACAAACTGAAACCACGCCCAGAGCCCCGGGCTCTTTATTACTTTTTCTTACACTGGACTGGCATACGCCAGTCCAGTCCATTACACTCACGTGCAGAGGGTCCCAACTAAACTCTCCCCCACGTAACTGGGAGAGGTGGTCTCGCCCTCACGTCAACGACACTACAACGCTGTCAAAGCCCCAACTTGCCTCAGTGACTGCTGGGGGATGTGGTCCCACCACAGCCTCATGGGGAAAGTTCATTGCGGGCAATTGTGGGCAAGGAAACAGCTGTTCAAACACTCCCACGCTGTGGGATTCACAGAGCGCTTTTGAGCGCAAACGCTGTCAAAGCCCCCGCCTTGCTTCAAACACAGCCTGGGGACACGGTCCCACCCCAGCCTCACTGGGGAAGTTCACTGTGGGCTATTGCGGGCCAGGAAACAACTGTACAAACAATTCCCGCGCTGCGTAATTCACAGAGCCCTTTTGAGGGCGATGCTGTCAAAGCCCCACCTTGCCTCAAAGACGGCTGGGGGAAAGTTCACTGCAGGTGATTGGGGGCCAGGAAACCGCTGTACTAACATTCTATTTTATGGCTCTGGGGTTTTTAATTGGATTGGCAAAGCACAGCATTTGCTTTTTTCAGCTGCGTTTTTATGGGGAAGAGTTATAAATTTTAGTTTCTGAACGTTTTCTTTGTAATGTATTTTATTTCACTTGTACTTCTATGCTATGGAAGCACAGGAAATAAAGTTTCTTTGACTGACTGACTGCGGAAAATGGTCACTTTCTGCACGATTATCTATCATGAACTGCAGGACACATTTGTTAACCTATACTTTCTAGAGTAAAATCGATAAAGGAGGTTGTTTGGTGAGCGATTGAAAAGTTATAGATCAGTTGATAGCACGCAGGTTTAGGGAATGTGACCATAGGCATCTGGTCAGCTGTAGGAGTGGTAGTGTTCTGATGAGGAAGAGTGAAACCTGACCTAGTAAATGTTTTGAGTGAGTCTCAGGTTATTGATATTTATTTGTTTTTACATCAGCCAGTGTAAAGATGTGACTGAAACTGAGAGTCAAGCACGGTACTAGTGGTTCCACTGCAGATTATTCAACAATTTGGCTGGAAGTCTGGTGTATATTAATATATTATTAAAAAAACATTCCAGGGCATGTACACTGCAAGTATATCACAGTCATCTGAGATGTCAGTAAGAGGGAGTGGATAAACTGACGGTGTTTCAGTTAGAAGTATACAATCATGGTGGTGACATTCACTTGTGACATGTTCTGCCTCAATGGTTATTTGTGTTTTCTGGACATACTGCTTAGGAACCTAGAGCAAGCCTAAGACTTGATTGTTAGCGAGACCAGGCCCGTCATTCTAGTGGAAGGACCGCGGCCATTTGTCAAGTACCACACTGTCTTGACATTTAAGGCATATATGGGGATTTTCAACACACTTTTGTAAGTTTTAGCCTCAGAGAATAGCCGCCAGCAAGCAATAGAGCATAGCGATGAGGCACAAGGCATACATCTTATTATTTATTTATTTATTAAGGAGTTTTATATAGCGCTGGCCAGACCCGAGGGTATCGGAGCGCTTTACAACAGATTCAAAGCAGGAATCACACAAAAAGGCATGGGTATACATATTGGTTCATAAGACCCGGCGTGCTGTGCAACATTGAGGTGAGGAAGTCCTGAGATAACCTCGGTGAGTGCACGATGTCTTGGGCTGAGCCTCATTCGGGGAGGAGGAACAAGGAAGGGGTCGGAGAGCGGGGAAGAGGTAGGTTTTGGTGAAACATTGTCAGGGGGTTGCAGAGTGCAGGCTTGTGCGTTTCGGCGGCGGTTCTCGGTTCGGGAAGGCACGGTTGAGGAAGAGGTCTTTTATGAGTCTTTTGAATTTTACAAAGGAAGGGATAGTCCTGATATCAGCTGGGATGGAGTTCCAGATTTTGGGCGCATTTCCAGCAAATGATTGTGCAGTGGTTTTTTTGTTTGCGTGTTTTCATAGGGATGAGTAGTAGGTTGTTGGAGCTCCTGAGGTTTCTTGTCTCACCGGATTTCTTGAGTTTGGAGGCCAAGTATTCAGGTTTCCCTGTGTGCAAGGCTTTGTGCGTGAGGCAAGCAGTTCTAAAGCTGGCACGCATTTCGACTGGGAGCCATTTTAGATCTCTGAGTGCGGGTGATATGTGATCGAATTTCTTAACTCCGGTGACCATTCTGGCAGCTGCATTGAGAGTTGTTTTGAGGGGGCTAGGTGGGATTTTGCTGTACCGGTGAGGACTGCATTCCCATAGTCGAGTCTAGATAGCACCAGTGATTGGGTGGCTTGCTTGAGGTCCTTGGGTGGGATGAAGGGTTTTATTTTGTTGAGTAGCTTTAGATTGAGGAAGGCACTCTTTGCGAAGATCTTAATGTGTTTGGCCATGTTCAGTTTTGGGTCTAGGGTGATTCCAAGTGATTTTACAGAGTTAGCCAGGGTGAGATTACCGTTGAGAGCATCGATTGCTTTTAGCCATTCTACGATTTGAGGTTTTTTTCTTTGTTGGAGATGAGGAGGATTTCAGTTTTGTCTTGGTTGAGTTTAAAATAAATAATTGGCAGCCCGAGCAGATAGCATGCATGTAATAGTAGCAAATAAAGTCCAAATATCCGTCCTGAAGGCATGGCTTGTGTTCTAAAATCATGTTGCTAAAGAAGATGGATACCAGTGAATGATATCTTGTCAATTTGGAATAAACAAAGAAGAAAATATTCAGGACGGATATTTGGACTTTATTTGCTACTATTACATGCATGCTATCTGCTCGGGCTGCCAATTATTTATTTTGTACTATAGTGGGCAATTTTGTCCACAAATTGCAACGTGAGGTGGTCGTTGCATGGTGACCTTTGAGCACTAGCATTTAATAGGATACCTTTGAAGCTACTGTTATCACTTACCTGCGCGGATTTCCCCTACTGCCTGTTCTGTTTATGGTTTTGGTTGAGTTTGTGGGCAGACGCAGATGGGTCACAGTCAGGATTCCCTTGGCACTTGTTGTTTACACCTGTCATGTGATTTCCAGTTTGTGTTAGCTTTCAGTGATTGTGACACGTTGTGTGTGTGACTGCTGGCACTCCTCAGGGTCAGGGCTGCAATGTTGGTAGTTGTCTATGTGTGTTCTTTGCGGGTGACCTTGGCTTCTTCATTGGTGTGGGACTGTGGCTGGGATCCCATTGGTTGGTGTGGTATTGCCGTCATGTCCATGTACAGCGTAGTGTGCAGTGTGTCAGACATTCAGGAGTCTTGTTGAGTGGCCATGTGTGATGTGTTTCTGCACCTTGGTTCCCACCACCACCCATGGGATTGTCATGGGTGCATGTGCAATGTCACCAGTGCATGTGAGCTTCACTGCTGCACATTGTTGGAGGTCGAGGTGTGTGGTGTTGAGTGTGTGCAGATGAAAGTTGTTGCACGGCTAGACCCCTGCCTCCATGTTGGCCTTGGCTTACTGGCCGTGCTGATTGATTTGTGCTTGTGTAGGTGTGATGGTAGTTTGTTGCTCAGGACACATGACTTTGGTTCACAGTGTGAACGACATCTAGCTTTGTCATCACAGTGGGATTGTAATGCAGCCCAGGGTCACCACATTGTGGGGACCCTGGGGGTAGTGCTGTGGTGTCTCTGTGTCTTGCTGTGTCAGTTGCTGTTCCTACATGCTTGTGTGATTTGTGCTCCCTCTCATCTAACAATGCCTGATTGCCCACATATGGGATTTGGATCCATGAGTTACCTTTGTGTGGCACTGTATGCACATCTGTGTAATTGGTATTCAGGCCTCATCATGTGTTGTGTGGTTGCCTGGGGACACTGGCACCCCCCGTCACCTGTTGTGTTTGATGTGCAGTGTGGGTCTGCCTGTTGGTGTTTGTGCATCTGCACCACTGCATTGGCATATCTTTAGTGTGCCATTGGCTGTATGTTGTTTGTTGGGTTTCCCCTGCTGTCCCTGGGACTCCTAGGTCATCAGTCAGCACAATGATCATTGTTTGTGTGTCCCATTGCTGCCATATTATGGTATCTGTTCACCTCACATCTACAGTCTCCACAGGGTATCTGCATTTGTGTGCCCATGGGTGCAAATATGTGGGTCTGCATTATCATGGTCACTTCTGTCATTGTGTCATTGAAGAATGTTGACAGTGTCAGCCCCCATGGGTGATGTTTGTCTGCACATGGCCAAAGGTATGTCTTATTTGCACTGCAGTGTTTGCCTCCCCAATCTATGTTGCTATGGGACACTAGCACTACTTTGCCACTGATGTGTTTGTTGTTCTGTGACCAGGAATCATCCATGCAGTTTGGCAGTTGCAGCTTTTTCAATGTCAACACTTACATTTTGGTCACTGTGATGATGGGGGTTTGGACCCCATTGCCACAATGTTCAAGATGTGCTTCAGCTATGGGCCCCACACTTACCTTTTGGTCACTGTGATGATGGGGGTTTGGACCCCATTGCCACAATGTTCAAGATGTGCTTCAGCTATGGGCCCCACACTTACCTTTTGGTCACTGTGATGATGGGGGTTTGGACCCCATTGCCACAATGTTCAAGATGTGCTTCAGCTATGGGCCCCACACTTACATTTTGGTCACTGTGATAATGGGGGTTTGAACCCCATTGCCACAATGTTCAAGATGTAGCTTCAGCTATGGACCCCACACTTACATTTTGGTCACTGTGATGATGGGGGTTGGACCCCATTGCCACAGTGGTCATGGTCTGCTTGCATTGTGGGGGCCACACACATTTATGTGTGGCACATGTGATAGGGGGTCACATTGTATGTTCAAAGTCATGTTCAGTGTTGTAGGCATTTGACACAGTCTACACACGCTTGTCATGGTGTTGGGGGGGATGTCTTTATGTTGCATTATTTATGTTGGTGTGTGCTTGTTGTGTCATGTATTAGCCATCCTGTGAGTGGGGGTGTTGTTGGTGGTAGGCATCCAGCCCCCCATGGGTAGAGGTGGTAGTAGTGACAGGCATCCAGCCCCCCATGGGTAGAGGTGGTAGTAGTGACAGGCATCCAGCCCCCCATGGGTAGAGGTGGTAGTAGTGACAGGCATCCAGCCCCCCATGGGTAGAGGTGGTAGTAGTGGTAGGCATCTGGCACCCCCTGGGTAGGGGTGGTAGTGGTGGTAGGCATCCAGCCCCCCATGGGTAGAGGTGGTAGTAGTGACAGGCATCCAGCCCCCCATGGGTAGAGGTGGTAGTAGTGACAGGCATCCATCCCCCATGGGTAGGGGTGGTAGTTGTGACAGGCATCCAGCCCCCCATGGGTAGAGGTGGTAGTAGTGGTAGGCATCTGGCACCCCTGGGTAAGGGTGGTAGTAGTGGTAGGCATCTCGCACCCCTGGGTAGGAGTGGTAGTGGTGGTAGGCATCCAGCCCCCCATGGGTAGGGGTGGTAGTTGTGACAGGCATCCAGCCCCCCATGGGTAGAGGTGGTAGTAGTGGTAGGCATCTGGCACCCCCTGAGTAGGGGCGGTAGTGGTGGTGGGCATCTGGCACACCCTGGGTAGAGGTGGTAGTGGTGGTAGGCATCCAGCCCCCCATGGGTAGGGGTGGTAGTTGTGACAGGCATCCAGCCCCCCATGGGTAGAGGTGGTAGTAGTGGTAGGCATCTGGCACCCCCTGGGTAGGGGTGGTAGTGGTGGTAGGCATCCAGCCCCCCATGGGTAGGGGTGGTAGTAGTGACAGGCATCCAGCCCCCCATGGGTTGGGGTGGTAGTAGTGACAGGCATCCAGCCCCCCATGGGTAGAGGTGGTAGAAGTGGTAGGCATCTGGCACCCCCTGAGTAGGGGTGGTAATGGTGGTGGGCATCTGGCACCCCATGGGTAGAGGTTGGATTAGTGGTAGGCATCTGGCACCCCCTGGGTAGAGGTGGTAGTAGTGAAAGGCATCCAGCCCCCCATGGGTAGAGGTGGTAGTAGTGGTAGGCATCTCGCACCCCCTGGGTAGGAGTGGTAGTGGTGGTAGACATCCAGCCCCCCATGGGTAGGGGTGGTAGTAGTGACAGGCATCCAGCCCCCCATGGGTAGAGGTGGTAGTAGTGGTACGCATCTGGCACCCCTGGGTAAGGGTGGTAGTAGTGGTAGGCATCTGGCACCCCCTGGGTAGGGGTGATAGTAGTGGTAGGCATCTGGCACACCCTGGGTAGAGGTGGTAGTAGTGGTAGGCATCTGGCACCCCTGGGTAGAGGTGGGAGTAGTGACAGGCATCCAGCTCCCCATGGGTAGAGGTGGTAGTAGTGGTAGGCATCTGGCACCCCTGGGTAAGGGTGGTAGTAGTGGTAGGCAACTGGCACCCCTGGGTAAGGGTGGTAGTAGTGGTAGGCATCTGGCACCCCCTGGGTAGGGGTGGTAGTAGTGGTAGGCATCTGGCACACCCTGGGTAGAGGTGGTAGTAGTGGTAGGCATCTGGCACCCCTGAGTAGGGGTGGTAGTGGTGGTGGGCATCCAGGCCCCTATGTGTATATGTGGCATTGCTGATGGCCATCCCGCCCCTATGGTGCTGCTGTTGCTGGTGTAAGTAATTTCTGCATCCCTCTGTGTGTGTGTGATATGTCGGGTACGTGTAGTTTGTTTTTGTGGTTGGTGTCTGACTTACCTTCTGCGCCGTACGCGTCCGTGCCTGTTCCGGTAGTAGATGTAGAATATTGGTAGGATCGGCACGATGGGATTCATAGTTGGTTCGTCTCATTCGTCTTTCTCTTTGCTTCGCCTCGTCCTCGTCGCTGGCGTGTTCGTCTCGTAGCCGTGGATCGTGTTGTGGCGCGAATCGGAGCTTATGTGCGCCTCTCCCGGATGCTTTGACGTGCCGTGCGTAACGACGGGTTTGGCGCGTACGGAAAGCGCATCGTACTTGTCCGGCCGGACGGGGCTGCATTTTGGCTTCCGTGCGACTCGATTTTGCGTTTCCCGATCCGCCTCGGTCTGAAAACAGGACCTGGATTGGGTGAGTATGACTGGGTCGGAATCTATGCAGTTGTGCGCATCGTACTTGCTCGTTCGGAATAATGTGCGGATCGGTCGGGAAACAGGCATTCGCCTGGCTTTTTTCCCGGCCGAATAGTGTTAGGTGCACCTCCGACCGAGATCGGAATCGGCCCCAAAGTCTTTGTACCACTGGGAAGGCTTTGGATGTGACCGCAGCTTATATCAACCTTGGCCAGCCACAAACTGAAACCACGCCCGGAGCCCCAGGCTCTTTATTACTTTTTACGCTGGACTGGCGTATGCCAGTCCAGCACATTACACTCACGTGCAGGGGGTCCCAACTAAACTCTCCCCCACGTAACTGGGAGAGGTGGTCTCGCCCTCACCTCAACGACACTACATTCCTCCTTTACCAGGAAATAACAATAACCAAACAAACTTCAAACAAAGGCATTGGACATTGGGTCCACTTAGAGTTCATAGGCTAAAGTCCGCTATAACATAATACTCATGGAACATTCTTACTTGGCTGCAGAACACTGGTATTTGCCCACAGCAACTGGCTTGGCAATCATCTCCGGTCAGCAAGACACAAAGTCTTTGTACCACTGGGAAGGCTTTGGATGTGACCGCAGCTCATATCAACCTTGGCTGCTTCGCAGTGAGGGTGTCAGCAAAGATACTGGTGGACCATTGCTCCTTCCGGTTCTGGCACCTTCACCTCTGACAGCGGGGAGCTCCGGCTCTGAGCCTAGGGAAGTGGCGAGGAGGGCGTTGCACATAGATCTTCTGCTGTTGCATTTGGGGATTCGTCACATTCTCCACTGATCCGTGGGGGTTGGTTGCGACATCATCACGTGGTGAACTTGCCCCTGGAAACTCCTCAGTGTTATCTTGCGGGACTTTCTTGAATTGAGAGATGCTGCGGGTTACACTCTCTTGGCCTCTTTGAGTGGTTACTTTGGTACCTTTGACTTCGACCACTATCCACGGGTCTAGTTTAAATGGTAACCGGAATTTCCCTCCGGGGTGGCAGTCCTGCATCAATACACGGTACCCCACTAGGATGGAGCGCCCCTGAGCGTGTTTCTTTCGGGAGGCTTCTTCGTTGTTATGGGTTCTTCTGGAGTCCGATTGATTTGGGGGTTGGGTGTCTCCTCCCACACAGGGTGATGTGGGATGGTATCCGTCACAGTTCGACCAAAGCATAGCTTGCTTGGAGAAACACCAGTGGTACAGTGTGGGGTAAGCCGGTATTCTTGTAAGAATTGGTACAAGGCTTGTTCCAGGTTGCGGTTCTCTGCTAGGGCAATCTGAATCGTCTTGTTGAGGGTTCTCATTAGGCGTTCCACTTCGCCATTGGCCTGGGGCCATCGCGGGGTTATCCGGCGGTGTTTGACAATGTGGGACGCTAGATAGTCCATTAGTTCCACGCTGGTAAATGGCGGGCCATTGTCAGTACAAATCTCTTTGAATAGTCTGTGTGTGGCCATTAGCTTTTCGAGCTTTGGGATTACGTCAGCCGCAAATGTTGTGGATATGATTTCTACCTCGGGGTACCGTGAAAAGTCATCCACTATGACTAGCATGTGTTTCCCTACAGGGAAACTGCTGAAATCTGCGCTTACCCTCTCCCACAGGT
This sequence comes from Calotriton arnoldi, assembly GCA_963921515.1. Classification (NCBI taxonomy): domain Eukaryota; kingdom Metazoa; phylum Chordata; class Amphibia; order Caudata; family Salamandridae; genus Calotriton; species Calotriton arnoldi. Next base: position 1,289,340 of record CAWUFW010005520.1, on the reverse strand, counting down.
TGCTGGGAGCTGCTTCAGTGATGATCGGCGCAGGTCTATCCGGCGGACTAGTCGCTAGGCAGACGGGACAGTGCCTCACAACCGTTTCTATCTTCTGATCTAGGCCGGGAAACCAGACCTTACTTCGAAGTCGGTTTTTGGATTTGACAATCCCTTGGTGGGCTTTGTGTGTTAGGAGAGCAGCTTTCTGGGTCAGGCCTTCGGGTAGCACGAGGCGCGAGTCCCTAAGGAGGCAGCCGCCAGTAGTCACAGATAGCTCCTGGTGAACCTGATTAGGGCCTTCAGGATTTACTGAGCTGCCTCAGTATGGAGTGGCGTTGGATTTTGCAGTGCCCTCCAATCACCTGAGGCAACTGCTTGTATTGCAATTTGGAGGCAGTCATCTTTCTTCGTGGCCTCTATGACATCTTCCAGGGAGATTGGGAGGGGTTGGGATCTTTCTACGATCATCCTTACATAGTCCTCTGTGGCAGCTGCCTCAGCGGCCTCCGGGAGTGTGGCAGGTCGAGCGTGCCTTGATAGGAAATCTGCTGGGTATTGGGTGCCAGGCAGTATTCGATCTTGAATTGAAATTCTTGCAGTTGCAAAGTCCATTTTTCAATCCTCGGGGGAGGGCGTGATGAGGAGCCTTCAAATAGCAGGATCAAAGGTTTGTGGTCGGTGATGACAGCAAATGGGTGGCCGTACAGATATATGTAGAAGTGTCAACAGCCCCACAGGATTGCGATTGCTTCCCTCTCGATCTGTGAGTACCGCTGCTCCGTTGGTGTGAGTGTTTGGCTGGCATAGGCCACTGGCGCCCATTCTCCGCACTCTTGTTGCTGAGGTAGGACTGCGCCTAGGCCAGTGGGGCTGGCATCCACTACGAGTTGTGACTCTCTTTGGGATCGAAATACACCAGTGTGGTGTCCTCTGACACGGCTGCCTTGGTTTGTTGGAATGATTCTTCCTGCTTGGATTCCCATGTCCATGGGCTGGTGGCTTTGGTCAGGTCTCTGAGCGGGCCAGTTAGGTCTGACAGATTCTTGATGAACCGTCTGCAGTAGGTTACCATGCCCAAGAAACTGCGGACTCCCGACACTGATGTTGGGGCTGGTGCTTCTTGGATATCTTTTACTTTGTCGGGGTCGGGTCGATGCCTTTATCGGAGAATCGATAGCCAAAAAACTGATATCCTTCCACAGGAAATCGCACTTCTCTCAGTGTAGGGTGAGCCCACTGTCTCTGAGGCGGGAGAAAACAGCTTGGAGGCGACGGAGGTGTTCTTCCAACGTGGGAGCGTGCACCAGAATATCGTCGCTCACGTTGAGCACTCCACTCAGCCCATGGAGGATGTTTTTGATGATGTTCTGGAAGACCTCGGCAGCGCTAGAGATTCCAAAGTTGAGCCTGGTGTACCTCCAGAACCCTGTGTGAGTCGAGAAGGTGGTGATGGGTCGGGAGTCTGGGTGCAGAGGTATTTGATGGTAACCAGACTGAAGGTCCATCTTGGAGAACCACTTGGATCCTGGCAGTTCACCAATGATGTCATCTACGGTCGGTGTGAGGTGGCGTTCCCGCTTAATCGCTAAGTTTGGGACTCTCATGTCTACACAGATGCGTACAGCGTCTGGCTGTTTTGGCTTCTTCGCCACGACGATGGGTGATACCCACGGCATTGGTCCTCGCACCCGTTCGATGATGCCCGCTCTCTCCAGAAGTCAGAGCTCGGCCTCTACCTTTGGTCGGAGATGGAAGGCGATCCTTCGGTGTCTGAGGGCTTTTGGAGCCACTGATTTGTCGATGTGTAACTGGATGGCTGGTCCTTTCAAGCACCAAATCCCATCAAACAATGGCGTGAAATCCTGCAGTATGCAGTCCAAGTTGTATACGTGCATGTCGAATGCAAACTGGATCAGATTGAGGTCTTGAGTGGTGCGGCAGCTAAGGAGGAACCCTGACCCCTCCTGCGAGACTTTTGCACGTTGGTGGGTAGCGTCATGAGAGAGATCTGCTTGGAAGACACCGCACAGCTTCAGAGGCAAACGGTTGCCGAATGCGTATACTTCCACGTTGGTGCTGCGGAGTGTTGGTGGGTTGGGTAGGATGTGGTATATGCTTGTGGCCATGAGGTTGATGGTGGCTCCTGTGTCAATGAGCGTGGAGACGGAGTGGTCTTGCACTCCGATCTTGCAAATCGGCGCGGTCTTCCGGTGTCCGTGAGCGTATTCAACATCCTCACTACGTGGACAGTGGCTACGTCATCTTCATCCATGTCACTGCTGGAAAAGTCCTCTGGGTGCGGTTCAACTGCGTGCACTTGCTTCTGTGGGCCTTTGGGCCATCTTCTCCGCGACGAGCGGCAGACTTTGGAGAAGTGGTTCTACTTATCATATGCACTGCAGGTTTTGCCACTTGCAGGGTAGGTTCCGTTGGGGGGTATGTGCCCCCGCACCACCCGCACATGTGACTCTGCTGGCTTTGCTTGGCCGATTGTGGGGCTGATTTGGTGAGCTTCGGTGTGTTCCCGCGCATCTCTGTGTGTATGGCGTTGACTGGTTCTTCCTTGATCGGAGTGGCGGAGTTGGGGTCCATGTGGGCTGCTCTCGCCTTGGACAGTTATTTGGAGCGCCCCAGCATCAGAATGTCTCTCATGGGCATGTTATGCTCTTGCATTACACGTTCACGCAGTTTGGATGATGTGCACCCTTGAATGAATTGTGCCCGGACTTCGTCATCTTCATCCGGGAGGGTGCAGGTGCTCGCCAGTTCTCTCAGCCGCCCGTACAAAACGTCTACTGACTCGTCCGGCAGCTGTCGTGCTTGGCGGAGTAGGAACCGCTCATAGTCAGGGTTGGCATAGGGTTCAAAGTGTGCTGTGATAGCATCACACATGGTGGCGTAATTTCTCAGAGGTCCGGCCTCTCGTACTGTCTTAAAGAACTTGTGAATGTCAGCTCCTTCCAGGTGAAGGAGCATGGGCCGTCTGCGCAGTACCAGGATTTCTGCAGCTTTGTAGTAGGTCTCTAGGAGTTTCACCCACACCTTCCAGTGCACCGCTTGGGACAAGGGGTCCCGTGATGGTGAACGGCTCCAGCGGTGGGACTGACGTCATGGTGATGAGTGGAGAGACGCGGTGGTGGGTGCTTGGTTGGAACGCTGTGCTGTCGCAGTTCTGGGCGCACTTCTAGTTGATGGTGCTGTGGTACCAGCTTCTGTGTGCAGTGAAATTGCTGTGACCCTGCGTGACCTTGCAGGGGCTCTGGCAGGGTGCTCAGGGCTGTGAGTCTCCTGGGGGCACTGGGCAGAGGAGGGTGTGTTTTCCAGGGCACTGTGAGCCAGCCAACTGTGCTGTGGGGTTGCAAGGCTGCGTAGTGGTCCTTCCCTGCAGCAGTGTGTTAGGGCACAGGCCTGAGTATGCAGGGCTTGTGGAGACTCGGCGTGTCCCAAGAGGCTGCAGGCTGGGTGTTGCAGAGGGGCATGCACAATGCATGGAGGCTGCTGCTAGGGCCCCGCACTTCTCGCCAAGTTGCACCTGCGGCTTCGACAGGGGCGCTGTGGTGATTATCGGCGGTGATGCCGTATGAGGCCAAATGATGGAGCAGGCACTGCTCAGAGGCGGCGTGAGGGTGGGGACGCTCACCTCGATGGGTCCAGTGCTTGCACCGTGTAGTTGCCTTTTGCAGCTGCTGGAGGCGGGGGTACGGCAGTGATGCCGCGACATGGAGCCTTCCCGCTGGGCGGCCGCGGCACAGCAGGTATGACGGCAGCGGCCGGCTGTTTTGCCGAGGTCACCAGGTGAACGACGGGGTTCGCTGTGGGAGCGTAGCCACCTTGTCGCCAGTGGAGTGTTGCAATAGGTGGCTCTAGGCCTTTCAAGGACACACAATTATGGACGGCACTCAGTATGTAGTGGCCAGCCACAAACTGAAACCACGCCCAGAGCCCCGGGCTCTTTATTACTTTTCTTACACTGGACTGGCATACGCCAGTCCAGTCCATTACACTCACGTGCAGAGGGTCCCAACTAAACTCTCCCCCACGTAACTGGGAGAGGTGGTCTCGCCCTCACGTCAACGACACTACAACGCTGTCAAAGCCCCAACTTGCCTCAGTGACTGCTGGGGGATGTGGTCCCACCACAGCCTCATGGGGAAAGTTCATTGCGGGCAATTGTGGGCAAGGAAACAGCTGTTCAAACACTCCCACGCTGTGGGATTCACAGAGCGCTTTTGAGCGCAAACGCTGTCAAAGCCCCCGCCTTGCTTCAAACACAGCCTGGGGACACGGTCCCACCCCAGCCTCACTGGGGAAGTTCACTGTGGGCTATTGCGGGCCAGGAAACAACTGTACAAACAATTCCCGCGCTGCGTAATTCACAGAGCCCTTTTGAGGGCGATGCTGTCAAAGCCCCACCTTGCCTCAAAGACGGCTGGGGGAAAGTTCACTGCAGGTGATTGGGGGCCAGGAAACCGCTGTACTAACATTCTATTTTATGGCTCTGGGGTTTTTAATTGGATTGGCAAAGCACAGCATTTGCTTTTTTCAGCTGCGTTTTTATGGGGAAGAGTTATAAATTTTAGTTTCTGAACGTTTTCTTTGTAATGTATTTTATTTCACTTGTACTTCTATGCTATGGAAGCACAGGAAATAAAGTTTCTTTGACTGACTGACTGCGGAAAATGGTCACTTTCTGCACGATTATCTATCATGAACTGCAGGACACATTTGTTAACCTATACTTTCTAGAGTAAAATCGATAAAGGAGGTTGTTTGGTGAGCGATTGAAAAGTTATAGATCAGTTGATAGCACGCAGGTTTAGGGAATGTGACCATAGGCATCTGGTCAGCTGTAGGAGTGGTAGTGTTCTGATGAGGAAGAGTGAAACCTGACCTAGTAAATGTTTTGAGTGAGTCTCAGGTTATTGATATTTATTTGTTTTTACATCAGCCAGTGTAAAGATGTGACTGAAACTGAGAGTCAAGCACAGTACTAGTGGTTCCACTGCAGATTATTCAACAATTTGGCTGGAAGTCTGGTGTATATTAATATATTATTAAAAAAACATTCCAGGGCATGTACACTGCAAGTATATCACAGTCATCTGAGATGTCAGTAAGAGGGAGTGGATAAACTGACGGTGTTTCAGTTAGAAGTATACAATCATGGTGGTGACATTCACTTGTGACATGTTCTGCCTCAATGGTTATTTGTGTTTTCTGGACATACTGCTTAGGAACCTAGAGCAAGCCTAAGACTTGATTGTTAGCGAGACCAGGCCCGTCATTCTAGTGGAAGGACCGCGGCCATTTGTCAAGTACCACACTGTCTTGACATTTAAGGCATATATGGGGATTTTCAACACACTTTTGTAAGTTTTAGCCTCAGAGAATAGCCGCCAGCAAGCAATAGAGCATAGCGATGAGGCACAAGGCATACATCTTATTATTTATTTATTTATTAAGGAGTTTTATATAGCGCTGGCCAGACCCGAGGGTATCGGAGCGCTTTACAACAGATTCAAAGCAGGAATCACACAAAAAGGCATGGGTATACATATTGGTTCATAAGACCCGGCGTGCTGTGCAACATTGAGGTGAGGAAGTCCTGAGATAACCTCGGTGAGTGCACGATGTCTTGGGCTGAGCCTCATTCGGGGAGGAGGAACAAGGAAGGGGTCGGAGAGCGGGGAAGAGGTAGGTTTTGGTGAAACATTGTCAGGGGGTTGCAGAGTGCAGGCTTGTGCGTTTCGGCGGCGGTTCTCGGTTCGGGAAGGCACGGTTGAGGAAGAGGTCTTTTATGAGTCTTTTGAATTTTACAAAGGAAGGGATAGTCCTGATATCAGCTGGGATGGAGTTCCAGATTTTGGGCGCATTTCCAGCAAATGATTGTGCAGTGGTTTTTTTGTTTGCGTGTTTTCATAGGGATGAGTAGTAGGTTGTTGGAGCTCCTGAGGTTTCTTGTCTCACCGGATTTCTTGAGTTTGGAGGCCAAGTATTCAGGTTTCCCTGTGTGCAAGGCTTTGTGCGTGAGGCAAGCAGTTCTAAAGCTGGCACGCATTTCGACTGGGAGCCATTTTAGATCTCTGAGTGCGGGTGATATGTGATCGAATTTCTTAACTCCGGTGACCATTCTGGCAGCTGCATTGAGAGTTGTTTTGAGGGGGCTAGGTGGGATTTTGCTGTACCGGTGAGGACTGCATTCCCATAGTCGAGTCTAGATAGCACCAGTGATTGGGTGGCTTGCTTGAGGTCCTTGGGTGGGATGAAGGGTTTTATTTTGTTGAGTAGCTTTAGATTGAGGAAGGCACTCTTTGCGGAGATCTTAATGTGTTTGGCCATGTTCAGTTTTGGGTCTAGGGTGATTCCAAGTGATTTTACAGAGTTAGCCAGGGTGAGATTACCGTTGAGAGCATCGATTGCTTTTAGCCATTCTACGATTTGAGGTTTTTTTCTTTGTTGGAGATGAGGAGGATTTCAGTTTTGTCTTGGTTGAGTTTAAAATAAATAATTGGCAGCCCGAGCAGATAGCATGCATGTAATAGTAGCAAATAAAGTCCAAATATCCGTCCTGAAGGCATGGCTTGTGTTCTAAAATCATGTTGCTAAAGAAGATGGATACCAGTGAATGATATCTTGTCAATTTGGAATAAACAAAGAAGAAAATATTCAGGACGGATATTTGGACTTTATTTGCTACTATTACATGCATGCTATCTGCTCGGGCTGCCAATTATTTATTTTGTACTATAGTGGGCAATTTTGTCCACAAATTGCAACGTGAGGTGGTCGTTGCATGGTGACCTTTGAGCACTAGCATTTAATAGGATACCTTTGAAGCTACTGTTATCACTTACCTGCGCGGATTTCCCCTACTGCCTGTTCTGTTTATGGTTTTGGTTGAGTTTGTGGGCAGACGCAGATGGGTCACAGTCAGGATTCCCCTTGGCACTTGTTGTTTACACCTGTCATGTGATTTCCAGTTTGTGTTAGCTTTCAGTGATTGTGACACGTTGTGTGTGTGACTGCTGGCACTCCTCAGGGTCAGGGCTGCAATGTTGGTAGTTGTCTATGTGTGTTCTTTGCGGGTGACCTTGGCTTCTTCATTGGTGTGGGACTGTGGCTGGGATCCCATTGGTTGGTGTGGTATTGCCGTCATGTCCATGTACAGCGTAGTGTGCAGTGTGTCAGACATTCAGGAGTCTTGTTGAGTGACCCTGTGTGATGTGTTTCTGCACCTTGGTTCCCACCACCACCCATGGGATTGTCATGGGTGCATGTGCAATGTCACCAGTGCATGTGAGCTTCACTGCTGCACATTGTTGGAGGTCGAGGTGTGTGGTGTTGAGTGTGTGCAGATGAAAGTTGTTGCACGGCTAGACCCCTGCCTCCATGTTGGCCTTGGCTTACTGGCCGTGCTGATTGATTTGTGCTTGTGTAGGTGTGATGGTAGTTTGTTGCTCAGGACACATGACTTTGGTTCACAGTGTGAACGACATCTAGCTTTGTCATCACAGTGGGATTGTAATGCAGCCCAGGGTCACCACATTGTGGGGACCCTGGGGGTAGTGCTGTGGTGTCTCTGTGTCTTGCTGTGTCAGTTGCTGTTCCTACATGCTTGTGTGATTTGTGCTCCCTCTCATCTAACAATGCCTGATTGCCCACATATGGGATTTGGATCCATGAGTTACCTTTGTGTGGCACTGTATGCACATCTGTGTAATTGGTATTCAGGCCTCATCATGTGTTGTGTGGTTGCCTGGGGACACTGGCACCCCCCGTCACCTGTTGTGTTTGATGTGCAGTGTGGGTCTGCCTGTTGGTGTTTGTGCATCTGCACCACTGCATTGGCATATCTTTAGTGTGCCATTGGCTGTATGTTGTTTGTTGGGTTTCCCCTGCTGTCCCTGGGACTCCTAGGTCATCAGTCAGCACAATGATCATTGTTTGTGTGTCCCATTGCTGCCATATTATGGTATCTGTTCACCTCACATCTACAGTCTCCACAGGGTATCTGCATTTGTGTGCCCATGGGTGCAAATATGTGGGTCTGCATTATCATGGTCACTTCTGTCATTGTGTCATTGAAGAATGTTGACAGTGTCAGCCCCCATGGGTGATGTTTGTCTGCACATGGCCAAAGGTATGTCTTATTTGCACTGCAGTGTTTGCCTCCCCCAATCTATGTTGCTATGGGACACTAGCACTACTTTGCCACTGATGTGTTTGTTGTTCTGTGACCAGGAATCATCCATGCAGTTTGGCAGTTGCAGCTTTTTCAATGTCAACACTTACATTTTGGTCACTGTGATGATGGGGGTTTGGACCCCATTGCCACAATGTTCAAGATGTGCTTCAGCTATGGGCCCCACACTTACCTTTTGGTCACTGTGATGATGGGGGTTTGGACCCCATTGCCACAATGTTCAAGATGTGCTTCAGCTATGGGCCCCACACTTACCTTTTGGTCACTGTGATGGTGGGGGTTTGGACCCCATTGCCACAATGTTCAAGATGTGCTTCAGCTATGGGCCCCACACTTACATTTTGGTCACTGTGATAATGGGGGTTTGAACCCCATTGCCACAATGTTCAAGATGTGCTTCAGCTATGGACCCCACACTTACATTTTGGTCACTGTGATGATGGGGGTTGGACCCCATTGCCACAGTGGTCATGGTCTGCTTGCATTGTGGGGGCCACACACATTTATGTGTGGCACATGTGATAGGGGGTCACATTGTATGTTCAAAGTCATGTTCAGTGTTGTAGGCATTTGACACAGTCTACACACGCTTGTCATGGTGTTGGGGGGGATGTCTTTATGTTGCATTATTTATGTTGGTGTGTGCTTGTTGTGTCATGTATTAGCCATCCTGTGAGTGGGGGTGTTGTTGGTGGTAGGCATCCAGCCCCCCATGGGTAGAGGTGGTAGTAGTGACAGGCATCCAGCCCCCCATGGGTAGAGGTGGTAGTAGTGACAGGCATCCAGCCCCCATGGGTAGAGGTGGTAGTAGTGACAGGCATCCAGCCCCCCATGGGTAGAGGTGGTAGTAGTGGTAGGCATCTGGCACCCCCTGGGTAGGGGTGGTAGTGGTGGTAGGCATCCAGCCCCCCATGGGTAGAGGTGGTAGTAGTGACAGGCATCCAGCCCCCCATGGGTAGAGGTGGTAGTAGTGACAGGCATCCATCCCCCCATGGGTAGGGGTGGTAGTTGTGACAGGCATCCAGCCCCCCATGGGTAGAGGTGGTAGTAGTGGTAGGCATCTGGCACCCCCTGGGTAAGGGTGGTAGTAGTGGTAGGCATCTCGCACCCCCTGGGTAGGAGTGGTAGTGGTGGTAGGCATCCAGCCCCCCATGGGTAGGGGTGGTAGTTGTGACAGGCATCCAGCCCCCCATGGGTAGAGGTGGTAGTAGTGGTAGGCATCTGGCACCCCCTGAGTAGGGGCGGTAGTGGTGGTGGGCATCTGGCACACCCTGGGTAGAGGTGGTAGTGGTGGTAGCCATCCAGCCCCCCATGGGTAGGGGTGGTAGTTGTGACAGGCATCCAGCCCCCCATGGGTAGAGGTGGTAGTAGTGGTAGGCATCTGGCACCCCCTGGGTAGGGGTGGTAGTGGTGGTAGGCATCCAGCCCCCCATGGGTAGGGGTGGTAGTAGTGACAGGCATCCAGCCCCCCATGGGTTGGGGTGGTAGTAGTGACAGGCATCCAGCCCCCCATGGGTAGAGGTGGTAGAAGTGGTAGGCATCTGGCACCCCCTGAGTAGGGGTGGTAGTGGTGGTGGGCATCTGGCACCCCATGGGTAGAGGTTGGATTAGTGGTAGGCATCTGGCACCCCCTGGGTAGAGGTGGTAGTAGTGAAAGGCATCCAGCCCCCCATGGGTAGAGGTGGTAGTAGTGGTAGGCATCTCGCACCCCCTGGGTAGGAGTGGTAGTGGTGGTAGACATCCAGCCCCCCATGGGTAGGGGTGGTAGTAGTGACAGGCATCCAGCCCCCCATGGGTAGAGGTGGTAGTAGTGGTAGGCATCTGGCACCCCCTGAGTAGGGGTGGTAGTGGTGGTGAGCATCCAGCCCCCCATGGGTAGAGGTGGTAGTAGTGACAGGCATCCAGCCCCCCATGGGTAGAGGTGGTAGTAGTGGTAGGCATCTGGCACCCCCTGGGTAAGGGTGGTAGTAGTGGTACGCATCTGGCACCCCCTGGGTAAGGGTGGTAGTAGTGGTAGGCATCTGGCACCCCCTGGGTAGGGGTGATAGTAGTGGTAGGCATCTGGCACACCCTGGGTAGAGGTGGCAGTAGTGGTAGGCATCTGGCACCCCTGGGTAGAGGTGGGAGTAGTGACAGGCATCCAGCCCCCCATGGGTAGAGGTGGTAGTAGTGGTAGGCATCTGGCACCCCTGGGTAAGGGTGGTAGTAGTGGTAGGCAACTGGCACCCCTGGGTAAGGGTGGTAGTAGTGGTAGGCATCTGGCACCCCCTGGGTAGGGGTGGTAGTAGTGGTAGGCATCTGGCACACCCTGGGTAGAGGTGGTAGTAGTGGTAGGCATCTGGCACCCCCTGAGTAGGGGTGGTAGTGGTGGTGGGCATCCAGGCCCCTATGTGTATATGTGGCATTGCTGATGGCCATCCCGCCCCTATGGTGCTGCTGTTGCTGGTGTAAGTAATTTCTGCATCCCTCTGTGTGTGTGTGATATGTCGGGTACGTGTAGTTTGTTTTTGTGGTTGGTGTCTGACTTACCTTCTGCGCCGTACGCGTCCGTGCCTGTTCCGGTAGTAGATGTAGAATATTGGTAGGATCGGCACGATGGGATTCATAGTTGGTTCGTCTCATTCGTCTTTCTCTTTGCTTCGCCTCGTCCTCGTCGCTGGCGTGTTCGTCTCGTAGCCGTGGATCGTGTTGTGGCGCGAATCGGAGCTTATGTGCGCCTCTCCCGGATGCTTTGACGTGCCGTGCGTAACGACGGGTTTGGCGCGTACGGAAAGCGCATCGTACTTGTCCGGCCGGACGGGGCTGCATTTTGGCTTCCGTGCGACTCGATTTTGCGTTTCCCGATCCGCCTCGGTCTGAAAACAGGACCTGGATTGGGTGAGTATGACTGGGTCGGAATCTATGCAGTTGTGCGCATCGTACTTGCTCGTTCGGAATAATGTGCGGATCGGTCGGGAAACAGGCATTCGCCTGGCTTTTTTCCCGGCCGAATAGTGTTAGGTGCGCCTCCGACCGAGATCGGAATCGGCCCCAAAGTCTTTGTACCACTGGGAAGGCTTTGGATGTGACCGCAGCTTATATCAACCTTGGCCAGCCACAAACTGAAACCACGCCCGGAGCCCCAGGCTCTTTATTACTTTTTTTTACGCTGGACTGGCGTATGCCAGTCCAGCACATTACACTCACGTGCAGGGGGTCCCAACTAAACTCTCCCCCACGTAACTGGGAGAGGTGGTCTCGCCCTCACCTCAACGACACTACATTCCTCCTTTACCAGGAAATAACAATAACCAAACAAACTTCAAACAAAGGCATTGGACATTGGGTCCACTTAGAGTTCATAGGCTAAAGTCCGCTATAACATAATACTCATGGAACATTCTTACTTGGCTGCAGAACACTGGTATTTGCCCACAGCAACTGGCTTGGCAATCATCTCCGGTCAGCAAGACACAAAGTCTTTGTACCACTGGGAAGGCTTTGGATGTGACCGCAGCTCATATCAACCTTGGCTGCTTCGCAGTGAGGGTGTCAGCAAAGATACTGGTGGACCATTGCTCCTTCCGGTTCTGGCACCTTCACCTCTGACAGCGGGGAGCTCCGGCTCTGAGCCTAGGGAAGTGGCGAGGGAGGGCGTTGCACATAGATCTTCTGCTGTTGCATTTGGGGATTCGTCACATTCTCCACTGATCCGTGGGGGGTTGGTTGCGACATCATCACGTGGTGAACTTGCCCCTGGAAACTCCTCAGTGTTATCTTGCGGGACTTTCTTGAATTGAGAGATGCTGCGGGTTACACTCTCTTGGCCTCTTTGAGTGGTTACTTTGGTACCTTTGACTTCGACCACTATCCACGGGTCTAGTTTAAATGGTAACCGGAATTTCCCTCCGGGGTGGCAGTCCTGCATCAATACACGGTACCCCACTAGGATGGAGCGCCCCTGAGCGTGTTTCTTTCGGGAGGCTTCTTCGTTGTTATGGGTTCTTCTGGAGTCCGATTGATTTGGGGGTTGGGTGTCTCCTCCCACACAGGGTGATGTGGGATGGTATCCGTCACAGTTCGACCAAAGCATAGCTTGCTTGGAGAAACACCAGTGGTACAGTGTGGGGTAAGCCGGTATTCTTGTAAGAATTGGTACAAGGCTTGTTCCAGGTTGCGGTTCTCTGCTAGGGCAATCTGAATCGTCTTGTTGAGGGTTCTCATTAGGCGTTCCACTTCGCCATTGGCCTGGGGCCATCGCGGGGTTATCCGGCGGTGTTTGACAATGTGGGACGCTAGATAGTCCATTAGTTCCACGCTGGTAAATGGCGGGCCATTGTCAGTACAAATCTCTTTGAATAGTCTGTGTGTGGCCATTAGCTTTTCGAGCTTTGGGATTACGTCAGCCGCAAATGTTGTGGATATGATTTCTACCTCGGGGTACCGTGAAAAGTCATCCACTATGACTAGCATGTGTTTCCCTACAGGGAAACTGCTGAAATCTGCGCTTACCCTCTCCCACAGGTTGCTGGGAGCTGCTTCAGTGATGATCGGCGCAGGTCTATCCGGCGGACTAGTCGCTAGGCAGACGGGACAGTGCCTCACAACCGTTTCTATCTTCTGATCTAGGCCGGGAAACCAGACCTTACTTCGAAGTCGGTTTTTGGATTTGACAATCCCTTGGTGGGCTTTGTGTGTTAGGAGAGCAGCTTTCTGGGTCAGGCCTTCGGGTAGCACGAGGCGCGAGTCCCTAAGGAGGCAGCCGCCAGTAGTCACAGATAGCTCCTGGTGAACCTGATTAGGGCCTTCAGGATTTACTGAGCTGCCTCAGTATGGAGTGGCGTTGGATTTTGCAGTGCCCTCCAATCACCTGAGGCAACTGCTTGTATTGCAATTTGGAGGCAGTCATCTTTCTTCGTGGCCTCTATGACATCTTCCAGGGAGATTGGGAGGGGTTGGGATCTTTCTACGATCATCCTTACATAGTCCTCTGTGGCAGCTGCCTCAGCGGCCTCCGGGAGTGTGGCAGGTCGAGCGTGCCTTGATAGGAAATCTGCTGGGTATTGGGTGCCAGGCGGTATTCGATCTTGAATTGAAATTCTTGCAGTTGCAAAGTCCATTTTTCAATCCTCGGGGGAGGGCGTGATGAGGAGCCTTCAAATAGCAGGATCAAAGGTTTGTGGTCGGTGATGACAGCAAATGGGTGGCCGTACAGATATATGTAGAAGTGTCAACAGCCCCACAGGATTGCGATTGCTTCCCTCTCGATCTGTGAGTACCGCTGCTCCGTTGGTGTGAGTGTTTGGCTGGCATAGGCCACTGGCGCCCATTCTCCGCACTCTTGTTGCTGAGGTAGGACTGCGCCTAGGCCAGTGGGGCTGGCATCCACTACGAGTTGTGACTCTCTTTTGGGATCGAAATACACCAGTGTGGTGTCCTCTGACACGGCTGCCTTGGTTTGTTGGAATGATTCTTCCTGCTTGGATTCCCATGTCCATGGGCTGGTGGCTTTGGTCAGGTCTCTGAGCGGGCCAGTTAGGTCTGACAGATTCTTGATGAACCGTCTGCAGTAGGTTACCATGCCCAAGAAACTGCGGACTCCCGACACTGATGTTGGGGCTGGTGCTTCTTGGATATCTTTTACTTTGTCGGGGTCGGGTCGATGCCTTTATCGGAGAATCGATAGCCAAAGAAACTGAAATCCTTCCACAGGAAATCGCACTTCTCTCAGTGTAGGGTGAGCCCACTGTCTCTGAGGCGGGAGAAAACAGCTTGGAGGCGACGGAGGTGTTCTTCCAACGTGGGAGCGTGCACCAGAATATCGTCGCTCACGTTGAGCACTCCACTCAGCCCATGGAGGATGTTTTTGATGATGTTCTGGAAGACCTCGGCAGCGCTAGAGATTCCAAAGTTGAGCCTGGTGTACCTCCAGAACCCTGTGTGAGTCGAGAAGGTGGTGATGGGTCGGGAGTCTGGGTGCAGAGGTATTTGATGGTAACCAGACTGAAGGTCCATCTTGGAGAACCACTTGGATCCTGCCAGTTCACCAATGATGTCATCTACGGTCGGTGTGAGGTGGCGTTCCCGCTTAATCGCTAAGTTTGGGACTCTCATGTCTACACAGATGCGTACAGCGTCTGGCTGTTTTGGCTTCTTCGCCACGACGATGGGTGATACCCACGGCATTGGTCCTCGCACCCGTTCGATGATGCCCGCTCTCTCCAGAAGTCAGAGCTCGGCCTCTACCTTTGGTCGGAGATGGAAGGCGATCCTTCGGTGTCTGAGGGCTTTTGGAGCCACTGATTTGTCGATGTGTAACTGGATGGCTGGTCCTTTCAAGCACCAAATCCCATCAAACAATGGCGTGAAATCCTGCAGTATGCAGTCCAAGTTGTATACGTGCATGTCGAATGCAAACTGGATCAGATTGAGGTCTTGAGTGGTGCGGCAGCTAAGGAGGAACCCTGACCCCTCCTGCGAGACTTTTGCACGTTGGTGGGTAGCGTCATGAGAGAGATCTGCTTGGAAGACACCGCACAGCTTCAGAGGCAAACGGTTGCCGAATGCGTATACTTCCACGTTGGTGCTGCGGAGTGTTGGTGGGTTGGGTAGGATGTGGTATATGCTTGTGGCCATGAGGTTGATGGTGGCTCCTGTGTCAATGAGCGTGGAGACGGAGTGGTCTTGCACTCCGATCTTGCAAATCGGCGCGGTCTTCCGGTGTCCGTGAGCGTATTCAACATCCTCACTACGTGGACAGTGGCTACGTCATCTTCATCCATGTCACTGCTGGAAAAGTCCTCTGGGTGCGGTTCAACTGCGTGCACTTGCTTCTGTGGGCCTTTGGGCCATCTTCTCCGCGACGAGCGGCAGACTTTGGAGAAGTGGTTCTACTTATCATATGCACTGCAGGTTTTGCCACTTGCAGGGTAGGTTCCGTTGGGGGGTATGTGCCCCCGCACCACCCGCACATGTGACTCTGCTGGCTTTGCTTGGCCGATTGTGGGGCTGATTTGGTGAGCTTCGGTGTGTTCCCGCGCATCTCTGTGTGTATGGCGTTGACTGGTTCTTCCTTGATCGGAGTGGCGGAGTTGGGGTCCATGTGGGCTGCTCTCGCCTTGGACAGTTATTTGGAGCGCCCCAGCATCAGAATGTCTCTCATGGGCATGTTATGCTCTTGCATTACACGTTCACGCAGTTTGGATGATGTGCACCCTTGAATGAATTGTGCCCGGACTTCGTCATCTTCATCCGGGAGGGTGCAGGTGCTCGCCAGTTCTCTCAGCCGCCCGTACAAAACGTCTACTGACTCGTCCGGCAGCTGTCGTGCTTGGCGGAGTAGGAACCGCTCATAGTCAGGGTTGGCATAGGGTTCAAAGTGTGCTGTGATAGCATCACACATGGTGGCGTAATTTCTCAGAGGTCCGGCCTCTCGTACTGTCTTAAAGAACTTGTGAATGTCAGCTCCTTCCAGGTGAAGGAGCATGGGCCGTCTGCGCAGTACCAGGATTTCTGCAGCTTTGTAGTAGGTCTCTAGGAGTTTCACCCACACCTTCCAGTGCACCGCTTGGGACAAGGGGTCCCGTGATGGTGAACGGCTCCAGCGGTGGGACTGACGTCATGGTGATGAGTGGAGAGACGCGGTGGTGGGTGCTTGGTTGGAACGCTGTGCTGTCGCAGTTCTGGGCGCACTTCTAGTTGATGGTGCTGTGGTACCAGCTTCTGTGTGCAGTGAAATTGCTGTGACCCTGCGTGACCTTGCAGGGGCTCTGGCAGGGTGCTCAGGGCTGTGAGTCTCCTGGGGGCACTGGGCAGAGGAGGGTGTGTTTTCCAGGGCACTGTGAGCCAGCCAACTGTGCTGTGGGGTTGCAAGGCTGCGTAGTGGTCCTTCCCTGCAGCAGTGTGTTAGGGCACAGGCCTGAGTATGCAGGGCTTGTGGAGACTCGGCGTGTCCCAAGAGGCTGCAGGCTGGGTGTTGCAGAGGGGCATGCACAATGCATGGAGGCTGCTGCTAGGGCCCCGCACTTCTCGCCAAGTTGCACCTGCGGCTTCGACAGGGGGCGCTGTGGTGATTATCGGCGGTGATGCCGTATGAGGCCAAATGATGGAGCAGGCACTGCTCAGAGGCGGCGTGAGGGTGGGGACGCTCACCTCGATGGGTCCAGTGCTTGCACCGTGTAGTTGCCTTTTGCAGCTGCTGGAGGCGGGGGTACGGCAGTGATGCCGCGACATGGAGCCTTCCCACTGGGCGGCCACGGCACAGCAGGTATGACGGCAGCGGCCGGCTGTTTTGCCGAGGTCACCAGGTGAACGACGGGGTTCGCTGTGGGAGCGTAGCCACCTTGTCGCCAGTGGAGTGTTGCAATAGGTGGCTCTAGGCCTTTCAAGGACACACAATTATGGACGGCACTCAGTATGTAGTGGCCAGCCACAAACTGAAACCACGCCCAGAGCCCCGGGCTCTTTATTACTTTTCTTACACTGGACTGGCATACGCCAGTCCAGTCCATTACACTCACGTGCAGAGGGTCCCAACTAAACTCTCCCCCACGTAACTGGGAGAGGTGGTCTCGCCCTCACGTCAACGACACTACAACGCTGTCAAAGCCCCAACTTGCCTCAGTGACTGCTGGGGGATGTGGTCCCACCACAGCCTCATGGGGAAAGTTCATTGCGGGCAATTGTGGGCAAGGAAACAGCTGTTCAAACACTCCCACGCTGTGGGATTCACAGAGCGCTTTTGAGCGCAAACGCTGTCAAAGCCCCCGCCTTGCTTCAAACACAGCCTGGGGACACGGTCCCACCCCAGCCTCACTGGGGAAGTTCACTGTGGGCTATTGCGGGCCAGGAAACAACTGTACAAACAATTCCCGCGCTGCGTAATTCACAGAGCCCTTTTGAGGGCGATGCTGTCAAAGCCCCACCTTGCCTCAAAGACGGCTGGGGGAAAGTTCACTGCAGGTGATTGGGGGCCAGGAAACCGCTGTACTAACATTCTATTTTATGGCTCTGGGGTTTTTAATTGGATTGGCAAAGCACAGCATTTGCTTTTTTCAGCTGCGTTTTTATGGGGAAGAGTTATAAATTTTAGTTTCTGAACGTTTTCTTTGTAATGTATTTTATTTCACTTGTACTTCTATGCTATGGAAGCACAGGAAATAAAGTTTCTTTGACTGACTGACTGCGGAAAATGGTCGCTTTCTGCACGATTATCTATCATGAACTGCAGGACACATTTGTTAACCTATACTTTCTAGAGTAAAATCGATAAAGGAGGTTGTTTGGTGAGCGATTGAAAAGTTATAGATCAGTTGATAGCACGCAGGTTTAGGGAATGTGACCATAGGCATCTGGTCAGCTGTAGGAGTGGTAGTGTTCTGATGAGGAAGAGTGAAACCTGACCTAGTAAATGTTTTGAGTGAGTCTCAGGTTATTGATATTTATTTGTTTTTACATCAGCCAGTGTAAAGATGTGACTGAAACTGAGAGTCAAGCACGGTACTAGTGGTTCCACTGCAGATTATTCAACAATTTGGCTGGAAGTCTGGTGTATATTAATATATTATTAAAAAAACATTCCAGGGCATGTACACTGCAAGTATATCACAGTCATCTGAGATGTCAGTAAGAGGGAGTGGATAAACTGACGGTGTTTCAGTTAGAAGTATACCATCATGGTGGTGACATTCACTTGTGACATGTTCTGCCTCAATGGTTATTTGTGTTTTCTGGACATACTGCTTAGGAACCTAGAGCAAGCCTAAGACTTGATTGTTAGCGAGACCAGGCCCGTCATTCTAGTGGAAGGACCGCGGCCATTTGTCAAGTACCACACTGTCTTGACATTTAAGGCATATATGGGGATTTTCAACACACTTTTGTAAGTTTTAGCCTCAGAGAATAGCCGCCAGCAAGCAATAGAGCATAGCGATGAGGCACAAGGCATACATCTTATTATTTATTTATTTATTAAGGAGTTTTATATAGCGGTGGCCAGACCCGAGGGTATCGGAGCGCTTTACAACAGATTCAAAGCAGGAATCACACAAAAAGGCATGGGTATACATATTGGTTCATAAGACCCGGCGTGCTGTGCAACATTGAGGTGAGGAAGTCCTGAGATAACCTCGGTGAGTGCACGATGTCTTGGGCTGAGCCTCATTCGGGGAGGAGGAACAAGGAAGGGGTCGGAGAGCGGGGAAGAGGTAGGTTTTGGTGAAACATTGTCAGGGGGTTGCAGAGTGCAGGCTTGTGCGTTTCGGCGGCGGTTCTCGGTTCGGGAAGGCACGGTTGAGGAAGAGGTCTTTTATGAGTCTTTTGAATTTTACAAAGGAAGGGATAGTCCTGATATCAGCTGGGATGGAGTTCCAGATTTTGGGCGCATTTCCAGCAAATGATTGTGCAGTGGTTTTTTTGTTTGCGTGTTTTCATAGGGATGAGTAGTAGGTTGTTGGAGCTCCTGAGGTTTCTTGTCTCACCGGATTTCTTGAGTTTGGAGGCCAAGTATTCAGGTTTCCCTGTGTGCAAGGCTTTGTGCGTGAGGCAAGCAGTTCTAAAGCTGGCACGCATTTCGACTGGGAGCCATTTTAGATCTCTGAGTGCGGGTGATATGTGATCGAATTTCTTAACTCCGGTGACCATTCTGGCAGCTGCATTGACAGTTGTTTTGAGGGGGCCAGGTGGGATTTTGCTGTACCGGTGAGGACTGCATTCCCATAGTCGAGTCTAGATAGCACCAGTGATTGGGTGGCTTGCTTGAGGTCCTTGGGTGGGATGAAGGGTTTTATTTTGTTGAGTAGCTTTAGATTGAGGAAGGCACTCTTTGCGGAGATCTTAATGTGTTTGGCCATGTTCAGTTTTGGGTCTAGGGTGATTCCAAGTGATTTTACAGAGTTAGCCAGGGTGAGATTACCGTTGAGAGCATCGATTGCTTTTAGCCATTCTACGATTTGAGGTTTTTTTCTTTGTTGGAGATGAGGAGGATTTCAGTTTTGTCTTGGTTGAGTTTAAAATAAATAATTGGCAGCCCGAGCAGATAGCATGCATGTAATAGTAGCAAATAAAGTCCAAATATCCGTCCTGAAGGCATGGCTTGTGTTCTAAAATCATGTTGCTAAAGAAGATGGATACCAGTGAATGATATCTTGTCAATTTGGAATAAACAAAGAAGAAAATATTCAGGACGGATATTTGGACTTTATTTGCTACTATTACATGCATGCTATCTGCTCGGGCTGCCAATTATTTATTTTGTACTATAGTGGGCAATTTTGTCCACAAATTGCAACGTGAGGTGGTCGTTGCATGGTGACCTTTGAGCACTAGCATTTAATAGGATACCTTTGAAGCTACTGTTATCACTTACCTGCGCGGATTTCCCCTACTGCCTGTTCTGTTTATGGTTTTGGTTGAGTTTAAGGTGGTTTATTGATAGCCAGTGTTGGACTTCTCTAAGAGTGTTGTTGAGTCTCTGAATGTCATCAATGGAGGAGGTTTCCAGGTAGATCTGGGTGTCGTCTGCATATAGGTGGAAGGGGATGTTGGCTTTTTTGAGTAGGGTGGTGAGGGGTTCCATGTATATGTTGAACAGTTGGGGGGAGAGCACTGAGCCTTGGGGGACACCTCTGCTGACGGGGTGTAGGTCGGATGTAAAGGTTTTGATTTTTATCCTTTGGGAGCGGTTGTGTAAGAAGGAGGAGAACCAGTGTAGGACCACCTCATCAGCACCTACTCTATCTTGGAGAGCCTTGATGAGTAGATTGTGATCAACCATGTCAAAGGCTGCTGAAAGGTCCAGGAGGATGAGTAGGCAGCATTGGTCAGTATCTAGAGACTTGTGGATGTCGTCCACGATGTTAAGGATTGCGGTCTCGGTGCTACAGCCTTTTCTGAAGCCCGATTGGTGGGGATCTAGCAGGTTGATGCTGTACATGTGCTGAGTCAGTTGTAGGAGAACGCATTTTTCGAGGATTTTGGATAGTAGGGGGAGATTAGAAACGGGTCTGAAGTTGTTCAGATCGGTGCTGTCCAGGCCTGGCTTTTTCAGTAGTGGCGTGACTTGGCCGACTTTGAGGCAGTCTGGCATGATGCCAGTTTTCAAGGAGCTGTTTATGATCTCGCACCAGAATGGGGCAAGGGAGAGTTTCAGCTTTTTGGTCAATTGAGTGGGTGTAGGATCAAGGACGTGAGATGCGGGTTTGGAGGAGGAGATCAGTTTAAGAATCTCAGCTTCAGGTATGGGGTTGAAGGATTTCCAGGCTTTCGTGGGGGGCTTGCGTGTGCTGGTTTCGATCTCTGGGGTAGGGCTTTTGTAGGAGGGATTGAGGTTGATGTCTAGTGAGAGCTCAATTTTGGTGATTTTGTCATTGAAGAAGTTGGCAAAGTTGTCACACAGGTCTTTGGAGGCCTGGACTGGGGTTGCAGAGGGCATGGAGGTTTGTTGCCTGATGATGTTAAAGAGTTCTTTGGGTCTGTTTTTTGCGTTGTCCAGGGCGGTGCAGAAAAAGGTGGTTTTCTCGTTGTTGATGTGTTTTTTTGTATTTCCTTCGGGTTGCTTTGAGTTGCTCGCGAAGGCTTGTAGAAGGGTTGTTCCTCCATAGTCGTTCTGTAGCTCTAAGTTGTCTCCTTTCAGCGTTGATGTCCGTGTTGAACCAGGATCTGGATGGAATGTTCCTGGTTTTTTTTTATTTCAAGGGGGCTAGTTGGTCTAGGATGGACGTCATAGTTATGTTGTAGTGAGAGGTGAGTTCCGTTGTGGAGAGACCATCTGGGGAGATAGGCAGGAGCGAGCTTATCTTTTCTTCTAGGTCGGCTATGTTGATCTGTGTTAGATTTCTCGTCCCTTTGGGGGGGTCTGGGATGGAAGGTTGGTATGTGATCGGTTGAGTGATGTGGAATAGAATTAAGTGGTGGTCAGACCAGTCAACAGGCAGGATGTGGTCTATTGTGATTGTTTCGCGTTGGGCGATGATGGCATCTAGGATTGCTCCTTTGTTATGGGTTTCATCTGAGCAGTTTTGGGTAAGGTTGTTGCTGTGTAATAGCTCATTCAGATATTGGATTAGTGAGTTGTTTTTATCATTCCAGTGTAGGTTGAGGTCGCTTATAATTAGGTTGCTGGTGTCTCGGAGTGAGCAGTGATCAACCAGGTCGGACAGGTGTTCAGTGAATGTGGTGGTGTTGCCTGGGGGATGGTATAGGAGGTGGCAGTGTAGTGTATTGTTGTCGCTTGTGTTAATGTTGACGGCTAGGCATTCAAAGGAGTTATAGTTAAAGGTGTCAATTTTGTTCACGGACATGTTAGTGTTGTGAATGATTGCTATACCCCCGCCTCTTTGGTCATTACGGTCTTTGTTGATTATTGCAAAGCCTGGGGGCACGAGAGGATCCATGATTGGTGGCGAGCAGTTGTTTAGCCAAGTCTCGGTGATGAAGGCTATGTCTATGTCATGGGTGAGGATGGATTCTGCTAGCTCTGTGGCATGTTTGGTGGCTGATCTGCAGTTTATGAGCATGCAGTTGATAGCGGGTGCCTCTTTTTTTGGTTTCTTTCTTAGGGGGGCCATGGGGATGTTGGTGAGGGAGGATGGGGGTCTAGGGGGTTTCGGAGGGGAGTGGTCTCTTCTGAATCCAGTGATCACCTGAATCTTGGATTGAGGGATGGCAGTAGAGGGGATGTCGTAAGAGGAAGCAAGCTCTGTCGCTTCATTCGAGGACATAGCCTCTCTGGTTCTTTTGGGTCTCAGTGTCTGACTCGAGAGGGGGGTTGAGATCCAACTGGGTCAGGGAACCTTGGGGAGCCTTTGGTGTGTGGGGTTGGAGACGGTGGGAGTACAGTGGGGATTTTGGGAAGGCTTACGGAACGTGGCGAAGTTGGTTAGGATTTCGTTAAAGTCCTGTATTATAGTAGCTAACTGGCTTTCAAGCAGGGAGAGACGCTGCCCCGTCTCTTCCGGGGTGGGGGTGAGTGGGTTCTAGGCGGGGTCCTCCCGAGGGGGAGATGGCCTGATGATGTTGTGTTGCCATCTAGTTGTTATTGTGCTGTCCGTGAAGGCTTTGAGTTGGGCCGTGGGCGCGGGGTGTGGGGGGTCATGTTGTGGCATCCGCGTTCTTTTGCATATGGGTATAGGGAGGTAGTTGGGAGTCTTTGACTGTGTATTGAGGTCGATCGGTATTATTAGGGGGAGGTTATAAGTGGGGGTGATCGAGGAGACGGTCAAACGAGGGAGGGGGAGCCTTGTTCTTGGTGATAGTGGTGCGTGTGGTGTCTTGTGGTGGAAAGCTAGAGTTTTTGATAGAGGGCGCAGGAATGGTGGGTGTGTTCTGCTGGGGGGTCCAGCTGTCCGGGGAGAGGGGGTGGGTTGGGCGGGGGAGATGTGAGTGAGAGGGGGCAGTCCGAAGTGAGGGGAAAAGGGAGTCAAATGCCTCAAGGTTGTCGTTGTTAGCTTGGATCAGGACTGTGCCGTTGGAGTAGATGGTCACAGAGGTGTTCCCGCTCCGCATCCTGCGGTTAGGGATAGAGAATGACAATTTGCAGCAATGGGGAGTGTTAGTAGTTTTGGTACTGTGGAATTGAGATCTGAGGATGAAGTTCCACTTTTCAGGTCTTTCAGTGTGGAAAATGAGATCCATTTTTATCTGGCCTTTGGAGGAGCAGTGATACATGTCAGCAAATAGTGATTCTGGGTATTGTCTAATCAGTTTGTGTTTGAGTTTTTTTTTCGCTTTGGGTGAGAGGTTGGGGGGGAAACTAATCGAGAAGGAGTTCGGCCCGTGTGGTTTTAAGGAGTTCGGTGTGGGGGGGTTGGCGTAGGTTGGCGTGATAGAAGGCATTTTGTCTAGGTTGGACGGGGGGCTAGTTCCCTTAGGGCTTGGTGTGTTACGATACCACTGGGGGTCGGGGTGGATTGTTGTGGTGGACGGGTCATGTAGAGCGGTCAGGCCGCTTCTTTTGGGGTTGGTTGGTTGGCTGACAACATGGGGTCAAGCCCTGAGGGCAGAGAGGGTGCAAAAGCGGTCATCGCGTTGTAGTAAGGCCCGAGTCACTTCATTTCTGATATGGGGCGGGTTGTTGTGGTTGTCATGCCGTTAAATTGAAGTTCGGTAACTCTCCGGAGTTATTTCTGGGTGGCCATCGAGCGGTCAGGCATTATGGGTCGGGCAGTATGCAGATGGGTGCAGCATGGCGGAGATGGGGCGGGCCAACGTCACTGCCTTTTAGTGACGGTCAAGACGTGGAGTTGGGTGGTCAGGCCCCTTTTTGAGTGTTGGTCGGTAGCTCACCAATGGGGTGTGCCGGGAGTTAAGTAGATATGTGCAGAGATGAAGCGGGCCAGCGTCACTTATAGTGACTGGTGGGTCAGGGCGCGGAGTTGAGGTAATCAAGCCCCTTTTAGTGTGGTGGTTGGTACTCGTCGGTGAGGTATGCTGGGAGTTAGCTCTGGGCAGCCATCTTGGGGTCAGTCAGTGAGGCCGGTGGGGTGCAACATCTTGGGGTCGGTAGTGAGGCCGGTGGAGTGCAACAGAGGTAGGCATTGATGACTGGGTCAGTATTGATTCATTACTGGGACCAGCGGGACAAGGCAAGTAGTAGGGTGACCAGTCCACTTCTTTTTGGGTTGGTCAGAGACTCCCCGGTGCAGTTTCCCAGGAGTTAGTTCTTGGCGGCCATCTTAGGGTTATGCCATGTGGGCAAGAGGTTTGAGGAAGCGGCGGTATCTGTGGGGCAGGGGCCCTCATCGCTATTTTTATTTGTTGTGTCCGGCGGGTACAGGGTGATTAGGGAGCATTTAGAAATGGTCAGAGTCTCCCCGGTGCAGTTTTCGAGGAGTTAGCTCTTGGCGGCCATCTTAGGGTCAGGCCATGTGGGCATAGGGTTCGAGGAAGCGGCAGTCTCTAAGTTGCAGGGGCCTTTGTCGTTTTTTTTTTTTGTGACCGGCGGGTACAGGGTGTACAGGGAACATTTAGGGTGGTGGAGACTCACAGGTGTAGTCTGTTCATCCGTGAAGGTTTCACATCGGGGTGGCCATCTTGAGGTCAGGCGTTGCGGAGCTCGTCAGTAGCTCGTAGTTTTTTTTTTCTTTTTTTTTAATGCTTTCTCAGTGGCTGTTTGTTTGGAGCATCGGTCCTGGGTCCTTCTTTGTACCCATAACCTCTGTGGAAAAGAGTTGCATATGTAACTAGGAATGCAACGGGATTCTTTCACAGGTACGACGTCGGGCGGCCATCTTGAAGTCAGGCGCTGCGGGGCTCTGCAGTAGCTCGCGATCGGCTTTTCAGTGTTCTCCGAGTGCCATTAATTATTAAGCTTATTAATAGCTTTGGTCCGGGTCCGGGACTGTCGGGACTCTTGCGGGTCCAATGTAGGGTGTCCTTGGATCGAGTGAGGTCCGCTGCCCGCCGATCACCCCCGAGGCATACGTTGCAGTCCTGGAGGTGTCGGGCGCGGATCGTCGTAACTTCGTTTCCTGGTGGAGGTGGAAGCTCGATTCAGGCTTGCCCGACTTGGGGTATATTCCGGTGAGTCCTCGATGGGGGGGCAGCATGGATTCTCACTGCATCGGTGATCCCAGTGCCCGGGAGCTCGATCTCAGTGCTCCCTCCCCACGGCCATCTTCTTCTTCCTGGTGAGTAAGTTAATGTAGGGGTATGTTTTTACATGGTGGGTGTAGCTGGCAAGAAAAAAAAGCAAACCGTTGCTCTAATGCACCATAGACTACCATAGAGTGTTTCAGAATCATACATATATTGTTTTTGTTTGATTATGTGAAAAAGTGCATATGTATTTTTTACTTGACACACACAAATGCAGTTGTGTTTCAGCAAAGTTATTTTGGAACTTTTGGGTAGTAATTTTGAAGACCTGGGTATCACATTCCACAATTCATTGTTTCTTGCCCGTAGCATTTTGTTGCCAATGGCCTTCACCGTTTAGTTTAAAGGAGCAAGTTAAATCGAGGGTTTCAAATTAATATGCAACCTGGCATAGAAATTTTGGTAACTAAGGTCAGATACTCCTGTGTTTTTTTTCTATGGATTTCCTATATGTAGCAAAGATCTCTATCACTTATTCTCCGTTCTATTGGGTGCTAGCAGTAATCATATAGTGATGCAGAAGTTGCTTTGTTAGCAATTTCCTAAGAGGATGAAATATATCACCTTACAATAATCTAGTGTCGGAAGGTAGGATCTGACTGCATAGTTACCCCCACTTTTTTTCCTGGTGTTTTGCTGGGTTTTGACTAGTCTGACTGGGATCCTGCCAATCAGGACCCCAGTCTATCTGCTTTCTCCCTAAATTGGTTGTGTTATGTACTTTGGTACAACTCCAGATTGGATACTGGGGTACCCTTATCAGTCCGTAGTATATGGTACACATGTACCCAGGGCATAGGGACCCCAGAGGCCTCCCATGGGCTGAAGCATGTATTATGCCACCCATGAGAGGCCATGCAAAATGGAACCTCAGGTCTGCTACTGCAGCCTGTGTAAGCTGGTGATTGCAACACTTACTTTAGATATAGGTTCACTATATCTGCATATATCACTACACTTAAAACTTTGTAAGACACCCCTATAGCAGGCCTTAACAATCCTGAAGGCAGTGTGCTGGGTTTTGCGTGAGAGGGTGCTCCTGCATGAGCAGGGCCCCTCTGCAGTCTTCGGAGACCATTCTCCCGGGCTGTACGTGATACTACCAGACATATAGGTAGAGGTGCATTATAACCTCGCGGTAAATGCTATCTCGAAAACGACTGCAACGAAGTATGTCATGTTTGGTGTCAAACACCTCGGAATCATACCTCCACACCAGTAACTGGTGTGGGAGATATGATTCCTCCCCTCAGAACCGAGGTTCTGGGGGTACCTAAGTCTATCGGTACCAACTTTCTCAAGCCTTACAGCACAAAATGGATGCTGCCAGCCACAGACACGAGTCTGCCCTCCTGCTGCTGAGCCAAGCTCGAGCAGGGGAAGGCAGCACAATAGGCATCCTGTCACAGGGAGGTGTTACCACCTTCCAGACAGGATTTAGTGTATTGAGGCTGGGTGGGGGCACTGTCTCAGTGCCAGAAAGTCTGCACGAGGGGCACACTTGGTGTCCCTGTGCATAGTCCAGCTCAAACTAGTTCTAGGAGCCATTTGCTCCTGCTCTGGCACGAAACTGGACAAAGGACATGGGAGTAGCCTCCCCCCGTCCTGTCCCTCCCCTAGGAGGGTCCCTAGAGTCTTTCCAACCCTCTCCCGTGGGTATAAAATGGGTTACCTGGCTACAGGACATTAGATTTTACGCGGACAAGATTCTGCAAGAAGATACCACTACACTTCGACCGTCTGGACACGCTGGACTTCGCTGGACCTCCCTTGGGCTCGACTTCGTCTTCCCTTGCCATCCCCAGTCTCGCCACTGTCCGTGATCCATACAGGCTCCGTGCAGGACCCTGTGGATCTAAAAAGACAACAGAAGAATCTCCCTTGGAGTGAAGGAGTCACTCCCCTGCAAACGCAGGCACCATAACGCATGTGACCGGTTTGCTGATCCTGAGCTCCTGCAGACTCCAAAGGCTCCAGCAACACAGGAGGTGGGTTTCCGAAGGTATCCGAAGTTGAGCTGCCCTCTCACTGAGTTTGAGGCGGATATCCCTTGTGGGGACCGTATACCCGTACTCCTGTGCACCGTGTGTATTTGCAGCTGCACATGCTTGTTGTTGTGCAACAATTCCTTGCATTAGGCCATTTGTAGCCCTGTGCTCAGCACATCTTTTCTAAGAAGCACTCCGGCATCCTCACACTCTGTGCCCTGCTAGCTGGTATCCTGTGAAACTGCCTGAGGTACCCATGTGACTCCTGTGCCTTCGGCCTGTGGGACCACTTGAGGGTCAACTTTGCTTTATTTGGGCTCCCCTGGTTGCTCCAGGCCTGCCCTGACTCTCCTTGCTGTGGTGAGTCTCCTGGTCCTTGCTGGCCAGCTCGACACTGAATTTGACCATCTATGTTGTTTGCCGCTGCCAAGGCTTGTTGGTGCTCCCGCTGGTCACCGACCCCTCAGCTCTCGACATCCTTCGTGGGACAGCTCGTATCTGGCTCCTGGTCATTTAAGACATCTCCTGGTCCGCACAGCTGAAGAGTCAAGATCACCGTCAACACACCTGAAGCACCCAACATCGGTGGGCATTCGTCTACCGAGCCCCTGGTCACTCCAAGGTGACCCAGACTCTGTCCCCTCTGCTTTCAGGTTCTTCTCATCTAGAATCCACGTTTGGATTCCACCGAACACTTTTCTTACTTCCAGCAGCAGCATTTCTTTGTCGACATCCATAGAGAACGACAAGGGTTTCCGATGCCACTTCGTACCTATGTACCCGGCTCCTCTGGGATAGGTAACTCTGGTACAAGGGTATCCACGGGTGGGGTGGCTCTCCAAACTCTTAAGTTCCAAGGGTTGTCTTCGTAATCTGCTGGGAAGGGTCCTTAATCTCTAATTTTCCAACCGCGACTTTCCCATTGAATTGTACGGAGCATGCAGTCGTGTTCTCACTCTGCACCCGTCCTCCGTGGGGTCCCTACTTACTCACCTTGGGTGGTTCCTTGGGGTCCCAGCAATTCTACACCTTCTAGACTAGGTCTAGTCCAGAGTCGTGGTTCTTATACCACTTACTTAGTATATGGTTTGGTCTCCCCCTGGAGTCCACTGTGTATTGTGCTACTTACGTTTGATTCTTTGCTACTGTATTATTTGATTTGTGTTCAATCCTCGTGTAGAGGATACTAGAGAGTGTTATATATAATAAATACATATTTTTATAACTACTGAGTGGTTTCTCTTTCATTTAACCAATACTATAAGGTTGCATTCTGGTAAAACAAGCTGCTTAACATTCCTTCAAGACTCTTCCTGAAGGCTACTCTCCATAGCTACCACTAGGATAGCTTTCTATAAAGGTTATTTTTAACCTAATCACCATAAGGGCTGTTTGGACTGGTGCAAGGTGCCCACTTTAATTACTGGACAGCATATATCAGGCCAACTTTTCACATCTAGTTTCCACATTATAGCTAACCTGTCCATATGGACTACGGTGTGGAAAGAGTGAGAGGGAAAAAATATGACGCTCAATTCTGATTTGCTGTAAGAATGATTCATGAGGACGTCTGTCTTAGAAATGTATGATGGTAGGGTCATAATCATCCTCAAGTTCCTGGTACTGCCCGTAGAAATTCATAATATTAGGTCGATACGCTATTATATTTCAATATTTAGATACATTGTGGATATGTAGGCAAATCAAACATTTACCCGAGTCAAGAGATCTGACTGGTGGTGAATGTATGATTCGTTCAGCATTCCGTCCATCATTTGTTTCTGTAACACTTTTCGCCTTAAGTGGGATGGGTATGCCCAGACGTGGGTCCCTTGCTCACTGTGCGATTGGATTCAAGCTAGCTTGGCTGATGAGGGGTAACACCCCGAAATCGGTCCCAGAATGCTTGTTTCTGGTCCAGGGAGTACCTGACTTGGCAGTTTGGGCTGAACTGTTCCCATGAAGAGCAGGTTCAAGACGGATTTGCATATGGCTGGATCTAAACTGGGGTGGCTTGGTGACCAGAAGAACGATTGATTTAACCAGATCTCTTGACTGGGGTGAATGTATGATTCATTCAGCATTCCGTCCATAATTTGTTAGCGTAGCACTTGATGTTATTGAGCACCTCACTTATGTTAGACACATAGTAGAAAATTCTAATGGTGAGTTTAATTAATATAATTATTATGCTGGAGGTGGTAAATAAACATCTTATGGAGGTGAGTATTAAAATATCCTTTTTCAGTTAGTGATATATATTGTGCTATGTGTATTAATACATTTATTTGTTTTAAAACTGTTTTTTTATGATTCTGAACAAATTGGTATGAAATATTTATTGGTTGATTGATAACAAAGCAACATATCACTGTACAATGGAGATGATTCCTAATGTCTCAAGAGGACAGGGGAGATGTCAAAGCAATCTCGAAAGTGGCAGCAGCTGAGGGATGAAGGATGGGGGGTTCCAGGTCTGGTGCGCAGCAAGATGAGTTCTTTCTGGAAGCAATGGAGAGAAGGTGTATGGCCATAGTCAGATCCTCCCTAATGGCCATGAGTGTCAGTTTAGTGATGGCAGAAGCCGAATATTAACTCACCTACCCATTCTACTCAAGGTTGGAAATATTTGAATATTGACTGCCCTTTTCCATAATGTCTCCGCACATTGGAGATTTGAGATGGATCTGAATTTTGTCAGGATCACACGGTCTTCTTTAAGCTTTCTGGCAGGTTTGATGACTGAACATTTGCACTTACTATAAAGATCCACAAGGACACAAGACTTTGATTCATTGGGTAAGAATGCGCTTAAGACAAATAAGAGAAAACCTGTTTCAAATTGGAACCTGGTTATTTTGATGCAAAATGAAGAAAATGTGTATCCTCTGTGCAGGTTTCAGGTAAACCAATTATGACATTCCACTTAATAAAACACAAAAACATTGTGATGAAATGCATTGATTGGAATGTATTAGGAGGAACTGACCAAGACCCCTTCTCAGAAGACAGCAATGCATTCAGTTCATACAGTAACTTTGGAAACATAGATTGATGATACGTTTGGGTAACACCCTACTACAAGCATAAAGGGGTAATCCACTTCCATGCTAAGTGAAGAGGCAAATATTAGTTTGATACAGAAGGGGGATGGGAGCACACTGCTTCACCTCCCAGCACAGTTCACCCCTTAGCATTATGGTAAATGCAGTTCATTTTAAATGCTTACTTGAGTTTTTGCTGAAGTATTTCATCAAAGTAGGTGCAGGTTAGTGCTGTCAATCTCTAGACACATGTGTTTCTGGATATCATCCTTCATCAGTAGAGATAAAAAACGAAATTTTTCTGGGGTTGCTGAGTAAGCTGCCACAGTCCTTTCAGGTCTCAGTACCTCTCACAGGCGCATCTCCAAAAGCTCGTCAGCTCAATGGCTCAAGGGAGCCTTTTCAAACAGAATGGGGATGTGAGCACACTGCTTCACCTCCCAGCACAGTTCACCTCTTAGCATTATGGTAAATGCAGTTCATTTTAAATGCTTACTTGAGTTTTTGCTGAAGTATTTCACCAAAGTTGGTGCAGGTTAGTGCTGTCAATCTGTAGACACATGTGTTTCTGGATATCATCCATATTAGTTTGATGTTGGGACCCATTGAGTAGACAAGTGACATTGTATTTATTTATAAGGGCCTGGATCTGACATCTGTTTATATTATAATTCAAGAAAAAAATATTAATATGCATGTGTTCCCTACTTCAACTAAGTTGATCTTCCGACCAGTTGATTGACTTCTTGGGTCATCATCTGGACATATGAAAATTTGATGGCTACTGAGGATAACACTGTGAGAAATATTGGGTGGTATGCCATCATTTTAAGTGGATTGGGAGGGATGATCTGTGGCAATAACTGTAAGATTCAATTACCTATTTTTGGCTATATTTGGGTCCCAAATAATAACTTAATTGCTCATATAGTAAAACCTGAAGACGATGAGAGGTCAGTGTCCCTTCTTCACAAGAAAAACTCTCATAGAAGAGTGTGAGGATTATAAACAAATATCCTTTAGTAGAAAGGAACACATACGCTGTCAAGAAAATATATAACAAATCCATCTTAGTCGCGAGGCAATCAGGTTGTATTGACACTGGGAGGTAAAGGATCTATGAATGTGGTAAATATGTAATTGATGGAGACAACTCATCAGGCTCAAACAAATATCCCTTTGCAGAAGTGATCAAACCATTAAAGAACCATTTGCAATTAATGTTGGTGCAGCTTTAGGAAGTTTGATGTTGCAGGAACAGAGTGGTATGGAGACAATCATTGTGAGAGAACACAGATCTGTGTAAGCAGTCACTGCCTACAGGAAATGTGAAAGAAGCGGTGGAAGACTGCAACTATATTGATGATATAGTGCAAGTATGCCAGATGCATGAAGCACAGTACTTTACCTTACAGTCAGAAGTATGCAGCCAGTGCTGTAGAGGCGCAAAATGCAGAGCATAATTGATCATGTGAACTGAAGTATGTCAGTGCTCTTTGACAATGAGAAATAGGAAATAGTACTGCGTGACATAGGGAAAGAGGGAGAGGGAGTAAACGAGAGAGAGTGAATAATGAGAGAGAGAGAAAGACAAAGACTCAGCGGTGCTGATTGGTGCCAATTAGAACAATAAAATTGCTAAAATATCTGGTGCATTTTCCTTCAGGAAAACATGTAGCCACCCTGCCAACTGAAATAAAAAAATCCTAAATTCAAAAGTTGTTGACAGAACAAGAGCATATGGTGACTGACAGCGTGAAATGCAGCTGATAGTCCTAGAAATGCCAAAGTATTATCTGTATTTGAATCAATCTCCTCTTGCAGACTAGTCAACAAAGTGATTAGTATTACAAAATGAACTTAGGTCAGTGAAATGCCCCTGGAAAGTCATCATCGATGCCCAAGCCTTTTATGAGATACTGAACCTTCTTAGGCCCCAATTGCAAGTCAGTTGAAGAGGTGATCTTGAGTGGCACGCTGCTTCGCCTGATCACAAATAGCCCTTTCTTTGCAGACCCGGATTTTCAGGAGTGGGAAGGCTGAACTCCATTTTAATTGAGCCACTAAAATCATTTCAGGTGTGGATTGCAATTGCATCTTTTTCCCTGTTTCCAGTCCCCTCCACCCTGTTCTAAGAAAAGTGGAAGCATATAGTGAAAACCCCTGCCAGGCTGCATCCTCACCTTACCTCTGCTACCTACTTCTATGCGTTCACCCCATTCATTACTGGGTACCACGTTTCTTCTTTTGAATGGCCTATGCCTAGCAATGGAGGACAGGGGCAGTTATTCACCATGAAATCTTCTACCATGAAATGGAAAATATTGACCTGCATCCTCTCCTACTTATCAAGCCGGCAGGTCCAGAAGGGTGTGAGTTGGGCAGGAGGAGGCAGGCCTTCACCAAAGCAGAATGGAGCAGGAGAAATCAGAGAAAGAATACCGAGAACTTTGATCTGGAACTAGTAACACAAGGGACTAGATGAAAGCAACACATGCAGTACTGCAAATAACCCATTAGCTTCTGCATATTTAGAAGCAACACCCACCCTGAAGCTTCGTTGCATCTTTTCCCATCATAAGAAAATCAGCCCTGCCAAGTGTCACCCTTCACAGGTCAAACTTACGCAAACTGTTTATCCTTCCGGCATTCCCAGACTGGAACTCTTTGTTACGCAATTTTGAGGGATCCTCTGAGTCCAGCAGCCTTTTTTGTTTACCATGCCGTGGAAAATGTTGGTTATTTATCATGGCAGCTGCTATAAAAGTCTACAGCCGATAATAAGGGGTCAAGGTTAACTGATGTCATAAACCCCTAAGCATATTGCACAAATGGGGATACTTTCTGATATGCATGTTGCTAGAGGGTTTTTTCTATTCTTTTTAATCCCAATTAAGATTCATTCTAAGGGCCTGGTTACGTTATTGGGTGGATTTGCGTCCGCCCGACACTGTCTCGGTCCTGGGACCAACCGACCTCCGGTCATCGGTCCCGACTGACAAATTACAATGCGACGAACACTGTTCGGTTGCATACTCCCATTTCTCTATGCGAGCTCATGTTACGCATAACACAAGCTCCCATTGAGAAATGGGAGGTGTTGTTCATCTCTGCGCCCTGTAGCAGGCACCTCAAGGTGCCTGCCACAAGGTGCAGGGATCAACAGGTGACCCCCATGGCCCTCACCCGGAGGCCGCACACACAAGGGGGCCCTGCTGGGGCCCCCCAAACATGCTTTCTGAGATGGTTTCCATGTCAGACATGCCGGCATGGAAACCATGTTGGAAACCGTGCATTGTAATCCCAAGGGCGGAAAGGCCCACCCACCCTTTGGGATTACGAGCCGGCTCCGACTGTCTGATGGGCTCCATGAGCCCGTCGGAAGCCAGCCGGTTTACTTCCTGACCGCCAGCAACACAATGCGGCTGTCGGAAAGTAAACCGAGGAGCCAAGTACGATGCGGCCACGGAGGCTCCGACCGTGGGTCGGACCCTTTCTGGGCCACATCGTAATCGGCCCCTAAGTGTCACACGAAAGACCCGGAATGTCACTCAAAAGCACTCTAATCGATGATATTGCCAAACATATCGTATCTGAAAACTTGGCTTGGAACATTATATCCATGACCCATGTGTATAACCAGCACTGACCGGGTACAGAGTCACAGAAAAAAGGCATACTTTATGGTGTGATTAAATGTCGGCCTAAAACAAGTCTGACCTGACAGAAGTGCATGCTTCAAAATGAAGAAGGAAAATTGTGACCTGAAGAGCAATGTCAAGGTTTTTATTGCAGCGCACATTTTCAGGAAGATTACATTTGATTTGAGGTGGCAAATTATGGAGGTGTGAGACTGGTGGGATACAAAGGCAGGGTCGCAGTTTATTGCAGAGAGTCCTATATCAAATAAGTCAAGAATCTCATCTTTTTTATGAGGAGCCAGTGTTCCCAGTCACGTTATATAAGCGTCCTAGCGTGGAATAGAAAAAATATCAGTTGGTCTGGAGTTTGAATTTTTATAAAATACATGTACATGAATATGAAAGGAAGTGATTTTCCTCTTTCTTCAAGACGATAATGACCTTATATAATGTTATAATGTGGAACTAAATGGAAACATATGAGTATTATCTTTGGTGGAGCGTGCAGCCTGCCTCATATGGCTGAACCTCTCTTTGTTTCATTGCCTTTTTCATTATGTATGAGAACTAAAGTTATCTATTTATCAATTTGCCAGGGGCGGGAAATATTTTAACACAATATCCCACGCTTTTTATTATTGATGAAATTCTGAAGATTTATAATAGATGTGCAGTTAGTCAAATGAACGATAACAGACTCATCACCATAAAACATCTGGGAGGAAAAAAAATCAAAGCAAGCAAATAAGCGTGAATATGTAATTCATAGCTAATCAAGATATTGAAATACTGCTTTTCACTTTGCAAAATGTAAAATTAAACCAAGACAACTGTGAAATCTTTCCGAAGCGCAATTTAAATGCTTCTGTCTCGCATTAGTCATCGGTGGCACGTTAATTCTTTGCAAAGATTTTTTGTGTTTTATGTGTTTGATAGTCTTCGTCCATTTTTTCTATCAGAGTTTGTTCATAAATTATGCTTAAGTATTCCCTCTCTGTAAAAGAGCCACACATAAAACGCAGTATTCCTGCTCGAAGCTTCACAAGTGGTCTCTCCAGTCAATTACCGAATTCCAAATTCTGATTCAACAGTTATGCAAGCCTTAAGAAATACATGTCAAATATGTGATTATTGAAAATACGGTGCCGTTCATGCTCGCAGGACAGTGTAAGGACTGATGTTCAAAGGATTAACTCCAAAGACACTGTGATGGGCTGCAAGAATCACCTACAGAGTGATTATGAGGTGCGATGTGCAGTAGCATTCAATCAATGTTGGTAAAGCGCAGCTACTCACCCATGAGGGTCTCGAGGCGCTGGGGGGGGGGGGGGAATTGAAATTACCATGGTCGAAATCACTAATTTCGGCCATTAATTACACCCCTACTCTTTGAAATCATAAGTTATAGTCCCTAGAATGGGGAATGACCATGTGGCCCAGGAGTATAGGGCCCATCCCTACAGGGTTATCCCCATTTCTGGAACATGTCCACCTGCATTTACTTTCTGCTCTCAGTAGGAGGTAAGTGGAAGCAAGGAGGCCAGTGCCAATTGTGATGGAGGGGTCGGGGTGTAAGGAAGGTGTGTGCCGACACTTCAGGATTTCTGTGGTTGGTGGGAGCACCAGGCATCATGGTTTCCCCTTTGGAGATGCTGCTAAGACTGACTCATGATCAAGCCACAGGGGCCCTGAACATACATGAGGGTCACACAGGACTCAGGTAACAATACCTACTGACATGGATTTATCGAAACGCGAGTAGAGTGACTGACATTACAGGAGTGACTCTTTTTCAACCCCACCCATTAACCCTTCAAGTGCCTCCTTTTGCTTCTGAAGGACTAATGAAAGGGCCAAGTGAAAATTACAGAGAGAAAATTACGTGTCTCTTGAAACCCTGTTTACTTTCTGTTTCTGCCGCTGTCTTTATGATCCTTACAAAAGTTGTAGAAATAGTGATGCCTTAGGTTGCACATAAAAGCCAGAGCTGACTTCTGCTAATGGATTCCATGGCCAATGATGCATCCTCTAATACCCCTCTCTTCTAATTGAGGACCTTAAAGTGCTGTGGAACTTCATTCACTTACTAAGGGGGATTATTCATCTTCATGATAGTGCAGCAGGAGCTGTGTCCAAGCAATAATGTCAGGGTTGGGAGAAGTCCCTGCCACACCGTATTTCAACAGCCACTTCACAGGAAAAAATCTAGAAACTATCTTTAAAAAATTCAAATCCAGGTGTCAGGTTTGAAAGCAGTGTCAGTCTAACAATGAATATAATCTGGCTAATGCTTTGAGGCCACTTACCTGATTCAGGAAACCTTCACTGTAGGTGATCACATTCCTTTTTATTGCCATCTTTGAAGAGGGGAATGTGTTTCTAAAACTATCGGCTTATTTATGAGCCCCTTGCGCTGCCAGGTCATCACTTTTCGTGACGCTCCGCCGTAGCAGATTACAAAATCATATCTATGAGGCCATGCAAAGCCACTATGCATGGCTTTGAATGGCCTCATAGATATGAAGTAAGGCAAGGCAGCGCAAATCGCTGCATTGCCCTATTCTGTGCTCAGGAGGCATTCCAAGGGCGTTGCAGTGGTTTTTCCCATGCAACACCCATGAATTTTAAGGCTCCCCCAGATTTACAAGCGCATTTAAACCTGTGGAAACGACAAGTCCTTACGCCTCCCACGGTGAGGTGTAACGAGGAGAAATTTCTTTATTTCTCCTTGTTATTTCCTCTTTCTATGTGGGCTGCATTCTGCAGCCCACATAGAAAGAGGAAAATGCCTCTTAGGATTGTTTCTGTGCAGGAAAGTGCCGCTTACTGCACAAAAACAATCCTGCCAACAACACAGGCACCCTTGCACCATGGCGCTAGGCAGTCAAAATGGCACTAGCTTAGGGAGAAAGGACAGGAAGGCAGCGTATTGCATATATATGGTGTATTCCTGACATTTCACTTTGGCGTAGGGCAGCAAGATAACTTGCTGCGCTGCCATACACCAAATCCCGATAAATAAGGGCCTACGTTTTTCTGCTTGAGCAACTGCACCTAAGCCTCCTTGTAAACCCCCCTGGCTACTCCCAGGCTCATTTTCACAGGTGATCTTTGAGATGTCATGGGTGCAAGATATGCGTCTCAATGTGCTCTGATTGGAGGTCATACCTGGCTAACTCCAGTTAGGACTTGGACTAGAAATAGGATTAGGAAGAGGATGAGAACAAGGGCAAAAACTAGGAACCACACTGGGACGGGAAATACTACTAGGGTAAGGATTAGAACCAGTAAGTGGCAAATATAAGGACTGGGACCAAGAAAAGCATTGGGAATATGACTATAAGGGACTAGTAGGATGGTAAGAAAGAGAAATATGATGAGGACTAGGGCCTGAATTAAAAAGGGAAGTAGTGTCAGGATTTGGAGCAGGAATCAGAGTGGGACTAGAAAGATGACTAGCTACTGGGCGACAATGTGAATGTCTTAAATACAGGGATCTGTTCTGATTGGTTCAATCAAGTTGCTGCCTTTTCAGAAATCTAATTATTCACGCTTGCAACCAATCAGAACAAGGTGATGTTTTAGGGGCCAATCTTATTGGCTGCTTGTAGCCAATCAGGTCAAACCCTTATGCGTTCTTCATGCACTGCCAGCAAATTGCATGAAGGTTGATAACTATGTATCGGTCTGTGGACAACTCTTTGCAATTTTCTGTCGCAACCAGCATCATTCCTACCATTCCAAATCAGAGACTCTGACATATCGTCTGTGCAGATGAACTCCAATCCTGCCATGCAACACACGTTTATTGCAATATTTTACTCCACATACGCATTTGCAAATTCATCCAAGAAATGCGACACATAGCTCGACTAATATCTCAATACCTGACCTGCAGTTCTCTTGTATTCTTTAGTATTCCATTTCTGGAACCTATACACAGTTCTTTCATCAGCCAGTGACATCCTATCCAATTCCATTAATGGGCACAGACACTACCACTCTACTGGTGTAGCTCAATTTTGCCCTACAGAACCAATTCTATTTCACTACTCATAGTTACATAAAATTTACTAACAAAAAAGAAGACACATTCACGCTTTGCATCATCCCGATCTGATTACTAGAGAACGTGTCCCACAACTCTATTGATACACCGCAATCCTACTCCACAGCTACTCCTGCTCTTCTAGTATTCAGATTGACCTGCAGCAGCTAACTAAACAAAATTTAAATTGTCGCAAGCATTACCCCTTCTATTCAAGGCTACACATCTGTCAATACAGCTGAAACATCTGTAATCTCTGGCACACTCAGAGAGGTAAGGTGATGCGACTCAACAATGACCAGTTCAAACCTCCTGTTCTCATTTGGGGCCCAAGGCACAGCTTTACTAATGCAAGTTAACATTAACCTAATTTGACAGCAGCCAGTAATCTCAGCCAATGCACCTTACCATAAACCTGCAGCATCTCCCGCCAGTTCATTAGTAGGACCAGTCCAGTCCAGCAATGCCTGTTCATTTCCACCTGCTTTTTAAGCACTGGCAGCACACAAGATTAAACTTGCAACTTTGGAGTTGTGACATCTCACAGGGACACGTTTGTTCCAGTCCCTGGCTAGGTTTACCACTTCAGTACAATTTCTTGACTTGCAGTCTTGGTTTCAATCAACTCTTTGACTGCCACACTTGAAAGCACATATTTTATAAAGGAAATTCCAGGATTGAACACAAACGGTTAAGCTTTGAATTCCAAGCACAACATCCAGCACACCCTGTCATTTCATTATTAATGCTCGAACCTAGGTTTATCACCGCACTTTAGCCCTGACCCTCCTGCCACTGAATAGCTGGGATCAAAATATCTATTTCCATTGCACTGCAGGATGGATCATGTGGATCATATTTTTAATATTATAACATTGTAGCCCACTGCCGAGGTTCATACTGTTTGATAAATGTCCTTCCCCCAAATTATAGCCCTGATACCTAGGAGAGGGTTTGTAATGGGAGAGAGGGCATTTAATAATCGATATAGCCTGAGGCAGGAGAGCAGCAATTCTAGGACATTTCACTCACTGAGGTCTAAAATTTCTAAATTCATTTTTGAGAAACTGAAGAAAAACTTTACAATGTTAAAGCAGAAAGGCCTCTACCAGACTTTAATGGCCCTCTGCCACTCCATTGCCTTCAGCGTAAATCACAATAGTACATTGTTCTCATAAAATATATTGGAATCCAAGAACTGAATATTTTACATAGTGAACCAATAAAAAACATGTTGCCCTAGGTCTGCACTTTGCCCATATTCCATGCACGTCTTTGTACCTCTCGACCAGTTTTGGGGCTGCTGAGGAAATGCAAAATGCAATCCTCATACTGCTACTTCAGGAGCATT
Source organism: Calotriton arnoldi (assembly GCA_963921515.1). Classification (NCBI taxonomy): domain Eukaryota; kingdom Metazoa; phylum Chordata; class Amphibia; order Caudata; family Salamandridae; genus Calotriton; species Calotriton arnoldi. The sequence goes on along the minus strand of CAWUFW010005520.1, from coordinate 1,250,511 downwards.
GATTTTATATTGTTAGACCTGTCTACGTTAGGGTGGGCTTCCCCCAATTTTTTACCCCCTCCCCTCCCCTCCCGATTTACTGATTTATTTTTTGTTGGTCTTAGGACTCTGTGCACTGTCCCACTGCTAATCAAGGCTTAGGTGTTGGTGGTCACTACCTAAAACATGGTAAAATTGACTTACACCTGATTGGCATATTTAGTTTACTTACAAGTCCCTAGTAAAGTGGTATACCATATATCCATGGCTGGTAAATTAAGTGCTCCTAGTGTGCCTGTAGCTCTTATTGTGCCCACTTAAGTAGCCCCTTAAAACATGCCTCAGGCCTGACATTGCAGCCTGCATGCAGTTTTAAACTGCCAACTCGACTTGGTAATATAAACCCCTTAAAAGCCTTAAAACTCCCTTTTTTATTACAGTAATCCCTAAGGTAGGCCCTAAGCAGGCCATAGAGAAAACAAAGCAATGGAATACTATAGGGATAAATTAAATCGACACGTACTTGTACTACAATTAAACAATTTATTTCCACCGGGAATTAGATTTTAATCAATCATAGAATTTTTTGTATGGATTCATTATATAAAGCCTACCTTTGCAAACCTTTCTGAAATGAAGCATATTTATAGATCTTTGAAAGCAAAAATCAGAAAATACAGTCACGAATGTCTGATAACAAAACATGACACAAAAAGAGTTTCAATATTTTACAAAGGCCCACAAAGGGGAAAGTAGCTCACTGTCCATCAGCTCCTCGTTGCTTCTTTATATATATTTTTTTGTTGCAGATTTATAGAGCGCAAACTTGACCCGAAGGTATTGGAGTGCTTCACATGAGCACCAGTTACGTTACACAAGGACACATTCATTTTTTTTTGGTAGGCACAGGGAGATTAAGTGATTGGCCCAGAATCACAGGATGTGGAGTAGACCCTGAGGCTTGAACCTTGGTTTCCCAGCTCCAAAGTCGGCAGTCTAGCCGTCACCCCTCTCAAGCAACAACCCAAATTCTCCCACATATCATCTTCTTGCTTTTCTAATTTGAGGAGAAGGTTGCCTCTCAGTTTTAGCAGTGAGGGAGCGGCGTGCATGACCCACTGCTGAGCGTTCTTAGGCTCCTCCTCCCTCTTTGGACAACCAGATCTTTCGATACGGCTTCCGGGTCAAGGATGCTTAAGCTGATGCAGAGGTACGAGACAGGGCTGTAATCTTCCTGCAATTCTGCACCAACGGGGACTTTTTGCTTTGCTGGTGCGGGGAGTCGGGGCAGCTTACCAGGATGCTGCAGAGACAAAGCGGCTCAGCATGTTTGCGAAGACCAGGTGTAGCAGCATGCATCGGAGTGAGGGACTAGGTGGGGGACCGGCAGGTGCCTCTCGGAGGTAAGGGAGGACCGTTGTGTCTAGGAGTCATCAAAGCAGGCTATCCCTTCCTAGTAGAGGGTCCCTGTAAAGGTTCCTTGCCCACCTTCGTAGTTTCTACATTTGTTATTGCATCAACTGCCTCAATGCCGCAAGAATTCAAAAGATCAAGTAAAAGGTATGAAAAGGAAACCCTCCAAGTTTGAGTTAAAAGAGTATGGGGCAGATGATCTTAAAGGGGAGCAGGTTCTCCAGCAGCAAATACCACATCAATAAATCAAAAAGTTAAAAGGAAAGCAGCCCAAGCACGCATTCTTGCAGCCAGAAGGGAAAATAATCTTTTAAATAGAGGTGACTCACTGGGCAGCTCTATGGAGCTGGTAGGTCCAGTGTTTTCAGCCACATTAACTGCCCCTGTTATGACTACACCTACAGGCGTTGTTGCTTCTGTTTCTGGCATGGATAATGTGGATCGTGGTTTTAACTCCCCGCAACAGGACAGTACTGAATTGGGGGAAGTGGCCTGTCAAATTGATTTAGCTACAAAGTGCGGAAAAAAGTAAAATCTATGAAAGAGGTTGGTAAAGAGCACAAGGAATACCCCCTACTTATTAGAAAAGTGGGCATGGAGAATATGACTGAAGGGTTAGAAGATTTGGATCATGGACTAGCATCGATGGTAGCCGAGCCTGGTGTAGGATCAGTTTCAACGCACCCCTTATCATCATCAGTTGCATTAGCTGTGAGTAGTAGAGTAGTAGAAGCCTCGGATTCATTATTACAAGTTACTGGAAATTTAATTTCTGATAAAACTGGCCAGGAACTGTCTAACAGCATGGAAGCATCTCAGGCTGAAAACTATCCAACTACGTCAGCAATGCAAGGGGCACTACAAAGCTTTTTGAAACCATTTTAGCTGAAATCAGAGAATGTAAAACCTCCCAGGTGCAGGAAATTGCCTCAGTTCATCGAAGACTGGATAAGATTGAGGGAATGGTGCATCAAATTCCTAAGCGAATCAAGGAGTTCGAGCAGAGCGTATCGGATTTGGAGGATTGCTCTCCTAGCTGGAACAAGGATATTGTCACTTCAGAAAAAATTACAGGCTTCACAAAACAATGTAAATGAAATGGAGAATTATGCAAGAAGATCAAATTTGAGTTTCATAGGAATTCCTGAGGAAATTAACTCATTAATGGACATGCAAACCTGCTGAAGTACATGGAAAAAATGATTAAAGAACATATTCTGGAGAAAGTCCCTGAGGATCTTACTATAATGCGGGCTCGTGAGGCCCCAGCACAGCGCTCTGCTAACACTAAATATCCACAGACAATAATCGTAAATTTTGCAGATTATTGCATAAAAGAGGCCATACTATCTAAAGTTATCCAGAAAAATCTTTTTGTTAATCGATGGGTCACAAGTTACAGTATTTCCGGACATGTCAGCTTTAGCAGCTCACCGATGTGGGGATTTTCTGGGTGTTATTGATCAGTTTAAAAATGCTGGGGCACAGGCATCTATTGCCCAACAATCTAAACGTAAAGTTTTATTTAAGGCACAATTCTATCTTTGTGGTACTATGGAGGAAGCCCAAGAGGTGCTGCAGAAGGTGTTGAGGGAAAGTAATCATTAGGAGATAAGCGGGGGGGGCAAATTTGATCAAATTGGTAAAAGTATCAAAGAGTATGAACTGAGATATTGTATTGTCAAGAATAATAAGCACTGTCACTTTTTGTGTTGTAATCCATTTAATATGCTGCTAAGCACTGGCCACTTTCCATGTAATACACTGTAGCACTTTATATATAGCTTTTGAAGCTAGGGAAATGATGGAGGTTAAGTAGTGGTATACCCATACTTTGGTAAGCACTAGTTACTTTTTAGAGTATCACTGTGCAGCACTTTTTAGCACTATTTACACTTTATATACAGCTGTGGGTCTAGTGAAATGATGGGGGTAAAATATGAGGTGGGTGGAAGTGTTAGTGTTTCCAGGTGCCAGGTCAGGGCACCACCTTTTTTCCGTGTGCTGAGGGAGAGGGACATGGACCTGGGATAAGCACGGTAGATGGATATGGATTAATGTTAAGGTTGCAGAAGTATTTCTACATTTCTTGAATTATTATAACTGCATTTTTGATGAGCCTGAGCCATTGGAGCAAATCTATGATTTATTAATAAATTCAGAGGGATCTTTAATTATCAGGGTGATTTTAATTATATACAAGATCTAGTGTTGGATACTTCAAATAAAACCAAGAGGCAACTAAAACCGAAAACTACTAAATTAATAAATGTAATAAAGGAGGATTTTTCCTTAATAGATCCATGGTGATTAGATCACCTGGGCTTTTCCCAGTTTACTTGCTATTCTTCTAGATTTGAGACAGCCTCACGCTTGGATTTCTTTCTTGTTGATAAGCAATTAGAGAGAGGGGTGGACGGAGATACTAGCTGTGAGAAGTTGGCCTGGTATATGCTGTCCACTAGTTATAGTGGGCACCTTGCACCAGTCCAAACAACCTTTATTGATGATAGGTTTATAGACAACCTTTATTGAAAGCTATCCTAGTGGTAGCTATGGAGAGCAGCCTTCAGGCTAAGTCTTGAAGAAGTGTTAAGCTGTTTGTTTTACCAATTATAATCTCATGAATGACCAAATGAAAGGAGAACCACACCAGGTATGTATATAAAATATATGTATTTATTACTAAACACCACCCAATAGTCTCTTTATGAGGCTAGAGGTCAAAGTACACAAGTTACAACTCAAATAGCACAGTAAATTAGCACAATATACGATTAGCCCTAGGGGCGTACCAAACCATATATTAAGAAAGTGGTATAAGAACCACGACTTAAGTAGACACAAGGCCTAGAGCCTGTAGAATCGCTGGGACCCCAAGGAACCACCCAAGGTAGTGACACAGGGGACCCACGGGGGCTGTGTGCAGTGTGTGAACACAGCCGCGAGCTCCGTTATCGTCTATGGGAAAGTCACGGTTAGAGTTTTAGAGTTTAAGGACACTTAGAAATGGATTAGGACCAAACCCTCTTGGACTTAAACAGTTCTAGGGTCAACACCCACGGGAGCACCAGAGTACTCGAGTTACCTCACCCAGGGAAGCAGGGTGCATAGGTGTTGAATGGTGTCGGGTCGCGTCGTCGATTTCAATGGCAGCCTGCAAGGAAGTGCTGCTGCCGGGAAGATGCGAAGTGTCCGAAGAGATCCAAGCCTGGATCGGAGATGAGAAGAACCTGAAAGCAGAGGGGACAGAGTCTGGGTCACTTGCCAGTGACCAGGGGCACGATAGTCGAATGCCCACCGATGTTGGGTGCTTCAGGTGAAAGAGGTGAAGCTTGACTCTTCAGCCACGAGGACCAGGAGGCGTCGACGACTTCCAGGAGCTGGATTCGAGCTGTCCTACAAAGGATGTCGAGTGCTGCAGCATTGGTGTCCGAATTGAACACAACGAGCCTTGGCAACAGCAACCCACGCAGAAAAGAGAAAGATGCTTCTGTGAAGACCAGCAAGGTCTGAGGGACTCACCACTTGGTGGGGAGTCAGGGCACGTCTGGAGCAACCAGGAAAGCCCAAAGAAAATCAGAGTTGCCTTCACAGGGACCCACCAGTCGACAGACCAGGGATCGCAAAGGAGCCTCGAGCGGAAATGCAAGAAGCGGGCCCACGGAACACTCGTGGAGTGTAGGTTCACAATCTTCGGTGCAAATAGTGTTCGGGGCCTGGGCTACAAGTAACCAAAAGCAGGGCTTCAAGAGACGTCAAGAAGTTGATGCACTAGCAAATGTGCACAGTGTCCAGGGGTTCCGGTTCCACGTCACTCGTGAGGGCTGCCGGTCTCAGCTTTGCTGGGGACTCAGGCCGGCCTCTGAGAAGTCTGGAAATCCTCTTCTTGGGCTGAAGTTACTTCGGAGTCTGGCGGGAGCTTCAGAGATGCAGACAAATGCTTTGTTGGTGCCTGCCAAGCAGGGGAGTCACTCCTTGACCCCAAGGGAGATTTCTTCAGTCCTCTAGTCTTGAGTAGAGCGTCGAAGTTCCAGGATTCAGTTGCAGAGTTTCATCCAGGGATATCTAAAGTCCTGTTGCCAGGGGTTCCTTACTTATACCTAAGAAAGGGGTTGGACTAACTCTGTGGACCCACCTATGGGAGGGTTTGGAAAGAGGGGTGGCTACACCCATTTCCTTTGTCCAGTTTCGTGCCAGAGCAGAGGCTGGCAGCCCCTGCAACCGGTTTGAACTGGGGTATGCACGAGGACACCAAATGTGCCCCCAGTGCAGGACTTCAAAGCACTCTTGGAGTGCACCCACCCAGCCCCAATCCACTAAGGCCTGTCTGGGAGGTGGTAACACCTCCCTGTGACAGGAAACCTATTGTCCAGGCCTCCCCTGCTGGAGTTTCGGTCAGCAGCAGGAGGCCAGACTCGTGTCTGTGGCTGCAGCATCCATTTTGAGATGCCAGGGCTCTGTTTAGTTGGTACCGGGTATACCGGTGCTGTCATGTCTCTCCCTCTAGAAGGGTGGGATCAGCAACTGGTGTGGGGCTATGATTCCAAGGTGTTTGACACCAAACACGACATGTTTCCGTGCAGCCATCCCAAAGTTAGCATTTACCGCGAGGATATAATGCACTTAAGAGTATATGGTCAGGCTGCACCACAGACAACCCCGGAGAGGAGATTCCGAAGGCTGCAGAGGGGCTCTGCTCATGCATGGGCACCCTCTCACATAAAACCAAGCACCCTGCCTTCAGGATTGATGAGGCCTGCCATAGGGGTGACTGATAGGTTTCTATGTGCAGTGATAGGTGAGATATAGTGAACCTATATCTCTGTAAGGGGTGCATGCACCACCTCACTCAGGCTGCAGTAGCAGTCCTGTGGTGTCATTTTGGATGGCTTTCCAGGGGTGGCATAATACATGCTTCAGCCCCTGGTAGGCCTCTGGGGTACCTATGCCCTGGGTACATAGTATACCATATACTAGGGACTTATAAGGGCACCCCAGAATCCAATCTGAAGTGTACTTAAGGTACATGGAATCAATTTAGGGAGGAAGCAGCTAGGCTGGGGTCCTGGATAGCAGGGCCCCAGCCAGACTAAAGTCGAAAAACAGTGTAACATCAGCAAAAAGTGGGGGTAACCATAAGAGGCAGATCCTACTCTCCTACACAACCCCCCCAAACGCAGGGACATTAAACTAACCATGACCAGTTGAGTCTTCATGTTCTAAGTGGAAATATCTGGAGAGTCCATCTGCATTGGCATGGTTACTCCCAGGTCTATGTTCCACTGTATAGTCCATCCCCTGTAGGCAAATGGACCACCTCAAAAGTTTGGGGTTTTCACCCTTCATCTGTTTTAGCCATAAGAGTGGCTTATGGTCTGTCTGAACAATGAAGTGAGTGCCAAACAAGTATGGCCTCAGCTTCTTCAGAGCCCAAACCACAGCAAAGGCCTCCCTCTCAATGGCTGACCAACGTTTCTCTCTGGGGGTCAGCCTTCTGCTAATAAAAGCTACTGGCTGATCCTGACCTTCATCATTCAACTGTGATAGTACAGCCCCTACCCCCAACTCGGATGCATCTGTTTGCACAATGAACTTTTGGAGTAATCAGGACTCTGCAGAATGGGAGCAGTGCACATGGCCTGCTTCAGGTCATCAAATGCCTTTTGACAGCTAACTGTCCACTGAACCTTTTGGGCATTTTCTTAGAGGTTAAGTCATTCAGGGGTGTCACTATTGATCCATACCCCTTGACAAATCTTCTATAATACCCAGTCAGGCCTAAAAGGCTCTCACCTGAGTCTGGGTAGTTGGAGCAACCCAGTCCATGATGGTCTGGATTTTGCTCTGCAATGGTTGAACCTGGCCTCCACCCACAAGGTGGCCCAGGTACACAACCTGACTCTGCCCTATCTGGCACTTTGTGGCCTTGATAGTCAGGCCTGCCTTCTGCAGGGCCTCCAAAACATTTCTGAGGTGGACCAGGTGATCCTCCCAGGTGGAGCTAAAGACAGCAATATCATCTAGATATGCTGCACTATATGCTTCCAGACCTGTACGGACTGTGTTCACCAACCTCTGAAAAGTGGCAGGTGCATTCTTCAAACCAAAGGGCATCACCACAAATTGGTAAAGCCCACCTGGGGTAGAAAATGCAGTTTTTGGCTTTGCATCATCAGCTAGTCTGATCTGCCAGTAGCCAGCTGTCAGGTCAAATGTGCTTAGATACTTGGCTGAGGCCAAAGTGTCTATTAGCTCATCTGCCCTGGGGATTGGATGGGCATCAGTCCTAGTGACTGCATTGAGGCCTCTGTAGTCCACACAAAACCTCATCTCTCTCTTGCCATCTTTGGTGTGAGGTTTAGGCACCAGGACTACTGGACTAGCCCAAGGGCTATCTGAGGGCTCAATGACACCCAGTTCCAACATTTTCTGGACTTCTGTCCTGATACAGTCCCTGACCTGGTCAGGTTGCCTGTAAATCTTACTTTTAACAGGCAGACTGTCCCCAGTGTCCACTTCATGAGTGCACCAGGTGGTCTGACTTGGAGTCAGAGAGAACATCTGTCTGAACTGATTGAGCACCGGTCTACAATCAGTTTGCTGCTGGGCAGTGAGGCTGCCTGCCAAGGCTACCCCATTTACTGACCCATCATCAGGGTTCTGTGAGAGCAGGTTAGGGAGTGGGTCACTCTCTTCCTCCTGTCCCTCATCAGTTGCCATGAGCAAGCCCATGTCCACATATGGCTTAAGCCTGTTGACATGGAGCACCCTATGGGGGCTTCTGGGAGTTCCCAGGTCTACCAGATAGGTAACCTCTCCTTTCTGTTCAACAATTGTATGGGGGCCACTCCACTTGTCTTGGAGGGCTGCTGGGGCCACTGGCTCCAACACCCACACCTTCTGCCCTGGCTGGTAAACAGTCAGCACAGCCTTTTGGTCATGCCAGGCTTTCTGTAATTCCTGGCTAGCCTCAAGGTTTTTGGTTGCCTTTTTCATATACTCAGCCATCCTGGAGCAGAGACCAAGTACATAGTCCACTATGTCCTGTTTAGGGGTTTGAGAGGTAACTCCCAACCTTCCTTCACCAGACACAATGGACCCCTGACAGGATGGCCAAACAAAAGTTCAAAAGGGCTGTAGCCAACCCCTTTTGAGGCACCTCCCTGTATGCAAATAAAAGGCAGGGCAAGAGTATGTCCCATCTTCGCCTAAGCTTTTCTGGGAGCCCTTTAATCATGCCCTTCAAGGTTTTGTTGAACCTTTCAACTAAACCATTGCATTGTGGGTGATAGGGTGTGGTGAATTTATAGGTCACTCCACACTCCTTCCACATTGCAGTCAAGTAACTGGACATAAAGTTTGCACCTCTGTCAGATACTACCTCCTTAGGAAAGCCCACTCTTGAGAAAATTCCCAGGAGGGCCCTTGCCACCACAGGTGCTGTAGTGGTCCTAAGGGGAATGGCTTCTGGGTACCTGGTGGCATGGTCCACCACCACCAGGATAAACCTGTGCCCAGATGCTGTTTGGGGATCCATGGGACCAACTATGTCAATCCCCACTCTCTCAAAGGGAACCCCCACCACAAGTAGTGGTATCAGGGGGGCCTTTGTGGTGCCACCTGCCTTCCCACTGGCTTGGCAGGTTACACAGGAGCGACAAAACTCCTTGGTGTCCTCAGACATGTGGGGCCAGTGAAAGTGAGGGACAATTCTGTACCAAGTCTTGTTCTGGCCCAGGTGACCTGCTAAAGGAATATCATGGGCTAGTGCCAATAGGAAGCCCCTGAACTTCAGAGGTATAACCAACCTCCTGGCTGCTCCAGGCTTGGGGTCTCTACTCTCTGAGTACAGGAGTCCATCATCCCAATATATCTTATGGGTGCCACTAGCATTCCCAGCAGCCTCAGCAGCAGCTTGCTGTCTGAGGGGTTCAAGAGAGGGGCAGTTCAGCTGCTCCTGGCTCAGATCTGCCCTGGAAGGGCCCCCTGTCCCCAAGAACTCAACCTGATCAGGTTCAAGCTCCTCTGGGACAGTTCCTTCTTCAGGCCTGAGATCATCTTCCTCAAAAGACTGATCTGCTTCCTGAGCCAAGGGGGAAGGCACTGCCTTAACCCTACTGCTCCTCCTCTTGGGAGGCACCTGGTCCATTGTTCCAGAATCCAGGGCCTGTTCAGCTTTTGACATTTTGGCCTGTGACCTAGTCACAGCAAAGACATGTGCAGGGATCCCTAGCATTTCTGCATGTTTCCTGAGCTCCACCTCTGCCCAAGCTGAGGTTTCAAGATCATTGCCAAGCAAGCATTCTACTGGTAGGTCTGCACTCACCACAACCTTCTTAAGGCCAGTTACCCCTCCCCAGGAGAAGTTAACAACTGTCAGAGAATGGTCTGTTCTGACATTGCTAGCATTGGTCACTTGATACATTTCACCAAGTATAATCTGCCCAGGATCCACAAGATCTTTTGTCACCATGGTGGCACTTGCTCCTGTGTCCCTGAATGCCAAAGCCTCTCTTCCATTAATTAAAGGCTGCTGTCTGTATTTGCCCAAATTATTGGAACTCACTAAGGGGGACATATCCATGCCCCCATCACAGACTAGGACAGCCTGAGTTGGCACTCTGACTAGGCCAGAGCCCATCTCAGTACCCAGGGTCAACCCTACTAAACCCTTATTCTGAGTACTTCCACCACCATTTGTAGCTGCACTAGGGGGAACAGTTGCCTTAGGGGCAATGGTGGCTGGATTAGAGTCTTTGGACTTGGTGCAGTCACTTGTCCAGTGAGTTTTCTGCTTACAGATTTTGCACCATGGTTTCTTTTGGCCTTTTCCTTTGGTAGATTGGGATTCCCCACCAGATGCAGATTTTTGGGGACCTTGAGAAGACTTCTGGTCTTTACCCTTTTCCCCACCCTTGTCAGAGTTTTTGGAATCTTGCTTCTTCTGGTCACCACCTTGGTTCTGTACCTTCTGCCTCACCCTGGTTCTGACCCATTTGTCTGCCTTCTTTCCCAATTCTTGGGGAGAGGTCAGATCAGAGTCAACCAGGTACTGATGTAGCAACTGATTCTGACAGTTATTAAGAATCTGCTCCCTCATGATTAAATTATACAATCCTTTGAAGTCACACACCTTACTGCCAAGTAACCAGCCTTCCAGAGCCTTAGTAGCACAATCTACAAAGTCCACCCAGTCCTGTGTCTGTGCCTTTTGGGTATCTCTGAACTTTAACCTGTATTGCTCAGTGGTTAGGCCAAACCCATCTATCAGTGCACTCTTCAGGACTTGGTAATCATCAGCATCCTCTTCTCTTACAGTGAGGAGCTTGTCTCTACCTTTGTCTGCAAAGGAGAGCCACAAGATTGCTGCCCACTGCTCCTGGGGGACCCTCTGAACTTTACAGGCCCTTTCCAGTGCAGTAATCCATTTGTGGATGTCATCCCCACTCTGGTAGGGAGGGACAATCTTGCTCAGGTTTCTATGGTCATAAGACCTTTCCCTACCACTAGGGAAGTTGCTGCCACCATGGGACACTAGTCCCAACTTTCTTCTTTGTCTATGAAGCTCTAGGGACTCCCTGTCTATAGCCAACTGCTCTCTTCTGATCCTAAACTGAGCTTCTCCATACTTGAGCAGTCTCTCTTTCCTTTCATGAGAGGATTCCCTCCTATGAGAGGAAACAGAGGTCCCTACTGAGGTGTCAGAATGGTTAGACTCCTGAGAAGGAGATCTGGACCTTCTAGGCACACTCACAACTCTTCCTGGTGGGACAAAGGGGAGGCCATTCTGGTCCTCCTCCTCATCTGCAGGAGGAGCTGGATTTTCCAGGTCAAGATCATTGTCATCTTCCTGGCCAGTTTCAGAGGTCAGGTCCTGGGTTTCTTCACCCCTGGTCCCTTCCTCATCTTCTGCCCCACCCTCTCTGCCTACCCCTTCAGACCCTGTGGGTCTTCTGAGATCATCCAACAGAAGCACCTCTATGAGGCGTTGGGCGTTGGCACTTTGCCTGTCTTCAGCTTCCTAGTACTGCACAATGCTCTCAATTCCAAGAATGGGAGGTTGTCATACTTGGATGGTAGAAGCCCATTGGCTTCTGGCAGGGACCCACTGGTTCCTGGCCTTGAAGACATCACTAGTGAGGTGTGGTGTATGCACTACCTACTCTAGTGTGGCCTACTAAACTCTCTTGAGTTGTAGAAAGGGTGTGCTAAACCCTTGACACACAACTCTAAGTTCAGTAGAACTTACTGTATTTCTAAGCTTGAATTTATATGTACCTGAGGTACCTTTAGTGGTTTTCAGTTAGTCACACACTTGAGATTATTTGGTAAAACAAGGGCAAGCTTGAATCCAACCGCTGCACACCAATGTGAGAAGTTGGCCTGGTATATGCTGTCCACTAGTTATAGTGGGCACCTTGCACCAGTCCAAACGACCTTTATTGATGATAGGTTTAAAGACAACCTTTATTGAAAGCTATCCTAGTGGTAGCTATGGAGAGCAGCCTTCAGGCTAAGTCTTGAAGGAGTGTTAAGCTGTTTGTTTTACCAGTTATAATCTCATGAATGACCAAATGAAAGGAGAACCACACCAGGTATGTATATAAAATATATGTATTTATTACTAAACACCACCCAATAGTCTCTTTATGAGGCTAGAGGTCAAAGTACACAAGTTACAAGTCAAATAGCACAGTAAATTAGCACAATATACGATTAGCCGTAGGGGCGTACCAAACCATATATTAAGAAAGTGGTATGAGAACCACGACTTAAGTAGTCACAAGGCCTAGAGCCTGTAGAATCGCTGGGAAACCAAGGAACCACCCAAGGCAGTGACACAGGGAACCCACGGGGGCTGTGTGCAGTGTGTGAACACAGCCACGAGCTCCGTTATCGTTTATGGGAAAGTCGCGGTTAGAGTTTTAGAGTTTAAGGACACTTAGAAATGGATTAGGACCAAACCCTCTTGGACTTAGACAGTTTTAGGGTCAACACCCACGGGAGCACCGGAGTACTCGAGTTACCTCACCCAGGGAAGCAGGGTGCATAGGTGTTGAATGGTGTTGGGTCGCGTCGTCGATTTCAATGGCAGCCTGCAAGGAAGTGCTGCTGCCGGGAAGATGCGAAGTGTCCGAAGAGATCCAAGCCTGGATCGGAGATGAGAAGAACCTGAAAGCAGAGGGGACAGAGTCTGGGTCACTTGCCAGTGACCAGGGGCATGATAGTCGAATGCCTACCGATGTCGGGTGCTTCAGGTGAAAGAGGTGAAGCTTGACTCTTCAGCCACGAGGACCAGGAGGCATCGACGACAACCAGGAGCTGGATTCAAGCTGTCCCACAAAGGATGTCGAGTGATGCAGTGTTGGTGTCCGGATTGAACACAACAAGCCTTGGCAACAGCAACCCACGCAGAAAAAAGAAAGATGCTTCTGTGCAGACCAGCAAGGTCTGAGGGACTCACCACTCGGTGGGGAGTCAGGGCACGTCTGGAGCAACCAGGAAAGCCCAAAGAAAATCAGAGTTGCCTTCACAGGGACCCACCAGTCGACAGACCAGGGATTGCAAAGGAGCCTCAAGCGGAAATGCAAGAAGCGGGCCCACGGAACACTCATGGAGTGTAGGCTCACAATCTTCAGTGCAAATGGTGCTCGGGGCCTGGGCTACAAGTAACCCAAAGCAGGGCTTCAAAAAACATCGAGAAGTTGATGCACTAGCAAATGTGCACAGTGTCCAGGGGTTCCGGTTCCACGTCACTCGTGAGGGCTGCGGGTCTCAGCTTTGCTGGGGACTCAGGTCGGCCTCTGAGAAGTCTGGAAATCTTCTTCCTGGGGTGCAGTTACTTCAGGGTCCGGCGGGAGCTTCAGAGATGCAGACCGGCAAATGCTTTGTTGGTGCTTGCCATGCAGGGGAGTCACTCCTTGACCCCAAGGAAGATTTCTTCAGTCCTCTAGTCTTGAGTAGAGCGTCGAAGTTCCAGGATTCAGTTGCAGAGTTTCGTCCAGGGATATCTAAAGTCCTGTTGCCAGGGGTTCCTTACTTATACCTAAGAAAGGGGTTGGACTAACTCTGTGGACCCACCTATGGGAGGGTTTGGAAAGAGGGGTGGCTACACCCATTTCCTTTGTCCAGTTTCGTGCCAGAGCAGGGGCTGGCAGCCCCTGCAACCGGTTTGAACTGGGCTATGCACAAGGACACCAAATGTGCCTCCAGTGCAGGACTTCAAAGCACTCTTGGAGTGCACCCACCCAGCCCCAATCCACTAAGGCCTGTCTGGGAGGTGGTAACACCTCCCTGTGACAGGAAACCTATTGTCCAGGCCTCCCCTGCCGGAGTTTCGGTCAGCAGCAGGAGGCCAGACTCGTCTCTATGGCTGCAGCATCCATTTTGTGATGCCACGGCTCTGTTTAGTTGGTACCGGGTATACCGGTGCTGTCATGTCTCTCCCTCTAGAAGGGTGGGATCATACTCCCATGGGGGTATGATTCCAAGGTGTTTGACACCAAATATGACATGTTTCCGTGCAGCCATCCCAAAGTTAGCATTTACCGCGAGGATATAATGCACTTAAGAGTATATGGTCAGGCTGCACCACAGACAACCCCGGAGAGGAGATTCCGAAGGCTGCAGAGGGGCTCTGCTCATGCATGGGCACCCTCTCACATAAAACCAAGCACCCTGCCTTCAGGATTGATAAGGCCTGCCATAGGGGTGACTGATAGGTTTCTATGTGCAGTGATAGGTGAGATATAGTGAACCTATATCTCTGTAAGGGGTGCATGCACCACCTCACTCAGGCTGCAGTAGCAGTCCTGTGGAGTCATTTTGGATGGCTTTCCAGGGGTGGCATAATACATGCTTCAGCCCCTGGTAGGCCTCTGGGGTACCTATGCCCTGGGTACATAGTATACCATATACTAGGGACTTATAAGGGCACCCCAGAATCCAATCTGAAGTGTACTTAAGGTACATGGAATCAATTTAGGGAGGAAGCAGCTAGGCTGGGGACCTGGATAGCAGGGCCCCAGCCAGACTAAAGTCGAAAAACAGTGTAACATCAGCAAAAAGTGGGGGTAACCTTAAGAGGCAGATCCTACTCTCCTACACTAGCCAATTCCTTCTCAGATTCACCTATAGTCTCTCTTGTAGTAGTACTAGGAGCAACACTGTAAAAACAGACCCAGATGGCAGTTTGACAAATTTTTCCTTGTGGCCCAAACTTGGGTTAAAGAAAAGAGACATTTCATTCGGACCTTTTTTAAACTAATGAGAACACTGCCCCAATATTTATGGTGTGGGAATCATTTAAGGAAGTGTTTTTCGGGGGCAGGCAATATCCTATAAAACCAGGATATATAAGCAGCGTTCACAAAAAATTTAAATTTTACAGAACAGAGTAGAGAGGGCCAGCCACAAACTTAATTCAAGGTTGGTAGGGGATCAACATACTACAGTATTACATCTAGAATTGAAGAGGGCCAAGGAACGACTGAGGGACTTTTTCATATTGGAGGATATTGCAGCGAGTAAGGCGAGTAAGGCACATCAGCAAAAGCTGTATGAAGAAAGCCAGCACATAGGTAAATACTTGGTGTAGACCACCAAAACCCCAAAAAGTAGCCAAGTAATTACCAAAGCAAGAGATACAAATACCGAAACCATTGAGGATAAGAAGGAGAGAATAGCTGGTATATTTTTTAACCATATCAAGAGAATCTAAGCTGAAGCACAGGTAATAGATAGGAAAGAACAGGAATATTATTTTGGGTCTTTTCAGCTACCGCAAATCACTAGGTATCATAGCAATACCATTAATAAGCAAAAATAACTTGTACACCCCTGGGAGGCATAAGATTGTGGTGCATTCCCAGGTTTACAAGTTCTTGTAAACCTGGGATTGTGTGAAAATCCATAAGAGTTGCATGAGAGCACCCACGCAAAGCCCATGGAATGCTTACCCATTGCAGATTAGTGCAACGCAGCGATTTGCGCTGTGTTGTGCTACTCAGATTTATGAAAGCACTCAGAGCCATGGAAATGATTGCATCATGCATGTACCACATTACGTGGTACAAACATGATGCAAGCCTCTTGCAAATATGTCCCGAGATCTATTGCTCAGAAATTAGCAAAACCATTGCAAAGTTGTGGAATGCAGGCCAATTTCATGCAGCCTTTTGTAATAATAGGTGGTGGGACACAGTGTTGAATGCAGCAGATAGTTCAAGGAGGATGAGGGCCACAGATTTATCCTCATCAACCAGGGACCTGATGCTGTCCAGCACGGCCAACAGAGTAGATTTAGTACTGTTTTTTGCCCCTGAAACCAGTTTGAGAGGAGTCCAGCAAGTTGTTACTCTCCAGATAGTGGGAAAGTTGATTGATGGCTAATCTTTCCAAAACCTTCCCCACATGTGGCAGGAAGGAGATGGGATGATAGCTGGACAAATTTGAGATAACTGCCCCAGCTTTCTTCACCAACAGTAGGACCAGGGCGAGATTCCAGGCTGAGGGATGCTCAGCTTCCTTCAGTATTGCCTTAGCACTTAAGCACTATTCCACTACATGAATAATTGTTCTGGCTTCTCTATGCTAATGTAATCTGTAAATGCTAGAACACACTAGATACATAAACAACAGTGTTTATTATGAAGGAATAGGCACAGTGATCCAGCGGAACGACCTTGAAGAAATAGTTGCCGTTTTGTGAAGGAGCCGGGGAAAGTTAATCAAAGACAGCATGAACAATGACAATGGAAATTAAGGCTGCAGCACAGAGACAGCAATCCTGAACATCGTTGATGATGTCTACAAATCACTCGATGCAGGCCGTGGTTGCCTGCTCATTCTCCTCGACCTATCGGCAGCCTTTGACACGGCTGACCACAATCTGCTCATAAATGCACTCCGAGAAAGAATCGGTGCAGACGAGGTGGTCCTACAATGGTTTACCTCCTTCCTTCAGAACCGCTCACAAAGAATAAAAATTAACAACTTCACGTCTGACCTTCTCCCCATAACCAGGGGAGTCCCACAAGGATCGGTTCTCTCCCCATCACTGTTTAACATCTACATGGAACCCCTCACCTCCATACTCAAAAAAGCCAATATCCCCTTCCACCTCTATGCCGATGATACCCAGATCTACCTTGAAACATCATCACTAGGAGACATACAGAAACTAAACAACACCCTACGAGAAGTACAACACTGGTTATCCCACAACCACCTTAAACTCAACCAAGACAAAACGGAAATCCTTTTCATTTCCAACAAGGAGCAGACCCCCCTAGCCACAGAATGGCTAAAATCCATTGACACTCTTAATTGCAAGCTCACCCTGGCAGACTCTGTAAAATCCCTGGGTATCACCTTGGACGCAAGCCTAAACATGGACAAACATATCAAGAACTCAGCAAAGAGCGCATTCTTGAACCAACAATTACTCAACAAAATAAAACCCTTCATCCCCCCCAATGACCTTAAACTGGCCACTCAATCCCTGGTGCTGTCCAGATTGGACTACGGGAACGCTACTCTCACGGGCACGCCAAATTCTCACCTAGCTCCCTCCAAGTAACCCTAAATACAGCTGCCAGGATGATCACAGGAGCAAAGAAATATGACCACATCTCTCCCTCCCTAAGAGAACTAAAATGGCTACCAATCGAAATGCGTGCCAACTTCAGAACTGCCTGTCTCACACACAAAGCTCTTCACACCAGAAAACCGGCCTACCTGGCCTCCAAACTCAAAAAGATAAACACCATCCTCAGCACACGTCTTTTAAGTAATATGCAATTATCCAATTTGTGTTAGTCAAGCATAAATGATACAGAGAAATTTTCAAGCTTGGTTTCTTTTCTTTATTCTCTTTGTTCTTGCATCAGCCAACACGTGTTTCGTCGCACAAAGGAATTTTGTCCCGCGACTTTCTCAAGGCTGTATATACTCGTCTCACCGTCACCTAGTAATTGGCACTAGGTCCTCAAGTGTGTGTGACACAGGAGGTGATCGTGCTTTTTTAATCGTGACACGTATTGATCAGTGCACACACACTGGGTGCACGCAGATAGATACCGACAATCAGGACCTTTTTATTGGTTTTCTCCATCACCACTTAATATACAGGGCGAGATTCTGATGGCCTACGTTTAACAACCTATTATTTATCATGCTTTGGAATGAGCACGGTCTCTTGGGCAAAGATCCCTGTGCTTGCCGCAGAAATTTGTATAGAATACCGCTATGCACACGGGTGAGGTTTGATGGGTGTATTAAATACACCTGTTTTGTGTAATTTTACAAAGGGCTTGTGTTTGTTTTGTATACACAGCCTTGAGAAAGTCGCGGGACAAAATTCCTTTGTGCGACGAAACACGTGTTGGCTGATGCAAGAACAAAGAGAATAAAGAAAAGAAACCAAGCTCGAAAATTTCTCTGTATCATTTATGCTTGACTAAAACAAATTGGATAATTGCATATTACTTAAAAGACGTGTGCTGAGGATTGTGTTTATGTTTATGTTGGTTTCGACCACGTGTTTGGGGAGACTGGTGGTTCTTCTCACCTTTCAGCACCGTCCATATAAATTTCTCAGAAATCTAAATAGAGTGTAAGTGCTACTCATTCTTGGAGCGCCATTTTACCTATAACATACCACTGCACCGTCGTGAATTATCCAAACTCAAAAAGGCAGGACAAACGAGAAACCTCAGGAGCACCAATACCCTTCTTCTCATTCCACCGAAAGCCTGCTAACAAAAAACCCAGTCTCGCTCCTTCTCGGGAAATGCACCCAAAATCTGGAACTCCATACCAGTTCACATCAGGACCAACCCCTCCTTCATAAACTTCAAAAGACAGCTCAAAGACCTCTTCCTCAACAGAGCACACCCGAAGTGAGAGATGACGCACAATGTGACTGAGCCCCTTCAACAAAGGAATCCTGCTAAGCACAGAACCTAGACTCCTCAACAAGAGACTTTCCTTCGCCTGTTCCCCTTCCCTTTTAGCCTCTTTCCCAAGACCGCCGGAACAAGATTCATCACAAGACAATGCTGTCTATCGTAACACTGTATAAATATTTGCTTCACGATATATGTTGTAAAGCGCTCTGATACCTCTGGGTCTAGCTAGCGCTATATAAAACTCTTAAATAAATAAACAAATAATACTTACTTGAGTATGTGTTGCAGAAATGACAGGCAGCGAGCCATGCAGGGGAAAAAGAGTGACAAGGGTGGCATCTATTTTGAAAAAGATGGTGATTAGGTCCAAATTGAGGCCTAGTTAACAAGGGTCAGGAAAATGCAATACTAAACATCATAGATATTTTTCTTTAAAGACAACAGTACTATATCAGTGTGTACATGTTTAATCAGGTATGAAAATACATTTTGTATGTTCATCATCATCATCAACAACTTTATTTCGGTCTTCCGACCATAAAAGTGCAGAGTGCAATATAGCTCGTATAAATACAATAAAAAATGAAAATAAACATGAACTGCATAATAAGAACATCAGTCAGGTGTAAATCTGCATTGAAATAAAATAACCACTTAGTGCACGATGGAGACCAAGACAACAAAAATCTATGCCTACTCTTTAGAGAACAACATGGTCCGCTATGCTGTCTAAGTTCTCAGGGTGCACTACAATAAAAACCTTTGTATACTATCAATAAAGTATGAGCAAGCTATCAGATTAAAAACAATTTAAAACAGATAAAAAGATGAAAACCTTCTTCACAGCTTCAGCAGTTTCATCCTGATTGCCCACATGTGTCCCAAGAACTGTGCTACTGAACAAGCAACAACCTTTCTTGGGTTCGATCTAAGGATACGGAGAGCTTCACCATAGATACGTGTACCCAACTGCTTACATATTGGTTTAAGCCATTTGACTCTCGGAAGTGAGTACGCCGGGCAAGCGTAAAATACATAGGCAGATGTCACTATCATTGAGGTGCAGTTGGAACAGAACTGGGAAGTGGTAGGAGATTGGTGCCAGGTGCCTGTGACGGAGTTCAGAGGGAGAGAGCCAAACCTGAACTGCATATAAAGTTTCCTATCTAAGGGTGACTGGATAATATCTAAATAGCATTCTAGAGATCTAGTCGGTTTAAAATCCATGAACTCCACTGTTAAATATCCCCACGACGAATTGATAAGTGAAGCCTGTGCTACCCAGTCCCAGTACTGCATTTTAGCAGAATCTTTATTAGGGAGCAGTACCGGGTTCCTGACTTCCCAGTGGCCCTCTAGTCCAATTGCAGCCAGTAGGCGTTTCACTTTCTGTATCCAGCCTATCTTTTAAATGTATCTAGTGCACTAACTTCTATAAGGGCATTGCCATACCAGAGCAGCTCAGGAGGTGACCTAATGCGCAGCCAAAATAATAACGGGCAGAGCTTAGCTTTATCTACAATGGGAACCCTGCCCAAATCCAGCATTAAAGGGTGGAGTGGCGTGGCCTGGGGTAGCTAGACCAAGCACCTCAGAAACGTGTTCTCAGACTTAGAGAGGTCATCTATCCTTTCGAAACCCCACAATTCCGCTCCATAGAGGGCTGAGCTTACTGCTTTCGACTCATAGATCTGAAGAGGGGCTGCCACTGGTTTACTAAATGAGGTGCTATGTTCTTTACTCAGGGCCCCTACTATTTGCCTGTGCTTCAGGGTCGACTTGGTCACATGGGGCTTCTAAGTCATGTCTTCTGATTAGTGTGATGCCCAGGAAGTTGAAAGTACTAACCCTTTCTAATGGGACACCTCCCAGGGATAATTTTCCTCTATAGGTCCTTGATGTATTAACCTCTAATCCATGCATCTCACAGAAGTGCTTGAAGCGGTTTGTATGTTCTAAATTATGCACAAAAATATAAAGCACAGAAAAATCCTCAATATCCCCAGGAGTAGCAACCTTAATGTGTTACTTACCTTCGACTGGCCTTCAAGAGGGTTGCTAAATCATGTGGCTTAAAAAAAGGCATTTGGCCTACCTTGGTTGCCATTGATCATGTTAGTTTGGATATGTCAGTTGTTGGTGTACACAGTTTGACTATTTAGGAGAAAAATTGCATATTTTACAGTGACAGTGCCATTTTTATGAACCTTCTTTTATACGGCTCACAGTTTTTCCAAAATAGAATCAGTTATGGACACCAAGTGAATAAAAATCTTATGATATGAAAGTGTGTGAAAGAGTTTTTTGTGACCATAATTTGCTTTATTTCAAGCATCTACATATTGCTTTCAGAACAATACCAGCTGTACAAGCTACACTGTAACTATTTTGGATGGTTATACTGCATGTGTTACTATACCGGATTAATCACGTGTGATGCATATTCAAAGACACCCACCTTTTCAGAATGCTGTAGCAGTTTAGGTAGGTTCCTACAGTGGCCTATGACTATTCAGCTAATGGCAGGATTTCTGTAAGGCCTGTGTGATTTAACCGGATGACAGAATGGTTCTGCTGTGACTGACCAAGTAAACAAGAAACTGCAGTGTGGTCTCTTTTGAATGGTTTGTGGCTTGTATTTTACTATTTATTGTGTTTGTAGCGCCTCAGTCACAATCTGAAAAGTACAATTACTATAGAAGTCTGATAATTTCTGTAAAAAACTCATGTAGTAACTACGTGGGATAGCCTTTGCTCAAAAACTGACTTTCTTTCATCAGGCACAGATGCATAAAGGAATCTAACAGTATGCTAGCTTTTTAGCTAGCTAAGGATTTTAAGTACTCAATTCAATACTTCGACTGTTTCTTGCTATCGCTGCTTCAGGATTTTACAAAGGCTGAAACTAATAGGGGTTTGAGAAATGTTTGGCACAAACCAATGATTTTCTTTGTCTTATATAACAGGTCTACGAATTCTACAGCAGTGCATTATAGACACTGCTGAATTGCAAGTCGAAAGGAGCACTTGCAAGAAGATTCAAACGTATCTTCATTGGATTAAGTCAGCTAGGTTAGCGATCCAGCCTGGCCATCACAATGGCCGTTTCTGGAGGGAGAGAAATATGGGTGGTTGAGTGTTCCTCATAGCAAGATTTTGCACAAGTGAGGGCAAATTGCACATTTTCCAGCACAATTATTCAACTATACTGTGAAGAGCCAAAGATTTTACAAGCACTTGTTAGGGGGAATTAATAAAATATTTGGATACTCTACAATTAGCAAGGAGCATTATTTCTCCTTGGCAGCAATTCATGCAAGTGCCTATAATAAAGTGGTGAGCTGAGCAAGAGCATGTTACGATCATTTATTTGGAGACTGTTGGACTTGGCCCTTTCTGCAAGGTCACCCAAAAACACTGTGCCTTCACCCCTCCTATTTTTGCTGAATTCGTTTTGTTGGCCTAGGACTCTGTGAACTTTACCACTAAACAGTGCTTAAGTGCTTGTGCTGTCCCCTTTAAGTTATGGTAAAACTGGCCTTTACCTGATTGCCATATTTAATTGACTTATGAATCCCTTGTAGAGTGGTATACCTTATAGCTAGGGCCTGTAAATTAAATGCAACTAGTCACCCTGAAGCACTTATTGTGTCACCCACTTAAGTAGCCCCTTAAAACATGTCCCAGGTCTGCCATTGCAGCCTGAATGCAGTTTTAAACTTCCAATTCGACATGGCAATATAACCCCCTTGACTAGCCTTAAACTCCTCTTTTATTTCCTATAAGTCACCCCTAAGGTAGGCCGCAGGTAGCCCATAGTCCAGTGTTCATTGTAATTAAAAGATTGGACATGTACATTTATGTTTTACATGACCTCGTAGTGAAAAACTCCTAAATCCATTTTGCACTACTGTGAGACCTTGCACATTGGGCTGCCATATTACAATCAATGAGTGCTAACCTTTGATTGGGAACAGACAATCATTTCATGTTTGGTGTCTGAGAAATTGTAATTAAAAATCCTCTTACATGATAAAGTCAATATACCAGTTCTGAAATTGAAAGAAACCAAAAGGGGCACAAAGTAGAATATCCCTACTCAGCCCCTGCTGAACAGGCTTATAACCTAGGAGTGCTGACAGCACATTTTTTTAGTTTAGTCCTTCCTAGCACAGGGATCTGGCCTTTCAATTTATTTTGCACTGAATCATTCCCTGGCAGCCTATAATTCTCTTTAACATAGGCACACTCCCTAGATATCAAGCTGCCAACATGATTTAAACTCAATGTTGATTAGGGGTTCTCTTCAGGACTCAGAACTGTTGGCAAATGGGTTTGAATAGTGTCCTGTAACAAACTCCTTCATGAACGCATTTTTTTTTTTTTTTAAATTGTTCTATTCAGATCAAAATGCAGAGCATTGTGGAATCACTGGTTGCTAAATGCAGTAAGAGTTGTGTGAGACTCCTCTCAGATCTTTCCCATGCAGTTGTTGGCAGTGCAGTATGTCTATTTTTTCTATGATGGATGCATACTTTCTCGTTTTTTAAATGTGTGATTCGGAATCACAGGGTTCTTTCTGCTACTTTCCACGCCATGACAACAACTGCTGTTAGAAAGTTGGCATTTTCCTTCCCTAGCCATTTAGTGCCTGCAGCCGGTCCCCGGGTCACATGACTGTGTGTAGTTGACAGTTGTATTTTGTTCATTCCTTCTAGATAGCTGCACATTTGTGGGATGAGGTGTACCTGGATGGGCCAACAACTGGCAGGATGGGGGCTAGGCACAAGCCCATTGCAACTGAATAGGCTGTTCTCTGCCCTCACACAAAAGACTTGTCACCACTGCATTCTTCATGCAGCCAGCTTGGAGCCAGGGCAGGGGAGGCAGGAAACACCAAGGACTTCAAATGGAATTCTCTAGTAACTTCTCCTACTTGAAGGGAAGCCACTAGGTATAAAAATAGGACCCTCAGACCCACTCTTTGGTATACCTCTAGACCTGTGGCTACTACACAAAAAGGACTGCGTTGCTGCTTTGCTGCCTGAAGGACTACTACTTTGATGCTCTGTGACTCTGCTGCCCTGCAGTATGCTGCCCTGCTTGCTGAGAAGAAAGACTGAACTTCCATTCTTCATCCCAGGCTGAAGTAACTCCAAGGGTCAGCTGACTGACCTCCTGTTCTGAGTTACAGGGACATGACAAGCTCCAGAGGCCCCCTGCAATTGCCCAGCTGACCTGTGCCTGGACCTACAACTGAACTGCCTGAGCTCTGCTGGCCCCCGCTGGAGTGAGTTATTGACCCGAAGAGGTACCCCTCAGGTCCTGGACTCTTGTTGTGGCATCAGTTGGTCACCTCTCCCAAGAAAAGGAGAAATCCTGAGGTTTGGGCTTTTTGCAACCGCGAGCAGGCCTGATCATGGCAAGATCCTTCCGTCCGCGCTGCCCGCTAACTAAAAGCTCCAGTAACCCCAACACTTTGTGCCACAGTGACTGCCAGTGATGCCCTGAAATGCGAGATCTTCACTTTGTGCTACAGCATTGACAGCTCATGGTGACCGCCAAAGTGAAGCTCCAGCGACGACTGCCCACAATGCCTGGCCTACTCTTGTTGCTACATCGAGGACCATCTGCGAAGCTCTCCCTGTTACTTGCGGCCACCTCCACTGGGAATGGAACTCTTCCCAGTGGACTTTTGAAGGTAATTCTTTCAACCGGACTAGCCTGGTCCATGTATCCAGCCTGCACTCCATGGCGGTTGGTCTGAACTTGTGACTTCCACTCAGTTTCCCATGACCAGATACTTACAAGAGGCGCTTTGTGCTTTTAGGCACTTTATTTACCTGACATCTTTGAAATTGCATATCTCTGGTTCTATTGATTGGATTTTTGTCATTTTGGTCTCAAATACTTTATTACATTTTACTGTATTTTACTAAATTGGTGTGGGATTTTTCTTGTGTGGTGTTTTCACTTATTACTATTTGAATTGCTGCCTAAATACTTTACACATTGCCTCTAAGTTAATCCTGACTGCTTTGTGCCAAGCTACTAGAGAGTTAAACACAGGTTAATTTGGGGTTTGTTTGTGTTTCAACCTGACAGAGATTATTGTTTCTTCTTCAGTAGGGTTCACCTCCCTCAATCAGTAACCCAGTTTCCAACAGAGTCACTTTTTCTCCTTCATCTGTTCCTCAGCCTACAAAATGCAAAGTTGTACAAGCATATGTCATGCAGATCCAGGTGCGATATGTGGCTGGTCACCCTATTTGTTTCACACAAATTTATTTTTGTCCCCAAGTGCATCTTCATGCATGATGATTTTTATTTTGTAAACAGATTTCTTTGTATCCTGCCAGGATAGTGAAGGTAAGCAATCCAATGCTTACTCAGGGAGGTAGTGGGGCGTTAGAGACATAGGGCCTGATTCACAAAAGTAATCTGAGACAAAATCCTAACTTTACGACTTTCTCGGTATTCACAAAAGCCATTTAGGAGTAGTAAAGTTAGGATTCCTAACTTTACTACTCCTAAACTGAGAAAAATCCTAACTTTATGACTTTCGGTATTCACAAAAGGCATTTAGGAGTAGTAAAGTTAGGATTCCTAACGTTACTACTCCTAAATGCCTTTTGTGAATACCGAAAGCCATAAAGTTAGGATTTTGTCTCAGATTACTTTTGTGAATCGGGCCCAAAGAATTTAATAGGCCGCTAACATAAGCTAATAATGGAATGTCCAGTCAGTGCTTAGTCTTTTAGAATGAAAAAGTACTTTACAGTAAACCATGCATGACATAATATGACGCATATTTAGTGCAGATGTAACAAATTACAATAGGTGTCAATGTTACCCTCCAAATAGTTAACCTCAAAATTGGCTTAGGCTACTTCAGTGGGAGAACCTCACAAGTTGCTCTTGTACAGTGCTCTCTAAGTACCAATGGTTGTGTGTTATGGGGTTTGAGAAGTCTGTTCACAGGAAATTTGTGCGATTAGAACTGTGCCCACCTATCCTTTCTCAAGAACAGTTCAGGTCTTGTTCTCCCGAATGTGTGTTCCCGTGTACCACACAGTGCCAATTAAATCCAGCACAGGGCATGCATGTGTCCCTCAGTGACTTTTGTGAGTCTGTATTGTTCACAAGGTGTGCATTGCACAGATCCCAATATTAAGAAGAAGTGGGTTCATCCCAGCCCAACCAATTGATGAGTGGTTGGGGTTGTGCAGCACTCCATAGATATCAGGTGAGAGGAGGATGTGCCAACATCACTTGGGGAGTAGCCAGGTACATTGTGGTGCTCAGATCTTGGTGGATAAGGCCTCTTGAACATCTTCCACAGTTACAGACACAGTCACCTTACTTTGGCTTATATTTGGTGTAGACTGCAGCTGGTGGTCCGATTTCTTGCAGTGCTTCATGGCTTCATGGTGCTCTGGTGATTTTTTGTGCATCTTTGCAGCACTTGTGATATGTTGGGGAATTTGCAAAAGCTTAAGTTCCCAGCTACCATCTGTCCACAGGGGTACACAGTTAAGTCACTCTGTAGTAGCACCTCAGGAATTCCTGGATGTCACCCTCGTAGAGTTATACACAGCAGTTTTATTCAGCACATCCAACCTCAGCTCCTTGATGGCCTCTAGTCTTGGGAGAACTGTCTGCCTCGCACAAGAACACCACCAAAGTCCCTTTTTGAGCAGTTTGTGAGCGCCCCGTCAAAGATGAATCCATGCAGCTCTACTTGACAGTTGAAAGTGAAGCTCCCCTTGTTACTAGTCCCAAACCTGGCAAAGATACACCTCAACCCTGGAGCTCAAGGTTTTTCCTGATCCCACTGGTGTGGTGAGCCTGGCTTCAGAAAAAAAAATCTTGGCACCCTAATTGGAAGTTTCTGTCCTATCCTTATACCAAAGTTTCAGACAGCATTTGTGTAGCATAACTGTAACTTCTGAGTTAAGATCTCGGCAGTTTTGCAATTTTTTATATTCCACTCAGACTGGACAGTCAATGTCTTGGTCACAAAGTACAATTAGTAAGGTTTGTGAGGGAGTCTTTTTCCAGAAACAACTCAAAGGTAGAGGACAAAGGCAAGAGAGTCTTCACTGTCTTAACTCTTAACTACCTGTCAATCTTTGGGTGGCAGCTCATCTCTTACAGAGAACAATGGGCCAAAAAAAAGAAGGGGGATCTCCTTAGCCTCAAAGTAGCCCCCTACTACT
This sequence comes from Calotriton arnoldi, assembly GCA_963921515.1. Lineage (NCBI taxonomy): Eukaryota > Metazoa > Chordata > Amphibia > Caudata > Salamandridae > Calotriton > Calotriton arnoldi. The sequence continues at coordinate 1,223,987 of CAWUFW010005520.1, read as the reverse complement.
TCTCCTTAACAGTCCTCACTTTGAACCACTACAAATGATCCCTGGAATGTTCTGGGGTGAAGCCTTGAAATCTAGCTCTGCTATATTTACTCACCCTCCACCCTTCATCTCATGTACCTCTGAAGTACAGTGAATTCAGCCACATGTGCCATACAAGTCCCTCAGTCATCCTCTACAAACAAGTAATGACTCACATCTGACAGCGATATCCCCCATGGTTTGGCAAAGGACCCAGTTTGGTACTGGCACTCCCAATATAAAGATACAAGAAAGGCTGTTAGCCCTATCTCCTTAGCAGGTGACAGGTAATAAGACCTACCTTGTTTCTTGAATTCCATCACTGCCACCACTCAATGCTCTATAGCCTGGTGAGCTAAAGCTAGTCATGTTTGATAAAAGGGAGGTCATGGTGTGCTCCTGGACCACAGACCCCAACTACGGGTCTTAATCTATGCACTAAATTACCTCCAGCACTCATGTATGAGTGTTGTCTGTGCTGAGGTAAGGGTCAAACAGATACAGCTTGCTTGGATGATTTCAAAGCAGGGCTTCACTTTCTCCAGAACCATGCAGCGGACCTTCTCCATCCCAAAAAATGCAAATTCAGCAGTTAGTTGAACCAAGGCTGTATATGTGGATTCACACAATTTTAGGTAAATGGAGATTCCAGGGTAAGGGCTCTGATTTTATGGGTCTACAATGTACAATCAAATCACTACATATCCACAACTCCCACAATGTGAATACAAATAAGTAGTAAACAAGAGAATGACCTACAAAATAAGCCAATGTAAAATAAGGGAGTGAGATTGCTGAAGTGCAGAACATATCATTTTCTGCAGGTATATCACGATACAGTGGTGCTGAGCACGTTATCATTCTACACACTGTCAAAAGAAACTAATACTGAAATGCACATCCCCAGCTCCACCCATGATTCGTCTTTACACTGTAAGTAGTGTCTGTTTTCAATTACTAAATCCAGTAATACAGGATGACAGAGAATGTTAAACTAAAGGAAGAGAGGTGGGCAATTAGTGTTTTTCTGTTGCAGATAAAACAGTGAATGACATGAACGAGTTGAAAATAATGCACTTGAGCTGTATTTGACATAATATTGGTTTTAAAGTTGAAATAAATAGGCCCCAAACTCACTTGCAGTTGTTGTACAATGCACATTTTCTCACATCTCTTTATGGTTTTGTTTGTTTTGTATCATAAAATGCATTCGTCAGCATGTTGCTAATTCTCCTGGATAAGAAGCAGAGCTTGTCTGTATCTTAACAAGGCCACTTCCTCTAGCTAACAGAGGTTGTGTATGTAAATTCAAATGTGCCCTTTGTTTCCTATTTTGATGCACTACACAGGATTATTCATTAGAGCAAAAGTCATTATCCATGTGATGCGTGTTCTGTTTTACCATTGGATATTGTGATGAATAATTTGTTTCACACCATGCTGAAATTGTGATTCCCTGTTTGAAAACTCACATAACATGATGTTTTTGGGATGTGAGACAGACCTTCTTGACTTTCCCAAGAAAACAGACTCCACATTAGTCTGTTTATTGCCTCTATACTTGGATAATTTTCATGACCTTTTCTCCACTTTTGAACTGAGCAAACAAATATCTGGGTCCTTTGCCAATGCATTATTTGCTGAGTGTTAGACTGTAACGGGTTATGGATTTATAACCAGAATAGAGACTGAATCCAATGCGAATTCTAATTTGTTTGCATTTATTGATTTTTTTTAACTGATTATTTTTTCCTTCTGAAATGATTTTCAAATTTAAATAAACCCACATAGTTTTGACTTACACCTTGTCTGGTGTAAATAATTTGGCTTGGTTTGTCTCTATTCTGGGGGTCATTTTCCTTTGGGACTCACACAAGACCCCTGATTCCGAAAATGAGTGCTTAATAATAAGAGATCAGTCTTGACAGTTTTGGGAGAGAAATTAGTGGCAACACAGCCAAACAAGTCTATATCAATCAAAAATGTTCTGAAATAGAAGTCTCTCAATAGTCCAATATCAGCTTTGTTGACAAAAAGCTTTTGTAACAGGTTTTCACAGTGATAATACCTGTATTTTCTGGCAAATAAGGCCTCACTAGTTTGAAAGAAATGATGTATGTACATTATTTGAATTTCTTTTTATATTAAGATAGGTTAACTACAACAAGAACAATTTCAGCTGACAAGTTGCAAATAGGGTCTTGTGGATTCAGTTGACAGCATATTTTTTTTATTTTGGATTATGTATATGAGCAGAAAAAAATTGAAATTGTACTTATCAAAAATTTGTACTGAAGTCTACAGACACCATTAGATACCAGTAGTCAGTATGATGATGGAACAAGAACCAACTGGAATTCTCTCAAGTAGATTGGTAAAAACTCCTATGACATCAAATGGATGCAGTAGAAACAATTTTGAAAGGGTCAGCTGGAATTTCAACTGGGGTAAAGTGCTCAAATGCTAGATTGTATTGTGTAGAAAGTGGAGAGCAAAAAACAGACCCAAGATTTAGGAATTCCCAAAAGGGAGATATTACTGCCAATTGTTGTCTATTGAAGCACATGAAACCATATGATGAGGGATAAACAAAAGAAATGAGGATTAAGCCTAATTTTGTCTTAAAAAGATGGAGTATAAACCCTTCACCCCAAATAGGAACAGGCTTCATTGATCCAAGACCCATCACATAAAGGTACAATTCATTGCCATTTAACTGTTGTTCAATAGTCAGCATCCAGCTTTACCTGAAAAACGTTTTTTAAAATAGTAACTTTCCTCTAGCCCCACGATTGAAAAGAAGGGCAGATATATTTCTTTAACCAATAGAATGAGATTTTTACATTGGCTCATGGAGTTTGTCACAAGTTATTCATGACGCTTGCCAACACAGACTCAGAGGAGGAATCACATTTGTTTTCATGGAGACACTCAACTACTCTGCCTCCAATGCAACTGCAACAAACTACATGGAACACTTCAACTTCAAAATACAAATCTGAGCAATTTTCACCCTAGACAGAACCCTGGTCAACTGACCATCAGGCCCCCAAGCCAACTTCACAAGCAACATTAAGGACTTCATCACTCCACTCGTTCACAACTCCAATGCATTCATCCTCTCAGGAGACCTCATTTTCCACCTAAACATGACATATCTTTAGTTTCAGGGAGGTGCCAACAAAACTATTAGTAAACTCAGCAGAATCATCATATCATAATATCCAAAAACACCGTTCATTTAACATGGTTTCTCCTGATAAAATACAAGTATTTAAATATACAAATTTGTAATATAATTAAATGTGACATATTCTCACAAATACAGATAGCAAATGATTCCCTTTTTGTATGGTGCGCTCGTCAAACATTAGTGTTAGCAACCAACAAGAGTTTCACAGGAAACCCCGCTTCTTCAGGGCTGTCTGTGCATCTAAACGAAGCTCATTAGTCATATTTGTGAAAAGTGACGGTATCATGCTAGATCTCCATCTTATGTTCGATATTTTCTCAGGTTTTCTAATGAATCTAGATATCCATGGATAGTATCCATCATTACATCAAAAGACTCAATTGTCAGTTCTCTTCTATCTGATTGATAAACCCTATAACAGCATACAGTATAGAGGCACTAAAGAAGCACTCCCCTCCCTCTTTCCAGCTCGTATCTCTAATTTTTCCTCTCTACGGAAACCCAAATCCAACAGTGTAGTTTTATCCCCAGTCCACTGTAATGTAGACCTACATGACAGCAGACTGGGGATGACGCTATGCTGTTGTATTTGCATAGCTTCACCCCCAGCCTGCCTGCTTCTCAGTGTGCTACTCTTCATTGTGAGATTTGTGGGATCTGAATCTATTACTCCTTCTATGACACCTGTATTCCTCTCTTCTCATTCTCATAGGGATGGGTGGGGTGTCGCAGTTTCATCCTTCCCCAATTGAAATTCTCTTCTATGATCTTCAATGGTCTTGCATGCCTTTTAACTCTCCAGAAATTGCAACTTATCTCCTGTGATCTTTAATGGGTTTACGTGCCCTGCTCAGATATCAGTTTAACCACTTTGTTTTAAAAAGAAATCACCCTCCAGGGCTGCTCAATTTTGTCCTGTTTGGAGACTTGCATGATTGAGAAGTGTGAGCTGGCGAGGGCTCTATGATGGCACTCCTGGTAGCTGTTTTTTTAATGTTCCTGTGTTACCATTTTAGGGCAACTCACCTATATGTGGGTGCCTCTTTCTTGCTCATCTCCGGTCTTCTAGATCGAAAACACGCTTGACTGGTCCTTTGTTCCGTCTATTAGAGTGGGTTGGGTAGTACATTGGTATGTGTCGCATTCCTGGGATCACTCGCCACCTGCATGTTTAGTTATTTGTGCAATTTGTCTACAGAGTCACAATTCCCTGGGGACCAGCTGCTTTTTATATGGGCAGCAGCTTGATCTCGAAGGAGTAATAGAGTCCACTCATTTAAAACAAAAATTAGGTAACATAGTAGATGAATGTGAAATGATAAATGTAAAATTCAATGTTCTAATGACACGCTTTGTAAATGGGCTGATTTGCAATAGGTAGTCATAGTTATCTGCATAGGCCATATAAAAGCTAAGAAGCAAGGGGCATATTAGCAAGACCGGCGATAATGGGCTTGCTAATATGCGTTATAGAATTCCAATAGAAGCCCAGGTTAGATGTGCTTCTATTGGAATTCTATAACGCATATTAGCAAGCCCATTATCGACGCTTTAGCGGCAGTTTCCTGCCGCTAAAACGGCGATAATTTTATCGCCGGTCTTGCTAATATGCCCCCAAGTTTCTTTAACTAAAAGCAAACCTAATATTAGTGAAATGTGCACATTGTGAATTAGAAGCTTGATCCTAAGATGACATGTCTACAAATGTTCGTCATAACTGCAGAATGTTCCAGCTTAATAAATGTATTACTTTCTAAGCAACATTTTATTCTTAAATGACAAGAACTTCCTATTTTCTCATGCTGTCATATAAATTAAGATAGTTGTGCATTATAGACAGTAATTCCTGTTCATATTGAATGGAATGCATTACCTAACAGTAATTTTGTCTCTTAATTGGTATAGTTCATTGTTCTTGCAGTGAAACAAAAGTGATGTAGAAGGCCGACTTGTGCTCAAATGCCTGTGTGAACTAAGGGCCTGGTCACGAGTCTGGCGGCCTTGTGCCTGCCAGACTCGCAGTGGCGCGCCACTGTTTTGCCAATTATGACTTTGTAAATCGTATCGGCAGTGGCAGGAGCGCCACGACGCATTATGCTGAGCAGGGACTGGCGCAGTGCCGCTCAGCACATTTTGAGTTCCTGGATGGCCAGCATTTTCATGGCGTAACCCCGTCATGAAAAGGCTTGCGGTGCAGGAACAAAGGGGGCCCAACAGGGCCCCCATGTCCCCCGCCTTGGGTATTCATGCAAGGGGGCACAACATGTGCCCCCTTGACTGTATTCCCCCCAGTACCAGCACGGCATGGATGTCTCCGTACATGCCATGCTGGAACTTTTTGGCCATTCCCATTGCAGTGCCTGTTTTTAAGGCACCACCATGGGAAAGGCCAAAGGACCACCAACCATATTACAAGTTGTAGTTTTACAACTTGTAATACGGCTGGCAGTCCATGCGCGGGTTTGGTGCAGCAGGGCCGGCGTTGAGCTGGCGCAGCTTCACTAAACTCGTAATCAGGCCCTAAGGCGTATGTTTTCTGAATCTAACTATGCAAGAATATTTGTAGCTAACTTGTGATAACTTTACAAGATGCATGTATTTTTTGTGGGAAGGCAGGAGCTCAGCTGAACCTGCTCAATGATGAAAGATGCCATATGATTGGTCCATGGATGAAGAAGCCGGATACAATGTCTGCAACATGTATTTGTGTCTTTTATGTTAGTGCGTGTTCCTAGGTAGATGCAATGCTTTTGTACTCTTTGCCAGTTGCAGCTACTGCTGCTGCTGTTTCCTTTTTACCCTGTTTTTGCCATTTAATTTTGACAGATTGCTACTGAAACAGTATGCTGATTTAATTTGGATTTATTGAGACTCAACTGAGTTTAAAGAGCGATTCTTTATGGAAAGTTTGCTGCCTTAGTTTGACTTTTAGCTTTATGCTCTCACTCTATTGCTTCTGAATCCGAACTCTTCATGGGTTCTACAATTCTAACACTCTGATCCGATCTTTAGTATAGGGAATTAGTCATTTACGGAACACGCTTAAATGTATTACTTGATTTTTTTAATCTAACGATTCTTTTTGATGAGATTTCTGTATACTTATTTGATTTATGAGCTAATCGAAATAAAAATGACCAAAAGAACTTTACTAATCTCTTAATGAGAAAAAAGGTTTTTGAAACGTATCTAAACTCTCACCATTGACCGAACTTAAATGATTAATGTAATTTAAGTTTATGATGTCTTATTTGCTCTTTGACTCATAATACGATGTTCAAAGATCCATCACCAGAGGAGAGAAAGTTCCAGCACAGAAACACGGCTTAACTCTGCAAGCGATGGTAAATTGGCAAATAAACCGAATTACACTATATTATTATTTAAGATTGATTTTTCTGGTAGCAGAGTATGGTTTAATATTATGAGCAAAGGGCTATAAATAATTACCCAAGTTATAATCAAATACCCGAATCCTGACATCCAATGCCTGGAATTTGAGGAGCTGACAAGGTGCAATTTTCAAAGTTGGTTGCTGTTTTAGAAGTGTGAGTACTATTAGGGTGATGCGATGTCTATTGTGATTGTGTTTACTGTTGTAATATGGCATTGGGAGTGAATCGATTGATGAATAGATTTTTTTAGTTTTTATGTAAAAGGTTTAAGAGTTTCAGACTTGGCATGGTTTAATATACTAGAATAAAATAAAGATATTGAAAAAAGTGTAGGAGACACTTGAAAAAGCTATCGTCAAATGGTATTTCTTGTTTGCAGATGTTTTTGTGGTGTAGAGTGTGAGGTACCTTCACCTACACAGTTGAGATAGAAATACTAATAATCTGTTGTGGTTTCTAATATTGATTGATGTTAGCAGAGCCTCATTGCGCAAAGGGTGATGCTGCAATGATAAGGGTGATTTCCGCTGGTCGAGAGTTCACATGTGAAGCTCTTCTTGTATGATAAAAGTTGGAAGGTTTAAAAACCTAAATATTCTGGCTGTTGAATTAACATATTTATCTGTAGCAGAGCAAACAAGAATTGTTTTATGTTTGTTTAAAGTTGTACAATTGTGTGTGTGAAAGAAATTGTAATGGAGGGTAAACTGCTGTGAGCAGCGAGATCACATGTCACATAGTTTCGCACTGAGATTGGCTGGTCGGTGTGTTTTCACACTGCTATTGGTTGGTGACATCAAGGTGCTGCCCTGAGATAGATCAGTGTTTATGTGAATTTCACATTTGGATTGGTCAATAGAACTTTAATAGAATAACAACTGTGACAGGATTGGAGCAAAGAATTTGAAGTTAATGGGACAGAATCAAAGCATTGAACTGTGAATTGCTTATTCTTATGAATCTGTGAAAACATGAAACTTTTTAAAGATTTAAAAGTTTAGGAGAGGTGATGTTACAGATCCGATACGGTAAGGTGAAGAAGCACATCCTGAGCGTTCGCCTGCACATTATATGACAAATGAATTGGGATTACATACATGTTTATGGCTTCATCAATGGTGCAAGATCACTGAGAAAGAAGGTCCATGGAGATTTTCAAAATATGGTACTTCTGAACTGAGAATTATTGACAAGTTAAGGGAAATGTTATGCGAGATGAAACCGCCACCTAGATCTACACAATTTGAGGCTTTAAGCATGTGGCAAAAGACAGCAAGAGACGAAGAAAGAGAGAAATATCAGAAAAGGACAAAGCAAGCAATGAGTAACTATGCAGATGCTCAATTGGATGAAGAACAACATAATGGAGAAATGCCATAGTTGAAGGCACTAGATTATATCCAGCAATTTTTCCGAAATGTCGGTGAAAGGAAAGAATAATTATACCCATGGGAAAGATAAGGAGAAAAAAGAAAAAGAAACAAACAGATAGTGATTCAGGGTAAGAGGTATTAGAAGAAATGTTGGCTGCACGACTCCTGTCTTATGCGACTCCAGTTGATAGTTCTAGGAGTAGTGCCACAATGAGTAGTACTATAGTGACTTCTCCCGTAGAATCTAGAGTGGTACACGTTGAGAGACCCCTCCAAATATTACAGATTGCCCCACCACAAGTTGCTCAGCTACAGATCGTTCCATCAAATGTGGAGAATCCACCTGTAATACTTGGTCGGGTGTGAGTACCACAAATAGCATAGCGACTGTGCCTTGACCAGTTACAAATGCCCCAACAAATATTAATCTGACTATGGAGACACAAGAATCTGAAGGAGGCTTACCTATGACTGGATTTATCCTGACTTCACAAACTTCACAGTGGACAAAAAAACATGAGAAGAAAAAGAAACAGCCAGAATTAGGAAAGAAAAGATAGGAGACTGATAAGAAAGAAGCTCCAGCTTATCCACTGAGGGAAATGGCCGGAGGAGTGTATGTTCATGTGCCTTGGAGCAGATGTGAATTTGCAGCTTTTACGAACAATTTCCCAAAATTGAGAGACAATTCTGTGCAGTGGTACACACAAGTTGATCAATTTGTGAAAATTTCAAAAGTCTTGTGGAGTGATTTGGATACATTTTTTGATATTGTGGTGCCAAGTGATTTGTGGGCTTGGTGTAAGCCTACTGTACAATGGCTGCGAGAAGAGCCAGAGAGACATGCACGCACTAATGCACTATCTTCTGTAGTTTTGGAGAAATATGAAGCAGTGATTACTTTCCTGAAAGGCAGAGTGCCTCCAAAAGATCTAGATTGGTTGAAAATTAATCGAACAATACAAGAAGCAACAGAATCAGTTCATGAGTATTACGAACGTTTGTTATAGGTTTTTCAGCAACACAGTGGAAGAGAATAGCCTGAAGAGAAGGACATAGGGATTTTTATATCTCAGTTTGTTTCAGGATTGAGACCAGGTATCAGTTCCCATATAACCGCAGTGTAATATGCTGGCAGAATAAGTCACTTGATGAAATCCTGTGATATGCAAAATATTGCAGTGACAAATTACAAATGAAGCACAAAAAGGTAAGAGAAATTAATGTTCACCCAAACAAAATTGACTCAGAAAGGTTTTCAGAATTCTTCTTTTACAGGGAATCAAGGAGGTTTGCAAGATATTGTTGTTTCACAGACTGGTTTCCAGGGGAATCCAGGAGGTTATTGTGGTTCACAAGGTAGAGGTGTACCTATTGATCCAGGTTCAGGAATGGAGGTTACAGCATTAAAGAAAATGACTCCTTGTCACATTTATCATAAGGTCGGGCATTGGAAGGGGGAGCATAAATTTCATCCTGATAATCCAAACAGCAATGTGCCAATACAAGTAGATTACAGATGGAGAATATGCCAGTACAACAGATGCACGTGCACATGCAAATAAAGTCCCAATGATACAGGTCAAATGATCCCACAGAATATGGGAAACCCGAGATTTAATGTGAACCAAAAGCAAATGTGAATTCTTTCCAAGAGATAAATCAAAATGCATTCCAAAAATTTTCAAATGCATATCCGAATGTTTTACAGCAATTTCCAGTTTTCGATACTGATGAATCAGGCTCAGATACCTCTCAATGATGGTGCCTGCGGCGGGATGAAAATTGTGTGCTTGGCGCAGTCCTAGAGGGCGACCAGAATGGCCCATTTGTAGAAGGCGAGGTGAACGGCCGCCCCATTTAATTTCTTATAGATACTGGTGCTACCAGATCCACTGTTAGAATTGTAGAAGACGCAGACCTACCCCTTTCAGGAAAGAAGATCCAAGTTGTAGGAGTTTCAAACAAACAGATTACTAATCCACTTTCAGAGAAGGTCCCTGTACAAATAGGCTAATTTGAGGAAAATCACACATTTTTTGTTTGTGACACAAGTCCTGTAAACTTGTTAGGGAGAGATTTATTGTGCAAATTATATTTTACAATCTACTGTACACCATAAGGTGTTGAGTTTCAAACTCGTCATGAGGTTGTGGAATTTAAAATGGTTCAGCAAAAAACAACTATAGGTTTGTTTCCATTAATGACAATTAAACAATTGCCCACTGATATGAGAGAAACTCTGAACCCCGAAGTATAGGATCTCACAGGAGAATATATGGGACTGATTAAAGGAATAGAACCGGTTTAGATTAACGTTAATATCCGTGAATATGATGCTGTTACACATAATGATATATGCAGGCCCAACCATGGCAATACCAATAAATGTAATGCCGATGCACATCATAAAATGTGCTCGCATAACAATGTCGATACCAGTAGAAACAATGTAAATGTATGCCTTAATCTATGCAAGCATAAAAATGTCAATATCAGTAAAGACAATATTGATGTATGCCATGACAACTGTACACACAATACTAAGGATGTCGGTGAACTCATATAATTTCTGTTGGATTCACCCAAGGTGACATTCCCTTCAACCCCGAGACAGAGATACGTGATCATCCAGGCCCTGCATCCCAAACCCGAGCCTACCAATGGACAGGTCACAGGTGGGGTTACATTTAGCCCAAAGACAGAAGTGCACCCAGGGAAAACCCTGTTAGATCCCACAGATAGGCAGCTGCACCACAAACAGGTCTGAGGAAATTAGCCCTAATAAAACACGTTTGGCCAAAGGTGTGCATTCCCGAAATACTGCAAAGATAGATGCCACATGCAGTTAGTAACACTCAGCCAATCAGGACACAGCATACACGCCACAGGTAGTGCTCATGCACTCCCCATGCCCGACATCTGGACACATACACACTGGTCCACACTAGCTCTTCCCGAGGTCGAGAGCCACCTACGTTCCCCTTATCAGATGGTTGTACTTGTTGTGTATGACTAGGCCAAGAATGCCGGATCGATTTATTGTACCTCATGAACAGTATAAATATCCAGCTGAAACTTCTGTACAATGAGAGACTTTCTTCAGACTCTACTCTGTCGATACTCTCCCATCTGCTGTGTTTAATTAAACCAACTTGTTTCTGTTTTGCCAAACGCCTCTTGTCTTTTAATGTTTTACGGTAAATTCATATCCAAGCAACATTACCATAAAGGCAAATGTTTCCAAGAACTCCACTATACCATCTGACCCCAGAAACAACTGCCGGAATTATGCCTGTAATAGTAGACATGATATAGAAAGGAAATCTGAGGGAACTGATTGGGAGTCCATGTAACTCTCCAATTAAGGGATCGCAGAAACCCAATGGAAAATATGGATTGTTTAAAACCCTACGAAGACTAATGTAATAGTTGCCCCCTGTTGTACCGAATCGAGCCACCATATTATTCCAAATTCCTTGTACTACAGAATGGTTTACTGTCATTGATCTGTGCCAGGCTTTCTTCTCAGTGCCATTGAATAAAAATAGTCAATTTCTTTTTCATTTGTTTTCCAGCAGAAAGTTTTGGCATGGTGCCACGTCCCACAAAGGTGTAAAGAAACTCCTTCAATTTTTAATCAGATTCTGAATAAGAATCAAGTGTCATTAAAGATGCCCTACAGATCAATACTACTGCAGTATTTTGAAGACCTACTTGTGGCATCAAAAACATGAGAAGCCTGTAAACAAGATACCATTGCATTATTGAATCATCTGGCTGAGAACAGACATAAGGTGTCTCCAGGTAAACTGCACTACTGTCAGAAAGAAGTTCAATATTTCCGACACATTGTTAAGAAGAGAACTAGGAAGAGGTCACCAGAGAGAGTGGAAGCAATTCTTAGGATGTATCCACCTAGAACACACAAACAAGTCAGGATGTTTTTGGGAATGGTTGGCTACTGTAGACAGCGGATACCAACTTTTCCTTAGTAGCAAAGCCTTTAGTGAGGCTGACACCCAAGGATGTGTCAGATCTGCTTCCATGAGACAGCAAATGCTTGAAAGCCTTCCTAGAGCTGAGGGAAAAACGTTGTTGTACCCCAGCACTAGGAATGCCAGATTACAGTAAAGAATTATTTTTATTTTGCAGTGAGAGGGAGGGCTGCACTCTTTCAGTGCTAAAACAGATGCACAGTGATGCTCGGAAACCTGTGGTTTACTTTTGAACCACCCTTGCCCCCATCACTGCAGGTCTGCCCATCTGTCTTAAAACCGATGCCGCAGTAAGCACTAGTCTGAAAAAGAGTGAGAGCATAGTGATGGGAGATCCAGCAATAGTAATGGTCACTCACTCTGTGGAGCTTCTATTGACTAAAACAAAAATGCAGCACATGAACCCTAATAGGCTCACAAAGTATGAGCAACTAATCTTATCATCTGAGAATGTGGTGATTAAAAGGTGCCAATTTTTAATGCTGCTGCTTTACTTCCAGTAAATGATGATGTTTGTGATGAAATTGAACATGATTGCCTAGATGTCATAGATTTATGCACAAAGCCTAGACACAATATTAAAGATGAACCTCTGGTTGAACCCGATCATGACATTTTTGTAGATGGCTCATACCTGAGAAACAATGAGGGTACTCTGAGAGCAGCTTGCACTGAATGTACAATAAATAATGTTGTCTAAGCTTCATGGGGTCAAGGGGTTACCTCAGTACACGTTGCTGAATTGACTGCCCTTACCAGGACATGCAGTTTAACTGCTCAAATGAGAGAGACTATATTTACAGGTAGTCAGCATGACATTGGTGTTGTCCATGTTTTTGGGCTAGTATGGTCACAGAGAGGTTTCATGACTTTTTCAGGAACCCCGATTAGAAATGGGGTGCAGGAAAAAGACTTAACAAAGGCTCTCCAATCACCTTTTGAAATTGCAGTTGTTAAATATGTAGCTCATCAAATGGAAATGGCTACATTGCCATGGCAAATAGATATGCTGATTCAGTAGCAGAATATTCTATTTTGTTGGCCTTTACATTTAATGGAGCTTTCACATGTGAGCCTGAAGAGTACACTTCATTTTCTATGTTGATGAAAATAAGGGATAATTGGGATGAGTTAAAAAGGGTAAAGTAAAAATGTTTCAGAAGCAGAACAACAAAGTTGGATTAGAGAAGTTTGTGATAAAGATACAAATAACATTTGGATGTCACCTGATGGGAGACCAGTTTATGTCCTGGTCATACTATGTGCCTTCTCCAGATGGGTGCAAACCTACCCAAACAGAATAAATGACAGTCTCACTGTAGCAATTTATTTTTAATTAGAATTGATACCTAAGTATGGCATGCCAGTTTCTCTGGAATCAGATAGGGGACACACTTCATAAATCAGGTACTGAAGATAATTTGCACAGCTTTACAAATTGAGCAAAGGCTACGTTGCAGCTATCTACCTGAGGCGTCAGGATAGTTGAACAGATCAACAGAACTATCAAGTCACAGCCAGCAAAAGTTTGTGCCTCAACATCACTGAAATGGCCAGACGCTTTACCTCTGGTGTGGATGAGTATTCAAAGTATCCCTGATAGGAAGGCTGGTTTATCACCTCATGAAAACTTGATGGGACATGCAATGAGGCTGCCTGCTGTACCTGCAAATTGTTTGTAGACCATCACAGATGATTTGATACATGATTACTGCAGGGGATTAACTGATGTTGTGCATTCTGTTTCTTATTAGGTTGCAGCTGCTACAAGAGATCCACACCAAGAACAGTGCCACAACCTCAATTCTGGTGATTGGGTCATGAACAAAAAGCACATTCAGAAGAATTGTCTGGAGCTGAGATGGAAGGGCACCTTCGAAGTCATATTAGTGACTAATACTGCTGTAAAGTGTGGCGGAGTTCCAAATTGGCTGCATACATCGCACACCAAGAAAGTGAGAAATCCTAAAGAAGAAATTGTGCTCTTTCGACTGCACCACCCCAATCTGAGAGATCGTGTGGAGCAGTGGTACCGGGATCAAAACAGCAGCAAGAAGGAGAAAGGGGTGATGAACTGCAACTAATTGTACCAATTCAAGTACCTGTTGTTGCTCCAAGTAGCATTGTAGTCTCTAACGAAGTAGAAGCACAGACTGATCCTCAATTTGGAAATGTGACTGAAAGCATCAGTAAGGCAAAAAAAAAACAGGAGAAGGAACAAGTGCTGAACTGAGGAGAGTTGCACGTGAGTTTGAATGACAACAGACTCTAATAAAGGAAGACTAAAACTGAGTTTGTCAGTTAATCGGATCCCATCGCCTATTCCAGAGAAGACAGAAACAAGTGATGAAAGTTATACAGGAGAGAATCAACAAAAACCGAGAAAATCAAAAAGAGCAAGAGCACCTGTCAGAGGTATTCAGCACCACAGTGGTCTTACTACATTGACAAAGTACTGAATGCCACAGTAGATGAACTGTGTGATGTGAAATACGAACTGTTCGAACCTCCATGACATCACCGCAGTGAGCATTATTTGAAAAAAAGGTCATCTGACTAGAACGAACTGTGCAATTATAAAAAGACTTTGAAAATTCAGGCAGAAAGTTACATGAAAACAAGTGATTGTTGTTAATCAATTCCGATTTTTATTTCACAGAAGATCAACCTAGGCCCGAGTCTGCGTTAGAGTAGTAGGGATAACATTATTAGAAGAACATGGAGTAGGGTTAAGAATGGTCTAAAAGAAGATTGCTTTGTTGTAAACTAATCACTTAGAAAAGCTATTTAAAAAACCTTTGCATTGAACTTTAACTTGGCTACATCTAATCTGGGTTCGGGGAAACGTGTTGCCTTAGAATTAAATGTATATATATTTTGTGCTCAAGTTTTGTAATAACAATAATAATGATTACCATAGTGCTAGCAGGGTTTTATTTAACACCCGAGAAAGATTTTAGAAATACAAACACCGCAAAAACATATGCATATCTTAATGATGAAGAACAACTCAAGGCTTCATTTAGGAGCGGTGTGGCGCAGCGGCCAGAGCAGTTCGATCCCCGGCGCCGGCAGCAGCTCAGCTCAGTATCATGTGACTATGGAAAATAGCTCACTTAATCTCCCCGACAGCCCCCCAGCGCCTGGATACCCCTAGGGGTGATAAGTTTGCGCTTTACAAATGTGAGATTATTATTATATTATTTGTCGCATACAACAGAGAGGAATACTCAACAAACATTTACTCTAGATAAGTGCAGGAATACCCACACACCATGGGAGCAAAGGACTGTTATGTCTGTGTTTTTTTGCCGTTTTCAGCATCAGAAGAAGTCACCTATTATCATATAACTTTGCTATTTCCTAAAATGTATCATGTGAATAGTGTAGATGCATTAAGAATGACACAACCATGAGACACACACGTAGTACAGAGAGTGGAGCTCAATTAGTGCAAGACATATTTGGTTAAATCATTTCACCTGTAGGAGTCATATTAAATGACAGAAAGATTAGAAAACTGTCAACTGTTGTCGACAAAACAGCAACCAGTACATCTGTAGCTTTGCTAGTAGTACATTCTGAGCTTATTGTCATATGTTCAATGAGTTTGCTAGATTGTGTAACCTTAGACATATTACGCGCAGAAAAAGGAAGAGTCTGCAAGATGCTTAAATTAACCCATTACTGCTCATACATATCTGATGAGAATAAGAAAATAGCAGTGGCGACTCCTCCGTTAAGGCAGAGGAGCGTCACCCCACTGTTATGCAGCAGCGAAATAAAGGAAAAATAAAATTATAATAACTCGAGGCTATTATCATTTAATTTTGTCCTGCTGCAGCAGCTTTGCAGGGTGGGGCGGTGCTGCTCTGACACAGGGGCAGGTGGTGTAGCGAGCACACTTTTCAACTGCACAAAAATGTTTGCCCGGCTGCCTGGGGCCGGCAAAACATTCATGCGCACTTAGCATGTTCTCCACCCAGGCTGCCTTACAGCCTGGGTGGAGAACATGCCCAGGGTCCCATTCCATGGCTGAGCGCTGAATCGCGGCATTCAGACCAATCACAACGCTGCATTGCAGTGTTGTGATTGGCTTAGGATGCCTGGGTGCTTACCAATCACAACGCTGCATTGCAGTGTTTCGATTGGCATAGGGACCCTGAGTGTGCTTCCTGTTCTGTTCTGGTGGTGCTGAGGGATGAGGAGGAGAGATGGAGGAGAGACGTGGCAGTACGGTAAGTTTTTTTTAATTATTATTTTTTAAATATTTTCATTGTCCCTAATCCCCGCTCCCGCACCCCGTCCCCCCCTGATCAGTGCCGGCGGCAACTGGAAAATAGAAGAATTTGCAAAAACATTTCAGACTTAAAACCTGATTTAAAAGAATTGGAAACACTTAGGGGTGTATTTGCAAACCCTAGTGCCACCAGAGCATCATTTCTTTTTTACACTCCGGTGGCGCTGTGTGCCGGCCCATATTGCAAGGCCATGCAAAGCAACTTTGCGTGGTTTACACGGCCATGTAAATATGGCCCTCTTTCACGCAGTATTCTGTGTTAAAGGGGCATGCCATGAGTGTCACTGTGGGTGTTCCCAAGGCAACACCCATGGCTTTTTGACACTGCCCCAGATTTACAAGGATTGGTAAATCTCAGGCAGCGCTTTTCAAGGGGAGGCGTTAAATTGATGCAATGAGGAGAAATACTTTTATTTCTTCTGGTTTTTGCTCTTTCTATGTGCACTGCATTCTGCAGCACACTTAGAAGGAGCAAAACACTATTAATGGTTGTTTTTGTGCAGGAAGGTGTCCCTTCCTGCCTGAACAAACGCAATCATCCCTACAACGCTAGGTTCATGGGTGCCTGCATTGGCACACGGCTGCTCTTTTAGCGCCAGCGCAGGGGAGAGCACAGAGGTGCATTGTATTTCTATAAATACAGCGCATCCCTGCGTTTTTGAATGATGCAGGTCGGCACAGCAAAAGTGCTTGCAATGCCACACTGCGCCATTTCATTGTAAATATCACCCGTAGTATTTTCGATAATTTTGGGAAAGGGATTCATACCATTGAAAATTGGAACACAACAGCAGGAGGATATATTCTGAGGGCTATACTTATGCCTGTATTAATCTTAGGGGTTTGTTTACTGAGCTTATTTTCTTTATTTAAATGCTGTAGACATTATTCATACAAGAGAAGGGAAAAAGAAATGAATCAAATATTTGAAATAGACTTAACTTTAAACCACATCATGAATAACGACTACAGGAAGTCATTGAAATTTCAAAGTTTAAAAAGATTAGACAGGATGCAACTGACAGTGAAAGTGCCCCTTGAGTAGAACTCACATGTGAAATCTTGTTTTCCATTATGCACGTTCGAGTGGAAACGATACATTTGTTTTCTGTTATTTGGTTCTGATCAACAACTTGCACCTGCCCATCCTGTAAGGTCAAAGAGATTGTACTAACACGTGTTTTCCCCAAGGTTCGAGAACCTTCCAGATGGCCATGTGCCCCACATGAACATGTTAGGACAGTCTTGCAGCAACTCCAAGAACATGCCCTTTTTGCCAAGTTGGATAAATGCACGTTCCATACCCAGTCTGTTGAGTTCCTGGAATATATCTTGTCTCTAGAGGGTGTGACCATGGAGAGAAAAAAGGTCCGGGCAATCCTAGATTGGCCTGCACTGACAACGGTAAAGGAAGTACAGAGCTTTCTAGGTTTTCCAAACTTTTACTGACGATTTATTACCTATTTTTCTGACAATGTCAGCCCCATCACTAGCCTCTTACAAAAGAAGATTTCTTTTGATTAGTCCCAGGCGACCAATTTTGCCTTTAAATCACTAAAGGAGAAATTTACAATGGCCACAGTACTCAGACATCCAAACTCCATGCAGCTTTACTTTGTGAAGGAGGATGCCTCCCAGTTGGCTGTGGGGGGGATTTTATCACACAACAGGACACATGCATCCGTTGCCTTTTTTCTAAAATATTATTGCTAGTGGAACAGAATTATACAATTGCCAAATGAGAATTATTGGCAATCAAACTATGTTTCAGGAATGGCAAACTACCTATCAGGGGCCCAACACATTGCCACCATATACACTAATCATAAGAATCTCCAATTCCTCAGCTCTTGAAAGCCTTGACCCCTAGACAATTGAAATGTTTTTTTTTTTTAGCAAATTTAATTTCGTTATCACCTACCGGCCAAACACACAACAGATTAAAGCTACTATCTAGATGGGGTTTACACAAATCAGAACGCTCAGGGACAGACACCACAGAACATTATAGACTCCGACCATATTGTAGGACTCTGCGATCAGGAATCTTTCTTGGATAAAGTCAGATGGAGTATGAGTTAAGAAGAAATAAACGCTTGGGTGACCAGAGAAGAATTATCATGTACACAATGAGCTTCCTTACCATGGCACGGCCATATATGTCCCCACAAAGGAATTAAGACAGAAAGCCGTAACCTGGTGTCATGATACTCAATTAACAGGCTATCCACAAATCTGAAAGACCTTAGCAAACTGTCAGCAATCGTTTAGGTGGCCCACATTGTCCAAGGATGTGCATGACTACATTCAGACCTGCCCAATATGTTCTTAAACAAGGCATCCCTTTCCGCACCATCAGGATATGTACAAACCTTGCCAGTGCCCCAACATCCTTGGCAAAACATAGGCATGGACTTTATTACTGACCTCCCTGATTCCAATGGCTATACAACCATTTGGGTAGTAGTAAATCTTTTTTTCCAAGATAACGTACTTTATTGCCCTAAAAGAAATACCCACTTCCAAGACACTCCCCATGCTGTTTATTCAACAAATCATGCGATTGCACGGACTCCCTTCAGTCATCATTTCCGATAGGGGCCCGCAATTCATTTCCCAATTCTGACACAGTCTTTGCACATATTGGACATTGATGCCCGACACTCATCTGCCTATCACCCACAAACTGATGGGCAGACGGAGTGGGTAAACCAGGTTTTAGAACAGACACTGCAATTTCTATTGACCTCTACTCCTAAAGGTTGGGAATCCTTGTTATCTTTCACTGAATTTGCCTACAATAACTCACAGGATTCAGCTACTGGGGTTTCCCCTTTCTCGTGTTGAACGGGTATGCATCCTCGTATGTTGTCCAAAAATGTGCAATGAACTCTGAAAATACAAGACTTTGTAAAACATCTGGTTGATTCACAAGAGCAGGTATTATCACATTTGCATCAGGCTAAGTTAAGTATGGAAAAATATGCTGACAGACATCAACAACAACAGCCAGAATGTAAGGCTGAAGATCAAGTTTGGCTGTTCACTAAACACCTACGTTTCCAAGGGCTACATAAGCTAAAACCCAGAAATGTGGGTCCCTTTTCTATTGACTGAATCATTAACCCAGTAGCTGTAAAATTACAGTTGTCAAAAGATTTACCCAGTCATCCAGTGATTCCTGTGTCCCTATTGGAGCCCTATTGTGCCCAGACACTTCCTGCTCCCCCTCCCTTACCCATAACACTGGATGGTCATTTGGAATTTGAAGTACAAAGAATCCTTGATTCTGAACATGAGAATAGATGCTTATTTTACTTGATAGCTTGGAAAGGGTACGGTCCTGAAGAGCAGGATTGGGAACCAGCCAGCAAAGTCCATGCCCCTCGCCTGGTTCATTCCTTCCATGCCTGCCACCTATACAAATCACAAACTGTATGTCATTCTTTTCGGGGTGAACTGTCACGACCCCCTCATGTGCCCTCTGTGTAGTGGGCCTAGCAAGCAGGGCTCATGTTGCTTGGCAATCTATGATATTATGACCGATGTTTCCACAGCACCCTCAATACTGCTGTCCCCCCAGCGCCCTCATGACTGATGCTTCCCCAGCACCCCTCACGACCGATGCTTCCCCAGCACCCATTATTTCCATTACGCTTGAACCCCTGCAAGCGTTCCCCAAATCCTGTGAACCAATAGATTAATTGCTCTTGCTATTCCTAGGGTCTTAGTGTGGTTTTCCATTAAATTCCTGCAAGCTTCCGCCAGAATTCCGTGAACCAATAGCAAGCGTTGCTCTTGCTGTTACTGGGGTCTTGGTGTTGATTTCTATTATGCACATGCGAGCAAAAAACACACATTTGTTTCCTGTTATTCGGGTTCGATCAACAAGTTGCACCTGTCCATTCTGTAAGGTCAAAGAGAGTGTACCAACATGTGTTTTCCCCAAGGTTTGAGAGCCTTCCAAACGGCCATGTGCCCCACGTGATCTAGCTACATCGATTGAGCCTTCGAGGAAGTGTATAAACCCCACCCAAACCTGACTCGTGGCTTGGCCTCGCTCCCTGCAGAACAAGCTTCACCCTTCCCACTCACCTGAAGAATCCTGCCGGAACCAAGAAACGCTCCAGTCTCCTTAAAGTCCATCCGAACTGGTGGTTCCCATGGCACCAGGTCCCTTGACGTCTTCCTCCTCGCTCCCTCCTGCACAGCTACTCTGACCCTGCGACTCCCTGAATCAAAGCCTTGAGATCTTCTTCGAACTTCAGTAAAGTGGAAGAACTAGGCTAGGTACTTGATATCAGGTTAGTAGTAAAAAGGACAGAGTATGCCCGTCTTCAGACTATAGACTTTTCCTCCATATCCTCTCTGTGAATTACTCCAGCTCTTCTTGTGTGTTGATATTTCGGACCCTTCCTATAACCTTATCTCTAGAATTGTATCGTTCAAGGATTAAAGACTTGAGCTCCATGTTTTTCTGATGAACATTAGTGCTTAGAGAAAGCACTTCAGAGTCTTTTATATATGTATGGACTTTGTACCAAAATCTGTATTTTAATTTATTCCTAGGAGTGCCTCACTCCAATCTATGATTTGGGATGTTCTTTTCTCATGCCGAGCTGCTGATAAAACCTGCAATTTTGTGTCACTTAATTTAATGCATATTCATTGTATGTAGAGACTTGATAGTGTGCTGATGGTACCTGCCACCTCTTGTTATTTCCAGTGCATTGTGTCATCGCAAAAAACGAGATTCTGGTCCCGGGAACATCTACCTTGCTAACAAAGAGGGTATCAGAAGTGACAGATCCTGTTTCGCAGTTTCGCCCAGCCGCAGAGCAAATCCAATACTGCAAGACTCTCTTTTCTTATTTTACTCCAATCCCACTTCCCCCTTGGGGACAGTGTGTGTTCTAAGGTTTTGACTCCTAGGCATTTGCTGTCCTCAGGAGGGGTAGAAGGTCCAGCATCAGCTCCACTGTTGTCTCTGGAACAGATGAGTGCATGACAGTAGTCACTGTTATCTGCATAGATATTAGAACATCTAAGAAGCAAGGTTCTTTGACTAAAAGCAAACCTAATATTGGCAAAATGTGCACAATCTGAATTAGAAGCTTGATCTTAAAATGACATGCCTAGAAATGTTCGTTATAACTGCAGAATGTTACAGTTTAATAAATGTATAACTTTATAAGCAACATTGTATTCTTAAATGACAAGAACTTCCTATTTTCTCATGTTCTCATATAAATACTTGATTAAGTTAGTTGTGCATGATAGACAATAATTCTTGTTCTTATTGAATGGAATGCACTACCTAACAGTGATTTTGTCTCTTAATTAGTACAGTTCATTGTTGTCGCAGTGAAACAAATGTGAGGTAGAAGGTCGACTTGTGCTCAAATACCTATGGGAGCTAAGGCTTATGTTTCCAGAATCTAACTACGCAAGAATGTTTTTGTAGCTAACTTGTGATAACTTTACAAGCCGCATATATTTTTCATGGGAAGGGAGGAGCTGAACCAGCTCAATGATGAGAGATGCCATTTAATTGGTCAGCGGATGAAGAAGCCTGATACAGTGTCTGCAACATGTATTAGTGTCTTTTATATTAGTGTGTGTTTCTAGATAGATGCAATTCTTTTCTCCCCTTTGCCAGACTCTTGACGGTTGTGGCTACTGCTGCTGCTGTTTACCTTTTACTCTGTTATTGCCAATTAATTTTGACAGATTGCTGCTGCAACTGTATGCTGAATTAATTTGGATTTATTGAGGCTCTGCTGAGTTTCTTGAACCACTCTTTATGAGAAGTTCTGTTGCTTTAGTTTGACTTTAAAATATATGCTCCTTTGATCTAATTTTTTTCCTTTTGAATCAGAACTCTTCATGGGTTCTACAAATCTAACACTCAGGTCCGACCTTGAGTATAGGGAATTAGTCCTTTGCGGAACACGCTTAAATGTATTACTCAATTTTTTTTAATCTAACCATGGCCAGACGCTTTACCTCTGGTGTGGATGAGTATTCAAAGTATCCCTGATAGGAAGGCTGGTTTATCACCTCATGAAAACTTGATGGGACATGCAATGAGGCTGCCTGCTGTACCTGCAAATTGTTTGTAGACCATCACAGATGATTTGATACATGATTACTGCAGGGGATTAACTGATGTTGTGCATTCTGTTTCTTATCAGGTTGCAGCTGCTACAAGAGATCCACACCAAGAACAGTGCCACAACCTCAATTCTGGTGATTGGGTCATGATCAAAAAGCACGTTCAGAAGAATTGTCTGGGGCTGAGATGGAAGGGCACCCTCGAAGTTATATTAGTGACTAATACTGCTGTAAAGTGTGGCAGAGTTCCAAATTGGCTGCATACATCGCACACCAAGAAAGCGAGAAATCCTAAAGAAGAAATTGTGCTCTTTCGACTGCCCTACCCCAATCTGAGAGATCGTGCGGAGCAGTGGTACCGGGATCAAAACAGCAGCAAGAAGGAGAAAGGGGTGATGAACTGCAACTAATTGTACCAATTCAAGTACCTGTTGTTGCTCCAAGTAGCACTGTAGTCTCTAACGAAGTAGAAGCACAGACTGATCCTCAATTTGGAAATGTGACTGAAAGCATCAGGAAGGCAAAAAAAAACAGGAGAAGGAACAAGTGCTGAACTGAGGAGAGTTGCACGTGAATTTGAATGACAACAGACTCTAATAAAGGAAGACTAAAACAGAGTTTGTCAGTTAATCGGATCCCATCGCCTATTCCAGAGAAGATAGAAACAAGTGATGGAAGTTATACAGGAGAGAATCAACAAAAACCGAGAAGATCGAAAAGAGCAAGAGTACCTTGTCAGAGGTATTCAGCACCACAGTGGTCTTACTACATTGACAAAGTACTGAATGTCACAGTAGATGAACTGTGTGATGTGAAATACGAACTGTTCGAACCTCCATGTCATCACCGCAGTGAGCATTATTTGAAAAAAGGTCATCTGACTAGAACGAGCTGTGCAATTATAAAAAGACTTTGAAAATTCAGGCAGAAAGTTATATGAGAACAAGTGACTGTTGTTTATCAATTCCGATTTTTATTTCACAGAAGATCAACCTAGGCCCGGGTCTGCGGTAGAGTAGTAGGGATAACATTATTAGAAGAACATGGAGTAGGGTTAAGAATGGTCTAAAAGAAGATTGCTTTGTTGTAAACTAATCACTTAGAAAAGCTATTTACAAAACCTTTGCATTGAACTTTAACGTGGCTACATCTAATCTGGGTCCGGGGAAACGTGTTGCCTTAGAAATAAATGTATATATATTTTGTGCTCAATTTTTGTAATAACAATAATAATGATTACCATAGTGCTAGCAGGGTTTTATTTAACACCCGAGAAAGATTTTAGTAATACAAACACCGCAAAAACATATGCATATCTTAATGATGAAGAGCAACTCAAGGCTTCATTTAGGAGCGGTGTGGCGCAGCGGCCAGAGCGGTTTGATCCCCGGCCGGCAGCAGCTCAGCTCAGCATCATGTAACTCTGGAAAATAGCTCACTTAATCTCCCCGATGGCCCCCCAGCGCCTGGATACCCCTAGGGGTGATAAGTTTGCGCTTTACAAATGTGAGATTTTTATTATATTATTTGTCGCATACAACAGAGAGGAATACTCAACAAACATTTACTCTAGATAAGTGCAGGAATACCCACACACCATGGGAGCAAAGGACTGTTATGTCTGTGTTTATTTACCTTTTTCAGCATCAGAAGAAGTCACCTATTATCATATAACTTTGCTATTTCCTAAAATGTATCATGTGAATAGTGTAGATGCATTAAGAATGACACAACCAGGAGACACACACGTAGTACAGAGACTGGAGCTCAATTAGTGCAAGACATATTTGGTTAAATCATTTCACCTGTAGGAATCATACTAAATGACGGAAAGATTAGAAAACTGTCAACTGTTGTCGACAAAACAGCAACCAGTACATCTGGAGCTTTGCTAGTAGTACATTCTGAGCTTATTGTCATATGTTCAATGAGTTTGCTAGATTGTGTAACCTTAGACATATTACGCGCAGAAAAAGGAAGAGTCTGCAAGATGCTTAAATTAACCCATTACTGCTCATACATATCTGATGAGAATAAGAAAATAGCAGTGGCGACTCCTCCGTTAAGGCAGAGGAGCGTCACCCCACTGTTATGCAGCAGCGAAATAAAGGAAAAATAAAATTATAATAACTCGAGGCTATTATCATTTAATTTTGTCCTGCTGCAGCAGCTTTGCAGGGTGGGGCAGGGCTGCTCTGATACAGGAGCAGGTGGTGTAGTGAGCACACTTTTCAAGTGCACAAAAATGTTTGCCCGGCTGCCTGGGGCTGGCAAATCATTCATGCGCACTTAGCATGTTCTCCAACCAGGCTGCCTTACAGTCTGGGTGGAGAACATGCCCAGGGTCCCATTCCATGGCTGAGCGCTGAATCGTGGCATTCAGACCAATCAAAACGCTGCATTGCAGTGTTGTGATAGGCTTAGGATGCCTGGGTGCTTACCAATCACAACGCTGCATTGCAGTGTTGTGATTGGCTTAGGATGCCTGGGTGCTTACCAATCACAACGCTGCATTGCAGTGTTTCGATTGGCATAGGGACCCTGAGTGTGCTTCCTGTTCTGTTCTGGTGGTGCTGAGGGATGAGGAGGAGAGATGGAGGAGAGACGTGGCAGTACGGTAAGTTTTTTTTAATTTTTATTTTTTAACTATTTTCATTGTCCCTAATCCTTGCCCCCCCCACCCCGTCCCCACCTGATCGGTGCCGGCGGCGACTGGAAAATAGAAGAATTTGCAAAGAACATTTCAGACTTAAAACCTGATTTAAAAGAATTGGAAACACTTAGGGGCGTATTTGCAAACCCTAGTGCCACCAGAGCGTCATTTCTTTTTTACACTCCGGTGACGCTGTGTGCCGGCCCATATTGCAAGGCCATGCAAAGCAACTTTGCGTGGTTTACACGGCCATGTAAATATGGCCCTCTTTCACGCAGTATTGTGTGTTAAAGGGGCATGCCATGAGTGTCACTGTGGGTGTTCCCACGCAACACCCATGGCTTTTTGACACTGCCCCAGATTTACAAGGATTGGTAAATCTCAGGCAGCGCTTTTCAAGGGGAGGCGTTAAATTGATGCAATGAGGAGAAATACTTTTATTTCTTCTGGTTTTTGCTGTTTCTATGTGCACTGCATTCTGCCGCACACATAGAAGGAGCAAAACACTATTAAGGGTTGTTTTTGTGCAGGAAGGTGTCCCTTCCTGCCTGAACAAACACAATCATCCCTACCACGCTCGGTTCATGGGTGCCTGCATTGGCACACAGCTGCTCTTTTAGCGCCAGCACAGGGGAGAGCACAGAGGTGCACTGTATTCCTATAAATACAGCGCATCCCTGCGTTTTTGAATGATGCAGGTCGGCACAGCAAAAGTGCTTGCAACGCTACACTGCGCCATTTCATTGTAAATATCACCCCTAGTATTTTCGATAATTTTGGGAAAGGGATTTATACCATTGAAAATTGGAACACAACAGCAGGAGGATATATTCTGAGGGCTATACTTATGCCCGTATTAATCTTAGGGGTTTGTTTACTGAGCTTATTTGCTTTATTTAAATGCTGTAGACATTATTCATACAAGAGTAGGGAAAAAGAAATGAATCCAATATTTGAAAAAGGCTTAACTTTAAACCACATCATGAATGACGACTACAGGAAGTCATTGAAATTTCAAAGTTTAAAAAGATTAGACAGGATGCAACTGACAGTGAAAGTGCCCCTTGAGTAGAACTCACATGTGAAATCTTGTTTTCCATTATGCACGTTCAAGTGGAAACGATACATTTGTTTTCTGTTATTTGGTTCTGATCAACAAGTTGCACCTGCCCATTCTGTAAGGTCAAAGAGATTGTACTAACACGTGTTTTCCCCAAGGTTCGAGAACCTTCCAGATGGCCATGTGCCCCACATGCCACACGTGATCTAGCTACATCCATTGAGCCTTCGAGAGGATATATAAATCCCGCCCAAACCCAACTTGTGGCTTGGCCTTGCTCCCTACAGAACAAGCTTCACCCTTCCCACTCACCTGAAGAATCCTGCCAGAAACAGGAAGTGCTCCAGTCTCCTTAAAGTCCATCCAAACCTGTGGTTCTCGTGGCACCAATTCCCTTGACATCTTCCTTCCTCGCTCCCTCCTGCACAGTTATGCCATTTGGGTTTTGTACTTCATTAATGAGGTCCTACAAGATTTGCTGTAAATTTGTGTTGCATACATCAACGACATCCTGATCTATTCACAAAACATGACTGAACACAGAGAACATGTTAGGACAGTCTTGCAGCAACTCCAAGAACATGCCCTTTTTGCCAAGTTGGATAAATGCACGTTCCATACCCAGTCTGTTGAGTTCCTGGAATATATCTTGTCTCTAGAGGGTGTGACCATGGAGAGAAAAAGGTCCGGGCAATCCTAGATTGGCCTGCACTGACAACGGTAAAGGAAGTACAGAGCTTTCTAGGTTTTCCAAACTTTTACTGACGATTTATTACCTATTTTTCTGACAATGTGAGCCCCATCACTAGCCTCTTACAAAGGAAGATTTCTTTTGATTGGTCCCAGGCGACCAATTTTGCCTTTAAATCACTGAAGGAGAAATTTACAATGGCCACAGTACTCAGACATCCAAACTCCATGCTGCCTTACTTTGTGAAGGAGGATGCCTCCAAGTTGGCTGTGGGAGGGATTTTATCACACAACAGGACACATGCATCCGTTGCCTTTTTCTAAAATATTATTGCTAGTGGAACAGAATTACACAATTGCCAAATGAGAATTATTGGCAATCAAACTATGTTTCAGGAATGGCAAACTACCTATTAGGGGCCCAACACATTGCCACCATATACACTGATCATTAGAATCTCCAATTCCTCAGCTCTTGAAAGCCTTGACCCCTAGACAATTGAAATGGTTATTTTTTTTAGCAAATTTAATTTCCTTATCACCTACCGGCCAAACACACAACAGATTAAAGCTACTATCTAGATGGGGTTTACACAAATCAGAACGCTCAGGGACAGACACCACAGAACATTATAGACTCCGACCATATTGTAGGACTCTGTGATCAGGAATCTTTCTTGGATAAAGTCAGATGGAGTATGAGTTAAGAAGAAATAAACGCTTGGGTGACCAGAGAAGAATTATCATGTACACAATGAGCTTCCTTACCATGGCACCGCCTTATATGTCCCCACAAAGGAATTAAGACAGAAAGCCGTAACCTGGTGTCATGATACTCAATTAACAGGCTATCCACAAATCTGAAAGACCTTAGCAAACTGTCAGCAATCGTTTAGGTGGCCCACATTGTCCAAGGATGTGCATGACTACATTCAGACCTGCCCAATATGTTCTCAAACAAGGCATCCCTTTCCGCACCATCAGGATATGTACAAACTTTGCCAGTGCCCCCACATCCTTGGCAAAACATAGGCATGGACTTTATTACTGACCTCCCTGATTCCAATGGCTATACAACCATTTGGGTAGTAGTAGATCTTTTTTCCCAAGATGATGTACTTTATTGCCCTAAAAGAAATACCCACTTCCAAGACACTCCCCATGCTGTTTATTCAACAAATCATGCGATTGCACGGACTCCCTTCAGTCATCATTTCCGATAGGAGCCCGCAATTCATTTCCCAATTCTGACACAGTCTTTGCACATATTGGACATTGATGCCCGACACTCATCTGCCTATCACCCACAAACTGATGGGCAGACGGAGTGGGTAAACCAGGTTTTAGAACAGACACTGCAATTTCTATTGACCTCTACTCCTAAAGGTTGGGAATCCTTGTTATCTTTCACTGAGTTTGCCTACAATAACTCACAGGATTCAGCTACTGGGGTTTCCCCTTTCTCGTGTTGAACGGGTATGCATCCTCGTATGTTGTCCAAAAATGTGCAATGAACTCTGAAAATACAAGACTTTGTAAAACATCTGGTTGATTCACAAGAGCAGGTATTATCACATTTTCATCAGGCTAAGTTAACTATGGAAAAATATGCTGACAGACATCAACAACAACAGCCAGAATGTAAGGCTGAAGATCAAGTTTGGCTGTTCACTAAACACCTACGTTTCCAAGGGCTACATAAGCTAAAACCCAGAAATGTGGGTCCCTTTTCTATTGACTGAATCATTAACCCAGTAGCTGTAAAATTACAGTTGCCAGAAGATTTACCCATTCATCCAGTGTTTCATGTGTCCCTATTGAAGCCCTGTTGTGCCCAGACACATCCTGCTCCCCCTCCCTCACCAATAACACTAGATGGTCATTTGGAATTTGAAGTACAAAGAATCCTTGATTCTGAACATGAGAATAGATGCTTATTTTACTTGATAGCTTGGAAAGGGTACGGTCCTGAAGAGCAGGATTGGGAACCAGCCAGCAAAGTCCATGCCCATCGCCTGGTTCATTCCTTCCATGCCTGCCACCCATACAAATCACGAACTGTATGTCATTCTTTGCGGGGTGAACTGTCACAACCCCCTCATGTGCTCTCTGTGTAGTGGGCCTAGCAAGCAGGGCTCATGTTGCTTGGCAATCTATGATATTATGACCGATGTTTCCACAGCACCCTCAATACTGCTGTCCCCCCAGCGCCTTCATGACTGATGCTTCCCCAGCACCCTCACGACCGATGCTTCCCCAGCACCCATTATTTCCATTACGCTTGAACCCCTGCAAGCGTTCCCCAAATCCTGTGAACCAATAGATTAATTGCTCTTGCTGTTCCTAGGGTCTTAGTGTGGTTTTCCATTAAATCCCTTCAAGCTTCTGCCAGGATTCCGTGAACCAATGGCAAGCGTTGCTCTTGCTGTTACTGGGGTCTTGGTGTTGATTTCTATTATGCACATTCGAGCGAAAAACATATTTGTTTCCTGTTATTCGGGTCCGATCAACAAGTTGCACCTGTCCATTCTGTAAGGTCAAAGAGAGTGTACCAACATGTGTTTTCCACAAGCTTTGAGAGCCTTCCAAACGGCCATATGCCCCACGTGATCTAGCAACATCCATTGAGCCTTCGAGAAAGTGTATAAACCCCACCCAAACCCGACTCGTGGCTTGGCCTCGCTCCCTGCAGAACAAGCTTCACCCTTCCCACTAACCTGAAGAATCCTGCCGGAACCAAGAAACGCTCCAGTCTCCTTAAAGTCCATCCGAACTGGTGGTTCCCATGGCACCCGGTCCCTTGTGACGTTTTCCTCCTCACTCCCTCCTGCACAGCTACTCTGACCCTGCGACTCCCTGAATCAAAGCCACAAGATCTTCTTCGAACTTCAGTAAAGTGGAAGAACTAGGCTAGGTACTTCATATCAGGTTAGTGTGACACCAAACCTCCTATAGTAGTAAACAGGACAGAGTATGCCCGTCTTCAGACTATAGACTTTTCCTCCATATCCTCTCTGTGAATTACTCCAGCTCTTCTTGTGTGTTGATATTTCGGACCCTTCCTATAACCTTCTCTCTAGAATTGTATCGTTCAAGGATTAAAGACTTGAGCTCCATGTTTGTCTGATGAACAGTAGTGCTTAGAGAAAGCACTTCAGAGTCTTTGATATATGTATGGACTTTGTACCAAAATCTGTATTTTAATTTATTCCTAGGAGTGCCTCACTCCAATCTATGATTTGGGATGTTCTTCTCTCATGCCGAGCTGCTGATAAAACCTGCAATTTTGTGTCACTTAATTTAATGCATATTCATTTTATGTAGAGACTTGATAGTGTGCTGATGGTACCTGCCACCTCTTGGTATTTCCAGTGCATTGTGTCATCGCAAAAAAAAGAGATTCTGGTCCCGGGAACATCTACCTTGCTAACAAAGAGGGTATCAGAAGTGACAGATCCTGTTTCGCAGTTTCGCACAGCCGCAGAGCAAATCCAATACTGCAAGTCTCTCTTTTCTTATTTTACTCCAACCCCACTTCCCCCTTGGGGACAGTGTGTGTTCTAAGGTTTTGACTCCTAGGCATTTGCTGTCCTCAGGAGGGGTAGAAGGTCCAGCATCAGCTCCACTGTTGTCTCTGGTTGGGACCAGATGAGTGCATGACAGTAGTCACTGTTATCTGCATAGATATTAGAACATCTAAGAAGCAAGGTTCTTTAACTAAAAGCAAACCTAATATTGGCAAAATGTGCACAATCTGAATTAGAAGCTTGATCCTAAAATGACAGGCCTAGAAATGTTCGTTATAACTGCAGATCCAGTTTAATAAATGTATTACTTTATAAGCAACATTTTATTCTTAAATGACAAGAACCTCCTATTTTCTCATGTTCTCACATAAATGCTTGATTAAGTTAGTTGTGCATGATAGACAATAATTCTTGTTCTTATTGAATGGAATGCACTACCTAACAGTGATTTTGTCTCTTAATTAGTACAGTTCATTGTTCTCGCAGTGAAACAAATGTGAGGTAGAAGGTCGACTTGTGTTCAAATACCTATGGGAGCTAAGGCTTATGTTTCCAGAATCTAACTACGCAAGAATGTTTTTGTAGCTAACTTGTGATAACTTTACAAGCCGCATATATTTTTCATGGGAAGGGAGGAGCTGAACCAGCTCAATGATGAGAGATGCCATTTAATTGGTCAGCGGATGAAGAAGCCTGATACAGTGTCTGCAACATGCATTAGTGTCTTTTATATTAGTGTGTGTTTCTAGATAGATGCAATTCTTTTCTCCCCTTTGCCAGACCCTTGACGGTTGTGGCTACTGCTGCTGCTGTTTACCTTTTACTCTGTTATTGCCAATTAATTTTGACAGATTGCTGCTGCAACTGTATGCTGAATTAATTTGGATTTCTTGAGGCTCTGCTGAGTTTCTTGAACCACTCTTTATGAGAAGTTCTGCTGCTTTAGTTTGACTTTAAAATGTATGCTCCTTTGATCTCATTTTTTTCCTTTTGAATCAGAACTCTTCATGGGTTCTACAAATCTAACACTCAGGTCCGACCTTGAGTATAGGGAATTAGTCCTTTGCTGGAACACGCTTAAATGTATTACTCAATTTTTTAATCTAACCATATATTTTGATGAGATTTCTGTATACTTATTTGATTTAGGGACCGATCAAAATAAAAACAACAAAAAAACTTTACTAATCTCGTAATGAGAATAAAGGTTTCAGAAACTTATCTAAACTCTCATCATTAACTGAACTTAAACGATTAATGTAATTTAATATTATGATGCCTGATTTGCTCTTTGACTCATAATACGATATTCAAAAATCCATCACCGGAGGAGAGAAAGTTCCAGCACAGAAACAGGGTCTAATCCAGCAAGTGATGGTAAATTCATAAATAAACCGTATGACACTATATTATTATTTAAGATTGATTTTTGGGGCCCAGTCCTCGCTATCAGAAGCTTTGCTTTCTGTTTTTCCATATTTCCTTGCTCTGTGGCTTACGGATGCCTCAGTTAGTTGTTTGGGGAGTTCTGTTGGCTCTTAACATCTGTTTGACACTTTTTCTGGTGTGCAGGCTCCCTGATGATGGGACTCTTTTGATCTGTGCCCACAGTATGGGCACTGTGGGGCCCCACAAGTGTTCCCTTTGGCTTGTTGGTACTCGAATCTGAGTTAATTTTCCATTTCAGTGCTGAAACTTTGCTTTTTGTATAGTGCTTTTGAACATACTTCTGGAGTTTGTGGTGACTATACATTGCAGCTGGTACTGTTGCAATATTTGCTGGTGCTCGGTTTACTTGCGCTCAGTGTACTTGAAGACCTGTATGGCCTTGCCAGAATTCAAACTTATCCTCTGAAATCGCCACTTGTTTGGTGGCATGCCCTGATTTTCATGCATTCTCTTGCCAGCTCAGAGGATAGATTTTGGCCTAATGTTGAGGGGTCTGTTCTTGTATTCTGTACTGCTGCCACAGTGACTTCCAGCCTCTGGTGCGTCTGTTGTTGCCAGTTGCCTGGTGCCTCTGTTGTTGCCTGTTGTCATTGTTCTCTGATTTGTTGATAGTTGTCCTCTGCAAAGTCATCTCCTCCTTTTATGCTTCAATGATGGTGTCACTGGGTGCTTTTGCTTGGCATGAATCTGGTGTCACCTGCCTGGCCTTCAGTGCTGTGGCTTGTGGAAGCAGTTTGGCTATTTAGCACCTGGTCTTCCCTTATGGAAGCCCTCGTTTATCTTGTGGTCTGTTCGTCTACTGTTATGTGGGTGTACAGATTTCTACACCTTTTCCCACATTGTGACGTCTCAGGGTTTGTTCATGTGTTCATCTGTCTCATCACCTGGCCGCCCTACTTTCTTGCTTTGGTCATCGTTTGTAGGTAAGTTCTTGGCAGGCTGGGGTCATGATCTTACTCATCCCACTTGGAGATTACTTCTTACTTGTTGCGGCTCTCAAAGTTTACAAAATTTGGCCTGGGTCATCCTGTAGGCTGGCTTCTTTATTTTCAGACATGTGCCCTGCAAATCTGTTCTTGATGACATGTGGTGCAAGGTCCCACCGGAACGGTTTATACAACCTTGCACTGTCTGGGCTGACTGTTCTGATATAGCCTGGAATTGGTGTCCTTTGATTCAGTACTATTCACTGCAGTGTTGAAAAGTGATTGGTGCTCGGATTAATTCTTGCAACTGACTGCTCTTAAATATCATCTTTTCCTGAGGTGCTACTTCACTGTTGTGTGTGCTTATATAGGCAGAAGCCCAGAGCCAGCAGTCAACCACTCCTGGCAATTCTAGTGTGTGACCCGAAATGCTTTCATGTTGCCAAGCATTTTGGCTGTTACACCTACGTTTTGCTGATTCGGTTGAGCAATTCCTATGTTGGCTGCCTGACTATTCCCTGCTGTGACGTTGACTAATGAGTGCTCTCACTTTCATTATACCCGTCTCCTTTGGGCCCCTTGCCATCTCCTCAGCTTCCCAAGCATCCAGTTAAGAAGGGCTCTGTCTGGTTCTGCCCTTGCAACCATGGGTGCTTGATGTTGACCCCATTGTTTGTATAGCCCATTTCCTGTTTTTTCTGCTATGGTGCCAGCACTCTCAGGGTGCTGGGCCCTCAACCTGCACCCTTGATTCTCTGTCTACTTGGTTTCATCCTGTGCTAGTGCACTGCACTGGCCACTTGCTAGGGGAGAGTGACTGGTGCCCCTTGTTCTCTAGGGCTTTGGTTTTTCCCTGGTGTAGGTTGTCCACCTCTTGTGTCTGACCCCATTTCGACAGTTCTTATGAAGGTTTGGCTACTGTAGTTGCTGTTAATGCTCCACCATGGTGGTTGCTTTATGCTGACTGCTTATTCTCTGGTTCTGTTGGAATCCCACTGGTTGCTTGAACTGATGTGGTTATTTCCTGGTGATGGATATGCCATCTTGTCCTCCACTCTTCATGTGATTATGTCAGCCTGGATGTCATGACTTGCATGTTGTTGCTGATGTTGTGCAATATAGTTCTGAATCTAGGAGGATCTTGGGTTTTTCCCACTACTATGTCACAAAGAGGAGTGCCCCGGACACAACTTAAAAGAAACGCAACTAGCTGAATCAGGGACCAGAACTGGCAGATTCTGTGGGGCGCACAATGTGGAGTCAGCACTGGAGAGCTAGTGAGTGTGTAGGCGAGGCCCAGGGTATGGCCGCACCTCCTCCAAGATTTCAAGTTCTATTGGAAGTAGTTACCTTCTTGGGCTTGGCATTTAAACTGTGCTTGACTCATGCAGTCTGTCTTGTTGTCTGGTTTCTTGATAAAGAAAGTTCTTCTTACTTGATCTTCTGCTTTAGACAGATCCAGTTCTTTCATTCCTCATGAGCACCTCACCCTCACCAGCAATTGAGCTTCATTAGTGATCAGGAACAACAATAATACACAGCTGTTACGATGAGAAGCTTTCACTGTAACAAAGAGCTCCTTCCACAGCATAAACAATGGTTGTTCCCTTACTAATTTTGCGCATCCGAAAAGGAGATATTATTCATCAGCTCACCAAGCCTTTGTTAAACTGTGCTCAAGTAAATGTAAATGGAACTTTAAATATGTATGAATATGAATGCAACTCATTACTCTGCTACGAAACTCGGCATTCCAATCATAGACATGATAAAAAAAACAGGTATTTAGCACTATGGTAGTAGAGGGACAGAACAAGGAAAAACTGTAGGTTATTGACAGTAATAATAGGATGTTTTCTTGTCTAAGACACTGATTGAATCAACAAATAGTACATTTAATCCTGATAAACAGCCCTAGCTTAAACCAGGGAGAGGATGGGTTTAGATATTCTGTAGGATAACATACAAAACTTCACTCAACATGATTTATATCTATTTATTCTCCAGTATGCCTTGGATTAGTCATTACTCTTATATTATATCTTAAATTAACAATAGAAGAGCATTCCAATTGAGGACATAGGCCAAGGTGATTGGATGGCTTAGAGGACAGCAGCATCCTCCAGACGAGCTTCAGTACAATGTGGGCCTCATTTACAAGAAATGACGCATGGCAGCAATGCATCAAAAGCACTTACGAAACGCTACATAATTTTTTTACAACATGGATGCGCCATATTAATGGTATGATGCACCATGTCGTAAGCGGCGAGCTACGTAAAAAAAATGACATTGGCACCGGCGTTACTGTGCTGAAAAAATGGACGCATCTGCCGTAAAAGTGTGGTAAGGCAGAATAGCATCACGTAACATGAGCCAAACAACCTTAGCTCCACTTTTTACTGCATGTAATGTGAAAAAATGGATAAAAAAATTATGCAAATTACAAAAACATACACCAGATTTCACTGAAGGCAGCCATGGAGCAGGGAGGAGAGATCAGCAGCCAGGACAACAACCCAACAACCCCAGCACTAGCCAGGATGTCCAGGCAGACTTCCTGGGGAAGAGAAAAAGGAAGTGCAACTTTAGTGAGAAGGAGATCATGATCACTGAGGTGACAGACAACCTACACGAGCTGTTTGTTACCTCAAAATTGCCATTATAAAAGAAAGAAGCCATTTGGCAGTTCATACTGGCCAAAGAAAACAGTGTGGGACAAGTGAAGAAGACAGTGACTGACTTGAAGAAATGCTGGCATGACATAAAGCGCAGGACAAAGGAGAAATGGCAAGCAACAAGAAGGGAGCAATGCAGACCACAGGAGGGATCCCAGCAGACCAGGAGGAGCTGGATGCCCTGGAGGAGCGGGTGGCAGCTCTCATTCCAGAAGAGTTGGTGTCAGGACTTTCAGGACAAGACAGTGCAGCCCATGAGGAACACCAGTACCTACAGTGTAAGTTGCAACAAGGGCAATGTGGGGAAAAGGTCATGTCGTGAAGTCCAGCTAGCTAAGAACCAGCGCTCCACTGCGTTCTGTGCAGGGCAAAGGGCAGAAATGTGGGTCATGTACTGTTAAATGTCGTATAAATGTCAGCCACACTGGCCTATTACATGTGACACAGCTCACTGCAGCTCTGTCATGTTTCTCACTTCCATGTGTACAGTGCAGCACCTGTCCATGGTCACCTCTGTTATCCGCCACTTGTAGTCGTATAATCAACATGAGTCCCCAGAACTACAAGTCCCACAATACCATGAAAAAATACATGGGACATCAGTCACCAGAGGCCTGTGCTGTCATGAGCCTCACTTTTCATTACACTCTGGTGGTGAAGGTCTATCAGTCATATTTGTTATGCAACGCTAAGCCACCCTGCATGGCTTTGAGTGGCCTCATAGGTATGGATTAATGCAAAGCAGTGCAAAGCGCTGCTTGCCTTACTCTATGCTCATGTGGCTTAGACTGGCCTCCAAGTGATGGGTCTGCACTGTGAGCCTCAGGGGCATCAGGAAAAGTGATTTTCTGGGGGCACACTGGGTTTGTAATAAGACCCTGGGATTAGGGGGGAATGCAAGTAATGCACACCAGAGGACCTGGGGCCATAAATTGGTAAATTCGCATTTTCATTGTTCGCCCCGGGTGCAAACAGTGAAAATGTGTCCTATTACCATGAATGTGCTGCCCCCAGGGCAGCCGCAAACCAGTGCTGCACCGGGGGCAGCGCAATACCTGTTAAAAATGAATGCGGCTGCTATACAGCCGCTCTGTGTTTTCACAGTGCAGGCGGCAACCCGCCTGCACTTGTACAGGGGATTAGAGATCCCATTGCAGGCAGGTGCAGTCAGTGACTGCACCCGCCTGCAAAGGGATGTCTGGGGGGGGTCCATGGGACCCACTTTTCCCCCCTCCAGAGGGCTGCCATGAGGGGACACACTGACAGTACACCACCTTTTAGGTGGAGCACTGTCAGTGCACCTCCTGAGGGCTTCTTTGCCTCTGCGCCCGCGTCTGTTATACGACGCAGGTGCAGAGGCAAAGCAAGTCCCTTATTTGCATGGGGCACGCCACCATGCGAATGAGGGAACCCCCTGCAGATAGCGCTTCATGTGCGCCAGCACTATTGGTATAACAGAAGGGGTGGCTCCAGCTTCTGAGGCCCCTCCTGTATTACCAGAGTGCCCAGGGGTATGCAAAGTGGGCACAAACGCCCGTTGCACCCCCAGGGCACTTTATGTAATACGGCACCATGCGTGTTGAAACTAAACATGGTGGGGCTTATTGACAAAGCCATTGTGCCAGCAGTGCATCACTTTTTGTGATGCACTGGTGGCGCTATTGGCCTGCCCATATTTACAAGGCCCCGTAAAGTCACTCTGCGTGGCTTTTCATGGCCTGGTAAATATGGACCCCTTTCACACATTACTCTGTGTTCCATGGGTGTTGCTGTGGGTGTTCCCAAGCAACATCCATGGAATCTGATGCACTCCCAGATATACAAGGTCTTGTAAATCTGGGAATGCGTCAGATTCCTCTGCCTCCCCACGGAAGGCATAAAGGAGGGACAACGAGGAGAAATACCTTTATTTCTCCTCATTTCCCCTTTTTTGCATGTGTGCTGCATTCTGCTGCACACATAGAAATAGGAAAACACCGCTTGTGATTGTATTTGTGCATGAATGTGTCTCTTCCTGCGCAAAAGCAATCACCCCCTACAACACTGACACCCTTGCACCATGGTGCAAGTGTGCTTGCATTGGCGCATGGCAGCCATTTGTGCCAGGGGAAAAGGACAGGAATGCACTGTATCTCATAGATAGGGTGCATTCCTGCCCTTTTCTTTTGATGCAGGGCAGCGCAGCAAGTTCCCTTGCGGCGCTGCCCTGCACAAAAACCTCGTCAATGAGGCCCAATGTGTGGCCCTGGATTTCCTCTGGAAGTGCAGTGCATTGTAGGTGCTGGTTGAGCACGTACAACTGCCAGTGTGTATGGATGTGGAAACATGCATTGAAAGGATGCAAGAAGGCATATGTGTAGAGCAAGGTTGCCATGCAATGCTGTATCTGACAGTGTCACACGTGTAGTAGTTGGGTAGACATGACAGAGCGGAGCCCATTAGGGCAAATCATCCTACATGTGATGTGGCCCTGGTTGAAAATGGAGCACTGGCAGGAGGGAGTCTGGAGGCAAAGTGTCTCACCATACCACATATGCCAAAGAGGGAGGATGTTAAACAGGGATCAGTCAAGGTATATGAAGAACTAGTGTGCCACCACAAAGCCCTTGAGTTGGGGATGGTAGGAGGCTAATGTAAATGGCTCCATTTGTGGGGCAAACCTGGGTAGGTAGATGTCACCAATTCCAGCACTACTACAATGCGGGGTTCCGGTTGACCCAGAGCCCTCAAATACAGGCTGCCATTTCAGTCTAAAGGTTACGGTCACTCATATTGTTGGTGTTCTAGGCACGAGACTAAATGTGGGATCTGGTTTACATCAGTAAGTGGCAGTAAGTTGTGTCCCTGCTCCACAATATGAAGGGCCAGAGGAGACATGCACACGTACCTGAGTCAAACAATGTGTGATACTCTGACGATAAACTACTCTTCCAATGATTAAATGGGGTGAGCGTCTGTGTTAGCAATCTACATTATTTCACTGGGCCTATCCCCTCAGAGTTGCTACACCGTGCCCAGTAATATGGAGTCAAGTCTGTGTGTACTTTACCCACCTCAGTATCCACCACTCAGACAGCCATCCTAAGAACCTGTCCCTCAAACATTCCTACAGTATATCAAGGTTTGAAGCTGTGTAGAGGACACGTGTAAAACACAGACCCCTTGGCCACATGAATGCACAATGTGCATGGAAGACACCACAAAAAGGAAGAGTGTTGTGGTGTACTGTGTGAAAGGCAGACTGCAGGTACATAACTAATTAAATTCCCAAGCCACATCACTTCCACAGGAGTGAACGGCTGAGTACTTGTCACAGGGGATGCAGGCTCCCTGGGGATTATGGTGCAATGTGCATAGAAGTGGTGCCAATACGTCAATCAATCAATCAATCAGGGATTTGTATAGCGCAGCTGCTCACCCGTGAGAGTCTCAAGGTGCTGAGGGGAGGGGGCTGCTGATCCGTCTGCGTGTAGAGGTTCAGTCAAACAGGCAGGTCCTGAGGTCCTTCCTAAAATGGGGCAACGGCACAGATTGCCTGAGGTGGAGGGGCAGGGTGTTCCAGGTCTTGGCGGCAAGGTAGGAGAAGGATCTTCCTCCAGTTCTGGTCTTGTGGATCCATGGGATGGATCCCAGGGGGAGTTGAGCAGAGTGAAGGTTTCTGGCTGGTATGTGGAAAGTGAGGAGGTGGGTCAGATATTCTGGTCCTACATCGTGGAGAGCCTTGTATGCATGTGTGAGGAGCTTGAAGGTGATTCTCTTTTGATTGGGAGCCAGTGGAGTTGTTGGAAGTGTTGTGTCATGTGGCTGCGGTAGGGGATGTCAAAGACTAGTCTGGCTGTGGCGTTTTGGACGCTCTGTTGTTTCCTGAGCTGTTTCTGGGTGATGTTGCCATAGTCCAGTCTGCTGATGATGAGTGCGTGGGTGACCGTCTTTCGGGATTCTGTGGGGAGCCATCTGAAAGTCTTTTGAAGCAGGTGGAGCACGTGGAAACAGGATGAGGATACTGTGTTGATATGGCGAGGAGTCTAGTATGATGCTGAAATTGTGTGTGTGGTCCGTAGGGGTGGGAGTGGTTCCTGGTGCGGCGGGCCACCAGGAGTCATCCAAGGCTATGGAATGGGTAACAGGATGAGTACTTTTGTCTTGTCCGAGTTGAGCTTGAGACAGCTGTCTTTCATCCAGTTAGCGACAGCCTTCATTCCATTGTGAAAGTTGATTCTTGGTGCTGTGGGTTCATTGGTGAGGGATATGATCAGCTGGGTGCCATCGGTATAGGAGACGATGTTGAGTCCGTGGCTTCTGATGATGGCTGCAAGGAGGGCCATGTAGACATTGAAGAGGGTGGGGCTCAGGGAGGAGCCCTGGGGTACTCTGCAGCTGATCTCCATAGGCTCAGAGAGGAACAGGGTAGTCTGACTCGCTGTGTTCGGCTGGTCAGGAGGAGTGGATCCAGTTCAGTGCCTTGTTGTGTATGCCGGTATCATGGAGTCTTGTGATTATGGTGCGGTGGTAGATGGTGTCGAAGGCGGCCGAGATGTCCAGTAGGATGAGGGCTGTGGTTTTGCCCCGGTCGAGGAGGGAGCAAATGTCGTTGGCGGCAGTGAGGAGTGCATTCTCAGTGCTGTGGCTGCTTCAGAAGCCGGATTGGGAGGAGTCCAGGACGTGGTTTTCTTCAATGAAATCAGAGGGTTGGACTTTGATGGCCTTCTCGATGACCTTGGCTGGGAAGAGGAGGAGGTGATGGGTCTGAAGTTCTTCAGGTCTGTTGGGTCGACGGGCGGTTTCTTCAGCAGGGGTTGATCTTGGCATGTTTTCAGTCATCGGGGAAGGTGGCGGTTTTGTTGGAGCAGTTGATGGTGCGGGAAGCTAGGGGGCAATGGAGGTGGCTGCTCTATGGAAGATGTTGTACAGGCAAGGATCTGATGGGGCTCCTGAGTGGATGCTCTTCATGGTCGCATTCGTGTTGTCTGTGGTGAGCAGAGTCCAGTTGACCACGATCTGTTGGGGTGAGGCATGGTCCCTTGCGGTGATGGCAGCTGTAGTGGCAGGGTCTTTGGTGTCGATGCTGCAGTAGATCTGCTCGATTTTGTGGTAGAAGAAGGTTCTGAGTTTGTTGCAGAGGTCTTGGGAGGGTGGAACGTCTGTGGTCTCACTGTTGGGCCTTACAAAATCCTTGACAATGGCAAAGAGTTCTTTGCTGTTGTTTGCATTGGCATTGATTCTATCTTGGAAGGCTGTTTTCTTCGTGGTTTTGAGGAGAATGTGGTGTGCATTGATGGCGGATTTGAAAGTTGCGTGGTTTTCTGGGGTTTTGTTTTTCCTCCATCTCTTCTCGAGTTGTTGGCAGGTGCATCTGGACTCGTGGAGGGCGTGAATGAACCAGCTGGCTTTCTTGGAGTGCTGCTTGCCTGGTGTCTTCTTGAGGGGTGCCAGAGTGTCGGCGCAGGTGGAGATCCATCGGTGAAGGTTGCGCGCTGCGGTGTTGGCGTCTGTTGATGTAGGTGGAGTGTTCATGCTGAGGAAGTTGATGAGACATTCTTTGGTGGCCCTGTTCCAGCTGCGACGGGTGGGGGTGATGAGGACTGTCCAGAGAAGCTCGATGGTTTGCCTGTGGGTGATGTTCCTGCTGGCAGAGAAGATGGGGTTGAGCGTGTGTCTGGCTGTGTGGGTTGGTGCGGTTCCTACTGCCTGAGTCCGATGTTGGTCGAGATCCTACAGTAGGGAGGTGGTGTTCTGGTCGCTGGGGTTCTCCAGGTGGAAGTTGAAGTCTCAGAGTAGGATGTAATCGGTCGATGCAAGAGCCTGGGGTGTGATGAGGTCTATGATGGTGTCGGTGAAGGGTGGGTGGGGGCCTGGGGGCCTGTAGACAAGGGTGCCGTGGAGGGAGGTGCTGGGGTTAGTCTGGACCTGGAGGTGTTCCATGGTTGTTGTTGGGTCGTTTGAGTGCGTAGTCAGTCAGAGGGTGTTCTTGTGGGCGATGGCGATGCCTCCTCCTGGTCAGTTGACGCAGTCCTTGCACATGATTTTGGAGCCCATGGGGATGGCAATGTCCGGTCCAGACCTGAGGTTGGTCCAGGTTTCCATGAAGAAGGCGATGTCCGGAGCGGTGGCAGTGAGGAGGTCCCAGATTTCCATAATCCTGTTTGTGGAGGGATCGCATGTTGAGGAGGATGCAGTTGAGCCGGTCGGATGCACTGT
Source organism: Calotriton arnoldi (assembly GCA_963921515.1). Classification (NCBI taxonomy): domain Eukaryota; kingdom Metazoa; phylum Chordata; class Amphibia; order Caudata; family Salamandridae; genus Calotriton; species Calotriton arnoldi. Next base: position 1,182,415 of record CAWUFW010005520.1, on the reverse strand, counting down.
TGGTCGGTCGGGTGATGGGAGCAGCTGGCGTGTTGGTGTGGGTGAAGGTATGGCTGCAGTTCCAGCAGGTGAACGGTCCACGGGTTTCCTTCAGTGACATGAGGTGGAAGGCGGCATGGCGTCCTGAGTTGAGGGTGAGGAGGGTGCTTGCGTGATAGCAGTGGAAGGTCCGAGAACCCGGGTCCCTGGTGCAGCAGCATTAAGTAGTGCTGTGGGGGGGCTGGACAGCTGGGAGGTGGAAAAACACGGGAGTGGGAAGGGACAATGGAGGGGGGCCACAGGGATGACAAAGAAGCAAGAAACACAGAAAAATGAAATATAAGTGAAAAAAATGCAGAAGCAAAAAAGGCAAAAGCAGGAGAAAAATGGAAAAAGAAAAGCAGAAAGAGAGAGACAGAAGGACAGTCAAGCAGCAGAGCAGTGATGCAGGAGCCAGCGGGCGGAGGAGGGCCTCGAACTCCTGACCTCTGGGTCAGCAGCAGCAATGGGGGCAGCTGCTAGATGGAGCAGCGCCGTGAAAGGAGCAAGTCCACCAAAAGGTTATTGGGGTCAATATACATGGTGGTATATTTATAAACCCAGTGGACCGCTGAAGCTTCACTAGTCAAGACGTTGCTTCCGAGCACTGGGCTTACCCATATCTACAAAGCCACATAAAGCCACCCTGCATGGCTCTTCATGGTCTTTTAGATATGGAGAGAGGCAACACAGTGCAAGTTGCTGATTGTCTCACACTACGATGGGGAGGCATGCCATGGGCCTTATGGTGGGTGTTCACAGGTAACAGTCATGGCATTGCAGACAGTCCCAGATTTTCAACAAGCTGGAAACCAGGGAAATCATCAATATCTGACGCCTCCCCATGGGAGGTGTAGTGGAGGTGCAACAAGGAGAAATTACATCATTTCACCACGATTTTGCCTCTTCCTAAGTATGCTGCACTCAGCAGCACAAACAGAAAAAGGAAAATTCCTCCATATCTTGTTTTTGGGCAGGAAGGTGTCGATTAGTGCACAAAAACAAACATCCCTACAATGCAGTCACTCCACCATGGTGCAAGGGTGCCTGCGTTCGTGCATGGCAGTCATTTGTGCACCAGCGCTGTGGAAGAGGGCAGGAATATGCCTTATCGCCTTATCTCATAGATGTGGGGCAATCATGCCCTATTTTGTGTCATGAGGGGCTGTGCAGCAGGAGCCTTGCAATGCTGTCCTATGCCATAAACTCCTTCAACATAAATCTTTTCCATTCCAGAGGATGAAACACCTACTCCTGACCAGCTGCATGTCCTGGAAGTGGATTCTGTGGAGGATGACAGACCGCCAAGCCTCGACCAAGACACCCTCCAGGATATTCTGAACTTCATCCAAACACCATCTCCAGTCACGGGAAGGGCCAACAGCATTGCAGGGTCTCCACATGTTCTGCCGCTCACACATCAAACACCACCTGCCAGACCACATCTAGCACAGAACTCTGAGGACCCTCAAACAGTTTTCCAACATTGTGTGGTAGGAGTGCAGTGTAAACTGGTTGATGAGGTGTGGGCGAGGATGGAGACCATGGCCAGCACCCTAGAGGAGGTCCGTAGGTGCAAGGAGATGATGGATGGGGCACTCAAACTTTTCAGACACTCACCTCCAGTCACAGATCTAGGTTGAATCCATCATCGTTCTTTAGCTCACTTCCCCACCCTAGTTCAGACCTAGCCATATGCAAATCAGTCTTGACCCGTTCCTCATGGGAACAGCCCTGCCTGAACTGCCAAGCCAGGTCTTCCCTGGACTGGAAACAGGCATCCTGAGACCGGTTACGGGGTAACACCTCTCATCAGCCAGGCTAGCTTGAATCCAGTGGCAAAGTGAGCAAGGGACCCACGTCGGGGCATACCCTGCCAACTTAGGGCAAACAAAGCAAACACAAGGAGATGATGGACAGAGCGCTGAAACTTTTCAGACACTCCCCCCCAGTCACAGATCTAGGTTGAATCCATTATCAATCTTTAGCTCACTCTGCCACCCTAGTTCAGACCCAGCCATATGCAAATCAGTCTTGACCCTGTTCCTCATTAGAACAGTCCAGCCCGAACTGCCTAGCCAGGTCTGAAAAAGTTCAGCGCACCTTCCATCATCTCCTTGTGTTTGCTTTGTTTGCCCTAACTTTCTGTCATAACTTAAAACTAGCCAAACCTGCCTAACCTTAACTTATACTCTGTACATATACCACAACAGGCAGGTTAAACATAAACCCCCCACCCCCTCATAACACATTTCCACGTGAGACTAACACCAGCTACAACTATACACAAACTACCTAAACATTAAAAGCTAAACAAATATATATTTGCTTGTATTTTTCTTTATTTTTTTATATAAACACAGACTATATATCAACACCCCACCCACTTAACAACCCAACCACCCATATCCTCACCTAAAACACAGATCACAGTAAAAATATATGAAAAAACAATACCTACACTAACCTACCACTATGCTAATAACTATCCTAACCTAAGCTAAAATTCTATACTATAAAATGTATTTTAAAAGAACTGGGGAGGGCATAAAAGTTTCTGAAAGGGCCTACATTTTAAGTTCTATGCATTCCACAGTCTGCTGCAAAGTCTTGACCATTTGCATGAGTGTCTCCACATGCAACTGAAGTCAAGCCAGTTTTAAATTATTGTCCTGCTGCCTCCTCTGTAACTGTTGTAGTAGGTCCAATAGTTGCTGTGACTATCCAGCATCAGGCTGTGCTGCCACTGCTGGTGGGCCTGTGGAGGGTCCTGGTACTGGGCCTGTGGAGGGTCCTGGTTGTGGGCTTGCGGAGGGTCCTGGTACTGGGCCTGTCGAGGGTCCTACGACTGGACCTGGAATGCCACCTTGTAACATGTCTGCAGGACGGCTGGCTCTTACCCTTCTGGATTCTTCCTGTTTCGGATCTATCGACATTCAGCTCCCTGCTGCCCAGGCTCTTTTTGCAACTGTGGGCCATTTTCCTGAAGGCCTTTGCCACATGTCTGATTTGCCTGTATTGTTCAAGGAGCACCCAATAATCCTTTTCCTCGGCTCAGGTCATGTTGGCTGTTAGAGAAGAAGAACACATGAATCACACAAAGATTGTTGTCACAATTGAGCAAATTTACATGCATCAATCACTATTAGCAGCACAAGTTGCATGGCCTTACATCTATGTAACCTAGAATGACCAACCATCATGAGAAGCATGTCCTCCCCTAGGAAAACATTAATAAATAAGCAAGATTTTGACTGTGTGGGTACAGGAAAGGGCAGTGACAGGCTTCATTACTATGTAACCTTGTGAAAATGAATTCAGAAGTTGATTTATGTTGTAATGTACACATGGAATTGTTCACATAGTCTATCTATGTGCTCCCTGGGGAATGACGTGAAACATGCCAGAGGGTACAATCTAGAGGCAATCAGCTAAGTGAAATGAGTGAGGTGTAGCAAGTACATGTAATGTGCCCCAGCCATGCTTCACTGTTATGGCAGGTACACAGGCCACACACATAGCAGCTTAGATAGACTCAATGGCAGGTAGCTGAAACATAGACCAAATGTTGCAATTTACCTCACATTCCACAGACCTGTTAAATATTTTTGTGATTGACATATAGACAGAACAGAACCACTATGGCATAGATCACCTACTGCACTGATACGCAAAGTACGGCCCAGGGGCTGCATGCAGCCAACCTGACCTTTACAGGCGGTCCCCTGGTTAACAGCAGCACTGTGCTGCTGCTTACTCGACTTAGCACTAACATTAAAACGATGTTAAATAAACAGGCGAGCATTTGTTTAAAGGTTAATTGAAGTGAAAGAAAGGTAGCAACTAAAATGTCCTGCACCACGTAACTTCAGAAACGCCTTCATTTTTAAAGACCTCTTGCAAAAAAATTGTAAAAGTATCATAAAGTCTCTTCAGAATTAAAAAAGTGTATTTTATGAACATGTAGAACCATTTACCGTAATACATCAGATTATATCAGTGCATTGAGAAGATTTTTTTAAAGTGATACTTTTGAAACATGAATTTAGAAACATTAATTAGTCCCCCATCCTGAAAACAAGGCCAAAAGTGAACTAAGACACAAGCCAGTTGTTATGTGCAATCTTTGGGTGGCCTGAGTTCCTATTATAAATGAACAACATTATAGTTCCTTAAATCAAACACAGGATGAGGTTTTGTAAAGCGCACATCCTGAAGTCATGTATTTCAAGGTCCTCTTATATGTGATAATGAGGAAAAAGGAGGGAAAGTGAAATAAAACAATTGACTGGGATCACATAATTTTGTGAAGAAGTGGAGAAGCCAGGCTTAATCTCAGGTGTTCTGCCTTGACATTGTGCAATTCAGCCAATATATGCTTCACTTCCCATGCACCCACCTTACTGCCAACACCCCCACCCTCCACACCCCCAAACCCCTGAGTACCAGCCTGCTGGCATCAATGCAGCCCTTGGTCACATTACAGACCAAACCTTTTGGCCCCTTGGAAAATGTTTGCGAGTACCCAGGACCTACTGAAATGTAGACTGGAACATGTGCTCCATGACATACCCAATAGTCTGTTCCAACCTTCCTGTATGGATTGTTATTGAGAATCACATCAACTCATACATAGTCCATGTGATTAGTGTATACATGCAAACTGTGCAGCGCATAATTGTGAATTTTCAGAGCTGTACCTTTCATGTAATTTGCAAGAAAGTGCTGAATAAAGAGATTATCCAGGGAATAAAATATGGATCTGTGAGAAGGTGGTTCTGACCATTTAAGCCGCCTGGATTTTTCACTTTTTGAACACCTGATTTTTGAGCTTTTACTGTGGGAGAGCCTCATAAGCTGGGACTCACCACAGTGAACTCATGATAAAATGGACTGCATGTGGATTTCACTGGTGTCCGCCTTGTGAGATAAGGCCACTGCGCTGCAGCCAGGGTAAGGGGCACTAGTTACATGTGGACACGTGTGCACCTGTGCAAGGGCTGCGTGGGGGAGATTCCTGTCATGCGCTGCCCTGGAGCTGGTACAGATAGAATGGTGTGGCATGGATTATGCAGAGTTTGGTGGTGACATGGAATAGGCTTTATAATGTGGGGAAAGTCAGTGTGCTTTACTGTTTCACTGTAGGAACACTCCATTACTCTCCTATGGAGACAGAGACCACATGGGGTAGTTTCAGTTCCCTAGGGCCTGCAAATTCCAGACACGCACCAAACTACACTGTCTGTTGTGCAAAAAGAAGTATTCTGCTGAGTCCAAAGCCATATTTGTACTGCTTATGGGTCATTCAGAAATGTCATATTCCTCTGACTCAGCTCATAACCAGAGCCTGGCCGGGTGTGACCCTGCCAGGCTGGATTTATTACCTTCCTCCCCAAGCTGTAGCATCAGAGGCCTAGTCCTTCACTGCAAGCATTCCCAAGGGCGAAGGTCTTCTCTCCTGGAGGGAGAGATGGGGGTTGAGCTATAGGTTATCCATCAGCAGCTGTCACCCGGTGCCAGGCACCAGGCCTGCTCCAGGCCCGGGCCTTATAGTCAGCAAGGGGGGAAGGGAGCTTTTCAGAGACCATGTGGCTTGAGACCCCTGGACGTCACCATCTTGAAGCATCCCAGAGGCCTGGGCAGGAAGGAGGGAGCAGGGGAAGAGAGGTGAGGTGTCACTGCAGGATAGGGCAGAAGTGCCTTCCTGCCATCCCCCTCCAAGTTCTCTTGAAAGGTCTTGCACAGGAAGAGGAGCTCTCTCTGGGGATTGGTCTTGCTGAGGAAGGCTGGTGCTGGAACCTGGCACCATGGGCAGTTGGAAGGAGGAACCCCCTGACTGTCCCAGGACTCTGGACTGCGCATTTGAGGGAGTCCAGGGCCAGTGAAGAGAAGCCTGGGCCTCTGTGCAAGGAGAAGAGAGGCCCAGAAGGAGAGCCAGGTGAAAGGCTGGCCCAGGGAGCCAGTGAAGACAGCTCCTTGCGGAGTCTCCCTCTTGGAGGCCAGGAGGGTGGTGAAAAGTGCTCCAGATGGATAGGGCTGGCCAAGTTATGCCCCCCAGAAGGTAGGCGACCTTTGACCTCTGATAAGACCAGCAGCGAAGTGCGTTGGGCTCTGCACTGGTCTTGGAAGTGCCCCCAGGGTGGGTCAGGTCCCGGGGGCTGCCCCCAGAAGAAGGAGAAGCAGGGGAGCGCCGTCGCCCTCCCGGGAAGGTGCGCACGGGGCCCAGGCTCTCCAACCTGTTCCCCCATGAAGTAAAGTCAGGGAGCGACGTCGCGCTCCCCCTGAAATGGCGCTCTGGGGGTGCCAGGAGCCCACCCTGGCCCTCGTCATCAACGGAAGTCAGGGAGCACCGTTGCGCACCCGTGAAGTGGTGCTGGGGGCCCATGACCCCGAACTTCAGGGCCCGCGGAAGCAGAAGTCGGTGATCGCCGTCACACTCCTCGTGAAGGTGGGGGGGCCCTGGACCCTTTCCTGGGCCCCAGTGCCAGAGAGAGGCATGGGCCCACAGCAGGAAGAAGAAGGGGGGAGTGCTGTCACACTCCTCTGAGGTCCTGCTAGGGATCGACTGTATCATCCGTACCTGCCCTCAGGCGCGGGCAGACCGGAATGAAGAGCCGGCTCCCGCAGCAGTACGCAAGGGTGCTGGCCAGGCGGGGAGCCAACGAGAGCTGCCGGGGGTTGGCTCCCCGAGCTGCTCTCCAACTCACCTAAATGTGGGGTGCCTGGGTGGGCCCAGGCCCCGAGAAGTCATGAAGTGGTGAGAGGCCACCACCACAGGCAGCACGGCTCTCTCCAGAGCAGCGGGAGGGCCCCATCTCAGATATTCACGCACTTAGCGTGAAGCGCCCCATAATGCCTTGCAAGGCATGTTCAAGCCTGCAGGAAAACCTGCATTTTCAGCGTGTGGTGGCCCCAGGAGGATGGGGTCACCACCATCTGTTGGCAAAGGTGTAGGGAGAGCTGCAGGAGCCAGGCAGACTCCCCCAGCACAAAAGAGGAAAGTCCCGCCCTAAGTCTCTGGGGACTTAAAAGGAAACAACCTCTCAAGGATTCAGCCTTGTTTCTAAGCCAACCTATTGCTGGAACCTTTGTTCTGCAGCTGGGTGCTAATGGTTAAGACTGTACTGAGGTGTGAGAGGCTGAACTTGGGATGTCTTTGGAAAGACATCCCCTAGAAGTGAAGAGGTGCAATTGCACAAGTGATGCATATACATAACGCTGTTCCTAATGGGACTGGAAGTCATATTTCCCGTGTGAAATGATAAGTAAATTGGAAATATGTTGTAAGGCATTTCTGCCAGGGTGCTTGGTTGTATAATCAAGTGATTATAAATGTGATGCCTTTTATGGGCTGTGATTGACTTGCATTATACCTGTTATCAGTTATGATAAGGACCTGTCATTCTAAGTGATGCCTAGACATGTATTCTTGCTACTGCGTTAGTTGAACAACCAGACTGGCAGCCATTGTGATTCAAGTGCGTATACTGTATGGTCAGTATGAGATGCTCAGTCAGAGTTATGTGTCACTATGGCAGGTGTTCCCATTGTAAATGCCTGTTGGGATAATGGGGTGGGCCGCCACTGGGATGGTGCCATAGGGAAAGGCCCTCACTCCAGGTTATGGTCAACCCATTGCGTTTGGGGGCAAGATGATGTTCATACATGGGAGTGGTGGTACTAGACCCCCCCCCGCAGGAGGGGTGGGAATGTTATGCAAATTCACAAAGTAATTCCTACAGCTTATGTATATCTATAAATTGATACATAGTATTGAGTAGTGTGTGTGTAATAAATGTACTCTTCCTTTTTATAAAGCAAAGTACAGACTGGACAATCATTATTGAGTGTTATTTCTGCGTACTTGTAAATGGTGATTACTAGCCCACACCACCTCCCTTGAGTAAGCCTTAGACTGCTCTGCAACGCTACCCTCTGAGAGTCAATAGGTAAAATAGGGTGTTTGGTTCACAGTGAAGGACAAATGTAGACATATTGTTTATGCAGGCCTCAAAAATAATGCCTCGTTTTCCAACAGGATCACTACAGCATTTTGAGGAATGTGGAAGGGCCTGTATGCTGACAACACAGTGCATATATGCCTGAAGGACTTTACACATTGGCCTTATGTCTCACAAAAACCTACAAAGTTATGGGATTGTGTGTATTACAGGCTATTTGATGTGTGGGACAGGAGTCAGGCAAGTTACAGCATTGTGATGTGTAGACTACTGACATGTCCCACATACACTCATACCTAATCAGGGCCTCATATATTTAAAAAATCCTTAGGGCAGCGCCACAAGCCTTCATGCTGTACTGCCCTATGGCAAAAGAAAAGGGCAGGAATGCTCCCTATCTATTAGATATGGTGCATTCCTGTCCTTTTCACCTGTGCTGGCCCATAATGGGCTACGGTGCACAGACATAATATCGAGTTTTTAATATCTACCTACATTAATATCGAGTTTTAAATATCGTGGGGACAGAATATCGACATCAAGAATATCGACGACCAGAATATCGACCTGAAGGTAAGAAATATCGTTTTTGTTAATATCAAAGTTAATAATATAGATAGCAAAAATATCGATGTTAATAATATCGATGTTTATATTAGTGTTATGTATTTTAGTATGTATTTTATATGTATGTGTTCTATATTTTTTGTTAAGTATTGTACTGTTTTTTTTTTTAAATATATGTATACAGTTTTTAGAAGTTAGTAATTTTTTTAAAGTAAATTATGCGTTTTAGTACCGTAGCGGGTTGTGGGTTTATAGGGGAATAGGGTGGGAAGTAATTTAATTATAGTAAATTAAATAATAGTTTTTAGGAATTATTAATTATTTTTAATAAAATTTTGCGTTTTAGTTCTGTAGCGGGTGATGGGTTTATAGGGGAATAGGGTGGGAAGTAATTTAATTGTAATTAAGTAATTTTTATTTATTGGTATTGATAATTAATTTATGGTTAATTAATTATTAATTGGTATTTAATTTTTATTAATTATTATTAATTGGTATTGATAATTAATTTACCGTTAATTCATTATTAATTGGTAATTACTTTTTAATAATTATTATTTATTGGTATTGATAATTAATTAATTTTTAATTAATTATTAATGTGTAATTGATTATTATTAATTTATTAATTGATAACTAAATTAATTGTGTGAACTTTTATGCGGAGTGGGTTGTGTGTTTATTGGGGAATAGGGTGGGAAGTAATGTAATCTTATTAAAGTAACTATTAATTTTAATTTATTGGTATTTTTAATTAATTTATTGTTAATTTAAATCATTATTTAATTACAAAATGTATTTAATTTATAAGTATGTTATTTTTAACCCCTACGCTATCCAACGCTTTCCCTACTGTTGCACGCTCTGGAGTGGGAATAGTAATTTTTACCTCTACGCTATCCAACACTTTCCCTACTGTTGCACTCACAAGCTTGTACATGAGGCCCTCAGTCTGCACTTGTGTAGGATTCATCACAGCCTGTGTACATCTGCCACATAAAAGAGTTCCCTAAATTAACATGTGTATGCATACTGCAGCAATGTGCAGCAGACAGGCAGATATGGATCATTCCTCCAAATCCATGTTAATATTGAGTTGAATCACAACTTCCTTTGTACCACCATGCCATATTGCCTATCTCTACTCTTTCACCCCATCTCACCGACGAGCAGTACTCTGAGGGATGTGATGGTACCCATGATGCAGGATGACAGTTGCAACATATCATGATCACTGTTGACTAAGGGATGACCCCAAGTCATTCATTGACATGGACAATGGACTTTTGCACTCACTGCAAAAAATGGGGAAATGTGACTTGACCACTCGTCATGCCATCTGCAATCATACATGTTAACTATGCCACGTCCCTTATACATATGCTGCATCAATACTAAGATGGAATCATGTTTAGTTTGGGGAGCCTGCACACATGCTAACCCAAGTCCGTTGCAGTTCACACTTTGGCTAGATGTTGTACAACAGGTACATGTATGGAAGACCAAACATTACGCTGTTTGAGTGCCATGAATGTCAGACATGCCTTCAATCATTTAGCCTGTACCAATGTTGATAGGGTAGAAGTAAGTAATTGGCAGGCATTTGCTTGGTATGATGTGAAGACACAATGTGAGAACACATATATTGGTCAAATGACCATTGTGCACATGACATCCGATGTGCTGTTGAGTATTGGAAGTTTGGTCTGGGATATGTGTAACACCCCAACCACACCTGTGTTCTGGTAAAAACATGACTTGGGAAAACATACTGTGCCAGGGAGTTCACAGCGTATAACATGAAACATTTTGTCTGATACTTGGGATAACATGTTGGCAATTGTGGTCCATAGTATGGGTGAGAGACATTATATTTTATATCCATCATTAGGGTTTGGGGCAGGTGATGGTACATGTGTGATATGAGTCTCTACACCATAGCTGACACTACATAAGCCCTGCATATTAAGAGCCATACATATTGTGGGCCAGCAAACATTGCTAATCATTCCAGATGGCAATTTGGGCCTGTCATTTGCACATGCTACTTTGTCTTACTCCTGTTATAAATCTACATGTAAGGTGCAGCTTGTCTCCATAGACTGATGATGGCCCTTGCACATCTCACTACAACTCATTTCAGCAAACACACAAAATCCTTAAATTAAAGATCACAGAAACAATGAGGTGACATTCACAGGTAGCATTACAGTCTCTGAATGTCCCCACCTCAGCAATGGAGTATGAGTTTGGTCCACCTAATAAGGCAAAATCATGGTACATAGCTCTGTGAATGCTGAACATATACACTGTGTCCATATGAAGCACAGCACATTGTCTTCACAAATTCCTGGTATTGTCGGTACGTTGGACTAGTAGCATGAGGCACAGTTGGTATACCTTCATGATGGACATTTGTATGCCATGTTGCAGTGTATTCAGATGATAGCAGACACATCACATATGAGGTGCACAGAGTGCAGGCAGGGTACAAGACCAGCCTAGCTTGCAACACGGTGACAATGTGCCTGGCTTTGACGCCTACATGAACAGGCCAAGTAGATTGACCACACTCTGCATAGTAAGACAGTGCTGGAGCCTACTCAAGTTCATACGTGTACTGTACCAGGCTGCACACATCAAACAATATCCATGCTTGCTTGCCTCCTTCACTTAACTCCTTACATATGACCAGTGCACTGTAATTGAACAATGATCAATCAAGGCCCACGCAGGCTCATTAAGGTATGAGGATGTAGGTATGTAACAGAGACATATGTCTGACTATTTTGGGGGACACAGACTCCCTGTCAAACCTGTGGCTTGATGACTTGTGAGTGCACTTCCCTGCAACAAATATGGCAGGTGGCCCACACAGTTTAGAGTAAGCAATGAACTAGCATGGCAACGATAATGCCTGCAAAGTGAGGGATACGTCCCACATCACCAATGGGCCTACCCTGCACTGCATGGTCTGCTTTGCCAGTTCTAGAGCCCCTGTGACCAGGGCCCATGTGTCATGTTCAGGGTCTGTAAATGAGTTAGCACGTATCATGCCAGAGTCACCGACATAGATATTTGACCTTTTCAATTACAAAAGCAGTTAGAGATTTTTGCTACAGCTACATGCTCATGGTACAAAGTTTGCCACCAACTTCTATGCCCAGGTGATCAAGGAGATCCTGCACCAGGCTGACAATATCGGCCCACTGGTGCTTGTATTGACTTACTTGCCGGTCCACAACAAACACTCTTTCCATATGCTATCACACATTCTCCCACCTTTGCCACCTCTACTGAGTTGGGTAGCCCTGGATCAGCTGCCACTTCCAATCATGTTTGGCAGGTATTATACAATCAATAACAGCAGACCCTCAAAATGATCCTTCGTCACGTTCTTGGCCCTGCCCCTGCCCGACATCTTGTTACATCCACTAGTCACCTGACCCCAACTACAAAAACCACTATCCCTTACCCTTTCCCTTACAACTATTCACCCCTAATAGGACAAACACCCCACAATACACTACACAGTACAAGACAAAATACAATTACAGGACAAAAGTGACATTTTTGGTACATGACACAGAAAGCACTGACACCTACAAGACCAGGCAATGCCACGAAACTCTCAAGCAAAATCTGTAGGAATGTGCCCCTTTTTGCATGGTTGCCCCCACTTTTTGCCAAATGGTGAGGTACTTTGACTGAGTGTGCCCTGGGTTCCTGCCAACCAGGTACCCGGGGCCTATGTTCCTTCCCTAAAACTGTACGGTTGCAAAACCCAAATGGCAACTCTCTGGCCACATGTAAGCCCCTTGTAAAAGGTACCCTAGGTACCAAGGGCACTGTGACCAGGGAAGGCCTCTAAGGGCTGCAGCACTTATTGTGCCACCCTTAAAGGCCTTGTACCTTTACACACACACACTGCCTTTGCAGGCTGCGTGTTGTGGTGCAGAACAAAGTGAAGAGTCAACATGACACACATCCCTGTGTGCCATGCCTATTTCCCACTGCCCGGGCATAGGTAAGCCACCCCTCTAGATGGGTGCACTATACCAGTGGTAAAGGTACAGGTGCATGAGCCCTGTACCCCTACAGTGTCTGAGTCAATTCTTAGACATTGTAAGTGCAGTAATGCCATAAAGAGTATATGGTATGGGAGTTTGTCATTACGAACTCCACAGCACCATAATGACTTTGCTGAAAACTGGGAAGTCTAGTACCAAACTTGTCAGCACATTCAACCCACAGTGATGCCAGTGTGGGATTTAATGAAAAATGCACTCACAGGGCATCTTAGAGATGCCCCCTGAAAAACGACAACTCTAGTGTCCTGGCTGAGTGGCTGCTCGTCAGCTGCCACCACCAGACATGTTTCTGGACCCCTGGGTCGAGGGCCTGCTGCTCTCGGGGTCCTGAAACAAAGCACATCCTGGGACGAGGTGCCAAGCCTCCTCCCCCAGGATGGGCAGGGTCCACGAAGAGGAAGCTTCAAAGGCCTGTCACCTTTGTTAGCTACCCCAGCCATTTGCTGCTCCCAGCAACTGGCCCCCACCGGTTCTGACCCCCACTTTGGCCAGGAGAATCACCGGGAAAACCAGGTTAAGAAGAGAGGTGTGCCCACCTTTGCCAACCCCACCCCTCAGGTGGGGGAGGCGAGGTGAAGCACAACTCTCAGTCCCTGCCATCTTACAGATGGGGGGACCCAGCCAACCAGAGTGAGGCCTATGCCCCCCTCCCACTGAAGGGTGGCATAATAAGGGGTGTACCCACCCCAAGGAAGGGACCTATTGGTCCTGACCTGTACCTACCTGAAACGCCCCTAAATTTAGTATTTAGGGGCCACCCTGAAACTTGCCTCCTCAGACTGGAGATGAAAAGTAGAAGCAAGAAGAAGAAATAGGACCGAATAGCTGTGCAGAGAGCAGAAGAGGAGGAGACCAACTGACATGGCCCCAGTCCTACTGGTCTGTCCTGACCTCAGACTTCTCCAACAGAACCTTGGCGTGTCCTGCAGCCAGCAGTCCTCAAAAACCCGGAGAACCTGCCCTGCCTTTGCGACTAAAAAGGACTTTGTCTCCCGTGAGCACCGGACTTGCTAAAAAAAAGTAACCGACTTTGACTCCAGTCGACTCAATGAGTCTCCATCACTCTGCTCCTGGCACCCGAGCCTGAGCCCGAGTGAGCCAACACCCTAAGGAGGGCCTCCAAATGATCCTAGCCTGGATCACAGTGACCCCTGAACCTCAACAAGCTCCCAAACCCAACCTGCAGCCAACAACGGGAAGGTCGCCTCAACCGCTACCGAAGGCGAGACCCGGACCGACTCTGTAACCGAAGTTGTCCAGAAAGACCATCCGCGAATGTCTGACCAACTCCGTCACCGAACGCTTGCAGTCACAGTACGACAATTCCCAAAGACCCCATTTGCCTCAACAGCAGCTGACCGACTGCGAGGAAACCACTACTGAATCTGCAGTATCAGCCAAGACCGCATCCTATACGCTGCCGCCCCTGTGCTGCTGGTGTATTTCATGTGTTGGCCGTCGGGCCCTTCTGTGCTGACCTCGACCCCAGGAGTTTTTGTTTTCCCAACCTGGTGGCCTGCTTGCCGCAGTCCTCCAGTCCATGACCATGCCTAGACCGTTGGCTAACGTGTGGTCCCTGCACTCTGCACCCACCCACCTCTGTGCCGCTGGCGGTGTGACTCGAGTGCCCATTTGACCGAATCTTACCCACGGACCCGTAAACCCAGCTCTGACTTCTCAGGACTAAATGTGGCTCGTGAGTAGTACTGTGAACCTGTATTGAGTTTGCAAAACACATTGTCTCCTTTTTCCTTCCCTCAGGAAATGCACCAGCCTTGCATCTAGAGATACCTGGCTGCGTAAGAAAAGTTATTGCAAAGTAATTCTGACTACCTGCAAATACAAAGTAATTCTACTGTAAACTAATTCACTGTATCCGAACTGTATTTGAATTGCATTTGCGTGCAAAGTATTTTTATACTTTTCCTGTACCAGGCCTGGCTTGGTTCTAGACAATAAACATTATTAATAGTAATATTTTTTTATACAAACCAATTAGTCAGAGTTCAGTTCTTGAGTGTGTGAAATCATTTCTTGCCTGAGTTGTACAAAAATTCTTAGCTCTGCCCTCTTATAAGGCCTTACTGCTCGCCCACACTACCACAAACAGAGTAAGGTACTGTCTACTTTAACCTCTGCCTACCTTTGGGGATCCACTGGACTCTGGGCACACTATACTTTACTTTGATATAGTATACACAGAGTCAGCTTCCTACAAGCACCAAACACCTCCACCAGCCAGCACAGACAAAAAGACAGTAAGTAAAAGTGGAAAAAACTTCACACTTCCTGGTTTGCAGCAAGGCTGAGCCTTGACATCAGCTCCTTTGGGAATGTGACACGTTTTTGATGTATGCGTAATTTTTCTTACTAAATCGTTGTTTTTGCTGATGATTCGCTAGACAAATATCCAAGTCGTATTAACACTATGGGCAAAGCATTGTTATTGCCACTTTGCCCTGGATGCGTGGCTTCCGGCCGACACTCTTTCCACTCAAGTCCCACGTTTAGTAGTAAAGCGTCAGTTTTCCGACAAAAGCAATACATTTACTTGAGTCACCTTTTATACCATTGAGTCAGTTTACCTAGTCCAGTGTCACTTTTGGAGGTAATGCGTGACTTTCCATGGTAAAACAGTCACGTTTTCTACAGAAATGTCACCTTTCATACCATTGAGTCACTTTACCTAGTCCAATGTCACTTTTAGTGTGAATGAGTGACTTTCCATGGGAAAAAGTTATGTTTCCTACTGAAATTTCACCTTTCATACCGTTGAGTCACGTTATTTAGTCCAATGTCACTTTTAGTGTGAATGAGGGGCTTTCCATGGGAAAACGTCACATTTCCTACCGTAATTTCACCTTTCATGCCCTTGAGTCACTTTACCTACTCCAATGTCACTTTTAGTGTGAATAAGTGACTTTCCATGGGAAAAAGTCACATTTCCTACAGAAATTTCACCTTTCATACCATTGAGTCACTTTACCTAGTCTAATGTCACTTTTAGAGGTCATGTGTGACTTTCCAATGCAAAAATACACTTTTCCTACAGAAATGTAACCTTTTATACCATTGAGTCACTTTACCTAGTTTACCTTTTTTTACCACTTTACCTTTTAGTGTGAATGAGTGACTTTCCATGCCAGAGTCACATTTACCACAGAACATTAATCTTTCATACAATAGTGTCAGTTTTAGTAGTATATTGTAACCTTTCCTACTAGAGTGTCACCTTGCCTACTCATACATGACTGTTTACTGACCCATTGCTTTGGAAATTAGCAAGGCGCATGTGACACACATCACTAGACAATACACAGTGCATTGTTTTTGGGGCTTTGACGTTGATGCCTGGCTTCTAACCTGACTGTAAACATCTGAGGGCTACTTCTAGTTGACGAAATGTGTGTACGTAAATGTTTCCTGCAACTGTGACATAAACACAAAGACAAGTAATAGTTTCAATCAGTTATCGCCATGTTGAAACTTTCAGACATGTTGGTTAATGTTACATTCACAAGCATGTGTTTCAAGAAAAGACATTTTGCACAATGTGTGTGCATCTGTAATTGCCTGCAGCCCTATTTTGGATGTCTCGAGCCTTGGCATCCTCCACTTCATCCTCCTCCTCCATTGGGGCCTGAACTTGTAGGTCACCATCCCAGGGGACATTAGTCCGCACACAAATAGTGTGCAGTATGGCACACACCAAGATGATTTTGCAGACCACTGGGGAAGGGAGTAAAGCAACCTCCCCCCGAAATGTCCATTCAGCGGAACCTGGCCTTCAAAAGTCCAAAAGTTCTTTCAATGATGTTCCTGGCCATGGTGAGTGCCTGGATGTAGGCCTTCTCGGGCTCAGTCTGATGGTGTGCATAAGCTGTCATGACCCATGGCTGGATCTCATATCCCTGGTCAGCTTAAAGTGAAGAGAATGGACACCTGTCAATACTTTGGAAAACTGTTACTGATACATGGCAGGCCATGAGCGTTATGTGTAGTTACATTGTCATGCAGATTTCTAACATACTTTTCACAATATCTGTTAGTCATACAGTTTTTAAGTTGACACTTTTCTCTTACATTACTCTATGTTATAGCAAATGGTGAGCACGGGCTGATACATCGTACACTTCTACATCATGACTGTCATGTTGAGCCTGTATTTTTCTGTGATGTCAATTTGGAGTTGCTCATGACCACTCTATGTTTTCCCACAACATGTGTGAACTTGCCAATTGTGATTATAATATTTGGGTGCTTGGTCCTCCCTAGGTAGATAATGACATACGAAACATGCCTTACACTGACATATGCATATGTCCATGGTAAACCACAGATGTGGGTGTTGGGATACATGACATGCCTTAGGAACCATGGAAGTGTCATGTAGACACCCCCACAGCCCCTATGGAAACCTCCTTTACACACACAGCAATGCATTGCTCTATACCCTTCCACCATTAAACGGAAGCCATAGTGGCATTGTGTGTCTTGACATTGGTACCTTGTGGATTTGCCTGAGACATATACCATGATACATGGTGCACGTATGAGCCACATCCCTCTTACTTCTGTTCCTATCTCCCTCAACAGGCACAGTCATGGATATTATGTCAACCATTTCTAGATGTTATTGGGAGTGTTCGGTATCAGAGTGTAGCTTACCTACAAGTAGGCCATTCCCACATTGTCCATTCCAGAATCGGGTCATTGATGATGCAGTGCCTGAAGATGTATGCATCATGCACACTGCCAGGGTATTTGACTAGCACAGTGCTTTCCAAACTTTTCATGTTGGTGACACACTTTTTAGACATGCATCATTTCGAGACACTGTAATTCAGTTTTCCTAGCAAACCGGAGGTTAAATTAACTGCATTTTTAGACATGCATAATTTCGCGACACGATAATTCAGTTTTACTAGCAAACTGGAGGTTAAATTAACTGCATATAAGAGATAAGGACAAATACATATGTCATAGATTAGAAATTGTAAATAACAAAATGTATAGAGACTTCCTACCTGGGAACAGAACTAGGTATGTAGCTAGAACTGTACACCCCCAGCTGCCCACCCCCAGCACTCGAAGGGTGCCCCCACCCCCTTCAGAACTCACTGTCAGAGAACTCCCAACTGATTGTATTTCTCAGCTTTCAAGTTGGCCCACTTGTAGTATCGCAAGCCTGTCCTGAACTCTATTAGCATTTTCTTGTGACTGTCAAAATATATAAGACCAAAGCATTTCGGTTAAGAGTTAACCAGCATTTCAATGTCAAGCGACCCGCGTTTAAACTTTGGCAATTCTGAAAGCTATGACATGAGGGCTATTCATATTTTTGCTGTGATTTTGCTGCCCTCAAGGTACCTTATGCCCTTCCTGCATTTACTTTGCTGTTCTGGGGGAGCTGAGCGGGTTTCGTTTCTTTGGGCGAAGTTATTAAGCAGACCAAGGTTGATGTTGTTTCAGTCCCTAATAACGTGCTCCTCATGGGAGGGAATGTCCTTTTACCTGTGGATCCACTTCCTCCTTCCCTCCTGACTCATGTTCCTGTGGCTCTGATGTCACCCGGCAACAGGACAAAAATAGACATTTGTAGTTACTGACGTGCCTCTCTGACGTTCTTGTGTTGCCTGACGTTGTGTGCGAACTGTTGTAAAAGCGTGCTTTTCAAGGGAAGCACGCTGCAGAGTTGCCGCTGCCCATGAAGAACGTTTTATAATTTGTACAGTTAATAGTGTAGTGTCAGCTCAAACGAACTAATACAAAGCACAAAAATGAAATTCTACCATTACCAACCCCGCTTACCTTCACTTACATTTGTTTATAGAGAATCATCATGTGATGAGGAAGTGGTACTCATGATCTTTTTTTTACTGCTCGAAGTTGGCGTGAATTTTGTGCCCGCGGCCGCCATCCAGCAGCTGAAGTCCACCAGGTCCGGCGTCCGCTGGCGCACCACCTCCATGGTGTAGCCCTGCAGCAGGTCAGTCAGGCCAGCCAGGGGGGCTCGATTCTCATAGTGGCGGTAGCGCCCGGGCGTCTCCGCGCCACAGGGGCTCAGACAGAAAGCAGAGCCCGGCGGCCACCGGATTGTGCCCCCCCACTGTTCCTCCTCGTCCCCGGGCTAACACTCCTGCAGGAAATGGGTAGCAGAGGTGCCACTGCGGACCGGACTGCGCATGTGCTGCGCATGCACACGCTCGCTCAACGGTCTCCATCTCCTTTCTCCGCGTACGTCTGCCGTACGAACTGCCATTTCTATTTGTACTGCATTTTAATTGACAAGCTCTCCGATTTTCCTTGGGCCTAGCTGGTGCTGTATAAAAGCATAAATACATTAATAAAACCGGCTTGGAGAAGATGAACTGCAAGTTCCTTAAGAAACTGATACACACCTTGTAATGCGCAGTACCGGCGTCATCGCGCGACACACTCACCCTTGGCAGGCGACACAGTACCGTGTCGCGACACAGAGTTTGGAAAGCTCTGGACTAGCACATTGGTGAAGAGAGTCCGATGGTCCACGATGGCCTTGACATTTATGGGATGGGTGTGTTTACTATTGTGATAGCGATGGGATATGGCTGCAGTGGGTACAAGTTGCACATGTTTGCAGTCCATGGCACTCAGCCCATGTGGGAACCCAGCGATGGCATAAAACCCTTGTTTCGTCTCCAGCTCCAGTTCCTTGGTGTTGAGAAAGGGAGGTAGCAGGTTGTCAGCCAGAAGATGGCATCTAGGTTGAAGGGAAGGAATGAGGAGAAAAATGGCTGAGAGATTTCAGCCACTCCGGCGGCTGTTGCTTTGAAGGACCGGCGCCAGCATATGTAGTACCGCCAGAAGCTTCACCTGTGGAGGGATGTTGGTATCCCTGTCAGCTGTTGGCTGTTGCCTTGGGGCAATGAGGTGTAGCAGGACTACAATAAACTGCCTCCTTAGCCAGTAATGGGTGATTACCTCATCCTCCCTGGGTCCTATTAGAGTGGTCCTCTGGTTATAAGTGCGCTCCTTCCGCCTGCGTTGCATTACTGGTTGTGAGGGGTGGTGTGGGGTGGGTGGATGCGGTGGGTTGGATGATGGTCGTCTCCTTGTGACTCCCAGATGCAAAATTACTAACTCCATGGTGTGGTTTTGGTTGCAAAACTGTCCTGTCTTGCTTCTCTTTATTTAGCAATGTTGATGCGTCATTTCCTACTTGAGGGTTTCACAGGCGCAGGAATGTTGACGTTACCGGATCTCTGCGCCACTTATGCTGCCACTGTATCACTTTTCTGAAATGTCACAAATATCCATGCATCAGATTTACACTGGAAATTATGCCGGAACATCTACCTTGTATATATTTATACTTACGTGACAAGGCAATTCTGACACAGGTGCCTTTTGGGGCAGGAGGCCTAAAAGTGACACAACCTCAAAGATTTGTCACCTAGTAAATTTGGAGCAGAGATTGCGCTGCCAATGCATCAAAAAGTTTGACGCATTGATGGGCCAAGCTCCATGTAAATAAGCCTCAATGAGTATTTGTCTTTCTCTCTTTCCCCACCCCTCTTTTTCTTTG
Source organism: Calotriton arnoldi (assembly GCA_963921515.1). Taxonomy (NCBI): domain Eukaryota; kingdom Metazoa; phylum Chordata; class Amphibia; order Caudata; family Salamandridae; genus Calotriton; species Calotriton arnoldi. Next base: position 1,162,211 of record CAWUFW010005520.1, on the reverse strand, counting down.
TCTGTTTGCTAGTCCCCATCATGGGTTGAGGATAAACAAAAACAGTTATTTAATAATTCCAAATACATATAAAATGTCTAATACATGCAGTCCAGCATTTCTTATAGCTTTAGGTGGCCTCGAATAGACACTTGTTGGAGTGTGATGGTTAGTATGGTGTTGGTACTGTCATTGGCAGCGCTGGCAGGGGCAAGGAATGGTGCAAGCTGCAGTGGCATACTGACAAGGGCCCTGGCACCTATTTTTTTTGCAAATTAAGGACTAGATGAAGAGATAAGAAAGTAGGACGTTGAGGTAAGGCACATATTTTTTTTATTGTCTGTCAATTGCTGATTGAAAATTGGAGGATATGCACAAAATGATCAGTTACTGACTGGCCATATTCATCACGTTTAGTCATACTCTTCCTTATCACAACCATTACATCAAGTCCAACCACTCTGCTGTGTTCGGTCTTTACTAAGGGCTTTGATATTACAGGAGCATTCTGGATAGGCCAGCCCCTTTTTATGACAAGTGTTTTCAGCATGTAATACTGAAGTATTTCTGTCTTAGAGGTGGGATCTATCTCATAAGTCATAGCTGTGATGAGGAACAGTAGGATTAAGAGGAATGAAGATTACCAATAAGCAATCTGATCATTCTGTATTTTTCCCAATTTGAAGCACAGATGTACTGCTAGATAGAGACACCAGACTCTAAAGCATGCATCTTATTTTACACCTTGGAAGCAGGAGATGTGTTTGTATTTTTTGGCTGACAGGTGATCATGATGTATTCATGATATATGAAAAGTATTTGAATTTATGGAATTTGTTTTAATTCACTCACTTTTAGTTTTCTTCAGGTCCAGCAGCTTCTCATATCCTGAAATATTTTTACATATATTTACTCACTGTAAATAAAAATGCGGAAGTCATTTCTTTAGGCGGCATTTAGAATGCATCCGTGAAGTTTGGTTTGAGCATGTCTGTTGCTTGTTTGAGTGCATTGTGGATTATACCTTAGTTAATAATATTCCTATTTACACAAAAGAAGAGAAATAATGCCATGGTTCATTGTAATCATTATGTTGATGATTTTGAAAACACGTATTTAATGAACATTCTAAGATGAACATCGAGTGAGTTAAAAACAAGAAGAGACTGATAGAAAATATAATTCTGCCATCTCTTCTGAAGAAATATGTGTAAATGGAAGTCACTGCAGAGCTGGCTTACTTCCAAGCAGCAGTTATCACAGTGGGAAAGACCATAAGTCGCAGATATAATAATATCTCTACAGGCAAGAGGCATTTATCTGCTATGGTCCTAATTGGGATTTCATGGTCTGAAGCATTATGAATTTCTCATTTATGTTCATTTGTTTCCGGCAAAGTGACTCCCTAATATTGTTCATGTTATTTGATAAAAAAAATCAAAATGAAACACTCTAAAATTAAAATGTGTACTGACTCCAGGCTATTGGTTCTTGTCCAGAATCACATTCCTATCTGTTGATAGACCCAAGCTGTAATATCCATAGCCTATCTGATACAGTCACAGATCATTAACCATCTGGTTCTCGCTTTCTTTATTTTCTCTACATAGTGTGAATTTCTTTGCAATATAGTTTTTATGTAAGCATTGCTCACACCATAAGAAGATACTGATTATAAATTATATAGCACATTTTTGAATATTACATTTATTTTTACACACTCATGCTGACCGATAAAACATTTTAATGGGATGTAAATTATGGGCATGGATCCAGTTAGACTGTAGGCTTAAGAAATGGCTTTAAGGGCAAGGGCGTGTGTTATGACCACACATCATGGCAACGAAATATGTTGCACCGGTCAGACGTGGCAGCCCTGTAAAGTTCTGCCATTGGGTAGGATAAAGAATGGGAATCTAATGTTCGATTTTGTAATATGTAAAGCTTGTTTTGCTTGAGATGGGTAATATTTAACAACTCAAAAATTCTTACACATATAATCAAAACTTGAAATGTATAAATTGGTATATTTCAAATGTTGGGGGAGGTTGTACCCCTGCTTACCTATTTTTGTGCTATCTTGCAGTGTTTACAGTATTGTCTTGACTTTCAAGGCCTCCCGCTTCAGCCACTCCCTGACCGCTCTTACGGTGCAGTGCTGTCTAAATTTCTTTAATTGACAAATGAATAAATAACATCTTCTTAATTTTCATGGGTAAACATTTTTGACTTTCTTTTTCTTGCCAATTGTAGGCACCCAACGTAGCAAGTATATGTTTCTTTTTGTCTTTGCCTCACTACTCTTTCCTACCCATCAAACCTGCTAACAAGGCAAACAGCCCAACAAACGTACCAACTACATCCACAAACACCACATATCTAATCCATTTTACCAACAACATTAATCTGCCAAACACCACTAAGCACCAAGGGTTGGGTGGGTGGAAACGTTTTTCCAATGCAGCAGTTTGAGCAAACTTTCACTTGGCCATTGCTCGAAAATAAGCCAATTCATGCAGGGCATGGTTTTGTGTCATTTCCTCCTCCCAACATCCATCTCCCCAAAGTCTCTGGGTCCATGATGGGTGGACTTTCATCATTGGATAGGATGGTGAATGAGACTTGGACATTGCATTTTGTGATGTGTAAAGGTCACCTTACTTGAGGTAGGTAACAACTTATAATGTTTTTCAGATATAGTCAAACCATCAAATCTTCAAGGTGACATCTTATAAATTTTGGATGGGGTTAATCCTCTCCTAGTGTATATTGCAGTGTTTATATCATTTTTCTAACTTTCAGGCCCTCCCTATTTAACCACAGCCTGTCTGCTCTTAGGGTGCAGTGCTGACTGATTTTCTTTACATGACAAGCACACAAACATCTTCTTACATTCGCTGGTGCATACTATTTTCTTCTTCTTGCTGCACAAAAATACCCATCCCCTGAGGGTCTTGGGGCCAGATGTACGACCTGTGAAAATAGCGACTCGCTATTAGAGAAAAATAGCGAGTCGCTAATAGCGACTCGCTATTCGCTGCCTACCAACACCACAGGCAACATGATTGCGAGTCGATATTCACTCGCAAAGCTATTTGGCCCACTCGCTATTTGCGAGTCGCTATTGTCTCGCAAATAGCGAGTCCCGTAGAAACAGCATTTTTGCACGCGCAATTTGCGAGTGTGCATGAAAATGGCAATAAAGCACTCGCAAACAGCTAAATTGTATAAAAAAAAAGACACTTCCTGTTTGAGGTGAAGGACCCCCAAAACAGGAAGTGGTGCCCAAATCAACTCCTGAACCAAAATCTAGCACATGTGCAGGTGCAGCAGCACTGTGAGACACTGCTGAGAGGGAAAACATGAGCAGCAAGGAGAGCAATAAGGGAAGTAAGCAGAGGCTGAGAAAGCGGAAGTTCCCAGATAAAGAGCTGGACATCATCACGGAAGAATGCTGCAATCACCATGATGAACTATTTGGCAGAGCCTCACACCTTCTGGGTGAAAATGAGAAGAGGAAGATCTGGAGCTGTATGCAGCAAAGGATCAATGCCCTGAGAGTAGCACACCGCTCCATAGATGACATAAAAAAGGTGGTATGACCTTCGGTCCAGGGCAAAGGAGAGGGTGGCAGCACGGCTGGAAGCAGCGAAAAAGACCGGAGGGGGACCATCCACTTCAGCAGACCCAACACCAGCTGAAGCAATGGTGGAAGCCACCCTGGAGAGGGCAGCTGTAGCAGGCTTTGGGAGCCTTGATACATCCCAGCCATCCATAAATCCTGGTAAGTGAAAATTGTGCATGTGATGTGTGAATACCCACTAACGCCTGTACTGTGCATGCATACTAATCAAACACAAGCAAACATCCATGTACAAACAACACTCAACAGTAGTGTTGCATCATGGGAGATGTAGTCTGTGACAAAATCAGTGCAGTGAGGGAATGACTTGAGCTGATAAACATTGTAAAACCACTGAAACAGTGAAACACATTGTTTATTATGTACTGTCATCTCTTTTGTCACATAGACACACCATCGGAAGCAGAGGACAGTGATGAGGATACACCGGGTAGCCAGGAGCCAGTGCTAATGGAGGAAGGGCAGGACGTTGGGGAAACGAGTGGGGACAGGTCCACTGACCTCCCATCCACTGTGGCTGCAACCACTACAGTGTCAACACCGACTGTCACCTCTGCAGCGCAGCAGGACACCACACCACCATGCCCTCCGTCCACCCGTGTGCGTCTGTCACGGAGAACCCAACAGTCCCTGCGTCGGTCCCAAAGTCTGTCCTCCACTGGGTCAACCAGTCAGGCCATGTCTGCTTCCATTGACAGGGAAATGCTGCACATACAGCGCCTGCACAATCAAATACAAAGACAGAGAAATGTCAGAATGTCCCAGGGGTTCCGCATGGTCACAACCAAACTGGCACAAAATCAGGCCAGGATCGAATCCAAACTGGATGCCCTCACCAGCACTGTGGCGGACTTAGCCAAGGAGTGGTCTGCAGAAAGAGATAATCAGAGGCGCATTGAGCGCAGCAGGGGACAGAAAATGGACAATCTTAGCAGGGCAATCAATATAGGCTGGCACATGCTACTAACAGACATAGCCAGCGCACACTTGGCCTACAAGTGGAGATGGGCCACTACAGTGGTGACGTAGCACGTGGCCTTGAAAAAATTACAGCTGCAGTGGAAACAATGCAGACGAATCAGATAATTGGAAATGTTGGCATTGCTGGCACTGACAGTGAAGTGTCAAGCCGGAGCAGCATATCAGCCTCGGAGACACCAATGTTGCGCAGCAGCCGCCACCTTGGGCTGGGTAGTGGCGCCTCTGGCCAGGCTACACGCAGGGGCAGGAAATGAACGTTTTGTGGTCCCCATACATCTTTCATGTGCCTTCATTTCATTGGTATTGGTGACGAAACCCATTTGTTTTCCATTATGTGGCATTTTCCTACAGTTACTGATGGACACGTTGTCCTACTTTGAAAATGGATGTATGAAAGTGAAAATACCAATTGCTATTCACAATTTGTTCTGTGTTTTGTACAGTTGAGTGTCTAGCTGGTGTGTACATAACTTTCAGAAAACATTGTTGGCAATCTGGTCCCTGCGCCTTCTCCCCTCTGCTGCAGCACTACCATCCCTTGGTTGTAGGGCAGGTGGTCCCGGGCCATCATCCTCAGACTCTGTGTCAGACACATCCATGGGCAGTCCACCCCTGCAGGCCATGTTGTGCAGCATGGCACTTGTTGCCACAATTTTACAGACTGTCTCTGGCGCATACTGCCGAGCTCCACCACTCTTATGCAGGCATCTGAAGCGTGATTTCAGTATTCCAAACGTATGCTCAATCACTGTCCTTGTGCGCCTGTGTGCAGAGTTGGGAGACAGATACGGTGTGAGGATCCATGGATGCAGTGCATACGCACTGTCACCTGTTGTGAGACATATGATGTTGATGTTAAATGCTTACAGACAAGCAAGTATAGGTACAAAAGTCTGGGGACAGGTGATAACATTACCTAGGAGGTATCCATCATCAAAGTCACCTCTTTCTAACCTTTGATATAGACCACTGTGCCGGAAAATGAATGCCTCATGGGTGCTTCCAGGGTATTTGGCTACAATATCTGTGATGATGTTTTTAGCGTCACACACTACTTGGATATTGAGGGAATGTGTGCTTTTTCTGTTACGAAAAATGTATTCAATGCGGGATGGTGGACATATGGGCACGTGTCCCATCTATGCACCCTATGACCTGTGGGAATCTTGCTATCCTGTAGAAATCCATTTTGTCTGGTCTAATTCCTCATTATCACGGGGCATGTATATGTGTTGATGTATGTGGTGTAGCATTGCGTCTAGGAAATCATGGAAAAAAAGCGAAAGCACACTCTGAAACACACCACCAGCCCCTGCAATGACATCCTGGTAACTACCAGTGGCCAAAAGGTGGAGGGAGCATAACACCTGCACATGTGTGGGAATTGCATTGCTGCGCAAGGTTCTACTCTCAAGTTGTGGCTTCAAGGTGTCAATGAGCTTTAGTACGACCCTGCTACTTAGCCTGTACTGATCATAAATCTCCTCTTCTGTCTTATCCAACAATGTCAGCCTGACTCTGAATATCCTCTCCTGTCTTCTTCCCCTCTGCAATGCCGCCATTATCCGCCTACTCCTTGCTAACACATACAGGGCAGCCATTGTGGAAAGGTTTGTGATGCATTCTGGGTGTGTTTTTATAGGTTGATCCTGATTACCACCTGTTTCAGCTTAGTGGTAAATTGCATGCGCAAATTGGCTTTTTAGCGCGTTCTCGCAAATTGTGACTGGTCTGTACATGCGATTTTGCGAGTCGCAAATTGCGATATGCAATTTTGATAACGCAAATTGCATGCACTAATATAGGGAGTCGATATTTACTCGCTATTTTTTTTGGGCAATTGCGAATGCTTTTTGTACATTGGAAACTGCCATTTTTGCATGCGCAAATCATTTTGCAACCGATTTTGCGCATGCAAAATGGTCGTACATCTGGCCCTTAGTTTCAGAAAAACAGAAGAGGAGGGGGGTCCAAGGGAAATTTAAAGACTGGCTAGGACAAATTCCACAGACATTAATGCAAAACACAAAAAGTCCTCAGGTCTAAAGTGCTAGAATAGCACCAACAAAAGGGACTACAGCAGAGATATCTTGTTGCTAGTGGGTAAGTCCTTTAATTAGGACGAAATCCCATCACCCACCGAGGTGGCATGCTTCATCATCTGGGATTCTCCTCTTGGCGGAGACTCCTAGCCCCGCCAAGGGCTACAACCCCCTCACTGTGAGGGAGGAGCTCAGGGATGTTTTAAGATTCCTACTCTACAAAAGGATATACTAAAATTCTCAAGATGTGAAACATTAAACTGGTTGAGTAACGGGCGCACCTGGCACTAGGTATTACTTTACAGGGGATTATATATATTACAGGGCCAATCGGGCCACTGGTATAACCAACATATCTCACAGTTAGAGGAAACAACCAGTAACTTCTGGTAACATTGCACTTAGCATAGAACCTCATAAAAACACATTACCCCTGGTGCACTAGAGTAAATACTTTAGCATACCCTTATTAGGGAAAGCCCATGTCATCAAATAGGGCTACTACCATTACACAAAATATGGATGCAACTTCCTGAGGCGCTGCAGATCAACCCACCTCATAACATCAGGGCATAACACATCATGGCTAAACATCTGCAAAAGTATGACACATCTTACAGCCACATCAGCAAGACAGTAAACATGTCTGCATATTCCCAGTATTGTCTGTACACCCCTACCACGTAGGCATCAGGGCCCACTGCCCGCCTTTCACAGGAACGGCAGCACTTCTTTAAGGAGGGACGTGGGGCCCAGGCAGGGCAACAACAATCATGCTCCCCTTGACGGAGGGGCCTCGCTGGGTCCCCCCGCGTGTGGATTGACCTCACGGCAGCTGCCTGCAAATTCGTGTTGGCTGATGTGGGTCTGGGTGGCCTTTGGCAAGGAAACACAAAAAAGAAATGCCCCAGGATGAAGTGGACCCGCCCTGTCGAGGAAGAATGTCCCCGGAACCTAACACACCAAATGAGGGGGCAAAACCTGCTCCCAGTTTCTGCGGCTTCACCAGCCCTACGATGCTGCAGCCCGGCTAGAGCCCTCCTGAGTATCGCTGTCGGCTGCAACTCCTGCGCTTGTGGCCTGCCTCACTTTGGTTCCCGGGCCGGGAACAGTGCCCGTCGGTACCAGGAGTGCCTCTACTGCAAAGAGAGTGAAGCGGCGCGGCTCCTACCTGCCTTGAGCGTGCCCTTGCTGCCCCGAGGCGTCCTTCCTTGTTGGTGCCTAGCAGACTCTGTCCTTATGTGGGGCTCTCCTTGAGCATCGGAGCCCCGCCTACAACCAGGCTGCACCTCCACCTGGCTTCCGGCCTCTTCCTGCACTGCGCTGATGACACAGTGTCTTCATGAGCTTCTGGGGGCGTGGGTAGGCAGCGCCAGGAACTCCGGTCGCCCAGTAACGCTGCCGGCTCACTGGCACGGGCAGCTCCCTACTGCCCCGGGCTCCTGCACAACAGGCAAGGTGACCGTTCCCTTGCGAGTCCAAGGAGCGTATGCCCAGAACTTTCCCAACGCGCAGGGAAAGCAAGCGGAAAGGACCAAAGCGCTCCTCCCAGGCAGCACGAGTGAGCCCACCCCTTGGGCAATGGATTTTGCAGTGCTCTCAAAGCGCGGTGATAAGGGTAAAAGCAAAGTGCTCGGCCTGCACTTAACACTCCAGGAACAAAGGCAGGAAGCGTGAAGCGCTTCCCCAGCGCTTGGGCTTCTCCAGTACAGGGAGGCAGTCCCCTCATGCTGGATCCTTTGGAAAGTACTGGGGGCATGCAGTTCCAGGAGAGCAGGCCAGCAGGCCAGCACAAAGGGTCCCTGGGGCTTAGATGCAGTCCCTCTAGCAGCCCAGCACACCAGACACAGTCACAGTGGTGGTTCCCTGCCCGCCCAGCAATCCTTTTGGTCCCACGCAGTCTCTTCTGTTTAATTTCAGCTCCAGCAGCCTGCCGGCCGCAGGCTTCAAGCAAGCACTCAGCAGCCCTTTTCATGGGGGTCACAGCCGCAATACTTATACCCCTTAGTGTCTTTGTTCTCCCCCTGCCACAGGGCTCTGCGCCCGGTCCAAACCAGTTCTGGGGGCACTCACACCTGTCTCTAAAGGTGCACCACCACCCCCTTTGTCAGTGTAGGCTCTGGCCCCAGACACACCATAGGGGGGCAGAACCAGCATTGTGGAAGGCAGGCACAGTCCCATTCAGCCCCAGGTGCTACTCCTCCCACCACTCCAAATGCAGATTGGCCTATTCAGCCTAATGCTGATTCACCCAGCCCCTGTCACTCCAGAGCCAGACATGCAATACACATCAGACAGGCACAAAGACACATAGCACACAGAAATGCCTACTTCTAAAAGTGGCATTTCTAAAATAGTGATAATAAGTCTGCGAACACCATTGCGCAGCATTTATTACCACTATTCCAAACACATCAAACTTGACCACTCTACTCCTCTCAGATGAGGAATCACCACTGAAGCACATATCAGGGAATCCCCAATGCACTCCTATGAGAGGGCAGCCTCACAGTAGTGAGAAATCAAAATGGCTGTTTGTAACTACCAGGACATGCCACACAGTTAAGGCACATGTCCTACCTTTTACCTACAATGCACCCTGCCCATAGAACATGCTTGGGCCTACCTTAGGGGTGACTGATATGTAGTAAAAGGGGAGTCACAGACGTGATCCCCACTTTTGTGCAACATCACAGCAGCAGTAAACTGCGCGCGTGGGCCCTGCAATGGCAGAGGCTTGAGACAGGTTTGAAAGGCTACTTTGGTGGGTGGCGCAATCAGCGCTGCAAGCCCACCAGTAGCATTTAATTTATTGGCCCTGGGTATCTGGGACACCGCTTTACAAGGGACTGACAGGTAAATTAAATTAGCCAAACAGGTGTAGACCAATCTTACCAGGTTTTACCATAGAGAGCACATGCACTTTACACTGGACAGCAGTGATAAAGTGCCCAGAGTCCTAAAACCACCAACACCATGTCAGAAAAAATACCAAGAGGAAGGCAAAATGTTCAGGGATGACCCTGCAAAAAGGGCCAAGTCCAACACAACTCCCTTCCAGCCTAAAGCCAGGGTAGACCAATCATTACCTTGATGGGCTTCCCTGCTTGGGGTGATAGAACACAGATGCGGGCCCGCAACTGCAGGGGCACACTCCAGTTCTACGCCAATCTGAACCCATGTGGTTCCCTCTGTCAAAGCTCCCAGGACCAACAAAGCTACCCCACTGGGACTCCCTAGCTGTCCGCGGCCAGGACCAGGCCCTAGGCCATCCAGATGTCTCTGGTCCTTGCCATCTCACAGAGTGGGGGCAGTAACCCCTGGTACATAGTATCCATTCTCCACTCTTCCTCTCATCAGTGAAGTTCTAAACTGCCACTGATCCTCCAACCTAGGGTCCGCACCCTCAGGCTGACCAGAGGACTCATGCGAGGCCCTCCTCCCCCTACCTCTCCTTCTGGGGTCCCGCACTCTCCTCCTAGGAGAGGCACCCTCAGTACACAACTCTCCTACCAGTTCAGGACCTCTCTCCTGCAACTGGTCTCCCAACCTAGGATCTAAACCCTCAGGTTGAACCGGGGTCAGGGGCGAGGACTCCCTCCCTCTGCACCCCCTTCCATAGTTCTGCACCCTCCCACCTGGAGTGGTACCCCCAGAAGACAAAACGGTAGGGACACTGGTTACAGTTGTCCTTCTCTCCAGGTCAGGCGGAACCTGAACCTGGCCTCCCAACCCAGGGACTAAACCCTGTGGCTGAGCACCCGCCTGGCATACCAGGACTTCCTGGGGAGCACGCTTGCCCCCGAGGGTAATACATACCTCATATGTTACGTGACAGTCTGCTTGGCGCTGATCTCCCGACCCCTGTTCATCTGACAGTGCGCAAAGACCCCCAGAACAGAAGTGGTGTCACCATGGTCACTCCTAGGAGGCTCAGCCCTTATGGCTGGCCCTTGACCCACTGGTTCTCCCACTGGGGACTCTCTCCCCCTCTCACCCCTCCATCTGTACTTCTGCACTCTCCACTCAGGAGTGGCACCGCCAGACACCAGAACCGATGGAGCTCCACTTACAGACCCTCCAAGTTCTCCTGACACTAGGAGATCCCCCTCAACGGATGGCGTACCAGTACAGCCTGGGCTCCCCACCTGGTGTTCCCTTAGGGAACTCTCCAGGCCCTGAGACTGGGTTTTGGGCACCTTAGGACACATCCCATCCTCACTCCTTCTCCGCGGAGATAGGACGTGAGTCCCTACACCCCTCCCACTACACCGGGACCTATCTGGGCTACTAAGAACCTTTCCCACCACCCTGGGTTGGGAAATACCTGAGCCACTCCTCTTAGGGTCACTCCCCAATGCCTCCTCAGACCCTCTGGCACTCACCCAGAGGTCTGCCTCCCGAGCAAGCTCCATGGGATCAGAGAGCTCACACTCCAACAGGTGTTGGCGTAACCCTGGCAAACAACAATGGAACATGTGCTCTCTGACAATCAAATTGAACAGCCCTTCAAAATTGTTTGCCGTCCTACACATCACCCAACCTTCCAGTGCATCACAACATTCATCCACAAACTCCCCCCAAGACTGGTGAGAAAGTTTCCTACTGCCCCTGAACCTCAACCTATACCCTTCAGGTGTGACACCCTCTTCCTGGGAACTAGGTACCACGCTCTGGGATCTGGGAGTGCGACTTCCTACACTTGACTCACTTCTGCTGCCACCACTGGACCCCACCCTCACTGGTTAATCCAGACCACTAAAACTACACTCAGGGGACATATCCTCAAGAGTTAGCTTTTCCCTGGCGAAGGCCCTCTCTGCCTCCGCCATCTTCTCCTGCGCTAAGACCCTCTCAGTCTCTAGCTTTTTCTCTTCAAGGACCAACTCCTTGAGTCTCAACACCTGAGCCAGCAAGGCCTTTTTCTCCTCCACACCCAGCTGCACTATCTCCTTGGCATGCTCTAACCTGAGCCTTTCCAAAGCCAGCTGGTGCTCCCTTTCTTCCCTCCTATCTACCCACTCCTCTGGGGACAGGGAAAGGGATGGGGCACTGCCCCCGGCACTGAACCCAGCAAGGGACTCCCTATCTATGGGGTCCTTTCTATCTACTGGCGTCCCTGCCCTGTCATTTTCTCCCTCCTGTGCAGACTCTTCAGGGCCACCCTCAGACCCACCACCTTCTTGGTATGCAGACAGGGCACTCTTTCCCTCATAGTACTCATGTCTCCATTCACCCCCCTGCCATTGGAGCAGGACTTTCTGGAGGCTTAGCGGGGTGTCTGACCCACTCACTGCTATATCTCTGTCCTCACAGAACCCCCTCAACTCCAACATACTGTATTTGAACAGATCACCTACAATAAAGGCAGATTTCCTTTTTGGCAAGGCACTATGACACAAGTGCAACACAAGAGACTTAGGTGTAAAAAGCTGCAACAGAAGTACACAATAAAAAATGACTTTTGCAAGGAGAAATAATAAAATCAGGAGAAATCCCCAAACATGTGACTGACTAAAATGCAGAGCTTTGAAGTGCAACCATGCGTCACTGTGGTACTGCGCAAACGCAAGTCCTATCCTCACCGCTGACAACCAATGTTAGAAATGGGATTTCTGGTTGGCTAGGGCAAGCGCCTAAGCCAGGCAGAAACCACCACTCTAGTCAGGGCAAGGGAGTTACACGCTGAAGATAACCCCTGCTCACCCCCTTGGTAGCTTGGCACGAGCAGTCAGTCTTATCCCAGGGGCAATGTGTAAAGTGTTTGAGTAACACACTCACACAGCAGCAACACACTAGTCACACCACAAAAGAAACTCCACACAGGGTTATATAAAAAATAGCCTTTGTATTACTCATAAAACACATTAGAATGCAATCACATATATACACTGTGCCACCTGGCACTAGGTATTACTTTACAGGGGATTATATACATTACAGGGCCAATCGGGCCACTGTCATAACCAACATATCTCACAGTTAGAGGAAACAACCAGTAACTACTGGTAACATTGCACTTAGCATAGAACCTCATGTAAACACATTACCCCTGGTGCACTAGAGTAAACACTTGTAGCATACCCATATTAGGGAAATCCCATGTCATCAAATAGGCCAACTACCATTACACAAAATATGGATGCAACTTCCTGAGGTGCTGCAGATCAACGCACCTCATAAGATCAGGGCATAACACATCATGCCTAAACATCTGCAAAAGTATGACACATCTTACAGCCACATCAGCAAGACAGTAAACATTTCTGTGTATTCCCAGTATTGGCTGTACACCCCTACCACATAGGCTTCAGGGCTCCCTGCCTGCCTTTCACAGGAATGGCAGCACTTCTTTAAGGAGGGACGTGGGGCCCAGGCAGGGCAACAAAAATCATGCTCCTCTTGACGGAGGGGCCTCACTGGGTCCCCCCGTGTGTGGAATGACCTCACAGCAGCTGCCTGCAAATTCGTGTTGGCTGATGTGGGTCAGGGTGGCCTTTGGCAAGGAAACACAAAAAAGAAATGCCCCAGGATGGAGCGGACCCGCCCTGTCGAGGAAGAATGTCCCCGGAACCTGACACACCAAATGAGGGGGCATAACCGGCTACAAGTTTCTGCAGCTTCACCAGCCCTCCGATGCTGCAGCCCGTCTAGTGCCCTCCTGGGTATCGCTGTCGGCTGTAACTCCTGCGCTCGTGGCCTGCCTCACTTTGGTTCCCGGGCCGGGAAAAGTGCCCATCGGTTGCGGGAGTGCCTCTACTGCACAGAGAGTGAAGCAGCGCGGCTCCTACCTGCCTTACGCGCGTCCTTGCTGCCCCGAGGTGTCATTCCTTGTTGGTGCCTAGCAGACTTTGCCCTTAAGCGGGGCTCTCCTCGAGCACTGGAGCCCCGCCTACAACCAGGCTGCATCTCCCCCTGGCTTCCGGCCTCTTCCTGCACCGCGCTGATGACGCAGTGCCTTCGTGAGCTTCTTGGGGTGTGGCTCGGCAGCACCAGGAACTCCGGTTGCACAGCAACGCTGCCGGATCACTGGCGCTGGCACGGGCAGCTCCCTACCGCCCCGGGCTGCTGCATAACAGGCAAGGTGACCGTTCCCTTGCGAGTCCAAGGAGCGTATGCCCAGAACTTTCCCAACGCGCAGGGAAAGCAAGCGTAAAGGACCAAAGCGTGCCTCCCAGGCAGCACGAGTGACGCCACCCCTTGAGCAACGGATTTTGCAGCGCTCTCAAAGCGCGGTAATAAGGGTAAAACAAAAGCGCTCCGCCTGCACTTAACACTCCAGGAACAAAGGCAGGTAGTGTGAAGCGCTCAACTCTCTGACTACAGGCTGGCGGGAAACATCACATCACAGGCTCTTAACACACACCTCACACGGCTCTCACTCCCTGCTGCCCTCTGTCACCCTCTGCCATCTCACCCGGCTCTCACTCCCTGCTGCCCTCCTTCACCTCACCCGGCTCTCACTCCCTGCTGCCCTCTGTCACCTCACCCGGCTCTCACTCCCTGCTGCCCTCTGTCACCCTCTGCCATCTCACCCGGCTCTCACTCCCTGCTGCCCTCCGTCACCTCACCCGGCTCTCACTCCCTGCCCTCTGTCACCCTCTGTCACCTTACCCGGCTCTCACTCCCTGCTGCCCTCCGTCACCTCACCCGGCTCTCACTCCCTGCTGCCCTCTGTCACCTCACCCGGCTCTCACTCCCTACTGCCCTCTGTCACCCCACCCGGCTCTTACTCCCTGCAACCCTCTGTCACCTTACCCGGCTCTCACTCCCTTCAACCCTCTGTCACCTCATCCGGCTCTCACTCCCTGCTGCCCTCTGTCACCCTCTGCCATCTCACCCAGCTCTCACTCCCTGCTGCCCTCCATCACCTCACCCGGCTCTCACTCCCTGCCCTCTGTCACCCTCTGTCACCTTACCCGGCTCTCACTCCCTGCTGCCCTCCGTCACCTCACCTGGCTCTCACTCCCTGCCCTCTGTCACCCTATGTCACCTCACCCGGCTCTCACTCCCTGCCCTCTGTCACCCTCTGTCACCTTACCCGGCTCTCACTCCCTGCTGCCCTCCGTCACCTCACCTGGCTCTCACTCCCTGCTGCCCTCTGTCACCTCACCCGGCTCTCACTTCCTGCCCTCTGTCACCCTCTGTCACCTTACCCGGCTCTCACTCCCTGCTGCCCTCTGTCACCTCACCCGGCTCTCACTCCCTGCCCTCAGTCACCTCACCCGGCTCTCACTTCCTGCCCTCTGTCACCCTCTGTCACCTCACCCGGCTCTCACTCCCTACTGCCCTCTGTTACCTCACCCGGCTCTCAGTCCCTGCTGCCCTCCATCACCTCACCCGGCTCTCACTCCCTGCCCTCTGTCACCCTCTGTCACCTTACCCGGCTCTCACTCCCTGCTGCCCTCCGTCACCTCACCTGGCTCTCACTCCCTGCCCTCTGTCACCCTCTGTCACCTCACCCGGCTCTCACTCCCTGCCCTCTGTCACCCTCTGTCACCTTACCTGGCTCTCACTCCCTGCTGCCCTCCGTCACCTCACCTGGCTCTCACTCCCTGCTGCCCTCTGTCACCTCACCCGGCTCTCACTTCCTGCCCTCTGTCACCCTCTGTCACCTTACCTGGCTCTCACTCCCTGCTGCCCTCTGTCACCTCACCCGGCTCTCACTCCCTGCCCTCTGTCACCTCACCCGGCTCTCACTCACTGCAACCCTCTGTCACCTCACCCAGCTCTCACTCCCTGCTGCCCTCTGTCACCTCACCCGGCTCTCACTCCCTGCTGCCCTCTGTCACCCTCTGCCATCTCACCCAGCTCTCACTCCCTGCTGCCCTCCGTCACCTCACCCAGCTCTCACTCCCTGCTGCCCTCTGTCACCTCACCCGGCTCTCACTCCCTGCCCTCTGTCACCTCACCCGGCTCTCACTCCCTGCAACCCTCTGTCACCTCACCCAGCTCTCACTCCCTGCTGCCCTCTGTCACCCTCTGCCATCTCACCCGGCTCTCACTCCCTGCTGCCCTCCATCACCTCACCCGGCTCTCACTCCCTGCTGCCCTCCGTCACCTCACCCGGCTCTCACTCCCTGCTGCCCTCTGTAACCCTCTGCCATCTCACCCGGCTCTCACTCCCTGCTGCCCTCTGTCACCTCACAGGCTCTCACTCCCTGCTGCCCTCCGTCACCTCACCCGGCTCTCACACCCTGCTGTCCTCTATCATTCTCTGTCACCTCACCCCGCGTGTGTGGCAGCCCGGGCTGAGACAGCTTCCCGGGCACACACACAGCGGCACCCGAGTACTTCACAGGTCTTTAAAAGACCATTTGCATGATAACGAGGCTTTGTTGTATTTCACCTCTTCTTAGCGCCCCTGCAGCTCCACTCGGACTATCGCTGGAATCGCCCGGCCCCCATAGAGCAGAGTCTGTGTTTGCTGACACTCTGTAAAAAAAAACAAAAAAAACACAGGTATCGATGTCTGCAAGGTCCGCGGGCCGCCAAGGAAGGCTTGCCGGGCCGCTGGCGGCCCGCGGGCCGTACTATGAGTACCCGTGCTCTACAGGGATACTATCCTGAAATGTTTCAAATTTTCTCTCATAAACCACCAAGGCATGATGCAAATGAAGGTAATGATAAAACTGTGAGACGTGGAGCGTGAACTCCACCTGTTGGTCTCGAAAGATTTTCATATGATTATATGACCACACATCCCCTAGGGTCGAAATTCCAATCAGGTCCATTGCCTGAAATCCTGTAGACACCCCAAATATGGGAGGTTTGTACCATGCCACAGTGGCATTGCCACTGTTAGGACATTTTGAAACCTGATGGACCTCAAAGCAGCGCTCCAACATAGAAGGTGTATCCAAGTAACCTTGGGGAGGGAATTGGGGATCATACCCCTGTACAACATATTGAACAATCAGTGGCATTCTATCCAGGGTAGTTCCGACCTCTACAGGGGATCCAGCCGGTCTCCATGCAACCAGTAATTTTGGGGAATCAGCTGCGCTGCCCAATAGTAGAGCTGTACATCTGCCCAACCCAGTCCAGCCCCATATGGAGAGCTGCGGCACTTCGCATACGAGACCCGCGGGACCGTTCCTGCCCACAGAAAACATGAGACCTTGGAACGTAAGTCCAGAAAAAACTGCTGCTGGAATATGTGGGGGTAGTTTTGGAATACATGCAACAGGCAGGGGAGGAACACCATTTTAAAGAGCGCACTTTGACCCATCAGCGAGAGGGGCAGGTGCTCCCAGAACCAGAAAGTATTCCTCATGTCACCAAGCAAGGTACCGATATGCAACTCCCAACTTCTGGTACAAGCGGTGGTGATTTCCATGTCCAAATACCTAAAATGGTCTCTTTCATCCTGCAACTGTGGGATAATTGGAGTTGTAGGAGTCTCCCCAGCAATAGGGAAAAACATTGATTTCTGCTAGTTCTCCTGCAGACCCAATACATTGACATCAATTTAAAGTATATTCATCACTCTCAGAACTCTCTGAATTCAATCTTGTTAATATAATGTCTAAAATTAGCTATCCCTTCCTGATTTAGTACCCACATTTAAAGGGAGAGGTTGTAGTACAGTTATTGACTCCACCTTGGAATTCGCCAGAATGTTACCCTTGCTTACTCTCTTCTCTGTGGAATGGAACATCAGTAGCAATCACAACCCATTAGTGCCGCAGTTTAGCTGGTTTGAAGTGGGGTGTAGGTCAACCACCATCTACAAGGAGCCCTTGAAATTGCAGGACCAAGGTCGTAGATCTTAGATGGGTCAAAATTGTCCCGGTTTACTTTTTAAGTGATTTGATTCAGAACTGGCAAGGAGATTTTGAGAACTGTTTATTGACAGACTCCTCGAATCAGACCATTTTAGATTCCTTTTCTAATATTGGCATGGCAGTGCAATTGGCTCTTATGGTAAAAGCAAGAAGGGGGGGTAATCCAAGCCCAAAGTGGTTTGATAGGAGTTGCTCATCAGTACATAGTATGCTGACGAAGGCCTTAAAGCAAAAGCCTGGACATAAGGAGTCAATACGGAAACTCTTAATAAAGAGGCATGGGAAAAGCTGGTGGCCACGTGTGAGTCGAGTGCCAGCCCTGCTTTTGGGAAGATAGTAAATCAGCCCCTTTTCAATGAGCCAGAGGTACCTGAACAGAATCAATCTATTCCTCCCAGGCCTGGATTAGTCATTTATTTTAAATCCATATATAAGGTGGCCAATACCATGCCCCCTAGATCAGGTGCTGACTCTCCTATGAGTAGAGGGAGCCCTCTTAAGTTTTTTGTGAGCAAAGTCACAGAGTCTATAGCAACCCTTCCCGCACATAAAGCTACGGGCCAGATGGAGTACCTGGGGAACTCGGCAAATCATACGTGTAATTATGGGCCCCTTTGATTACTCAGCACCTCAATGCAGCAGCTCAAGGCCATTCTCCTGCCTCTTGGAACAGGTCAGTTATTGTACTGTTTTTCAAAAAAAGGGAATAATGCAGACTCTACCAGCTATCAGCCCATTTTCTTAGTGAATGCTGAAGTAAAGGTTATAGGGAGAGTACTGTTAAATCATCTGAGGGATTGGTCAGAGAATGGATACCTTATCTAAGACATCCAATTTGGTTTTAGGTCCAGGAGAGGGACTATAGAGCAAAATCTTCATCTTTATCTAATAATCTCCAAGTATACCAAGGTGAAGAAGGAGGTGATACACTTGGCATCCATCGACATCAGCACAGCTTTTGATTCAGTAGATAGAACTAAGTTGTGGGCTGTGTTGAGGTCCATTGGGGAAGGGAGGGCTCTCATTAGTTTATTGATTGACTTGCATGAGGGGCTGGAAGCATCAGTAAGATTTGAGGGGTCCAACAGGGCTGCATCCTAGCACCAATGCTCTTTATTTTATATATTAGTTAGATCAGTGTTTAGTGGCAAAATACAAGGATGTCCCCTTGATGGGTAATAGAAGGGTTGTTATGTGCATTTGACATCATGCTCATAGCTCGTACAGGTAATAGTTTACAGCTTTGAATTGATTACTTTTATGATTTTATGGGTGGCTTAGGCATGAAAATGAATTCCTCAAAATCTTTGACTATGGTGTTAGGGCCAAGGAAAACAAAAACCAGAACCCATGTGATTAGGGATCAGCAGATTAGAAGGACAGATAATTTTAGCTATTTAGGCATGTGGAGAGATGTGAAATTAAATTGGGTTTCCCTAATTATGGCTCCTGTGCAATCTTTTAACAGAGTGACCCATTGCATTGATGCATTTGCAAGAAGGCTGGGACATCCACATCTTAAATCTGTATTGGATCTTTATAGAGCAAAGTGTGTTCCCACAGTATCCTTTGGCACAGACATTTTGGGATATAAGCCTTGCCACCCCGTTCAGGTGACACAGAAGAAATTCCTCAGGAAGACTCTGAGAATACCGCAATCGGTAACTGCAGAAGTCGTCTATGAAGAGCTGTGTATGGGTTTTGTCTCATATTACTTTCAAATCCACCCTGTTCTATTATGATTATTTGTCTGGCTAAAAATAGATGTGGAATTCAATAGAATTATTTTGAAAAGTGTTTGGGGTTGGAATATGGCTATATATTTCCATGTGTAGAGTACATCAACGATATGCTAAGTGTCCTAGGAAGGCCAGAGTTGTTCTCTTACCCAGAGACAATTTCAAAATCTGATGTGAGCTGGGTTAAAGAGATGTTTCAGCTGTACAAGGGGGAAAGAAGGGTAACAAGGTCTCTGTCCAAAAAGTATGTTGGCATTACGTGACAGTCAAACTTTCAACTGAGTGTGAATTACACCTAACACTTGACATGCCAGTCTTTCATAGGCAACCTTTGTCGTATTTTCACCTAAATATGTTCCCCCAGTAGCTAGTCAGATGGTACAGACCTTCAGAACCTGCAATTTGCTCTTGTGATAATGTTACTGCACTTGACACATTACACATCATTTTTATTTGTCCAATTTTTGAAAATCTCCGATCTAAGTATATCCGCCCTTTATTGCGGCCATTGGGTTTTACACAAGCGAGGCTGGCCTTACATTACCTACAATTTGTAGAGAGCCATACAGGTTGTTTTACATATCATGGTTTTTAGTTGGAGTTTCCCATGCCTCATGAAGAATGGTTCTAATGATTTTTGCTGTTTTTAAAGATCATTTATCGTATGTGCTTTTATGATAAGTTGAATAAAGTGATTTGAACTGAGCTGAACAATCCTTGAGCCGTACTCCTTATTTGCCAACCAGTATAACATTTTGCTTGCCTTGTCTACCTTTTCATACAATCTACTTTGTGAATGCAACCATCTCGTCTGTACAGTGACCAGGAGTTTTTGCTTTAGCGCCAGTCTAGCTCGGTGGGATAGGCGTTCTGAATCCTGAGCCAACTGGGCTATTCCCCTCCCTTCTAACTGCTGAACTTTACACTCTAGATCCATTATATAATTTCTCCTATCTGCCTGCTTACCCCGATATAGGCCATGGCGGAGCCACTCAGTACTGTCTTGCAGCCTTCTCAGTAGGTTGTGGCTGAGGAGACCATGTGTTTATTAATCTGGAAATATTCAACTACCCCCTCCCTCAGATGTTCAACCATGTCATTTTCTAACAAACACCAGGCATTTAATCACCATATCCCTGGCCTCCCCTGATGTGTGTGCCTGATGTTTATTTGTATGGGGGAGTGGTCCAAAAGTGCCCATGGGAGGATGAGCACCACAGCCACTGCTTAGAGTTCCACTTCTGGGACCAGTAAGTAGTCAATACAGGATTGTGTGGCATGCACTGGGGAGTAATACGTAAATTGACAGGTGGTCCTGTGATGTATGCTCCAGGTATTGGCTAACCCTGTCAATATAAACTGCTGGAAGTGGGATGTGCGATGAGACGCAGTTGACGCAGTGGGGTTGTGATGTATATCCACTGCAGCATTAAAGTCCACACCAATTACTGTCCTTCCAGCAGGGGTGCTAAGCATGAGCTGAGTCAGGGCATAAAGTGTAGCCTTCATCAATGTGGGGGGTGGATTCACAGTTTGATAGACCATGGGTTACCTTACAGGTTACCCATCACCATAATATATCGCCCCTGATCATCTATGAAAACATGAGGCACTGACAGAGAGAATATCCTACACAGCAGAACCGCCAAACCCCTTGACCCCATAGTAAGTCCAGAGGCATAAATCCGGGATTATACATGTTGACCTAGGAACCGACAACGTGTGCCCAATAAGTGCATCTCCTGCAATAGGAGGACATCAAGATCATGGTATTTGTCATACAGCATAACCGCACTGCATTTGGTTTTATTATTCAAGCCATTCGCATTTCAGGACGTTATGCAAAATTCCCCCTTATGCGCCCCTGGAAGGTTCTCAACCATCTCGGGCAACACTACTCGGTGACCTTTAAGTTTCGCTGTCAGATGAAAAAAGGACCAAAAACTAAAAGCATGCAACCACAAACTACCCCCTCTCCCCAAAACCTTATTGTCAGGATCACTCCCTGTGCTCTCATGCCCACCACCAGGGGGCAGAATTGTGGGGCTTTCCAGTGTTCTAATATGCTTCCAGACACTCCCCTGCATGCATATCCTGACTTCCAGGCATTTGGACACTATTTAGGATTTGACATCCATTCCCAATCCATGCCAGGTTTTGTGGAAGCCAGTCTGCTCATGCTGGAAACTCCATTACCTATAATCCCCTGCTCACTGCTTTGTCTCCACCCCTGCAGGCCAAGGATAGGTGGAGGAATTCAGCTCGCCTGTGGCTCGCTGCTGTTAGCCTGCTCACACCTGATGCGTGTGATTATTGTGGTCATTGTAGCTGTTTTCCGGTGAGAACGATCCTTGTTTCCTGAGCTTTTGATGTTCCTTGATTCCTTTTTTTTTTAAACATAATTTTATTGAGTTTTTTATTGTCATAACACAAATGATTCATATTCAGTACAAGTGAAGAGGTAACAGTCATAAATACAAATGTTTTATCTAAATGTTTAGCGACATGATGGATAATCGTACATAATAACTCCAAATAATGCAGTGCCATATGGCCTAAGAAAAAGAAAGGAAATTGACAATTCACTTGTATAAATGAATATCCGAATATTAGATAACTCGTATTATCTAATTATCTAAACCTTACCACACTATAACAAAAATTGGAACTTTCCCCCTCCCCCTGTTCACTGGTCCACTACTGTACAGTGTGACATATCAAAAGATTGTATTCATTCAATGAAAAACAAATAAGTATAGCGCATAAACATTTATAAATCCCTAGGCAATAAGTGACGTGGAGTAGTACGACGTTACATAGTTGCGGTAAGATTAACTAATGGGGATGTGGGAGATGTGGGTGGAATGGACCCGACCTGCGATGTCGGAGGAGTTAGTGTATCTATGGCTTTAAATGTTTCCAGCATTTGGTCCCATTCAAGAGAGATAGGAATCCTACGCAGCCCTCCGAATTCTTCTTGCCTAATAGTCGCACTCTCTGCAGTACCCTATCAGATCATTTCAGTTTGCCAAGAAAGTGGTGTAGGGGGAGAAGCAGACTTCCACCTCATTGTGATGGAACGTTTTGCTATGAGTACGGCCAAGTGGGCGAATCTATAGTGGACCTTCTGTCTCTTGGGGCGCTTATGCAGGCCCAGTAGACAACTGTCCGCCAAACACCAAACAGCCGTACCAGTAACTTCCTGCACTCTAAAACTGATTGTTTGCCAGTACACCCGTAAGTGTGGGCACCCCCACAACATATGGAGTAGGTCCGCGTCTGCCTCCTGACACCTAGGGCAGGAAATCTGTGCGTTAGGGAATATGCGATTAAGGCGGTGCGGTGTGAGGTATGCCCTTTGTAATATCATATACTGTATGTACTTGAATTTAGCGTTACAGGATACTTTCTTAGGAAATTCTAAAATAGAGGCCCACTCCTTATCTGTCACATCCCTCCCCAACTCCAGCGACCATTTGGCTCGGAGTGAAGTTAGCAGTATTCCTGAGTGTGCCCGAATACCCCTATATAGCCAGCGGGTAAGGTGGCGTACCTCTCCCATTAGGTATATGGCATATACTAGTTCGTGCTTAGGGGGTTCGGTCCCATCAGGGGACCACGGGAGTGTGACATAATGAGAGATAGTGGCATGAAGGAGAAACAATGTTGGAGGGACCCCCTTAGTACGGATAAAATTATTATGATCTGCTAGTGTGCCTTCAATGAACAGTGCTCCAATTGTTGACACACCTTCCTGTACCCATGGGGATACAACTCTTTTCGAGGTTAATCCATTCGCAGTTGGTATCCCAAGCAAGGGGATATTGGGAGAGTATGGGGGGGCCCTTTTGGTGTATTGCAGGGCCTTCTTCCAGTACATTAATGCTGTCTAGAGCAAAGGGGGAACTGAGGGTGGAATCTTGGCGTGTGGCAAGAGTAAAGTGTGAAGAGTGCCCTGGTTAAAAAGCTGAGGTGTATAACCAATTTCCTGGATGTGTGGTCCCGCTAGCCAATAAGATAACCACTGTAGTTGACTGGCCATGAAATAAGCTCGAAAATCTGGGGCTCCAAGTCCTCCCTCATCAGGTCACAACGGCAATTTGGCAAGGCCCACTCTCCTACGTCCTCTACCCCAAATAAGTTCTGACAGGAGTGAATCAAGTGTACGAAAAATGTAAGCTGGGATGATGACCGGTATATTAGTAAAAAAATATAAAAGACGGGGGAGCATCACCATTTTAGAAATGGCTACTCTGCCCATCACCGACAGTGGTAGTGAGATCCAAAAAGATACCTGCATCCGGAGTGATCTGATTGCCTTCATCAAGTTGCCATCTATAAGGTCTTCGGAGGTTCTATATATTTGTATACCTAAATACTTAAAAATGTCTGGGGCGGTCGTTAATATTAAGTCATCGAAGGTTACTGAGTCTGGGGTATCTTTATGGCGCATATAAAAAGCATATGATTTATTTGCGTTAATGACCAGTCCCGATTTCTGTTTGAATTGTTTCAATATAGTTGAGATGGGTTCCAGGTTTGTAGTGAGATCCTTTAAATATAGAATAATGTCATCCGCATATGCGGACACTAAGTGTGTGGTATTATTAATTGGGATCCCCAGATCTATGGCCTCTTTGCGGAGCCTAATGAGTAGGGGTTCTAATGCTAATACAAACAGCAGCGGTGACAGGGGGCATCCCTGCTGGGTACCCCTGGCTATAGACTAAACAGAAGATATATGAGAGCCAGTCCTGGCCCGAGCCGTAGGAGCGGAATATAATAGTTCTACCCACCTCAAATAACCTCTTGGAATACCACATTTTTCCATAGAAGCCAGCATGTAAGTCCAATCAAGTGTATCAAACGCTTGTTGCAAATCAAGAGAGATGCACCCAGTTTTACAAGAAAGGTCCGCTGCAGCTTCCATTATATAGCGGAGGCGTCTGATATTTAGGGAGGTACTGCGGCCCGGTATAAAACTACATTGATCAGTGTGATTAAGTTTTTGAAGGTAGGGGAGGAGGCGCTTAGCCAAT
The DNA here is from genome assembly GCA_963921515.1 of Calotriton arnoldi. Lineage (NCBI taxonomy): Eukaryota > Metazoa > Chordata > Amphibia > Caudata > Salamandridae > Calotriton > Calotriton arnoldi. Next base: position 1,138,001 of record CAWUFW010005520.1, on the reverse strand, counting down.
ATTTTACTGAGTATTTTATACTCTGTAGATAATAAAGAAAGGGGGCGGTAGCCTGACATGTCATGGGGATCTCTATTCGGTTTGGGGAGAGAAGTGACTAGCACTTGCATGGTTGTCAAGGGAAGAGTGTGCCTCTCTAGCGCTGTCTTATAGAGGTTCTCTAAACGTGGGGTCAGTTGCTCAGCATACGCCGAATAAAATTCTGCAGGTAAACCATCCAGACCAGGAGTTTTATTTCTGGGGAGGTCCTTGATGGCTTCTTTAATGTCAGATTAGTGATAGGGGCTTCCAATTCTGATTGAGCATCTGTTGTTAGTTTAGGATATGTAAGGTCATCCAAAAAGAACGCTAAGTATTCATGTGATACAACAGTTGGAGCGCTGTATAGGTTTTTGTAATACGTACAGAATGCCATATTGATGTCTGCTTGAGTAGAAACAACGGTACCATCCGGAAGAGAAGTTTCTGTTATCAGGACAGGGGAGGGAACATCACGTATAAGGCGAGCCAGAAAGGTCCCTGATTTATCTGCTTCTTTATGACTATACTGAGTATATGCACTATAGTCTATTAGGCGAAGTTGTTCAAGGAGTTCAGCATGTTTAATTCTGGCTTCTTGTAGCTGTGCTTGTTGAGATGGATGAGTAATAGCCAAGTTTTCTAGTTTATTGAGAGAGTCTTCTACTAAAGCTAGGTTCTTGTGCGTTTCCTGCCGAGCTCCCACAGTGGCCCCTATAGCCGTGCCTCTAATCACTGTTTTAAATGCATCCCATTCGACTAAGCGGGAGGAGGCGGATTTGTCATTTTCCGCAAAGTAATTAGTAATAGCTGTACCTAGTGTGTTTCGAAAAACCCCGTCCTCCAGAGTTTGTGGCCATAGCCGCCAAGTGGGGACCAGAGTGGAAACCCTCCCCCATTCAAGTATTATTTCAAGCGGGTTATGGTCAGACAATGTTTTCCCGAGGTACGTAGACTCAACAATCTGGGACAACAGGGACATGGAACAAAAGATTCTGTCAATTCTAGTGTGCAACTGGTGTGATGGGGAGTAGAATGAATATTCCCGACTATTGGGATGTTGTGAACGCCATACATCTTGTATTGTCCAACACGTGGCCCAAGCATGTAGAAACTCTGCATTTTTGGTGGTTGCCGCACCTCTGACCTGGGGGTGAGAACGATCTAAGTGGACCTCCAAGACAGAGTTAAAGTCTCCGCCAATGATCCAGGGGTATCCTACCCAATGCATTAACATCGCGTTTAGGTTAGTGAGGTAAGTATTCTGTTCATAATTTGGGGCATACATACTGCAAATGACTATTGGGATACCATCTAGTTTGCCTAGCAAAAGTACATAACGCCCTGCTGAATCTATCCATTGTTCCATTAACACAAAGGGAACCCCATTCCGAAACCAAACAAGTGACCCTCTGGCGAAGGCGGAGTAAGAGGTGTTAAAAATGTGTCCTTTCCATTTTTTGCGCATTTTGCTGACTTCTGAATTAGTTAAATGTGTTTCCTGAATAAGAGCTATTTGGACTTTTCTCCTATTCAGCTGGGCATAAATTCTGTGACGTTTGTGGACTGATCCCATTCCCGCACATTCCATGTCAATATTTTGTATTTACCTAACACTGCCATACTGCATCAAACCGATACAAAGGAGTGCCCTAGGGAAATGTGAGGAATACAATACATTGCGTGACATAGGGTGGACCAGGAACCAAAAAATCCCTCCATGAACTATAACATCCAATACTAGGGCCAACAATCAACTTACGTTGGTCCAAACAAATACCGAAATTTACTAATTCCAAACGGTCATACAATGCAGTAACTGCAGGGAGGGGTGGGTCCTATACTGTGCATGCCCTAACAATTACATACAGAGCTACACTCATGGCGGGACCCTATAGTATGTTAGACTAAACAGAAACCTGGGGAGAAAAAAAACCCAAAGGTTATCAGTACATTAATAATGTCGTACTTCCCATCATCAGGTCAAGATAAGGCCATAATCGCGGGAGATCCACAGGGATCGATCTGCAACTTCAGCCAAATAAGTCCTTTACAATTTGCGGGGTAATCGAGGGAAACAGGATATCATTGCTGTCAGAGTCCGACGTCATCGTGTTATCATCAGATTGTTCCAGGGATGTGACTTGTGTGGGGTCACGCATGGAGGCAGCCACCGCCAGCGCCGACTCCTGTTCCATTAGGGCCTGCTCAGGTGATGGTTTTTTAGTGGACAGTGTTCGCGTTGTCCTTCTGTGACGGGACCCAGGCTTGTTTGTTTCTGTCTGAACTCGTCGTAGTTGTTGATCTATAGGGTCCAGAGCCTGGGAGGGTAGAGTGGATTCAAGCCAAGCATTTGCTGTCTCAGGACAATCAAAAAAGTGGGCTTTCTGATCGTAAATAATCTTCAATCGTGCCGGGAACAATAGGTCATATTTCAGATTGAGGGCCTGAAGTTTCCGTTTGAGTGGTTGATAGGAAGCTCTTTGACGTTGCACTTGCACTGTATAGTCTGGGTAAAGAGAGATCCGGGTATTTTCATACTGAATAGGAGCATTTTCTCGGGCTTTTTGTAGTAAATGGTCACGGTCCCTATAATTAAGGATACAGGCTATAAGTGGTCTGGGTGGCATTCCTGCAGTTGGCCTGCCTGTAGGGATTCGATGTGCACGTTCCACACAGAAGAAGGTAGAAAGACCTTCTGGGGCTACATGATCCTTCAGCCATTTTTCAACAAACTGGGTCGCATTGGGGCCTTCTGAACGTTCCGGGAGCCCAATAATGCGGACATTATTGCGTCTGGCCCGCCCTTCTGCATCTTCGACTCCGTCGAGCAGAGTAGTCACCTGCTGTTGCATTTGTGACAACTGAACAGAGTGTTCCTTATGTTGTGGTACGAGGACCAGCAGTGTCTGTGCATGATCTTTGACCGTGTCAGAGAGTTTATTATGATCTGCACGCAGGAGGGTAAGGCCAGAGGTGAGAGTGCCAAGTTGTTGCTCAATAGATTGGTGCGAGTCCTTGATTTCAAGGAGAATTTGGTCCAACTTATCAGAAGGGGGTGACATGGCCGTCTGTGGGACACAACTTATTGATGATGTTTGGGAGGCCGAGTCGGAATCCCCCTGAAGTGGTGTTTCCGTGGCAGGCATGTCAGGTTGCTTCCCCTTTGTACATCCCATCACAATGCTTGTGGTGCAGTACTAGAGTAAGAAGGGCCACACGGTTGCGGTCTTAAGGCAGAGAGGCTGATATATTGGTTGTGTCAATGAGCCAAGCTAGAGTGGTGGTGTGGCCGTAGAAGGGTGACAAGAGTTAAGCCATATACTCTAACTGGTGTAGTCATTAGGGGTCAGGCGAGACAGGGCCGTGACCTACCTATTTAACTTGTTGCGCCAACCAGCCACCGTAAATAACACACTAGGCTAAGAGAACCTCACTCGTGCTGTGTAGTGAGGAGTCGGTCAGACCCAGTCTGGAGGGCAGGACCGGCGGAGAGCAGCCGGCTAACGGCCCACTCGCTGCACCATGAACCACAAGGGCCCTTAGGTATCCATTCAAACGACTCCTCGGGTATGCACTAAAAGTCCCTCGCAATAACAAGAGGGGGCCACAGCGCCACAACGGGTGATCCAAATAACCCCAGACAATAGTCAACATAGTCAGGGCTGTGCTTTAGTGAGGGACACATCGCTCAGGCCATTCAGGGTGGGCAAGCAGCCAGCCATACAGCACTGATCAGTAGTGGAACAGAGCCCTAAGGGGCCGAGGCAAGAGAAGCACGCCAACAGTCAATCCAATCCAAGCATGGGGACACAGTCATTACCGCTGCAGCCTGCTGCTGATTAAAGGATGAGGCGGTACACTCTTTGTCTCAGTCTGCCCACTATTCAAGTAGATTACGAGGACCCGGCCCTAACCGCTTCGATAGTGGGGGAAAGAGCGGCAGTTAAATTTCAAAGGATTCCAAACCCCCCTTGAGTTTCAGTCACACGTACTGCCTCACCTCAGTGCCAGTGAATGAGTATACTCCGTTTGTGTGCCGCTGCATCCGGGAGCAAGGGCCAAGAGAGGACAGACCTGCCCCTCAAGGAGGACACACCAGCAGTATTGGTGCACAGGCCCCAACGCCCGCGGGGAGGCAGGAAACACGCCGCTGCCGTCAAGGCCAAGTGACGCAGCTGACCTGCCGTGTGATGGCAGCACCTCACCGGGCTACGTGCAGGCACCTCTGGGGAGTCGGCGGCTCCGGCAAGGTAGGATCAGCAATTGTTTTCCGCCGGTAGGGCCCCTTGTTCAGTCAGCGACCCTCGGAGCAGTCCCCCACACAATAGGGAAAGTGCGTCACACTGCACGGGTGTAACGCTCAGGTCCGTCCGGTACAGGGGCACCCGCCCCCAGCCAATGGTGCACACATCTCCAGGCAGGTCCAAGGTCCGCAGGGGGCCGACTACGTTGTCGCGCAGAGCCGCTCCGTACCGCGATCGGTGAGCAGCCTCCGGATGCCGTCTCCTGGTAGGCCGCACCCCTCAGCTTCGCTAGGCCAGGGAGTGTGGTGTCAAGGCTTTTCCCTGTGATTGCGGGGCTCCACAGGGTTGGTAGTGCAGCCAATCGATCCCTGCTGCCCCACCGTCGTATAGGGGGAAAGTTACAGTAGAGTTGCCCCCAGGTTTCTCTGTAAAGACAGGATATTCCGGGTCCCAGCCGGGAGCTCTGTTAAGATGCGGCCGACATGCTTGGCAGTTAGCCACGCCCCAGATGTTCCTTGATTCCTGAGCTATAGCTATTCCTTGTGCCTGAATTAGCACTGCCTCCAGTGCTACCTTGTTTCCTGAGTTCCTGAGCTATAGTTATTCTTTGTTCCTGTTCCTGGGCTTCAGCTATTTCTTGTTCCTGATTTGCACTGCTTGCAGTGCTCTCTTGACTCCTTGTTTCCTGAGCTGTAGCTATTTCCTCTTTCCTTGGACCAGTACTGCCTGCAGTGCTACCTTGACTCCTGAAGCTTTATTAATTCTCGGTTCCTGAACCAGCACTGCCTGCAGTGCTACCTTGACTCCTGAAGCTTTAGTAAATTCCCGGTTCCTGAACCAGCACTGCCTGCAGTGCTACCTTGACTCCTGAAGCTTTAGTAAATTCCCTGTTCCTGAACTAGCACTGCCTGCAGTGCTACCTTGACTTCTGAGCCTTAGCATTCCTTGTTCCTGACCTGCAGCAGTTTCCCTTCTCCTGAACTAGCACTGCCTGCAGTGCTACCTTGACTCCTGAGCCTTAGCATTCCTTGTTCCTGACCTGCAGCAGTGTCCCTTCTCCTGAACTAGCACTACCTGCAGTGCTACTTTGACTCCTGAGCTTTAGTAATTCTATGTTCCTGAACCAGCACTGCCTGCAGTGCTACCTTGACTCCTGAGCTTTAGTAATTCCCTGTTCCTGAACTAGCACTGCCTGCAGTGCTACTTTGACTCATGAGCTTTTGCTCAATTCTTGTTCCTGCCCCAGCACTGCCTTCTATGCTACTTTGCTTTCTTGATTCCTGAACCTGCACTATTCTAGTATACCCTTGTAGCCTCCCCTTCTGTATATCCTTTCCCAGTCCCTGCCTTTCTTCCCATTTCCTTGGTTCCAGTTCTAGTTTGCTGTCTTTCTATTTCTGCTGTCTTGCTTCTGTTACCTTGTATGTGTGTTACCTGCTTTCTGCTAAGTGTGCCCTGTGATTTCCTTCCTTTCCTGTTAAGCACTCCTCCTTGCTAGCTCCTTGTCTATTGTGCTTGTGTTTAGTTCTACCCCTTTGCTGTTACTGCCTTGCCTGTTCCTGCTTGATCGCCAGGATCCGTGGGCACAGCTGACTACCTAGGTGGTGTTTCTTGTTCACTGTGAGTATTGTCTTTGAGTTACTGTTATAACATCACCATAGGTATAAGCTTCACAGACCCTGCCTTTGCATACATATCCTATATGTGGGTATTTTCAGTCAGTATCTGTAACAGCAATTGTGGGTGAGGAACTTACTGAGCTTCAGTCTTACCGTGTGGAGCTCCCGAGTGCTTTACCCCACATTCCCTTTATTGTTAATGTTGTACTATATATATGTCTTGCACATCCGTCCTGGGTGTCGTTAGTCTGAATGCTAAATTGCCCTGTGAGTGCCCTTCCTTTCTGAGTCTTAGCCATCTTGTACAGGCTTCCCCTTTGGATCTCTTTTTCTCCTCTGACTCCTTGTGTGATCCTGGGCAGCGCTGTACTACTCTTTCTGTGTACGTTTTCTACCCAGTTCCCAGTCCTTGCCCAAGTCCCTGACTGTGTTCCCCACATAGTCCCGGACAGTCCCTGACACTTATACTTCGGAAGCATCTGTCACCGGTATAGAAACAAACCATCCCACTAACCTAAGAAAATAAAAGTGAGACAAAAAAAGGGAAAATGTGACAGAAAGCTGTAATTCTTAGGGGAGCCACACTGTGAAGCCCAATTTGGATGCACCAACGGATCCCCAACAGCTCAAGAAAATAGTAGGCACTTCAGCTGGAGACTAAAGCCATCCCCAAACACGTCCACACTAGCGGTCTAGAGTCCTGCCCACACCGACTTCCTACTCATCAGTGGCCGGCTCACCCCTAGGAAGCCTTATTTTAAGTGTCTCCAGTGATGATCCCAGGATCACATCATGATTCTTTGGTGGACCCTTGGTCTCCTGGCCCCCCATTCCTGCCAGATTCGAAGTCCATCTCTAGGGTGTCATGGACCTGCCCCACCATCCTCCTGTTGGTGGCCCGCCTAGCTTTATTTTCTGATGTCACATGCGACTCCACTCCTCCTTGGGGGGCCCACTAAGGACCCCATGCCTGGGATGCCGGCACGGCCATCCCGGAAATCTCAGGCCATTCCTCCACCCAGGCCTGTTCCAATGATTTGAAGAAGAGTGCTTTGTCATTAAACAGGACTTTTAGCTTGGCTGGAAATAGTAACATGTAAAGCAGACCCATGGCTCTCAAATTTACCTTCACCTGATCAAAGGATCCTCTTTGATGCTGCATCAACTGAGTGTAGTCAGGGGAGATCAGGAACGTTGTAGAGTCATATTTGAGCTCCCCCTTCAGTCATGCTGCATGCAGTACAGTGTCTTGGTCTCTATAATTGAGAAAACAGGCAAATAATGTGTGTGGCTTTGCCCCACGGGGTGTATGTGGTCCTAGAGCCCTGTGCACCATCTCAAACAGGGTCGTCCCCCATCCGTTCATTCCGGGAACCCCACAAGTCTCAAGCTATTGCTGTGGGCCAACCCCTCCGCATCCCTCACCCACACACACAATTCTGAATTTATATTTCTGAGCTTGTGGAGATCAGTACACATGGCTGGCAATTCATCCTCCAGGGTGGAGATGCTCCCTTCTCGCTCAGTGACTCCATCCACCACCTGGCGGAGATCCTGTCTCACTATGTGAACGCTGCTGCCCACTGAGCCAATCTGGGAAATCAGAGACTGTCTAGTGTATGGTAGGATGATATCAGTGGATTTCTTGGTGCCGGCCTCCTCCTCTGGGCCATTACTGCTCCCACCAGTCCCCCATGTGGAATCTCCGGCCCCAGTAGGGCTTTGGTAAATGTGTTCATTTTTGCCTGTTTTTTTGGGGGGGGGCATGTTCTTATCCTTTGTCAATGTAAGCTGAAGGTCCTGGGGAAGGGTACAAACAAGGGGAAGAGAGAAGGACCCACCAGGCGATCAGTGTCCCTGGCCCACGAGCCCCGTCACCAAGCAGCACGTGAAGCCCTCCATCAGCCCGCAAAAGTCTGAGCGTTCTTTCAGGTATATGCCTGGATGCTGCAGAGGATTTCCAAACATGTGACTCATCACTCTTTGTCCCCCCAGTACTTCTTCCAGGACGGTGGCTCTCAGGATGAAGGAGAAGGCATCAGATAGTCACAGTTGGTGGGTCAACAGAGTCACCGATAGGCCCTTTACAGGCCATGGAAGAATGGGGGGTGAGTAGGGGGACACAATCCCCGCCTACACCCCGGGTTTCCAGAATCGCCGGGTAAGGTTCAGGAAGGCAGCCCTAATAGTCACGCAGCCACGGTGTCCTCCGCCAGTGCTCGCCTGGGCCTCTCCAGCTCACTTTCATTGCCTCCTGGCCCTAGGCCAGCCCCAGCCTAGCTCCCAGGGCAGCCACGAAGCCAAGCGCTGTACGATGTAATCATGCAAAGAAAGATGATTTGGGGATTAAAGGGCCATCAGGCAGGAGCTCAAGGGAACACGTCTGCCATCTTGTGAGCTCTGGCCACACCTCCTAGTGTAGTTTAATAAGCACTTAACACAAACGTGGAATCAAAGCTCCCAACAGTCCTCTTGCAGTAACCCTAGCTGCAACAGGCAAAATCCTGCATCTGTGTGGATCTGTCTTTTGCCTCTGGAGCCATGTCATGTAATCTCATCCTCAGGAAACTAGACTACACTTCAGCTCTCTCACTAGATATTACATGCTCAAAAAACACATTCATGGCTCATTGTTCAGAATAAATGTCAAACGACTGTCACGCAGTGCTCCACCCCTCAATAAATAACTCCAAAATTGCAAAACTGTGCTCTTATCTGATCCAATGCTCTGTCCATCTTCTGTACACCGTTCACCAGACCAATTAAGACCGAAACCTGAGGAGTTCACTTTATAGCTTTTCCCATGTAATATTGCTATCTGGCTCATCTGAAGAAATTTCACAACACAAAAATCTTCAGAATTAAACTTCGAACTGTGATTGTTCCAAGCACCCTGAATTGAAATAAAAAACGGACCGTGTTCTCACTTCCTTCGAAAATAAAACATACCCTTGATTAATATAGGGGAAGACCCCTAATAGGAGAACATCTTTGGTGCCAGATCAACCCTCCCCCGCAAACTTGTCCCCACAAGACCAAAGCACTGGTTCCAGCAATCTACACTAGGCAGAAGGTACGCTTTCCGAGACACACCTCCAGCTGACTCCCACGGACTCTGAGGTGAGCCAGACTTTAAACCTTGAAAATACAGTGGGGCAAGAGGCAGTGCAGACTCCAGCAGGATCTGGTGGTAAGGGGGTATGTCTCCAACAGAATGAAGATGATCTACCCACAGCTGGGGGCTATGAGTTACCCCAGCTGCCTGGTCCTATTGTTAAGGCGGATGCTCTAAGTGGAAAACCTGCTGTCAACCGGGGGCCTGAAGCAGAAGGCGGAGATACATTTTTTTCCTTGTCAGAAATTTCAGACTGGTCTGACTCAGATAGTCAGGACCATGTATCGGACTCTAGCAATTTGAATGGGGGGCAAGATGAAATTCAGGTCGATACTGCCACACTTAAGAAGGGGAAGAATCTTCGTGATAGAGGCAATAAAAATGAAACAAAAACCTGAGGTCTTCTCTGGGATAACTCCATCTCCCCAGTATTAGAAGGAAACATGGCAGCAGCCGGTAATACTAGCTACAGGAGTAGCTGAACCCTTCTCTCTGGAGTCTATATACCAAAGTATCATGGCCCCCAGAAAAGAAGCACACATTGAAAGTCCGAGAGTCCAGACAGCTTGTAGGAAGATGCAGGGAACCATTGGTAAGATCTCTAGACATGCTCTGAGTTTGTGGAAAGAATGAATGAGGTGGAGAGCAGAGTGAACACGCTGGAAAATGAAGCCTCAACTCATAGAGAAATGACAGTGACACTGGAAAATCAAATGTCAGACACCCAATGGAAGCTGGAGAACTTCGAAAATAGAATGAGACGGAATAACTTAAGGGTTTTGGGCATTCCAGAGGGGGCTTAGGGGGGAGATGCCTTATAATTTACTGTCAATCTTCTCAAAGGGGCTCTCCATGAGTTAGGAAATTGGGACTGTGCTCAAGAAATACAGAGCGCACACAGGTTCCCATTTAAGCAGAAGAAACCTTCACTGTCAGCAGGGAGTAAACCTCATGCTATTCTGATCTACATAGGGAATTTTCTCCTTCGTCAGGTAATTTATTATCTAGCCCGGCCAGACCGGCAGAGGTATTTTAATGGGCATACTTTCTTTGTCAGGCCTGATTACTGCCATTCCACAGTACAACGTCGCTGATGACTTCGCCAGCTGATTCAACCCTTTCAAAATAAGGGAGCTCAGGTCTTTTTATTGAATCCTGCCAAACTTAAAGTAATCTGGAGGGAAACCCCTCATTTTTTCTCGTCAGAAATTCAAGCTAAAGAGTTTTTACAATCTCTTGACTAAACTCTGTGTATGCTGGGGGTATCAACAATGGTGCTGCTCTTTCTCTAGCCATATTTTTGTTTCCCTTTTTTCTTCTTGCCTGTTTTGGGCATTATTGATAGAATTGCGGTCGGCTGGGAATGCGGGAGGGCTCCCACTCCATCACCGGACCTGGAAGGTCTAGCCGTTTGTGAGGGGTGGTGTGGCAGAGGGGGAGTGGGGTGGGGGAGGCAGGTCAAGGTGTTAGGGGAGTGGGTAAGCAGTTGTTGATTGTTTTTTTTTCAAATATATGTCATGACACTCGTATTCATTTAAGGAGGAATTAAATGATTTCTATGGTTAATTACAGCCAAGTGTACCCTATGGAGAGATCTGTTATTAAGAATTTTAAATACAAGGATGGTGGGTAAAATCTGTATTTGCTGTATATGTGGCCTCAATGATAAAAAAAGGGGCATGTTGGCTAAGAGCCTCCAATTCAAGTAGATTGATTTAGTGTGCCTTCAGGAGACCCACATACCCTGGAGTAAGCGATGGTGGTTGAGGGACTTAGGCTTCAATATGTTAGCAGGCACTCGGCAGAGGACAACAACTCGAGGGGTAGTAATCCTAGCAAGACATGGCATGGGAATTTGTAAACAAACTAAAGAAGACAAGCTGGGGCGCTGGGCTATCGTAGAATATAATTTAGCAGCTAATAACATCTCTATCTCGACCTGCTCTATTTATGGATCTAATTTAGATGATCCCGATATATTGAATTACTTAAGTGTCGAACTTGCCTCATGGCCACACCCCCTGATCCTCTGTGGCAACTTTAATATACACTTAGACGGTGATTTTAATTTAAATGCTGATCTACCGTACCGGGGTAGAAAAGTAAGGGTCTTCAAGGCCCTGCAAGGCCTGGTGAGAGAACATGGTTTGGTCGATAGCTAGTGCAAGCATAGATTAGCGGATCCAGGATTCACCTTTTATTCAGCCCCTCATAATAAACTAGTCCGGCTGGACTATTTTTTTGTCTCTAACCAATTGGCCAAAATAGTTAAAATCGAGAGCTCTCCGAGGATCATCTCAGATCATAATTCTCTAGTAGCTGAATTTCCATTGTTTGGTGTTACTAGAGCTCAGAGGCCTTGGACCTTTGAAAGGAAACTTCTGTATGATGAACCATATCGTGATCACATGGCTAAGTGGATTGCCGAATTCTTTGATATTAATAGAAGCACAACCTCTGAAACCATAGTTTGGGATGCTTTCAAAGCAGGGGTTCGAGGGGAGACCCTGAGCTTTTCCATTTCCGACAGAAAGCGCAATAGGAGGAAATTCGAAAATGGTTTCAGCAGCTAAGGACAGCTGAGCTTGAACTTATGGGGAGAGTAATTGAGGGACAAAATATCGAGGATTGTCAACAGGCAATTGCCATTACTAAATCTAAAATCCATCAACATTTTGGATCGGCGGTGACAGCCAAATATTTGCAGTAGAGGTCTGAACTATATGAACTGGCAGAAAGTACCGGGCGGGTCTTGGCAAAACGCCTGCGACAACGAGAGGTGACCAATCGAATCTGTAAGATTAGAGACCATCCAGACCAAATTCAAGACTCTTCGGTAGAAGTATTGAATGTATTTAAAAACTATTACAAACAGCTGTACACTGAGGGATTGACTTTGCCAGGGGTAAAATCTCTAGAAGATTTCTTTAAAGATCTAGAAACGATGGAGGTCACTCATGTACAAAATGAAATCTTTGCAGCCCGATCACCTGGGAAGAACTGGAGGTTGCCTTAACTTCTCCAGCCCTTGGCAAAGCCACCAGCCCCGACGGCATTCCCCTAGAGTTTTACAGAACATTCTCGCAGTCCTTGTGGCAAGATATAATGTAAATATTCCAGCTGGCCCAAAGGGGTTAAGTCCCCAGTTCATGGCAGAGGACAACTATAGTCGTATAAAAAAAAGAGGAAAGCCTGACTTGACTCCAGCATCATATAGACCCTTCTCACTTATAAATTGTGATAGCAAGATATATTCTAAAATACTTGCAACCAGGCTGGGTAAGATCATCTCCCCTCTGGTTTCAATCCGTCAACACGGATTTATCCCCGGCAGGGACACGGCAGATCATGTACGCCATGTCATAGCCCTTCTTGCCTGGGCTCAGGCCACGGAATCACCGCTGTGGGTAGTCCTGTGAAAGCGTTTGAGGGTCTCCTGGCGGTTTCTGTGGTTTGTCCTACAGTGGAAGGGAATATGTGGGGAATTTATTCAGGCAATTAAGGCATTATACCTATCACTGAAAGCTGTAATTCGCATTTCAGGGCAGGACTCAAATCTGCTCGATATCAGCAGAGGCACTAGGCAGGGGTGTCCGTGCTCTCCTCTGCTTTTTGCTCTCTATATTGACCCCTTTCTAAAAAAACTAGAGCTAGATATTAATATTAAGGCTGTGAGGGTCAATGATATCGACTATAGAGCACTGGCGTTTTCGGTGATGATTCTAGCTGAAAATTTCGGTTTCCTCTCAGGATATAAATTTAATATGGAGAAAACCCAGATTCTTTGCTCAGGGAATATTCGATATACAGGCCTCTCGGTTTTTCAAGAGGCAACCTATTTGGGGGTCAAAATCACAGCTGCTGTAGACAAAATTCCTGATTTGAATATCGCCCAAATAATAGATAATGTAAGCAAAAAATTGGAGAGGCTAGACCATCTGCATCTTTCTTTATTTGGCCAAAGTAATGTTATCAAAATGCCGGTCCTCGCAAAACTTTTCTATGTTTTTAGAACCTTACCTTTAGAATTTTCCTCATCTTGCTTAGCAAGCATAGAGAGGATATGTTATGGATTCCTATGGGGGTATCGCAGACCAAGGAGGGCGGCCAAATGGATGACCCTTCCAAGACAGCGTGGGTGGGCTATTCCCAGTTTTCTCTTTTACCATTGGGCATCTATTCTACAACACCTGGGTATTCTACTAGTGGGGGATAAGGCTGACATTTCAGTGGAGGTCAGACCGACTATATATGAACTACGGTTGGGGAGCAGAGCCAAGGGTTGCTTGGTCAGGATACTGGAACCCAGCTATTACAAAAAGACTAAATTTAAATACTGAAAGCTGCTTATAGAGCATGTAGACAGATACGGTGAAAACTGAAGATTCCAAACTTGAATATATATACTCCACTCTCCGCTCCAGGTATCCTTCCACCAATTTTTCAGGACCAAGTCACCTTTAGATGGGGGAGAAATGGGATTAGTTCTTTGGGCGAACTGTGTAGAGTAGGCCAGCTTTTGTCATTTATGAACCTACAGGAAGAGTTCGGGGTGGATAAATAGATTTTTAAAATATCTGCAGATATGGAGCTTTCTTGGGGGAAATGGGAATAGGGTAGCTTTGATATTAGAAAAGATACCCTTGGTGGAGACTGTGAGGAGTAAGTCCTGGATTGGGAAAATTTACCACATTTTGATTCAAGCTTCCCCAGATGACATTGATGCTCAGAATGCAAAATGGGAGAGTAGGCTTGGAAAGGAAGCAATTTATATTGAGGATTCATTGGAGTTGGCGAACCAGGTGCTGTTAACTGGAAGTCTCAGGAGCAAACATTTTACGTCTGTTTTTGATCTCTACTACACCCCAGCAAAGATAGCTAAATGGGGTGGAATGAGGGGAGGGAAATGTAACAGATGTGGTTTACAAGCTGCTGATAGCCTACGTATGTTCTACTCTTGCCCCCAAAATGGATGTTTTTTTGCAGGACCTTGAGGCTTTTTTAACTATGGTTTTAGGGTTCTCTGTGTCAATTACCCCAGCTCTTTTAATCTTGCGGTTATTAGATAGCACAGAGACAAATAAGAGGCTGAGTAATCAGGCAAGGAGGCAGGCAGTGACTACGTAACTCTGTCTTTTATCCTGCGATGTCTGCCTGTTGATTATGTTTATCAGTGAATTTTACATTAGACCATTCTATTTATTGCATTTGCACTTTTCCTCGGTAAGCAATAACTTATGAGGCAATATGAGCTGCTATTCCTTGTATATATTGAATTAATTGAATGGTTAAAAACTTAATAGATCTATATTTTATCTCTCTTTCTCCTCTATTTAATGTATAATGTATTATGTGAAGAAATGTCATGACGGATCAATTAATTTTTGAATCCTTGCAAATGAAAATCAATAAATATATGAAGAAAAAACAGAGACTGATGTACAAAGAAAGTTTGTAGTTGCAGAGTCTGCCACTCGCAAAATCACAGGGTTTGCATCATCAAAATGCCTTGTTGTTATATACTTAACCCATTTTCTGAGCTGGCAACACACTATTAACACACTATTAACTAGCAAAATGGGTTTAGAAACCCATAACCAATAACTATTTGGAAGGAGTTTGTGTCAGGCATTCCAGTCCAAATAGTGATGTTTTAAAATATGTATCAATGTTGTGCAACCAAAATCCAGTCACAAAACATGGACATTTTCCAAACACCTCAAAGGGGGTATTAACCCATAGGCAAAGGAAACAGGGTCCCCTTCAGACCCAATTCCATTTGTGAATGTTAAAAAACAAGTTTGTTGGGAGATAGTTATTGGAAATTTGCCCTATCTCCATGGTCACCCGGGATATTTCTGCCTTTTTTCTGAACCCTATTTTTGTTGGCTGATGAACTCTGTTCACTTTGCTAACTAGTAATGAAGTGCTTGTGCTCTCCCTGTTAAACATGGTAAAAGTGGTACAGACCTGATTAGCACATTTAATCTACATATAAGTACCTAGTACATGGTACTACCTGTACTCAGGTCCTGTAAATTAAATGCTACTAGGGGGTGTGCCACCCACGAAAGTAGCAGTGTAAAATGTGTCTCCATGCCTGGCCCTTCAGCTTGTGTATGAATTTGGACCTGGCAAAATAAATCTTTTGCCAGGCCTAAACCTTCCATTTTAAACTTATAATTTACCCCTAAGGTAGGCCCTAAATGTCCATAGGGCAGAGTGCATGGTATTTAAAAAGTAGGGCAACATTTTACATGGTTCTGCAGTGAAAAATATCCAGTGATTTTTCACTGTGACAAGACTGCCTCTCCTATAGGTTAACACTGGTTTACACTATTACCTTTAATCAGTGCTACATTCAGTTTGGTAGCAGCTAGAAATATTATTCAAGGACTCTTTTTATTAGTAATTTAAAATCCAACTTAAAGGGCAAGTCACAATTTATATCACTAGTTTGGAAATGGCCCTTTTAGAACGTTGTCATTTATCTACCTAAAGTCAAAAGAGCCTTTCTGCCAGTGTCCAGTGTTGCACAACTGCTGATGGCTCCTCTATGTTGAGTTATGGATTGCTCCCAGTCCCAGACAGTGGTCAAAAGGTTTGGGAGTGAAGAGGTGTTTTGAGATATTTGTAGGCTTAGAAAACACAACCAGTACAGGTTTTTACGTGTGTTTATACGTCTTTGTATATTATTAAACCTTTAACATTGCTTCACCCTTTCACCATACCCTGGACCCAATTATTTGAAAAAGTCCCTCAGTTTTCAGACCGATAAATGTGAACATGTTCTTCAAAATAAAACATATGAACAGGCTTCATTGTCTTTTGCCTTGCTCCACCTACATGCACCTCTAATTTCAAGCCCACTGCTGGACACACATTTGAATGTTCGCCATCATTATTGCATAGCTTATCCAATACAATGTCGATATATATTTCCACTCATTAAAAATATACATTAAAATAAAAACACCACATCTGCCCAAGTCAAGTGACCTTAATTTACAAAGGGTGCCCGGAAGACATCACCTCGGCTTGAAGCTACTGCATGAAAAAACTGCAATGGTCCCAAAACAATGGAAGATATTTCCATCTCAAGGTAAAGCAAGGGTGCCTCTGAGGAGATCCTGACTTGCAATTTGATGGGTCCTTCAGGACTAAGGGCAAAACAAACAGTTTACAACAATAAAAAATCCAATAAAAAGCAGGGATAAAGAAAAAAATGGCAGTAATGTTGAAGATGTTGGTTGGAATATACTGTCTTTAAAGGTGGGCGACTGTGATGTGTGATCAATGCATTTAAATCACCACCAGCCACAACCCTTTTGCAACAGAACACACCGCTCTAATCCAGGAAGCCACTACTAAAACCTCTCTGGAAGAAAGGGTTAATTTGAAAGAGTTCCACTCCTTCCTGTCCAAATATTTTGAAGTAAATCCCATCAAATGTGAAGGATGATTTGCCGCTGATCCTGAGCCGTGGAAAGTAGTGTAACTTACTGGGTTACTGCTAAACTAGTTGGCCTCGAGGGAAAATGGCGAGGGCTAATATCAGTAACAGGAGAGGAGAAACAGCTGCAGCAGGTAGAAATAAAAGATGTCCTCCAGCCTTAAAGTCAATCTATTCTGCTCTATTAACCCCCCACAAGTCAAACTTTCTGGAACCCTCTCTGCAGCTTATGATAAACGAATAGGAGCAGAGGCTTAGACTGGGATTGGAAAAGCAGGAGACCTAGGGCCATATTTATCTTACAGTCATGAAGCGCAGCATGCGCTACGTGACAGGGAAAGGGCAGCAATGCGCCATATTTAAAAAAAATATGGCGCATTCCTGCCTTTGTCCCTGAGCTGGTGCTGTTTTGGCTGCCTAGCGCCAACGCAGGCACCCCCTTGCACCATGATGCAAAGGGTGACTGCATTGTAAGGAGGATTGCTTTTGTGCAGGATGGGGCACCTTACTGCACAAAAAAAATTCCCTGAGGCATCTTCCTCATTCTATGTGTGCTGCAGAATGTATCACACATAGAAAGAGGAAGTAATGAATAAAATAAAAATATTTCTCCTCGTTACGCTTCACCTGGGAAGGCATATCATTTTTGCGCATGCCAAGGTCTATCACTTTTGGTAAATCTGGGAATGCATTAAAAACCATGGATGTTGTATTGGAACACCCAAGCAACACCCATGGAATGCCTCCCTGGCGCAGAATAATGCAACACAGTGATTTACGCTGTGGTGCGTAACTCCAGATTCATCGTGCCACACAGGGCCTTGCATGGCTTCATAACTTGCATTTTGGGCTTGCGTCACTTATGCACCATATTGCGTGGTGCAAGAGCCACTGATCCCCAGTCATAAACATGCCTCCCCCCACTGTCCAAACATGCATCCCAGACGTTTGTGCACCTACTAAATTGTGTAATTTGATTATGTGTAATTACACAAACGTTTGTAAAAATGACGTAAAATTGTGAGTAACAACCCAAAATGCATAACCTGCATTTAGTGCTACATTGTGGTGTGAAATGTGTCCTCGGGTCCATTTTCTATGCGAGGACTCATACCACCTTTAAAACACGAGAGCAGCAGACAGCAGCTGCTCGCATACTGCTTGTCCGCATTGCGCCTGCTAAAAATTTGCCATATATGACGATGTAGTATAATAGTGTCGTTTCTGGAATTTTGTGTAACAAGCACATGTAAACACGAAATGACCAAAATTACTCACGAATATACCAATGTAACAGAAATGTAGCCCAGGCCTACTAATGACCAATTCATCCTGAACCATTGCTACCACTTCCTCTTTACATCTTCTTCTCAGTGAAACCTCCAACTTTCCCCTGATAGGAACAAGGGCACTTCTATATTCGAGAACATAAGTATTCCTTTGCTTCACAAACAGACAGGAGGTACAAAGGCCTGTTTTAGCAGAATTGTGTGGAAATTGCAGGGGACCGCAGTTAAGTGGTGAATGCTATCACAGTTGCTACGTTCACAGGGCAGGACATGCCTTATTTTTTTTAAAACATTGATGTGAATTTCTTTCAGTCACTATAAAGGACTTTAAACTTCCTCAATGTTTGCTCTAGGTTGACAGCAGAAGTAGTGTGTACCTCCCAGCAGTCTCTGGCATTGCCGCATTTCTGGCTCTGAAGAAGTACTTAAAGCAATTATCCCAATCAACTTTCTGTCTTTTCAAGGGTAATTTCATGAAATATGTAATCACATAATAATGATTAACTTTAAAAAACACCGTGTACAATGATATCGACTGCAATTTAGTGCTTTCAAAAATGAAAAAAACCGAAATTCTGGCAAAAGAAATGCATTTGAAGCACTCATCTAACTGGTGAATAGAGATTATTTTTGCAATGTGCAGATTTTTTTTAAAGGACTTGAATTTCCAGCATATGTAGAATTGAGCCAAGAAAAGAGATACAGAAATGTTAGTATATTTTCTGAACACGTTAGGAAATAATGTTTTATCGTACAAACTCCATCATGTCAAAGTGCATTATACAATGTATATAATGTCCCTTGTCTGTGTATTGCATTGTAACACAAAGAAAATAAATATATAATCAAAGAAAAATACAGTTATGTGCCAGATTATGAAATAGCAACTGTTCTCTTATTCTATGATGCATTGCTATGATTTCCACAGTAGAAATCTACAATTTAGGATTGTGTAGGTATGAAAATTAACAATCAAACTCAGATTAATGACTGAAAATTCTACCAACATATTTTTTAAAATGTGATTGAACTAGACTCCAGAAACAACTTTTACATCGCACAAGACAGGAGGGAAGACTGGCCATGCCCTTACTGTCATGGTACTATCAAGCTACCCAGCTTCACTATCTCATATAATGGAACCGGCCCCTCTCTGAGAAGCATTGGGTATTTATGGATCAAGCAGAAGCTGGCTTCCACATATGGAAAGTAGTGTGGCTGCCTCGTCGGCATAGGGCTTGGGGTCTCTCTTCCTCTCCTATGACATGTGCGACTTTAAAGGTTTGGGATAAAGTGGCGGTTATAGCTGGCCTACTATGTTCTCTTCACCCATGACCCCCCTTTTTGACTAATCCAGACTTTCTTCCTGGGTTGGCACAGGGTAGCTTCCGATGATGGGTAGGTGGGGGCTGTAAGCGAATGGGCTGTTTATTCGATTTGGACGGGCTGATCTCGTTTGACCAACTTAAGATTGATTACTCCTTGCTGGAAAAAGATCCTTTGTCATTCATGCAATTGCGCCATTGGGTGATGAGTCCCGACGTACACATGGGTGCAAGCCGAACGATGACCCCGTTTGAAAAATGTCTGCTTCTTAAATTGGATGATAAGAGGCTGGTCTCAGAGATTTGCGCCTACCTAGGTAAGAAGGGGCTACATCAACGGACCCCTGGTCAGGGGCGATGGGAGACTGAGGTGGGCCGACCCTTCACGGACAAAGAATGGGAGGATATTTTTTAAGAGTCCATCACACTGCACACGCGGTAGCAAACACTGAAACAGCATATGAGATAATCTCTTGGTACTATACGCTGAGTCACATCCGGAAATGGAATAAGGACCAATTGGGGGATTGTCGGTGGGGCTGTGGGAATCCCAGGACCCTGCTCCATCTCCTATGGCACTGTCCCAAATTGACTAGGTACTGGGACCACGTCCTGGACGATATTGACATTGCTTTTAACACTGCCATCCCACGATTCCCAGCTTACACTGTCTTGGGGATCTTAAACGCATTGACATTCCCACTGCGCTCCCTTTGAGGGAGACAGATGGCCCTTGCACTGAACGCAGCTCATCCGGCTATACTATCTTCCTGGGGTACAGACAAAATACCAGATCATACAGCATGGCTGCACCAACTGTAGCTCCTTCTGGGAATGGAGTGGTTGTCCATGGGGGTGACGCCCGAGGGCTCCTCTTATGCAGAGCTATGGGCCCCTTTTATTTCAATTCTTTCTAAAAAATTCCCCATCCTATCTTTCAATCTTGCGATTGATCCCAGACTCATCTCTCTATGAGTGATGAAGGTCACTGGTAGTGCTGAACTTGGGGGGTCTTGAATGAGGGACACATGGGTTATTTGCTCTTCTCCTAGTCTAGTCGCGGTTTGGAAGGAAGGTGGGTGGAGGTGGGGGGAGGGATATATTTGTTCTTTTTTGTCATTTTCTGCAGGATTTTTTTTATCTTATTCAAAACTCAG
This sequence comes from Calotriton arnoldi, assembly GCA_963921515.1. Lineage (NCBI taxonomy): Eukaryota > Metazoa > Chordata > Amphibia > Caudata > Salamandridae > Calotriton > Calotriton arnoldi. The sequence goes on along the minus strand of CAWUFW010005520.1, from coordinate 1,117,778 downwards.
TCCTTCTTATGCAACTCTTCTTATTGTTGACAGCAATCCATACCTTTGACTAAACGTGGCTGGCCCTGTTTGGTTGTAGGCAGCTTGCTGTGTTATCACTGTCCTTGAGTTAAATCATTGTGAATACGCAGCTGGCCCGGATTGGGTTGTAGGTGGCATGCTGTGTTCAACCTGTGCGGACTGTTAATAAACAGAATTGATCCTAAAATGTGATTGAAAGCATTAATGACTGAAAATTCCACCAATGCAATTTTTAAAATGTGATTTTCAAGACATTGAGAACGGAGGTGGTACATGAAAACACACATTGCTGCATCATAAATCCTTATTACCACAATGTATGGAATGCTGTGATTGACTCAGTGTGAGTGTGAAGAAGGGACTTTATGCAAAAAGGGTCAGTTGTCATGGTGTATGGATATTTTGGGAGAGATTTGGGGTAAGGAATCAGGAACCTTATTACTAGTGGATGAAGCTTAAGGCCATCTAAGATGGCTGTGTAGTTGTGGAGCGCTTTCTTTCTACATTCAATAAAAATCTTGCATTTCACCGATTTGCATGTGACCCGGCCTGTGCTGAAAGGGAGTGAGCTATGAGACCCCATTGCCACAAAACTCTTTTACTAATGGATAGGTGCTCCTAGAAACTGTGGGCAGTTTCCCCAGTTGAAGATATGTCCCTAAGGTAACATGTGGTATTTGCAAAATGCAGAAAAAGGATGCCAGGCAGAGCAACCTAATTTTTGACCATAAGAAACATGCTCGCACGCAATCAAGATTGAAAAGATAAACACAGTGATCGACTAGAAAAAGGGGAAGAGAGGATTTCTGCAATAGAAGATGGTAAATATTAAAAGCATGCTGCAAGGAATGGAAGCAAGATGCCTAAACTCAATGAAAAGAACGAGACCTTGTGTCCTGATCACACTGAAATAATATCCGCATAGCACGGCTCCCAGAATCAACCAACCTTAGCAAGACTGAGCCATTGATAGACACACAACTTCCAGACCTGTTGTTCAGATCCAACTTTTCTGAGCTCTTGGTGGTTGAGCGCACTTAGATCGCTTGGATTCCTCCTGGTCAATATTTTCATGACTGTGTAACTAGCGGGATTGGGATAGTGTGCTGAGACCAGACAGAGAGATAGGCCCCCTTCAACATTAGGGCTCTGAGATATCCCTTTTTCCGGATTTCACAGTAGCAGATCAAGAGGCCAGAAGGGTATTTGTGGGAGTGTGGAATTGCTGAGAGCTCAGGATATCAAGTATGCCATGCGGTATTCTGCCAGACTGTGTATACAGAATAAAGACTGCATACACACTTTTTTCAGTCCAAGAGAAGCAATGAAGTTGTTAAGACCACCATCGGAGCAGGAAAGGAGAAAACTGTTTGCATGCTGCTGATCATCAAGATACCAACCCTGAATTTCCTTGCCCACTCTGTGTCAGTATGATAATGTAGTTTATTAGTTGAGGTGGATTGGTGTCCATCAGCAGTGATAAAGTCACTATCTTCTCAGGTCCAGTCAAAGGATTCAGCAATCTGAGCTCATCCCCTAGTAGCATGGCATAGAGCCGACAAGCTTAACTTAGAGAAAATTGTGTAAAGCATTTAGAAGTACCAAAACAGTTAACAACACACAAAACAACACACTGAAATCCCACTCCAATATACACAGATAGAGTCAAATGTGTTAACCAAAATGAAATTGAAATGACAAAATTCAAATAAGCGGAACTGGAGAAATGAATTTTTAAAAATGTAAGTGAAAATAGAGTCAAAAGTACAAAGCACCAATGGTGCTCAATGGTCGCGGGAGACTGGGACCTAGGCACAATGTCAGTTAGACCACAAAAGAGCAATGGTTGGATACACAAAGTAGATTGGTCCTGCTAGGGCCTGGAATTAGGGAAGCTCACAAAAGTTTCCATGTCCCCAGCTAAAAAGGGACTGTGTCACTTTTCTGAGGAAAAACTCCTCTCCGTGTGGGACTAGCATGAAGTTCAGCCTGATGCTGTGAAACTGCTGGTTAGATACTTTTTGCGGTTGGTTTCCTTGAAGCTCTGCAGGAAAAGTTTTGAAAAAGTCCCCAAACTTCTTTTGGTGCTCAATCAACCACAGGAGTATACTTTCAAGGTCCCCAGGGCCTCATGGGTCGCACTTATAGACTCTCAGGGTGTTAGGCAGAAGGCATAAACAAACTCCAGTACCGGTCCAGTTGCCACTGGTCTACTAGGATACTTCACAGGAATATCCTGTTCAGTTTTTTCATTTTCCCTTCTGGATCTTTGCAGTGGATCAGCCTAATGATCCTTGGAGATCTATCTGTCCTTGGAATGCAAGTGAAAGGAAGTCCCTTCAGGTCATTCTCACAGGTCACAGATGCCAAGTGCAGCAGGTTCTGTTCGTTTGTCGAGCAATGTTCTGAGTAAGGCTGGGTGAGGGTCCAGCTTTCTAGGTTCACCAGCATATGGGTGGGGGCCACCCTAAGACGCTCCCAGGTCCTCTCTGACCAATGTAACAAAGGATTCCTTGGCCCTTTTGCAGTAATTCCTGTTTGCTTTACTGTTGACAGACCCAAATTGCTATGTATCAGGGCATTTTTAGGATGGCAAAATTCTTCAACCGCACTAAACTTGGCCTCTGAGGGCAGTAGTTCTGTGTGGGGAGTACATTATGGTTATCTTATTGTCTTCCCACATCTGGCACTAAAAGTTAGTTTGAAGCAGGCACTGAACCCACAACAAACTCAGAGACAGAGGTCTGGAAAGACAAAAACACGGTCCTTCAGCAACCAGAGAGGCACTACACAAGAACTGTTCAAGCATCCTGTTTGCTCCCTTTGAATGCGCAAAACCTTTCCATGTGCTTGACAGACTTGGGTGTCAACAAGAGGGGCACAGCCCCATCCTACATATCCTATTGAGCACAATGGATTCATCCCTGCCTATTCAGTTCAGCCAATCTATTCTTTGCTTCTGGGAGGCATTTCACACCTCATTCAAACCTTTTTCAGGCCAAGTGTAGTCTGGAAGAAGGTGGAGACCTAATGAATATCAGCCTCAGGATACCTCAGGCAGTCAAAAGGTAACTTTTTAAGAATTAATTTCCCTTAATATTTATTGAAATCCTACTTCGATGTTGAATTGAATGTTTATTAGCTATTAAACATAGTGGTTTATTTTTTTTTGCTAGCTGGTACATTCCAGAGATACAGTATTAGTATTTTATCTGGTTTGCTACATAGGAAAGGTAGGCCTGCCACAGTGAAACTAGCTTTTTGGGCCTTGTCACTGTAGGGACAGGGTAATATTATTTTTCTGTATGTCACACTTGTAAATGCCATGCAACCTACCATCTGGGCTGTAGGGCCTGCACAGGAGTGACATACTAATATTTAAAAGGGAGATTTTTTTTGTCAAAAAGTTATTTTAACAGGTTTCACTGCAGGTTTAAAGTGCAGCAGTCAGACTACAATAGAATAATATGGATGGGATAGCTTTTGTATGGATTGAGGGTGGGCCCAAATCCTACAGAGAGGAGCCGATTGATACACAAGAAATAATAATTGCCATTGATGGTCTGGCTGGCAACAATGAACTTGATTGGATGGTCTCACTATTGAATTTTATAAGACTTTTAAGGCAATCCTTGTTCCGCCTTTCGCTGACCTCTATCAAGAGTTATTTGAAACAGGGCCTCAGTTGAAATAGGTGTACTCCCCCCACCCCCTCTGCCAGGGTGACAGTGGTTGGTAAAGATGCCCAGGACAGCAAATCTTACAGATCATTATTTCTAATAATCCTATACAATAAAATCCTCCATGGACTAATTATGTTGATGAAGAGTGTTGTACTAACAGACCAATAAAGGTTTTGTAATGTGCAGAGCCACATCTAACAACCTAAAAACATTGTTTTCTGTTATACACTGGGTTCAACCTGAAATAATGCCCTTTCCATGTTTTCAGAAGCAGAGGGGGCTTTCATCTTGTTGAGTGGCCCAGTGCCGGCTCCTCCACTAAGGCGGAGGAGCGTCACACCACTGCTCAAAAGGAAAAATAGAATGAGAATAACGTATCATTATTATCATTGCATTTTTCCTATGGAAGTCAGTGGCTCACAGGAGGTGGGGCTGGGCAGCGCAGGGGGAGGAGTGGTTTGCACTCCCTAAGTGCGCATGACTGCTTGGCCAGCCTTCTTGGGCCGGGCAAGCAGTCATGCGCACTTTGCATCTTTCCCATCGGGCTGCATTACACAGCCTGGGATGAACATGCAAAGCTTCCCTGTCTCCGTCTGAGCGCCGAACCACAGCTCTCAGACCAATCACAACGCTGCATTGCAGCGTCGTGATTGGCTATGGGGAGCCAATCAAAACACTGCACTGCAGAGTTGTGATTGGCTCAGGAGAGCCTGTGTGCCCGGGTGCTTCCTGCTGCTGCTGCCGGCCGGGACTGGAGACCGGAAGATGAAGAGGGCGGAGGAGAGATGTCCGTCTGTCCGTTTCAGGTAAGTCCTTTTTATTTTTTTCATTCCCCCGCCTCACCACTCCTGTTTGGTAACAGCCGCTACTGGAGTGGCCCTTTCTCTACATGGTGTTGAGCAGGCTGGGGCTAAGGCCCTAAAATTTAGGGCTCATAAAACTGCTTTATTCTGAACTCATGGCCAGGGTGGGCTTTAAGGGATCTACTTATCGGCCATTCGCAGTAATCAGAGGTACGTGGCAGGATACTAACTTTCACCCCTCTTTTTCTCTCTCGTTATGGGACCTTTGGTCATGTGACTACGGAAGAGTCATCTACATAGAGGCATTGCATTTCCAAATAGACATGTACTATTGTCACTCTGTACTAATGATGTTAGGTTATTTGTGAAAAACCCTGAGGTCAACTCGGAGGTGATCATCAGTAAAATAATTAGGTATGGGTCCTTATAAGGCATACATAATACACTGCGGGCCAAGAATCGACCCGCAGCTCGCCCTGCTACCTCCCGTGTGCTTCGAGGGACCATGTTGCGACCTGCGATTGCCCACCAAGCATTCCGTGGTGTACTGCGGAACACTCCTGGCAGTCACCTGAAGTCTGGGGAGTCTCATAAGAAATAGCGGAAGCCCATTCTTATTTTTGCTGGGCAATTGGTCTGGAAGCATTCTTCTCCTTTGGGCCATGTTTTGTTACACTTATCCATCATGGAGACGCTACCATTGTTTTCTATTGCTTTTTCCTTATCAAATATGGCAGCATTCTACTTCCTCTTCATCACTTCCTGTCTTTGGATGTATAAGGGTAAGGCACTGCCTGCTCCGGCATTCCATTGTCAGTAGCACTGTAGCTACCAGAAAGGTTCGCCCCTACCTTTGGAAGAAAAGGACCATCCAGATCCGGAATCGTGAACCTTTCCTTCGTACCAAGATCACAAAAAGAAGTCTGTTCACTGAAGATCCTGACAGATTGCAACACCCAAATCAAGACTGGACAATGTAAGCGTGGACACCCCCAAGCTTTACCTCAATGGGGTCTGGTGGATCCTGCACAAACCCTAGACCAGACTCTTCAACAAAAGACGCAAGACGTGCAATAGCTGGGGAATTAAATTTTGGCTGTACGTCAAGCACTAAAAGCCAGAGCGTCTGACGTACCATCCATAACTTTAACAACCCCTCATTTCTCAGGAGATCCAAACAAGCAGAAACATTTTTTGGACTCCCTAGTAGTATTCTTTGCTTTCCACCAGGCTCAATTTACTTTGGATAGAGCTAAGGTGGGATATCTGATCAGCACTCTGTTGGGCCCGGCATTAGCATGGGCGACACCTCTGGTAGCCACAGAAGACCCTTGCCTTGCTGACTATGCAACCTTTCTTACAGTCTTCAGACAAATGTTTGAACAGCCAGGGTTGTAGACTTCAGTGGAAGAAGCTCTGTGTAACATTCAGCAAGGTAATCAAGAAGTTCTACAATACATAACCTGCTTCTGCCAGTTAGCAGCTGAGACCACGTGGGTGGAATGAACATTGGTTACTCTCTTGCGCCGGGGCTTTCATTAGTAAATAAAGGATGAGCTGGTACACTCACCCCGTGTAGATACTATGGCAGCACTAATGGATCTGGCCCTGTCTGTTGAACACCGAATCAATGAAAGTAGATTTGAAAGACGCTAACTCAGCAACATCCAGGAATGATTAGTCTCAGTACTTGTAAGGCTGATTTATCAATCTCTGAGGATCCTACCTCTTCAAAGGAAGAGCCCAATGCAAATCAGGCTAGCCCGGGGAGCATTGTCAGAGGCCAAACAAGAACACAGAAGGAAGCAAGGTTTATTTCTGTACTGTGGTTCCTTTGGCCATCTGATACGCAGTTGTCCTATACGCCCCAAGAAGCCTCCAGGAAATGCCAGATCCCATCCTCTGTGAGAGGGCAGAGGAGGTATGGTGTGGAAATCCTATTTGTTTGTCAAAGAAACAGGAAACTTCTCTATTGTTCTTGATCATGCACCTGGAATTACCAAATGGAAAAGATGAGAAGTTTTTGGCCTTATTAGACTGCAGAGCAAGTGGAATATACCTGGATGAATGGTGGGCTCAAGAGACACAACTCCTCTGAGGTCCCTAGGAATCCCCTGGGCAGGTTCATACTGTTGACGAAACTCCAGTGGTTTCTGGACCAGTTAAAGAGATGACCACATCTTTACAATTATCCTGTGGAGGCCACCAAGAGTTCCTATCATTTAATTTGATTGCTTCTCCAAACCATGTTATGATTTTAGGATTTGCTTGGCTTGTCTAACACAATCCGTACATCAATTGGGAGATAAGAACTATATCCTTATCTTTTCCCTTTTTTTATCAGTTTTTTTAAGATACCGAAGACTACTGGAGACCTAAGGAAATGTCCATAGCCCAGGAAACTGAGTGTGGTACCATTAATGTCATACAAGGAGTTCCAGATCACTACCAGATGGATGCAGACATATTTCAGAAGCCTAAAGAAGCAACCTTACCTCCTCACAGAGAGTTTGACTGTTCAATTTCCTTGAACCTGGAGCCACAGTTCTATTTAGCAGAGTATATTTGCTGTCTGAAACCGAAAAATAAACTCTCAGACAAAATCTTGAGGAGAACCTTCAAAATTGTCTGATCACATAGTCCTCATCTCCTTTTGGGGCATCTCTCTTTTTCGTACCTTAGAAGACTAAGGGGTATATTATTATTCACAAGAACGTGTGATAACTACCGCAAGAGTAGCGTAACGCAACTTTCAATATCGCAGCCTAGCGCGGGAAAATAACCCCGTGTCAACGTGGAATTCAGAACAAGGCGGTAGCATGCGATAGACACCAGATAACGCGTCAAATGTCAGCGTGAAAATCAACGCCACGCCGAAAAAATTCAAAACGCGAAAAATCATGCGATGAGGCCAATCGCGGTACAAAAAGTAGCGAAAACCAGCCACAGGCCTGCAAATCCCACGCGTCTGGCGGGAAAATGCACCATAAAACCTACAGAAACAACACACCAGAAACAAGCCAAAGCACGTAGCAACATGGATGCACCCTGACCCAGCGCAGAGGTCAACGCGAAACGCACAACCCCCACAGACCACCAGCAAGGAACAACTGGGTTGAGGGAAGGCCAAGGAGAAAAGGGAGAGGAAGACGGGGTGCAGACCGCAGGAAAACAAGACCAGCGTCAAGGAGGTGACAGAACACTACCAGCAACTGACCCACAAGCAGACCACCTGGAATGCAGTCGGAGTGCCGAGGAGGCCAATACAGGAGGCCAAGAGGCGCCGGCAGGACGTGACAACCTAAACCAGGTACAAACCTGCTGCCAACAGGAAGGCAGCAACGGCGACAGGAGGTGGCAGTCCTGCGCCACAGGAGGAGCTGGAGGAAACCCAGGCCACAGTCAACAATGTGTAGACGGTGCAAGGAGTAGGGAGTACGGACACAGCTCGAGAGGATCTGACACAACATCAACAGGGAGTGTAACGAACAGGGACTGGGGGGACGGGGGAGATGGGCACAATGGCACACATGCACAACGAGGTGTAGCACACTGCACACCCACAATTATCCAGGATCTTGTCCCAGATCCCCTTGGCACACTGCAGCACACACACATAGCAATCACAGCACATACCATGACAATGTGGCACAAAGTGCAACACCCACACTGCAGAACAGGGGACACAACTGGGTCCGCCCAGGTGCAGAAACAGAACAATCACATTGGACAGAGCAGGGAACTGTGAGATGCATATCTACGGCTACAACCCCACATCAACCATGTAGGCCAAATGTCCACTGTCCCAATTCAAATAGCCACCACCACCCAAACAGTCACAATGTACATTGTCACACAGTCTGCATGTCGACAAGAACAAGGCGCAAACACAATGCCAACATGCCCCTCCCCTTCACAATGCAGAGGGACAAACAACACCTCCAGCAGGTCAGAACAGACAACCCATCAGTGATGCCGGAGACGAACACCACACCTTCGACACCGATGCCCTACAACAGCCCATGGATATCCCACACAACCCACCACCAGGACCAGGGCAGACAAGCTACTCAGAGGAGAACCCAGCCCCTGCAACAGACCACACAGCATGAAGCACCCGCAATCACGGCTGGCTCACAATACTTCACAGACCTCACCGACCCACACATGGCACCCCAATGCCAGGTGTCAGAACGCCAAAAGGAGGTGGCCCAACAGGTGCGGTGTTGTCCAACCCATGTAATGCGAACTAGAGCACATACGTGGGTGTCCAATACCCTTCAGGGACCACCTACACCCCACAAAGGAGACCCACACTGCCATAGAGACACATGCAGATGCACATACCCAGTACAGAACCACGCCCAGGGGCACGCACATATCAGTCACACACCCACGTTGGCTCTGCGTACGACGGCACAGTCCACTCCCCTTACGAATTGAGTAGGTGATGGCAAAGCTACATGTCCAGGTCCTAGCCCGCTGCCTGCGTTGACATGTTCTGCGTCCGCTGTACACAGCACAATGTAATGTCGTAGGGCCCAGGGCCCACCATGCATACAACAAGACCACAGGGACACATGCACATATCATGTTGAACTGGCTACGGGCACGTGTGCCTGGCCCCTTTATTGGCAGGGCCACATGTACAGTTACGCCTGTGCTGGATGTGTGTGGGGTGAGTATAAGCCAGCCCGGACGGAGTGCTTGGTGCTGGCAACAACCTGAACAGTGGACACCAGTGTAATGGGAACAGAAAACAGCATCATAACAGAGTCAACTGCAGAGCAACATGGAGGGAACTGGAGTAAGGACAGAGGTCACCCAATATTCAGTCAGGAGGTTCCGTGAGTTGCAGTGCACTGAGGTAGGGGCACTAGAGAAGAGCGCGCTCATGTGAGGGAATTGCTAGGATTGTGTCCCTTCTGGTTAGTCCTGATGCAGATGCAGTGGGGTGTGTTACACCTGCATCAACTTCCTCATCAACGTCCCAGGTCTCCCACACTGCCTGAGGTGACAGTTGCGTCCGCACTCCACTGCGCATACCCAGTAATAGATCCGGGTGTGTGGCTTGACTACCACCACCAGTCTGCATTCGTGACTTGGGGCTGTTGATTCCTGCCCTCCCATTGTCTGTGCCTTCTCCCGTCCGCACACTTGACACATCTTCCTCATCATAGTCCCAGGTCTACCCCACTGCATGAGGTGACATTGCTGCGCAACCTCACAACAGCACAAAACTCAATCAGTAACGGACAATGGCTTGCGGTGCACTGAGTCACTGGCACCTGGAGTGCTGAGCAGGGTACCAGGCCGATGATGGCATCCACAACAGGTCTGAGCAACTCCGTAGGTCTGTCAGGACCACCCTTTCGATTCTGGCAGATGGCGGTTGGAGGTGGTCCTTGCGGTGGTGGTGTGTGCCTCCTGCGGTGATGCGACGTCCGGGCCGGTCAAGACTAGATGCTATGTGTGGGCCCTGGTGGCCCGCAGTTGAGGCTGGAGGATGCAGACAGCGCAGGGCCACAGACACATGGCGTTTATGAGCCTAAGACCATCGCTACAGAGGCCATTCAATATCTCAGAAGAAGGGGTCCCAGGCCTGAGCAGCACAGAGTTAGTGGCCCCGGATGCACTGCGGCCGGCACAGGCACCCAGCCACGGGACGGTGACTTGCGGTGCAGTCAGATGGGCCATGCGACCTGAGCGGGTCCCCATCAATGTCCGAGGTGTATGTTGCGGAGTGTTGCGGGGGACAGTGGAAGGTGTCCTCCAGGGCATGATGTGGAAGGTCTGATGTTATCTGGAAGCAGCAAATGGAGGAGTGGAAAGCGCAACCCTCGTTTTCACCAACAATTCTGTATCAGCTACATGAGGAGGAAAACTAGCCCCTAGTCCATAGACTCAAACGCCACCAATGTACGACCAGTGAGTGTCCATGAATGTCGGGGAACACACTTAGTGGCACAGGTGCTGAGGGGGATGCAGTCTGCGATGATGCCGGTACACAGATGTGAACTCCAACATTGCCAATTCAAGACTCTGTGACCTACTGGACCGCAGTGTAGGCCAGAGGCAGTGGTCAGCAGTGGCCCACAGCCACGTGTTGTTGGCACGCAAGGCACAGAGTTAGTGACACAGTGGCAGTTGTCGGTAGTGTTCAATCACCTCCGTAACGATGATCCTGTTCCCTCCGGACTGCAACGCGTCATCCTCTTACGCCTCTCTGTGCGTGCGATGATATGTATTCTGCCTTTTGAATTACAGATGTTCAGTTCCAAATCTGTGATCCCACTGCGTGCGCAGCATAGGCCGAGGGCAGTGGTCCGTGTAGGCCCACAGACACGTGTGGTTGTGATGCCATGCACAGACTTGTTGGCACCACATCGAAGGGAGTATAGTGAATTGTTCTCTGCCTTAAATGATGTTCACTGCCATGGTGTAATCAAGACTCCGTTCCAAATGTGTGACCTACCTGACCGTGGTGTAGGTCTGCGGCAGCGGTCAGCACGGCCCACTCACCTAGTGTCGCCGGCATTGGTTGGATGGCCCCACCGGCCTGCGTTGGACAGGGTTAGTGGCACCACGTGTAGCAGGCTGGCGTTGAACAGGGTTAGTGGCACCCCGTGTCGCCGGCTGGTGTTGAACAGGGTTAGTGGCACCACGTGTAGCAGGCTGGCGTTGAACAGGGTTAGTGGCACCACGTGTCGCAAGATGCCCATTTGGAACTATGCCTCACTGATCGGGGGGTCTGGTGCTGTGGCCGCTGGCCTGGAAGTGGTGTCACTGCCATTCATGAATCAGGACACAGTTTCACATGTGGGACCTACTGGTCCGAAGAGTAGGCCGAAGGCGGCAGTGGAGTACGTCAACGTAAAGGGAATAAAGCGGGCCTGTGTCGTGGAGGCCGTGATGGTCTGAGGTGTCTGCCAGGTCGCGGGACTCCGGATTGGAGCTTGCGCCGGCACGTGGTGGGCCCTCCTTGACACACGCCGGTGTCTGCAGGTGATCAGTGTGGCCTGGCTGCACAGGGGTGGGCCTGATGGGTTCGTGGTCCAGTGTGCCGGGGTCCGGCAGGCGCACAGCATCGCAGGCAACTCCGCTCACGAGGACGGCATCGGCCTCGTGGCGGGGTGGGAGGCGCCGCCCTGGCAGAGATGTGGGTCTTTCCGGAAGAGGACCACGCCCAGGCCTATGTGCTTTTTATTCACACCCCTACACTGGCGTGGCATACGCCGGGCCATCCCACTCCGGTGACACCTAGGGGGCGTGACATGCAACATTTCCGCGAGGTCCCCACTGGCTGGGGTGACATGGTGGCGTCCACTGTCCACTACACTCCATACACCAGCGGTGTATGTCGCCATGGATAGGGGTCTGTTCTGCATACTGCGGTGTGTCCAGCACATCTCCGCCACTCTTGGCATTGTGTACTTTCCCAATAATGGTTCTACTGCATCCTTCACACATGCCTGGTTGCCACCTCTCCCCACATTCGGCTATTATGTGGCTGAGGTGCCATGCCGTTGCTGGCTCATGTTCAGGGCTTGCCCATGTGGACATTGTAAGTTGTTCTGTCGTGTCTGGTGGGTGGGCATATTGTTGTGCCTGTTGTATGTGATTTTGTGACGTGTGCATTGCCAGAGTTGTGAGTTGCATGGTTGTGGTGTTGAGGTGTGTGGGGTGTTCATTTGGATATTGCCAAGGGGCTGTGCATTTCCCTTGTTGGCATCCTGGGAACGCTGGTTGATGATGGACTGTCGGAGGATGAAGGTATCATGCACACTGGCTGTGTATTTGAAGGCGACATTGTTGGAGGTTCCACAGTGTTCTGTTGTTGCCTGCACATTGATGTGAGATGTGTGCTTCCTGTTGAGGTGATTGTGTTCTGTGTCACCAGGGGGCACAGGTAATACATGTGTGCTGTGGATTGCCCCCAACACGTACGTGCATCCTGCTATGGGGTATGGTCCTTGCTTGGTCTCCAGCGGATCCTGCGCATTGTGTTGTACGTATGGGGACTGGGGTACCAGGGTGATGGTGATGTCCAGGACAGGTGTGGGGGACTTGGATGTGGCTGGCTGTGTGACTCCTCCGACTCTTGCAGGTGTTGTTTGGGGGGTACCAGGGGCCAACAGGTGCAGCCAAGCCAGCATCTTTGTGTGGGGTGGGATGTTGGTTGTCCGCTGTGTTGGTGCCGTAGGTCTGTTAGGCGATGATGGTCAGGATGCGTTGGATGGTTGTCCCTTTCAGCCTGTAGTGGACGGTGACATTGTCGGATGTTGGGTCTGTGCGGCTGGTACGTTTCCTGGGGTTCCGCTGTCTTTGTCTGCGCTGCATCTGTGGTGGTCCGGGGGGAAGGGTGTTCCGGGTGTGGGTTGGGGTCCTGGGGTGGTGGCGGTGGGTGTTGTGGCCCTCTTGGGTGTCCGGGCGACATGATGGGTGGTTCCATGGCATCTGTTGCCCTTCCGATGTAGCCCTGGGCTGTGCTCCCTTTTGGTTTGCAGGCTGCCGTCCGACTTTACACCAGGTCACAGCAGGTGTAGATTTCCTGGTGCTAATGCGCCTTATCGCCTGTTTTGTGTTTTTATTAGGCCTGGGCGGAAAACTACGCTACGCTCGCGTAGTTTGCGAGTTTGCGCTACTTCGCACAACGCGAATTGCACGTAGCACAGTGCAAACACGCGTAGCGTAGCGTAGCGTAGTGCAGCGGTCATTTTGCTTGCTCGCGGTCCTCAACGTCAAGTTGGCGACCGCGAGCAAGCAAAATGACATCCCGGCGAGACTTTTTCTCGTTCGCGATCAGCAACACAAGTTGCCGATCGCGAGCGTGGAAAATAAACCTCCGGCGAGATTCTCAACGCGGGGAGGTCAGGTTTCTCATTGCGAGTGGTCGCGTATGCTCGCGACCGCTCGCGATGAGAAACTACCAGTCCGCGTTGAGAAAGCTGCCGCTCGAGTAAAAATCTACTCGAGCGGCAGTAAAAGACAGCTCGCACTGTGCAAGATGCCGTTTTCAATGATTGCACAGTGCGGACAAGCATCCGGCACTGTGTAATCATTGCGAACACGCACTACGCAGTTCGCGTAGTGCTACCGAAGCTCGCGTAGTGCGAACTTCACTTTGCGTAGCTTCGCGAAGCTCTACTTCGCGAACTACGCCCAGGGTTAGTTTTTATCGCCGATGTGGCTGGTCGTTGTGAATGTTGAGGTGTGATGTTGTCGCGCCTTTTGGCACGGGAACGCCCACTCTGCATCTCATTAGCGATAGTTGCGCGGCTCCTCTGTGGTGATGTTTTTTGCGGCTGCTATCGCGGGTAAACTGGTGCTGTGGGCTGTTTGCGCCAGCTTGTGAATGGGGAGGTATATTTATCACGACTTTGGCTGCGATAAAGTGCCGTTAATTCGGTGATAGCTCCTTGTGAATATGCCCCTAAGGATTTACGCCCATGTATAGCCTTCAGAGTATTGAATAAAGTGACCATAAAAGATCAGTATCCTCTTTCTCTTATCAAAGACATTCTAGAGACAGTTAGAGGAGCGAAAATATTCACAAAGCTAAATCTTCGAGGAGCCTACCATCTCACTTGCATAAAAGAGGGATATGAGTGGAAGACTGCATTCAGAACCCCTAGGACACTTTGAATATTGGGTTAAACCCTTTGGGTTAAGCAATCTTTCAGAGATTCATGTACAACTTGTTTTAAGATCTGTTAAACCACACCGTTGTGGTATTTTCAGACAGCATTCTTGTTATTCTTCAGATCCTGCCTTCCATCACAACCATGTCAAACAAGTTCTGGATACATTAAGCCAAAACAGCCTGTTCTGCAAACCTGCAAAATGTGAATTTGATCAGACCGAAGTAGAACTTTGGGATACTGTCTAAATAAAACAGGAATCGCTATGGACCCCGAAAGATGTCACCCATTCTTGAGTGGCCCTCTCCTTCTTCTATTAAGGAAACTCAATGTTTATCATCAGTTCATTGAACATTTTGCCTGCCAGACTAGCCTCATCTCTCAAAGTCTCCAGAAAGAAGGTCTTAGACATGGATTCAAATGGATAGAAGCTGCTGAAAAGGCTTTCCAAAACTTAAAGGAAGCTTTCACTCAGGCTCCTATACTCCAATATCCCGATATCTCCAGGAAATTCATAGTCGAAACAGACACAACTGTCAGAGCAGTGGGAGCCTTTCTGTTACAAGAAGATGATGGGTTAGAACACCCTACTTTTATCAGTCACAAGTCCAATCTGCCTCCGAGAGGAACTACTCCATTCTTGAACGAGAACTTTTGGCTATGAAATTAGCCTGTAGTGAATGGAGTCAGTTTCTAAGGGGAACCAAGGAACATTTCAAAATTCGGACTAACCATCAGAATCTACAATGCGTCCGTAACATGCAATGCCTGAATAGTCGCTGAGCTAAGTGGGCCTACTTTTTTAAACAAAATGATTTCACCATCACCTATACACCAGGTCCCCAGAACGTTCTGGTGGATGCCTTGCCTCGAAGTTATCCTGAGTGTCCAACTCCTCTTCAGCAGAACATTCTAGACCCACAACACATAATCAGAATTATTCAATCTTTCCTAGATGGAGTGCAGTCAGGATATGCATCTCTCACAAATGAAGAGTGGAACAATTTGAACAGCAAAATCTACAAACAGGACAAACATTATTATGAGGATAAGCCTTATTTCTCCCAAATAAAAAAGTACAGCTGGAGGCTCTTCAGATGTGCCATGATTCACCAATTGCAGTCATCGAGGTGTCAAAATCACTTTATAACTAATTCTTTGTTCTTTTTGGTGGTCTTCGGTGCGTGAGGATACTGAAGAATATGTGAATTCTTGTCCAATCTTTGCTCAAGCTAAGGCATCTCATACCCAGCCTGTAGGACTGCTGCAGCCTCTTTCTTTTCCTCCTGCACCTTGGCATACAGTTTCTACTGATTTCGTTTCTGCCTTGCCTCCATCTGCAGGCAGCTTAGTCATAATGATAACTGTTGATTCGTTCTAAAAAATGGCACATTATACAGCTTTAAGAAATTGCCTACCACTAAACAGTTAGGGAAGATCTTCATGCAGGAGATTGTCCATCTTCATGGTCTGCCACAATCATAATCTCAGATCAAACTCCTCAGTACATATCTTGCTTCTGGAAACATTTCTGTAAATCTTTACACATCGAGGTAGCCTGTCTTCTGGGTTTCATCCTCAAACCAATGGACAGACCGAACGCCGGAACCAAAGACTTGAGCAATACCTTAGTTGCTTTTCAATTGGACCCAGAGTGATTGGACTACATCATTTCCTCTAGCTGAATTTTCCTACAATAATGCAGTCCACAGTGCCTCTAAATCTACACCTTTCTTTTTGTTTATATGGCTACCACTCCAGAACATATCTATGCTTCTGCCTTACAAGACTCTGTTTCTGCACCAGCAGCGGCTTCTTCTATTCATCACCTCCGAGTGGTGAGACAAAAGATTGCCTTGAACTTACAGGAGTCTATACAGAAAATGAAGGTGTCTTCTGATGCACCCGATGACAGTCTCATTCCTATCAAGTGAATAATAAAGTGCAGCTTTCTCTGAAATATCTAGCCATCGCCTGTCTCTCAACAAATTAAAGCCTCACTTTTATGGGCCCTTCAAGATTATTCACCTTATGAATCCCGTAAGCTTACATCTTCAGTTACCACCATCATGGAAGGTACGTCCTATCTTTCATACCTCTCAGTTGAAACCCTACATTCCTGATCCCTACCACCATGTGTTTTCTCACCCACCTCCTGTTTTGGTGGACAATGATCCGGAATAGGAGGTCTATGAAATTTGTGATTCTCGGTTCTTTCGGAACTGTTTAGAATTCTTGATCCTTTTGAAAAGGTACCCTCCCAGCGACAGGTCTTGGGAGGATGCTGATTCTGTTCATGCTCCTGTTCTGTTTCACTGAGTCTTTTTCCTAGCAAGCCCACGGCCTTGGGAGGGGGACCTACTGTCACGCGACGGGACTGAAATCGACCCGTGGCTTGCTCTGCCACATCCTGTGTCCTTTGAGGGACCATGTGGCAACCTGTGATTGCTCTCCTAGCATTCCGTGGTGTACCGTGGTACACTCCTGACACTCAACTGAAGTCAGGAGAGTCTTGTAAGGGACCTCAGAAGCCCATTCTTAGTTTTGCTGGGCGATTGGTCTGGAGGCATTCTTCTACTTTGGGGCCATGTTCTTGTCCTCTGTAGTTCCTCTTCCCAGAATTCCTCAGGAAGGGTTTTTGTTACACTTACCCATCATGGAGACATTACCATTGTTTTTCCCTATCTAGTATGGCAGCTATCTACTTCCTCTTCATCACTTCCTGTCCTAGGGTATATATGAGATAGAACTGTCTTTCTCTTTGTGTTGCAACATTCTTTGCTTCTTCTGGTGTGTATTCGCTCCTTTGCTGATTCCTCACTGGTTCTTGTTCTAGTTAGTGTCCTTGTCCGCTGGTGACCCTGATTCCTGTGTTTTGTCCTGCTCTTCTTATTTTCATCTGGTCTCCCCTTGTCTGCAGTTTTCTGAGTCCTGTCCTAGCCTTGGAATCCTCATCTATTCCAGCAATCTTCACCTCCGGGGAGTCTCCAGTTGCCATCAGACATTTTTTCCCTTCAAGGTTTTTCCTCTTGGGGACTTCTTCTGGAAGGCACTGTCTGCTCCAGCGTTCCATTGTCAGCAGCACTGTGGCTACCTGAAATTGTTACCCCTACTTCGGGCAGAAAAGAGCCATCAAGATCCAGAATCATGAACGTTTCCTTCGTACCAAGATCATGAAAAGAAGTCTGTCCACTGAAGATCCTGACTTAAATATCAACTGAGGGAAATCTGAAGTGTATCCCTTCACAGATATGTCACTCCTTACGTAAACCTACTGCCACTCCTGAGGTATAGACTGTCAGTAAGGGTCATCTCTACCTTGGGCATTTCTTTCAATCTGACTCCAGGTGTCGCCCATCTCTTGGACGCCTCGTGCCAGGTGTTTCCTATGCCTTCCTCATATCCCTTGAGTGATCAAGCTCAGGGCTAGCCCTCAGTGTTTGACGCGGGCTTGTGGAGGGTGTGACCTATCCAGTCACAGGGTCTTATCATGATTTCTTCATGGGCAGTGAGTAGGAAAGTCTGCTTCCATAGGTTGTTTTTGCTGATGGTGTTTGGCCAATGGATTTGGAGGATTTTCCTCAGAAAAGTGTTGATTAAGGTCTGGACTTTATTGGTGGTGGTCACTGTTGTCTCCAAGTTTCTGCTCTATAAATAAGGACCGATTATACGTTGGTGTTAAAAAGCCTGATCTTGGTTTTCCTCGTTAGGTCCTTGGAGCTCCAGATCTTCTTCAGCTGAATGAAAGCAGCCATCGCTTTTCCAATTCTTGCCTTGACGTCGGTGTCTGTGCCGCCCTGCTTGTTTATGACAATGCCCAGGTAGGTGAAGTCCCCAACCCCTTCCAGTGCATCACCTGCAAGAGAGACCGCAGTTGTGCTGGCCATGTTAGCATTCAGGATTTTGGTTTTTCCTCGGTAGTTATTTAGGCCATAACTGTGAGGATGTGGCTTCCACATTCTGGGTCTGCTCCTGCATCTGCAGATGGATATAAAAAGTAGAGCCAGGTTGTCTGCAAAGTCCAGGTCATTGAGCTGCATCCAAGGTGTCCAGTGGATCCCATTTCTTCTCCCTGCTGTGGAAGTCTTCATGATCCAATCTATGGTCATCAGGAAGTGTAACTGCGAGAGCAAACAACTCTGGTGGGCTCCAGTGCTCACTTGGAAGGCTTCTGTGAGTTGTCCTCCATTGACTAGCTTGCAGGGCATTCCCTTATAAGAGTTCCTGATGATACTTTAGAGTTCATCTGGCATACCATAGTGGTGGGGGAGTTTCCACAGGGCCTCTCTGTCCACGTTGTCAAATGCCTTCTCATAGTTGATATTGACACTGTCGCTCTCACTCAGAACATAGATCAACTATCCACTGCGCTGTTTGAGACCATAGTCATATATCTGGGGATACTTATAAACAGAGATAAACAAAGTGATTCGGGATAACTATGGTCCGATAATTGAAAATCTAAACAGCCAGGTTGAATCATGGATAATGCTGCCTTTGTCAATTGCTGACAGAATATCCCTGATTCAAATTATGCTATTGCCCTGACTTCTTTATGTATTCAATAACATTCCAATCCCACTTATTAAGTCATTTGTTTATAAGCTGATGACCTTGCTATCCAGGCTAGTCTGGGGAGGACGGAGCCCTTGATTTAAGTGGGAGTCCCTCACTATTTCTTATGATAGAGGTGGGTTTGCAGTTCCTATATGGAGAAATATTATCATGCCTTGCAATCTCGCTATCTAGTGTACTGGTTTGAACCACAGTGTTATGCACCCCATCTTCTGATAGATGATAATCAAGTGGACATGGGCATTTATGTGCCAGTTAAAGGTAAACAGTCACATTGGCATAATTACCTGATAGTGTTTGAACATTGCTGTTTGCAGAAGCGTTTCAAACGATTTTGAAACTTCTTTTGTACATTTCCTAAAGTAGTTAAAACAATATAGGGCTAGCAATTGCATAATTGTGAAAGCTTCCTAATCTCTGTAAAGTGAAACAAAGGCAGTTATAGATAATATAACATTTGCATTCTACTAAAGGCTTTCAAACATGCTGGGAAGCGAAATATTTTTTCTATGATTTTCAGCATTGAAGCAGAGAAATCTTTCACTTACCTAATTTGAACGTTTCAGAGATGGTATTTCAAAAATGTGCCTTTTCAGAACTTGTCAACAGACCCTTGCCACTATATAAAGACATAGGGGCATATTATCAAGAACGGCGTTAAACATTATCGCCGGTTTAGCGGCAGAAAACTGCCGCTAAAGCGGCGATAATGGGCTTGATAATATGCCCTGGAGAATTCCAATAGAAGTCCATGTTCTGGTGTGAACATGGGCTAAACCGGCGATAATTTTAACGCCGTTCTTGATAATATGCCCCATAGATGTTCCCATGATTGTGAGTAACCTGCAAAAGAAGTCAAACCCAGGCTATCCTTTCTGTCCAATTCATTTTAAGGCATCCATTGAAACCTTAGCTAAAGCTTAGTGGTATTGTGTGGAACATAAAAACTACTGCATTAAAATAACATTTATAAGACTTTTTATAGGTTTGGAATGCTTTTAAGCAATACATTTAAAAGGTTTATGACACACAGGTTGCTTCAGTAAATATAAGTGGAATCTAACAAATTTCCAATTTCCAGATAGTGTAGGAAAGTCATTGAATAAATCAATCAATGACATTTGCAAAGCACTGGTCTGCCTCGGCTGAGGCGTCCCAGTGCTCAAAGCAGAGACTGAAGAATGAAGCCTGGACAATTCTATCTAAATTTGGATGAACAGCCATGTTTTTAGTTCTTTCCTAAAGCAATGCTCGGAATGGACCATGCGTAGTTTAATAGGCAAGGTGATCCAAAGCTTAGCAGTCAGTACCGTGAATGACCTGCCACCCCAGCGAACTTTAGAAAACCTGGGAATGAGCACGAGTCAGAGGTGGTTAGATCTAAAAGATCTCTCGGGGCATATTACCAAGTCCCTATCGCCACCACAACGTCACTTTTTGTGACGTTGTGGTGGCGATAGGGTCACCGCCCTATTACCAAGGCAGGGTTAAACCACATAACGTGGCTAAAAGCCACGTTAAGCGGCTTAACGCTGCCTTGGTAATAGTGCCCCTATCACGCTAAACTTAGCATGAAAGGGGCGTGCAGTGGGTGTTGCGGTGGGCGTTCCACCGCAACACCCATTCACTGCGACGCTGCCACCTATTATCAAGAGAGGCGATAATAGGTGGCAGTGCCGAACTTAAGACCAGGAAAATCCTGGTCTTAAGATGACGATACGAGGAGAAATGCTTCATTTCTCCTCTGTTTTGCTTTTTCCATGTGTGCTGCCTTGTGCAGCACACATGGAAAAAGCAAAATGCCAAGGTTTGTTATGTACAGGAAGGTGTCCCTGTACAGGGAGACCTTCCTGTACATAAACAAACCTCCCTGCTCGCAGACACCCTTGCACTCTGGTGCAAGGGTGCCTGCATTGGTGTTAAGTCGTGAGACTTAGAGCCATCGCAGGGGGAAACGCCAGGCTGCACCATATCCTTGGTAATATGGTGCAGCCTTGCGTTTCCGAAGTAGCGATGAGAGGCGTTAAGCCAAGGAGGCTAACGCCTCTCACCGCCACTTCCTAGATAATATGCCCCCTCTCCTGTTGCTGCCGGCCGAGTCTATTTCTCAGGTAACGTGGGCCTTTGCCTTCAAGGGCTCTGAAAGCCAATGTAAGGAGTTTAAATGTAATCCTTTTTGCTACAGGCATCCAATTGCATTCATAGACGTCAGTGTCGTCAAGGATAGGGCAGGTAGAAGGCCTGATTAAAGATAATCTGGCTCTCCTACTGGAGTCAGACCTAATATTTTCTCTTAAGGGTCTCCTAAGGGACCATCCACGTGGAGAAAGAGAGTTCTCTTTACCCCCTACTGCAAATCTAACAATCACGAACAACAAGCTTTAAAGAACGTTCCTGTGGTTGGTTAGTTCTACTTGGGTTTTAAAACCTGTTTTGGCATCATTCATGGGAAGGTCCCTTCCTTGCGGCTCTTAACCCTCAAGACAGACACCTTTTACAAAAATGCAATGATTGTCAACAGTGTGGACAGAGTTCGGTCTGGGGAATTACAAATGCCTTGACCTTATTTACAGCTGTAGGATGATTAGAGAAACACACTTCTGAAAGAGAAAAAAGTTGACATGCTTTGGTAACCAGTTTGTTGTTAAATCTAAAATAAACGTTATTGCTCAAGCCTCTGTGACATGCTACTTGGTACAATTGTGGAAGCAATATTTAGCAATCCTTCTTACAGTACTATCAGATGAAAGTGGGCAGATCGCAAGCATGTCAAGAATGGTGCTTACACAATTTGTTTCTGTGTTATGAAGAATTCCACAGCATTGTTTGTTGGCATCTAGGGGGATATTTATTCCTTAATCACGGTATGGCACCACTGAAGGAGCCATTAATGACGAGAGGCGAATGGCAAACAAATATTCCTTTTAAGGGGACCAAAAGTAGAATAAGCCCCTTGCCAGTTAGAGCGTCGCCTGTCAACTGCCCTCTCAACCGTCATGAACACCAAGCATTAATTCCTCAGAATTCGTCACTGCAACCTTACACGCACACAAAGGACAGGAGCAGAACACAACAATATGAACTAGCAAGGTAATATAACAAAATACATATAACATAAAAATACATAAATCATAATAATGTAAAGATTCGTAGGATACATCTCCTATCCTTAGAATTTTTTTTTTTATAAATAAATTCTTCTTGCATTTCAATATCTCTAGATTTATTTGGTAATACAATTTTCTTCTAGATTAAACAGTATCTTGAACACTTTTATTCTCGTGAGATTCAACATCACAGCTATTTGCAAGATTACTGGTAACATGTATTCCTTGCTCATAAACCTCCTTACCCCATGAGATTCCTGATAAGAGTTCGCTGTACTACCCTCTGTTTCTTGTTCAGCATTCCTAATGCCAATACCAGTTTTCTGAGCTGCACTGTGTTTCAAGACTCCTTCAAAATAGTATTCCTTACGTGTGAGTGTGAAATAAAAAAGTATTACTCTCCACACTTCTCTTTCGTATCTTACCCAAAATTTCTGTTTGAGCAGAATCAATAGGAATTTCTTTCTTTAAGTTCCATCAACCTTTGTTTCTCAAAAAATGAATTTCTTCCCATCTTTTTAACCAATTGTGGCTTCTGAAAGTTTGTTAACCCCTTAGGTACAAAACCAGTTTTTTGTTTTAGAATCCAATCGCCCATATGGATATCTTTCTAATCCACACTGAGGGGCATATTTACAAGCCCTTATCACCACAGGAATGTCACTTTTAGTGACGTTCCTGTGGCTATATGGCCTCACCTTATTTACAAGATAGCACTCAGCCACTTAACGTGACTTAATGCTGCTTCGTAAATAAGGCACCCTTTCACGCTATACTTAGCGTGAAATGGGCGGGCAATGGGTGTTGTGGTGGGTGTTCCACTGCAACACCCATTGATTTTGACGCTGCCCCATATTTACAAGGGTGGTGTAAATATTGGGCAGCGCCAAAATTAAGACTAGGGAAAACCTGGTCTTACCCTGACAAAACGAGGAGAAATGCTTTATTTCTTCTCGTTTTTGCTGTTTCTATGTGTGCTACGTTGTGCAGCACACATAGAAACAGCAAAACACCATTGATTGTTTAAGGACACCTTCCTGCACATAGACAATCATTAAAAAAAATGACGAGTTGCAACTTCTATGTGTGCTGCACAATTTCAGATTGTTTATGTGTAGGAAGGGAGGTACGCCTTCCTGCACATAAACAATCCTTGTAATGACTAATTCCATTGCCTTTGAGGAAATCACTCATTTTAACTGACACCAATTGTGTTCCATTATCAGAAACAAATACTTTCGGAATACCCTCCACCGAGAAAAAACTTTTCAAAAACTTCATCGTAGAATCAGTTGATTTTTTACTTACAGCTTTGAAATAAATCAATTTTGAAAAATAATCAATAAGTTCAATGAAATACCTCTGATCAATGGGAAGACAACTAAATGGCCCTAAGAATTCAATAGCTATTTTATCCCATAGTTGCTCAGGCATTTCCACATTTATTGAAGGGGTCTTGTTCAAACGCTAACTCTTGTCAGATAACAAACATTCTTGACAACCTCTTATGTGGGTTTCAATCATTCTATCTATCCCAGGCCACCAATAGTGATTACATAAGATTCTCATTGTAGAAGATAACCTAAGATTCCCTTCTTGAGCAATAGTTATTAGTCTGTTTTTTAAGGGCTTTGGTGGCACAAACAAACTGCCTCTCAATATAATATCAGATTTAACACTTAATTCAGGCAATACCTGACAAAAATTCTTGATGGTACCAGAAACATTTCTAAGCAAGCCATCCGCTCCAACATTGATAATATATATTTTTTTTTTAAATGTGTTTATTACGTTTTTACTCGATACAAATTAGCATACACAGGTCAGACTCCAGTCTTGTTAATACATGCACATGTGTTACGACAGAGCAAGAAATGTCATGGCTTATTAATCACCAACACCAAGTTGCACAATCGGGAGAAACACCAACAGCCTACGCTGAGTTGAAACTTGGTAAAGAGGAAAAGTAAGAATAATACTTAAAAACAAAAGAGAGAGTAGAACTAAAGAAACTCTCCCTTCAACACAATAGCCCTGTGGATCAAATTATGTAACAAAGAGTGCATGATGGAATGCTGTGTTCAGATGCCAGCTGAAACATGGTGCATCCTACTATGTGTTCGGGATCAGCTAGATGGGATGTCTGATGGGGATGGCATGGGAGTAATTCTAGTTTTTCTACCAGGGTGAGAAAGGGGGAAAATGTACTTAATTATTTAAACTTTAAACAAAAATGTACATTTTTGAAAAAAAATTTAATTAAACTTTGCCCTATAAACCCAACATTCCACTACTAAAAATATATAACAATATTTAAACAAATATTACATTTTTATATAAAATTAAAAAATAAAAATAAGCAAAAACATTACAAATAACATAAACAAAAAAAACAATAACCCAAAAAATCGATATTATATACAACTATATTTTTAACACTGCCATCGCAATGAAGATTCCCGCCCACCACATTAGGATGGCGGGCAGATGGGTGGTGGTCGGAGAGACTGACCGCCACGGATCCGACAGGCTCAAGGAGCCCGTCGGATGGAACTTGAATCCCTACAATGCTGGCGGTGCCTGCTAGGCACCACTGTAGGGATTATGATGTCCCTCCCTGCTGGCCGTTTCATGGTGGTTCCCCGAAAGGGACATTTGGGGCCCGCAGTGGGCGCCCCTTTCTCCCTGGCCCTCAGTTTTGGGTTCCCCTACATATCCCTGCACCACGTGGCAGGCACCATGCGTGATGTCTATTTTTTGTACTGCGGCGTGTGCTGCAGCCCGCAGCACCTGCCGCAATACAAAATATAGACATTGCGACCGCCGTGGTGGCAGTCGCATCCTAATGCGGCTGGTGGGACCACCGACTTGTAGTCGGGCGGTCCCATTTCAATTGGATGGCGGTTGGACTTACGTCCGACCGCCACCCTAATGAGGCCCTTAGTTTGGAGAAGGAATAGTATTTTTTTCTTCAGTGACCAGCATTTTGCCTGAATTTAGTTAGTTTAGAGTAGGAATAGTACTTTTCTGTGGTTTAGTGTTCAGCACTTTCCCTGAATTTAGTTAGTTTGGAGTAGGAATAGTAACTTTTTGTGGTTTAGTGTCCAGCACTTTACCTGAATTTAGTTACATTGGAGTTGAAATAGTAAGGTTTTTAGGGTTTACTATTCTGTTTAGGTTAATACTTGAATAGGTTTATGTTTGTAGTCCTTTTTTCAAGTTTGAATATTTATTAAAAGATTTTTTTGTGTATGGTTAAATTTAATTATCCAATTATTTCTGTATTTATTTTTTTAAATTATTTTCTAGTCATTTTTAAAGGAATAATTTGAAATATTTTGTCATACAAAATAAAGAGACATACATTTTTTTATTTTTCATATTTTTTTATTAAACAATTTTTTGTTTCTGAATAGAACACAATGTGTAAATTTTTATTATTGGTAGTTTTATTTACATTTCATTGTACAGTTTTAAGACAAAGAAATTGTGTTTTCAAGTTTTATTACAAATAATAGTAGTAATAAAAATAATATACATTTGTTCATGTTTATTTTTCTGTAACATTTTCAATGTTTTCTTTAGATTTTTAAACACAGTTATATATTTCCAATATATTTGATATTTTTAAAAGCTGTTTGTATTTAACAGATATACAATCATATTTCTTTTGTAATTTTTACAAGTACATATATTTACACTTTTTAGTTACACATATTTTGAAACAATTGCTATATTTGTAATACATATGCTTTTACAATTTTTTTTTTTTAAATATATGTTAAATAATTTTATTGAAATGATAAAATTATTTAATATGTATTTTATAATGTAACATATTTATAAACAGTAATTATTTTTCATTTTTTGTCTATTAAATAATATTATTTTTTAAATAATATTATAAATTCTTTAAGCATTTTTAAAGTATGTAGAAAAATATACAATGATTTTACAATCAACATTTTGGTACTATTTTTCATTGGTTTGCATTTGTACATCATGCATATTTTAATAATATATTTTCAAAATTTTTAACATTTTAATCATGGTATTTTACAAATTGACATAAAATATATATATATTAAATATTATTTTTAATGGTATTATAATATTTAATATATATTTTACAATTTTATTTTTCCATTGTAAGACATTTCAGGGCCAATTACGATGCAGCCCTTAAAAGCTCCGACCAACGATCTGAGCTTTCCGCGCCGCATCATAAGCGGCCTCTCGGTTTACTTTCCGACTGCTGCATTACAATACTGGCAGTTGGAAACTAAACTGGCGGGTCATTCTGGCTGACTTCCGACGGTCTCAAGGAGCCCGTCAGCCAGTCGGAACCAGCTCGTAATCCAAAAGGGTGGGCCTTTCCGCCCTTGGGATTATGATGCACCGTTTTTTGCATGGTTTCCATGCCGGCCTGTCCGACATGGAAACCATGTCGCAAAGTGTGTTTGGGGGCCCCCAGCAGGGCCCCCTTGGGTGCGCGGCTCCGTTTGGGGGCTGAGGGGGCACCTCTGGTGCCCCCCTGTTGATCCCTGCACCTTGTGACAGGCACCTTAAGGTGCCTGTTGCGGGGTGCAGGGATAAACTGCAACTCCCATTTCCCTTTGGGAGCATATATTACAGCCAGTTTACAGCTGGAATGCACGCTCCCATAGGGAAATGTAGGAATGCGACTGAACAGTTTTTTGTCGCATCCTAATTAGGTGAGTCGGGACCGCCGACCAGAGGTCGGTCGGTCCCAGGACCGAGACGGTGTCGGGTGGACTTAAGTCCGCCCGACATCGTAATTAGCCCCTTTATATTTTTTACAACATTTTTCTATTTTTTGTAAAATAAATCATAATTTTTTTGGGACTATTTTTTAGTTTTCCTTATTGTTTTCTATGGGAAAATAGTATTTTTTCCAGTTTAATTAAGTGGCCATTTTTTTTTTACATTCTTTGTTTTGTATTCTATCTATTCCGTTGTTTGGTTACTTTTGAAGAGGGAAGCTCGCTGTTGGGAGCTGCGTTTCTTTGGTTAAGCTTGTTCCCAATTATTTTTAAGCTAATTTTAGGATGGGGGAGTTAGTATATGTGTAGGTAGAGTAAGTAGTTTGTTAATTATAGTTTTGTTTTATAGTGTGGTGTAGTGCAGAGTTCGGTGTATTTGTCGTGCTTTGGTAGTAAAGGTTAGTGTATTAGATTATTACTTAGATGGTTTTGGTTATGTGTTATGATTTAATGATTGTTTCATGTAATGTATGTGGGGTTGTATGTGTTTTTGTCGGAGGGTGTTGCATTTCTTTTTGCAGGTTTTTAATCTGGATTTACGGTGTAGGTGAAGATGCATTTTATTTTTTTAAAGGAAATGTTATATAGTTTCATTGAAACTATTAACTTTACATACATTTCCTTTTATTTTTCGGTTTTCTTGGAGTGTTTTTTTTTTTAAAACTATTTTTCAGGTTTTTGAGGGTTCAAGTATAGAGAGGATTGCGTCATTGGACCTCCTCTTTTTACAGTTGTATTTTTTCATTTTTTGCAGGGATTTACTTTTTATATGGATTTGGATCGAGTTCGTTTGGGAAATCTACTTGTTTGAGGACAATCTACTGCAACAAAATTGTAAGTTATTTTTGATTATTTTGATATGGGTGGGACATGTTTATTTTTGTGATTTATTGTGCTGTTTTTATATTTTAATTTTAATAATTTTATTATGTCATGTTATTGTTCAAATATTTTAAAAAATATGACATAATAATATTTATTAAATTTAAAACAAAGTAATAGTTTTTGGTTGGTGTATTTGGATTTTTGTAGAGGTGGTGTTTGGATAGCTCTTATTTTTAGAGCTTAGATTTTGCAATTGTATCTAGGTATTCTAGTCCTTAGGTGTTTGGGTATAATCTAGCTTTGCATTGCAGGTGCTCATACTGTTTTAGTTTGTTTACTTATTTTAGGGCCTATTTTATTTACAGATTGGTCTAGTCTTAGTTCTTGATAGCTTTGTTCTGTTTTTATATATTCTAGTAGCTTATGGAGACTCTGGGGCTTATTATGATGTCGAGCAGAATTGCCTCTGAGCGACACCATATCAGACTCGGGACCGACCGACACGCGGTTGGCGGTTCTGACCGCCGGATTACGATGCGACTGAACACTTTTCGGTCGGAGTCCTATTGTTCCCTATGGGAGCTCGTTTTCCACCCTACAGCCGGCCGTCACACAGGCTCCTATGGGGAAATGGGGTATGTGTGGAAAACACTGCACCCTTTTGCAGGCTCCCCACTGTGCCTGTCACACAGTGCAGGGTTTTTCAGGGGGTCCTTTAGGTACCCCCTCCGCCATCAGCCATAGGCCACGGGGGCTAAGGGGGCCCTGTCATTTGAGATGTCATGAGTGATGTCATCAGTGATGTCACTGACCATGTCATGAGTGATGTAATATGTGACGTCATCAGCAGTGCATTGCGGGAGCGCGAGTTATAGTTAGCTCTACTAACTATAGCGGCCGAATTTCTCTGGTTTTATACAAGTAAAATGTCCAACTAACTATAACGTCCCTGAAACCTGTGGTTTTTTCAGGGAATTTCTAAGGTTTTTTAAATGCTAATCCCTAACTATAACGTCCCTGAAATCGATGTTTTTTTCAGTGAGTCTCTAAGCTTTTTTTAATGCTAATCCCTAACTATAATGTCCCTGAAACCTCTGTTTTTTTCAGTGAATTTCTAAGGTTTTTTAAATGCTAATTTCTAACTATGCCTACATAAGTAGGACATGTGCAGAAAGAGGAAGAAAGGCGGAGAAAGAAGCAAGAGAAGTGCAGAAAGAGGCAAGAGAGGTGCAGAAAGAGGCAAGAGAGGTGCAGAAAGAGGAAGAAAGGTGCAGAAAAAAGCAAGAGAAATGCAGAAAGAGGCAACAGAAGTCCAGAAAGAGGAAGAAAGGTGCAGAAAAAGCAAGAGAGGTGCAGAAAGAACCAACAGAGGTGCAGACAGAGAACTACTTTGACTGTACCTTACAACAGACTCATACAAAGTACCCTAATCACTAATCCCTCTCCGAAGATGTCTTAAACCTCACTTGTCTCTTGAAGGTTCACTATTAATCGACTGCTCAGAATGTTAGGCCTACCAAATATAAAACAGCAGTCCTAAGCATATCACTGCTGTAAGTCTGACCAAGTTTGGGAAGGTATGCATGCGTGTCTATGCTTTTACCTAGTGACATATTAAATGAAAATAAACATACAAACACTTGAATACCTGTGGTTCAAACAGCATACTCTAAATTTGTGTAAAAAAGGTGTATGCATTTTTGTCTGCTCACAATACAGGGCACATGGGTATTCAATACTATATTTGAGGGGCTCTATAACACATATATACATAAGACATGTCTGCCTGTGCAACCGAATGACAGAGCAAAACTGAGAAAATTTGACCACCTACAGGAGAAGTTACCCGCTTTTTAAGCTACCATCTTCAGATTCATAACACATGTAAGAATACATATACAAGTAGACATATACCTCAGTCACGAGAGCACGCAGGCCTTTAAACTAGACAGCTTGTACTTCCCATTTGAGTACAGAAAGAGGCGAGAGAAGTTCAGAAAGAAGCAAGAGAGTTGCAGAAACAGGGAAAAGAGGTGCAGAAAGAGGGAACAGGGGTGCAGACAGAGGCATGAGAGGTACAGAAAGAGGGAAGAGGGGTGCAGAAATTTGCAAGAGAGGTGCAGAAAGAGGCAAGAGAGGTGCAGAAAAAGGCAAGAGAAGTGCAGAAAAAGGCAAGAGAAGTGTAGAAAGAGGCAAGAGAATTGCTGAAAGAAGCAATAGAGGTGTAGAAAGAAGCAAGAGGAGTGCAGAAAGAGGCAAGTGGGGTACAGGAAGAAGCAAGCAAGGTGCAGAAAGAATCAACAGAGGTGCAGAAGGAGGCAAGAGGGGTGCAGAAAGAGGCAAGAGAAGTGCAGAAAGAAGTAACAGAGGTGGAGAAGGAGACAAGAGAACTGCAGAAAGAGACAAGAGAGTTGCAGAAACAGGCAAGAGAGGTGTAGGAAAAGGGAACAGGGGTGCAGAAAGAGCAAGATAGGTACAGAAAGAGGGAAGAAGGGTGCAGAAAGAGGCAAGAGGGGTGCAGAAAGAGGCAAGAGAACAGTGGTGGCTCGCCGAGGGAGTGCTGCGGGCGGTGGGGTGGGGCGGGAGGGGTAGAGTGGGGGTAGTGGAGTCCAACATACAACAGACAGGAGTAAGGTAAGTAATGAAATAAATAAAACAATTTACCTTGCGCGCGCTGCATCTCCAACTCGGCGATGCAGCGCGCGCAAGGTAAATTGTTTTATTTATTTCATTACTTACCTTACTCCTGTCTGTCATATGTCGGACTCCACCACCCCCACCCTGCCCCTCCCCCACCCTGCCTCACCACCCCACAGCACTCCTCGGCGAGCCACCACTGCAAGAGAAGTGCAGAAAGAAGCAGCAGAGGTACAGAAAGAGGCAACAGAGGTGCAGAAAGAGGACAGAGGGGTGCAGAAAGAGGCAAGAGGGGTGCAGAAAGAGGCAAGAGAGGTGCAGAAAGAGGCAAGAGGGGTGCAGAAAGAGGCAAGAGAGGTGCAGAAAGAGGCAAGAGGAGTGCAGACAGAAGCAAGCGAGGTGCAGAAAGAAGCAACAGAGGTGCAGAAAGAGACAAGAGGGATGCAGCAAGAGGCAAGAGAAGTGCAGACAGAAGCAACAGAGGTGCAGAAGGAGGGAAGAGAAGTGCAGAAACCAAAAAAGAGGTACAGAAAGAAGCAAGAGCAGTGCAGAAAGAACCAACAGAGGTGCAGAAGGAGGCAAGAGAGGTGCAGAAAGAGGCAACAGGGGTGCAGAAATTTGCAAGAGAGGTACAGAAAAAACAGAAGTGCAGAAGGAGACAAGAGAACTGCAGAAAGAGGGAAGAGAGTTGCAGAAACAGGCAAAATGGGTGCAGAAAGAGGGAAGAAGGGTGCAGAGAGAGGCAAGAGGGATGCAGAAATGTGGAACAGAGGTGCAGAAAGAGGCAAGAGGGGTGCAGAAAGAGGCAAGAGAGGTGCAGAAAGAGGCAAGAGAGGTGCAGAAAGAGGCAAGAGGAGTGCAGACAGAAGCAAGCGAGGTGCAGAAAGAAGCAACAGAAGTACAGAAAGAAGCAACAGAGGTGCAGAAAGAGACAAGAGGGATGCAGCAAGAGGAAAGAGAAGTGCAGACAGAAGCAACAGAGGTGCAGAAGGAGGGAAGAGAAGTGCAGAAACTAAAAAAGAGGTACAGAAAGAAGCAAGAGCAGTGCAGAAAGAACCAACAGAGGTGCAGAAGGAGGCAAGAGAGGTGCAGAAAGAGGCAACAGGGGTGCAGAAATTTGCAAGAGAGGTACAGAAAAAACAGAGGTGCAGAAGGAGACAAGAGAACTGCAGAAAGAGGCAAGAGAGTTGCAGAAACAGGCAAAAGGGGTGCAGAAAGAGGGAAGAAGGGTGCAGAGAGAGGCAAGAGGGATGCAGAAATGTGGAACAGAGGTGCAGAAAGAAGCAAGAGCAGTGCAGAAAGAACCAACAGAGGTGCAGAAAGAGGCAAGAGGGGTACAGAAAGAGGCAAGTGAAGTGCAGAACAAAGCAAAAGAGGTGCAGAAAGAGGCAACAGAACTGCAGAAAAAGGCAAGAGAGGTGCAGAATAAGGCAGAAGAGGTACACAAAGAGGCAAGAGGGGTACAGAAAGAGGCAAGAGGGGTGCATAAAGAAGCAAGAGAATTGCAGAAAGAAGCAACAGAGGTGCTGAAAGAGGCAAGTGCTGGTGGGGCGATGAGGTCCTCTTGTGTCCTGAGGACCTCAGGACACAAGTGGACTTCATCCTCTGAGCAGCAGTGCGCCACGAGCCACATTTGCAGAGTGGTGTAAAAAGGGGCGTGGCCTCGGACCACCTCTCTGCAATCCAGCTCTGTGGTGCTTACTGGAGGTACCTGGTGGGCAAGTTGGCCCCCAGGGACCCTCAGTATTCAAGGGGAATTAATTCCCCAACTTACAATGCACCAGGGAGCGCGTTTGCAGAGTGGTGGAGAAAGGGGGCGTGGCCTACCGGCAAGATGCCGGCTTTGTTTTAAATATTTTTTTTTGAAGGGTGGCTGTGTGGCCCCCCTTCTTTTAGCATTTTGGTGGCCCTGGGGACCCCATCCCCCAAAGGGCCATACCCCTTTTTATTTAAAAAATAATTTAAAAAAAAACGGGAAGGGGCCCCCCTCCCGAGGCCAATTTAGGCCCTGAGGACCCCATCCCCCTGGGCATGGCCATACTTTTATATTTTAAATAAATTTAGAGGGGGCCGCGTGGCCCCCCTCCTCAGGCCAATTATGGCCCCGGGGACCCCATCCCCTGGGGCCTGGCCTCTCTGGGGAGGTGGCGGTCCCCGGGGCTGCTGGGGCCCCACAGGCCCCCGATATTTGATTTTGGCATTGCCCCCGGGACCTGCCCACCCGGGGGCTCATTAAAATGAAGCACTGACACCCACGCTTCTTTTTTTTTCGGCAGGAATCGCGCACCCAGCACGAATTTTGCCGATTTTGTTTTAAAAAAAAATGCTTTTTTGGCCCTGAACAGGCCTAGGGGTCAGGGTGTTTCTACCCAACCCCCTTTTCTTTTTTTCACCTTTTTTTTTACTCATTTCTTGTGACTCGGTTACAGAGTCACAAGATGGCTGCCAACACTTCCTGGTTTGGAGTGTTGGCAGCCAATCAGAGTGAAGCTCGTGCCCGGGAGGAGTCGCGACTCCTCCTCGGTGCTCGGATATCAAAAGTTTTCTTTTTTAATTTCTCAGGAACTACTGAACGGATTTACACCATTTAAAAAAAGGTTGCTTTCTGGACCAAGACCTACCTTTTTGTCAAATTTGGTGTAATTCCGTTCAGCAGTTCGGACTGTAGCCGTGTCTAAAGTTCCTATGGAAATTAACATGGAAAAACTTGTTTTGGGACCCCCTTTTTCTCGGCTCCCGCTTGACTGAATCACCCCGAAACTTTCAAGACAGGAGCTGACCGGAGCGGACTATTAGTTTTGAAAATTTCGCGAAGATTCATCAAACGACGCCAAAGTTAGGACCAGGCCGTTACCAATCACCAATCATTTTTCCTAAAAGGAAATCCTCTCCGCACTCACAGTTCCATTATTTTCACAAGGTAATAATAATACATATACCAATGCCTCCAATGCGGTTTCACGGTGCTTTTATTAATCACAAAGAGTCAGCACACCCCTACGCGTTTCGATCTCAGCCGAGATCTTGCTCACGGGGATACAAAAAAAAAAGTGATGTCACTGACTATGTCATGAATGATGTAATATGTGACATCATCAGCAGTGCATTGCGGGGCGCGAGTTATAGTTAGCTCAACTAACTATAACGGCCGAATTTCTCTGGTTTTGTACGAGTGAAATGTTCAACTAACTATAACGTCCCTCAAACCTATGGTTTTTTCAGTGAATTTTTGTGGTTTTTTAAATGCTAATTTCTAACTATAACGTCCCTGAAACCTATGGTTTTTTCAGTGAATTTCTAAGGTTTTTTAAATGCTAATTTCTAACCATAACATCCCTGAAACCTATAGTTTTTTCAGTGAATTTCATAGGTTTTTAAAGGATAATTTCTTACTTTAACGTCCCTGAAACGTATAATTTTTTCAATTAATATATAAGGTTTTTTAAATTGTAATTTGTTGCTATAAAGTCCCAAAAGTATTTTTTCTTATTTTTTTCATTGTTATAAAAATATTGTATTTTTTTCTAATTCTTAAGGAGTAAATATACATTTTAATTAAATTTTTTATAAGAAATTGGATTCGCGCACCCATCGTGTACCTGTCTTGGTCGGTGCGCGAATTCAAGCCGCCATATTGGTAAAGTCGGGTAGGATGCGCACTTCGTTAGGGACGGGTGCGGAAATTACGACCCCGCGTAACGTTACGTACATAGTTGCGGAGGACACGCTGGGTGCGCGAATTCCACATAAAATTTTAAGTTTTAAAACTATATATATACATTTTATCTGTATATTAAAGCAAGAGTTTATTTAATTTATTTCTAAAAATCATATATTTGTAAGTAGAATAAAGATAAATTATTCTTAAATATATTTTTACGGATTCGCGATGGATGCACGCTGGGTGCGTGCGCGCTGCACGAATCCATGTGACTTTTAAAAAAATGAATTTCATTGGTTGAGAACCTTTTCATTCTAGAAGTTACAAGACCCCATCCAATTTTTTTCTTCCTTCCAGAAGATCTACAGAGACACAGCTCCTGTGACTTCTCTATTCTTTTCTGGATTTTTTTGGTGTTTTTTTCAACAGGAATTAGAAATGGCTTCTTCAAGCATTGTCCAACAGGTGCATGCAGAGGAAGAAGAAGACATTCAAGAACCTGTAAAAAAAGGTATGAAAGTATTGTCTGGGCCTTCTTTACATTCCCTGAAGGTGAAAAGAAGGTGAACGCACGAAAAGTTACGTGCAGTATCTGTAAAGATGTCCTTTCACGTGGATCGGAGAAGAAATATTCATGCGGCACATCTTCGATGCTGAAGCATCTTCAAACTTTGCACCCACGGGCCCTTGCAGGGGAGCAACACCGCCGTGATTTGGAGAAACAGGCTGCACAAGATGACCCACTTGGAGGACCTAGCACATCATCTGGTTCTTCCACCAATATGACAACCAACATTAAACCAGAGTTTGCAAGAATTAAACAATCTTGCATTAAATGCAACAAAGTTCTCTGCCATGGAGAACAATCAGTGGACGCCATTGTGGTTGCTGTCAAAAACGACTTTTGTTAAATTTTTTTTTTTTTGCAATGTGTTAATTGCAAAATGTTTTGAAAGTTTTCACAGTTCATTCTGTTTATTTATTTATTTATTTTTTTAAAACACCAAAAAGTTTTTAAAAAGTTAGAAAATCACAAAAAAATATAAAATACAAAAAGAAGAAAAACACAGTTCTTGTTAGAACTACCTATCCTTTTAAAAAAAGAGAAATGTGTATGTGCTGTATGAAGTGTATGGATAATATCTGCATGATTACATGGGTGCATGAGTACTGCCTGGATGACTGGAGAAGAGCTCAGGTAGTGGCGGAGTGATTGGATGAGTGCTTGGGTACTGCCTGTGTGATTGTAGGATTGCATGAGTAGTGCATGGGTGATTGCATGAGTGTATGGGTAATGGCAGCGTGATTGCATGAGTATATGGGAGGTACTTGGTGATTGAAAGAGTGCATGGGTAGTGCTTGGGTGATTGCATTAGTGTATGGGTAGTGCCTGGGTGATTGCATGAGTGTATGGGTAATGGCTGGGTGATTGCATTACTGCATGTGTAGTGCCTGGGTGATTGGAGCACTGCATGGCTTCTGCCTGTGTAATAGAAGGAGTGAATGAGTAGTGTCTGGGTGACTTGGTAAGTTCTTGGTTAATGCCTGGGTGATTGCATGAGTGCAGAGGTAATGTATGAGGGATTGGAAGAATTCATGGGTAATGCTTGAGTGTTTGCATGAGTGTATGGGTAATGCTTGGGTGATTGCATGAGTACATGTGTAGTGCCTGGGTGATTGGAGAAGTACATGGCTACTGGCTGAGTAGTTAAAGGAGTGAATCAGTAGTGTCTGGGTGATTTGAGAACTGCATGGCGTAGTGCACGGGTGATTGGAGCAGTGCATGGGTAGTGCTTGGGTTATTGCATAAGTGCATGAGTAGTGCCTGGGTGATAGCAGAAGTACATGTGTAGTGCCTGCATGATTTTCTAAGTGTATGGTTATTGCTTGGTTGATTTTACAACTGCATGCTTAATGTCTGGGTAATTACATGAGTTTATAGGTAATATCTGAATGAGTGGTTGAATACATGGTTAGTGTCTGGGTCATTGCATGAGTACATAGGTACTGCATAGATGATTGGAGGGATACCGCATGGTGATTTCATAAGTGCTTGGGTATTGGCGTGGTAGTTGGGTAAGTACATGGTACTGGCTGGGTGAATGGAGGAGTGCATGGGTAGTGACAGGGTGATTGCTGGAGTGCACGGGTAGTGCCTGGGTAATTGAAGGAGTAAATGAGTAGTGTCTAGGTGATTAGAGGACTGCATGGCGTAGTGCACAGGTGATTGGAGCAGTGCATGGGTAGTGCTTGGGTTATTGCATAAGTGCATGAGTAGTGCCTGGGTGATAGCAGAAGTACATGTGTAGTGCCTGCATGATTTTGTTAGTGTATGGGTATTGCTTGGTTGATTTTACAACTGCATGCTTAATGCCTGGTTAATTGCATGAGTTTATAGGTAATATCTGGATGATTGCTTGAATACATGGTTAGTGTCTGGGTCATTGCATGAGTACACAGGTACTGCCTGGATGATTGGAGGAGTGGAGGGATACCGCATGGTGATTTCATAAGTGCTTGGGTATTGGCGTGGTAATTGGGTAAGTACATGCTACTGGCTGGGTGAATGGAGGAGTGCATGGGTAGTGACAGGGTGATTGCTGGAGTGCATGGGTAGTGCCTGGATAATTGAAGAAGTGAATGAGTAGTGTCTAGGTGATTAGAGGACTGCATAGCATAGTGCACAGGTGATTGGAGCAGTGCATGGGTAGTGCTTGGGTTTTTGCATAAGTGCATGAATAGTGCCTGGGTGATAGAAAATCATGGAGGCACTACACATGTACTTTTGCTAAGTGTAAGGGTATTGCTTGGTTGATTTTACAACTGCATGCTTAATGCCTGGGTAATTACATGAGTTTATAGGTAATGTCTGGATGATTGCTTGAATACATGGTTAGTGCCTGGGTCATTGCAAGGATAGTGCATGGTGATTTTATAAGTGTATGGGTATTGGCAGAGTGATTGGATAAGTGCATGGCTAGTGGTTGGGGGATTAGAGGAGTGCATGGGTACTGCCTGGGTAATCAAAACAGTAAATGAGTAGTGTCTAGATGATTACAGAACTGCATGGATAGTTGATAGATGATTGGAATAGTGCATAGGTAATGCCTGACTTATTGCATGAGTGGATAACTAGTGCCTATGTGATTGCAAGAGTAGATCGGTTGTGCCTGAGTAATTTTGTAAGTGCACAGGTATTCCTTGGGTGATTACAGAGCTGTATGGGTACTGTATGTGTGGTTGCATAAGTGCATGGGTAATGCTTGGGTTATTGCATGAGTACATGGGGAGTGCCTGAGTGATTGGCAGAGTGCATGGGTAGTGCCTGGGTGATTTCATAAGTGCTTGGGTAGTGGCGGAGTGATTTCATGAGTGCTTGGATACTAACTGGGTGATTGGAGAATTGCATGGGTACTGCATGTGTGATTGCATAAGTGCATGGGTAATGCTTGGGTTATTGCATGAGTACATGGGTAGCGCCTGGGTGATTGGCAGAGTGCATGGGTAGTGCCTGGGTGATTTCATAAGTGCTTGGGTAGTGGCGGAGTGATTTCATGAGTGCTTGGATACTAACTGGTTGATTGGAGAATTGCATAGGTACTGCATGTGTGATTGCATAAGTGCATGGGTAATGCTTGGGTTATTGCATGAGTACATGGGTAGTGCCTGGGTGATTTCAAAAGTGCTTGAGTAGTGGCGGAGTGATTTCATGAGTGCTTGGATACTAACTGGGTGATTGGAGAATTGCATGCGTACTGCATCTGTGATTGCATAAGTGCATGAGTAATACTTGGGTTATTGCATGAGTGCATGGGTAGTGCCTGGGTGATTTTATAAGTGCTTGGGTAGTGGCGGGGTGATTTCATGAGTGCTTGGATACTAACTGGGTGATTGGAGAATTGCATGGGTCCTGCATGTGTGATTGCATAACTGCATGGGTATTTCTTGGTAGAGTTTACAAGTGCATCCTTAATAGCTGGGTAATTGCCTGAGTTTATAGGTAATGTCTAGATGATTGCTTGAATACATGGTTAGTGCCTGGGTCATTGCATGAGTACATAACTACTGCCTGAATGATTAGAGGGCCGCAAGAATAGTGCATGGTGAATTTATAAGTGCTTAGGTATCAGCGTAGTGATTGGGTAAGTACATGGTACTGGCTGGGTGATTGTAGGAGTATATGGGGTAGTGCATGGGTGAATGGAACAGTGCATGAGTAGTGCCTGAGTTATTGCATAAGTGCATGAGTAGTACCTGGGTGATTGGAGGAGTACATGGGTAGTGCTAGGGCGATTTTTTAAGTGATGAGTATTGCTTGGATGATTGCATGAATACATTGTTAGTGCTCAGGTGATTGTATAAGTGGAGGAGAAATATCTGTATAGTTGAAGGACTGCATAGATAATAGACGGGTTATTACAACATTGTACAAGTAATGTGTGGTTGATTTTAGAGCTGTATGGGTACTACCACATTGAATAAAGGTGTATATTGGAAATGCATAGGTGATTTTGAAAGTACAGAGGTTATATTTCAGAGATTGAAGAAGAGCATGGGCTCTGGTAAAGTAATTTGATGAATGAGATAATTTAATTTTAAAAGTGACTGTAAATAATAATTCATAACATTATGCTTATTACATTACTATATCTTCCCTTCTTTATTGAAGTACATATGAAACTCATTGAAACAATTTTGCAGTTGTTTTATTATAATCAAAATTTAAAATATTTTGAAACTTTTGAATTACTTTCTGTAAAAGAGAAGAAAAATAATGTTATTGCATATAATATAGTTTGAAGAACACAATATAATATTAGAATTACTTAACGTATTCAGTTTGCCTTTTTTGCTGTTTTCAGATTCTATTGAATTTCACTGTACACAGTGATTTCAATCTTGATCATCATGTAACAGCGGGCAAAAAAATGCAATCAATAAAATTGTTTAAAAAAACCAAATCTGTGTCAAAATATTTAAATATTTACAACAAAAACAACTATCTGTTTATATTTTCAACAATAAACACTATCATTAACATTGTATACAATACAAAGATCAAATATATGAACTGCTTCTTTCAAAAACAATTTTCTAAATGCAATATCAAAAAACAGAAACGAAAATTGAAACAGAAATTGTTGACATCTTCCCAATAGGCTGAGTGATGTTTCCAAAATGATTTGCATTGAAAATATCCAAAATAAACTCGTTAATTGAACTTTGCATCTTCCCAATAGGCCGAATGATGTTTTCAAAACTTTGGCACCAAAAATATCAGATATGAATTGGGTAATTCAATAGGCAACCGACATTTGAATTCCAAGTGGGCATCATTAGAATGTGCCCATCCTTTATTGCACTTTAAATACACAGTATAGAGTCCAGATGTTGTAGAAGGTCCATCGTGGAAAATAATTGCCACTGCTTTAAAAGTTCTTCCTGAAATTGACAGTTGACTTGCCACAACATTTTTAATTTTAGTTTCCAATTTTCTTCCATCTGCTCTACAACGTTGTAGCATTAAAATGACACATTGTCCAAATCTTTCTATAAATAATGTTGATAACATTTCAGATTTGCACTGAGTACATTCCATATTTTGATTAGCTGATTTTACTAATTTGTTAAAAGACACTGTTTTGCATTCTGGTATTGTCAAATATATGAATCGTTCAGTGTCT
This sequence comes from Calotriton arnoldi, assembly GCA_963921515.1. Lineage (NCBI taxonomy): Eukaryota > Metazoa > Chordata > Amphibia > Caudata > Salamandridae > Calotriton > Calotriton arnoldi. The sequence goes on along the minus strand of CAWUFW010005520.1, from coordinate 1,078,357 downwards.
ATTTCAGTCGTAGAAGAAAATTATCAATCTTCTCATTTATGATCCCATCTGTAACGAAGTCCAAACAGATGTTCAATTTGTATTCCTTCATCTTCCAATATGAATGAATGAATCATCTTCCAATACTGCAAGCATAAACATAAGAAATTCTTGAGCATCTTGCTGTACATTAAGTGTAAATTGTGAAGAACCAGAACATATATCCAGAAGATGCCGAATGCCAGAAGCACTTTGGATTTTAGTTTTATCGGTTGTCAATTTTTCAAAAATATAATGCAACAAAGAACAAAACCTTTTTCTCGATTCTCCATAATTTGTTGTTGAAGATTTTCTAGAAAAAATATGACGTTCACAACTACATTAGCATAGCAGTTGATACCTGAACTATTTTCTAACTGATATCCTACAATATCATCAACAGTGTCCATTTTCTTTTTGTTTGGAGGCTCAACATTCTCTTGATTTTTTTTGTTATTTCCAACCTCACTACAGAGTTTCTCATATGTTCGTTTTCGACATACTACACGCTTTTCATATACAGGATATTCACCTAAGTTGGGAGCATACAGTCTTCTAAATCGATTATACTCTCTTAGACAATTGGCATCTGCACTAATCTTTCTCTCATCAAAATCAATCAAATACAATCCAGATGAAGTTCTGACTCGGGACAATGCAACATATGCCATGCCCTCTTTAAACACTGTACTTCCAATGTTTACCATAGCACTGTCTACCCTTAAACCTTGAGATTTATGAATGGTCACCGCATATGTTAAAGAAAGAGGAAACTGTTTTCTACGAACATACAAGTCTTTAACAAGCAAAAAACAAACAGCACAACGTCCAATCTGTTTTACCTCTTCAATCTGATCAAATTTAATCTTCAAAAATTCAAATCCATCTCTATTTGGATAATTAACAAAATCAACAACTTTTCCCATTGCTCCATTTACTAAACCTTTTTCTACATCCAAATTACGTTGTAAAATTACCCGACAGTTTTCACATACATATAAATTCTTTTCTAAACCAGCAGTCTTAGATATAGATTTTTCCAAAGAATCCAATTTTGATTTAAATTTTTCTGATAAAATAATAGTAATTCGTTCGTGTTCTATTTTATCAATGGCTTCCATTGTCATTATTTGTTGTTTTTCCAGCTTCAAAAGTTCTTGATTGAATGTAGAACACTCTTGCAGTGTTGGCATTAGGCAAAGTATAGATTTATTTTCTCCAATTTTTGGTATATTATTTCCGGAGCAACATTTTCATTTGGAAACAAGTTTGTAAGTAGCCGACTTTGCAAAGCTTCTTTACCATGTTTTGTCAATACACCAATTCTTATATCTTGAAGAATGCTTCCATAATCTTCATCACTTGCCTGTCGCATATTCCTAATAAGTTCTTTATATTCAAAATGAGACCAAATGTTGACATTTCCAATACTTCCCAAAGATTTCCTGGTGTCTTCATGCACAAGTGTTTTAAAAACTGGTTGCCCTTTTACAGGAGTAAGTTGCAGTAGGTCGCCGAATACAATCACATGTTTTCCTCCAAATAAGACATCATAATCTGTTTTTAAAATTTGCTGCATTCTTAAATGTACAAAGGCAAGCATAAAGTTTGAGACCATGCTCACCTCATCAATGATCAGAAGTTTCATTTTCTTTAGTACTCTTGAAACTTCATAACAAGCTTCTCCAGATAGCTTGAGATATTCCAACTTGTTTTCATGTTCAACTGGTAGCATCAGTAAACGATGTAACGTAATCCCTTTAATGTTGTGTGCTGCTAACCCAGTTGGAGCGGTTACAACACAAGATAAATGTGATTCAGTGGTGTTGTGTAGATAACTGGTCAAAACTTTAATTAAGAAACTTTTTCCTGTACCAGCTTGACCACTGATATACATTTGAATAGGTTTAAATGATGTGCAGTTGCATTCTTTTTTTCATGAAGTAAACCATGGTCTATCTGTTGTGTAACTTGCTGATATATTTCTTTCTGTTCAATATTTAGTTGTTCTTCCAAGTTTCCCAACTCCATAATATCCTGTTGAGCTTGATGCATTGCTGTTTCTACTTCACTCATGGCTATTGCTGCTTCATTTTCAAGAATTGGTTCTCCTAGTGGATCTTGACTCAGTGGAGCAGAACTTTGACTACCTTGAGAACTGTCTCTAGCAATCTCAGCTGCAATAGTAGCTTCTTGTTCAATTTCTTCATTCAACATTTGTATATAATTTGGAAAAAACTGTGCATTGAATGCTATCTTTACATGCATTAAAAGAATCTTCATAGCACTGAAAATCTCCAAGTAATTCCATTTCAGTACGCCAAGGCTTGAAGAGTTGCAGAAGTGCTAAATAGAAAAATTCCCTTTTATCTGGAGTATCGCAACTGAGTTTCCTGTGATTAATGAGATTTCCTTTAGTATGTTTCACCAAACATCCATCAGAACCAATCACTGCATATTTTTCTTCATTTATATTTTCTATAATATTTATCTTAAAGCTGTAATATTGCAGTACTTCATAGAGACATTTGTTTTCAAGATAGGGACTTCTTTTAGGATAGTACGTATCCAACATGTTTGTTTTAACAATATCTGTACTTTCCGGTTCATTTAATGCTAAGGGGCCGATTCCGATTTGTGCCGGAAAACGTACCGACCGACTCGGAGCCGGAATAAATACCGACCGACACGTACCGGTGCAGCCCGACCCGCAAAGTACGATGAGAAGCGTGCAAAACCCGACTGACTCGTACGGAACACAAGTCGAACGACCGAGCCGCGCGGAAAACAGCCATCCGGCTGGAAAAGCACGCGAATCGAACCGACCAACACGCACCAGGAAGAATACCGAACGAAATGTACCCGCGAACTCCGACACGCCAAGTACGATGCAACACGTGGAAAACACGACCGAGTCGCACGGAGCCCAAGCCGCACGACCGACACGCATTCAAAACTGTAGCCGAAGCAACCCAAAACCCCGCGACCGACGCGTACGCAGCACAGAAAACAGCACAAACACAGCGTGAACGAATCTGAGAGGCTCGCACGAGACAACTGGAGGGTCCGACTCGGTCACAAGAACGTCTCCTACATGCACAAAAAGTACTAATGAAAAAACACACAAAAAAAGGCCAAACAAGCAATTACAAAGCCAATAAATACTGGGTGGGGAAACAGGGAACAAAGACACACCCACAACTCCACCCATATAAAGGACACAAATCCCTACCATGATCCTTTGCAAATTCAAATTACCTGCCAGCACTCAACAGACAGCAACCACACACCCACAGCTCATCTATCACACAAGCCACACACCATCAGCACCTCAACAAATAGCACCCCCACATACACCCAGCAAAACACACACTCACACACCTTCACCTGCACACCAACACACATCACTCACCATCACCACCCATCACCATGCCCCCAAAGAAGAATCACAAGTTCCTAGATAGTGAATTGGAAGTCCTGGTAGATGAGATCCTCAGGGTAGAGCCACAGCTGTTTGGTACATTGGTCCAACAGACACCCATGGCGCAGAAAACCAAGATGTGGGAGAGGATTGTCGACAGGGTGAACGCACAATCACCATGTTTGCGCACAAAGGTAGACATCCAGAACAGGTGGTATGACGTGCGCAGGAGGGTCAAGGAGCTGTTGAAGAAGGACTACATCTTGAGCCAACACACCGGCAGTGGCCCTCCTGCCAAACCAGTATACCTCAGGCCCTGGGAGGAGAAGGTGCGGGCCATCCTACCACCAGTGAGCGTCTATGGACTAGAAAACATCCCAGAGCCTGGTGAGTACACAACAAATGTACACAATATTGTGCCACAATACACACACATCACTGTCAAGGGAGAGTCAAACCATGCACCCTTAGCAAATACACACCAACCAAAACAGATCATCCCAAAATGTGTATGTCAGCCAGATAAACACAATACATGCCAGCTCATAGTGAAATGTAACTGTGTCATGACATGTACAAACCTAACAACAAATAGAGCTAGGCAGTGGCACAAATATAACCAACAAACACAGTCAGACATGTAGCCACCACCACAACACCACCTCACAGGGAAGCTCACTGAAAGGAAGGAATACTGTGTATGCTGGGCAAGTCAGTGTAGCCAATAGCATCATGGGAGTCGTAGTCACAGAAATTGCCCACCCTCACAATGCGCACATAAACACCACCATGAACCATGCCCACATCACAGGGAGTGCAAAACAACTGACAAGATGGCTGACACTGGCTACTGCTGTGGGGAGCACAAGGCCCTGCTGGCAACTGTGCACCAACCAACAGCAGGACACCACTGACTGACATCCTGAAAGACAATTTGCACTCCCTGCAATGGAAGCACGTTCCATGGTGGGATATCTGGCTGGGTGGGAAGGAGGACTCACAGCACTGACCATAGTCACCAGCAGCTCCACCCACACACCCCTAACACAAACTACACACAACTCACCTGGGAGAAAGCATTGCCACACACACCAATCAAATATCCCACAAAGAACCACAACCCTGGGTCATGCAGTGTGAAGCACAGGGACACACATGGGACTTGTAGCAAAACAAACCCCAGGATAACACTGTCAGCCATCTTGTCAGCACAGGCACACAACCCCACAGGGAAGCAGAGTCAAAAGGAAGGAAGCATGGGCATGCTGGGAAGGGGGTGGAGGCAAAAGCATGATGGGAGTGGTAGTCACAGCCCAACATCCCCCACCCACATGGCCCAGCAAGAACACACCCAAGCATGCACACCTCACAGGGAGTCAAAAGCCACTTCAAAGATGTCTGACACTGGTGCTCTGTTGTGGGGAGCACAAGGCCATGCTGGGAACTGGCCAACAACCAACAGCAGGACACCACTGTCAGCCATCTTGCCATTGCTGTCACACCCACACACAGTGAAGTACACTCAAAAGGAAGGAAGTATGGGCATGCTGGCAAGGGGGTGGAGGCAATAGCATGATGGGAGTGGAAGTCACAGCTCAACATCCCCCCCACATGGCCCAGCAAGAACACACCCAAGCATGCACACCTCACAGGGAGTCAAAAGCCACTTCAAAGATGTCTGACACTGGTGCTCTGTTGTGGTGAGCACAAGGCCATGCTGGGAACTGGCCAACAACCAACAGCAGGACACCACTGTCAGCCATCTTGCCATTGCTGTCACACCCACACACAGTGAAGTACACTCAAAAGGAAGGAAGTATGGGCATGCTGGGAAGGGGGGTGGAGGCAATAGCATGATGGGAGTGGAAGTCACAGCTCAACATCCCCCCCCCATGGCCCAGCAAGAACACACCCAAGCATGCACACCTCACAGGGAGTCAAAAGCCACTTCAAAGATGTCTGACACTGGTGCTCTGTTGTGGGGAGCACAAGGCCATGCTGGGAACTGGCCAACAACCAACAGCAGGACACCACTGTCAGCCATCTTGCCATTGCTGTCACACCCACACACAGTGAAGTACACTCAAAAGGAAGGAAGTATGGGCATGCTGGGAAGGGGGTGGAGGCAATAGCATGATGGGAGTGGTAGTCACAGATATTGCTCACCCTCACAATGCGCACATCAACACCACCATGAACCATGCCCACATCACAGGGAGTGGAAAACAACTGACAAGATGGCTGACACTGGCTACTGCTGTGGGGAGCACAAGGCCCTGCTGGGAACTGTGCACCAACCAACAGCAGGACACCACTGACTGACATCTTGCCATTGCTGTCACACCCACACACAGTGAAGTACACTCAAAAGGAAGGAAGTATGGGCATGCTGGGAAGGGGGTGGAGGCAATAGCATGATGGGAGTGGTAGTCACAGATATTGGTCAGCCTCACAATTGGCCCATCAACACCACCCTGAACCATGCCCACATCACAGGGAGTGGAAAACAACTGACAAGATGGCTGACACTGGCTACTGCTGTGGGGAGCACAAGGCCCTGCTGGCAACTGTGCACCAACCAACAGCGGGACACCACTGACTGACATCCTGAAAGACAACTTGCACTCCCTGCAATGGAAGCAAGTTCCATGGTGGGATATCTGGCTGGGTGGGAAGGAGGGCCGGATGTCAACCAAATACAACCAATGCAGACCATGTACACACCCCAACATTCACATAGAAATGCCCAAATAATGCAGGACAATGTGCTACATTAATATCAACCCCTGACTGTGACAACTTAGGACAATGCAATGTACAGGCCCGCATCCAGAGGCACAGTCACAACTGTCAGGTGTGTCAACCATTGATGCCTGCAAAAACATAACATACATAGTGTGTGTCTCCCAAAAACAGGTGATGATGGGGACACAGCAGCAGACGATGAGGAGTCCCTGTCCCAGGCTCAAGAGGATACGGAGCTCACTGGTGTGGAACAGCCTCTGCCCTCCTCGGATGAAGAAGACCAACCTGGCACCTCCGGAGCAAGTCATCATGCAGCACCAGCAGGACCACCAGCTGCACCCCCTGCACCCACCCCTCCAACGACTGTCAACACACATACCACCCCTGCCGACATGGAAAGACCAAGGAGCACCACCACCACCAGCACAGGGACCCTGGACCAACGTGGGGCCATGGACACCAACACCACCAACAACCCCCAAGGGGGCCCAGGGTCACCTGTGCGTGCCACCACAGGTACTGCACGTGTCGCCAGGGGTGGTGGGAGGGGTGGGAGACATAGGTCGCTGCTTGCAGAGGGGTCTGGACTGCATGATGACCCACAACTGGCATGCATAGCGGATGCGTACCAGTCCAGCACCGGAGAGCTCAGCCAGGTAGTGGGGCTCCTCAGGGACATTAAACAGCAGCAGGCTGCCCATCATGCCCGCTTGGACTCACACATGTCCCGCGTGGAGTCCAAGTGGGACACACTGCAAGAGATGACGGCGGTGCATAGGGACATATTACAATGCCTCCGCCAGATGAGCAGCAACCAGTCAACACCTCCCTGTGTGCCCACAACATCTGGTGCTGAAACAACTGCAACTGCCACAGGGAGGGAGGATGACTCTGGCGGAGAGTCCCCTGCACCGCAGCAGCCTGCACTTGAGTGTCCCCCCCCAAAGAAGAGGGGCCGTCCGAGGAGGGGCAAGTGAGAGGCCGATGGCCATGTGCAACCCCCAGGAAGCCTAAACCTGTTCTGGATAATCACCTTTGTGCGCAAACTGTTCACCCTGTTGACTGCAACACAACTCTCCCACATGACATGGGGAGCTCAAGTTGGACCAATGTCTCAGATGACTGTGGACTTTACTCTGGACATTTCTGCTACCAGGACTTCCAAATCATCTAGGAACTTTGGATTACAATCACAATGTACAGCACCCACCATCCTGTGCACTATACTCACACATGTATGTCAATAAACTCACTAATACACCATACTTGCCTCTGTTGTGATTCCTACGTTGTCTCTGAAGTGGCGATGATGATCTGGGAAATGACACTGTGCATGCTAACTGCTACAGCAAGTACAACACCGGCATGTGAGTCATGGCGACGTCACACATATGAGGGAGGCACACCACCAGGGCTACACAACACATACACACCATGGCCATCTGACTCATCGCCTACACTGATGTTGCCAGGAAACACGTTGCATTGCACAGACCCAACACCTATTCACAGTCTGTGTTAACTAGCCCACTGGTGCAGTAAGCAAATGTCAGTCAGATGTGTGACCACAGACAACGCACATCACAAAGTGAAGCACAGGTTTATTACACATTTGCAACATGTTGTAACCACCACAGATGCAAGGTAATCCCACCTGGCAGCGGGCACACAGTCAACAAGTGTAGAAGGAAGGAAGTCCATGGGTGTGGTGCACATCACCTGTAGGGACACGACAGCTACCACCCTGGAAGTCGAATCATGGTGTCGGGGATCACAGTTGACCAAACGACTCTGAAAGTACCCTGTGAAGGACAGAAATGACACACAGTCAAAAGCACTGAAGAACAGGACAGAACTGCAATACTCATGCCCAATACATGTCACAAGATACCCACCCAGAACCAAGTTAGCATGTCAACACTGTTGGGGAGTACAGACTACCTGTAAGGACACATCGCTACACGCATACAGTCATGTAGCACATGGACACACTCAAAACAGCACCAGAGCACCACCAACACACATCATGCAAACTCACATCAGTTACATGACATCTCTGGCTACTTACATTCAGCTGAAGAAGTTGGTGATGAGCTGTGTGCGGACATCACCATCATCATCATCATCATCACTGGCATCGTGGTCCAGGCCAGGATCCTCCACAGGTGGCGGACGTTGGTCATCGTCATCCAGGATGAGAGGCAACTCCTTCCGCACTGCCAGGTTGTGTAGCATGCAGCAGACGATGACAATCTTGCACACCTTTGCCGGGGCATATGGGAGGGACCCTCCTGTCTTGTCCAGGCAGCGGAAGCGGCTCTTCAGGAGACCAAATGTCCGCTCAATCACTCTCCTCGTCCGACCATGTGCCTCATTGTAGCGCATCTGGGCTGGTGTCACAGGGTTCCTGAGGGGCGTCAGCAACCACGGCATGTTGGGATATCCGGAGTCACCTACATACAGACAATTGCACATTAGCTGAGTTGGAAAAGAGGGTGGAACACTACATTGCAGAACACACACAATGGTACAAAGTCAGTACACACCAACAAGCCAGGCACGCTGGTTCCGCATCTGTGACATCATCCTCGGGATGCGACTACTCCTCATCACGTAGGCATCGTGTGCAGAACCGGGGAAACGGGCACACACGTGTGAGATGGTCATATCTGCAAGACAGACCACCAGTGCATTGACCGAGTGGTAGTGCTTGCGGTTCCTGTATGCCTGCTCCTGGGCCTGTGGTGGTACCAAAGCCACATGTGTCCCATCAATGGAGCCAATGACATGCGGCATCCTCCCCAGGGCATAGAAGTCACTCTTCACGTCAGTGAGTTGCTGGAGTCTAGGGAAATAGATGTACTGGTTCAGGTATATCAACATAGCCTCCAATACATCGCGGAGCACACGGCTGAACATGGTCTGTGACATCCCACCAGCAGTCGCCAGAGTGTGTTGAAAGGTACCGGTGGCAAAGAAGTGTAGGGCTGCCATCACCTTCACCTTGGGGGTCAGCGCTGTAGGGTACGGCCGGCCAGGTTGCAGGTGTGGTGCCAAGCGCACTGCCAAATCATCAATCAGCTGCCTGGTGAAGCGGTACCGTCGGATGCTGTCACGTTCCACCATCGTTGCCAGGTCAGGGAATGGTCTATGGACAGCTGGTGCCCTGCAGTGCATAGGTGAAGAAAGAAAGATTGTCACTCACCCCACATATGTGGCATTGTACACACTCAATATCACACGATACATCATTATGAGGCACAAGTACATGATGTGTGCAGTTCCGTAAGGACATGTATGGCACATACATGGCCAACATCCAACATCACAGTTCAACAAGTGGCATCAATAAGTCCCAGGTTGTGCCATTGGGTATCATGAGGACGTGTCACATTTCCCATCTCCTGCTGCCACGTTACAAACACACCCCACAGTGACATGTGAGGACAGATGTGCCCCAGGCATCACAGCCCAACGACAGGTAGATTCCCAGGGACCCTGTATTGCCACATGGACACTGGCATGACATGGCGTATCATGTATACACCACAGCAAAACAACCATGACCCCCACAGGTAGTGGTCCCTGTTGCCTCGGCAGGACAGACATGGACGTCTGTGACACACACACGCACAACATCAAAGTCCATGCACAAACAACGTGGATGTGGAGACTGTCTCCCATTGTGCACATGGAATCAGAGACATTGTAAACACAACATGCACACAGACTGTGGAGGGCCATCACAATTGTGGCAATGGGTCACCCTGGGACGTACATACCGTCCCACATGGGACTCAGGGGGTATGTGACATGACATACACATACACAACCGTGAAATGTGACCATGCCACATGCCCTGAAATGAACAGTTGCACACCACAGTGTTCATGTGCACAACACATCAAGGATTCTGTCCCCATGAACACGTGCACAGCCTGGGAGTGGCTGCCCCCAAGTGCCACCCAAAAACAACATGTTGACCCCCATACACGGTACAGGTAATGCAGCCTTACATGCATTAGGATACAGTTTGGACAGGTTGTGGTGTTGTAGGTGTGCCCCTCACTCCCTGGGAAGTATATGTGGCTGGCATATGTTCACCTGTGACCGGCATGGTGACATATGCCAGTGACATGTACAGGGACGCGTTGGACAGCAATGGACCGATCGGTGCGCACACATTGGCCATTGCATTCAATGTGCTGGTACGCGTTGTATTCGCAATACGCGTTGGACAGCAATGGACCGATCGGTGCGCACACATTGGCCATTGCATTCAATGTGTGCGGGTACGCGTTGTATCCTAGGTACGCGTTGAACAGCAATGGACCGATCGGTGTGCCCGGCCGGCCCATTGCATTCAATGTGTGCGGGTACGCGTTGTATCCTAGGTACGCGTTGAACAGCAATGGACCGATCGGTGTGCCCGGCCGGCCCATTGCATTCAATGTGTGCGGGTACGCGTTGTATCCTGGGTACGCGTTGAACAGCAATGGACCGATCGGTGTGCCCGGCTGGCCCATTGCATTCAATGTGTGCGGGTACGCGTTGTATCCTGGGTACGCGTTGAACAGCAATGGACCGATCGGTGTGCCCGGCCGGCCCATTGCATTCAATGTGTGCGGGTACGCGTTGTATCCTGGGTATGCTTTGAACAGCAATGGACCGATCGGCGTGCCCGGCCGGCCCATTGCATTCAATGTGTGCGGGTACGCGTTGTATCCTGGGTACGCGTTGAACAGCATTGGACCGATCGGTGTGCCCGGCCGGCCCATTGCATTCAATGTGTGCGGGTACGCATTGTATCCTAGGTACGCGTTGAACAGCAATGGACCGATCGGTGCGCACCCATTGGCTATGGCCTGGCCCTGGCAACGGACGCGATTTCAAATCTTGAACGAGTCTGATGCTGGAAATTCAGTTGGTCACCCACAACAATGTTGCAAATACATGGGTGTCATGAAGTTGAACTTTTGAAGGATGCTGTGGGCGTGTGTAAGTGGTGCAATTCCATGGATTGGCCAGATTCAGAAGATGCTAACGACTTGGACCTATCACTTTGGACACATGGGACAGTAACTGCCTCTGCAGCACACATATAATGCTGGCTGTTCCCCTGAGAGCTCACTTGCCTGCACTACATGCTCCAGGACGACATCTGCCACCACCACTGCTGCTGTATCTGCACCCTCTGGACCCTGCAATGGCACGTACTGTGGAGAGAGCCCCAGCCTTCAACACTGAGGAGAACCAGGCCCTGCTGAACAGCCTCCTTCCACAGTACAGCAAGCTGTATGGGAAAGCTGGGGAGCAGGTGAGTGTTCTGTCCACTGCCTTCCTAAATGTGCATGTTGTCTGACTAGCATGGCTAACAGTCTGCACGCCACTGGCTAGCAGGCTCACTGAGTAGTTGTCACCCCCATAGTGTGTAGTTACATGCACTGGACAGGTATAGTGCAGTGACAGTGCATTTAAACAAGGTTTTACTTCCCAGGCAATGATACCATGTAGTAACTGCTGGCATACTGTCCATGGCCATCGTTGCACTGCCTGTGTACATCATGTGCCCCTGTGATTGAGACATGTATACACAACTGTGTAATGCACGGATATGTTGCATGTGTAGTAATAGCATTCTCACTTTGTCATCCTCACAGGTTGATGCCCACCAGAAGCAGAAGATATGGCTGACCATCGTCCGGGCAGTGAGATCCGTGGGGACTACAAGCGCCGGATCCGTAACTGCCAGAAGAGGTGGCAGGACCTTCGGGGCTGGACCCGGAGGATCGCACGGGTCCAGCTGAAGCTGTCGCCTCCTCGCAGGAGGGGCGGACACCGGACCCTGACCCCCCACATGCTCAGGATCCTGGCGGTGGTCTTCCCTGGTCTGGATGGGCAGCTGAAGGCCAGGGAGTAGCACGGAGGGGGTGAGTCCATGACTGCATTGTGTACTTTGTCTGCCATGCTATGTGCCCTCCTCTGGCCTGGTTAAACTTCCACAGCACATCAGTCATGTGGTCCAGGACCCATGTCCCTCGATTGTGCACTGCCCACTCCTCATCTGATACCCAGGTGTGGCCCTTGCAGTCAGGGAATTGTGTCACTTGGGTACTGTGTCCTTGCAGTTTGCTTGACTCAAGGTGGGGGACAGCATCTGTTCCCCTAACTGTGGTGGGCATCATGGGTGGGTCCATTGCTTACACAATGCCTGTGTTCTGACATGTAATCTGCGTGTTACTTTGATATGTGGTCCAATTGCTGAGCTGATCCAACACATGTGCCTGGGGTAACTAGCACACACCCAAGCTGCAGGTGGGAACAATGTTTGGGCCCCAGGAGTGTGTATATTACGTGTGTCACACATACTTAGCCAGCTGCCTACTGTCCAGGGTTCATCCCTCATTCATGTGGGGCAGGACAGTCATGCCTACTCCAGGCCATGCAATGCACTCTGTACTACCACTCCCGTGTATCAGCTGACACGTTGTGCTCAGTGATATGTCCCCTCAGGTGTCAGCCTCTGTGTCAGTGTGCTGTGGCTTCAATGTCAGGACTGCTGGGGTTTTTATCGGTTGGGGCTCAGCATGCCACCGGAGATGTGACCATAGGAGACGATACTTGTGTGACACATAGGTGTTTGAACACCTGACTGTGCAGACTGGGGTATGCAAATGTGAAGTCCATGCAGCTGTTTCCAGCTGTTTCCCATTCACAGCAGATTGTGAGGTGCTCAGGTTCAGAGGCTTGTGTTACAGGTCACCCATATGTCCAATCAGTATGACCTGGACAGATAAGGGTTCAGATGATGTGGTGTGTGGGGGATGTACATGTGCACTTGTTCAGCTCCAGGACCTACTATTGTGACACAGTGCAGACTGTTGTTGTGTGGCAGCCCTGCCCATGTGACTGGAGACAGTGATGTATGACTTAGCAGGCATGCCTGTGCCATGGCATGTGACTTCCTATGAGTGATCCTGCAGGGGAGTGACATGTGCTACATGCACACCATAGTGGCAATGGCTATCAGCACATGGGTGCATCATGGTGTCTGTCGCTGGTATGCATCACATGCATTTCATATATCTGACTCTGGGCATCACTTTAATCCGGGCACCTGTACTAACTCAGTGGCAAGAGTTGTGATGTGTGCATGTTCACATGCTTCACCGTGTTCTCTGCACCGTCCAACTACTGTGTAGGTGGTGCATGTGTCCACACTGGGGTATTGCCAGCCAACGGACGCCAGACAGATGGGTGCAAGGCCAGGTGGGATGTGAGTGCCATGGTTGACGATCAGACTGACAATTGGCTTCTCCTATTCTGTTTGGGCAATTTTAGCAATTTTAAACTAAGGATGCCAGGCCTTGCTCTGTATTGTGCTGTACTTACTGTGGTGTGTGCTTTCGGTGGAGGTGACTGATGTCTGTCTGTTTCCCAATTGTTTGCAGATACATCCACGGCCATAGGAGGGGACAGCTCCACGGACCAGGAGGAGCCGCAGAGCCAGACTGGGTCAGCAGCCGAGGAGTGGTCGGAGGGACCGAGTGGCACGGAGGGCGAGGGGAGCCACACCGAGGAGTCCTCAGCACCATCCACCTCAGCTGAGGACCACAGCAGCTCGGAGGATGACTCCCTTATGGAGGCGGGTGTCAGCAGCCACCACACCCCAGCTAGTGTTGCTGTCCTCGCCACCACCACCACCACCGCCCTCCCATCGGCTCCCATTCCCGAGGTCCGTGGAGGCTCCCATGTGCGGGAGCGTGTCTCCTTCGGGCCAGGCACCGCACCCCCTGCCCCTGTGTCCCCTGCTGCCCTGAGTGAGAAGTCTGTGTACCTCCTTCGCCAGCTCCATGTAGGGCAGACAGTGATGCTGAGTGTCCTCCATGCACACACCACTCTGTTGACTCAGCTGGTGTCGTTCATGGAGGGCATCTCATCGGGCATGTCTGCCCTACAAAGGGGCAAAAGGTCCATGGACTCCTCCCTGACGGCAGCAGTGTCCCTCCTCCAACAGTCCCTCACCCCTCCTGCCTCTGCCCCATCCACACTCCCCAGCACCTTACCTGTCCCAAGCACACACACACCGGCACAGGCACACACCAGCACAGACACAAGCAGCACACAGACACACACGCCAAAATCAAGACGCACACGCACGCACAGTCAGGGGACTGAAACCACACTCACAGGGGATGGGGCCCAGTCACACACACACACATCCACGAGCACTGCGCAGTCCACAGTTGCCTCTCCCTCCAAAGCCCCCTCCGTTGCCTCACCTGCAACCCCAAAGACCCAGCGGCTCTTCCTCAGTGACCTCGGCCTCTTCCCCTCCGATCCAGCTGATCCAGCATTCAGGGGGAAGAGGAAGCCCACCCACACTGAGCGGAGTGCCCCTCGCCACCGGACACCCTCCCCCAGGCGCAGACCGACTGACGCCCCCATCCGCAAGTCCCCCGGACCCGGAAGAGCAAGACCCCGCCGCCGCCCTGCAGCTCAGGCACCAAGTCTCCTTCCTCCATCCCTCAGGCCCCCACTCCACAGGTGCCCCCACCACACCCTGCCCCAGGTTCCCCCACCCACAGATACACCATCCCCAAAAAGATCAGGCCTTCTCCCCTGCCACTTGCTCTTCCGGCCCCACACCCCGCGCTGCGCTTGTCTGTGCCACTGGTGTGGAGACAGTGTCCTCCCCTCTGTCCTGCCCACCTTACCTGATCCCCATTCTCCTCCCCTGGAGGTAGGCACTGCAGTGGAGTCCACTACCACCCTGTCTGACTTGGGCACTGCAGTGGGCAACCTGTCCACTCCATCTGCACGGTCCCCTGCAGTCTTGCCGGCACCCACACCATCAGAGTCATGCCCCCACTTGTGCCGGCACACACCATGTCAGACACCTCCACTGCAGTTGTCAGTGGCTCTCCAGCACCCACCACCCCTTCCCTGCCTCCTTCTGGTGAGCCATGATCCTGTCCCTGCGGTGCCTGGCCTGCCCCCACGTATGCCCCTCCGAGGGGATTGTCCCTGGTTTTCATCAGTGCAGGCATGCGTAGGGTGACATCTGCCACTGTCACCCTGTTGTGACTTTCATGTTGGACTGGCCATTGGCCTTTGTTAATTTTTTGCTGGACATCAACTGTTAGACCCACATATGCTGAATAAAGCACCTTTCTGTTTTCTAGTGCTTTTGCTTCTGATGTACATGTTGTTGATGATGCTAGCCATGCCCTTGCTGCAGTGATGGTGATATTTGGTCTCATGATAATGAAGTGTTACTGTGCAGGAACACATGTGGTCCAGGGGGAATGTGTCCTATCCTGTGGTGTATCCATGTCATCCTTAGCAGCATCTGAGGGTGTCATGTGTTCAATATTTGGCAATGGGATTTCCTACTTACATTAGCAATTTCACCTCTGTGGCTTCCACCCCTGCACATCTGTTGTGCCTGCCATTGTTCAATTAGTCTACTTCCCTGACCGTGTGGCCATCTCCACTGGACATGCAGATTTGGGCATCAATGGGGAAGGACTCATCTGTGTTGTCAGTGCAACATTGCTATACATGTGTGTTGGATCTGTGCTGATGATTTCGTTGGCACTCCCATGACCAGGCTGATGTGACGGGAGCCTTCATTTGGTGCTAATTGTTGACTGTGTGACCAAGTGCTCAGCTGACATGATGGAGCCCTACTGAGGCAACATATGGCACAGCTTTCCTCACACAGGAGTGGAGTCCCCTCATGGCAGTGTGTACTCCTGTGACATTGCCTGCGCCCACGGTGTGTGTTGTATGAGCATGTCTGTGTGTTCACTTCCGTTTTGCTGTGCATGCTGGGATCCCTGGTGTTGTACCTGTTTGTGATGCTTGCTGAGTTGACCTATGTTCCCCCAAGTCTTCTCCCTGGATTCTCTGTGATGTGGGTGCATGGCACATTACTGGTCATCAGGGTGTCACCCATAGGTGTGTTTGCTGTCAGGGCTGAGTTTGTGTGCAGACGAAGATGGGTCACAGTCAGGATTCCCCTTGGCACTTGTTGTTTACACCTGTCATGTGATTTCCAGTTTGTGTTATCTTTCAGTGATTGTGACACGTTGTGTGTGTGACTGCTGGCACTGCTCAGGGTCCGGGCTGCAATGTTGGTAGTTGTCTATGTGTGTTCTTTGTGGGTGACTGTGGCTGGTGTAGGAGAGTAAGATCTGCTTCACATGGGTACCCCCACTTTTTGCTGATGCTTCACTGTTTTTCGACATTAGTCTGGCTGGGGCCCTGCTAATCAGAACCCCAGCCTAGCTGCTTCCTCTCTAAAATGGTTTAGGCACATCACTGATTGGAATCTGGAGTGCCCTTATAAGTCCCTAGTATATGGTATACTATGTACCAAGGGCATAGGTACCTCAGAGGCCTACCAGGGGCTGCAGCATGTATTATGCCACCCCTGGAAGGCCATCCAAACTGACACCACAGGTCTGCTACTGCAGCCTGGGTAAGGTGGTGCATGCACCCCTTACTGTGATATAGGTTACCTATATCCCTAAATGCATACACACATATAAACCTATAAGTCACTCCTAAGGCAGGCCTTATCAATCCTGAAGGCAGAGTGCATGGTTCCTATGTGAGAGGGTGCCCCTGCATGAGCAGGGCCCCTCTGCAGCGTTCGGAGACCCTTCTCTGATGCTGTTTGTAGTGCAGCCTGACCATATACTCTTAAGCGCATTATAACCTCGCGTTAAATGCTAACTTTGGAATGGCTGCACCTAAACATGTCGTGTTTGGTGTCAAACATCTTGGAATACTACCCCCGCCAATGCTGGCGGCGGGGGTAGCATTCCACCCTTCTAGAGGGAAAGACATGTTAACTCTGGCTAGCCCGGTAACTTCTTTCTAAAGCCCTGGCATCACAAAATGGATGCTGCTGCCACAGACACGAGTCTGGCCTCCTGCTGCTGGACGAAACTCCGGCAGGGGAGGCCTGGACAATAGGTTTCCTGTCCCAGGGAGGTGTGACCACCTCCCCAGACAGGACAATGTGTATTGGGGCTGGGCGGGAGCACTTTCGGGTGCTTTGAAGTCCTGCACTGGGGGCACATTTGGTGTCCCTGTGCATACCCCAGTTCAAACCGGATCAGGGGCTTGCAGCCCCTGCTTTGGCGCGAACTGGACAAAGGGAAAGGGGTGTAGCCACCCCCTGCCCTGACCCACCCATAGGTGGGGCCACAGAGTAGTCCAACCCCTAAACTTGGTATAAGTATAGGAACCCAGTCCTTAGGACTTTAGATTATCCCTGGATGAAACTCTGAAACAGAATCCTGGACCTTTGATGCTCTACTCAAGATTAGAGGACAGAAGAATCTCCCTTGGGGTCAAGGAGTGACTCCCCTGCTTGGCAGGCACCAAAGACGCATCTGTCCGGTCTGCATTTCTGAAGCTCCCGTCGGACGCCGAAGTCTTCGCATCACCAGAGGTGGATTCTCAGACTTCCCCGAGGCTACCCTGAGTCCCCAGCAAAGCTGAGGCCCATAGCTATTGTGGGTAACGTGAGACCGTGACCCCTGGACACCGAGCACATTTGCAAGTGCATCCTCTTCTGGGTCTCCCATGAAGTCGTACTTTGGGCTCCGAGTAGCCCTAGCCTCCAGCACCAACTGCACCGAAGATCACTGGCCTCCACTCCACGAGTGTCCTGTGAGCCAAATCCACGTGCGATGTCTCGAGGCTCCTTCGCAGTCGCTAGCCCGTTGGCTAGTAGCCCTTCACAAAGGCCAATCTTTTTCTTCTTGGGCATCCTGGTTGCTCCAGGCCTGCCCTCACTTACCCTTGCTGGGTGAGTTCCTCAGACCTTGCTAGTCTGCACCATCGACGATCTTTATCTTCACCGAGACTTGCCGTTGCCAAGGCTTGTTGGGTCCAATCTGGTCGCCGACACATCAGCACTCGACAAACATCGTGTACCAGCCCAAATCCTGCTCCTGGTCGCCGACAACACCTCCTGGACCTCGTGGCTGAAGAGTCAAGATGACCGTCAACGCACTTGAAGCAAGCAACATCGGTGGGCATCTGTCCATCACCTTCCTGGTCACTGGCTAGTGACCCAGACTCTGTCCCCTCTGCTTTCAGGTTCTTCAGATCTCCGATCCACTCTTGGATCCACCCGGACACTTTCCACTTGGTCGCCAGCAGCACTTTGCAGCAGATCGCCATTCAAATCGACGACGAAACCCGACCCCGAAAGGCACCTATGCACCCGGCTTCCCTGGGTGAGGTAACACGAGTACTCCGGTGCTCCCGTGGGTAGAGACTCTTCAAAGTACTAGTTCTCAAAGGGTTTGCTCCAAGTCCTCCTTTAAGTGTCCCTTTTCTTTAATTTCCTGATCGCGACTTTCTCCATAGAAGTCAACGGCGTATCGCGGTTGTGTATTTACACTGCACGCGTCCCCGTGGGTCCCCTGTGTCACTACCTTGGGTGGTTACTTGTGGTCCAAGCACTTCTAGAGGCTCTAGGCCTAGTGTCTAGTTCAGTCGTGGTTCTTATACCACTTTATTGGTATATGGTTTGGTACGCCCTAGGGCCCAAACGTGTATTTGTGCTATTACTGTCTTTAAATAACTTATAACTTGTGTACTTCGAACTCTAGCCTCATAAAGAGACTAGAGGGGTGTGTTTAGCAATAAATACATATATTTTGAATATATACCTGGTGTGGTGCTCTTTCATTTGGTCACTCA
The DNA here is from genome assembly GCA_963921515.1 of Calotriton arnoldi. Taxonomy (NCBI): domain Eukaryota; kingdom Metazoa; phylum Chordata; class Amphibia; order Caudata; family Salamandridae; genus Calotriton; species Calotriton arnoldi. The sequence goes on along the minus strand of CAWUFW010005520.1, from coordinate 1,059,444 downwards.
AGAGATTATAGACTGGTAAAACAAGCTGCTTTACATTCCTTCAAGACTTAGCCTGAAGGCTGCTCTCCATAGCTACCACTAGGATAGCTTTCAATAAGGTTGTCTTTAACCTATCTCCAATAAGGGGTTGTTTGGACTGGTGCAAGGTGCCCACTATAATTAGTGGACAGCATATGCCAGGCCAACTTCTCACATTGGTGTGCAGCGTGTGGGATTCCAGCTTGCTATTGTTTTACCAGATAATCTCAATTGAATTGATCAACTGAAAACCACTAAAGGTACCTAAGGTACATATAATTTAAGCTTAGAATACAGTAAGTTCTACTGAACTTAGAGTTGTGTGTTAAGGGATAGCACACCCTTTCTACAACTCAAGAGAGTTTAGTAGGCCACACTAGAGTAGGTAGTGCATACACCACACCACACCACACTAGTAATGTCTTTAAAGGTAGGATCTAGAGAATCCTTACCAGAAGCCACTGGGCTTCTCCCCTCCAAGTATGATACACTCCCATTCTTGGAATTGAGAGCATTATGTAACTTGAGGAAATTAAGGACAGGCCAAAGTTCCACCACCCAACACCTTAAGGAGTTGTTGGTAGCTTATGACCTTAGTAAGCCCTTGGGGACTGAAGAGGTAGGAGCAGAGGGTGGGGCAGAAGAAGAGGAAGGGGCCAGGGGTAACAATACCCCCAGCCCCCCCTCTGAAACTGGCCAGGAGGGTGACAATGACCCTGACCTGGATAACCCAATCCCTCCTGAGGAAGATGAAGAGGATGATCAGGATGATGCCCTCTTTTTCCCCCCAGGAAGGATCATGAGTGTGCCCAGAAAGTCTAGATCTCCTTCTCAGGAGTCTAACCACTCTGGCACCTCCATAGGGAGCTCTGTCTCATCTCATAGGAGGGAATCCTCTCATGAGAGGAGAACAAGGCTGATTCAGTATGAGGAAGCTCAGCTTGAACTCAGAAGGAAGCAAGTAGCCTTAGACAGGGAGTCCCTAGATCTCTTTAGAGAGAAAAGAAAGTTGGGACTAGAGTCCCATGGTGGCAGCCATGTCCCTAGAGATAGGGATAGGTCCTATGACCATAGGAACCTGAGCAAGATTGTCCCTCCCTACCAGAGTGGGGATGACATCCACAAATGGATGACTGCTCTAGAGAGGGCCTGTAAAGTACAGAGGGTCCCTCAGGAGCAGTGGGCAGCAATCTTGTGGCTCTCCTTTGCTGACAAAGGTAGAGATAAGCTCCTCACTGTTAGAGAGGAGGATGCTGATAATTAGAAGGTCTTGAAGAGTGCTCTTATTGATGGGTTTGGCCTAACCACTGAACAGTACAGGTTGAAGTTCAGAGATACCCAAAAAGCACAGACTCAAGGCTGGGTAGACTATGTGGATTGTTCTGCCAAGGCTCTGGAAGGCTGGTTGATGGGCAGTAAGGTGTGTGACTTCTCAGGATTGTACAATCTGATAATGAGGGAGCAGATTCTTAATAACTGTCAAAATCAGCTGTTGCATCAATACCTGGTAGAATCTGATCTGACCTCTCCCCAAGAATTGGGAAAGAAGGCAGACAAATGGGTCAGAACCAGGGTGAAGCAGAAAGTACAGAACCAAGGTGGGGACACTAAGAAGCAAGATGCTAAGAACTCTGAAAAGGGGGGGAGAAGGGTAAAGATCAAAAGTCTTCATCAGGCCCCCAAAAATCTTCTTCAGGTGGGGATTCACAGTCTACAAAAGGGAAAGGCCAAAGAAAACCATGGTGCAAGGTCTGTAAGCAAAAGACCCACTGGACCAGTGATTGCACCAAGTCCAAAGACTCAAGTCCAGCACCCACCAATGCCCCTAAGGCACCTGTTCCCCCTAGTACAGTTACAGTTGGTGGGAGTGCTCCAGCCAAGGGTTTAGGAGGGTTCACCCTGGGTACTGAGTTGGGCTCTGACCTAGTCAGAGAACTGACTCAGGCTGTGTTAGTCTGTGATGGAGGCATGGATGTGACCTCCTCTGTGAGTCCCAGTAATCTGGGCAAGAACAGACAACAGCCTTTAATCAATGGACGAGAGGCTTTGGCATTTAGGGACACAGGGGCAAGTGTCACAATGGTGACACAAGACCTTGTGCATCCTGGGCAAGTTATACTTGGTGAGATGTACCAAGTGACCAATGCTAGCAATGTCAGAACAGACCATACTCTGGCAGTTGTTAACTTCTCCTGGGGAGGGGTAACTGGCCTTAAGAAGGTTGTGGTGAGTGCAAACCTACCAGTCGAATGCTTGCTTGGCAATGACTTAGAGACTTCTGCTTGGGCAGAAGTGGAGCTCAGGACCCATGCAGAAATGCTGGGGATCCCTGCAGATGTGTTTGATGTGACCAGGTCACAAGCCAAAATGTCTAGCACTGAACAGGCCTTGGATTCTGGAATAATGGACCAAGTGCCTTCCAAGAGGAGGAGTAGTAGGGTTAAGGCAGTGCCTTCCCCCTTGGCTCAGGAGGAAGATCAGTCCCTTGAGGGGGATGATCTCAGTCCTGAAGAAGGAACTGTCCCAGAGGAACTTGAACCTGACCAGGTTGAGTTCTTGGGGACAGGGGGACCTTCTAGGGCAGATCTGAGCCAGGAGCAGCAGAGCTGCCCCTCCCTTGAACCCCTCAGACAGCAAGCTGCTGCTGAGGCTGCTGGGAAAGCTAGTGGTCCCCATACAGTGTATTGGGATGATGGACTCCTGTACTCAGAGAGTAGAGACCCCAAACCTGGTGCCACCAGGAGGTTGGTTATACCTCTAAAGTTCAGGGGCTTCCTATTGACCCTAGCCCATGATATTCCCTTGGCAGGTCACCTGGGCCAGAACAAGACTTGGGACAGAATTGTCCCTCACTTTCACTGGCCCCACATGTCTGAAGACACCAAGGAGTTTTGTCGCTCCTGTGTAACCTGCCAGGCCAGTGGCAAGGCAGGTGGCACTACAAAGGCCCCCTGATACCACTACCTGTGGTGGGGGTGCCCTTTGAAAGGGTAGGGATTGACATTGTTGGTCCCATGGATCCCCAAACAGCATCTGGGCACAGGTTTATCCTGGTGGTAGTGGATCATGCCACCAGGTACCCAGAAGCTATTCCCCTCAGGACCACTACAGCACCTGTGGTGGCAAGGGCCCTCCTGGGAATTTTCTCAAGAGTGGGCTTTCCTAAGGAGGTAGTATCAGACAGGGGTGCTAACTTCAGGTCTGGGTACTTAAAAGCAATGTGGAAGGAGTGTGGAGTGACTTATAAGTTCACCACACCCTATCACCCACAATGCAATGGTTTAGTTGAGAGATTCAACAAAACCTTGAAGGGCATGATTAAAGGGCTCCCAGAAAAGCTTAGGCGAAGATGGAACATACTCTTGCCCTGCCTTTTATTTGCATATAGGGAGGTGCCTCAGAAGGGGGTTGGTTACAGCCCTTTTGAACTTCTGTTTGGCCACCCTGTCAGGGGTCCACTGTGCTTGGTGAAGGAAGGATGGGAGTTACCTCTCAAGCCCCCAAAGCAAGACATAGTGGACTATGTACTTGGTCTCCGCTCCCGGATGGCTGAGTATATGAAAAAGGCAACCAAAAACCTTGAGGCTAGCCAGGAACTTCAAAAGGCCTGGCATGACCAAAAGGCTGTTCTGACTGTTTACCAGCCAGGACAGAAGGTGTGGGTGTTGGAGCCAGTGGCCCCAGCAGCTCTCCAAGACAAATGGAGTGGACCCCACACTATTGTTGAGCAGAAGGGTGAGGTTACCTACTTAGCAGACCTAGGAACACCCAGGAGTCCCCACAGGGTTCTCCATGTCAACAGGTTAAAACCATATGTGGACAGGGCAGACATGGGCTTGCTCATGGCTACTGATGAAGGGCAGGAGGAAGAGAGTGACCCACTCCCTGACCTGCTCTCACAGAACCCTGACGATGGGTCAGTAGATGGTGCAGCCTTGGCAGGCAGCCTCACTACCCAGCAACAAACTGATTGTAGACAGGTGCTCAATCAGTTTAGACACATGTTTTCACTGACACCCAGTCAGACCACCTGGTGCACTCATGAAGTGGACACTGGGGACAGTCTGCCTATTAGAAATAAGATTTATAGGCAACCTGACCATGTCAGGGACTGTATCAGGACTGAAGTCCAGAAAATGTTGGAGTTGGGAGTTATTGAACCCTCAGATAGCCCTTGGGCTAGTCCAGTGGTCCTTGTACCAAAACCTCACACCAGTGGTGGAAAAAGAGAGATGAGGTTTTGTGTGGACTACAGGGGTCTCAATGCAGTCACTAGGACTGATGCCCATCCAATACCAAGGGCAGATGAGCTCATAGATACTTTGGCCTCAGCCAAATATCTCAGCACATTTGACTTGACAGCTGGCTACTGGCAGATCAGACTAGCTGATACTGCAAATCCCAAAACAGCATTCTCAACCCCTAGTGGGCATTATCAATTTGTGGTGATGCCCTTTGGTCTGAAGAATGCACCTGCCACTTTCCAGAGGTTGGTGAATACAGTTCTCACAGGTCTGGAAGCCTATAGTGCAGCATATCTAGATGATATTGCTGTCTTTAGCTCCACCTGGGAGGATCACCTGGTCCACCTCAGGAATGTTTTACAGGCCCTGCAAAAGGCAGGCCTGACTATCAAGGCCACTAAGTGCCAGATAGGGCAGAGTCAGGTTGTGTACCTGGGCCACCTTGTGGGTGGAGGCCAGGTTCAACCTTTGCATAGCAAGATCCAGACTATCATGGACTGGACTGCTCCCACTACCCAGACTCAGGTGAGAGCCTTCTTAGGCCTGACTGGGTACTATAGGAGATTTGTCAAGGGGTATGGGTCAATAGTGACTCCCCTGAATGACTTAACTTCTAAGAAAATGCCCAAAAAGGTTCAGTGGACAGTTAGCTGTCAAAAGGCATTTGATGACCTGAAGCAGGCCATGTGCACTGCTCCCATTCTACAGAGTCCTGATTACTCCAAGAAGTTCATTGTTCAAACTGATGCATCTGAATTGGGGGTAGGGGCTGTACTGTCACAATTGAATGAAGAAGGTCAGGATCAGCCAGTAGCTTTCATTAGCAGAAGGCTGACCCCTAGAGAGAAACGTTGGTCAGCCATAGAGAGGGAGGCCTTTGCTGTGGTCTGGGCTCTGAAGAAGTTGAGGCCATACTTGTTTGGTACACACTTCCTGGTTCAGACAGACCATAAGCCCCTCTTATGGCTAAAACAAATGAAGGGTGAAAACCCCAAACTGCTTAGGTGGACCATTTCCCTACAGGGGATGGACTTTACAGTGGAACATAGACCTGGGAGTAACCATGCCAATGCAGATGGACTCTCTAGGTACTTCCACTTAGAACATGAAGACTTAACTGGGCAAGGTTAGTTTAATGTCCCTACGTTTGGGGGGGTTGTGTAGGAGAGTAGGATCTGCTTCACATGGGTACCCCCACTTTTTGCTGATGCTTCACTGTTTTTCGACATTAGTCTGGCTCGGGCCCTGCTAATCAGAACCCCAGCCTAGCTGCTTCCTCTCTAAAATGGTTTCCATGTGCCTTAGGCACATCACTGATTGGAATCTGGAGTGCCCTTATAAGTCCCTAGTATATGGTATACTATGTACCAAGGGCATAGGTACCTCATAGGCCTACCAGGGGCTGCAGCATGTATTATGCCACCCCTGGAAGGCCATCCAAACTGACACCACAGGTCTGCTACTGCAGCCTGGGTAAGGTGGTGCATGCACCCCTTACTGTGATATAGGTTACCAATATCCCTAAATGCATACACACATATAAACCTATAAGTCACTCCTAAGGCATGCCTTATCAATCCTGAAGGCAGAGTGCATGGTTCCTATGTGAGAGGGTGCCCCTGCATGAGCAGGGCCCCTCTGCAGCGTTCGGAGACCCTTCTCTGATGCTGTTTGTAGTGCAGCCTGACCATATACTCTTAAGCGCATTATAACCTCGCGTTAAATGCTAACTTTGGAATGGCTGCACCTAAACATGTCGTGTTTGGTGTCAAACATCTTGGAATACTACCCCCCCGCCAATTCTGGCGGCGGGGGTAGCATTCCACCCTTCTAGAGGGAAAGACATGTTAACTCTGGCTAGCCCGGTAACTTCTTTCTAAAGGACTGGCATCACAAAATGGATGCTGCTCCCACAGACACGAGTCTGGCCTCCTGCTGCTGGATGAAACTCCGGCAGGGGAGGCCTGGACAATAGGTTTCCTGTCCCAGGGAGGTGTGACCACCTCCCCAGACAGGATAATGTGTATTGGGGCTGGGCGGGAGCACCATCTGTGTGCTTTGAAGTCCTGCACTGGGGGCACATTTGGTGTCCCTGTGCATACCCCAGTTCAAACCGGATCAGGGGCTTGCTGCCCCTGCTTTGGCGCGAACTGGACAAAGGGAAAGGGGTGTAGCCACCCCCCTGCCCTGACCCACCCATAGGTGGGGCCACAGAGTAGTCCAACCCCTAAACTTGGTATAAGTATAGGAACCCAGTCCTTAGGACTTTAGATTATCCCTGGATGAAACTCTGAAACAGAATCCTGGACCTTCGACGCTCTACTCAAGATTAGAGGACAGAAGAATCTCCCTTGGGGTCAAGGAGTGACTCCCCTGCTTGGCAGGCACCAAAGACGCATCTGTCCGGTCTGCATTTCTGAAGCTCCCATCGGACGCCGAAGTCTTCGCATCACCAGAGGTGGATTCTCAGACTTCCCCGAGGCTACCCTGAGTCCCCAGCAAAGCTGAGGCCTGTAGCTATCGTGGGTAACGTGAGGCCGTGACCCCTGGACACCAAGCACATTTGCAAGTGCATCCTCTTCTGGGTCTCCCACAAAGTCGTGCTTTGGGCTCCAAGTAGCCCTAGCCTCCCGCACCAAGTGCACCGAAGATCACTGGCCTCCACTCCACGAGTGTCCTGTGAGCCAGATCCACGTGCGACGTCTCGAGGCTCCTTTGCGGTCGCTAGCCTGTTGGCTAATAGCCCTTCACGAAGGCCAATCTTTTTCTTCTTGGGCATCCTAGTTGCTCCAGGCCTGCACTCACTTACCCTTGCTGGGTGAGTTCCTCAGACCTTGCTGGTCTGCACCATCGACGATCTTCATCTTCACCGAGACTTGCCGTTGCCAAGGCTTGTTGGGTCCAATCCGGTCGCTGACACATCAGCACTCGACAAACATTGTGTACCAGCCCGAATCCTGCTCCTGGTTGCCGACAACACCTCCTGGACCTCGTGGCTGAAGAGTCAAGATGACCGTCAACGCACTTGAAGCAAGCGACATCGGTGGGCATCTGTCCATCGCCTTCCTGGTCACTGGCTAGTGACCCAGACTCTGTCCCCTCTGCTTTCAGGTTCTTCAGATCTCCGATCCACTCTTGGATCCACCCGGACACTTTCCACTTGGTCACCAGCAGCACTTTTCAGCAGATCGCCATTCAAATCGACGATGAAACCCGACCCCGAAAGGCACCTATGCACCCGGCTTCCCTGGGTGAGGTAACACGAGTACTCCGGTGCTACCGTGGGTAGAGACTCTTCAAAGTACTAGTTCTCAAAGGGTTTGCTCCAAGTCCTCCTTTAAGTGTCCCTTTTCTTTAATTTCCTGATCGCGACTTTCTCCATAGAAGTCAACGGCGTATCGCGGTTGTGTATTGACACTGCACGCGTCCCCCGTGGGTCCCCTGTGTCACTACCTTGGGTGGTTCCTTGTGGTCCAAGCACTTCTAGAGGCTCTAGGCCTAGTGTCTAGTTCAGTCGTGGTTCTTATACCACTTTATTGGTATATGGTTTGGTACGCCCCTAGGGCCCAAACGTGTATTTGTGCTATTACTGTCTTTAAATAACTTATAACTTGTGTACTTCGAACTCTAGCCTCATAAAGAGACTAGAGGGGTGTGTTTAGCAATAAATACATATATTTTGAATATATACCTGGTGTGGTGCTCTTTCATTTGGTCACTCAAGAGATTATAGACTGGTAAAACAAGCTGCTTTACATTCCTTCAAGACTTAGCCTGAAGGCTGCTCTCCATAGCTATCACTAGGATAGCTTTCAATAAGGTTGTCTTTAACCTATCTCCAATAAGGGGTTGTTTGGACTGGTGCAAGGTGCCCACTATAATTAGTGGACAGCATATGCCAGGCCAACTTCTCACAGCTGGGATCCCATTGGTTGGTGTGGTATTACCGTCATGTCCATGTACAGCGTAGTGTGCAGTGTGTCAGACATTCAGGAGTCTTGTTGAGTGGCCATGTGTGATGTGTTTCTGCACCTTGGTTCCCACCCACCGCCCCTGGGATTGTCATGGGTGCATGTGCAATGTCACCAGTGCATGTGTGCTTCACTGCTGCACATTGTTGGAGGTCGAGGTGTGTGGTGTTGAGTGTGTGCAGATGAGAGTTGTTGCCCGGCTAGACCCCTGCCTCCATGTTGGCCTTGGCTTACTGGCCATGCTGATTGATTTGTGCTTGTGTAGGTGTGATGGTAGTTTGTTGCTCAGGACACATGACTGTGGTTCACAGTGTGAACGACATTTAGCTTTGTCATCACAGTGGGATTGTAATGCAGCCCAGGGTCACCACATTGAGGGGGCCCTGGGGGTAGTGATGTGGTGTGTCTGTGTCTTGCTGTGTCAGTTGCTGTTCCTACATGCTTGTGTGACATGTGTGATTTGTGCTCCCTCTCATCTGACAATGCCTGATTGCCCACATAGGGGATTTGGATACATGAGTTACCTTTGTGTGGCACTGTATGCACATCTGTGTAATTGGTATTCAGGCCTCCTCATGTGTTGTGTGGTTGCCTGGGGACACTGGCACCCCCTCACCTGTTGTGTTTGATGTGCAGTGTGGGTCTGCCTGTTTGTGTTTGTGCATCTGCACCACTGCATTGGCATATCTTTGGTGTGCCATTGGCTGTATGTTGTTTGGTGGGTTTCCCCTGCTGTCCCTGGGACTCCTAGGTCATCGGTCAGCACAATGATCATGGTTTGTGTGTCCCATTGCTGCCATGGTATGGTATCTGTTCACCTCACATCTACAGTCTCCACAGGGTATCTGCATTTGTGTGCCCATTGGTGCAAATATATGGGTCTGCATTCTGATGGTCACTTCTGTCATTGTGTCATTGATGAATGTTGACAGTGTCAGCCCCCATGGGTGATGTTTGTCTGCACATAACCAAAGGTATGTCTTATTTGCACTGCAGTATTAGCCTCCCCCAATCTATGTTGCAATGGGACACATGCACTACTTTGCCACTGATGTGTTTTATGTTCTGTGACCAGGAATCATCCATGCAGTTTGGCAGTTGCAGCTTTTTCTTTGTCAACACTTGCATTTTGGTCACTGTGATGATGGGGGTTTGGACCACATTGCCACAATGTTCAAAATGTGCTTCAGCTATGGACCACACACTTACCTTTTGGTCACTGTGATGATGGGGGTTTAGACCCCATTGCCACAATGGTCATGGCCTGCTTGCATTGTGGGGGCCACACACATATATGTGTGGCACATGTGATAGGGGGTCACATTGTATGTTCAAAGTCATGTTCAGTGTTGTAGGCATTTGACACAGTCTACACACGCTTGTCATGGTGTTGGGGGATGTCTTTTTCTTGCATTCCCTAGGTTGTGGTGCGCTGGTTGTGTCATGCATTGTCCATCCTATGAGTGGGGGTGGTGTTGGTGGTAGGCATCTGGCACCCCTGGGTAAGGGTGGTAGTAGTGGTAGGCATCTGGCACCCCTGGGTAAGGGTGGTAGTAGTGGTAGGAATCTGGCACCCCTGGGTAAGGGTGGTAGTAGTGGTAGGCATCTGGCACCCCCTGGGTAAGGGTGGTAGTTGTGACAGGCATCCAGCCCCCCATGGGTAGAGGTGGTAGTAGTGGTAGGCATCTGGCACGCCCTGGGTAAGGGTGGTAGTTGTGACAGGCATCCAGCCCCCCATGGGTAGAGGTGGTAGTAGTGGCAGGCATCTGGCACCCCCTGGGTAAGGGTGGTAGTAGTGGTAGGCATCTGGCAACCCATGGGTAAGGGTGGTAGTAGTGGTAGGCATCTGGCACCCCGTGGGTAAGGGTGGTAGTAGTGGTAGGCATCTGGCACCCCCTGGGTAAGGGTGGTAGTAGTGGTAGGCATCTGGCACCCCCTGGGTAAGGGTGGTAGTTGTGACAGGCATCCAGCCCCCCATGGGTAGAGGTGGTAGTTGTGGTAGGCATCTGGCACCCCTGGGTAAGGGTGGTAGTAGTGGTAGGCATCTGGCATCCCCTGGGTAAGGGTGGTAGTAGTGGTAGGCATCTGGCACCCCTGGGTAAGGGTGGTAGTAGTGGTAGGCATCTGGCACCCCTGGGTAAGGGTGGTAGTTGTGACAGGCATCCAGCCCCCATGGGTAGAGGTGGTATTAGTGGTAGGCAACTGGCACCCCTGGGTAAGGGTGGTAGTAGTGGTAGGCATCTGGCAACCCATGGGTAAGGGTGGTAGTAGTGGTAGGCATCTGGCACCCCTGTGTAAGGGTGGTAGTAGTGGTAGGCATCTGGCACCCCTGGGTAAGGGTGGTAGTAGTGGTAGGCATCTGGCACCCCTGGGTAAGGGTGGTAGTAGTGGTAGGCATCCTGGCACCCCTGGGTAAGGGTGGTAGTTGTGACAGGCATCCAGCCCCCATGGGTAGAGGTGGTAGTAGTGGTAGGCATCTGGCACCCCCTGGGTAAGGGTGGTAGTTGTGACAGGCATCCAGCCCCCATGGGTAGAGGTGGTAGTAGTGGTAGGCATCTGGCACCCCCTGGGTAAGGGTGGTAGTTGTGACAGGCATCCAGCCCCCATGGGTAGAGGTGGTAGTAGTGTTAGGCATCTGGCACCCCCTGGGTAGAGGTGGTAGTAGTGGTAGGCATCTGGCACCCCTGGGTAAGGGTGGTAGTAGTGGTAGGCATCCAGCCCCCATGGGTAGAGGTGGTAGTAGTGTTAGGTATCTGGCACCCCTGGGTAGAAGTGGTAGTAGTGGTAGGCATCTGGCACCCCTGGGTAAGGGTGGTAGTAGTGGTAGGCATCCAGCCCCCATGGGTAGAGATGGTAGTAGTGTTAGGCATCTGGCACCCCTGGGTTGAGGTGGTAGTAGTGTTAGGCATCTGGCACCCCTGGGTAGAGGTGGTAGTAGTGGAAGGCATCTGGCACCCCTGGGTAAGGGTGGTAGTAGTGGTAGGCATCTGGCACCCCCATGGGTAAGGGTGGTAGTAGTGTTAGGCATCTGGCACCCCTGGGTAGGTGTGGTAGTAGTGGTGGGCATCTGGCACCCCCTGGGTGAGGGTGGTAGTTGTGACAGGCATCCAGCCCCCATGGGTAGAGGTGGTAGTAGTGGTAGGCATCTGGCACCCCTGGGTAAGGGTGGTAGTAGTGGTAGGCATCTGGCACCCCCATGGGTAAGGGTGGTAGTAGTGGTAGGCATCTGGCACCCCTGGGTAAGGGTGGTAGTAGTGGTAGGCATCTGGCACCCCTGGGTAAGGGTGGTAGTAGTGGTAGGCATCTGGCACCCCTGGGTAAGGGTGCTAGTTGTGACAGGCATCCAGCCCCCCATGGGTAGAGGTGGTAGTAGTGGTAGGCATCTGGCACCCCTGGGTAAGGGTGGTAGTTGTGACAGGCATCCAGCCCCCATGGGTAGAGGTGGTAGTAGTGTTAGGCATCTGGCACCCCTGGGTAGAGGTGGTAGTAGTGGTAGGCATCTGGCACCCCCTGGGTAAGGGTGGGAGTAGTGGTAGGCATCCAGCCCCCCATGGGTAGAGGTGGTAGTAGTGTTAGGCATCTGGCACCCCCTGGGTAGAGGTGGTAGTAGTGTTAGGCATCCAGCCCCCATGGGTAGAGGTGGTAGTAGTGTTAGGCATCTGGCACCCCCTGGGTAGAGGTGGTAGTAGTGTTAGGCATCTGGCACCCCTGGGTAGAGGTGGTAGTAGTGGTAGGCATCTGGCACCCCTGGGTAAGGGTGGTAGTAGTGGTAGGCATCTGGCACCCCTGGGTAAGGGTGGTAGTAGTGGTAGGCATCTGGCACCCCTGGGTAAGGGTGGTAGTTGTGACATGCATCCAGCCCCCCATGGGTGGGTGGGTGGAGGTGGTAGTAGTGGTAGGCATCTGGCACCCCCTGGGTAAGGGTGGTAGTTGTGACAGGCATCCAGCCCCCATGGATAGAGGTGGTAGTAGTGGTAGGCATCTGGCACCCCTGGGTAGAGGTGGTAGTAGTGGTAGGCATCTGGCACCCCCATGGGTAAGGGTGGTAGTAGTGGTAGGCATCTGGCACCCCTGGGTAAGGGTGGTAGTAGTGGTAGGCATCTGGCACCCCTGGGTAAGGGTGGTAGTAGTGGTAGGCATCTGGCACCCCTGGGTAAGGGTGGTAGTAGTGACAGGCATCCAGCACACCCTGGGTAGGGGTGGTAGTAGTGGTAGGCATACAGGCCCCTATGTGTATGTGTGGCATTGGTGAGGGCCATCCCGCCCCTATGGTGCTGCTGTTGCTGGTGTAGGTATTTCTGCATCCCTCTGTGTGTGATGTGTCGGGTACGTGTAGTTTGTATTTGTTGTTGGTGTCTGACTTACCTTCTGCGCCGTACACGTCCGTGCCTGTTCCGGTAATAGAGGTAGAATATTGGTAGGATCGGCACGAAGGGATTCATGGTTGGTTCGTCTCGTTCGTCTTTCTCTTTGCTTCGCCTCGTCGCTGGCGTGTTCGTCTCGTAGCCGTGGATCGTGTTGTGGCGCGAATCGGAGCTTATGTGCGCCTCTCCCGGATGCTTTGACGTGCCGTGCATAGCGACGGGTTCGGCGCGTACGGGAAGCGCATCGTACTTGTCCGGCCGGACGGGGCTGCATTTTGTCTTCCGTGCGACTCGATTCTACGTTTACGGATCCGGCTCGGTCGGGGAACAGGACCTGGATTGGGTGAGTACGACTGGGTCGGAATCTATGCTGTTATGCGCATCGTACTTGCTCGTTCGGTATAATGTGCGGGTCGGTCGGGAAACAGGCATTCGCATGGCTTTTTTCCCGACCGAATGATGTTAGGTGCGCCTCTGACCGAGATCGGAATCGACCCCTAAGTGTTCAATTTCTTGTACAGATTTCAATACTCGATTTCGTGTCGCAGCAAGACCTAGACTAACCCAAATGATTCCTCTTGACTTTGAATATAAACTTGCAGAGGTCAACCGATCCGAACATTCGTAGGATCCAATCTCTCGATGGGACAGCATCTTCAAACTAAAGCTGTACAATTTGTTACTAAAAGTCTTTTCTTGGGAAATTTCTTCCCACATTTCTTTCAACTCCGTCTTTTCAGATTTTGTTATGTATGACGTAACGTAGCGAGCAACAGCAATGGAATTATCTGCAACATACTGGATATCCATATTTGCATTCCACACCGTCAAAATCACTGGATTGTAATCATTAATATACTTTGAATGTTCACTTCTTTTTAAATTGTAAGTATTTTTTGGAGATTTTCAAGTTATAGTATGCCTCACTGCTAACATGAAACTGTTGACTCTTCCTTTGGAAATTACTGGACGTGGGAATCCAAAACAACATTTTGTATAAAACTTTTCCTTTGACTTGTATTTCCGTCGACAGTATTTGCCACATCGATGAGTTTGAAACCGTAAAACTTATTGTCTTAAGTATTTTCTTCTCCGGTTTTTGGAATACCACATGTAACATAGTCTTCAATGAAAGATAAAACAGTCTCATCAGAATCAGTTCCAAATTTAGGTGCATCCTTGATCCATAAAAGCATATGTATATGAGGAGCACCTCTAGCTTGGTACTCCTTTCTCCAAAAGAAATCAATAACTTCTCCAAGAGGTTGGTTGTTTTTATTGCAGATAAAAGTCATCATAGCTTGAAACCTATGATTAAAATATCTGCACACATTTACAGGATCCAAGGAACACAGTTCTCCAGCTGTCTTGAATTGAATATTTTTAATATTTGAATTTGCTTCTCGATGAAATTCAAGTAAATCGTCCCATGGGTATTCAGCACAGCTTAGTGTAACAAACCATGTAGGGGTTCCTAAGTTCCTTAACATACATTTAAGTTCTCCATGACGACAATACCAATACTCATTAGTACCACGTTGACATGCTATCAAATTAATCAATTGAGATTCTAAATGATCGTCTCTGTGTTGTACTTTGTCCATGAATTCCTTTGCAGAAACATGTTGAAGATGAACTCCTGTTTTTAATATGTGGTTCACTGCATATGAAAGTCCAGACAAGTCACTTTCAAACAAAAGAAGAAATATATATGGAATACATTGTCGAAATCTTGGATCTTCTGAGTACAATCTTGTTGTACGATATTCTGAAGCTGGAATCTGCAGGGGTCGTTCATCATATCGTCCAACTTTTCCAGTGGGGAAGAGCTGTGGAAAACAACGGGCTTCTAAACTTCTTTCCCAAACACTCATAGGAGTTCCCTTTGTTTTCTTCATTTGGAATAATTCAATAGTATTTCCAATCACTTCCTTTGAATGTAAAGAATGTACACTATAATGTTCATAAATTTCTTCACTCCTGGGGATGTCCACTTTTTCAATTTGGCCACTTGAAATCTCGCTATCATCTCCTAAAACTATTTCTTCTACTTCCAGATATACATTTTTGTAATAAAGATTGTTTTTTATCAGATATAACGTAGCCTTTTGAACTTAGGCGACATCTACTAACTCTTGCCATATTTTCCAACTCTTTGTTGGAACACCATTCACTAGAATAACTACAGGTTCAGTTTCCTCTCTGTCTACACCAATAGTTTCAATATTTTTCTCTAAATCTAGAGGTAAATACACAACTCTTCCTTTTAAGCCTATTTGTAAATCTGATGGAGGCAGCTTACCTGTTTAGGCTCCATACGAACAATAGCCTGAAATGGGTGCACAGATTGAATCAGAATGGACTCATACGTATTTAAATCTACCAGTTCTGCAGGAATAGCTACCAACTCTAGGTTATTATGTACAGCTCTAGCTGGCATTTTGTTCTTTTCTAATTTGCTGTAACAATATTTACAAATACGTTGATGAATACCCAACTCAAAAACACCTTCAACAAACAAATAAGTACCAAATTCCTGCCACTTATCATTGTTTTCCTTTTCACTTTTTAAATACAGCTCAACATTCCTAGTTTGATTTCTATAGTGAGTACGTCGACAACAAATACAAACATAGTTTGGTTTTTCAGAACAAATTACCTTAAACTTTGTAATTTCTTCTTCAAACTTCTCAGTAGTACTATCTTCTACCTCCTCTTCAACACCTACACTTATCAAACTCTCACTTTGTGTACACTCTTCTCCAGTACTGAGGAAACAAAACTCAATATCATCGCAAACTTTTTTTACATCCGATACTGTCCCATGCAAAAGAGCAGTGTTTATTTCACTTAAACATAATGCAGGAGTCTTTACATAGTACAATCTTGTTACTAACTTCCGCATTGCAGAGTGATGTACTGCTAACATTCTTAAATGATGAAAAACACTTTGACACACTTTTCTAGAAAGACAAGCCAGAGAATGACCTTGCAAGACAGTATTTTTTCTCACTTTACAAGGATCTAGTCCTTGCAACATCTTAATCTTTTGTTTAATACTTTTTTAGTATACTGTCATAAGAAATTTCGTAAAATATCAATAGACTCCTGTCGTGTACTATAAATACTACTAGAATCCCATGTATACACTGGATCTTGTGAACGTCTCCCTTGAACTTCTTCAGCTATCACTTCTTCCACATTTGTGGGAACCATCTTTTCTTTTTCAATTGCACAACCATTCTTCACTTCATAAGCACGACCACTAGTATCAACTGAGTGAACTAATGTATTGTTTTGAAAATAGCTCTCTTCATTAAAAAAAGGTTCTGAACTAGAAGTATGCTTCCATTCACCCCAAAATGTTTTACAAAAGTTAGTTCTGTTGATTATTCTTTTCCATTTACTTTTGTCCTTCATAGAATGCATTGGTTTATCCAAAGTTCGCATTCTTTTCAGAACTAATATAAGCAATCTTCTTTTTAATCCAAAAGCCTTTTCAACTATACATTCAATTTCTTGTTTCTTTTTATAAAATGCAGATTTTTTTTATATTTCTTGGAATCTCTCAATAAGTTTTGTACTACTCTACTTTTGTACATACGTTTTCTAATATTGTGATATTCTTTCATCCTTCTTCCAACATAGATTGTTTTCTCATTTCCTAAATTTTCATTAATTTTTCCTTTTTTCATTTCTTTCTTCTTCGTTCTAAAAGTATTCTTTCTATTTTCATCATTTCGAACACCCTTTGTAATCCTTGAAAGTCTTTTAATACATTCTTTTGTTCTCTTACCGCAAGACTTTTTCTTTTTTTCCACATGTTGAAGTTCATCTAATTCCTGTTTTTGTCTTTTCTTTAAATAGTACTGTTTCTTTTCTTGTTTTCTCTTTTCGTTTTTTTTTGTCATGGTTAATCTTTCTTAACAATAATGAAGAATATCTGAAAAAAAAGAATTAACATTTTTGTTTATATTATTAAAATAATTATATAGAAATATTAATATCTATTACTTAAAAAACACCTTCTATTTAAAAGCTACAAACCAATGCATATATGGTTTTCAGAATTTGGTTACAATTACACATGTGCTGGAAAATAAGTGAGGAAGGGTGCAGGAAAAAGAAATGCAGCAGTAATGTCTAAATGATTCCGGCACTAAATATCAAGTGCCTGCATCATTGTAAGACTGCATGGCAACTACTTTGGTGTTTTTATAATTGCATGAGATGGGTGCAGAAATTTGCAAGAGAGGTGCACAAAGAAGCAACAGTAGTGCAAAAGAAGCAACAGAGGTGTAAAAAAAGGTAAATGAGGTACAGAAAGAGGGAAGAGAACTGCAGAAAGAGGCAAAAGAGTTGCAGAAATACGCAAAAGAGGTACAGAAAGAGGAAACAGGTGGGCAGAGTGAAGCAAGTGAGGTGCAGAAAGACGGAAGAAGGGTGCAGAAAAAGGGAAGAGGGATGGAAAAATGGAAAACAAAGGTGTAGAAAGAACACAGATCAGTGCAGAAAGAACCAACATAGGTGTAGAAAGAGGCAAGAGAGGTACATGAAAAAGGCAAGTGAAGTGCAGAACGAAGGAAAAGAGGTGCAAAAAGAATCAACAGAGCTGTAAAAAGAGACAACAGGGTTACAGAAAGAGGTAGGAGATGTACAGAATAAGGCAAGACGATTACAGAAAGAAGCAGAAGGGGTGCAGAAAGCACAACAGAACTGAAGAAAGAAACAACAGAGGTTGTGAAAGATGCACGAAGGGTGCAGAAACAGACAACACAGGTGAACAAAGAAGGAACAGAGGTACAGAAAGAGATAAAAGTGGTGCAGAAACAGGGAAGAGAGGTGTAGAAAGAGGCAAGAGAGTTCCAGAGAGAGGGAACAGGGGTGCTGAAACACTTAAAAGGGGTGGGGAAAGAAGCAAGTGAGGTACAGAAAGAGGCAAGAGACCTGCAGAAAGAGGCAAGTGAGTTACACAAATAGGCAAGTGAAGTGCAGAAGGAGACAAAAGAACTACAGAAAGAAGCAATAGAGGTGCAGAAACAGGTAAGTGAGGTACAAAAAGTAGAAGAGGTTTGCAGAATCAGAGAAGAGAAGTGCAGAAAAAGAAACAAACATAGACAAAAAAGTAACAGATATGCAGAAAGAGGCAACAGAGACGCACAGGGAAGCATCAGTGGCTTACACACAATTAGTACCAATTTAACACCCACATTTAGCAACAAGTAATAGATAACTATTCTAGGTTTGCAAAGGGCCTTCCACCACACTGTAACACTTGTACACCTCGGCGATTCCATGACTGCAGGGATAATGTCTGGAGATTTACATGATTACATAGCAAGTGACTGTGTGATTTTATAAGTGCATAGGTACTTCTTGAGTAATTGCAGGACTACTGAGGTAGAGCCTGAGTAAATTAAAGACTGTAAAAGTAGTGTCTGGGTGATTTCATAACAGCATGACTACTAGCTGAGTGATTACAAGAGTAGAAAGGAAGTGTCTCCGTGATTCAAGGAGTGCAACAGTAGTGCCTGGGTGATTATATAACTACATGAGTTATACCTTAGTGATTGCATAAGTGCATAGATAGTGCCTAAATGATTGCATCAGTGCAACAGGAATGGCTGAGTGATTACAGCACCGGATATGTAACGCCTGCATCATTGTAAGACTGCATGGCGAGTATTTGGGTGTTTTTATAAGTGCATGGCAGTTCGGCCTAGCCAAAAATAAAGCAGCACACTATTACATAACTCAACTATAAGTGACTCCATATTGTTAAAAGCACACATACATATCCCTCTACGTTATCAAATCATCATGATATATAAAAGAAATATGTATACAATATTTCAGAAATATGTTGAAACCTAGAAACTGAGACATGTAATTGATCTCACTAAGTAATTCCAACACTCAATGGGTGCTCCTTGGATAATTGTATGAGTGCAAGGATAGTCACTGGGTAAGTACAAGACAAGATGAAAAGGGACTGACTAATTTCATGAGTGCAAACATACACATTGAGTGCATGGATAAGTGTATAAATAGCACCTGAAGGGATTGATGAGTCATTAAGTACTGCCTAGGTGAAAACATGAATGCACCAGAAAGGCATGGGCGATTCGACAACTACAAGGGTAGTGTGTAGATAATTACATGACTGCACAGCAACAGCCTGCATGATTACATAACTGTAGGGGTAGTACATAACTAGACCCTGAGTGATTCCTTGCCTGCAAGGGTAATATCTGGTGGATTACTAAAGTACATAGCAAGTGAGTGGATGATTTTATAAATTCATGAGTGCCGCCTGGGTGATTACTGAACTACTAAAATACTGCATGAGTGATTAGAGAAGTGCAAAGGTAGTGACTGGGTGATTTTAAAAGTACATCACTACTGGCTGAGTGATTACACAAGTACAAGAAAAGTGCACATGTGATTGAAAGAGTACAAGGGGATTAAAGGACTACATGGGTAACACCTCGGAGATTGCATGACTGCAGGAATAATGTCTGGGGATTTACATGACTACATAGCAAGTGACTGGGTGATTTTATAAGTGAATAGGTACTTCTTGAGTAATTGCAGGACTACTGAGGTAGAGCCTGAGTAAATAAAAGACTGTAAAAGTAGTGTCTGGGTGATTTCATAACAGCATGACTACTAGCTGAGTGATTACAAGAGTAGAAAGGAAGTGCCTCCGTGATTCAAGGAGTGCAACAGTAGTGCCTGGGTGATTATATAACTACATGAGTTATACCTTAGTGATTGCATAAGTGCCTAGATAGTGCCTAAATGATTGCATCAGTGCAACAGGAATGGCTGAGTGATTACAGCACCGCATATGTAACGCCTGCGTCATTGTAAGACTGCATGGCGAGTATTTGGGTGTTTTTATAAGTGCATGACAGTTCGGCCTAGCCAAAAATAAAGCAGCACACTATTACATAACTCAACTATAAGTGTCTCCATATTGTTAAAAGCACACATACATATCCCTCTACGTTATCAAATCATCATGATATATAAAAGAAATATGTATACAATATTTCTGAAATATGTTGAAACCTAGAAACTGAGACATGTAATAGATCTCACTAAGTAATTCCAACACTCAATGGATGCTCCTTGGATAATTGTATGAGTGCAAGGATAGTCACTGGGTAAGTACAAGACAAGATGAAAAGGGACTGGCTAATTTCATGAGTGCAAACATACACATTGAGTGCATGGATAAGTGTATAAATAGCACCTGAAGGGATTGATGAGTCATTAAGTACTGCCTAGGTGAATACATGAATGCAACGCAAAGGCATGGGTGATTCTACAACTGGAAGACTGGTATATAGGTTATTATATGACTGCATAACTACAGCCTGCATGATTGCATGACTGTAGGGAAAGTACAAAAGTAGACCCTGGATGATTACATGCCTGCAAGGGTAATATCTGCTGCAATACTTTTGTGCTACATTTTCGCCATTCTATCTAAAAGTATGCGGCATCATTCAACTATACCTTTCTACAGACTAGAAAAAAGAAGCCTAATTAACAACACCTTATATGACCATCTTTGAAAGCACACTTTTGTGCTGCATCTTCACCATTCTATCTAAAATTATGCAGCATCATTCAACTATACCTTTCTACAGACTACAAAAAAGAAACCTAATTAATAACACCTTATATAAGCATCCTTAAAAGCACACTTTTATGCTGCATCTTCGCCATTCTTTCTAAAATTATGTGGCATAATTCAACTATACCTTTCTAAACACTAGTAAAAAGAAGCCTAATTAATATCACCTTATATGACCATCTTTGAAAGCACACTTTTGTGCTGCTTCTTCACCATTCTATCTAAAATTATGCGGCATCATTAAACTATACCTTTCTACAGACTAGAAAAAAGAAGCCTAATTAATAACACCTTATATAAGCATCCTTAAAAGCACACCTTTAAGCTGCATCTTCACCATTCTTTCTAAAATTATGTGGCATAATTCTACTATACCTTTCTAAACACTAGTAAAAAGATGCCTAATTAATAACACCTTATATGACCATCTTTGAAAGCACACTTTGTGTTGCATCTTCACCATTGTACTAGTACTCATAGTCTTGATCCAACCACATAAAAAGAAACAGCACCTCTTTATTATGCATCATGCACTCTCAAATGTCTAAGACATATGAAAATACATATACAAGTAGAAACATACTTGAGACAGAAGTCGATGCACACCTTAAAACTTGACAGACTCCATCTCCAAATTTTAAGCAACAGCTACAATTATGCAGTATACTACAAATGTACATATCCACACACTAAAACAAACTACTACAATCACTAATCCATCTTCCAATATACACATATTACTATACAGAAACTATTTCAAACAACATTTAAGTACAATAAAACAAACTATAATACACATCTGTACACTTAATAATATATTTCAAACACCACAGATTTTGAATTATTTTTAAAGTTTAAAGTAAACTGTAGGAGAGTAGGATCTGCCTCTTATGTTGCCCCCACTTTTTTTCTGATGTTTACACTGGTTTCTGGCTATAGTCTGGCTGGGACCCTGCCAATCAGGGCCCCAGCCTCTCTGTTCTCTCTAAACGAATTGGAGTGCACTCTAGGTGCACTAGTGATTGGATACTGTGGTACCTTATGAGTCCCTAGTATATGGTACCTTAGGTACCAAGGGCATAGGTACTTCACAGGCCTACCAGGGGCTGAAGCATGTATTATGCCACCCCTGGGAAGCAGACTAAATCTGACACCACAGGCCTGCTACTGCAGCCTGGGTGAGGAGGTGCTAGCACCCCTCACTGAGATATAGGTCCCCTATATCTCCCCTGCACACACATTGAGACTTATCAGTCACCCCTAAAGAAGGCCCTATCAATCCTGAGGGCAGGGTGCTTAGTTTCCATGTGAGGGGGTGCCTCTGCCTGAGCAGGACCCCTCTGCAGCTCTCAGAGTCTATTCTCTGGGGTTGTTTGTGAATGCAGCCAAACCATATACTCTTAAGTGCATTATATCCTCGCGGTAAATGCTAACTATGGAATGGCTGCATCAAAACATGTCGTGTTTGGTGTCAAACACTTTGGAATCATACCCCCACACCAGTAACTGGTGTGGGAGTATGATCCCACCCTTCTAGAGGGATAGACATGTAACTACTGTGGAAACGCGGTAGAATCCTGAAGAGCCCTGGCATCACAAAATGGATGCCACCAGTCACAGACACTGGGCTGCCCTCCTGCTGACGACCGACACTCGCAGTGGCGGAAGCCCAACAATAGGTATCCTGTCCCAAGGGGGTGTGACCACCTCCCAGACAGGGTTTAGTGTATTGGGGCTGGGTGGGTGCACTCCTAGAGTGCTTTGAAGTCCTGCACTGGGGGAGCAGAAGACTCCTCTGTGCATATGCCAGTTCAAACCAGCTCAGGGGCTACCTGCCCCTGCACTGGCGGGAAACTGGACAAAGGGAAGTGGGTGTAGCCACCCCCTCCCCTGACCCTCCCATAGGTGGGGTCATAGAGCTAGTCCCTCCCTTTCTTTTAGTATAAGAGGGGGAACCTGTGCATTGCAAACTAGATACCCCTGGACGATGCTCTACAAGAAGAATCCCGGACCTTCGACGTTCCACTACCTTTGGAACACAGAAGAATCTTCCTTGGAGTCAAGGAGTGACTCCCCTGCTTGGCAGGCACCAAAAACTACGACGACGGTTGCAAACTACGCCACTCCCACCGGAGCCCGAAGTCCCTGCAGCCCAGGAAGAAGATTTCCTGACTTATCTAAGGCCATCGTGACTCCCCAGCGAAGCTGAGGCAAGTGGACCCCACGAGCAATGAGGAACCGCAGACCCTGGGTACCGTGTGCCATTGTCAAGTGCAACCCCTTCACGACGTTCTATGAACTTGTGCTTTGGACCACATATGGTCCCATCCTCTAGCAGAGATCCCTCTCAAAGTCAGAGGCCTACACTGTCCCGAGTGACCGTGGGCCCCTGTTGAGTGCATCCACCTGAGGCGTCTTTGCGATCCCTTGCCAGCTGGCTTGTGGGTCCCCAGAAGACTTTCCAAAGAAACCAAAGGGCTCCCCTGGTTGCTCCACGCCTGCCCTGACCTACCCTTGCTGGGTAAGTTCCACAGACCTTGCTGGTCTGCACCATTGACTTTTCCTTCCCCCCACGAGACTTGCTGCTACCAAGGCTTGTTGGCTCCAATTGGGTCGCCGACACCGCAGTCAGCTGCAGACTTTGTGGGACACGCTGAATCCAGCTCTTGGCCGTCCTCGACGCCTCCTGGACTTCGTGGTCGAAGAGTCAAGACTCCCGTGAACGACCTGAATCTGTCGACGACGGTGGGCATTCATCTTCCTTGCCCCGGGTCACTGCCAAGTGCCCTTGAACACTGTCCCCTCTGCTTTCAGGTCTTCCATCTTCTGAATCCAGGCTTGGATTCCAACTGACACTTCTTCAGTCGCCGCAAGCAGAAAGTCTTCACTGGCTCCCATGGAAAACGACGCCGCAACCCGACACCAAAGGACACCTATGCCCCCGGCTCCCCTGGGTGAGGTAACTTCAGCACTATGGTGCTCCTGTGGGTGTGGGCCCTAGAACTACTTACCCTGTAAGTGCCTTGCTTGTAGTTACCCTAGAAGTGCCCTAAAACTCTTACTTTCCAAGTGCGACTATCGCGCTGACTCGTACAGGGTTTGCGTCTGTGTTAAAACACATCGCGTCCAACTCCCTTGCAACTCTATCTGTAACCGCGTCCTTCGACTCGTACAAGGACCGATCGGTGTGTTCGCCTCGAACACGCAAGGGACCTTTAACATTGAAATCTCAATCGCGCCTATGCGCATAGACTCGTACAGGACTCGCACCAGTGTCTAAACACCGCATCCGTCCCCGGTGGGTCTCCTGCAACTACCTGGGGTGGTTCTTTGGGGTCCCTCAATTCTATAGGCTCTAGGCCCAGGTCTAGCCAAGCTAGGATTGTGATAAATGATTGTGCTAACTTATTTGTGGTAACTTTGCATTGTACATATGTTCCTGACTTCTAATCTCATAAAGAGATTAGTAGAGAGTTGTTTATTAATAAATACATATATATTTGATATATATACCTGGTGGTGTCTTTTCATTTGGTGATTCAAGAGATTGTGTGGTAAAACAAGCTGCTTTACATTCCTCCAAGACTTAGCCTGAAGGCTGCTCTCCACAGCTACCACTAGGATAGCTTTCTATAAAGGTTGTCTTAAACCTACCAACCATAAAAGTCGATTTGTACTGGTGCAAGGTGTCCACTTTAATTAGTGAACAGCATATACCAGGCCAACTTCTCACATAAACCTAATCCATAATACACCTCACAAACTTATAACTCACCTTCCAAATAGATTTGTAGAATTTCAAATATCACAAACTCATAAAAGATTTTCTTATGCACACAATCAATGTAATGCACCAGACTCAGCAAGGTAGAACCAGTAATGGCAAAGTTTCCCTATCTTTCTCCACACAAATACATGTAAGTAACAAATCACATTGCTCCCTACATAATTTCAAATTTGAAAACACATTTCTATTGGTTAGACATATTAACCCTTACCAACTGACTTCTAAAAGTGGCCAAACTAGTTCTGGATTTTTTTTGGAGTCGCGATTCCACCGTGCAGCAAAGCGATGGAACCGCGAATCCATACGGGAGTTCAAAAATATATTACAAATAAAAACATGACTACTTTTTAAAAACACACCACTTCTAAACATACTACTGACTTGGGAAATCTTACTTTAATAAGATTTCACTTATATATAAATTACAATTTCACATTTTAAGTACACAGTTATTTTTCAACCCTTCCCCCATTCTGCTTAATGCCAGCTTCCATAGTAACAGTTCATGGAACATTCAACTTAACTGACAGGTCACAAGTTCACCATATTTTCAAGCTCACCACACAATGTTGCAAATACAAACACAAGGGGGATATTCTCAAGAACGTGTGTTAACTTAACTATCGACAAATTCGCTTAACGCAACTTCTCACATCGCAGTCCATCGCGGGAAAATAACACTGTGTCAACGCAGTATTCTGAACCCGGCGGCACAATGCGATAATCTCACAATAACGCGCCAAATGCCGCGTAAAAATTTACGCGACGCCGAAAAAATGCGAAACATGAACGCGAAAGAAGTGGCGATGTCCCCAATGGCGATACAAAAATCAGCGATAACCAGCGACAGGCCTGCGATTCCCTCGCGCCATGCGTGAGAATGCACTATAACAGCAGAGAAAAAAAAACAGAGAAAAATGTAACTGCGTAGCACCATGTACGCACCCGGACCGAGTGCAGAGGACAACGCGAACCCCACAAACCCCACAAACCCCACAAACCCACAAACGCCACAGACGACCAGCCAGGAACCCCAGGGCCGGGGAAGGGCAAGGAGAAGAGGAAGAGGAAGACGGGGTTCAGTCTGCAGGAAAACCGGATCATCGTCACGGAGGTGACAGAACACTACCAACAACTGTTCATCACCTGCACTGTGTCATCGGCAACACAAAAGGAAATATGGCAGTCCATCGTGAACAACGTGAATGCAGTCGGAGTGTTGAGGAGGTCAATGGAGGAGGTCAAGAGGCGCTGGCATGATGTGAAAATCCAAACCAAGCAGAAACTCGCTGCTAACCGGAAGGCAGCAACGGCGACTGGAGGTGGGAGTCCTGCACCACAGGAGGAGCTGGATGAGCTGGAGGAAATGGTGGCCACAGTCATCAGTGCAGAGACGGTGCAAGGAGTTGGGGGTCCGGACACTGCTCGATATGACCTGACCCAACAGCAACAGGGTGAGTAACGACCAGGGACTGGGGGACGGGGGAGATTGGCACAATGGCACACATGCACAATCATGTGTAGCACACTGCACACCCACAATGACTGTGGAACATGTCCCTGATGGCCTTGGCACACTGCAGCACACTTAGAAAAACCAAGTAGGCCCCCGTTCACCATGTGCACAAATGCCCTCCCATCACCAATCTCACAACCTACCCATGCACATGTGCTGAACCCAGCAAAGCAGCGGCTCTGTGAGCCACACTGACAATGCAAGTGACACTGCATGACCAATAGCATGGCTGCAGTCAAAATACATGACATGGTGCACGCCACGACACTGAGGTGGCCCAGTGTGGATAACATCCTCAAAGGAGCAGGTCACACTCTGACACATCCATGTGCACATACAACCCCTGACGTCAACAACACATCTGCAGACAAACAATGCACAAGAGTCCAAAATCCGTCCAAGAGCACAAATGACCCAAGTCGCCAACATCTCAGCACCGCAAAAGCACACAAGTCAAAGGCACACCGCCTCAAAGGGATAAGGGGCTGCTAAATCAGAGCTGCAGGGGCGACTCTCCCACAATGCAGCACACACACATAGCAATCACAGCACATCAACATTGACGACAATGTGGTACAAAGTGCCACACTTACACCACAGAACAGAGGACACAACTGGTGCCGCATGTGCGTAGAAACTGGCCAATCACATCAGGCATAGCAGGAAACTGTCAGATGATTATGTACGAACACACTGTTAACCTGCATCTCCCCTTCACATTGCAGAGGGACAATCAACACCTCCTGCAGAGCAGACCAGACATCTCTTCAGTGATGATGAGGAGGACCCCCTGGCCATCTGCTCCGACACCCTCCAAAGGCTCATGAACAGCCTCCGCACCCCACCTCCAGGAGCAGGGCAGCCCAACTGCATCGAGGTGATCCCACTCCCTGCACAGACCACACAGCAGGAAGCACCCACCACTACGGCTGGCTCCCAGCACCTCACCGAAGAACACATGGCATTCCAACGCCGTGTATCAGACTGCCAGAGGGGGCTGGCTGAACAGGTGCGGGTGGGTTTCGACCTCATGGCAGCCAAACTAGATGCCATACGTGGGTGCCTTAGTCCCATCAGGGACCACTTACAGTCCCTAACGGACACCCACAGTCCTCTCCATGCCCTACAACAATCCTTGGCTGACCTCTCTGGAGCCATTACTCGGATACAAGAACTGTCTAGTCAGACAGGCTCCAGTGACGATAGCACAGAGTTGGCACAGATGCAGAGGACAATGTAGAACATGGAGCGGATGCAGGCAGGAAGGATGGCTGCCACGGCTGAACACCAGCGAGATGTAGCTGGGATCTTCCATGCCCTGCAGATCCTCATCTTGCCATTGCTGCCACAGAGCCTGTCCCAGATGACTGCTGCAGGAACTTCGACACACACATCTCCGCCCCCTGATATGTCAGTGGCACACAGTGATGCACCCATACCACCTCCGCCCCCTGATGTGTCAGTGGCACACAGTGATGCAGCCATAACACCACCACACACACCTGGCACACCTGACACAGAAGACATATCAGAGGACGAAGATGTGGATGGTAATGACTCTGTGTCAAAAAGGAGGTTGTAGCATTCATCCCCCGCCATATGGCCTGTTTCTGCTTGGTACAGCCCTCTGCATCATGCCCTGGTACAACACCTTCCACTGTCCCCAGAAACACTCTGCGACATTAACCTGGACCCCGACATGAACTGACATATCTGCTCTGGTTACCAATGACACAGCAAACAGGCTGCGGACTCAACCCTTCCTCTACCAATTAACTTGTCATTCCCTAAAGGACTCTGTTTGGCCCTCCACTGGGCAACCATTTAATGTGGGGTGTGCATGGCCATGTACTGCTCCAGCTCCGACACAATAATACATTCCTAATCACACAGATGTGTCATTTCTATGTTCACTCAAGTATAACAGTATGGATGACTGTAGGGACATTGATTGCACAAAAAAGTACACCCTGGGAAATGACATCAATGCGCATGTTTGACCGTGACACGCATGGCCATTTAGATGACTGTGAAGGTGTGAACTGGCTGTGGCCTCATTGATCATGAACAACAATCTCGCAACCCTCCAACGTAGCCCCACATCCATGTATTAAATAGGGCTGTGTTTTCAAAAATGTCAAAGTCGGTAGGAGGCCTAAAGTAGTGTCCCACATCACATGTGACAACTGATCATCTTTTCTCATACCTACACACACTCAACTGTGTGGACACAGCCTGGTTTGATGGAACACATTGATCCACATGGCAAGAAGTTGGACACCATACTCACATTGCTGAAGAGACGTAAGCGCACAGGTCTACCAGCAACTCTCCCAACCACAATGTCTGGCTCACAGAGGTGGAGCTGGCAATAGGGACTCACCCCTAAGTGAAATGCGTCAGTCAGTCCCTCCCTGTGTACGGACAATGCTCATTGAGGCACACGATTTGGCATGCTAATCAACACTCATCACAGTTGAACACTAGTGAAGTTGCGTACACTTTATTAGCATGTGCATGTCAGTACGGGCAAGACAAGGGCCACAACATGCAGACCAATGCATCATACACTAATAGGCAGCAAAGGAACATGTAGAGGTGCAAGACATGGGAAGGCACAAATGAACACCAATCATTACGGATGCCAATGGTCTCAGCCCACCTTGCCTTGCTGGACGAGTCATGTGGTGTTTGGCGAATGCTCACTGCACTGTGTCAGGGGACACCACTCACAGCCCATGGGATCTGCATAGTCATGTACCACCGGACTGCGCTGACTGTCTGCTCTACTGACAGTGAGCAGGTGACGGAGTCCAACAAGGTCACATGTAGTACTACATTGCCATGTGTGTACTCTCCCTCCAGCGGTGTGTCAGGTTGAGGAACATTGCCAGGCGCCACTGTCCACTCACCTTGCACAGGTGTGTGTCAACCCGCAGTGTTGCACGCACATGCATTCTGAGTCCAGGCGAATGCAGCCATGTCCACTGTTATGGTGGGATATGTGTCCATTTCTCCAAGATGCAAAAGGGTGTTGGGACCTGTGCTATGGGTTACAATCTTTAGTGGCTGCAGGAACGTAGTTACTCGTCCATGAAAGCGAGCGCAGCTTCATGGGCAATCAGTTCCAAGAGTACGTCGTTGTCGACTTCAACGAACACGGGGGCGAGCCAATCCATTAGCTGGTCCGGACAGATGTGCTCCGTCCACGCCGCTTCACCAATCCGCAACACAGCCCAATAGGGGAACGCTTCGATGTGGTCACTGCACACGAGGAATTGTGCAATCTCACATGCCCAACTGCCAGCACATACGCCAAATACCAAGGCATCCCATGAACGGGTATCACGGTTACACTCCTGGTCGTGGTCCAACAGGGGCGCACACACATGTCATAATCCAGTTCAGCTACCGTTGTGTTGGATAGGCAGACATCCATGGGCCACTCGAATATGCATGATCGACAGTGGAACCAGGGCTGGACGCAGGTGACGTACGCAAGACGGAAGCTCAGACGGTAACTGATGCGCAACACTGCCAGTGGCAGTGCCCCCAACAAATGCAGCATTCAGTCACGGTACAGTTCCACGTGACAGGGGTTGTGCATGTGCCCGGGATGTTCTGACATTGCATTGTTCGCTGTCGTAGAACCGGCACTCTTCTGACCTGCGGCTGTTGTGTGGATGATATGCCACAGCTCGGAGCAATGAGTCTTATAAGTGTGCAAAGTTTGGATGTATGGGTTGTCCTGTACGTAAGTGTCAAGGCCATTCCATGCAGGAGTACCTCGAGCAAGGACTTCTGTATGTGGGGTGTGGATACGTTAATATTTCATTAGCGCTGTGTGTAGTGTGGGAGTCGTCATCATCTGCCATGGTATCTCTCTCAGGGGGTGCCTGCCGCATGCAATTCCAAGGTCGGAGGTGCAGATGTCCTTCCGCCTTCTGTATTGAGACAAAGGGGCTTTCATCTCTAATGTTAGTCTGACTACTGCTTGTATCCTGGGAATGTGATGTGGCTTTCGCGCTGCAATTGAGGCGAGGCCTTGGGCTTATGGTGCACCAAAAGCGATGAACACACACAACAGTTGGCATGTATGAGCCAAGACCCCGAGCGGCCTTGCGCTCCTTGTACAATCCCTTCGTGTGCAGACGCCCTCCGGCTGCATGCAACATTGCAACATTGTCGATTGCGGGCCATGTGGTGCAGACACAGCAACAGAGACACACGCATCAGTTGGTTTCCTGTGCAGCCCAGATATGAACCACGCCCAGAGGCTAGGGATAATTGTTCACACCCCTATGCTGGCCTGGCGTACGCCGAGCCAGCCCACTCGGCTTACATATAAAGGGGGGGATGATGATAGTACGTGTCCCAGTTCTTCCCCACTGCCTGAGGTGACATGGCTGCGTCCGCCTGGCATATGATGAGACTCAATCATATAGGGTCCATGACTTGCGTTGCACTGAGTCGGTGGCACCGGTTACACTGCGGCCGGCACGGGCCTACCGCCACGGGACGGTGACTTTCTGTGCACTGAGGTAGGGGCACCTAAAGTGCTGAGCGGGTGTGCAGCTTGCGATGATGCTGTGTGCACTGATATGGTGTCTGCCATTGCAATATCAAGACACAGAATCAAGTGTGCGACCTGGTGGTCCGCAGTGTAGGCCTGAGCCAGTGGGCAGCCAGGGCCTACCGCCACGTGGCGTTGCCTCGCGGTTCACAAAGTTAGTGGCACCTATAGAGCTGAGCGGGTGTGCAGCCTGCGATGATGCCGTGTGCACTGATATGATCTCTGCCATTGCAAAATCAAGACCCAGAATCAAGTGTGGGACCTGGTGGACCGCGCTGCGGGGCTGCATGATGTGGAGGCTGCCAAGGTCGCGGGCCCTGGGCTTGGAGCTTGCACCGGCACGTGGTGGGCCCTCTTGGAGACATGCCGGGGGCGGAAGGTGAGCAGTGAGGCCTGGGTGCGCAGGGGCGGGCAATCCCCGCTAGGCGGCGGGAGGGGCTGGGGTGCAGCAGCCTGTGTGCACAGGTGCGGCCAAGCGATGTTGCCGTGTGCAATGATATGTACTCTGCCATCATTAGCTGTGGACTCTGTTTCAGATGAGGGACCTGGTGGGCTGTAGTCAGGCATGGAACACAATTTCCTCACTATTTCCAATCCTAGGTTTCCGTGCATCTATCTTCTGCCGAAGATACATAAAAAACAACCCTTTCCTCCTGGACGTCCAATCATATCTGGCCTCGGCTCCATGACAGAAGCACTGTCTAAATTTGTGGATACCTTTCTCCAGCCATTAGTGACCAACTTACCCTCCTATGTCAGGGACAGCACAGACATTTTGAACAAATTTGAGGACCTTGAATGGGATGACAGGATGTGGTTTGCAACACTTGACGTAGAATCGCTCTACACATGTATTAGAAGGGACCTAGGCAAGATAGCTATCGACTTCTTTCTTTCCAAAAGACAGGCCACCCTCTACGATCACAACCTAATGCTGTTATAGATGATTGATCTCATATTGGATAACAACTTTTTTCTTTTCAATCTGTCCTGGTACAAACAGGAACAGTGGACTGCGATGGGATCCAAATTTGCTCCATCGTACGCTAACCTCTTCATGGGGTGGGTGGAGAAGACCTATGCGTGGTCAAGAGCGGCCACAGACTGGACCAGGCACATCCAGTTCTGGGGCCGTTACATTGATGACATCATCATTGTATGGACAGGTACAGGACCTGAGCTCAGAGAATATTTTGAATTCCTCAATCTTAACACTCTGAACGTAAGGTTCACCCTAGAGATGTCACAGTCCAGGATACATTTCTTAGATCTGGAGCTATACATCCAGAATAACAGAGTTCAAAGCACTTTGTACAGGAAGGAGACGGCAGTAAACAGCACACTACACTATACCAGCCATCATCCACCCTCTACCAAAAAGGCCATCCCTTATGGAGAACTGGTACGCACACGCAAGAATTGCAGTGAAGAGGCAAACTTTGACACACAGGTGAAACTGGTAACAGGCAGATTAGCTAAAAGAGGCTACAAACCAAATATACTCAAGGAGGCAGAGAGTAGGGCGAGGACCCTAGAAAGGAAAGACACGCTCACTAATAAGAGAAAGGGTACGGAAAAGAGCAAGGAAAGATTCTCGTTCATTACGACTCACTCTGCACTCAACCATGATGTGTTTAAAGTACTTGGCAGACACTGGGGACTACTCAAAGGAGTACCAGGGATTAACAACATCATTACACAGAGACCATCCATGACTTTCAGAAGATGCAGAACTATCAGGGACTCCCTGTGTCCTAGCTATACCTTTCACCAGACACCAGCACAACAGAGTTGGCTACAGAAACCCGTAGGCTTCTTCACCTGTGGCACCTGTAACATCTGTAACCTAGGCTGTAACAAGACAAAGACGTTTAGCTACAACACAAGCACACAACACAGGATACGACAGTTTATCAACTGCCTTACCACCTTTGTGGTCTACATACTTATCTGTGGGTGCAATAAGATCTATGTGGGTAGCACCACCAGACAGCTGAAAATACGAGTTCAAGAGCACTGTAGAGCAGTCCTAAATGGAGACACAACATACGTGCTAGTTTCTCACGAGTGCTGAGCGGGATTGACAGAACTAAATTCCGCTTTCATGGTATTGATGTCGCTGTTAAGAATAACAGAGGAGGGGATAGAGCACTGGCTCTCAGACAGCTAGAGGCCAGATGGATATGTACTCTACGCTCCTCAACGCTGGGTCTCAATTCTGATAAGGAAATGCATTACTTTCTATAATTTCCTGACATTTACATGCAATAGCAATATTTTAACCATGTTCCCTTCCACAACTGCCATTAAGGGAATTAATAACTTTCTGTAATTTTTTCACATTACCATGCATCAGTAATATTTTGAATATGTTTCCTCCGTAAACTGCTCCTAAGGTAATTGACAATAGATAAGCCTAGATAATACACTGTGGCTAACTATTTTTCTTAACCTATCAGCCATTTTCTGATCAATGTGGCATTATAACTCTAATGTAATCTTGTTGTTATTTTCTGTTCAGTTTGGCCTTCATTTTCTCGCAGTTTTTTCCTAAATTTTGTGCTTTATGGCTTACTCAATTCTATGTATTGCGGTGCCTCGATCTGGGTGCAAGCTCATTAGTACCATTGTTTGCCATCCTTCCGAATTATGGACCTTGTCATAAATACACCGAGGTGTGGCACAGTAACATTTTGCCCACACAATATTTCGATTATGATCTTTGTATGTTGGGAATCGTTCACCGCACTTGTTCGCAACGCTGTGTGGACATTTTCAAAGTTATTGGCTTGATACATGTAGTTCGCTTAACTCGTTTAATTTTACCTGTTATCACTATGTTTTTTAACTTATCTTATGCATATCCAGTGTGGAATACTGTAACCCTACTGTCCACACATGGATGTGCTCACATACGAGTTAAGTCACAAAAATTCTAAAAAATTTTTTATCGCAATTGTCTGGACCACTGTCTTTTCACCCCTTTTACCTGTCTCAAACACTGTACTAGGTTTCGCCTCCTCTCTCCCTGTGACACTACTCGTCTCATTGGAACTTGTGATTTCTATTCAATCTCCCTTTCTGTCCTATTTCCGATTTTTTTTCTCTCACCGTTTCCGTTTTCTGATACGCATACGTTAGAGTGGTTACTTATCACATGACGTAATACTATCACGGTCGGGAGTTAGGGACCCCTTATCTCCCCTTCTGGCAGTCTCACTCATATTCTTATCATGCCTCTTGCGCCCCTTTTAGCCATTTTTAGCCTTGACAAAATGGCCACATATCACTTGAATCTCAGTACACATCCTAATAAATATTTTTTAAAAATATTTTTTAATCAATCGCCAGCTTTTATCAACTTCCCTCCATATTTCCTCTCTTTCTAGTACACAGCCGATGTACTAGACCTTACGCATTGAATTTCTTCGCTTTTCTTATGCTACACCTTGGCCATGGTCTAGTCTTCCGCAACCGGAAGGACTTAGACCAGCCATAGTCTTTTGTTGGTACGTTCTAGTCTTCCAAAACCAGAAGTACTAGGGCCTGCCTGGGCGGGACTTATCGATGCACACATGGACCAGCTCTCCGTCACCCGGAAGCAGTGTGGGCTCTGCCTCTACATTAAGGAGGGTTTAAATGGAGTAGTCAGATACTCTACTACCCCTACGCATTTCGGACGTCTGACCGGACACGGCACATCACGACCCGACACTGCAGCGACTCAACAGTAAGTTACGGGGCGGGCTTTATGTGCTTCCTCAGACAACTCAACCCTTGGCTGAGTTGCGCTTATTTAGTGCTTAGTAGGGGTTGCGGCACAACGTTACTATTTTTAAACCGTTTATCGTTATGTTAGCGCATTTCAGGGGTGACTCGGCAGGCTTTAAGTCTCCTCTGGTAGAATGCCTTCGAGGTGCCACACACTGGCCCGCCTCCATGCGTAACCGCAATTGGATTCTTTTCTGCTATTCGGCCAGTAGATTTCACTATCGGGTCACTGGGTCTTGTAGATACGCTAGTTTATTTCACTCTCCTACATTACCGATACTAATG
The DNA here is from genome assembly GCA_963921515.1 of Calotriton arnoldi. NCBI lineage: Eukaryota > Metazoa > Chordata > Amphibia > Caudata > Salamandridae > Calotriton > Calotriton arnoldi. The sequence continues at coordinate 1,025,270 of CAWUFW010005520.1, read as the reverse complement.
GATTGGGGAGACCACCATAATGCCGTTCATCCTATCCTTTTTCAGTCTTAAATATTTACTCGAGCATTCATTTCCTTAGGTCACTCAAAATACATTACATTCTGGGCGCTCTACCCTTGAGCTGACCTAGAAACTCTCTAACGGCTATACGAAAGGCTCTCAGGTCCAGAGGTACGTCGTACTTTCCCTCACCTTTCAGTAACTGAATTAGTTAAGTGCTCTGTGCATAAACCATTGATACTTCTCACTGCTTCTCCCGCCCTTTCTTAGACCTTTACATTATTACTTTTATACTCCATAACGGACGCGTTACATTTCTTGGGACCAATTGCTACACATTATTGAGACAGTCCTCCACCACAATCTACTCATTGGTAAGCTGGCTCTCTTAGAGATGCTTTTATATACCTCTTACAGCACTGACACCTGGGTGTTTAAACATACTTAGCTCTACATTCCCGACTTGGTTTGGATCTTCCTCACTCCCTTCACTCTCCCTTGCCTTGCCTACTAGAGGCTTTGCTCTGTACTCCTTGACACCTAGTTTTTCTTTTCGTCCTTTATTCTTTAATGAATCACGATCCGCAGTTCTCACCTTCGCATCACCTAAGAAATTACTGCGGTTCCCACTTCTTTCATGGGATCACGTTATTTGTTCCCTTTTTCTTATTTCCTTCTTTTCACTAATTCCATGTTCCTCTCTTCCTTTCTTCCCTCTTTTATTTTATTTCTTCTACCGGCTCACCCTCGCATGGACCACCTTCCCTTCTTGGAACTTCCTGTTTCTTTGAGTCTATGTCTAAACAATATGGACCCTCCTTTTTCCCATTTTCTAAAACGCACCTATATATTATATATTATTGCAGCCCTGAAGAAGCCCATGTCTGGGCGAAATGCGTTGGCTGTTTATGTGGACCACGTGTGAAATAAAAGAACGAAAAAGACCACAACGCATTCGTCTGATCATTGTTACTTCGTTTTGTACATTGTACTTACCTGATATTTGCTTGTGTTGCCTCTCATCTTTCGTTCTTGCAGTTTCTAATTAGTGGTCAAGTGGCAGCTGACCATTTGAGGCGGGCAACACTTTACACAACGTGACGTAACTAGGCAGTGCAGTTGTCTGCAGTTGTCTGTAACCCGGCTGCTATCTAAGGTGTCAAGACTGCAGTGTATACCGGCATGTGGTTGGAGACACACCGGTGACAGAAGGTGAGCTGTGAGGCCTGGGTGCGCAGTGTCGGCACTGTCTCTCCCTGTCCCTCTCTTCCTTTCACTGTCTCTCTCTCTCCCTCTCTTTCTCTATCTTTCTCTCTCTCTCTCTCTCTCCCCTCTCTTTGTTTAACTGTCTCCCTCTCTTTCTCTCTCTTTCTCTCTCTCTCTTTCTCTCTCTCTCTCCCTCTCTTTCTTTCACTGTCTCTCTCTCTCTCTCTCTCTCTTTCTCTCTCTCTCACTCTCCCTCTCTTTCTTTAACTGTCTCTCTCTCTCCCTCTCTTTCGCTCTCTTTCTCTCTCTCTCTCTCTCTCTCACTCTCCCTCTCTTTCTTTCACTGTCTCTCTCTCTCCCTCTCTTTCTCTCTCTTTCTCTCTCACTCTCTTTCTTTCACTGTCTCTCTCTCTCCCTCTCTGTCTCTATCTTTCTCTCTCTTTCTCTCTCTCACTCTCCCTCTCTTTCTTTCACTGTCTCTCTCTTGCCCTCTGTTGATCTCTCTCTCCTTCTCCCTCCCTCTCTCCCTCTTTCTCTCTCTCCCTCTCTTTCACTCTCTCTCTCTCTCTCCATTTCTTTCTCTCTCTCTTTCTCTCTCTCTCTGTCCTTTGTTGTGCGCATGACGCACCTTCTTATCTTCAATTTTGTCTTGCAGGCTGTGACTTGCACAGATTGTCCAGAGAAGACCCGCCATGACTCTTCCAATTATTAGTGTTGATTTAAATTTGAATAAAATGATTATTTTGGGAATTCTAAGATGTATGAATGTTTTCCTTTTTCTGACCACACATGAAGGTTAATTGTTGTACTTGTGCGACATCAGGCGATTTGTTGTGTTCATGAATTTGTAAGGTAGATATGAAATATCTTTGTCCAGGGGGGGGTGCCCGGGGTAGGGCCCCGGGGGGTGCTGGGGGGCCTGGGGGTGGTGGCGGTGGGTGGTGTGGCCCTCTTGGGGCTCCGAGCTGCATGATCAGTAGCTCCATGGCATCTGTTGTTCTTCAGGTGTGACTCTGGGATGGGCTCCCTTTCATGGTGCAGGTTGTCGCCCGACTTAACACCAGGTAGGAGCAGGTGTTAAATCCTGCTGCTAACGTGCCTTATCGCATGATTTTGATTTTTATCGACGATCTGGCTGGTCGTTGAGAATGTTGCAAAGTGGTGTTTCCGCAGCTTTTTGCACGGGAACGCCTACTCTGCATATCATTAGCGTTAGTTGCCGGTGTCATCCGTGGCGAAGTTTTTTGCGGCTGCTATCGCAGGAAAACTGGTGATATCGGCTGTTAGCACCAGCTTGTGAATAGTGCAATGAATTTATCACCACTTTGGCTGCGATAAAGTGCCGCTAACTCGGCGATGAGTCCTTGAGAATATGCCCCAAGGTGTGGTTGACTTTGCAAAATATGATCTTATCCTTTCTATTGTACCTTTCAAACATTTTTTACTAACCAATAAGAAATATGCTTTTAAAAAAAACTACAATGCACCCTATTTTTGAATGTACAATGTTCTTAAACAGCCAATCAATTCTCTACTTTCTAAAAAACAGCATCTTGTCCACCATTTTACATACCTGTCATTCTACCAACTGACTACCTCAGCTACAGACATCTTTTCATTACTTCCAGACATCCCTTCAAGATGCTTACAGTGTGGATTGTTGGGCACAGCTATGTTTTCTGGTGCAAAAGGTATGCTGAACACAGAGGTATTGAGAAAGACCTAGCTTTACAAAATGTGGATATTAAATGGATTGCACAGAGAGGATTAAAGTGGCACCAATTGATGCCTTTGGTTAAAACCTCTTTGCATCTCCAACCCCCTGACTTCATGATTGTGCACTGTGGTGGCAATGACCTAGGCACATTGACTGGGGTAGGTCTGGAAATGCTAATGAAGGACACTTTTGCACAATTGATGTTGCCTTTTCCTCAAACTGTCTTTGTATACTCTAACATATGCCAGAGACAGAAATGGAAGTGGTCAAATCAATTCTGTCCACAGATTGAGAAAGCTAGAAAAAATGTCAATAAAGCTGTTTCTGCTTATCTTAGACACCATAGGATGGGCTCAATATATATAACAACAATCTATGTTTTGATATGGAGGGCATCTACAGGAGTGATGGAGTACACTTTACAGATCAGGGAAACAGAGGGGGATATTCTTAAGAACGTGTGTTAACTATCGCCAAATTCGCTTAACGCAACTTCTCACATCGCAGTCAATTGCGCGAAAATAACACTGTGTTAACGCAGTATTCTCAACCCGGCGGCACCATGCGATAGTCTCACGATAACGCGACAAATGCCCGCGTTAAAATTAACGAGACGCCGAAAAAAAGCAAAGCACGAACGCTAAAAAAGTTGCGATGTCCCAAATCACAAAACAAAAATCAGCGATAACCAGCGACAGGCCTGCGATTCCCACGCGACATGCGGGAAAATGCACTATAAAAGCAGAGAAAAAAAAACAGAGAAAAAAATGTCACTGTGTAGCACCATGGACGCACCCGGATCGAGTGCAGAGGACAACGCGAACCCCACAAGCCCCACAGACGACCAGCCAGGAACGCCGGGGAAGGGCAAGGAGAAGAGGAAGAGGAAGACGGGGTTCAGTCCGCAGGAAAACCGGATCATCGTCACGGAGGCGACAGAACCCTACTGTTAGACCTGTCAGCCCTAGGGTGGTCTTACCCCGTTTTTTTCTCTTCGCGCCTCATTTTTGCCACTACCCTTTTTGTTGGACCTAGGTCTCTGGGCGCCTTACCACTGCCAGACAGTGCTGAGGTGCAGGTGCTCTCTCCTTTTAAGATGGCTGCCACAGGCCCCTGCTACTGCGGAGTGGCCTTTGCATACACATACTAGTAGTCAGGATCAGGCGGGGACATAATGATACAGTATCCATGCCGTCCCCGCCCCTGGGCCTCATGGCCAGACATGAGGGAAGCTTCTAGAACCTTCCAGCGTGGGGAGGAGTTATGTTTTGCCGCCTTTAGGAGGGTCACCTGACCTAGGGGTATAAGAGGCTTGGAGGGAAACCTTTTAGTCAGTTGGGGCACCACTGGACCTGGGGGAACCTCCGTCGGAGTATAGGCTGTCGGGCCTAGGGGGGAGGCCTACACTACTGGTACTGACTGGGCTAAGGCACTGCTGTGCTAAGATAGCTGAGGAACACCTTCCACCCACTGACCTTGCCCAGCGTGAGGGGACCCAGGGAACCACCTCCAGTGTGCCTGAAGGGCACCTACCTGCTCTTGTGCCCACCAACTCAACCCCCTTTCCCTCAAGTTACTGCAACCAAGCAACCACAAGCCAACTGCTGAAACGACCAAGAAACTGCAACCAAGCAACCCAACATCTAAACGCTACTGCTGGGGATTACCAGGTAAAGCGCTGTATGCTGTGCCCTGAAGAAGCGCTGTGACTGTAGAGTGCTGTGCTTCTAAGCGCTGGGCCCCCATAGCCCGCGTCCTGCCACCGGTCCGGTGCGCTCCCCTAGCGCTGTACTTTGAGGGCCTGCTGCCCACGAGGCTGCTCATCTGAAGAAAGTGGCTGCTCCCCTGATCGCTGTGCAGCGCGCTCCCACGTGTGCCTGCGGTGTCTGGGAAATCACTGTCGCCGCCCCTGAGCCACAAGTGGAAGAAGTGCCATTAACCCCCAAGCGCTAGAGGGCCAGAATCTGCCCCCCGTATGTGATAGCGGTGCTGCTGTGTGCCCTCAAGCCACGCTGTGAGCCGAGAAGCGCTGGGCCCGGTGACACCGCCGCGGGCCCGGTACCTGCGTGAGAGCGCTGGGGTGGGAGGAAGCGTTGAGCCACGAAGAGGCTCCTGCGTGGCTCTCCGTTGCTGCCTGCCCAAGATCACCGCCCGGAGTCTGCAAAGGCCGCGCTGGGCCTAGGGCGGGCGAGCGCGAGTTACCCAGCACCCCGGGTGCCGGCCGCGTCATCGGCCCCGCCCCCTGTGGGCCGCGCTGGGATTGGCTCCTGATCCTGGAGGCCGACGGAGGCCCGGAGCCGGTCTGGAACATCGTCGGAGGGTCTCCGCTGCGAGTGGGAGCCCCCCAGTTCAACTCCCCATCCTCTGAGAGCCTGCCGCCGCCCCCGGCCGACGCCCTGTGTTAGAAGAGGAACGGGTGGACCGGGGCGGAGGCGGCAGGCGATCTCGGTGCCTGCAACTGCCCCTGACCCCGGTCGAGTGGTGAGTGAGGGCGAGACCGGGAACTGCACTCCTAAAGAGAGGGCCTGTGGAAGGGAACTACCAGCTACAGGGGGCGGACCACCAGACTGATCATCCCCACGAGACATGCCAGGTTACCTTGAGGAAACGTAGGCCTTGCCTAATTATTTACCTGGCCCTGCTACAGGGATGTCTACCGGTGGCCCCCCCAGCTGTAAGAGCAGGCTCCCTCGCCTGAACCCGTGCATAGAAGTGCTATTGGTGGGGCCTTTTGTATGATATCTGCTTAGGCCTGTGTACCTACCTGAGGATGCTTATTGATTGCAATGTTACCCACATTGTTTGCATATCTACGTTAAAGGCTTTAGTGAATTGAATGCATCTAGATGAATTGAGCCTCTGTGTTCCCCTGCCAAGAGCTAGAAGTGTTCCTATGTTGTAGGCCTACCTGCTTTGCGACGCCCACTGTACTGAATGTGGTTGCGCCTAGGTGGATACAGGTTCTTCCTCATCTACAGTGTAATGTGCATCTAAGGTCTAGCTAATTGCATGTCGCTAACTGTATTGAAGTCTATGTTTTTGACCTACAGTCTATGACCTACAGTGTTACCTACTTTTCTAGGAGGTTATTGCTACTGCCTTTTTAATGGCGTAACGTTCTACTGTTCTAAGGTGCTTGATTGAAATTTACGCACTAGTTTTATGAAGCTATAATGAAATGAAATGTTGCCTAAGATTATCTGCCTTATCAACTGCTAATTTAAATGAGATAAAGGATCTTGTTTTTACATCAAAGCCTGGTGTGGTGTCCCCTTTATTGTGGCGCATTATTGAGTCAGTGTGAGTGTGTGCTGCACAGGTGCTTAACACATTGCCTTCGGGTGCCTTCCTACCTCGCGCCAAGCTACCACGTCGGAATCGGCGACCCGGTTCTAACATTGGTGTTCAGCGGTGGGATAAGGACTTGTGCTTGTGCAGCACCCTACAGGGACTCAGTGTGCGCCGCAATTGGACATCTATTTAAATGCAAGTGCTAAGAATTCTTTTGTGATTGCCTGATTGTGTACATTCCTGCGTTAGACCTGCTACCTACAGTCTAGAACCCTTTTTCTAAATTGTCTGGGGCCCCACCTAGCAGGATGGAGTTTGAGTTGGCCAACCTAGAAAGGTATACGGTGGCGCAGCTCAAGGAGTTCTGTCTAGAGAGGGGGGTGTCCGTCAAGCGAGGCGCCAGGAAAGAGGAGCTTCAGAAAGCTTTGAGGGCATGGGTAATGGCCCACCCGGGGGGAAGAGGGGATGAGGAGCAGGGGGAGACAGACGACCCAGGAGAACTGGACCTACTGAGCATTGACGTTAGTGAGAATGTGTTGCCAGGAAGACGTCCCAGGGCAGGCAGTAGTGCGTCAGGGGGGAGTTTGTCTGCAGAGGAATTTGAGGACAGGAGGGAGGAGAGGCAATTGAAGCTACAGCTTGCTAGGATGGAGAAGGAGCGAGAACAGGCGAGGCTAGCCATGGAAGAAAGGAAGCTTGCGCATGAGCTTAGCCTGAAAGAATTAGAGCTCCGAGCCTTGCAGATAGAGACGCAGGGCAATTTGAATGGTGGCAGCGTACCCGCTGAGGTTCCACGAGAGCCGAAGTTTTACCTACCTAAGGAGGTGATGGCCAGTTTCAGTGTAGGGGATGACATTGATAAGTGGTTGGCGGCATATGAGGTGTCTTTGGTGGCCCATGGGGTGCCTGAGAAGTACTGGGGGGGAGGCCTGTACAAGTACATACCTCCGTTGGCAAGGGACACACTCTTGACCTTAGATAAAAGTGATCAGACCAATTACCCTGTCATGAAGGAGGCCCTGCTTAAAAAGTTTGGCCTCACCCCAGAAAAGTATCGCCAAAAGTTCTGCAACAGCCACAAGCTTCCCACACAGAACTGGGTGGATTTTTTTGATTATGCCCGTAAGGCATTGGAGGGTTGGGTGCGTGGCAGCAAAGTGAGTGACTATGAAGGGCTGTACCATCTATTTTTAAGGGAGCACCTTCTAGATAAAAGTTTTCCAGAGCTGCGCCAACACCTGGTGGACCGCAAGCTGACCGATCCTCGGGAACTTGCGGAGGAGGCGGATACCTGGGTTAGCACTCGGGTGTCCCACAAGGGATCCGGGGAGACCCCCAAAAGGTGGACAGAGTTTTCCCCAGAAGAGAGAGGGGGAGATAAAAAGAAGGAGTTCTTTAAAGGCCCCCAAAATAGACCGCCTGGGAGAGGGGTAGGTTCCCCATCCCAATCTGGATTCCAGAAACCCACTTACCCTGACAGGAGTCAGCAGCCCAGAACTGTCCGGTGCTACGAGTGCGGGGAGCTTGGACACTACAAGGGGGATCCCCAGTGTCGCAAGAGGACCCCAGCCCCCACAGGAGGTAAGAGCCCCGGGGTGGCCAGTGTAGCGCTTGGGGAGGAGTTGTCCCTAGGTAGGGGAGGTGAGTGGACAGGCTTGACCTTAGTTTCCCTGGGGGATAGAGAGATGATCCCATGGGTTCAGGTACCCTCGAACACTGCCAAATACCGGCAGAGGGTCCTGGTGAACGGGGAGGAGGTGGAGGCTCTGAGGGACACAGGTGCCAGCATGACGATGGTAAGACGTCAGCTGGTGTCCCCAGAGCAGGTGATTCCTGAAGTATTCCACCCGGTTGTCATGGCTGATAATAGCCTGGGTCATTACCCCGTGGCCCAAGTTCCCTTTGAGTGGGGAGGAGTCTCAGGCCTGTTGAGAGTTGCGGTGAGCCCTGCCATGCCGGTTGATTGTCTGCTCGGGAACGACTTGGAACATACCGCCTGGAAGGAGGTGGAGTTCAATGCCCACGCTGAGATGCTGGGATTACCAGGATGGACTTGCGTGGTCACGCGGTCCATGGCTGCCCGGCAAGGAACTCAACCCGGGTTGGAGCCTGAAACAATGGCCCAGCCCACTGCTGGACAAGAGGACATCCCTGAGGATGCACCCGGCGAGATGGATGGGGAGCCCGCGGAGGTGACCCCGGAGTCCGCTGAGGTGGATATCGTTCCTGTGGGGGACTTGCCGACCCCTGCAGAGTGGCAGGTGGAAGGAGGGCCTACCCGGGAGGAATTTTGACGGGCGCAAGGAGAGTGCCTAACGCTTGAAGGCATGCGGCAGCAGGCCGAAGCCCAAGCAACTGGTAAAGAGACCAGTAATTACCATGTCTACTGGGAGGGTGGTCTCCTCTACAGTGAGCCTAAGGCTCCGGTGCATGGGTCATCAAGGGCCTTAGTGGTCCCTCAATGCTACCGAGCCTTCCTGCTGGAATTGGCACATGAGATACCCCTGGCAGGACACCTGGGCTAGGACAAGACATTTGCCCGATTGGTCCCACATTTTTATTGGCCCAGGATGAGAGTTAACTCTGACACCTTCTGTAAGACCTGTGTGACTTGTCAGGCGAGTGGCAAGACTGGGACTAAGTTGAAGGTCCCTCTGGAACCGCTCCCGGTTGTCGGTACCCCTTTGAGCGGGTAGGCATTGATATTGTCGGGCCAATGGACCCGCCGACTTCTTCGGGACATAGGTTCATCTTGGTGTTGGTGGACCACGCCACCCGGTACCCGGAGGCCATTCCTCTGAGGACCATCACTGCACCTGTGGTGGCGCGGGCCTTGATGGGGATTTTTACCCGAGTGGGATTCCCCAAGGTCGTGGTGTCAGATAGGGGCACGAATTTCATGTCGGCCTACATGCAGGCCATGTGGAAGGAGTGCGGAGTGACCTACAGGTTCTCCACTCCTTACCACCCCCAGACTAACGGGCTCATGGAGCATTTCAATAAGACCCTGAAGGGGATGATCCGAAGCCTACCCGAGGACTTGAGACGGAAGTGGGACGTCCTCTTACCCTGTCTGCTCTTCTCCCACCGAGAGGTGCCGCAGAAGGGGGTCGGTTTCAGCCCCTTTGAGCTGCTCTATGGCCACCCCGTTAGGGGGCCCCTCAGTCTCGTGAAGGAGGGGTGGGAGAAGTCTTCTAAGAAGCTCCCTTGTGATGTGGTCAGCTACATGCTGGCGTTCCGCAGCCAGATGGCCAAGCTGTGGAAGGAGGCCTCAGACAATCTTGAGGCTAGTCAAGTCGTCATGAAGGAGTGGTACGACCGGAATGCTCGGACGGTGGAGTTGGATGCTGGACAGAGGGTGTGGGTCATGGAGCCCGGAGAGCTTAGCGCCCTCCAGGACCGGTGGACTGGACCATATGAAATTTTGGAGAGAAGAGGCCAGACCACTTATGTAGTAGACCTCAAGACCCCCCCGACAACCCCACAGGGTGTTCCACATCAACCGCCTTAAGCCACACCAGGAGCGGTCAGAACTTACTCTCCTGATGGTGACGGATGAGAGTGAAGAGGAAGAGAGTGAGCCTCTTCCGGACCTTCTGGCGACCAAAGAGAACGATGGATCGGTGGAGGGAGTGGTCCTCTCCCCATCCTTGACCTTGGAGCAACAGAGGGACTGCCGCCAGGTAGTGGAGCAGTACGCCTCGTTGTTCTCCCTCACGCCTGGGATCACGCACCTGTGTACCCATGATGTGGACACAGGGGACAGCCCGCCAGTAAAAACCAAGTCTTAACGGCTGTCCGACAAAGTCAGAACCAGCATCCAGAGTGAGGTGACCAAAATGTTGGAGCTGGGGGTGATTGAGCCTTCCAGCAGCCCTTGGGCTAGTCCGGTGGTGTTGGTGCCGAAAGCGGCCCCACCAGGCACCACACCAGAACTTCGGTTCTGTGTGGATTACCGTGGTCTGAACTCAGTGATCAAGACCAATGCTCACCCGATCCCTCGGGCGGATGAGCTCATTGACCGACTGGGAGCAGCTCGGTATCTGAGTACCATCGACCTGACGTCAGGATATTGGCAGATTGCCATGACGGACGGAGCAAAGGAGAAGACTCGGTTCTCCACCCCCGAGGGCCACTTTCAATTTCGGGTGATGCCCTTCGGGCTGAAAAATGCTCCGGCCACTTTCCAGCGGTTGGTCAACCAGGTACTGTCTGGCCTAGAGGCCTTCTCTGCTGCCTACCTGGATGACATAGCTGTCTTCAGCAGCAGCTGGGAGGACCATCTGGAGCATCTCCAGGAGGTGCTACAGGCCCTACAGCGGGCTGGGCTGACCATCAAGGCCAGCAGGTGCCAGATTGGACAGGGATCTGTCGTCTACCTGGGACACCTGGTGGGCGGGGGTAAGGTGCAACCCCTCCAGGCCAAAATCAAGACCATCTTGGCCTGGGAGCCCCCCAAAACCCAAATGGAGGTCTGGGCCTTCCTTTGCCTCACGGGTTACTACCGCCGGTTTGTCAAGGGCTATGGGACAATTGTAGCCCCCCTGACTGAATTGACATCCAAGAAGCAGCCACGGAAAGTCATCTGGACGGCTGCCTGTCAAGAAGCGTTTGACACTCTGAAGCACGCGATGTGCACCGCTCCGGTGCTTAGGACTCCAGACTTTGGAAGAGAATTCATCGTGCAGACAGACGCCTCTGAGCATGGCATTGGAGCTGTGCTCTCTCAACTTAACAATGACGGCCAGGACCGGCCAGTGGCCTTTATTTCTCGAAGGCTACTCCCCGGGGAACAGCGGTGGAGTACGATAGAGCGAGAAGCCTTCGCTGTGGTTTGGGCTTTGAAGAAGCTGAGGCCATACCTCTTTGGCTCTCACTTCCTTATTCAGACCGACCACCGACCCCTTCGCTGGCTCATGCAGATGAGAGGCGAAAACCCCAAATTGTTGAGGTGGTCCATTTCCCTCCAGGGGATGGACTTTCGGGTGGAACATTGACCCGGTGTAGACCACGCCAACGCTGACGGTCTCTCCCGGTTTTTCCGCCTTAGCGATGAGAACTCCCTAGAGGTTGGGAAGCTCTCCCCACTTTCGGCTGGGGGGTACGCGTGTTAGACCTGTCAGCCCTAGGGTGGTCTTACCCCGTTTTTTTCTCTTCACGCCTCATTTTTGCCACTACCATTTTCGTTGGACCTAGGTCTCTGGGCGCCTTACCACTGCCAGACAGTGCTGAGGTGCAGGTGCTCTCTCCTTTTAAGATGGCTGCCACAGGCCCCTGCTACTGCGGAGTGGCCTTTGCATACACATACTAGTTCTCAGGATCAGGCGGGGACATAATGATACAGTATCCATGCCGTCCCCGCCCCTGGGCCTCATGGCCAGACATGAGGGAAGCTTCTAGAACCTTCCAGCGTGGGGAGGAGTTATGTTTTGCCGCCTTTAGGAGGGTCACCTGACCTAGGGGTATAAGAGGCTTGGAGGGAAACCTTTTAGTCAGTTGGGGCACCACTGGACCTGGGGAACCTCCGTCGGAGTATAGGCTGTCGGGCCTAGGGGGGAGGCCTACACTACTGGTACTGACTGGGCTAAGGCACTGCTGTGCTAAGATAGCTGAGGAACACCTTCCACCCACTGACCTTGCCCAGCGTGAGGGGACCCAGGGAACCACCTCCAGTGTGCCTGAAGGGCACCTACCTGTTCTTGTGCCCACCAACTCAACCCCCTTTCCCTCAAGTTACTGCAACCAAAGCAACCACAAGCCAACTGCTGAAACGACCAAGAAACTGCAACCAAGCAATCCAACATCTAAACGCTACTGCTGGGGATCACCAGGTAAAGCGCTGTATGCTGTGCCCTGAAGAAGCGCTGTGACTGTAGAGCACTGTGCTTCTAAGCGCTGGGCCCCCATAGCCTGCGTCCTGCCACCAGTCCGGAGCGCTCCCCTAGCGCTGTACTTTGAGGGCCTGCTGCCCACGAGGCTGCTCATCTGAAGAAAGTGGCTGCTCCCCTGAGCGCTGTGCAGCGCGCTCCCACGTGTGCCTGCGGTGTCTGGGAAATCACTGTCGCCGCCCCTGCGCCACGAGTGGAAGAAGTGCCATTAACCCCCAAGCGCGAGAGGGCCAGAATCTGACCCCCGTATGTGATAGCGGTGCTGCTGTGTGCCCTCAAGCCACGCTGTGAGCCGAGAAGCGCTGGGCCCGGTGACACCGCCGCGGGCCCGGTACCTGCGTGAGAGCGCTGGGGTGGGAGGAAGCGCTGAGCCACGAAGAGGCTCCTGCGTGGCTCTCCGTTGCTGCCTGCCCAAGATCACCGCCCGGAGTCTGCAAAGGCCGCGCTGGGCCTAGGGAGGGCGAGCGCGAGTTACCCAGCAACCCGGGCGCTGGCCGCGTCATCGGCCCCGCCCCCTGTGGGCCGCGCTGGGATTGGCTCCTGATCCTGGAGGCCGACGGAGGCCCGGAGCCGGTCTGGAACATCGTCGGAGGGGCTCCGCTGCGAGTGGGAGCCCCCCAGTTCAACTCCCCATCCTCTGAGAGCCTGCCGCCGCCCCCGGCCAGGGCGAGACCGGGAACTGCACTCCTAAAGAGAGGGCCTGTGGAAGGGAACTACCAGCTACAGGGGGCGGACCACCAGACTGATCATCCCCACGAGACATGCCAGGTTACCTTGAGGAAACGTAGGCCTTGCCTAATTATTTACCTGGCCCTGCTACAGGGATGTCTACCGGTGGCCCCCCCAGCTGTAAGAGCAGGCTCCCTCGCCTCAACCCGTGAATAGAAGTGCTATTGGTGGGGCCTTTTGTATGATATCTGCTTAGGCCCGTGTACCTACCTGAGGATGCTTATTGATTGCAATGTTACCCACATTGTTTGCATATCTACGTTAAAGGCTTTAGTGAATTGAATGCATCTAGATGAATTGAGCCTCTGTGTTCCCCTGCCAAGAGCTAGAAGTGTTCCTATGTTGTAGGCCTACCTGCTTTGCGACGCCCACTGTACTGAATGTGGTTGCGCCTAGGTGGATACAGGTTCTTCCTCATCTACAGTGTAATGTGCATCTAAGGTCTAGCTAATTGCATGTCGCTAACTGTATTGAAGTCTATGTTTTTGACCTACAGTCTATGACCTACAGTGTTACCTACTTTTCTAGGAGGTTATTGCTACTGCCTTTTTAATGGCATAACGTTCTACTGTTCTAAGGTGCTTGATTGAAATTTACGCACTAGTTTTATGAAGCTATAAGGAAATGAAATGTTGCCTAAGATTATCTGCCTTATCAACTGCTAATTTAAATGAGATAAAGGATCTTGTTTTTACATCAAAGCCTGGTGTGGTGTCCCCCTTTATTGTGGCGCATTATTGAGTCAGTGTGAGTGTGTGCTGCACAGGTGCTTAACACATTGCCTTCGGGTGCCTTCCTACCTCGCGCCAAGCTACCACGTCGGAATCGGCGACCCCGGTTCTAACACCTACCAACAACTGTTCGTCACCTCCACTGTGTCATCGGCAACACAAACGGAAATATGGCAGCACATCGTGAACAACGTGAATGCAGTCGGAGTGTCGAGGAGGACAATGAAAGAGGTCAAGAGGCGCTGGAATGATGTGAAGGGCAAAACCAAGAAGAAACTCGATGCCAACATGAAAGCAGCAACGCAGATTGGAGGTGGGGGACCAGCGGCACACCAGGAGCTGGATGACATTGAGAAAATGGTGGCCACAGTCATCAGTCGGGATACGGTGCCAGGAGTTGAGGATGGGGACACTGCTCAACATGACCTGACACAACATCAACAGGGTGAGTACCGACCAGGGACTGGGGGTACGGGGGAGATGGGCACAAAGGCACACATGCACAATTAAGCAGAGCACACTGCACACCCACAATGACTCTGGATCATGTCCCTGATCCCTGTGCCACACTGCAGCACACATACAGAAACTCAGGGAATGTGTGTTGAAATGAATTTATTTGCAGATGCTGTGCCTGTGGTCATTTTGTACTGTCTCATGATTGCTAAGGACTGTCACAATGTGACGTCCTCACGTGAAGAAATTGTCAATGATGTTGTTCCTACGGGCTATTCCTGCTGCAGCTGCAGTGGGGTGTGGTCCACCTGCCTCATCTTCCTCATCATCGTCCGGTGCATCTGGCACTGGTAACCATGGGGCATTGCTGCGTACACATGTTGTGTAACACACAACATGCAACGATCATCTTGCACACGATGTCTGGGCTGTACAGGAGCCTCCCACCTGTGATGTCCAGGCACCTGAAACGTGACTTCAACACGCCAAATGTGCGTTCCACGATGCCCCTGGTACGTTTGTGGGCCCAATTGTACTGCCTCTGGGCCTGTGTGTTCGGGGTTCGGAGGGGTGTCATCATCCAAGGGCAGAGTGCATATCCTTCATCACCTGTGACAGTGCAGAGAGACACGAGTCAATAGTTGGTTCTGCATGATGTGTTGGCAGGCTCACTAGTTGATTGGCGTGTGATATGTGTGTCATAGTGATTCCTGTTTGACATGTACTGTTATATCCCGCATAGATGCCCTAATGTAGATCCGTTCGTACATGCCCTAAAATGGACGTATTCATATTTACCCTAATATGGTCATATTCGTACTTGCCCAATTATGGTCATGGCCGCATATGCCCAATTATGGTCACAACTGTACATGTCCTATTATAGTATGATTCCTTATATAGGCATGATCTTTCACCTACATTGGTCCCAGCTAGTACCCAACGAGCTCTGAGGGCTGAGCGTTATCTATCCTGTGGTTTTGAATGCAGCAGGGTTCTTCCAAACACAGGCCCACACTGTACTCATTAATTATGCATGGCTTTCTAAGAATACACCACCGGCATAATATGTATGTACAAAGTTCACCCCTGACGTCTTCCTCATGTCCAATACAACCCATACTGAGGACCGAGACTCTTTAGGGTATAAATACACCACATCTTGCCCCGGTAAGGGAGAGGGAACCGAGACTTCCATGCTGACACACTGACCAGAGACGCTGAGGCTCCTGCATGCAGTCGCTGAAGCTGACAGTGGTCTGACACAACCCGGACGGGGTGTCCAACTCGAGACCAGGACGGGGTCCCACACTCTCTCTATGCAGGTATGGGGTTCGACTAAATCCTAGAAGGATTCTTGGCTCTTAGCTTCTAAGACCTACACACATATGCTAGGTACACATAAGTACATCTAGGTAGGCATCGTAGGAGTATGCGCACATGCATAATGCTTTCATATTCATGTATGCACTCATGATTATCGCAATATGGTAGAACTGTTCTATCCCTTTGCTTTTATCGTACTACTGATAATATATCTCTGCTATTGTCTGCTGGTTACCGCAGCACATATATTTTACACTAGAATGACAACTGTTCAATAAATACTTATTGAAACGCCCGACTGTTTATTCTGTGTAACTCTCTGAGACAAACCGAATAAGTGAGCACGAGTGACTGAGCGAAAGGTAGTATATTGTTTCCACGATTCTGAGGGAATCAGGGTTGTCATGATCTAAGGTTGCCAGAAACTAATCTCTACCTGATAAGAGGAGACACTAGTGGCACTGCGAGCTAGCTAATGCAAACCAGGCTAACATATACGGTGAGGGTGCACGGAGTCAGTCTGCCACCAAGCCCGCAGTATATGTTATCCAAACGCGCAGGTCCTGCAGGGGTACTATAGGAGCTACACGACAGTACTGCTTGTAGCAAATGAGTGCCATCAATGTGTATTACGTAGCCTCACTGCTGCTCCTCCCTCCCCCGAGCCTATTTACTTGTGTGCCCTGCGCAGTTGCATCACTTGCACTCCTACGGCACACCATTGTCATGCCTGTCTGCGCATGTCCACAAGCCTGACAACGACACTGTGATGTTGTGCGTTGAAGGTGGGCGGCCACGTGTGTGTAGGCCTATGGTAAGGATAGGGCGGACACAGATGTAGAGTTCATGGCTGGCTGAACCCGCAATGCGGTCGAGGCAAGACCTTTGGCTTATGCTGCGGTAATAGCGATACACACACAACAGTTGGCGTGTATGATCCCGGACCCCGAGCGGGCTTGCGCTCATTCATTTATCCCTTCGGCCGAGCCCGCACTCCGGGGGCATGTTACATTGCAACTTTGTCCATTGCGGGACGGGTGGCGCCGACACTACAACAGAGACACACGCATTAGGTACTTCATTGGCAAGCCCAACACTTAACCACGCCCAGAGTTCCGGGGTGATTATCCACACCCCTACGCTGGACTGTCGAACGCCAGCCCACTTCGGCAATGCCTACAGGGGGGTACGACACAGCTACATGTCCCAGGTCTCCCCCACTGCCTGAGGTGACATGGTTGCATCCACTGTACACAGCACAATGCAATGTGGTAGGGCCCGGGGCCCTCATGCATACACAATGACCACACGGACACACTTAGATAAGTTGTGGAACTGGCTAAGGGCACGTCCGCCCGGCCCCTTTTATTGCCAAGGTCACATGTCCAGTGACGCCTGTGCTGGATGGGTGTGGGGTGAGTGTGAGCCAGCCCTCAAGGAGTGGTTGGTGCTGGCAACAACTATAACAGTGATCAGACAATCAGAAGTTCAGAGTTCAAACAGCAAGGGTCCATGACTTGATCTGCACAGAGTTAGTGGCCCCGGATGCACAGCGGCCGGCACATGGAACACCGCCACGGGATGGTGACTACCGGTGCACTGAGGTAGGGCTGAGCGGGTCCTCGTCGATGTCCAAGGTGAATGTCGCGGAGGGTTTTGGTGGACAGTGGAAGGTGTTCTTCCAGGGCATGATACAGAGGGCAGTACCAAGCAGACACAGGCAATATGGAGGAGATGAATGCTACAGACTCATTTTTCACACCAAGTCAGTATCAGCTACATGATGATGAAGACAACCCCCAGGCCATAGACTCAGACGCCACCAAAGCTCAACCAGAGAGTGTCCATGAATTTCGGGGCACGGAGTCAGTGGCACCAGAGCTGAAAGGGGACTGTACAGTCTGTGATGAGGCCTGTACAATGGTATAAACTCTGCCATAACAAAATCAAGACTCAGTTCCAAATGTGTGACCTACTGGACTGCAGTGTAGGCCGGAGGCAGTGGTGGAGTACGTCAACGAGAAAGGAGTACTGGGGGCCTGTGTCGCGGAGGCCGTGATGGTCTGAGGAGGCTGCCAAGATCGTGGGCCTCGGGCTTGGAGCTTGCACTGGCACGTGGTGGGCCCTCTTTGACACACGCCGGTGTCGGCAGGTGAGCAGTGCGGCCTGGGTGAGCTGGGGCAGGCAAGACGGGTCTTGGGACCAGCGGACTGGGGTGCAGCAGGCGCACAGGATCGCCGGCACCACCGCTCACGGCGTCGGCCTCGTGGCGGGGTGAGAGGCGCCGCCCTGGCAGACACGTTGGCCATTCCAGAAGAGAACCACGCCCAGAGCAATGGGCTTTTTATTCACACCCCTACGCTGGCCTGGCGTACACCGGGCCAGCCCACTCCGCTCACGCTTACAGGGGGGACGTAACAAGCTACATTTCCGCGATCTTCCCCACTGGCTGAGGCAACTTGGTTGCATCCACTGTCCAGTACACTCCAGACACCAGCAGTGTATGTCGACATGGAAATGTCTGTGGTCTGCATACTCAAGTCTGTCCAGCACATCCACGCCACACTTGGCATTGCGTACATTCACATTCATGGGTCACTTGCATCCTTCGCACATGCCTGGTTCCATCCTCTCCCCACATTCTGCTATTGTGTGGCTGAGGTGCCATGCCATTGATGGCTTGTGTACATGGCTAGCCCAGGTTGCCACAGTGAGTTGTGTTGTCGTGTCTGGAATGTGGGGATGTTGGTTGTCATGTTGTATGTGATTTTGTGACGTGTGCATTCCCAGAGTTGTGAGTTGTATGTTGGTGGAGTTGAGGTGTGTGGTGTGTTCAGTTGTTAAGTACCGACGAGCAGTGCTTTTCCATAGGTGCCATCCTGAAAGCGCTGGTTGATGATGGACTGTCGGAAGATGAAGAAATCATGCACACTGCCTGGGTAGTTGGCGACGACATTGGTGAAGAGTCCCCGGTGGTCCATTATTGCCTGCACATTGATGGAATGCGTGTGTTTCCTGTTGCGGTAATTGTGTGCAGTGGCGTCAGGGGGCACGAGGAGTACATGTGTGCAGTCGATTGCCCCCAACACGTGCGGGAAGCCAGCTATGGCGTAGAAGCCTTGCTTGATTTCCAGCTGTTCCTGCGCAGTGTGTGAGAAGTAATGTTGCTGGGGTACCAAGCTGATGATGGCATCCAAGACAGGTGTGAGGAACTTTGACAGGGCTGGCTGTGAGACTCCTCCGACCCTGGCAGTTGTTGGTTGGAAGGTCCCAGAGGCCAACAGGTGCAGCACGGCCAGCAGCTTTGTCTGCGGAGGGATGTTGGTTCTCCGCTGTGTTGGTACCATCAGCCTGTGGGCAATGATGGTCAGGATGCGGAGGATGGTTATCCTTTTGAGCCTGTAGTGGGCAATGACTTCCTCTGGTGTTAAGTCTCCGAGGCTGGTGCATTTTCGGAAGGTCCGGTGTCTTTGTCTGTGCTGCCTCTGTGGTAGTCCGGGGGGGGGTCCTGGGGGGGGTGGGGGTCCTGGCGGTTGTGGCGGTGGGTGTTGTGGCCCGCATGGGGCTCCGAGCTGCATGATCAGTAGCTCCATGGCATCTGTTGTTCTTCTGGTGTGGCTGTGGGCTGGGCTCCCTTTTATGGTGCAGGTTGTCGTCCGACTTAACACCAGGTAGGAGCAGGTGTTAAATCCATGCTGCTAACGCGCCTTATCGCATGTTTTTGGATCTTATCGCCGATCTGGCTGGTCGTTGAGAATGTTGCGTAGTGGTGTTTCCGCGGCTTTTTGCACGGGAACGCCTACTCTGCATATCATTAGCGTTAGTTGCCGGTGTCATCCGTGGCGATGTTTTTTGCGGCTGCTATCGCAGGAAAACTGGTGATATCGGCTGTTAGCACAAGCTTGTGAATGGTGTGATGAATTTATCACCACTTTGGCGCAATAAAGTGCCGCTAACTCGGCGATAAGTCCTTGAGAATATGCCCCAGAGTCTTTCTCAACAATCTAAAGCTCTGCATCCGCACTTACATGTAGCTACAACAAACTCCTAATAAACACAAGGGCTCTTTTTAGAGCCACCCTATAACCCAACAGTGAATCTTACCTATTAAAAACATACATATTCTTTTTTCTACAATTTTGCTTGGAGTCGCGAACCCATCGCTTTTACACTGGGGCCCACGCTGGACGCGAAGGAGTCGCGACTTCAAGCGTGCGAAAGAAAAAAAAATGCCCCTATTCTAAATAGTTTAATTCTGCCTGGGGACCCCATCCCCGAGGCATGCCGTTGGTAACCGTGGGGGGAGCCCCAATGCCCCCACAGTCCCTGCCGGCTCCCCGCCTCCTGCTGGAGCCGGCATTGCTTTTGGACAAGGGGAGCTGCTGACATGCAGCTCCCCTTGCCCAAAAGCAATCTGCTTTGGTTTTTGGAAGCGAGAGCAGGTTTCCTGCTCTCGCTACCAAAAACCCAACCAGAGTTTGCTATGACAGGGCGGGAGCACGTGTTCCCATCCTGCCATAGCAAACAGCAATTTCCAGAGGGTGGGCACCCCGGGACATTGCAGGAGCCGGCCCTGGGGGCTCCAGTAGGGGGGCCGCATGGACCCCCTCCCTTCATTTACATAGCCCCGGGGAGGTGGTGCTCCCCGGGGCGGGGGGTCCATAACGGACCCCCATAGTACCATAACCAATGCCCCAGGGAGCTGGTGATCCCCGGGGCAGTGTGGGGGGACTCGAGCCCCCTACACTAATTATTTTGAAAGCCCTGGGGAGGTGGCGGTCCCCGGGGCTTGGGGGGGCCGCATGCCCCCCCGGACATCATAAATAAAGCCCCGGGGAGGTGGTGGTCCCTGGGGCTGCGGGGGCCCCCGTGGGCCCCGGCAAATAAAATTGGCATGCCCCCGGGACCTGGCCCACCCGGGGGCTTAAATACAACGAAGCGCGTGAGCCGGCGCTTCTTTTTTTTTTAATTTTGTCGTCCTGATTCGCGTGCCGAGCGCGCATTCAGCCAATATTTTTTTTTTTTAATGCTTTTTTGGGCCCTGGGGGTCTTTGTGGGACCCCCTGAGCAGGACTAGGGGGTCAGGGAGTTTCTGCCCTGCCCCCTTTTCTTTTTTTTCACCTTTTTTTTTTACTCTTTTTTGTGACTCGGTTACCGAGTCACAACATGGCTGCCAACAGTTCCTAGTTTGGACTGTTGGCAGCCAATCAGAGTGAAGCTCATGCTCGGGAGGAGTCACGACTCCTCCTCAGTGCTCAGATATCGAAAGTTTTATCTTTTAAATTGCTCAGCAACTACTGAACGGATTTACACCATTTAAAAAAAAGGGCTCTTTCTGAACCAAGACCTACCTTTTTGCCAAATTTGGTGTAATTCCGTTCAGCAGTTTGGGCTGTAGCTTTGTCTAAAGTTTCCTATGGAAATTAACATGGGGAAAAAGCGTTTTGGGACCCCCCTTTTTTCTCGGCCCCCGCTTCACGAATCACACCCAAACCTTCAAGACAGGAGCTGACCGGAGCGGGCCATCTTTTTTGAAAATTTCACAAAGATTCGTCAAACGGCGCCAAAGTTATCGGCAAATCAAAAAACGCTTTTCCTATGGAAACTAGGTCCTAACTATAACTACCTACTGGTGACCGCCAGTAGGTAATATATATATATATATTTATATATATATATATATATATCCAAATTGGATTCAATTTGGGCTGCCTGAACCGCCGCTTACGGACTCTGTTGACCTATTTAGGTCGTGGCTTATACAAAGCTAGAGTGTTTCACCATATGTGGGACACTCACAGGGGCATATTTACGTTCCCTGGCGCATCCCTGCAAATCAGCAGGGATGCGCCAGGGAAGATGCATCATGCAAGTTTGCCCTTGCGCCACCGCAGATGCGCCGCATTTACAATGCGGTGCATCGTGGCGCAAGGATAAGCAGATGCGTGACGCATCTGCCAGGCGTAAGGTTGGCGCAGTGCTGAAGTTGTGTCGCAAGCGCGACGCAACTCCAGCACTGTTCCAACCTGCCCTATCCCTAACATGGTGCGTCAATCCTTACGCCTGCTTCAAGCAGGCGCAGGGTTTTGACGCAGCATGGGCGTAAAAGTGACTCAGTGAAATCTTGTAGATTTCACTGCGTCACTTTTACGAGGCGTACCTGCGAGGAACGCCCACCTCTGCGCCGGAATGCCCACATGAAACCTGACGCAGGTTTCATGTGGCGCAGGGGTTTACAACGTGACGCATCTCCCTAGATGCGTCACGTTGTAAATATTGCGCAACGTGGCGCATGTCTTGCGTCGCCGCTGCGTCACATAAGTGACGCAACGGCGGCGCAAAAGTGGCGCAAGGGGCTTGTAAATATGCCCCCCAGTGTTTTCGTTTTTAATCCAGCGGCAGGCCGAGGGGATGTACAGGCACAGTTATCATGGCTGCCAATTGATTTTTTTAGCGATGGGAGCGCCATAGAAATTGCATTAGGCAATAAATAATGAAGATGGTGGCGCCCCATTGCTGGCCCTTCATTGGCCAAGGATCTACCAATCATATGGCAGGACCGTTTTAAATGACTGTGTTTGTTTTCTTGACGGCTTTTCCGCTCTGATGACGGCAAGAGCAAGAAATGCGTCTGCGGATGTTTTATAGCCGACACACACCCCGTGAGTGCACCGGAGTTTGGGAGTATTATGAACTCCTTGTTTTTTGCTGTTTTATAAGCGGTTTCCACCACCGCTTTCTGGTTGCACCCGCCGCGAGTTCGGCTGGCCCCAGGTGGAATACTTCTTTGGATTCAATTTGGGCTGCCTGAACCGCCGCTTCCGGACTCTGTAGACCAATTTAGGTTGTGGCTTATACAAAGCTAGAGTGTTTCACTATATGTGGGACACTCACAGTGTTTTCGTTTTTAATCCAGCGGCAGGCAAGGGGATGTACAGGCACAGTTATCACGGCTGCCAATTGATTTTTTTAGCGATGGGAGCGCCATAGAAATTGCATTAGGCAATAAATAATGAAGACGGTGACGCCCCATTGCTGGCCCTTCATTGGCCAAGTATCTACCAATCATATGGCAGGACCGTTTTAAATGACTGTGTTTGTTTTATTGACGGCTTTTCCGCACTGATGACGGCAAGAGCCAGAAACGCGTCTGCGGATGTTTTATAGCCGACACACACCCCGTGAGTGCACCGGACTTTGGGAGTATTATGAACTCCTTGTTTTTTGCCATATATATATATATATATATATATGTATTATCTACTGGCGGTCGCCAGTAGATAGTTATAGTTAGGACCTATTTTCCATAGGAAATCCGCGACATTCTATTTGAAATAACTCTTGCGTCGGTTGACGAATCTTCGCGAAATTTTCAAACTTTATGGCCCGCTCCGGTCCGCTCCTACCCTGAAAGTCTCAGGGTGATTTATCAAGCGGGGGCCGAGAAAAAGGGGGTCCCAAAACGTGTTTTCCCCATTCATTTTCCCATAGGAAACTTTAGACACGGCTACAGCCTCGAACTGCTGAACGGAATTACACCAAATTTGGCAAAGAGGTAGTTCTTGGTTCAGAAAGAACCCTTTTTGTTAAATGGTGTAAATCCGTTCAGTAGTTCCGGAGAAATTAAAAAATAAGAGTCCAAAAATCAATTTCCCATAGGAAACTTTATGCAAGGCTACAGCCCGAACTGCTGAACGGAATTACACCAAATTTGGCAAAGAGGTAGTTCTTGGTTCAAAAAGAACCCTTTTTGTTAAATGGTGTAAATCCGCTCAGTAGTTGCTGAGAAAATCAAAAGTAAAAACACATATATATCTGGGCGGAGCCTAACCACACATGTCATCGTGAGATCTGATTGGCTGTCAGCACTTCATCCTGGAATTGCTGGCAGCCATCTTGGGACCAATATAAATGATAGTACCCCATTGAAATGCATTGTAGTGAATCGAAGATTTTGAGGGTTACCAAAAGGAGAACTATAAAGGGTGATAACAGACTTTAGTTACATTAGAATTCATTTGTTGATGGTACCATACTAATTTCAGGAATTGTGGTGTGTTCTAAGGTGATTTTACCCTGTGAAAAACCTTCTGCTGGGATATCATGAATCATGTTTGAGAGAAAACTATTTTCACATGCTTGTCCCATACAGTTTTGGAAGGTGCCCCAGAAGCTAAAATGAGAGCATATTTTCTGTAAATTCACATTATATTTCTCAGTCATGTGAGAATGAAGTCTGACATTCTCAGTAAAACATGTACATCCAACAAGGGCAGAGACTGTCAGTTGATTCCTTTGTGTTCTACTGCAGCTTCCCAGAGTGTTCTAAAGAACAACTAGAGTGCTAACAGCCTTACTTATGACAAAAGTATGGCACACCTGAAGCCATCTTGATTGGAATAAACTGGTAACACTTAAAACATTTAATTTAAAAAGGAACAAAATGATGGGGTTCATCTTGTCATAGAAATTATGGTTAGTGCTCTGGAAAGAAAAATTAGGACATGTTTCAAGTGTGATCTCAAATATCTTCCTGTTATATTTCAACAGGAGCAGCCTGTCAGCTGATGTATTTGTGTTCTACTGCAGCTTCCCAGAGTGTTCTAAAGAACAACTAGAGCGCTAACCGTCTTACTTATGACAAAAGTATGGCACACCTGAAGCCATCTTGATTGGAATAAACTGGTAACACTTAAAACATTTAATTTAAAAAGGAACAAAATGATGGGGTTCATTTTGTCATAGAAATTATGGTTAGTGCTGTAGAAAGAAAAATTAGGACATGTTTCAAGTGTGATCTCAAATATCTTCCTGTTATATTTCAACAGGAGCAGCCTGTCAGTTGATGCCTTTGTGTTCTACTGCAGCTTCCCAGAGTGTTCTAAAGAACAACTAGAGCGCTAACAGTCTTACTTATGACAAAAGTATGGCACACCTGAAGCCATCTTGATTGGAATAAACTGGTAACACTTAAAACATTTAATTTAAAAAGGAACAAAATGAGGGGGTTCATTTTGCCATAGAAATTATGGTTAGTGCTGTAGAAAGAAAAATTAGGACATGTTTTAAGTGAGATCTCAAATATCTTCCTGTTATATTTCAACAGGAGCAGCCTGTCAGTTGATGCCTTTGTGTTCTACTGCAGCTTCCCAGAGTGTTCTAAAGAACAACTAGAGTGCTAACAGCCTTACTTATGACAAAAGTATGGCACACCTGAAGCCATCTTGATTGGAATAAACTGGTAACACTTAAAACATTTAATTTAAAAAGGAACAAAATGAGGGGGTTCATTTTGCCATAGAAATTATGGTTAGTGCTGCAAAAAGAAAATTTAGTGCATGTTTTAAGTGAGATCTCAAATCCTCTTCTATTTCATTAGAAAATTCTGACATGCAGACTGAAACAATCACTTTCAATACCAGCAGTAGACTTCCAGTTAACTCCTTGGTGAGCAGTAGCTTTACTACAGTGATCTAATGAACAACTAGAGTAATAACATTCTGAATTTATGGCAAATGTGTGACACATCTGAATGCCTTCTTGATGGAATCAAAGTAAAAAACTGAAAGTATTTCCTACTGAGGAGACTGCAGTAAATGAGGAAATTAGGAAACTTCATAACAAAGAAGTCTTCCAAGATGGCCACCAGTGAAAAAAGAGCCCAAATGTAGCACAAATATTACCCAGATGTAGCCCACATATAGCCCAATGACAAAAGTGTGCAAAACACTTTTTATTTTTAGTTTTTTGCAGTTTTATGTAGTGCAGACTGGTCAGGTATTGGAGCGTTGCATCTTAAAACATGACGCCCCTACACTACAAAAACACCACTGCACTACCCTAAACCCTAAAACACTACCCCAGCACGACCCCCTACACTACACAAGCACCACTGCACTATCCTAAACCCTAAAACACTACCCCCAACATGACCCCCTACACTACACAAACACCACTGCACTACCCTAAACCCTAAAACACTACCCCAACACCACTGCACTAACCTAAATCCTAAAACACTACCCCCAGCATGACCCCCTACACTACCCAAACACCACTGCACTACCCTAAAACATGACCCCTACACTACACAAACACCACTGCACTACCCTAAACCCTAAAACACTACCCCCAGCACGAGCCCCTACACTACACAAGCACCACTGCACTACCCTAAACCCTAAAACACTGCCCCCAGCATGACCCCCTGCACTACACAAACACCACTGCACTACCTTAAACCCTAAAACATTACCCCCAGCACGACCCCCTACACTGCCCGAACACCACTGCACTGCCCTAAACCCTGAAACACATACCCTAGCACGACCCCCTACACTGCCCGAACACCACTGCACTGCCCTAAACCCTGAAACACCACCCCTTCACGACCCCCTACACTGCCCGAACACCACTGCACTGCCCTAAACCCTGAAACACCACCCCCAGCATGACCCCTACACTGCCCGAACACCACTGCACTGCCCTAAACCCTGAAACACTACCCCCGGCAAGACCTCCTACACTGCCCGAACACCACTGCACTGCCCTAAACCCTGAAACATCACCCCCAGCAAGACCCCCTACACTGCCCGAACACCACTGCCCTAAACCCTGAAACACCACCCCCAGCACGACCCCCTACACTGCCCGAACACCACTGCACTGCCCTAAACCCTGAAACACCACCCCCAGCACGACCCCCTACACTGCCCGAACACCACTGCACTGCCCTAAACCCTGAAACACCACCCCCTGCATGACCCCCTACACTGCCCGAACACTACTGCACTGCCCTAAACCCTGAAACACCATCCCCAGCACGACCCCTACACTGCCCGAACACCACTGCACTGCCCTAAACCCTGAAACACTACCCCCAGCAAGACCCCCTACACTGCCCGAACACCACTGCACTGCCCTAAACCCTGAAACACCACCCCCAGCAAGACCCCCTACACTGCCCGAACACCACTGCCCTAAACCCTGAAACACCACCCCCAGCAAGACCCCCTACACTGCCCGAACACCACTGCACTGCCCTAAACCCTGAAACACCAGCCCCAGCACGACCCCTACACTGCCTGAACACCACTGCACTGCCCTAAACCCTGAAACACCACCCCCTGCACGACCCCCTACACTGCCCGAACACCACTGCACTGCCCTAAACCCTGAAACACCACCCCCAGCACGACCCCCTACACTGCCCGAACACCACTGCACTGCCCTAAACCCTGAAACACCACCCCCTGCACGACCCCCTACACTGCCCGAACACCACTGCACTGCCCTAAACCCTGAAACACCACCCCCAGCACGACCCCCTACACTGCCCGAACACCACTGCACTGCCCTAAACCCTGAAACACCACCCCCAGCACGACCCCCTTTACTGCTCGAACACCACTGCACTGCCCCAAACCCTGAAACACCACCCCCAGCACGACCCCCTACACTGCCCGAACACCACTGCCCTAAACCCTGAAACACCACCCCCTGCACGACCCCCAACACTGCCCGAACACCACTGCACTGCCCTAAACCCTGAAACACCACCCCCACGACCCCTACACTGCCCGAACACCACTGCACTGCCCTAAACCCTGAAACACCACCCCCAGCACGACCCCCTACACTGCCCGAACACCACTGCACTGCCCTAAACCCTGAAACACCAGCCCCAGCACAACCCCGTACACTGCCCGAACACCACTGCACTGCCCTAAACCCTGAAACACCAGCCCCAGCACGACCGCCTACACTGCCCGAAAACCACTGCACTGCCCTAAACCCTGAAACACCAGCCCCAGCAAGACCCCCTACACTGCCCGAACACCACTGCACTGCCCTAAACCCTGAAACACCACCCCCAGCAAGACCCCCTACACTGCCCGAACACCACTGCACTGCCCTAAACCCTGAAACACCACCCCCTGCAAGACCACCTACACTGCCCGAACACCACTGCACTGCCCTAAACCCTGAAACACCACCCCCAGCATGACCCCCTACACTGCCTGAACACCACTGCACTGCCCTAAACCCTGAAACACCACCCTCAGCATGACCCCCTGCACTGCCCAAACACCACTGCACTGCCCTAAACCCTGAAACACCACCCTCTGCACGACCTCCTACACTGCCGGAACACCACTGCACTGCCCTAAACCCTGAAACACCACCCCCAGCATGACCCCCTTCACTGCCCGAACACCACTGCACTGCCCTAAACCCTGAAACATCAACCCCAGCAAGACCCCCTACACTGCCTGAACACCACTACCCTAAACCCTGAAACACCACCCCCTACACTGCACGAACACCACTGCACTGCCCTAAACCCTGAAACACCACCTCCAGCAAAACCCCTACACTGCCTGAACACCATTGCTCTGCCCTAAATCCTGAAACACTAGCCCCAGCATGACCCCCTACACTGCCCAAACACCACTGCACTGCCCTAAACCCTGAAACACCACCCCCAGCATGACCCCCTACACTGCCCGAACACCACTGCACTGCCCTAAACCCTGAAACACCAGCCCCAGCACGACCACCTACACTGCCCGAACACCACTGCACTGCCCTAAACCCTGAAACACCAGCCACAGCACAACCCCCTACACTGCCCGAACACCACTGTACTGCCCTAAACCCTGAAACACCAGCCCCAGCACGACCCCCTACACTGCCCGAACACCACTGCACTGCCCTAAACCCTGAAACACCACCCCCTGCATGACCCCCTACACTGCCCGAACACCACTGCACTGCCCTAAACCCTGAAACACCACCCCCTGCAGCACCCCCTACACTGCCCGAACACCACTGCACTGCCCTAAACCCTGAAACACCACCCCCTGCACCGCCCCCTACACTGCCCGAACACCACTGCACTGCCCTAAACCCTGAAACACCACCCCCAGCACAACCCCCTTTACTGCTCGAACACCACTGCACTGCCCCAAACCCTGAAACACCACCCCCAGCACGACCCCCTACACTGCCCGAACACCACTGCCCTAAACCCTGAAACACCACCCACTGCACGACCCCCTACACTGCCCGAACACCACTGCACTGCCCTAAACCCTGAAACACCACCCCCTACACTGCCCGAACACCACTGCACTGCCCTAAACCCTGAAACACCACCCCCAGCACGACCCCCTACACTGCCCGAACACCACTGCACTGCCCTAAACCCTAAAACACCACCCCCAGCATTACCCCCTACACTGCCCAAACACCACTGTACTGCCCTAAACCCTAGAACACTACCCCCAGCACGACCCCTACACTACCCGAACACCACTGCACTACCCTAAACCCTAAAATACTACCCCCAGCACAACCCCCTACACTACCCGAACACGACTGCACTGCCCTAAACCCTCAAACACTCCCCCAGCACGACCCCCTACACTACCCGAACACCACTGCACTGCCCTAAACCCTAAAACACTCCCCCAGCATGACCCCCTACACTACCCGAACACCACTGCACTGCCCTAAACCCTAAAACACTCCCCCCAGCACGACCCCCTACACTACCCAAACACCACTGCACTGCCCTAAACCCTAAAACACTACCTCCCGCATGACCCCCTACACTACCCAAACACCAATGCACTACCCTAATCCCTAAAACACTACCCCCCGCATGACCCCCTACACTACCCTAAACCCTAAAACACTACCCCGCTTGACTCCCTACACTACCCAAAGACCACTGCACTACCCTAAACCCTAAAACACGACCTCCTACACTACACAAACACCACTGCACTACCCTAAACCCTAAAACACTACCTCTACACTACACAAACACCACTGCACTACCCTAAACCCTAAAACACTACCCCCAGCAGTACCCCTACACTACCCAAACACCACTGCACTAACCTAAACCCTAAAACACTACCCCCAGCAGTACCCCCTACACTACCCAAACACCACTGCACTACCCTAAATCACTACCCCCAGCACGACCCCCTACACTACCCAAACACCACTGCACTACCCTAAACCCTAAAACACTACCCCCAGCACGACCCCCTACACTACCCAAACACCACTGCACTACACTAAACCCTAAAACACTACCCCCAGCATGACCCCCTACACTACCCAAACACCACTGCACTACCCTAAACCCTAAAACACTCCCCCAGCACGACTCCCTACACTACCCAAACACCACTGCACTACCCTAAACCCTAAATCTACCCCCAGCATGACCCCCTACACTACACAAACACCACTGCACTACCCTAAACCCTAAAACACTACCCCCAGCACGACCCTCTTCACTACCTAAACACAACTGCACAATTTGTTACAGGCGTTGCAACGCAGGCCTGTGGTGCTTACTGGAAGTACCTAGTGGGCTAGTTGGGCCCCAGGGACCCTCAGGATTCAAAGTGACCTAATCCCCCAACTTAAAACGCACCACGGGGCGCGTTTGCACAGTGGTGAAGGGAGGGGCGGGGCCTCAGGTGACATGTGCGCAAACACGCCCTGTGGTGCGTTTTAAGTTGGGGAATTAATTCCCTTTGAATCCTGAGGGACCCTGGGGGCCAACTAGCCCACCAGGTACCTTCAGTAAGCACAACAGAGTTGCGTTGCAGAGAGGTGAAAAAAGGTGCGTGGCCTCGGAACGCCTCTCTGCAACTCAGCTCTGTGGTCCTAACTGTAGGTACCTGGGGGCTAGTTGGGCCCCAGGGACCCTCAGAATTCAAGGGGACTTAATCCCGCAACTTAAAACGCGCCACGAGGTGCGTTTGCACACATGTCACCTCAGGCCCCTCCCTTCACCACTGTGCAAACGCGCCCTGTAGTGCGTTTTAAGAGGTAGTTTTAATCCCCCTGCCCTATTATGTACTAGGGACTTGCAGAGGAGGTCATGCTAATCACAGGGGTACCCCAACGCATAGTGTTCCCTAGTGTATGTAGGTGTTTTCACTGTATTCTAAGTGTCTTTTAGCATAGCACTGGCTCTGGTTAGTCAGAGTCAGTTACCACCAGTACCCGTCTGAAAAAGTTGTGGGCACAGGATGATTTTGCAACAAGGCCTCTTTCTGCTCCTCTGTTGGTTCTTTCTGCACATCTTTTGCTTCTTTCTGTGCGTTTTTCTTCTTTCTTCACATGTTCTACCTCTGTAGGCATAGTTAGAAACTAGCATTTAAAAAAACCTTTGAAATTCACTTAAAAAATCATAGGTTTCAGGCACGTTATAGTTAGAAATTAGCATTTAAAAAACCTTTGAAATTCACTGAAAAAACCATAGGTTTCAGACACGTTATAGTTAGAAATTAGCATTTAAAAAACCTTTGAAATTCACTGAAAAAACCATAGGTTTTAGGGACAGTTATAGTTAGTTGGACATTTCACTCGTACAAAACCATAGAAATTCCCCCGTTATAGTTAGTTCAGCTAACTATAACTCGCGCCCCGCAATGCACTGCTGATGACGTCACATATTACATCACTCATGACATGGTCAGTGACATCACTGATGACATCACTGATGACATCTCAAATGACATCACTGATGACATCATCCATGTGATAATTTCATGCATCTTCTCACACCCTAATATAACTTTTGATACACCCACTCTAAATTACAGACTGCCATTCTCAAAACCATAGACACTCCAACACCAAAAACTACATACCCACTCACTGATTCTTAGGTCTACACACACATCCACTCACTCACCCGTACAGTCACTCATACTTAGTCACTCAGTACAGGACTATCATATGCACTCATACACCTATATAAACACTCACACACCTCCACTCATCCATAGAGGTACTCACACACCTAGTCAGTCATGCAAAAAACTTAATCACACACCCATTTACTCACCTATACAGTTATACACACACCAGCTCACTTACTCATACAAATACTAGCACATTCTTACACTCTTATACAATCACTGATACAAGTACACACTCATCCATACAGCCACTCTCACAATCACACACTCTCACTTATAGCCATTTATATACTCCAACACACATATATACTGCCTTTCACATATGTAGTTACTCACACATGTACCACTGAGATATACATTCAATCACTAACACACCCATACACACACTCACCCACCCATACAGTCCATCACAGATGCACTCTTGAAACCATGCACCCAGTGAATCAGCAACTCACACATCTATGCACAGAGTCACACACACCCCACCCACACAAACACTCAGGCACCCATACAGATACTCAGACAATCAATCAATAACCCATGTAGACACTCATGTAGCTATTCAGAAAGCCATGCAGCCGCTTACAAACCAACAGACAGACGGATACAGACATTCACACAGTTTAGTCACTAACCCATGCATTCAGTAAGATGCATTTAATCACTCACTTGTAGAGTCAGTCACTCACGTACTAAATCATCCATTCAGACACTTATACACCCACTCATTCTTCAATACGCCTTTCCCAATATATATTAAACATATTTAAACTTTACAGAAACACACAGTCACTGGATGATGTCATCAGTGATGTCATTTGAGATGTCATCAGTGATGTCATCAGTGATGTCACTGACCATGTCATGAGTGATGTAATATGTGACGTCATCAGCAGTGCATTGCAGGGCGCGAGTTATAGTTAGCTGAACTAACTATAACGGGGGAATTTCTATGGTTTTGTACGAGTGAAATGTCCAACTAACTATAACTGTCCCTAAAACCTATGGTTTTTTCAGTGAATTTCAAAGGTTTTTTAAATGCTAATTTCTAACTATAACGTGTCTGAAACCTATGGTTTTTTCAGTGAATATATATATATATATATATATATATATATATATATATAAATATATATATCTATATATGTTTAACCCTGGGCAAAGCACTACGCTACGCTCGCGTAGTTTGCGAAGTTTGCGCTACTTCGCACAACGCGAATTGCACGTAGCACAGTGCAAACACGCGTAGCGTAGCGTAGTGCAGCGGTCATTTTTTGCTTGCTCGCGGTCCTCAACGTCAAGTTGGCGACCGCGAGCAAGCAAAATGACATCCCGGCGAGACTTTTTCCTCGTTCGCGATCAGCAACATCAAGTTGCTGATCGCGAGCGTGGAAAATAAACCTCCAGCGAGATTCTCAACGCGGGAGGTCAGGTTTCTCATTGCGAGTGGTCGCGTATGCTCGCGACCGCTCGCGATGAGAAACTACCAGTCCGCGTTAGAAAGCTGCCGCCGAGTAAAAATCTACTCGAGCGGCAGTAAGAGACAGCTCGCACTGTGCAAGATGCCGTTTTCAATGATTGCACAGTGCGGACAATCATCCGGCACTGTGCAATCATTGCGAACAGTGCACTACGCAGTTCGCGTAGTGCTAAGCGTAGCTCGCGTAGTGCGAACTGCACTTTGCGTAGCTTCGCGTAGCGCTACTTCGCGAACTACGCCCAGGCTTATATATGTTAGACCTGGCATCATTGGCGCGGGTCTCCCTTCCTCTTTTAGCTTCTGACCTTTTATGTTGGCTGGATTTAGATGCTCTGGGCGCTGTGCCACTGCCAGTCAGTGACACAGCGCAAATGCTCCCTGTGTAAAGATAACTGTATGAATTGGGATAACCATAATTGGCTCGTTTGGTTTACCTGTCAGCCCCGAGTATCAGTGCACTGTGTGTGCCCAGGCCTGGTAGACCAAATACTGCTGGTGGGCCTGCAGCGCTAATTTGCGCCACCCACCGAAGCAGCTTTTAAAGTATGTCTGTGTAGCATGTTCTAATAGCGAGCTACCCTCCATTTCCCTGTTTACTATTGTGAGGCTATCCGTTCTCATAGGCCAGAATGGGCAGGCTGAGCATTACATGCCCTAATCTTACCTGCCCCCAGGAACCTGATAGGAACGTCGAATTTGATATGTTTAAGTTCAGAACATTGAGATACATCTTTTAGTAAGGATTATTAGCGTAGCCCGTGTTTGAAAATGCCTCTACTAGAAATGAGGTATTTTCTAGCCTAAGCTTTCCGGTAGGCTTTGCTAGTGTGTGTATTGGCCGTCTGGTTTTGGAGCAGCAGGGCCAGCTGGGTCAGACCAGGCTGGAGAGAGAGATCGGCATTTAGAGTAGGGTGAGGGGTGAGTCTTTGATCTGAGCAGGGCCGTGCCTGGCAAGGTGAATGATGGCTCCACCTCCCACTGGGCGTCTGATAGCAGACCCCCAGATTCTCAAAGGAGCAGGATGTCGCCTCGTAAACCAAGTGCTCCCCGGCCCCACCGAACTGGTTCTGGCTGGATGCAGTGATTTGTGACTGCAGAGAACAAAGACTTTTTAGGTATAAAAAGCTGCGCTGAAACCTTTTTCAAGTGTGTTCCTTCTGGATGTCAAGACAAAACTCTGTCCGAGCGGACAGAGGAAAGGACTTTGAAACTTTCACCAAGCTTGCTGAAGAAACTACCCGAGGACCTGAATTGAGAGCGCCTCCTGCTGAAGACTCAGGGACATTAGACTTCACCCCGTCAGCCGCCTGAATTCCGGTGCTAGGGATTCTACTTGCAGGTGAGGCCTCCGTCGAGTAATCCGGAACCTCTAGTTCTACTGTGAGGAACGTGGACTGGTAACCCTTGTTAACTCTGTGTGTGGGCCGGCGCAGCTAAGAGACAGCTGCCACCACTGAGCGCCCGCCTTAATCTGAATCTTCTGAACCTTCGCTGAACCTGTGTGGGCCGCCGCAGCTAAGAAAGAGTTGACGCCGCTGAGCACCCACCTTAATTTGAATCTTCAGAACCTTCGCTGAATCTGTGTGGGCCGCCGCAGCTAAGAGAGAGCTGCTGCCGCTGAGCGCCCGCCTTAATTTGAATCTTCAGAACCTTCGCTGAATCTGTGTGGGCCGCCGCAGGTAAGAGAGAGCTGCCGCCGCTGAGTGCCTGCACTTGTGTCAGCCGTGCCTCAGCGTGATTTGTCCTGTGGGCCGTCGCAGCTAAGAGAGAGCTGTTGCCGCTGAGTGCCTGCACTTGTGTCAGCTGTGCATCATCGTGATTTGTCCTGTGGGCCGCCGCAGTTAAGAGAGAGCTGTTGCCACTGAGTGCCCGCACTTGTGTCAGCTGTGCAGCATCGTGATTTGGCCTGTGGGCCACCGCAGCTAAGAGAGAGCTGTTGCCGCCGAGTGCCCCCACTTGTGTCAGCTGTGCATCATCGTGATTTGTCCTGTGGGCCGCCGCAGCTGGGAGAGAGCTGTTGCCGCTGAGTGCCCGCACTTGTGTCAGCTGTGCATCGTCGTGATTTGTCCTGTGAGCCGCCACAGCTAAGAGAGAGCTGCTGCCGCGGAGTACTCGCACTTTTGCTAACTTTGTATCATCGTGATTTGCCCTGTGAGCCGCCGCAGCTAAGAGAGAGCTGCGGCCGCTGAGGGTTCGCACCTTGGCTAACTGTGCATCATTGTGATCTGTCCTGTGGGCCGCCACAGCTAAGAGAGAGCTGCTGCCGCCGAGTGCTCGCACCTTTGCCAACTTTGCACCATTGTGATTTGTCCTGTGGGCCGCCGCAGTTAAGAGAAAGCTGCTGCCGCTGAGTGCCCACACCTTTGCCAACGTTGCATCATCGTGAGTCGCCCTGGGGGCCGCCGCAGCTAAGAGAGAGTTGCTGTGAGCCCACCACGGAGCTGCACGACGG
Source organism: Calotriton arnoldi (assembly GCA_963921515.1). Taxonomy (NCBI): domain Eukaryota; kingdom Metazoa; phylum Chordata; class Amphibia; order Caudata; family Salamandridae; genus Calotriton; species Calotriton arnoldi. The sequence continues at coordinate 990,260 of CAWUFW010005520.1, read as the reverse complement.
GAGCCTGTCCCCGAATCATTGTGAGTGCACGTTGCGGACCACTGCAGTCGAGAAGTGTGGTCACTGGGAGTCCGCCTGTCACCGTCTCCGCTTCTTCGAGAAGCTACGTGCTGTGTCCCCGTCCAACGGCAGGTATCTGGTGTGCAACGGGTCGCGTAGACCCAGGCCTTGAACTCAGTCAGTGCCACGTTCTGGTGAATACGTTATTGCCTTTTTTTTTAAAGTCGCTACTGATTTACGTGCATTGTGACTGGTTAAAACGCTTTTGAGAGTCTCGTACTAAACCTTAGATAAAGATACTATTTTTCTATACCTCCTTGAGTTGTGTCCTTTTGTGGTGTCGTTACTGCCTTATTGTGCATGGTCATAAATGCTTCACACACTGCCTCTGAGATAGGCCTAACTGCTCGTGCTACGTTACCACAGGGTTGAGCAGGGGTTATCAAAGGGGTAGCCCACTTGCCCTGACTTAGGGAGAAGGGTCCCTATTTGGGCATTGGCGCCAGCCATGGCCAACTAGAGACCCCCATTTCTAACATTGGCGGTCAGCGGTGAGGATCAGGACTTGCATTTATGATCCACGTACAATAACTGGTAGACACCACTAGTGAGTACAGACCAAAGCGCAGACGCGCTGATTTTTTTTTTCCTCTTCGAATTTTTTTTTTCATTGGTTGTTTTAGTATCGAATTGTTGATTGCAGCCATGAGTACTGCTAGTATGGGAAGGCCAACATCCAATGCTTCGGAGGATCTCGCCTTTGAGGAGGAAAGATTAGATACCTATAATGCCAAACAGCTGAAGTCATTTTGTAAGCAATTCGCAGTCCCCGTGGTAGGTCTCTCTCTAGGAAGGAGGAGTACCACAAGGCGCTGAAGGCCTGGTGGGAAGCTAGAGGGTCCGCTGGGGATGAGGAAGAGAATGCTGGAGGGCAGCAGGATGATGCAGTAGAGGGGGGAGATAGAACACCCTCCAATCCAGGTACTAGTGTATCCCAAAGGAGCCTGACCCCAGAAAAGCTGGAGGACAGGGAGAGAGATAGGAGGCATAGTTTGGAGATGGCGAAATTGGAAGGTCAGAAGGACCTTGAGAGTAAGAAGTTAGACATTGAGAAGAATCGATTGTCAATTGAACTTGAGAAAATGAGAATGGAACATGAGAGAATGTTGAGGGAGATAGAGATCAGGGCGAGAAGTGTCCTGGTCTCCCCCTCTGGTGGCAGTACACCTTTAGTAACTCCTGAGAGTAGAGTCTATGGGGCATATCAACAACGATTATAGATAAACATCGCTAAGCGCGTTTAGCGATGTTTATCCTATCGCTGGATTTCATCGCCGTGATAGCGCTGTATTAACAACGCTTTTCACAACGGCGATAAGAAATCCAGCGATAGCGGGGGAAATCGCCGTTTTGCAGGGAACATCGCTGGTTTTCCAGCGATGTTCCCTGCAAAACGGCGATAACCTTGCTGATACGACCCTATGGTCGTATCAGCATAATCCACCTCCTATGACAAACATAGGTAAGTCAGGATTTTAGCAGACGTTAGATTTTGGCGAAAAAGGCAGTTTTCGCCAAAATCTAACATATGCTAAAATCCTGTGGGCTGCCTTGTAAATATTGCAATGTGAACATCAGCGATATTTGCAAGGTAGACCATCCGGGGTACGCCTAGTGACGCCCACTTTGCATCTCATTAGAGATGCAAAGGGAGGCGTTGGGAAAAAGGGTGCTAACATGCGATTATGCATGTTTGCACCCTCTTGTTAATAGGGCGATAGTTTTATCTCCGCTTTTTTGGCTTTAAAAGCCAAAAAAGGGGAGATAAAGCCCTTGTAGATATGCCCCTATATTCCTAAGGATGTCATTAAGGATTTTCACAAGAGTGAGGATATTGGGCAATGGTTTGCCGCATATGAGATAGCAATGGTGTCCCACCGGGTCCCTGAGCAGGATTGGGGAGCGGGATTGTGGGGGCGCTTTGTGAGTGATGGTAGGGATACCCTGTTGGACCTGCCTGAAGAGAGCAGGATGGTGTATGCCCATATGAAAGAAGCTTTGATGACCCGTTATGGTTTGACCCCAGAAATGTACAGGAGGTTTAGGACCTGTAAGAAGTTAGAGGGTACCACATGGGTTGAATATGTGTCTTTTTTTTGCAGAGCAATGGATCGCTGGGTAAAGGGTAGCAAAGTGGAAACTTTCGAGTAATTGTATGATTTGTTTGCATGGGAGCATTTTTCTAGTAACTGTTTTCCAGAGCTATGCCAGCACCTGATTGATAGCAAGCTGACTAACCCTAGGAAGCTTGCTGAGGAGGCGGACCGCTGGGTGAACACCCGGGTCCGCAAAGGTTTTGTGGGAGACTTCGCCAGAGGTGGGCAGGGTCCCCAGCAGAGAAGTGGAGGGGACAAGGGTAAGCCAAGGGAGTTCCAGAGAGGGCCCCAAAGTAATTCCCAAGGGAACCAAGCAGTGGTGTCCCAGCCTCCCCTGAGATGAAGCCAGTGTCCCCGACAGGTAGGCCTGTTCGGAGGGGGCCACTCACCTGTTTCAAGTGTGGTCAAGTGGGCCACCGGTATTATGATCCCCAGTGTCCCCAGAGGGACCCCAATGCATCCCCTCGTGCACCACCCCGTGCACCATCCTGCCAGATTGCCAGTGTAGCCATGGCGGGAAGGAGGTAGAGGTCCAAGGTGGGTGGGATCCCGTAGAGTTAACCCTTGTATCGCTAGGAGATTTTGAGAAGGTCCCTAACCCCACACTGCCGAATAACACTCAGAAGTACCGGCAGTGGGTGACCATCAATGGTCATAGGGTGGAGGCTCTCAGGGACACTGGAGCTAGCGTGACTGCTGTCAGTTCCCGGTTAGTGTCCAAAGAGCAGGTTGTCCCCCATGCATTCTGCCCCGTAGTGTCAGCGGACAACTTAGAGAGCCAGTGTGAAGTGGCTCAGGTTCCCTTCGAGTGGGGGGGGTCTCAGGAACTCTTCAAGTGGCTGTGAGGCACGCCATGCCTGTAGACTGTCTGTTGGGCAATGATCTAGAGAACTCCCCGTGGGCTACGGTGGAGAGAAAGTCTCATTTGGAAATGTTGGGTCTGCCTGAGTGGGCGTGTGTGACCACTCGGTCCATGACAGCTCAGAAGGATGTTCAGGAGGGTCTGGAGCCTGAAAGTATGGCCCAGGCCCCTGCCTCAAAGAGAATGGGTAGGGGGCACGGGAAACCGGCCCCCGTGGTTCCCACGGTCCCGGAGGGAGCAGACCTTAAGGGGGATGCCCTGGAACCTACAGGGGAACAAGTGGCCGAACTGGGAGACCTACCGGAGCTGACCCATTGGCAGCAGGAAGGGGGGCCCTCCAGGGAGGAATTTTGCGAGCAACAGAGAACCTGCCCTTCTCTTGAGGGGGTGCGGCGGCAGGCCGCCACCCAAGCAGCAGGTGACCAGACAGGGTCACATTGGATCTATTGGGAGAACGACCTCCTTTACAGCGAGCCTAAGGTTGCTGAGCCTGGGTCAGCCCGTGTGCTGGTAGTACCCCAGCGCTTCAGGACCTTCCTACTGGGGTTGGCTCATGATGTGCCACTGGCCGGACATCTGGGGCAGACCAAGACCTTTGAGAGGCTGGTCACCCACTTCTATTGGCCCCAGATGCGCAGGAGCTCAGATGCTCACTGCAGGACATGTGAGACTTGCCAGGCAAGTGGGAAGAGTGGGGGGAAGATTAAGGCCCCACTACAGCCCTTTCCCGCGGTGAGCACCCCATTCGAGAGAGTGGGCATTGATATTGTAGGGCCTCTGGATCCCAAGACAGCCATGGGCAACAGGTTCATCCTGGTCTTGGTGGACCATGCCACCCAGTACCCTGAGGCCATCCCGCTCAGGACAGTGACGGCCCCCGTGGTGGGACGGGCACTGATGGGGATTTTCTCCCGTGTGGGATTCCCCAGAGAGGTGGTGTCCGATAGGGGAACTAACTTCATCTCCAAGTACATGAAGTCTCTGTGGGAGGAGTGTGGGGTAACGTATAAGTTCACCACTCCTTACCACCCCCAGGGGAATGGGCTGGTTGAGAGATTCAACCGGACCCTCAAGGGCATGATTATGGGCCTAGGTGAGCCCATGAGGTGTAAGTGCGATGTCCTCTTGCCATGCCTGTTGTTTGCTTACCGTGAGGTGCCACAGAAGACCTTAGGGTTCAGTCCCTTTGAGCTGCTCTATGGTCACCCGGTAAGAGGGCCTCTGAGTCTGGTCAAGGAAGGCTGGGAGCAATCTCCCAGGGATCCTCCCCAGGATGTGTTTAGTTACATGCTGGCCTTCAGGAACCAGACTCGGCGTTTCAGGAAACTTGCTGAGGCACACCTGGAAGCCAGCCAGGAAGAGATGAAATGCTAGAACGATCAGAATGCCACTCTGATCGAGTTTCAGCCTGGACAAAAGGTTTGGGTCATGGCCCCGGTGGAGCCCTGTGCGCTCCAGGATAGGTGGACCGGCCCCTTTGAGGTGGTGGAGCGGAAGAGTCCTGTTACCTACGTGGTGGACTTGCAGTCTCCCAGGAACCCCTTGCGGGTCCTGCATGTTAACCGCCTGAAGCCCCACTTTGAGAGTTTTGAAGTGGACATGCTTCTGGCCACAGATGCTGGGATGGAGGAGGAGAGCGAGCCCCTTCCTGACCTCCTGTGTGCAGGGGAGCAAGATGGGTCAGTGGAGGGTGTGGTCCTCTCCACCACACTGACCCCTGAGCAGCAGGGGGATTGTCGCCAACTGTTGGGGCAATTCAGTGATCTGTTCTCCCTGGTACCTAGTGTCACTGATTGGTGTGTCCATGACGTGGACACCGGGGACAGTCCTCCCATTAAGCACAAGGCTTACCGAGTGACTGAACGAGTAAGGGCCTACATTAAGGATGAGGTTACCAAAATGTTTGCCCTTGGGGTGATTGAGTCCTCTAGCAGCCCTTGGTCCAGACCAGTGGTCCTGGTACCAAAAGCTGCAGCACCTGGTACCACCCCAGAACTTCGGTTCTGCGTGGACTGTCCTGTGGGCCGCCGCAGCTAAAAGAGAGCTGCTGCCGCTGAGTGCTCGCACCGTTGCCAACTTTGCACCATTGTGATTTGTCCTGTGGGCCGCCGCAGTTAAGAGAAAGCTGCTGCCGCTGAGTGCCCGCACCTTTGCCAACGTTGCATCATCGTGAGTCGCCCTGGGGGCCGCCGCAGCTAAGAGAAAGCCGCTGCCACTGTGAGCCCACCACGGAGCTGCACGACGAGAGTCATCGCCACCACCAGCCCGGGCCACCACAGCCGCGTGCTGCTGCCGCTGGGAGCCCGCCTGTCCCCGAGTGCCCGAATCATTGTGAGTGCACGTTGCGGACCACTGCAGACAAGAACTGTGGTCGCTGGGAGTCCGCCTGTCACCGTCTCCGCTTCTTCGAGAAGCTACGTGCTGTGCCCCCGTCCAACGGCAGGTATCTGGTGCGCAACGGGTCGCGTAGACCCAGGCCTTGAACTCAGTCAGTGCCACGTTCTGGTGAATACGTTATTGCCTTTTTTTTAAAGTCCCTACTGATTTACGTCCATTGTGACTGGTTAAAACGCTTTTGAGAGTCTCGTACTAAACCTTAGATAAAGATACTATTTTTCTATACCTCCTTGAGTTGTGTCCTTTTGTGGTGTCGTTACTGCCTTATTGTGCATGGTCATAAATGCTTCACAAACTGCCTCTGAGATAGGCCTAACTGCTCGTGCTACCTTACCACAGGGTTGAGCAGGGGTTATCAAAGGGGGTAGCCCACTTGCCCTGACTTAGGGAGAAGGGTCCCTATTTGGGCATTGGCGCCAGCCATGGCCAACTAGAGACTCCCATTTCTAAAATATATATATATATATTCACTGAAAAAACCATAGGTTTCAGGCACGTTATAGTTAGAAATTAGCATTTAAAAAACCTTAGAATTTCAGGGAAAAAACCATAGGTTTTAGGGAAAGTTATAGTTAGTTGGACATTTCACTCGTACAAAACCAGAGAAATTCCCCCGTTATAGTTAGTTCAGCTAACTATAACTCGCGTCCCTGCAATGCACTGCTGATGACATCACATATTACATCACTCATGACATGGTCAGTGACATCACTGATGACTTCTCAAATGACATCACATATGACATCACTGATGACATCATCCATGTGATAATTTGATGCATCTTCTCACACCCTAATATAATCTTTGATACACCCACTCTAAATTACAGACTGCCACTCTCAAAACCATAGACACTTCAACACCAATAACTACATACCCACTCACTGATTCTTAGGTCTACACACACATCCACTCACTCACCCGTACAGTCACTCATACTTACGGTCACTCAGTACAGGACTATCATATGCACTCATACACCTATACAGACACTCACACACCACCACTCATCCATAGAGGTACTCACACACCTAGTCAGTCATGCAAATAATTAATCACACTGCCATTTACTCACCTATACAGTTATACACACACCAGCTCACTTACTCAAACAAATACTAGCACATTCTTACGCTCTTATACAATCACTGATACAAGCACACACTCATCCATACAGCCACTCTCACAATCACACACTCTCACTTATAGCCATTTATATACTCCAACACACATATATACTGCCTTTCACATATGTAGTTACTCACACATGTACCACTGAGATATACATTCACTCACTAACACACCCATACATACACTCACCCACCTATACAGTCCATCACAGATGCACTCTTGAAACCATGCACCCAGTGAATCACCCACTCACACATCTATGCACAGATTCACACTCACCCCACCCACACAAACACTCAGGCACCCATACAGATACTCAGACAACCAATCAATAACCCATATAGACACTCATGTAGCTATTCACAAACCCATGCAGCCGCTTACACACCAACAGACAGACGGATACAGACATTCACACAGTTTAGTCACTAACCCATGCATTCAGTAAGATACGTTTAATCACTCACTTATAGAGTCAGTCACGCACCTACTAAATCATCCATTCAGACACTTATACACCCATTCATTCTTCAATATGCCTTTCCCTATATATATTAAACATATTTAAACTTTACAGAAACACACAGTCACTGGATGATGTCACTGCCGGGATCGCTTGATATTGCTGTGAGCTGAGAACTCCTCGGAATTTCTCCACCCTTGATCACGACCTTGGCTCCACTTGGACTGCCGTCGTGCACCTGATTGGGATTATCATATCCCCTGCCAGCGATTCCGGCACCCACTCCTACCAAATTTTAATTTACGATTACTACATCCCCCGCCAGCGATCCTGGTACTCAGTCATAACCGCTATTCTAAGGCAATTACCCTTGGTACCATTAATTCCCTTGGATCCTTTTGATGCCCTCAAGCCTATTGGGTTGTCCTCCAATTCTGTCTTACATACTCTTGTAATTGACAAGAGGTTGATCTGCGCCCCTGAATCGGTAATAACTGTTATATGTACACAGGCATGTTAACTTGAAATGTCCTGATGATGATCCCACTATTGGTCTAAGGGATCGAAACGCCGTCGACGTAATGTACCCCATATGCATATACTAAACTGTGATGTTAATATGTAATGGTGGTTTCACGTTACTACGTCTGATATATTCTTAAATTTTTATGCAGACACGTCCCCCTTGCCTGAACCCTTCCTTAAATGTTATTTGTTTGTTATTGTCCTTAGGACGCAGGTTGTGTCCCACTTGAATTTTTTCTTGCTTATTTTTCTGTTATACATTCATTGCATATTAAAATTCTGTCCGGCTGGACAAAGAATATAGTACTGATTTAGTCTATATTTATTTTTACAATATTTTATATGTCTAGGGACCATTGTCTTTAGAAGTTACAAACGTACCCAAAGTCCCTGACCGATTGCATATTGGGTTCCCTTGTGTTTTTTCAACACTAGTACATAATAGGGCAGGGGGATTAAAACTTCCTCTTAAAACGCGCCCCAGGGCGCGTTTGCACAGTGGTGAAGGGAGGGGGGGCCTGAGGTGACATGTGTGCAAACACGCCCTGTGGCCGTTTTAAGTTGGGAGATTAAGTCCCCTTGAATCCTGACGGTCCCTGGGGTCCAACTAGACAACCAGGTACCTCCAGTAAGCGCCACAGAGCTGCGTTGCAGAGAGGTGTAAAGGGGCATGGCCTGGACCACCTCTCTGCAACGCAGCACAGTGGCGCTTACTGGAAGCACCTGGTGGGGTAGTTGGTCCCCAGGGGCCCTCAGGATTGAAAGGGAATGAATTCCCCAACTTTAAATGCGCCACAGGGCGTGTTTGCACACATGTCACTTCAGGCCCCGCCCCCTTCCTTCACCACTGTGCAAACACGCCCCGTGGCGCGTTTTAAGTTGAGGGATTAAGTCCCCTTGAATCCTGAGGGACCCTGGGGTCCAACTAGCCCACCAGGTACCTCTAGTAAGTGCCACAGAGCTGCATTGCAGAGAGGTGTAAAAAGGGGCATGGCCTGGACCACCTCTCTGCAACGCAGCCCTGTGGCGCTTACTGGAGGTACCTGGTGGGCTAGTTGGCCCCCAGGGACCCCCAGTATTCAAGGGGAATTAATTTCCCAACTTAAAATGCACCACAGGGCGCGTTTGCAGAGTGTTGCTGGGAGGGGGCGGGGCCTCGGCGATGCCGTTTTTTTTTTTTTTTTTTAAAGAAGGGGGGCTGTGTGGCCCCCCTTCCTTTCCTATTTTGTGGGCCCTGGGGACCCCATCCCCCAGGGCCTGGCCCCCTTTAAAAAAAAAAAATGTAAATGGGAGGGGGCCGCGTGTGCCCCTCTCCCGTGGCCAATTCCGGCCCCGGGGACCCCATCCCCGGGGCATGGCCAAACATCTTGTTTTTTTATAGGAAGGGGGGCTGTATGGCCCCCCTCCTAAGGCCTCTATTGACCCCAGGAACCCCATCCCCGGGGCCCGCCTTTATTTATTATTTTTGTTGGGGAGGGGGCCATGTGGCCCCCTCCCGGGCCACTTCTGGCCCCGGGGACCCCATCCCCGGGGCCTGGCCATCCTTTTTTTTTTTGTGAGGAGGGCCACGTGGCCCTTTTCCTCAGGCCAACTATGGCCCCGGGGACCCCATCCCCCGGGGCCTGGCCTCTCCTTTTTAAAAAAAAAAATACACAGGGGAGGGGGGCCACGTGGCCCCCCTCCCGGGCCACTACTAGCCCTGGGGACCCCATCCCCCGGGGCTGGCACTCTCCATTGGGGACCGTGGGGGTAGCCCCAATGCCCCCACGGTCCCTGCCGGCTCCCCGCCTCCTGCGGGAGCCGGCATTGCTTTCCACATGGGGAGCTGCTAACATGCAGCTCCCCGTGTGGAAAAGCAATCTGCTTGCTTCATTGAAGCGAGAGCAGGTTTCCCTGCTCTCGCTTCAATGAAGCAAAGCAGTTTGCAATGACAGGGCGGGAGCCGCGAGGCTCCCGTCCTGTCATTGCAAACAGCAGTGTCCCGGGGGTGGGCACCCCGGGACACTGCAGGAGCTGGCCCTGGGGGGTGGCGGTCCCCAGGGCAATCACAGGCTCCAGGAGGGGGGCCGCGCGGCCCCCCTCCCAACATCTGCACAGCCCCGGGGAGGTGGTGGTCCCTGGGGCTCGGGGGTCCATTACGGACCCCCAAATTTGAATAATTAGTGCCCCGGGGAGGTGGCAGTCCCTGGGGCAGCCGGGGGGCCGCGCGCCCCCACAAAATTATTAATCAAAGCCCTGGGGGGTGGCGGTCCCCGGGGCTTGGGGGGGCTTGGAGGCCCCCCACACATAACAAAACAAAGCCCCGGGGGGTGGCGGTCCCTGGGGCTGCGGGGGGCCGTGAGCCCCCCGCAAATATTTATGGAAAGCCCCGGGGGGTGGCGGTCCCCGGGCTTCAGGGGCCTCCCTGGGCCCCCGCTATTAAATTTTCGTATGCCCCCGGGACCTGGCCCATCCGGGGTCTAAATATTAACGAAGCACGGGAGCCTGCGCTTTGTTTTTTTTTCTTCACGGCAGGATTCGCGGATACGACGCGAATTTCGCCATTTAAAAAAATATATATATATGCTTTTTTGGGCCCTGGGGGTCCTTGTGGGACCCCCTGAGCAGGCCTAGGGGGTCAGGGTGTTTCTACCCTGCCCCTTTTCTTTTTTTTCGCGTTTTTTATTCTGATTTCTTGTGACTCAGTTCTACCGAGTCACAAGATGGCTGCCAACACTTCCTGGTTTGGAGTGTTGACAGCCAATTAGAATAAAGCTCGTGGTCGGGAGGGTCCGCGGATCCTCCGTGCCTCTAAATATCGAAATATTTCTTTTTGATTTTCTCAGCAACTACTGAACGGATTTACACCATTTTTAAAAAGGTCGCTTTCTGAACCAAGCACTACCTTTTTGCCAAACTTGGGGTAAATCCGTTCAGTAGTTTCGGCTGTAGCCTTGCATAAAGTTTCCTATGGGAAATTGATTTTTTGACTCTTATTTTTTGAATTTCTCTGGAATTACTGAACGGATTTACACCATTTAAAAAAAAGGGCGCTTTCTGAACCAAGCACTACCTTTTTGCCGAATTTGGTGTAATTCCGTTCAGCAGTTCGGGCTGTAGTCGTGGCTAAAATTTCCTATGGAAAATAACATGGAGAAAACATGTTTTGGGACCCCCTTTTTTCTCGGCCCCCACTTGCCAAATCACCCCGAAACTTTCAAGACAGGAGCTGACCGGAGCGCCCCACTAGTTTTGAAAATTTCGCGATGATTCGTCATCCGGCGCCAAAGTTATTGGGAAAACAATAAACGCTTTTCCTATGGAAACTAGGTCCTAACTATAACTAACTACTGGCGACCGCCAGTAGATAATATATATATATATATATATATATATTCACTGAAAAAACCATAGGTTTTAGGGACAGTTATAGTTAGTTGGACATTGCACTCGTACAAAACCCGTGAAATTCCCCGTTATAGTTAGTTCAGGTAACTATAACTCGCGCCCCGCAATGCACTGCTGATGACGTCACATATTACATCACTCATGACATGGTCAGTGACATCACTGATGACATCACTGATGACATCTCAAATGACATCACTGATGACATCATCCAGTGACTGTGTGTTTCTGTAAAGTTTAAATATGTTTAATATATATAGGGAAAGGCGTATTGAAGAATGAGTGGGTGTATAAGTGTCTGAATGGATGATTTAGTAGGTGCGTGACTAACTCTATAAGTGAGTGATTAAATGTATCTTACTGAATGCATGGGTTAGTGACTAAACTGGGTGAATGTCTGTATCTGTCTGTCTGTTGCTGTGTAAGTGGCTGCATGGGTTTGTGAATAGCTACATGAGTGTCTATATGAGTTATTGATTGGTTGTCTGAGTATCTGTATGGGTGCCTGAGTGTTTGTGTGGGTGGGGTGTGTGCGACTCTGTGCATAGATGTGTGAGGGGTGATTCACTGGGTGGATGGTTTCAAGAGTGCATCTGTGATAGACTGTATGGGTGGGTAAGTGTGTGTAAGAGTGTGTTAGCGAGTGAATGTATGTCCCAGTGGTACATGTGTGAGTAACTACATATGTGAAAGGCAGTATATATGTGTGTTGGAGTATATAAATAGCTATAAGTGAGAGTGTGTGATTGTGAGAGTGACTGTATGGATGAGTGTGTGCTTGTATCAGAGATTGTATAAGAACGTAAGAATGTGCTAGTATTTGTATGAGTAAGTGAGCCGGTGTGTGTATAACTGTATAGGTGAGTAAATGGGTGTGTGCTTAATTTTTGCATGAGTGACTAGGTGTGTGAGTACCTCTATGGATGAGTGGCGGTGTGTGAGTGTTTATATAGGTGTATGAGTGCATATAATAGTCCTGCACTGAGTGACTATAAGTATGAGTGACTGTACGGGTGAGTGAGTAGATGTGTGTGTGTAGACCTAAGAATCAGTGAGTGTGTATATAGTAATTGGTGTTGGAGTGTCTATGGTTTTGACAATGGCAGTCTGTAATTTACAGTGGGTGTATCAAAAGTTATATTAGGGTGTGAGAAGATGCATCAAATTATCACATGGATGATGTCATCAGTGATGTCATCAGTGATGTCATTTGAGATGTCATCAGTGATGTCATCAGTGATGTCACTGACCATGTCATGAGTGATGTAATATGTGACGTCATCAGCAGTGCATTGCGGGGCGCGAGTTATAGTTACCTGAACTAACTATAACGGGGGAATTTCACGGGTTTTGTACGAGTGCAGTGAATTTGTAAGGTTTTTTAAATGCTAATTTCTAACTATAACGTGCCTGAAACCTAAGGTTTTTTCTGTGAATTTCAAAGGTTTTTTAAATGCTAATTCCTAACTATAACATGTCTGAAACCTATGGTTTTTTTCAGTGAATTTCAAAGGTTTTGTAAATGACAATTTTTAAAAGTATTAATTGTTATATTTATTTTTTTGATACTGATTTACTACATTTTTTTAAACTATTTATTTTTAGATATTTTATTTTTAAATTACATTATAATTACATTATACATTACATTACAAAATATACTTTCTCAGAATGAATTACTTTAGTTTAAATACTTTGCAAATAGGCAATAGACTTTTAAGTACAGTAGTTACAGTTGTTGCAATGGGCAACACAATTTCAAACACAATGCAACATTGAGCTCAATGTGAATTTCTAGTTAAATGCAATTAGTTACTTTATGGATTACTTTTCTATCCACAGGACTGGATCCTAGATTCAGTCCTGGGACATCTCCTGTAAACAGTTGAGTAAAAGCGTTTTGGTTACAGTAGTGATTTTTAAGGAATATTTGTAGTTTGTGAAAATCGACACTTTGAAACTTTTCTGCTGAAAACCAGACAATGGATTCCTATGGAAGGAAATACAAGTTACTGGTAAATACGGTTAGAATTACTTTTCAGGGTCAGTGTTGGGCAAAAGATGCAGCACTGGGTTCTCTCCTGATAACAGGTGAGTAAATCGGAATTCGTAGTTCGGCTGATTTTAGAGGAATATTATAAAGTTCCAAAACTCTACACTTGGAAGAATTTCCAAGTGAAACCAGTCAATGTTAGCCTATGGAAGGAAATTCAAGTTACTGGTAAGTACGGTTAAAATTACTTTTCAGGATCAGTACTGGGCTCAAAGGTGCAGCACTGAGGTCTCTCCTGATAACAGGTGAGTAAATCGGAATTCGTAGTTCGGCTGATTTTAGAGGAATATTATAAAGTTCCAAAACTCTACACTTGGAAGAATTTCCAAGTGAAACCAGTCAATGTTAGCCTATGGAAGGAAATTCAAGTTACTGGTAAGTACGGTTAAAATTACTTTTCAGGATCAGTACTGGGCTCAAAGGTGCAGCACTGAGGTCTCTCCTGATAACAGGTGAGTAAATCGGAATTCGTAGTTCGGCTGATTTTAGAGGAATATTATAAAGTTCCAAAACTCCACACTTAGAAGAATTTCCAAGTGAAACCAGTCAATGTTAGCCTATGGAAGGAAATTCAAGTTACTGGTAAGTACGGTTAAAATTACTTTTCAGGATCAGTACTGGGCTCAAAGATGCAGCACTGAGGTCTCTCCTGATAACCGGTGAGTAAATCGGAATTCGTAGTTCGGCTGATTTTAGAGGAATATTTGTATGTTTCAAAAATCGACACTTAGAAACTTTTTCAGCAAAAAGCAGGCAATGATATCCTATGGAAGGAAATTCAAGTTACTGGTAAGTACGGTTAAAATTACTTTTCAGGATCAGTACTGGGCTCAAAGATGCAGCACTGAGGTCTCTCCTGATAACAGGTGAGTAAATCGGAATTCGTAGTTCGGCTGATTTTAGAGGAATATTTGCACAGTGGTGAAGGGAGGGGGCGGGGCTTCAGGTGACATGTCTGCAAACAGGCCCCGTGGCGCGTTTTAAGATGGGAAATTAAATCCTCCTCAATCCCGAGGGTCCCTAGGGGCCAAGTAGCCCACCAGATACCTCCAGTATGCGCCAGAGAGCTGCGTTGCAGAGAGGTGTTCAGAGGCCATGCCCCTTTTTGCACCTCTCTGCAACGCAGCTCTGTGGCGCTTTCTGGACGTACCTGGTGGGCTAGTTGGCCCCCAGGGACCCTCAGCATTGAAGGGGACCCCCCTTTTTTCTCGGCCACCGCTTGACGAATCACCCCGAGACTTTCAGGATAGGAGCGGACTGGAGCGGGCCACACATTTTGAAAATTTCGCGAAGATTCGTCAACCGACGCAAGAGTTATTTCAAATAGAATGTTGCGGATTTCCTATGGAAAATAGGTCCTAACTATAATTATCTACTGGCGACCGCCAGTAGATAATATATATATATATATATATATATATATATATATATATATATATATTCACTGAAAAAAACATATGTTTCAGGGACGTTATAGTTAGAAATTAGCATTTAAAAAACCTTAGAAATTCACTGAACAAAACCACAGGTTTCAGGGACGTTATAGTTAGTTGGACATTTAACTCGTACAAAACCAGAGAAATTCGGCCGTTATAGTTAGTTCAGCTAACTATAACTCGTGCCCCCGCAATGCACTGCTAATGACGTCACATAAGTTCGAGGGATCTCTGATTTCGCTGTTTCCAGACTTCACTTTGAAGGTACAGGAGGCGAGACAGCAATTCGTGCCACTGAAAGGCAAGCTGCGGGAGCAGGAACTTGAATTTGCTATGCTGTATCCTGCTAGGTTGAGGGTCATGATGAACGGCAGGGCGAGAACTTTCAACGATCCAAAAGCGTTAAAAAAGGCCCTTAAGGACTACAATAAACTAGACGCTCTGATACAGAGGCCCGAGGAACTAGCTGGCATGCCCGGAGGCGGCCTGGAGGAGCAGGATTGACATTTTATTGGTTTGACTCCCTTTTGTGTTTCCTATTAGCCGTTTGACATATGGTTCGCCACAACTAGAGTTCTGGGGGGGCACGATAATCCTTGCACCTGGGCGCCATTTGGGCGCGATGGCCATTATCTTATCATAATCAGACCAGCCTCCCCTCCACTGAGTAAGAGTCCCCCGGAATGGTGCAGTGACCCTTAGCTAAAATTACTCTGGAAGCCCCCCCCCCATTATTCCCTTCGCTTAAACGTTTTCCCCCTTATGTTACATATAGTGTCTGGACGGCTACGATTAATGGGACACTGAGCGTAGCTGGTGGTAACATCCGCCCCTGCGTGTTACCCACTGTTCTTTAAATGTTAGCATTGTTCGTTGTGTGTGTTATGACATCTGTAGGGGTCAATGTGAACATCCCTAGGGTGCGTTGTGTATCGTCCATGCTAAGTTGGGGTTTGCATGGCGTGGGAGGGTAGGGTTTTGGTTTTTCTTTTTCTACTCAGTGTGCATGTGTTACATTCAGGAAATCTGAGCTTTGGCACTCCCATGCAGGGAGGAAGGGGTGCAAACTGTTGAATCAGGCCTAATAGGCATGGCTGAGGCGAATGGAAATACATGGTAGCAGAGTCAGCCTTCTAACTTGGAATGTAAGGGGCCTCAACGATTTTAGAAAACTACGCAAAGTAGTAGCTTATCTTAAACGCCACAAAGTTGATGTATCGCTACTCCAGGAGACGCACATGCCCATGGACAGTAATATGCTTACGTGCAAGCGTTTACATGCCCATTTCCATGCTGTGGGGTTTACCACACACGCACAGGGGGTACTTACTTGGGTTAACCCGAAATCAGGGATCACACTGGAGGCTCTCGACACGGACCCGAACGGCAGATATGCCCTATCGAGATGTGTTGGGAAAGGTGTAGACGTGCTAGTAGTCAATGTATATGGTCCCAACTATCACGACCCCAATTTCTATTATGCATTACTCGAGTGCATGTGGAAAAGCTCCTCCATGCCACGGATATGGGGAGGATCTCAATTGAGTCCTCGATCCATCGCTAGACCGCTCTGGGGGCCCATCACGCCGCCCTTCATCAGCTACTACAGCCATAAGTAATATTGCTACTCAGTTAGATCTTCTAGATGTTTGGCGCGAGCGCTTCCCCAGCACGGGGGATTCACCCATTACTCAGCCCCGCATGATCTGCATACCAGGATCGACTACTGGCTCATTTCCAGATCGTTGTTCTCTCGGGTGCATGTATGCTCAATTCTAGCTCGATCTTTCTCCTATCACTCTCCGATATTGTTAGAACTGGAGGTTCTCCCGAGGAATCCTGCTCCCTTCACTTGGAGGTTCCCTCCATATTTTCTCCTTGACACGGTTTTCAAATCAGATCTAGCTGTTGCCATAGAGGAGTTCTTCAGGATAAATATAGGCACAGTCCAGCATTTCTCTACAATATGGGAAACCTTTAAAGTCTTTTTGAGAGGGGTTGCTATATCCAAGCATGCTGGTGTTCTCCGCTCAATTGGGAACCGTCCGTCAACCCTAGAGAAACAGTTGGCTAGCTTAGAGAATGAGTTCCTGAGTGGAGACGCTCCGAGGGCAGCAGAGGATCTTAAAAAAGTGATGGAGGAATACCATGAAACAGCTGATAGTGAGGTCAAGCATATGGGGAAATATGATGTTGCTAAAACGTATGGTGAAGGCGAGAGGCAGGGCTCAGTGCTGGCATCACTGCTGCGAAATTCTAGGGAAGCGGGCTCTGTGACTGAGCTATTGGGCGTTGAGGGTCGTGCTCTGAATGATCCAGCACAGATAGCTGGGAAATTTAGCCAATATTATGCGGAGCTATATCGCTCCAAGGTGGCAGTGGACGATTCACTAATAATGGATTACCTGGAACACATCAAGTTGCCATGGCTTACCAATGAGCACAGGGAACACTTAATGGGCCCACTAGATCCCAATGAAATACGCATCGCGCTCAACTCTATGCGTGACGGCAGAGCACCAGGACAGGACGGTCTCACGTTGACGTTTTACAAAGCGTTTATAGAGCTGCTCGTCCCGCACTTGATAACTCTGTTCGTGGAGATAGGGGAAAGTGGCATAATGCCCCCCTTGATGAGGGAGGCCTTAATTGTAACAATACTGAAACCAGGGAAGCCTCTGAACGAGTGCTCGTCTTACAGGCCACTGTCACTTTTAAATGTAGATACCAAAATATTTGCAAAAACTTGGGCAAACAGATTAGGTCCGCTAATGCCACACTTGGTCGGCCCGGAGCAGGCGGGCTTCGTACCGGGCGAACTTTGTCTTATAACTTGAGGACAGTCTTCAGGGTAATCCAGCATGTTAAGCCGGAAGTCAAGGCAGCCGCAGTCTTCCTAGATGCCGAAAAAGCTTTTGACTCCGTAGAATGGATCTTTATGAAAGCGGTGTTGAGACGATTCGGAGTGGGAGAGGTTTTCCTTAATCTAGTGTCAGTTCTTTACAACGTTCCAGCTGCCAGAGTCAGAATTGGAGACACGATTACTGAACCCATTGTGATCGCGAGGGACACTCGGCAGGGCTGCCCATTATCTCTGCTGCTGTATGCCCAAGTGGCAGAACCTCTGGCGGCCGCCCTACGGGAGTACCATGGTCATAGGGGGATCCGCTTTCCTAACTACAATCTCATCATATCGGCGTATGCAGATGACAAGTTACTATGCGTTTGCGACCCAGGGTCCAACTTAACCCCTGTATTGCGAGAAGTGACCCGCTATGGCGGAATTTCGGGTCTCCAAATTAATTGAGCAAAATCTATTATTTTTCCTCTGACTCCGGCCATGACCTCTATAGACTTGGAATTCCCCCTGAAGTAGACTTTGGATCCGGTGCGCTACTTTGGTATCCAGGTTCACACAGCTTCGGAGTTGGTTATTAGTGAGAATTACGGTAGAGCAGTGGCCAGACTGGAAGAGGATGTTGACCGTTGGATCTGTCTACCATTGTCATTGATGGGACGCATCTCACTCATGAAGATGGTTATACTGCCCAGATTCTTATTCTTGTTTCTCAACATCCCCATAGTCCTTCCGAAGCACGTTTGTTGCCATTCGCTCTCTCCTGGTGAGATTAGCCTGGGCAGGGAAACACACGCAAATCAAATGGGAAACCCTCACACTACCATACTCCATGGGCGATCCAGGAGCCCCAGATTTGGAATTGTACTATAGAGTAGCGCAGGCTTCCCAATCACATTATTGAGTACATGGCCCGCAGGATCTCCCGCATCTGCAGATAGAGCGTGTGGCGGTTGCCCCCTCTCCTCTTCCACTAATGCTGTTTCAGCCTCCCACGAGACGGTCCGGGATCCTGGATTCCATTAATTCTACTGGCCATGCCTGGCAGAACTTACTAAAACGACAGGCAGGTGCCCTTTTGTACTTCCCATTGACCCCTGTGGAGTGGTGTTACTGCCTCCTAGTCAGCGCCGAGAGGGAGGTTCTGCGGGCCTTGGCGTCGCTTGGTATTAATACAATAGGTGACTTATTCATTGAGAGCAGAGCCCGTAGGTGGGATGAGATTGAAACTGAAGGCCGGGTCAGCACACCGCTGACGCAGTTTCACCTTTATTGGGTGCGGCATGCAATGCGCAAGCTGCTTGGCGAGGATATGCAGGAGCCCCCAGAATTAGTTACTCTCTCTTTCCTTCTGCCCACTGCCTCCCCCAATAGGATGGTCTCCATTATGTATGACATGTCACTAGAACACAGAAGAGCACAATTCACCAAAGCTAGACTGGAGTGGCAGAACGATTTGGGGGTTGCCTTGGATGATGCCACCTGGCGTTATTGCTGCAAAGTCACACAACATATATCATTGAATGGGAGACACCGCCTTATTCATTTCGAATTTCTTAATAGAATTTATTACACCCCGGAGAGATTGCACCTTTATGGCCTACGGGAAACAACGAATTGTGAGCGCTGGGGAGGCGGGGTTCATGCATGTTGGCTGGTACTGCCCGGGAGTAGCAAAATTCTGGGGACAGATCTTCCAAACCCTAAACGACATCACAGGCCTCTCGCTCGCGCCTGAGCCCCTATTGGCCCTATTGGGATACACTAGCAAAGTACAGAAAGATGTTAGACGATTAATAGCAATGGGTCTGCTGCTGACAAAGCGTAGAGTTGCAATGTACTGGGCCCGGGGGCCGTCTGTGGCAGGCTGGTCCAAAGACATGTTATATTGCAATACGCAGTCAGAATTTTATAATGAATTATTACCCCCACAAAATGGTCCCAAAAGTTTTTGGGGCCTCTACCAGCAATATTTGATTGGTAAGGAAACTGGTGAAGCGGAAGGGAACGATGCTCACTGATATAGCTGGATGACTCCTGGAGGATACAGGATCTCTCTGTTGACTTTGTGTTGGGGGATGTATCTGCTACTTGGAGAGGCGTGTTCGTTAACCACTGTATGATACTGCCTGATTGCATGTAGCCATATGTTTGCAATGTATTGTTCTCTCTATTGTTCGAGCCTTGGATCAATGCGTCTGCCCTGAGTATATAATATATTCTGTTTATATTGCTGCATAATATGTGTTTTAATGTTCTAGCTACATGGCTAGTTAGCCCCTTGTACTATACAAGCTGTCCCTTCATCTCTGTACTAGATGGGTGTACTCGCCACTCCGCGAAGTAGGCTTGTCAAATACCATATGTCACTACTAGGCCTCATGCAGCTATGTATCTGTAACATGACACTGACCCTATTGTTTGCATCCTTGCTTTGCTTCTCTGCCTTGAGTATATGATGTAACCTGCTTATATTACGGCACACTGTGGGGCAGATTTACAAGCCCCTTGCGCCACTTCTGCGTCACTTTTAACATGGGAAAAGTGACGCAAAAGTGGCGCAAGGGGCTTGTAAATCTGCCCCTGTGTGTTTTAATGCTTTGATGTAAAATTATTAAATAAAATAGTTTTTTTTTTAAAAAGACACTGAGCCAGCGCTGGGCCTCCTGGGGGACATGGGACTTCCACACCATGGCTATGCTACGTTTGAATAAAACGAAGGCCAAATCGATGAATTGGTGCGTGTGCTTATCTCCTCTTGCATGGGATTGCAGACCTAGCAAGCAGGATTCGGGGTGGGCGCTAGAGTGTGTTCTGACAACTCAACCACTGTAGAGGTAACCGACAGCCAAACTGGTTGCAACACCGCACAGGACCATACCATGTAAAAACAATTGCCATTCTGTAGCTTACATCTAGGGCATTCCGGGGAGAGTGCCGGGAACATGCACTGGATACACTGTGGGGAGAGATAATTATGGTGTATGTGTTTCAACTGAAAATAGCGGAACCGGTGGTTACGAGAAATCCCCTTCACTAGTTGTAAAGCGTAAACCCATGCCACATCTGATAATGGCTACTGTAACATCCCTTCCCACTTAGCACGTGCCTTCGTGGCATGGTCATGAGATGGAGTATTGAGGGAATTGTAAAGTGCCGTAACAGCATGACGCGTGCCAGTGGCTGTCATTAGCATGTGCAGGATGGCTGAGGTAGAGGGCTTTTCATCCCTGTTATTCCATGTCTTGTGTAGAGCATGTTATGTTATGTTATGTTATAGGCATTTATAAAGCGCAAACGGTTACCCAAAGGTGTCCTGGCGCTAGCTGCTCTCAATCTGGGCACTTGGGTGAAAGGCATCTCTACAAATTAAAGAGCCATGTCTTCAGTTCCTTCCTGAAGGTCAGAATATTAGTGGTATTTCTCAAATAGAAAGGGAGATCATTCCAGGCCTTAGCAGCACCGGCAATAAAACTTCTCCCGCCCCAAGAGGCTTTTTTATGGGTGGTACTGATACCAACTTAGCACCAAGGGAGCGAAGAGTTCTTTTGGGTTGGTACCAATGTAGATGCTGTTTAAGGTAGTCTGGACCTGTGCCTTGCAGTGCCTTATGCACAGTGCATAGAGCTTTAAAACGTACCCTCTTCCTGACAGGCAGCCAATGGAGTTTTTTGATTTCCTTGGAAATTGGTGTAAATTTTGGGGTACCGGTGAGTAGTCTTGCTGCCGCATTTTGCAACAATTGGAGTTTATTCAGGAAACGTTCTTGAATGTTTAGATAGAGACCATTGCAGTAGTCCAGCCTAGACATGATAAGTGCTGTGACAACTGTCTGTCGACTGTCCACTGGCAGGAAGTGTAGTATTTTCTTAATCATTTTAAGGGTATAGAAGACGGCTGAGGCTACTGCATTAATCTGGTCACCAAAATTGAGCTTGTCGTCAATTATCACGCCTAAATTTTTTACCTTCCTAGTGGGTGTAGGGAGAATACCCAATACATCCGGCCACCAACTAGGGGTCCAGAAGTTGGGCTCATTTCCAAATAAAATGACCTCAGTCTTGCCTGAGTTCAGTTTTAGACAGTTTTGTGACATCCACCTCCCGACTGCCTCCATACAGTCATGGAACTGAATGTCTATTCCTGCTCCCTGTCCTGGTCGCAGAGCCACCACAATTTGTGTATCGTCAGCGTAGGAAGTAAGGTCAAAGCCAAAGGAGCCAATTTGGGAGGCCAGGGATGAGACATATACATTAAAAAGAGTTGGACTAAGGGAAGATCCCTGTGGTACTCCGCAAGGCAGGGAGAACGGTTTAGACTCAAATTCATCCAGTGCCACAATTTGAGATCTGCCAGTTAAGAAGGACTTCAGTAACTTCCATGCCTTACCCTGGATCCCACATGCTAATAATCGGTTCATCAATAGATCATGATGGACCGTATCAAAGGCCGCTGACAAGTCCAACATAATCAGGGCGGCCTTGCCTCCCCGATCCAAAACTTCTCTAATCTCTTCAGTAGATTTAATGAGGGCAGACTCAGTGCTATGTCCTTCTCTGAACCCATATTGGGTAGGATCCAAGACTTGGGTTTCCCCTAGGAAGGCACTGAGTTGCACATTCATTGATTTCTCGACCAATTTGGCTGGTAATGGGAGACGTGAGATTGGACGGAAGTTGTTGGGGTCTTTAGGATCGAGGTTAGGCTTTTTTAGCAGTGGCAGTATTGAGGCAATCTTCCAGAGTTTAGGGAAATACCCTGCATCAAACATTGAGTTGAACAGGGAAGTAAGTACAGGGGCAATAAGTCCCGAAGCACCCTTAATCACCGAGACTGGACAGGGATCATAGGGGAGCCTGACCTTGCTGCCAATAAGAGCATCTCTATATCGATAGCAGATAGTGGCTCAAATTTATCAAAGACAGCCGGGGGTCTACAGCTGAGCTCCTTCCTTCCGAAGGCGTTATGGTTCCTATAGTACTTGGGTGGTGAAAAGTCGAAAAAATGACCTCCACCTTATTTAAAAAGAACCTGGCAATGTTCTCACATAGTTCCTGGCTCGTCTGGATTTTTGCAGGACGGGGGAGGCCAGATTAGAGACTGTTTTAAAAGTTCTTTAACCGAGTTTTTTGCAAGCGTAATTCGGTTTGTAAAGAACTCTTTTTTGCATTAAATATCATTAATTTATAAATGGCAAGACTTTTTTTATAAAGCTTTTTCTCCGCTTCCTTGTATTCTTTCCTCCAATTCCGCTCAAGGAATTTACAGTTAAGTTTCTGTTTCCTTAGATCCTCCGTATACCAGGGGGCCGTTGGTTGAGATCTTTTGGGTGACAAAACTTTTTCTGGGGCTAATTTATTACAGGCTGTTTCTATCCACTTGGTGTAGTGCATAGTGGCCTCCTCTATACCTATAGGTAACTGATCCACAGTTGATGTAAGCGCATCTTTTAATGCCGTACCCTCAATTTTATTCCAAGCCCTGCTTTTTATTAGGCTCTTCGGCCCCTTATTGCCCGCACAGTGCGCCGGGAGGGCCAACTCAAATTGCACAGCAGAGTGGTCGGTCCAGGTGAGAGGCAGTAGCCCCGAGAAGCGGAGTTGTGGGTGGTTGGAAAAAATTCCATCAAGAGTGTGTCCTGCCATATGTGTAGGGCCTATCACCTGTTGACTGAGGTCGGCGCTTTTCATCATATCTGTGAGTGCCATCGTTTCTGATTCCAAAGGAGCTTCCAGATGGTAGTTAAAGTCTCCCAAGATAGTAAAGGTGCCAGTGCAGAGCCCCTCTTCCAAAAGATTACCAATAGATGTTAAAAAGGTATTCTTAGGACCAGGAGGTCTATATAATAAAATACCCTTAAATGTGTGGTGATTCGATACACTAAAACTAAAGGAGAGTGCCTCACAATCTGGATTTGAGGCTGTATGAAAACCAGCTTTTAATGAGTCGTGATAGATAATTGCTAATCCACCACCTCTCCTGATTGGCCTGTTTAGGGTATGACAAAGAAATCCTGGAGGGGTAGCTTTCACTAAATCTGGACCTGAGGCTGCATCTGTCCATGTTTCTGTGATAAAAGCCAACTCAAAATTTCCTTCCTCTATGAGAGTTGCACACTCTGTGCTATGTTTCACCAGTGATCTGGCGTTGAGCAGTATACATTTTATCACTCTTTTTTCTGGCTCCTGCCTCTTTAAGTTTTTGTTCTTGATGTCCTTTACTGACTGGTATATCAGTTTAGGTAACACCCCGTTGCAGTTGGGACAGGTGACTAAGGGAAAAGGGGGTCTGGTATTTAACACGAGACATACACAGCCGATGGTCTTACCAACCGGCTTCAAATCTAATAGTTGTAATCTCGAATAGTTTAAGTTAATCGTCTCACCCAAGTTAGGAAGAGCAGGGGTGCTGGCGCTGAGCGTGGTCCGAGCGCGGACGGGCGCAGACGGGCTTGCCTTAGGCGCGCCTTCGGCGCGCCAGCGCGCGCCCGCTGCGCGCGTCTGCTGCGCAGGCGCGTCAGCGCTCCCATTTGTACTGTCAGGGGAAAAGAACTAGCCCACTGACCCACAGTACCCTCAAAATGGCGGTTGCGCTCAGAAAATGCGGGAATCACAGATGCCCCAGAACTTCCCAAAGACCTCCCAACTGAAGCAGAAGCAAATTCACGAACACATACACCAGGTAAATGTTAAAAATTCATGACCATGTAAAATATAAAAACGCTCACTTTGTTAAAAAATGCAGAAGTGCAGTGCCTAAAATCAGAGCAGTGCAATGTGCAAATAAGCAAGAGAAGCGAGTATTGTCTCCCGGCTCAAGCCTCAGGAGAAAGCAGCGCTGCGCAGGCGCGTCAGCGCTCCCATTTGTACTGTCAGGGGAAAAGAACTAGCCCACTGACCCACAGTACCCTCAAAATGGCGGTTGCGCTCAGAAAATGCGGGAATCACAGATGCCCCAGAACTTCCCAAAGACCTCCCAACTGAAGCAGAAGCAAATTCACGAACACATACACCAGGTAAATGTTAAAAATTCATGACCATGTAAAATATAAAAACGCTCACTTTGTTAAAAAATGCAGAAGTGCAGTGCCTAAAATCAGAGCAGTGCAATGTGCAAATAAGCAAGAGAAGCGAGTATTGTCTCCCGGCTCAAGCCTCAGGAGAAAGCAGCGCTGCGCAGGCGCGTCAGCGCTCCCATTTGTACTGTCAGGGGAAAAGAACTAGCCCACTGACCCACAGTACCCTCAAAATGGCGGTTGCGCTCAGAAAATGCGGGAATCACAGATGCCCCAGAACTTCCCAAAGACCTCCCAACTGAAGCAGAAGCAAATTCACGAACACATACACCAGGTAAATGTTAAAAATTCATGACCATGTAAAATATAAAAACGCTCACTTTGTTAAAAAATGCAGAAGTGCAGTGCCTAAAATCAGAGCAGTGCAATGTGCAAATAAGCAAGAGAAGCGAGTATTGTCTCCCGGCTCAAGCCTCAGGAGAAAGCAGCGCTGCGCAGGCGCGTCAGCGCTCCCATTTGTACTGTCAGGGGAAAAGAACTAGCCCACTGACCCACAGTACCCTCAAAATGGCGGTTGCGCTCAGAAAATGCGGGAATCACAGATGCCCCAGAACTTCCCAAAGACCTCCCAACTGAAGCAGAAGCAAATTCACGAACACATACACCAGGTAAATGTTAAAAATTCATGACCATGTAAAATATAAAAACGCTCACTTTGTTAAAAAATGCAGAAGTGCAGTGCCTAAAATCAGAGCAGTGCAATGTGCAAATAAGCAAGAGAAGCGAGTATTGTCTCCCGGCTCAAGCCTCAGGAGAAAGCAGCGCTGCGCAGGCGCGTCAGCGCTCCCATTTGTACTGTCAGGGGAAAAGAACTAGCCCACTGACCCACAGTACCCTCAAAATGGCGGTTGCGCTCAGAAAATGCGGGAATCACAGATGCCCCAGAACTTCCCAAAGACCTCCCAACTGAAGCAGAAGCAAATTCACGAACACATACACCAGGTAAATGTTAAAAATTCATGACCATGTAAAATATAAAAACGCTCACTTTGTTAAAAAATGCAGAAGTGCAGTGCCTAAAATCAGAGCAGTGCAATGTGCAAATAAGCAAGAGAAGCGAGTATTGTCTCCCGGCTCAAGCCTCAGGAGAAAGCAGCGCTGCGCAGGCGCGTCAGCGCTCCCATTTGTACTGTCAGGGGAAAAGAACTAGCCCACTGACCCACAGTACCCTCAAAATGGCGGTTGCGCTCAGAAAATGCGGGAATCACAGATGCCCCAGAACTTCCCAAAGACCTCCCAACTGAAGCAGAAGCAAATTCACGAACACATACACCAGGTAAATGTTAAAAATTCATGACCATGTAAAATATAAAAACGCTCACTTTGTTAAAAAATGCAGAAGTGCAGTGCCTAAAATCAGAGCAGTGCAATGTGCAAATAAGCAAGAGAAGCGAGTATTGTCTCCCGGCTCAAGCCTCAGGAGAAAGCTGAACAGCATGAAAAGTTAAGAACTGCCCTGCACTCAACCCATAAGTGTCCACAACTTCCTGGAACACCATGGCAGTGCCCTCATTGTAGAGGTCACCTACTTGTGTAATCTCAGCATCATTCCACGAGGACAAATTAGTGAGTTGTGCTATGAGGCGCAGGTGCAGTAGTTCCCATATGGTAATCAATAGGGAGTATGGGAAATGGGGGCCCATGGTATGCACATCGCTGCGCCGAATCACTGACATAATATCGACAGACATATTATCGACCTACATTTTTTCGACACAAAATTATCGACAGCAATAATATCGACACTATATACTTATTTAAAAAAAAAAAATATTATCGAAACCATAATATCGTTCTTCAAAAATATCAACATCAAATATATCGTACACATTATTATCGTTTTAAAAAATATCGGACATTGTTTAAATACATACACAATGTCTAAAATATCGACCACAATCATATCGACAGCTAAAATATCGTTATTTTATAATTATCGACTATCCAAAACTTGAGCAAACATACAAAATTAAACACCATAAATATAAATAAATACCTAAACATACATTACATATCAAATTAAATTAAACACATATTTTTTTCAAATAATAAAAACATAACTAAAAAATAAATTATAAAATACACTATTAACAACATTTATACATATAAACTTTCATCATATAAAATCATTTTCTTGCATTTCATATATATTATAACACATAATACAATAATTCTAAAAGTAAGGAGGTAAAAAGAAATAACTGACTCTTAATTAGCGTTTACCATATAAGGAAAACAACTTCCAAATCAATTAAAACAATATAGATTAACCAATAGAAACACACAATATTAAAGCCTACCAATAAAATTAAACTAACAATTAAGTAAACCCTATATAAACCAACAAATCTTACTCTTATTTTCCACCTCAAACCAACAAGCCAAAGAAGGCGAAACTCTGCTGGTTTTCTACCTGAAGCAAGAACATCATCAAACCAAAACCTCTATAAATCTACTAAAAGTAAGTAAATTAGAATGTCCTAAATAACAGTTAAACTAATGTTCTCTAAATAATAACTTTCATACTCAAATAAGTAATTTATATCTTTGTTCTATTTTATATTTCCACTACAGACAACTCTAAACACATCAACAAAATTACAGAGGACACCCTAAAACCATCCACCTAATAAAGTAAGTATTGTTCAAAATGCATTTAATAAACCTGTAAAACACCCACCCAAACCCAAAATCCATCCAAACACCCACCCCACCCCATGTAAAATTATTGTAAAACAAATAATATCTGCTTTCATTTTTTTCAGAAAAACAAACTACTTAAGAAGATTCAACACGGAAAGAATAAAAATCATCATTTTCAAGCATCTAAATACGAACTTTGTAAGTATATTGTGAAAATTTTTTTTTAAAACATTAACATCTATAACAATAATTTTAATAATTCTTATATGCATTTATTATAGAATTTTCTACATCACAATGACAGAAGGCGCACAATTTATAACATCCCAAAAAGGAAAATTTTTATTATGTTACATGGGGTATGTCTACACCCAGGAGAAACAAACTGGCCTAAAAGTCAATTGGAAATGTTCTAAATATTATTCCAATAAATGTTATGGTCGTGCTACTACCAGAGAAACAACTGTAATGTACACCAGGGAACATAATCATCCTCCTAATATTACAGAAATTGAAGTTAGGGGTGCGCTTGAAAACATTAAAGAGGCTAGCACAAGCTCACAAAGACCTACCAGTGCAATTCTAAAAGAACAGCTGCCTAGAGTCCCCAAAGAAGCAACTGGACAAATGCCGTTCATTGCTTCATTAAAAAAAAACATAGCTCGCGCAAAAAGGGCTACAACAACTCCCACACCTACTCCTAAAGCTTTTGAGGAAGTGTTAATTCCCCCAGAACTAGCTATTACTTTCAATAAGGAACCCTTTATTCTCTATGATAATAAATGCAAAGAAAAGAGAATAATTATGTTTGGTACAGCAAACAATTTAGTAAAGCTTCAACAAGCTGAGATATGGATGATGGATGGGACTTTCACAATATGTCCCAAACCATTCTTCCAACTCTATACTATCCATGGCCTACATCAAAATTGTAACATTCCCTTTATTTACGCCTTGCTGCCTAACAAACACAATGCAACCTATGTAGAAATCCTAAATAAAATTAAACAAGAGACAAATAATTATTTTCCTCAGAAAATAATTATAGATTTTGAACAATCTATGATAAACGATATACTCAAAACATACCCACATACCTTAATTCAAGGGTGTTATTACCATTTTAATCAATGCCTATGGAGACACCTACAAAAATCTACACTCAGGGGCATATTCACAAGGACTTATCGCCGAGTTATCGGCACTTTAGCGCATCAAAAGTGGAGATAGATTTATCGCCCCATTTACAAGCGGGTGCAAACTGCAGACATCGCCAGTATTCCCGCGATAACTGCCCCAAAATTTATCCCCATGGGAGACACCGCCAACTAACCCTAATGAGATGCAGAGTAGGAGTTCCCGTGCAAAAACACACGAAAACACCACTACACCACTTTCACAACGAACTGCCAGATCTGCGATGCGAACCAAAAACAGGCAATAAGCTGCGGTACCAGCAGGGATTTAACACCTGCCTTCTGCTGGTGTTAATCAGGACGACTACCTGCAGTATGAAAGGGAGCCCAGGCCAGAGCCCCATCTGAAGACCTACAGATGCCATGGAGACAATGATCATGCAGCTCGGAGACCCAAGCGGGCCACAACACCCACCGCCACCACCCCCAGGCCCCCCCCGGACAAACACATACCGTGCACGACACAAGAGCCACAAAAAGCGCATGATGTCGCACAATGACAACAAGAAACACACATGTGTGGTCAGAAGAACGAGAAACAGCTTGATGTCAATCCATCGCCACTTGACCTCGTCCATTGACCTCCTGTGCTCTCCGACGGCATTCACCTTGTCCACGATGGACCGCCATATTCCATTTTTGGTGCCCAATGACACGTTGGAGGTGTTGAACAGTTCTTGATGGTGCTCCATCACCTCCGTGACCAGGATCCTATTCTCCCATGGACCGAATCGCCTCTTCCTCTTCTTCTTGTCCTTGCCCTTCCCTGTCCCCGAGGTCCCAGGCTGGTCGTCCGGGGTGCTTGTGGGGTTCCGCTCGTCCTCTGCGCCTGCTCCGGCTGCCTCCATGGTGCTTCGATGTTGGTTATTTTGTGTTTGTGGGTTTTTCTACTTTTGTAGTGATTTTCCCGCCTGCCGAATGAGTATTGCAGGCCTGGCGCTGCTTATCGCTGATTTCCTCATCGCGGTTTGGGCCATTGCATGTTTTTTCGCGTTGGGGTTTGTGTTTTTATCGCCGTCGCGGTGGTTGTATCGCGGACATTGTCCGCGTTTTCGGGAACCTATTGCATGGTACCGCCGTGTTGTGAATTCCACGTTAAGACGGGGTTATTTTCCCGCGATAGACTGCGATGTGTGAAGTTAACCTTTTTTGGAGATGTTTAGCGCACGTTCTTGTGAATATACCCCTCAGTGTAGAGTATGCAACTAACACAGCTTTTTCATACCAAATAAAAAAACTAAGGGGCATATTCTCAAGGAGCCATCGCCGAGTTAACGGCACTTTATCGCAGCCAAAGTTGCGATAAATGTATTGCCCCATTCACAAGCTGGTGTTAACAGCCCATAACACCAGTTTACTCGCGATAGCAGCCGCAAAAAACATCGCCACAGATGACCCCCGCAACTATCACTAATGAGATGCAGAGTAGGCGTTCCCTTGCAAAAAGCCCCGAAAACACCACTCCGCAACATTCTCAACGACCAGCCAGATCGGCGATAAGACCACAAAACAGGCGATAAGGCGCGTTAGCAGCAGGAAATTAACACCTGCTCTGACCTGGTGCAAAGTCGAACCACAGCCTGCACCACAAAATGGAGCCCAGCCCAGAGCCACACCTGAAGGGCAACAGCTGCCATGGAGCCACTGATCATGCAGCTCGGAGCCCCAACAGGGCCACAACATCCACCTCCACCACCCCCAGGACCCCCCCTCCCCGGCCCCCCCCAGGCCAAAGACATGCCACATCAACTACACAGAATCATGTACCAAATATTCCGCCTGATGTCGCACAATCACATTTGGTGACATGCATGTGTCGTCACAAAAATGAGCATCACACATTCACCTTCGATGTAACAAATGAAAATGTATTCAAAGAAACACAGAACAGAAATGAAGACACATGGCGGCTCCCCTCGGGACAATCCGTAGGTCACAGCCTGCAAGACAAAAATCATGATGAGAAGGTGTGTCTTGCGCACATCAAAGGACAGAGAGAGAGCGAAGGAGAGAGAGAGAGAAAGAGAGGGAGCGAGAGAAAGACTGACAGAGAGGGGGAGCGAGAGAAAGACAGACAGAGAGGGGGAGCGAGAGAAAGACGGACAGAGAGGGGGAGCGAGAGAAAGACGGACTGAGAGGGGAGCGAGACACAGATAACAGAAGAGATGGACAGGGAGAGAGAGTGCCGACAATGCGCACCCAGGCCACACTGCTCATCTGCTGCCACGGGTGTGTCTCCAACCACGTGCCGGTATGTAGTGCAGTTCACCAGGTCACACATCTGAAACAGATCTGTCATCTGAACTAGAGTCCAGACACATGAATGGCAAAGTACATACAATTGCACAAGACATCATTGCCTGTCCGCCCCTGCGCACCCAGGCAGATGTACCCCAGCCCCTCCCGACACCCAGCGGTGCATGCCCGCTCCTGCGCACCAAGGCCTCACTGCTCACCTTCCGCCCTTGGCGTGTAGCAATGAGGGCCCACCACGTGATGCTGCAAGCCACATGCCCGGGCCCCGCGGACATGGCACCCTCCACATCATGCAGCCCCGCTCCGCAGGCCACCAGGTCTCACGTATGATTCTGGGTCTTGATTTCGCCATGGCAGAGGACATACCAGTGCACCCGGCATCATCGCAGGCTGCACACCCGCTCAGCCCTTGAGGTGCCACTAACTCTGTGATCCGGGATGCGACACCACGTGGCGGTAGGCCCGCGCTGCCCGCTGGCTCTGGCCTACACTGCGGTCCAGCAGGGCACACAAATCCTGAGCAGTCCGGACGGCCGGGATGGGGCATCATCGCAGGCTGCACACCCGCTCAGCACTTAAGGTGCCCCTACCTCAGTGCACCCAAAGTCACCGTCCCGTGGCGGTGTGCCTGTGCCGGCCGCAATGTTTCCGGTGCCACCAAGTCTGTGTCCCAAAGTCATGGACCCTGTATGATTGGGTATCGTGTTGCGGACGCCATCATGTCACCTCCGGTCCTGGGGAATGTGATGTTGCAGGGCCCGAGGCCCTCATGCCTACATTAACACCACATGGATGCACCCAGATAGAGAGTGGAAATGGCGTTGAGCACGTGCGCCCGGCCCTTTTTATTGGCAGGGTCACATGTCCTGTGACGCGTGTGCTAGATGGGTGTGGTGTGGGTGTAAACCAGCCATGAGGGAGTGGCTGTGGCATGCTGACAACTAGACCTGTGAGCAGCAGATCACTACAGGAAAGACATGGGACATGTAGCGTTGCCGTCCCCCTGTGAGCGTAAGCGGAGTGGGCTGGCCTGGTGTATGCCAGTCCAGCGTAAGGGTTTGTAAATAACCCGGGGCCCTGGGCGTGGTTCCGTACTGGGCTGGACAAGGAAGTAACTCATGTGTGTGTCCCTGTTGTTGTGTCAGCGCCACCCGGACCGCATTGGGCAATGTGTCACCCAGTGACCCCTGTTCTACGACATGAGCCACATGGACGTAAGAGGAGTTCAGTGAGCCTACATTCATCCATACTTACACCCTTGAAAGACCATAGACATGGCACATCTGTGTGAATATGAATGTTTAATGCACATTCAGTGGAGTGTTGCATCTGGAGCAGTACAGGGCCATGCAAACCCCACATGACGATGGTGTCCCGTGGAGGGCCAGCCAGGGTCCTTCAGGGAATGACAAGTCCAAAGGAAGAGGAAGAGTTCAGTCCGCAGTCTGATTGCTGTGTGAATGGCGATCAAACAGCATATGGCAGTCCATGTCGAGGTCCAAGGTGAGTGTCGCAGAGTGCATCGGGGGACAGTGGAAGGTGATGATGCAGAGGGCAGTACCAAGCTGAAGCCGGACCTATGGATGAGATGCTTGCTGCTGCATCCTTCTTACCACGAGGGCAGAATCATCCGCTTCTTCGCTCTCTGCTGTTTCATGTGCCTCGCGTGTGGGTGGTGGTGTTCTGTCTCCAGCACTGTGTGGCAGTGACACATCAGTGGCCGGAGGTGGAAGGTCTGCCGCACTGTGTGGCACTGACACTTCACGGGGCGGAGATGTGGATGGAGTGGTGGCAGCAGCATGCATCCGCGCCAGGCCTTGTGGCAGCAATGCCATGAGGATGGTCCTGAGGTCATTGAGAAACCCAGCTACCTCTCGCTGGTGTGCAGCCGTGGCAGCTGCTTGTTCCACATTCGCCCACTCCATGGTCTCCATTAACCTCCGTATGTTTCCCAACTCCCGTGTGACATCGCTAGAGCCACTCTGACTGGACAGTTGTACTATTCTCTGAGTCAGGGCTCCAGCGATGTCAGCCATGGTCCGTTGGAGAGCATGGAGCAGACTGTGGGTGTCCGTTAGGGACCATGAGTGGTCCCTGATGGGACTTAGACACCCACGTATGGCATCTAGTTTGTCTGCCTTGCGGTCGAAGCCCACCCGCACCTGTTCAGCCAGATTCTCCTGGCACCCCAAAACACGGCATTGGAAGGCCATGTGTTCTTCGTGGGGGTCCTGGGAGGCAGCAGTGGTGGTGGGTGCTGCCTGCTGTGTGGTATGTGCATGGGGTGGGGTCTCCTCGTAGCAGCTGGGCTGCCCAGCTCCTGGAAGTGGGCTGCGTAGGCTGTCCACGAGCAGTTTGAGGGCATCAGAGTCGAAGCAGTGGTGGTCCTCTTCATTTCCAGAGAAGAGAGGGTCGGGCTGCTCTGCAGGAGGTGTTGATTCTCCCTCTGCAATGTGAAGGGGAGATGCAGTTTAACAATGTGTCCACATGTATGTTGTCGCATTGTACATGTTTTCATACAGACATCATGACTGGGTACATTGTGGCTGTTTGGGAGGAGCTGCCTATTTGATGGGGGACAGTGGACATTTCGACAACAGACTTGTGTGTGTTTGTACTTGTACATTATCAACTCACATTTCCCTGCAATGCCAAATGTGATTGGCCAGTGTCTGCACCCAAGCGGCACCAGTTGTGTCCTGTGTTCTGTTGTAGGTGTTTTGCGGATTGTGTCACATCGTTGTCAATGTAGATGTGCTCTGCATGTGATGTGTGTGTTGCATTTTGGGGGAGTCGCCCCTGCAGCTCAGATTTTGCTGCCCCTTATCCCTTTCATGAGGTGTGCCTTTGACTTCTGTGCTTGTACAGTGCTGACATGTTGCATACTTGGGTACATTGGTCTCTTGGTGGGAGTTGGTGGTCTGGGGCATGGTTTGTCCGGAGATGTGCTCAACTTAATTGTGCATATGTGCCATTGTGCCCATCTCCCCCGTCCCCCAGACCCTGGTCGTTACTCACCCTGTTGCTGTTGTGTCGGGTCCTGTTGAGCAGTGTCCGGGCCCCCAACTCCTGCCACCGTCTCACCACTGATGACTGTGGACACCATTTCCTCCGTGTCGTCCAGCTCCTCCTGTGGTGCTGGGCTAACACCTCCAGTCTGCATTGCTGCCTTCAGGTTGTTGGCGAGTTTCAGCTTGGTTTTGCGCTTGACATCATTCCAGCGTCTCTTGACCTCGTCCATTGTCCTCTTCAGCACTCCAACTGCATTCACCTTGTCCACGATGGACTGCCATAGTCCATTTTTTGTTGCCAATGACACAGTGGAGGTGACGAACAGTTGTTGATGGTGTTCTATCACCTCCGTTATCAGGATCTGTTTTCCTGCGGACTGAACCGCTTCTTCCTACTCTTCTTGTCCTTGCCCTTCCCTGACCCCGAAGTCCCAGGATGGTCCTCCGGGGGGGCTTGTGGGGTTCTGGTTCTCCTCCGTACTTGCTCCGACAACCTTCATTGTGCTTGGCTGTTGTTTGGCATTTGTTTGTCTGTTTTTTTCTACTTTTATGGTGATTGTTCCCGCCTGACGCGTGTGAATTGCAGGCCTGTAGCTGGTTTGCGCTGATTTTCGTATTGCGATTGGCCTCATCGCAGCTTTTTTGCGTTGGTGTTTCGCATTTGTGCGGCGTGGCGTTGATTTTAAATCGGTCAGTTGACGCGTTATCTGGAGACTATCGCATGGTACCGCCGTGTAGTGAATACTTAGTTAACACGGCGTAAATTTCCTGCAATAGACTGTGATGTTGAAGATTGCGTTAAGTTACTTTTGCAATGGTTATCACACGTTCTTGAGAATATGCCCCTCATTGCATTAGCCTATGTACCAGTAACAGATGTTGCTGAACATTACAACCTTCTCCTAGAAAGCCCTTTTACCAACAACATGAGCAACAATTAAGTCCCTTCCTGGACTACTTCGAAGACACCTGGGTGGGAAGACTACATAGATCAGGCCATAGGAGACAACCCAAATTTCAAATTCCCTGGTGGAACGTCTATATTAGCACACTTAACCAACAAGCCAAAACCAATAACGCTGTTGAAGGATGGCATAATGCCTTCCAACAAACCACAGGAAGAGTCACACCTACACTACACAAACTAATAACGTCCCTACAAAAAGAACAAAGCTATCAGCAACTCCGAATGGAGCAATCTGTCACTCAACTCAAACCAAAAATCTCTAAACAAACTAAGCAAATGTACCAATACCTTCAACAGCAAGTTAAACTATACCCTAGTACAAGAGGCCTAGAATACCTAGGAATGATCGCCAAAAGCCTACTTTAAAATGTCCATACAAATTAAATGCATAATACTTTTCCTTTACTTCATAGCCTTACATAAAAAAATATATTTATTACCTCACAATTATAATTACTGTGTGTAATATATTTTTAAAACTAAAAAATAATATATTTACACACATTAATTATATATGTGAGAAAATAAAACACAACAACAATAAAACATAACATTATTTCCCTCCCACAATTAAATAATTTTCAAAAACTTACTGTGTCCGTTGTTGTAGATTCAAAATGCCACATCTTTTAAAATAATCCAGTTAGGTTTGAATAAAATATCCATAAAGAATTTCCCCCAAAAAATGCAATAATACAGCTGTACCAAAAATTAAATCCTCCATCGATAAATCTACAATCCGGAAACCATCAAAAACCCCAAAATTATTTTAAAATAAGAAACGCTCCATGAAACCCGAAAAATTAAGTAAGTGTAAAAAAAATATTAGTTAGTAAAACTAATATACACTTCCTTAATTAAAAAAACGCAATCTTCCAGCACCCGCAGCTTCTTTAGATTAAAACCTAGAAAATAAAAGCACAAACATTCCCAACCACACATAATTCACTTAATTACATTATTACTAAATTGTACTATAAAAATAAACACATTAAACACTCTATTTTTACATTTCTAACTAGGCCTCAATTACGTGAAACTAGATAAACAGTCGATACCTAACTATCGCATCTAAAACCTCATAACATCACTAACAAATCTCTAAATATACTAAATAGACTCTAACTACCTTCAAAATAACTTTAAAATATAGTTAAAATAAAGAAAATAAATCTTACCTTGCTCGATATGAAGCAGCTTCCAACCGTGAGCTTCTCCCTTCCAAATGACCCAAAACAACAGCGAGCGGTTACAAAATACAAGGCCCAAACAAATATGGCAGCTTTAAACATAGTAAATTAAACCTTTTTAATTATTAAAAAGTTTATTTCATGTATTAAAAATGTTATTATATTTAATTTAAATACTACAAATAACATGTTATTTTTTTAAATGCATTACATTACTTTGAAACTTTGTAAAATTATAATAATAAATAGTATAACACATATAATATTTAATATTATAATTCCATAAAATGAAAACTAACAATAAACAATATATTAAACATTGTACTATTTTGTTATGTTATTATAAAAATACACATTGTTAAAAGAAATTACAATATAAAACATATGTAATAATTATTAATATTAATATATTATATATTAATATTATTAATTAAAATGTATTATATTATTGTATAAAAATAAACTATGTTTATATTTCTCAATTTTATTAAAAATGTTTAAACTTTCATTTATTAAAATATTACCAGTATATGTGATAATGTAAAAATTGTTAATAATACAAAACAATTATTAACAATATTTTCTAAAATGATATTATATTTTAAAATGTATGCAAAGTATTGTAAATGTACAGTATCTATAATCACATTTTTTTTACAAATATGTTAAAAAATCAAGTCATGTATTAAAATATGTGTTTTTCGTTATTGTACCAAAATTATAAAAAAACAATACTGTTATATTATTTCTACAATAAAGAATATTTCTTATATTGTCATAATTTTTTTATATGTAATAAAACATTATGGGCCCGATTCACAGAACTAACTTAAGACAAAATCCTAAACTTACTACCATTTTGGTATTTACAGAAGGCACTTACTCATTTTGGTATTCACAGAAGGCACTTACTTACTCATTTTGAGTAACTTACTCATTTTGAGTAACTTTCACATTTTGTGTAACTTACTCATTTTGGTATTCACAGAAGGCACTTACTCATTGATGAGTAAGTGCCTTCTGTGAATACCAAAATGAGTAAGTTACACAAAATGAGTAAGTTACACAAAATGAGTAAGTTACTCATTTTAGTATTCACAGAAGGCACTTCCTCATTTATGAGTAAGTGCCTTCTGTGAATACCAAAATGAGTAAGTTACACAAAATGAGTAAGTTACACAAAATGAGTAAGTTACTCAAAATGAGTAAGTAAGTGCCTTCTGTGAATACCAAAATGGTAGTAAGTTTAGGATTTTGTCTTAAGTTAGTTCTGTGAATCGGGCCCTATATTTACATTTACATACTACGTTTACTTCATAATAAATATGTTACAAAATTAATATGTCTAATTTATTGTCTACCATTTTATATTTTAAAAGTCAATGTTTTATTTTACATATATTTATATAAATTACACTGTATTAAATAATATGTTATAATGTATATTTAATATTTATTAATTTCCTGCACAACTATTTTTTATTTATATGTTTATACTAATTTAAACTGTATAAATATGTTTATAAAATATTATAACTATAATTGTTCCTAAATTACTCTTACAACTCCACTTTACATAAATACAATATACATACTAAACACTAAGGGGCCGATTCCGATCTCGGCCGGAAGCTCACCGAACGGGATTTGCCCGGGAAAGATACGAGCCGTGCGCGTTTTTACCCACCGACTCGTACAGCTATCCGAACGAGCTAGTACGATGCAAATGTACGCGTTGATTCCGACCGACTCGTTTCCGGGTCTGAACCGCTCCGACCGACCCGTACGGACACGACTCGCACCACGCAATGGAGACGTTACCCGACCGAGCAAGTACGATGCGCGCTTCGAACAGCCCGACCGACTCGTACCGTCCGGCTCCAAAGAACTGTTGGAGCCGGACTTCGGGGGTCCGTGTCGGACCCCCCTTCACCCGTAGCCTTGCGAGTCGCACACAGGGGGACCCATGGGTCCCCCTACACATGCATGTACGGTGCGGGTTGCACCGATGCGTACCCGTTGTAGGGGGCGCCCTTGTTCGCGACGTACCCATTCAGTCAATGGGAGCCCGTGTACGCGTCGTACGACCGGCTCCCATTGACTTCTATGGGAATCCGACCGAATCAAGTCTGGCAGCATACGGCCGCATCGTACTCGTTCGGTCGGACTGCAGGAGTCAGGTTCGGTTGGAAATCTCTCCGGGTCCGGCTCGGTCGGAGAGATTTCCGTCCCAGATCGGAATCGGCCCCTAAGTTTAATTAAATCACTATTCCCACTCCAGTCAGTATTAAATTGGGGGTAGGTGCTGCACACTAAACTTAATTAATTTACTATTCCCACTCCAGTCACTATAAAATGTTGGTAGTTGCTGGACACTAAACTTAATTAATTTACTATTCCCACTCCAGTCAGTATTAAATTATTATAGGTGCTGGACACTAAACTTAATTAAATTACTATTCCCACTCCAGTCAGGATTAAATTGGGGTAGGTGCTGGACACTAAACTTAATTAATTTACTATTCCCACTCCAGTCAGGATTAAATTGGGGTAGGTGCTGGACACTAAACTTAATTAATTTACTATTCCCACTCCAGTTAGCATTAAATTGATGTAGGTGCTGGACACTAAACTTAATTAATTTACTATTCCCACTCCAGTCAGTATTAAATTGGGGTAGATGCTGGACACTAAACTTAATTAATTTACTATTCCCACTCCACTCATTATTAAATTGGGGTAGGTGCTGGACACTAAACTTAATTAATTTACTATTCCGACTCCAGTCAATATTAAATTGGGATAGGTGCTGGACACTAAACTTAATTAATTTACTATTCCCACTCCAGTCAGTATTAAATTGGGGTAGGTGCTGGACACTAAACTTAATTAATGTACTATTCCCACTCCAGTCAGTATTAAATTGTTATAGGTGGTGGACATTAAACTTAATTAATTTACTATTCCCACTCCAGTCAGTATTAAATTGGGATAGGTGCTGGACACTAAACTTAATTAATTTACTATTCCCACTCCAGACAGTATTAAATTGGGGTAGGTGCTGGACACTAAACTTAATTAATTTGCTATTCCCACTCCCGTCAGGATTAAATTGGGGTAGGTGCTGGACACTAAACTTAATTAATTTACTATTCCCACTCCAGTCAGTATTAAATTGTTATAGGTGGTGGACATTAAACTTAATTAATTTACTATTCCCACTCCAGTCATTATTAAATTGGGGTAGGTGCTGGACACTAAACTTAATTAATTTACTATTCTCACTCCACTCAGTATTCAATTAGGGTAGGTGCTTAACACTAAAATTAATTAATTTACTATTCCCACTTCAGTAAGGATTAAATTGGTGTAGGTGCTGGACACTAAACTTAATTAATTTACTATTCCCACTCCAGTCAATATTAAATTGGGATAGGTGCTGGACACTAAACTTAATTGATTTACTATTCCCACTCCAGTCAGTATTAAATTGGGGTAGGTGCTGGACACTAAACTTAATTAATTTACTATTCCCACTCCAGTCAGTATTACATTGTTATAGGTGGTGGACATTAAACTTAATTTACTATTCCCACTCCAGTCAGTATTAAATTGGGATAGGTGCTGGACACTAAACTTAATTAATTTACTATTCCCACTCCAGACAGTATTAAATTGGGGTAGGTGCTGGACACTAAAGTTAATTAATTTACTATTCCCACTCCAGTCATGATTAAATTGGGGTTAGGTGCTAGACACTAAACTTAATTAATTTGCTATTCCCACTCCAGTCAGTATTATATTGGGGTAGGTGCTGGACACTATACTTAATTAATTTACTATTCCCACTCCAGTCAGAATTAAAATGGGGTAGGTGCTGGACATTAAACTTAATTAATTTACTATTCCCACTCCAGACAGTATTACATTGGGGTAGGTGCTGGACACTAAACTTAATTAATTTACTATTCCCACTCCAGTCATTATTAAATTGGGGTAGGTGCTGGACACTAAACTTAATTAATTTACTATTCCCACTCCACTCAGTATTAAATTGGGGTAGTTGCTGAACACTAAAAATAATTAATTTACTATTCCCATTACAGTAAGGATTAAATTGGAGTAGGTGCTGGACACTAAACTTAATTATTTTACTATTCCCACTCCAGTCAATATTAAATTGGGGTAGGTGCTGGACACTAAACTTAATTAATTTACTATTCCCACTCCAGTCAGTATTAAATTGGCATAGGTACTGAACACTAAACTTAATTAATTTACTATTCTCACTCCAGTCAGTATTAAATTGGGGTAGGTGCTGGACATTAAACTTAATTAATTTACTATTCCCACTCCAGTCAGTATTAAATTGGGATAGGTGCTGGACACTAAACTTAATTAATTTACTATTCCCACTCCAGTCAGTATTAAATTGTTATAGGTGGTGGACATTAAACTTAATTAATTTACTATTCCCACTGCAGACAGTATTAAATTAGGGTAGGTGCTGGACACTAAAGTTAATTAATTTACTATTCCCACTCCAGTCTGGATTAAATTGGGGTAGGTGCTGTACACTAAACTTAATTAATTAACTATTCCCACTCCAGTTAGTATTAAATTAGGTAGGTGTGTGAAACTAAATTTAATTAACTTACTATTCACACTACAATAAATATAAAATTAATATAAATACTAAACTATAAACTTAATTATTTGAATAATAACACTACAAACACTATTAAATTACAAAACTTGCTGGAAAATAAACATATCTTAGAATAAATTACTTAATTTTAAATTACTTCCCTCATTTAACAACTATAAAATACACAAACCACTCCTAACTGAGGGGCCTATTTCGATGGCGGGTGGATCGCCCCTGCCGGGCCGGCGGTAGCCACCTCCGGGAAGACCGTCCGCCGTTTTTCCGCCGGTCGACTCGTCGACCGGGCGGAAAACGTGCACAATATGGTGGCGGTGTCTGCAAGACACCGCCATCCATATTGTAATGCAGGCAGAGATGTGCCTTTCCATGGTGGCGTTGCCGCCATGGAAAGGCATACGGTCTTTGGTAATGGGGGCCGTTGCGGGCCCCCGGGGGCTTGGGGGGTGCACTTGGGGGGTACCAATATGGTACCCCCCTACATTGGCATGCACAGGGTGGCAGGCACCGCGCGGTGCCTGTCACGTTGTGCATGCCAATGCACAACATGCTTTTTTTACATTGCGGCGGGTGCTGCTCACTGCACCGCCCACCGCAATGTAAATGATGCGGGATGCCACCGCCACTGTGGCGGTGGCATCCTAATTGACATGGCGGGACCACCACACCTCTTGCGGGTGGTCCCGTTTGCCATTGCGGTGGCGGGCGGACTTTGTCCACCCGCCATCGTAATGATGCCCTAATATTTTATCAAACTTTTTATATATATATTACTAATATTTATTTTTTCAAATTATAATGTATATTTTTTT
The DNA here is from genome assembly GCA_963921515.1 of Calotriton arnoldi. Lineage (NCBI taxonomy): Eukaryota > Metazoa > Chordata > Amphibia > Caudata > Salamandridae > Calotriton > Calotriton arnoldi. The sequence continues at coordinate 949,177 of CAWUFW010005520.1, read as the reverse complement.
AATTTACATTTTTTTAATCACTCCCCACCCTTATTCTCTATAAAAACCAAACAGCTCTAAAAATTTATTTTATTATAAAAATGTAAAATAAAATGTAATTAAACATTTTAATTAAATACATCAATTTTTAAATTGAGCAAAATATTATTATTATATATATATTTTTTAAACACTCCCCACCCTTATCCACTATAAAACAAACATCCCACTCCTAAAAACATATATTGAAATTCGAAAATATATTTTCAAAATTAATTTTAAAATTTATAAAATAATATTAAATATTTTATAAAATTTTATTTTAACATGACACACCCTTCTCCCCTATAAACGCAACTTCTCATTAAAATTATATTTTAAATTTTAAATTTATGTATAAATATTTAATTTATTTATCAATTTTTATTATATTTTTAAACATTATTTAACAGCACTCCCCACCCTTATCCACTATAAACACAACATGCCACTCATAAAATATTATTTATAAAATGTTATGTTTTTTTCTATTTTAAAAATGTATACTTTATCAATTTATAATATATGTTTTCAATTTATTTTTATAAAACACTACCCACCCTCATCCCCTGTAAACCCAACATCCCCCTCCTAAAATTATATTTCTAAATTCAAAATTTGAATTTCAAATTTAAATTTATAAATTTTAAATTATTAATATATTTTTAAAAATATCTTTAAAACACTCCCCATCCTTATTCCCTATAAACCCAACATCCCGCTCCTAAAAAAATATTTTTAAATTAAAAATTTTAATTTCAAATTTAAATTTATAAACTTTAAGGGGGTCATTACGATGGCGGGCGGAAGCACAACCGCCGTGCTGGCGGATGCAAAAACCACCAGTTACCGCCGGCACGCAGCAGTCCACACGCCCGCCCAATTACGATGCGAAAAGTAGGCCAAACACCGCCGGCAAGCCAGCAACACCGTCCGCCATCAAAGTGCGCCCGTACACGTAGCGGCGCAGCCTAACTGACACACACCGTCCGACGAAAACACGTCCCGCCCGGCGCATAAATTACGATGCCGCAAACAAACGGCTCCCACGGCCAAGAGATACCGTACGACAAACCGAAGCGGTAACACGGACGCCGAGCACGGACAACGAAGAAGCGGCTCCCCGAGCATGAATCCAGCACTGCAGGCCCTCCCCATGCTCTTGCTGATGCACCACCAAGGACGCAACGTACCGCGGAGACGCAGGTAGGCACACACACAACAAGTGCACGCAAACAGCGCACACAGTGCAAGGGCGGAAAAAGCGGACAACCCCCCCAGCGCGTGTACACTACACATCCACCATTGCATCCACATATGACACACAGGCCAAATCGTAACATCGCGTAACACATGTGTACACACCACCTGGGACTAGGAACCAACGACCCCGTCACGGCCCCAAAGCGGCGATGACGCCGCCACACATGCGCACAACGCAGAGGCCAACCGCAGCGCCATGCATGCGTCGCACACAGACACAGGGACACAACCAAGCAGCACACACATCAGCCCCACCCCGAACGCACATGACACGTGACAGGCCTGCTACAGACATGTCCCCAACGCCCAATTCACGGACAACACCCAACGCCACACAACCGACGCACACATGTCAGTGAAGTCACGCAACAGCAGGACACACCCCAGTGTAACAAACATGGCGAAGCACACAGCGGCGGCAAAACCAACTAGGAGAAGCAGGGCCCCTTCGGGAAGAGGAACGCCAGTACCACACTGAAACACCCATACCACCCTGCACATATGAACAAGACATATAAAACGGAACACCAAAGAGCCCGGGGACCGACAACAGGTGGCCCAAGAATAACATTCACACACAAGGCCCAACGCAGAGCGGAAAGGCAGCCTGCCGCCCACACAAGGGAGAGCAGACAGCACTGAATGACCTTCCATTCCAACTCCGAAACCACAGCCCTACGAAAGAAGCCGGTGAATACAGCCATTGTCCAAGAAAAGACCAACACAGGCATGCCGAGGAGACCGACCACAGGGCAGATAGCGCATATCACAGAAGCACACAACGGACGGGGAAGAAAGAAGAAAACACTCCCCCATGTCGGCCACATGCAAGTTAATTGGAAGGAGTCACACATCACTGACCTTGAACTGTCTGAGAAGCATGTGGGATGAGGGCCCGTGTCCTCCAAACAAGCCAACAGAACACAAGTCCTGTCCCCCTACGACTACACAGAGCTCACAGCAACCTCGGAGCGTGCACATTGCAGACTGCACACACAGCCGGAGCACGCCACCACAACGCACCGCTGCGAAATGGCAACCGCAACACACCTACCCAACTACGCCGGACAGCTCAAGCTGTACAAAACCAACCTGATACATATATTGGGATGCGATCTCCTGTCCCTGCTGAACGTAAGTTACCGACTGACTTACCGCATCACATTGTTCAGCTGCGTCATGCCCGTCTTCTACTGTCGGAGGTGTCCCTACCAGCATCCCGTGGAGATATGCCTCTCCAACCCGGCATGTCTAAAGGCGGACCTGCTACCACTACTCCTCCCTCTGGACGCACACGACAGGGCCTGCTCTGCCTATGGGGGCATGGCGTATGTGGCCAACATCGCACCCGCACTGAAATGGGACCACTGTGCCTCCACACGACGGATCATCGAGAACAGCTACATCGAATGTCACCCAGCATGCCCCATCATGGTCCTCCAAGGGACAACTTACGAACAACACCTTGACAGCCACCATCCGCTACATTGGCTGGCAAACATGTACACCACCAATGACATGGAAGCCCTGCTGGACGGCATCGCATACCTGACAACCTGTAAATTCGTCGGACCACAACGCAGGTTCCCCGATTGACCTATGATGTCCAACCCCGCACCCATGCTTAGCTTCCGCACGGACTGGCCAGTCACCACCACAACAGCCATACCAAACGACCGGCAACTGTTACCACACCATCAACGACATCGCCATGACATCGGATATGACCGGGACATGCACACTGTTCCCCATCACATCCAGGAACACCGCATGCATCGTGGGAGGCAGTGGCATGGGGTCTGTGTATCGCACCCACATGGACGGAACTGCACGAACAACCAGGACACGACATGGATCCAGCGCCCATGGACACACACACCGCTCAGTGGACATGAATAGGTCGCCTGGAGTCTGTGGGTGCTGCACCCCTCCCACCCCCGCCCCGGGAATCCCATACCAGGACCTTTGCATGGACAACAAGTGCATACAACAACAACACGACCCCAGTGACTGTGACATGTCCAGTAACCACCACATTGCAACAACAAGTGGCACGCCGCTGCATGCACGCAAGCACATGCCCTGATGTCATCTCACATGCACGCGTGCATGAGGAACAACCGCAGCAAACCTGTCACATGGAACTGAGATGGACTGTGCCCATGATGCCAAGCGGTCTGGTAGGCTACATGTATACCGTCTGTGTCAAAGTCCGCAGCTCCGCAGCTATACGTAAATGTACATTAGCACAGCCTTGGCCAAGCAGATGTAACTCTGAAGCCCACATCCCACATGCAACAGCCAATCACATGTAACCCCACACCCTATCCCATTTGCAATCATGCTCAGTATATCCTCAACATGTATTCCGCTGCCAGTAGTGTCCACTATACTGCATCACAGAGGACAGAAGACTCAATATAATGTTTGAAACCAAAACTGTCTCCGCTGACTCATTTCACAAGTACGAATGAGAGAGGATGAGAGTATGTGAAGTACACGGCAGTCGTGACATGACCATGTAGTCCACTGGTATTGGATGTCAACGCAAATGAGTAGCACAACTGTGGAAGACACACATGTGTCGTGTGAAGTCGTATGGACGCAGTGCTCAGGTGGGTGGGTGTGACGGGTAGATGCGCACATGCCAAGTTGGAGCACGCCGTGTCGGGAGGGGTCATGAACAGTACACCACCGCTTCCCTGGGCATTGTGAGAGGACACCTGTCGGGGGGGAGTGAACACGTGTGTGCACAGCAGCCGGGCACACGTACAAAGCGGTACCAGGCGCACCTCAGCCCACCCTCTGTGGACAAGCTGGATCCTGTTGTGCGCCCGCCATGCCCCTTGACAAGGCACACACAGCCCCAGTCGACCAGGTGTAACCCCAACATAGTCAATCCGCACAGGCGATACAGGGCACGGGATGGCAGTGGAGCATGGTGTGTGAGAGGTCTCCTCGCGCTCCTCCTGGTCATATCACGCAGGCAATAGAACCTCAATGTCTAGCATGGCACAAGTCAAATGGAAGTGTAGGGGGACGCACCACAGCACGAGCAGCACTGACGTCAAGGGAGGTGGCTCGCACCATCCCATCCATTGCCCATTATACCAACCACGCCACATGCCATTGCGACTAAGTGCAAGCGCGTGCGCCACCACCCCCGAGCCCTCCCCAGAGAGGCCAAAGAGTGAATGTGTGGGCCATCAGTCACAGACGGACGCGGCATGGCCGCAAGGGCAGCCACAGCCACTGGGTGTCGCAGGTGGCGGATCCGGAAGGCGAAGACTGTGATGCATAGTCCATGCAGGCCGGGTCTCCATTTGGGGCACCACGCAGGTGGACGGCGTCCCGCAACACATCATACCCTGAGACAGCCCACTCGTGCAACTGGACCCACACATACACTCCTTGCCCTCTCTGGTGCGAGCTTGGGACTGCCTGTGCAAGCGCTAGCCTCGCAGGTGCACATGCATATTGGGGGAGCGAGGGGAGGACATGAGGGCTGGGGCGAAGATGACTGTATCACTGTCAGTGAGTACAAGGGATGACCCAGATGTGGAAAGGAAGAGACGTGTCCCGTGTGTACTGCAACTAGTCGCCAATCCAACTACCCCCATGTCCGGAATGTAAGCCCGCACCTAGGCCCGCCCATCCGCCACATCGAATATACCACCAGCACGACAACCTTCCCATTCGAAACACTGACTGGGGGTGGCGACCAGTGAACAATCATGTGTAGCCTACCCACACGTACATGTGGGCCCTCCATGATCCATGTCACCTGCGGCAAAGTCATGACATGCGCAATGAGGGAAGTGAGGAGAGCTGTCCGCCCCACGCACAGAAGGTGCATCAGCTCCACAGACCCAGCAGCGAGTCCAGCAGGGGTCACATGTGCAGGGGCAGCTGTGCCTGGTGTGAAGGCACATGCATATAGACAGCACATCGACCAATGTGTAGTCTGCCCACATCTACAGTCCATCATCATGCGGACATAGGAATTGAACACAGGGCAACACATCTGAGTGGGTGCACCCACCGTGACCAACAATGCGCAATCATCGACGTACCCGCCCTGTGCATGGCCCCCCACCCAACGGAGGCACATCCAGTGCCACCATCCCACACACACAAGCCTTCCACGGAACATGCTGTGTCCAATGCTCAGTACAGAGTCAGCGCCCATCTGGTGGATCCTGAACAGGAGACACATGCACACACATGCCAGCTCCCACTATGTACGTCTGCCACCTGGCACGTGCAATGTAACCTCTCACCTGTGACGTGTGACTGCAAGCACACAGCCGTCTTGGCATGGGGCTGTCAATGTGGACACCTGTCAATGTTTCGGGAGGTGTGATCCGTACAGTGCTGTACATAGGGTGCAGTGCTGACACCTACTACTGTCTCATATCCCCTCGTGCCACAGGTCCCACTTGTTTTGGCCGCTCAGCCTGTGCCCACATCGTCGTCGTCGTGTGCCATACTCATCCAGCCTCGGAAGCAGTTCCATGCTCAGCAGACATTCATGTTGCCGTGGCGTTGCCGCTTGACGAATATGCAGTCAGTCCCCATCAGCACGCCCCGCAAGTCATTGGGGCCTAGATCCCCATGTGCATGCACATGGCAGTGGTTTGTATCACTAGCCATTGCCATTGTTGGGAGACCTGTGTAAGTGTATTGTGGCCGTGCCGTCCCAGCTTGACAGCTGGGCTGTGGCTCATGTGCTTGCTCAGTCATGTCAGTGATGTGTATGCGAAATTGCTATGTGTTGTGTTGCTTTGACATGTGTCCACTGCCATTTTCCCTAGGCGGAGACCGAACATTGACCGCCCATACCAATTGCTGGCGGACATGGACGATACAGAGGTCATTAGGAAGTTTCGGCTGGACAGGCCAACCCTGCATCGACTGTGTGCCATGTTGGAACCCCATCTCCGTCCCCGCAGGGTGTATCCGACAGCTGTCACCCCCACGGCTAAGGTGATGGCCGCCATGCATTTCTTCGCCACTGGGTCATTCCAGCACACAGTGGGCAGTGGAGGAGGGATGTCCCAGCCCATGTTCAGCAAGGTGCTGAGGGATGTACTGGCAGCCATGATGCTGTACCGAAACAGGTACATCCGCTTCCCCAGGGCTCGTGAATTGGCGGCAGTGAAGGGTGCATTCTATGCCCTTGGCAGAATCCCACACGTCGTTGGAGCCATTGACTGCACACATGTTGGCCTTGTTCCACCACAGGCCACTGAGCACCTGTACCGCAACAGGAAGCACACGCACTCCCTGAATGTGCAAGTGGTGTGCCTTGCGGACATGGTGATCACCCACGTGTGTGCAAAGTTCCCAGGCTCGGCCCATGACGCACACATAATGCGCAACACCATCTTGCCACGACTGATGTCCAATCTGCAACAGGATCGTGGCTGTATTGTCGGTGAGTATGTGGAGTGGTGTAGCGTGCTGGTTGTGCGATGCTGTCCCCTGTCCAGTTGGAATAGCAACGGTTCTCTGTGTCCCTCACACCCAGGTGACTCTGCGTACCCGAATGGGGCATGGCTGCTCAGTCCATTGAGGAATCCTCGCACCCCAGCAGACGATCGCTACAATGAGGCACATGGGAGGACCAGACGTGTGGTCGAGCGTACCTTTGGCCTCCTCAAGTCCAGGTTCAGGTGCCTGGACCGCACCGAGGGTGCGCTGGCGTACTCCCCACAGAAGGTGTGCCAGATAGTGGTGGCGTGCTGCATGCTGCACAATCTGGCCATTCGGAAGCAGATCCCCTCATCGTGGATGACGGAGATCAACCAGGGCCCCAGCCCGCAGACCAGGACAGCTCGAGTGAGGAGGACAGCGGAGAGGAGGAAGCTGGTAATGTGCGGCAGCAGCTCATCGCCCACTACTTCACTTGACGGTGAGTGTCCATGTACGACGGCTGATGTGGCTGTGTCTGTGCAGGTGTGTGTGTGCTGTGTCAGGGTGGCCGTTTGTTCACTGCGTGCTGTGTGTCAACGCTCCATGGCCAGGGTAGTATGCCACTGTTGGTGGCTGTGGCATTGTGCCCTATTGCTCTGTGCGATGTGTGTACATTGCTTGTAGTTGTTGACATGTACTGTGTGATGGGTGTGTGACACACTCATTGAATGTGCTCCTGTTCTGTCTCCCACCCCTAGGTCCCTACAGGCCCTCCGGTTCCATTGCCATGCCACGCATCAGGTGCCTTTCCGCCCAAGGTGGCCGTTGTATTCCGTACAAATAAAACACAGGGCACAAACAGCAGTTTGTGTAAGAGGTGCATTTATTTCAAACTGTGACATGTGATTGTGTGCGAGGTGATGACAAAAGTGGTGCGTGCAGTGACAATGAGCTGTCGGTCACGGCTGCGTGATGCTCAGGGTGTACCCACTTGTTCCATGTCCATGGTCCAACAGACACATGCCATCCAGATGGCTGTGTGGAGTGGGATCGTAGTCCAAGTCAATGCAGTGGGTGGTCAAGGAAGGCTGGCTGGCTGCCTCACTTGCGTCTGGAGCGTGCGTAGTCCTCCCGGGAGATCTGTTTGTACTTCGGACGGCCCCTTCCACGTTTGGGAGGGGGGTGTGTGGTGGCGACCTGCTGGTGGGGGGTGAGGTGTGCTCACTGGCTGTGGACGCAGGGGTACTGGACACTGCTGCTCGACCCTGCGCCCCGGCAGGTGGTGGCGGTGGTGGAGCTGCTGTCCCTGGCTGTGACCTCACCGCCACCACCAGCTGGCCCATGAGGTCCACGAGTTGGCCCATACGGGCGTCCATGGACCTCAGCACCCCCAGCACCTCCCGCGTGTCTGAAGCAGACCTGACCCATTGTTCTTGGGCCTCTTCATAGGCCCCAAGGACTCTGGCCATTTGAGGCAGGGCATGGCTCCCATGGGAGACTTGCGTTTCCCTGACCCTGCTCCTCCTACCAGTACTGCTGCCACCGGCCTGCCCACTAGCCACATTGCTCACCACGGTCCTCGCTGTGGCTCCCAGGGTGGATCCAGTCGGCCGGGCCACCACCTGCGCTGGGGCTGGTGCCAGCGAAGACGTGGTGGTGGTGGCGGCGGTGGTGGTCGGTGCGGCGATGGTGGCGGTTGCGGCAATGGTAGTGGCCGCAATGACCGTGGGTGTGGCCGCAATGACCGTGGGTGTGGCCGCAATGACCGTGGGTGTGGCCGCAACGACAGTGGCAGCAGGGGGCTGGGAATGTTCAGCAGCCCTGGATGATGGGTTGGTGGGTAGGAGGGGTCCTGGGGAGCGGCTGGGCCCTGCCACACCAGATGGGCCTGCTTGGTGGTCCGTGTCCGAAGAGGAGGACAGATCCTCCACATCCGTGTGTCCTCGTTGGGGGCTTGTAGGCTGGCTGTGCTGGCTGCTGTCTCCATCCCCAGCATCCAGCAGTTCGTCACCTGTGGAGAGAATGAGATTTGTTATTGTGTTGCACCTGGCGAAGTATGTATTTGTCGTCTGACATTAACAGTTCGTGCAATCTCGTACATGGGTTTCCCGGAGGCGTGTGTGTGGCTGTAGCATTTGTAGTTGTGTGTGCTTGACAATGGGACTGTGTGCTGTGCACATGTGGCATGGGACGGATTGGCCATGCCAATGGGTGTGTTGCTGTGCCCCTACTTATTGTGACTCTGGTGTATGCGGGCTCCTGGCCCATCCTGGGTCTGGTTTGTACTTTGCTTTTGGTGTTCAGATGGGACGCTTAGGAACGCATATGGCAACATGGGGGCCATGCCCCAGATTCACATTTGGGATGGAATATGCTTTTGGGGTACATGCTGTGAGCCATGGGTGCCGAACGTGACATGTGTTGTGGCAGCAATGCAGTGCATGGTTTGAGGTGTGTGCATGCTTGACATGGCCTGCATATTTGCTGTCTGTTGTGATTACTGGACATGGCATTGGACGCATCGTTATGAGTGAGTGATGGTTGTGTGCCAGCCAACGTATTGCAGTTGTCCCATCTCCTTGGTGTGCGTGCTGCCCTGTGCCATGTGCATCACTGCAGTGCTCGGGGGGGGTGTGTTGTTGCTCACAGTGTGTCGTGCGCTTCATTGACTTCTGGCACATGGTTGGTCATGGGCATGTATCTTAGCGTGACTGCTGTATGTGTGGCAGCTGTGCGGATGACATGCCTTTCATGAGACTGGGGCTGACGGATGGGATGGATGGTATGTTGTATGTGCATGGTGTGTCTGTGTGTTTGATGGGTTCAGTGGTGTTCGTGTGCATTTATGTTGTTCCGCTCTGTTGCGTCTAGTGTTGTTTGTCTTACATAGGCGTAGTTGTGGGGTGTGTGGTTGACAGGCAGTAGGGGCTACATGGACAGGACTTCAATGGTGTTTCGGTTGTGTGTGATGGGTTGTACAGTGGCTGCCGTGTGGTACTATATTCAGTGTGGCTTGTGCATGCAGACGTGGCTCCTTGGGTGTTGCTGTGTTTGTGATGGGTCATGTGGGGTGTGAGTCTGTGGTTCATGTCCGTGTGCACATTGTTCACTTGTTCGTGACGGTGGGCGGTGCTGCGTGTTCGTCTGCTACGTGACATGTCCCATGTGTTGGTCGTGTTACGGTCCTCATGCCTCCAGTAATCCAGCCCTGTCCAGTTTCCCACCTGCAGGTTGTTCGTGCGTGCACTGTACTGGATGCCACATGGTTCTAAGCGGGGGTGCTCCATGTTGCAGGTCTGTGGGGGTGGGGGGTGTTGTGGGTCGTGGTGGTGGCTGGACACCCACTGACACCGATTGCTGTGGACCGTGATGTCTACCTTTCGGCTGTCGTTGTGCACTGCGGTGGCTGACACGTGGCTGTGGGGTGTGGGGGATGCTCCTCCTTGCTGTGCTGTGGGACTAGGGGCCTGGTGTGTTTTGTACTTGGGCTGTCCACCCTCCCACCCACTGCACTTTGTGTTCCTGCCACTTACCTGTTACTTGTCGGTTAGTGCAGCTATGGCGGACACATGGGTGTGGTGGGTGCTCGTTGTGGCGCTTCTGGCATATTTGGGGACCTGTTGGTGGTTACGTGGCTGGCTGAGTGTACACATGTCCCCACGCATCTTACAGTTGTTCGGTTTGGGCTGTGTGTGGTGGTGTCTGTTGCATGTGTGTGTGATGTGTTGTGTATTGTGTGCTGGACATGGGGGTGTTTGTCCCTGGGAGCTGTGGCATGGTGGTAGTGCATGTGAGTACATAGCGGTGTGCTGGTATACATTAGTTTGTACTTACCAGCCTCCACTCCCCCTGCTAATCCGGCGAGGATCTCGGGATGTATGATGACTCGCACCTTCTCCTCCCACGCTTTGAAGGTCTTGAAGAGCGCGGGATTCCCTCCGCCAGTGACGGCAGCCAGCTCTCTGTTCTTGCTCTCCTTCTTCTTGACCAGGCTTTTGACGTCATTCCACCGTTTGTTTATTTCGACTCTGTTCCTGGGCAAGGTCCCGACTGCATTGACCTGGTCTACGATCCGGTTCCACATTCTCTTTCTGGTGGCTAGTGGTGTGTGCTGGACCAGGTTCCCATAGATTTGTGGGTGCACCTTGATGATCTCGTCGACCATGACCGTCAGCTCCATGGGCGTGAACTTGGGCATTCTTTGTGGTGCCATGGTGTTTGTGGTGCTGGTGCGGTGTGTGTTGTGTAATGTGCAGGGTGTTTGTGGTGCCGGTGTTTGGTGGTGGTGGTGGTGGTTGTGATGTGTGCGTTTCTGTGGTGTGCTGCTGTCCTTGCTGTGTCACTGTGTCCTCTCCTCTCCTCTCTAGTTTGCAATGTTGCAAGGGGTTGTGGTCTGTGGGAGTGCTGCTTTTGTACTTACCTATGTGGGTGTGTCCTCATGGTCTGTTGTTTTCAGGTGTGTTGTGTCTGGGGTTCTGGCCTTTGTAGTTTTTGTTTGTCCAGGGGGTGTTTTCGGGATGTGTACTGTGCTTGTGTATTTGTGCGTGCCTTGCTGTGTGGACTTGTTGGCCATGTTGTGTGCGATTGTTTTTGTCAGCGGATGGTTTCTGTGCAGGGACGTGGGCGCCATGGCTTCTGCCGTGTCGGTTCTCATCGGCGTTGTTTGCGCTGGCGGGCGGTATATTTGTAGTTTTCCCGCGCTCATGGCGGTGCGATCGTAATCTCACGTGCGGTGTGTCGGGCGTGAGGGCGGGCGGTTTTGTGTTGTCGTGCGTGTTTCCGTCCGTGGCGGGCGGTTTGACTCCGACTCGGACGATGGCGGGCGGTATCTTGTGTGATTTTTCCGCCGATGGCGGTTTTCGGTTTGTGTAATCGTAATGGCGTGGTCGGTGTTCAGACGGTGTGTGCGGGCGGATTTTTGCCGCTTCCATGCCTGGCGGATTTTTTACGCCGGGTATCGTAATGGCCCCTAAATTATTAATATATTTTTAAAAATATTTTTAAAGCACTCCCCACCCTTATCCCCTATAAACCCTACATCCCTCTCCTAAAAAATATTATACATATAATTTTTTTTAACATTATTTAAATAATATAGTACTACAGACATAAAAAAAACACAAATATCATACTTTAACGATATTTTTACAGAACAATATTTTTTCATTCGATATTACATACTTCGATATTTTTGATTACACTTAAAAACGATATTTTTTACATCGATATACAGAACATCAAGATTTAATCCCATCGATATATAAAACTCGATATTTCTGTATATCGATAGATAAAATTCGATATTTAGACTACTTACCAGCTGCGCCAGCAGAAGCGAGCCACCGACATCTGTCTGGTTTCGTTCCGCAGGTGGATGGTTGCATCTGAGAGCCAGCAATGAGTCGAGGTAGTGCCTCCGCATAACAGAGCTCGAAGTTCGGTGCTCCGAGGCCGCCTTCAGATAGCGGGCACTGGAGCGCTATCAGCTCAATTTGCTGTTGGCTCATGCTCCAAATGAGCTCCAACAGTAAGCCATGAAGTTCGTGATAAAAACTTCTAGGGAGCACAACGAGAAGGGCAGCAAAGAAATACAATAGCTGAGGTAAAACAAGCATTTTGGAGATCGCTACATGGCCCAGTGGGGACAGGGGCAATGAACGACAGAAGGGCAGAGATCGACAGATGGACCCAATTGCCTTATCGATGTTTCCTTTCTTGACACCCTTCTCGGTGTGATAAATCTGTACCCTAAGATATTTAAAGCTGTCGTACCACCACTGCAGATGGATCCCTGGAGTGTCAACTCGATGCAGTGCTGGTCTCGGCGCTAGGGGAAACAGACATGACTTTGGCCAGTTCACGGGCAAGCTGGAAACGATGCCAAAATTGTCCAATATTTGCATTAGACCAGGAAGCAAAGACTCGTCATCGTGCAAAAAAACAGTGAGTCATCTGCGTATAATGAGATTATGTGATGATGAAGCTGTCAGAGATCAGTTTCCCGGTCTTCACCGGCACCAAAGGAGCGGCATAGAGAGTGCGTACAAACCAAGGGACCCTGGTCCAAACCTCATGCTGGTGAGGGTTGACAGGAGGATGTCCCAGCTCAGGGTGTCAAAGGGCAATGAACTGCCACATGAACCAGTGCATCGGCCGGTGTGTTGTGCAAGAGACGCAGAAGACGTTGGATCCCGGGATAAAGCTGGATTAGTCGGTGTGGACTAGTAAGTGTACGATGGGAAGAAGGTGGTTTGCAAGCACACTACCCAGAATCTTACAATCCAGATTAAGTAAGGAGAGGGGCGATAATAGCGAACATCCAGCGGGTCCCAACTGGGTTTGGGTACAACCACTATCGGGGCTCTACAAAGTGAATCCGAAACACAACCCCTTTCCCTAGCCTCAACAAACACGTTAAGCAGGTGTTGGGCAGTTTAAGCAGTGAAGGTGGTATAATACTGGATCGGTAAACCATCAGTACCCGCGGTCTTGTTAAGGGCAATCTGGGAGATAGCTGCCCAAATTTCCGCCAGTTGTAGTGGGTCGTCCAGCTCGGACCCCTGCAATCTGTTCAACAGCACCAGCTGCAATTCACTGAAGAACGCACACATGTGATCAGGGGCCTGGGGACGGGTGCGGCATAAAGTTCTCTGTTATAATCTCAAAAGGCCGCATTAATGGCTAATTGCAAGGTAATCAGTTCACCACCGGTAGAGCAGAGCACACCTATAGGGGCATGCTGTTGATCTTCGCTAACAAGCCACACCAGCAATCTCCCCAAGCAATCCCCCTCAAGATGCTGTAAAGCCACCCGTCGCCTATAGTCATGTCTGCTCAAGAGCGATTCAGCCTCATTGAGTTGCTTGCACAATTGCTGAAGCCGCTAAGCCGGGGCCATGCAAGAAGCTACTCATGTTTCTAAGGAGCGAAGATCACACTCAATGCCCGCAAGTTCCTCTGTCAGATGTCTGTGTATCCCTAGAGTTGGCTGAGAGACAATGACCCCGCACCACCACCTTGTGGGTATCCCACTCAGTAGCACGAGATGCTGCAGGAACCAGCATTAAGCTCAGAAAATCGTCCAATACATTGCGCTAAGTATGTACGGAAGGGAGGATCAGACAAGGCCTCTACTTGCAGTCGCCAACTAGGTATGACTGGATGCTGTCGGCCCCATCACAGGGTAACCAACAACGGACAGTGGTCCGACAGTGGGAGTGCCAGGTATTCCACCCCAGAAACCTGAGCACTAAGCAGGCCAGTTCTATAAATAGATCTACCCTAGTGTGTACGTCATGTACCTGTGAGTAAAACTAATACTTGCACTCTGTTGGGTGTGCTAACTGCCATGCGTCATAAAGACATGTGTGTGAGCCACTGGCTGAGGTGCTGATTAGCACAATGAGGGGCAGCGGTTCGGAGGGGGTAGACCGGTCAAGGTTCATGTCCGGGACGCAGTTAAAATCACCTCCCCATAAACCGAGGGACAACAGGTCCTTGAAAAGCGCTGGTGTAAGAGTGTCCAAAAATCGAACCTGATGTGTGTTGAGAGCATAGATCGCAGTCAATGCTAGAGGAGCGCTATCCAGGTAGCCAACCAGAAGCATATAGTGACCCTCTGCATCCAGCCTCTGTGTATCTACTACATAAGGGACCCCGGAGGCAACCCATTTAAGCACACAGCGAGCAAAGGATGACATGGAGGTACCATACACCTGTCCCCTCCACTACGTGGAGACATTGTGAAGCTCCAAAGCCGTGAGGTGTGTTTCCTGGAGCATTGCAATGTGTACATGTAGGCAACTGAGATATGCCTGAATGCATAAAAAATTATGACACAAAGAAAAAGAGATATGCCAAAATGGGACACCGTTTAGTCGGAGAAGCCATGCCATGCACTTTCCAGATGAGGATATGGGAGTGGGGTATGCAAGTGTCAGATATCATACCTGCCATGGAGTTCAGTATATAACCCAAAGGATACAAGACCTCCATGTGATCCCCAGTGGTGACCCATGGGGTTCAGGAAAACCATCCCCCGTATCAGGTACATTCACAGGACATACAATGAAACAGCAATTCCATCAATATTCAAATTCAGGGCATTTTGATAAACAATAACAACAAGCATCAACTTAATACCCCCAGGGACAGATGCGCTGGTAGAGCCCGTCCAAATAACCCCAACTTTATGGCAAAAACAATGTGAAAAAGAAAAGCAATCAACAATTAAGTCCACATAGAAATGTTGGTGGGACATGGCACTAGGGTGGAGAACCAATCTCGACACCAATGCGATGATGACAGTGTTCAGTGTGTCCGTGGTGTGGGTCCAGAACAGGAAAAGCGTCCTTTAGCCCCCTGAACAGTGCTGCTTACCTTTAGGAGGGCAGAGAGTCCATGATAAGTCCACTCACTTACAAGTCATCGGCTAATCTTTGGGTGACCTTTGGGCCCTGTTGAACCCCAGCTGACGAGTCTGATCCTGACTCCGAAGGGTGCTCAGTGCGAAAAGGAGCAAAGGAGTTTGTGTAGTGGAGAGAGGCCTCTGACACCCCTCGCGCCTGCTCAGCTGCCACCTGCTCCCTCGTTGGTCTCACCTTGATGTTACGCACCTGTACCGTCTGGGCTTGGCACTTTCCAGTCTCCAGCAGTCGACTCCTCCGGTGGAGTATGAACCATGTCCTAGGTGTGGAGCCAAGTCCATACATCTTCTGAGCAATGGAATATGTGGAACGTGTCACCATCAATGACACGGAGCCTGGCAGGAAACAGGAGAGCATACTTGAAATTCAATTCCTGAAGGTGCTGTTTAACCCTAGAATAGGAGCCACGGCTATAATGCACCTCAATAATGAAGTCGGGGTACGCTGTGATTGTCGCATTTTCATAGCCCCGTTTGCCCTTGGTGTGGAACCATTGTAGCAACAAATCCCGATCCCAGTAGTGAAGGAGACAAGCTATGATAAGACTCGGAGGGGTGCCCGGAGGGGAGGCCGGACTGGTGTGCAGGACGCTCTTTTGATGGAGAAGAATTTTGGTGGTCTACCCTCCAGGACAGTCTTCCCTAGCCAATCTTCCAGAAACGACTTGACATTGGGCCCTTCTGCACATTTTGGGAAGCCTATCAAGCGAATACTATTTCATCCCGATCTCCCTTCTGTATCTTCCTCTCTGTGATGTAAGTGAGCGACCTCTTCCTCCACATGCTTCAGATGCTCCTGCAGGTCCTGCACTATTGGTTTCTCCGTTGCCAGTGTGGATTCCACTTCCTCCACTCTATCCGTTAGTTTGTGGTGATCAGCACTCAACAAGTTTACATCTAAAGAGACAGTGTCACTGCGAGCTTCTAGGGAGGTTTTGGTGTCCATGATGGCTGGAGCACCTTGTCAAATTGAGCGGAATAAGATTGGACAGTCATTTCCAGATGGTGAAGGCTGGCAGGAATCATGTCCAGCAGTGCAGGATTCATCTCTGCCCCCTTGGCGCCCGTGGGCTATGGTTTAATGTTCTTGGGTTTCACCATCTCAGCGCAACGGACCTGATGGTCTCGAGTGAATAGGTGGCATCAAGTTTTACAAATGGCCACCAACACTACTGATGGTTCCAAAGCAAAAGCGTGGAGCAGGACACCTCATGAGTCATCTACAGGAGGATTAGTCGGTCCACTGTCTCAGAGATAGGGTTCAATCCAGCCCAGAAGTGCCCTTTCTGCAGATGGACATTAAGGTCACATGAGGCATGCACAAAGTCACTGAGCAAGAGGCAAGGTGCTCAGGGGCAAAGACAGTGTAGGCGCTTTGTGCACTGCAGTGTCAGGCAGCTGTGCAGCAGCGGTAGCGCAACGGCAAAGAATCTGATGCCAGGGCAGTTGTTGGTTGTCGCCACTGGTGTGGCACTAGCAAATATGACCAAGGTCACTTAGGCGCAGTGAGACTGGCAGGCTTTGCATGTGTGGCAACAGTACCACAGGTGACCGGGCCAGGATGCCCACAGTGTGCACATGATTAGCGGAGGTCACTTCGAAAGGTAGTGTGCTCACATTATGGGCCGTCTCATTCTGTCCTGCTGTAGGAGAGAACTATTAAAAACAACATCCCTCCTTTGTGATGGTAGGAAGATGAAGGGCCCAAGGTTCCCTAATAAAGTATGGTAGTGGACTGAGATGCACCCATGTGCCCAACATTCCTCCCAGAGAGGAACGCTTAATGCACGTAGGGCCAGGAGAGATTGCGGCGAGACAGAAGAAGGCTGGCAATAGTTCTCACAGGGGGTTATAGGCATCGGATATGCGGTGGACCATGGGTTAGTAGTGGTACTAGGTACGACCCCTGTCCAGTGGCAGGAAGAATGTTGGCCGCACAAACAGCAGTCCACGCTGACTGAATCCAGTAGATGAGGTGAACCCGGAATGAGGAGTGAGCACTATCAATGCGCCCCACGGTCAGTTGCACATACCTCATCATGGGCACAGTCCCACTCAGGAGTCACACACCGCTGCGCCACAAAGCACCAACCTCACACCGAGGGACTCACAATTTGTAGGGTCATAGTGGTGGTGTGACAACAGACAGCCCTCACAGCTGGCTACATGTGATCAATCCTGTAGCGGTGGAGTCTCCACACAAGCGACACCCTCCTGGGCTACAAAGAGATCCGGGCAGCAGCTTAATCAGATATGGACCTGTTGCCCAACACAGGGCCCAGAAGGGGAGGGCAGAACCCACCCAGCATGCCGAGCACAGACTTTGTGTCTCCCTTCGCCACCACTCAAAGGCCCGCCCGGCCGTTTCCACAGATGATGTCTGTGGGGGGGGCAGCAGAGGCAACTCACAGTAAGATCACAACTTCCAGTAAGTACTCCAGTGGGAGGGTGACGAACACTTGCAAGAGCATCACCAACCCCGTTGCAGGGTTCCTTAGCCATGGGTGAGTTAATGTGAACCACTCTCGCTGTGGTTGGTGCCATGGCCCCAGGGCAGTCAGCGGCATGCCCACCACACTTCCAAGTCCTGAGGTGCCTTAAACACTGGGTAAGCCCGGCCGAGCCAGCCCTGTGCAATCAATGAAAATTAACGGCATCCGCCGGGGTCCCGCACCATGCAGCAAAAATGGGTTCAGGGACCCCCAGGCTCTGGACATCCCCTCAGCTGTTGTGGCTGTGAGCGGAGCTCATGGCAAGTGAAAAGCGCTTGGGGCCACACTTCCCAAGGCCTTCAACTGGGTCTGTATATCCAGGCTTCGCCTCCTGCCCTGCTGGGTGCCAGGTCGGTGCCTTCACTGCAGTTAAAATAGTGATCAAACGGTGCCCCTCAGTTGTGCCAAGCTCCCGGGCAGCAGTGCAGGCAACAGTTCAGCTGGGTGAAGGGAATAACTGCAGGATTGATGATGAGCTGGGCGCAGAGCTCTGTCCGTTGCGGCAGCCATCCTGGTCTCACCCCCTCCAACACTGATATTCTTAATGATCTCTTGATATTGCAAGTTATCCATGCACTCAGTTCACCACTCATCAGGAGAAATAGCAGAGTTGAATTTGTTTACAGTATCCAATGCAGCAACAACACACTCCTCCTGATAATTTTCATAATCTTTTGCACAATTACCATTTTCACAAGAAGTCTGGATAAACAGTCAGCACGAACATTCAACCTTTGAGGAACATAGTTGATGTCAAAATCAAATTCTTGTAAAGAAGTACTCCATCTAACCAATCTAGATGATGACTTCCCTAGGCCATTGTCTCCCATAAGATACATCAACGGTTCAAGATCTGTAATAATCTTAGATTTCTGACCCCATAAGTAAGTCTTCAACCTATTTATTGCCCATACACAGGCTAGTTCTTCCCTCTAGATTCTACTGTATCTTGGCTCTGGACCTTTAAGAGTGCGAGATATGTAAGCAATGTTTCTTTCTTTACCATTTACTCACTGAGACAACACGGCCCCCAACCCAATAGCACTCGCATCAACCACAAATTCTCATTGATAACCTTGATGAAAGGTTTCAATGCATCACACTTAAGGATCAAATTCTTCACTCTCCCAAAAACTTTGGTCTGTTCCTCCTTCCAACAAAATTATTTTTCTTTTCCTCGACAATAGTTTCCGCGGTTCCGATACAACAGCAGATCCACACACAAATCGAGCATAATACTCACTCAGTCCCAGAAAGGAGCATAAACTGTCCTTATCTGTAAGACTGGGTTCCTCTTTGATTACTCTAAGCAAATCCTCCTTTTAGTCAATACCTCTTTCAGTAATGCGATGACCTAAATACTCAATTTCTTTTACTTTGAATCAACATTTATCTTTCTGCACAGCCACACCACGCTCTGCAGAATGAATTCTACCTTGCACAAAATTTCATCATGTTGAGCCATTGTTGAGGCAGATATGAGAACATCACCCTGATATGTCATAACACCAGGAACATTCTTTAACAACAACACCATAAGCTTCTGAAAAATACTGGCAGTCGAAGCCAACCCAAATGGCAGTCAAAGATATTTAAATGCTCAAAAGGAGTAATGAACGTAGTGAGAAGTTGTGAACGTTCAGTTAATCTAATCTGATGATAAGCAGCCTTAGGGTCTAATGTGCTGAAGATGAATGCATCACCTATTTGTGCCACAATTTCTTAGATTTTTGGAAGAGGATGACATTCAACCACATTGTTCTTATTTAATGATCGTGTGCTGCTCATAACCTAATCTCACCATTTTTCTTCCGTGCAATCTTTGTGGGCCTGCAGCACACGTGTCAGGCCTGCCATTGCAGAGCCTGTGTGTACAGTTTACAGCACCATTACAACCTGGCAAAATAAACCTTTTGCCAGGTCCAAGCCTTCCCTTTTTATGCATATCAGTCACCCCTAGGGTAGGCCATGGACAAACCAGAGGGTAGGATGCAATGTATTTAAAAGGTAGGACATGTTCTTTTAAGTTTTACATGCCCTGGTAGCGAAATACTCTCAAATTCATTTTACACTACTGCAAGGCCTATCTCTCCCATAGGATAACACTGAGATTACCTTATTACCTTTTAAAAGTGCAATTTCCAAATGGGAAGATATAACTGATTCAAGCTTGGTGTCTCTGGAATCTTAATTTAATATCGGAACTATGGTGAAGTCTGATTTTAAATAACAATTTTGATAATGCCACTTTTGGAAAGTTGTCAATTCCTTGCTTTAGCCATTTGGTGTCTCTAGCCTGTCTCTGATCACATGACTGGGTGTAGTTGGCAGGTTGGCTTTGTGTATTCCTCCTAGAAAGGCACACACAATGGGAGATTAGGTGTGTCTCAATGGGCCATTTGTGGCAGGATGGGAGGGAAGAGCTGTGCATGGTCTCACTTACACCTGAATAGTCTGTGTCCTGTCCACACACAAAGGGCTTAATGTCCCCCTGTAATGAGTCTGGAGCCAGGGCAGGAAGGGAGGACATGTGTGCACTTCAAAGGCGTGTCTTTGAAGTCCCCTCACTTCAAAGCCACCACTAGGTATAAGTGCTGGATCTCAGACACCACCACTTCAGTACACTTCTGGACCTCTGAATACTCTGCTAGGAAGAAGGACTACTGTGTGGCTGAAAGACTACCACTCTGCTGGACTGTTGCTCTGGAAGAACTGTTGCCCTGCTCTGCTGACCTGCTGCATGCTACCCTTGCCTGGGTGAGAAGGACTGTACCTGCATCACTTGAACCCAGAGTGACTCCAAAGTCTTGTTAGCTGGCCTTCTGATTTGAAGCCTCAGGGACATAACAGGCTTCCAACAATCTTGCAACTGCACCTGGACTCTGCTGTCTGTGAGTCTACCCTACCAATTGGGCCACACTAGTCCTGGACCCTAGGAAGTGGACCTAAGGTGCTTACCAGCAGAACCGAGGCATTTTCTCTGCTGAGCGGCGCATCCTCGAGCTGAACCGATGCATCTCCTTGGCTGAGCGGCACATCCTCAAGCAGAACTAACTCATCACCGCTGCTGCATGGATTGTGCCCGACACAGAAGGTCCGCATCAACCTTGCCTCTTTGGAACAGACACATTGCTGAAGGTGCAGTGTATCTCTGGCCCAGGTTCTCGCATCCCTCTTTGACGGCAGCTCGACGCCGGCCTCCACATTGCAGCTTCGCAGCTCTTTGGAACCGATGCATCACCTCAGCTGCGCACCGCATCCTCAAAACCCTGACTTAGCATCACAAGCTTCATCAACGTGAGGACCTCGCACCGCAACCTCACCATATCTCGGAACTGGCACAGTGCTTTGACTGTGCAACGCTTCTTCCCTTAGATCCACGCAACGCTCCACAACCAGGATTTAAGGCACTTTGATAGGTGGGTCTTACCTGGTCTCTGCAGCCAGCTGGCGTTTCACTGTGGTCAGCCTAAACTTGTGACTGTGCTCCGGTCTGACGTGACCAGATATCCCTTGTTGGCGCTTTGTACTTTCTGGCGTTATTTTAACCTAAAATTTTGAAATTCAATACCTTAAGTTTCCCTAATTGGATTTTTAGCATTTTGGTCTTGATTTGACAGACAAATAGTGTGTCCCAATACAGCAAATCACCTGCCACAGAGTATGCTGAGGCAAATAGGAATCCCCGAACTGTGCCCTGAATCAAACTGAAGACACTGCACCAATGCGACATGTACTTGGAAGATTTAAACAAACCACTTTACCTTGGCACTCTTCAAATATTTCACAAATGTCATATAATATGACACAATTGTAATTCAGCAAATAGTGTGATTACTCACAGGAAACCAATCCATACCATTAATCCGCTGCACAAAAAACTTTTAATATAAAAAGATGATGTTTCATACAAGTTTACACAACCAATAACCAGGGTGTAATTCAACACACAAACATATATTTGTTAGCAAAAATTCTATCTAGTAATGTGCTAGTATCCCACTTGTATTCTGTTTAAATAGAAAAGAAGGCGCAGTTGCGTTCATCTAATAGTCTTGTATCCAATAGATAGAAGGCTGTGATAAGCCTCTCTGGAAACGGCGCGCGGACTGTATTTCGGCGTCGTATCCCCAAGTATACTTGGGGATACGACGCCGAAATACAGTCCGCGCGCCGTTTCCAGAGAGGCTTATCACAGCCTTCTATCTATTGGAATCAAGACTATTAGATGAACGCAACTGCGCCTTCTTTTCTATTTAAACAGAATACAAGTGGGATACTAGCACATTACTAGATAGAATATATATCCACGCTAGGAAATTTACCTGCTTGAACGAATTCTACCATTGGGGAACACTCCCTTTCTGGGGACTCTTTACAGGGTTTTCAAAATCTTTAATGTTACAACAGAATAGGATATTAGCACTTTGACAAAAATTCAAAGCTACTTGGATCTACATTCTTCCGTACGTTAAGCCTTGAAGAAGTTACTGTGTAACGAAACACGTGTCGGCTGTTTTCCATCATTTCCAACAGAGAGGCCCTATGATCTTGACCTCCGTGGATTCATTAAATGATAATAGAATTTTTGTTAACAAATATATGTTTGTGTGTTGAATTACACCCTGGTTATTGGTTGTGTAAACTTGTATGAAACATCATCTTTTTATATTAAAAGTTTTTTGTGCAGCGGATTAATGGTATGGATTGGTTTCCTGGGAGTAATCACACTATTTGCTGAATTACAATTGTGTCATATTATATGACAACTGTGAAATATTTGAAGAGTGCCGAGGTAAAGTGGTTTGTTTAATGCTTTGTACGGGAATTCTTAGTAACTCCTGTATGGTGACATCTGAGGTAGTGGGGTGTCTTTATACGGTTACCTTGAGGGGCACCAATAATATTAGCATTTGTTGAGAAATCTAACTAATTTATTGTCCATGACTGATGTGCAATCCTGTTAAACCATCATTACCTTCTATGATGTTCTTGGAAGATGCTGGGCAGATGCGCTTCCAATCGCCCTTCACAGTCGTTCATACAACGTCCTCTGTAAGAACGAAATCGGCATGGATCTTCCAACAAGCTCGTCGGTAAAATCATGTAGGATGCATAAATGACAAGAAGCATATGGCAAAAAATATATACCTTTTATTGGGACCAAGAGTAGAAGAAGCCCCTAGCCAGTTCAAGCGTTGCCTGTCAACTGCCTTCTCTACTGTCATGCACACCAAGCATTCCATCCTCAACATTCAACACCGTAACCTTCAACGCACGCAATGGGTAGGAGCAGAACAGAACAACACAAACTAGTAAGGTAAGTATAACAAAATAAAATTACATAAAAATACATAAATCATGAACAATTTATGATGCGTAGGATACAACAACCACCCAACGTTATCTGGAATGTCCACAGTGGATTATCTGCAGAAAAGTAAGAACTGGTGGGGCTAGAACCTCACCTGACATTTCTGAAAAGGTGTTTGGCTAAGAAGGAACCAATAAGAGAACACATTAGGCTAACTTGTACTGCAGAGAATGAGTTGTGGTATCAGACATTTTTGCAATAACTTAATGAAGAATGTATGGAGCGAGGTGTAATGTTGACTTGGAAAGTTAAAATGAGGGCAGCTGATAAGTGCATACGCGTAGTCGGAATTAAGGATCCAAAACAAGCCTCCACAGTAATGAGACTGACACCGTTTCAAAATGTGTTGACTTCTAAAAAACAAAAACAGAGGCTTCTAGTGAAGAGACAAGGGATATGATAATCTGGTCAAATTAAGCACCCTCCTCTGTTATAAAATTACAGAGACATGATCCTGGGAGGTTATTCTGTGTTCAAGACGAATGGAGCATGTTAGACTGCATTAAGCTGATCCATATAAACAAACTGAAAAGCCCTTTCTTCCAAAAAACATGCATCATTTAACATGTTGGAGTCAGTTGCCCTCATCAATTGTTGGTAGTATCAACTTGATTTGGATTGAAGCTTTGGCCAAGTTTGTTATTTGTGTAGCTCAATGCCAGGTTATACAGGCTAGAGTCAGTATTTCTGCATAACAGTAAAGACGACCAAACAATGTCAATCTTCTCTGGCGGGGCACTGAGCTTTCCTTAATTCTTTAAGATGTTGCTGTTTAACCAGTGGTTAACATGAAGAGTTGTGCTGGCTCATCGCAGTCATTGTCTTTTTTGTGTGAAGTGTCTAAAGTACACACATATCACTCAAAAATTCTCTCAGTTAATGTGCGAGGTTTAGAGTATTTTGTATAAACTTTTGACACCTTTGATGCAAAAAAGGTGCTCTTCATGATATAGCCTATAGAAGAACAACATGTTTGTTCAAATTGTGTTTCACATTATATTTGATCCAACCTATTCAGTAGCTGTTCAAAATTTCAAAGCTGGGAATTTTATTTTTAAAAAGATAACGTTCCACTGCTTAAGGAGATATGCTTATCTGGCAAATTGTTAATTTGAACTGGTCTCATTCAAAAACTATGATACATTGACCAAAACCTCATTTGGCTTATCCAGTTTAAAGTGTTTTGCATATGTAACAAGAATTTGAGATTGCAAATGGGACCCTGAGGATCTCATTAGAATTTAGGAATTACCAGTAGGATCAATGATTCTGGCTCCTGTTCTACTGGTCAATTTGTCCCCGTAGCTTCATTTAAGACTGCAACTGCTTATAGCAGGCGGAGTCCCTGGGTAAAAAGCAAAGGGTCCATCGAATTACAGCAGACCTTGTAATTCTGACAAGGTGGTAGCTGCTATTACCACCCCATCATCATTAAGTAGGCATACCTATTCAAAAGATTTGTGTGGATAAAATGTAATTTTCAAACTATAAAATTGCATTTGGAACTCAGTACTATTAGTGTTTTACAACTATTTGTGGTTGCATTCTACTTTACTGGATTCCAAAAATAGCCATTTAAATACCATTAACTAACAGTCATGCCAAATTGAAAAGAAATCAGTTTGTCAGGAATATCATGATTTATCAATCTGCACAGTAGAATGCAGGGATCTAAGCAAATGCACACACTTGCATGGATTTGGAGGCACTGGTAAAAGAGAATAAAAGGTTTAAGGGTGGCTGGAACCGGCAGTGACCGAATAAGGAAATAAGGGCCAGATGTGCGCAGGATTTTAGCATTCACAAACCCTCTGATTCAGTAAATCAGAGGGTTTGCAAACTTTAAGACCCTTTCTCAAATGTACTATGCTCATTTAACTGTTTAGAAAACCTTTTCAGAATTGTTAAATGGGTTTAGAAATCAATACTCAATTGGTATTTGAAAGCGGCTTGTTTAGGACATCGCTTCCAAATACCGATTCCTTATGGTATGTATTAATGTTTTGTGACCAAAATCCAGTTGCAAAACACTAATTTTTGGCTTCAAGGAGATGGAAACGCATTTATAAATGAGAAGGGGGTCCACAAGTGACTCCTTCCCTTCAGTAAATTTTGGAAAAAAACACATTTTAGGTGTAGCCAGAGGTCAATGGGACCACTGCTTACACCTAAAAAAAGTTGGAGAAATGTTTCAGTTTTTTTTAACACATCCGGTTTTCCTTTTAGAGAAATGAGCTGTCTTTTAAAAAAAGATTGCTTTATTTAAAAGCAGTCACAAAAATACAGTCCACTGCCCCCAGCAGGTCACCCTCCCTGTGATGCAATGAATCGTAGTGGCTCAGAGTTTACGACCTGCCTCATTAGTACTAATGAGATGAGTCGAATTATGACCCACTACAATTCTATATTTTGTGAACCGACTTATTAGTACACAGGTCGCTTCACAAAATGCCAATGTATTATGTAAATGTCATTGTGCAAATTGCTACCACTTTTACCAAATGAATTGCACGTACATCTGGCCCCAAGTTTCGTAAAGAAATGTACAAATGACCTATACATCTAAGATTTATTATACTTTCTACTTTTTATGCCTGAGATCTATAATCAATTGGGGATGTGGATGTGCATAATGAACTAGGCACAGAATTTGTTACTGGTATCTTTGTACTGTCTACATAATATGGACATGATTTTGAATACAGTGCTAAATAAGAAAGCCTCAGATTTTGAAAGCAAGCACTAAATCAAGAAGAAAATCAATCAGTGGAATTCTTTTCAACATTTTGAAGGAACATTTCCCAGCAGAGTAAGCTCATCTGAATTTATGTGTACTCAATGAATCATACAATTCATCGTCTGTGGCACAATCTCATTGGAAGTGAGCTAAGAAGTCAAAAATATAGAAAAATACAATTCAGCAGGACATAGAAACACCCCCGTAACCACCCCAACATATGACCCAACAATCAAAGAAAAAAACTAAACAATCTTTCCCGACTACATACTCTTCATACCTTCCAAAAAAAGAATTTCCTTGATAAAAATATAGCAAGTAGATCATTAGGATCACCTTATGACCCTGCACCTCCAAAAAGATATACGTTGCCTAATTTGTGCAGGGGAGGTAGCTAGTAGCTTAGTTAAAACATCCCTGGAAATAGGTTAATTCCCACATAAACCGAAAACCACATATATTAGACCACTTCTCAAAAAGAAAAACCTTGACTGATCTTACCCAGCAAACTACAGACCTACATCAAATGGCCCATATTTAGGAAAAATATTTGAAAGAACTGTGTTAACTCCAATTTCAAAGTTTACAGAAGAAAATTACTTGATGTCAGACCAACAGTCCAGCTTCAGGCCAGGGAGAGGCATAGAGTCAGCCATAGAGTTAGTCATCATATCCGTTTGGCATGACCTAAAACTGACCAACCATATTTCACATCAGTTCCTCACACCCAACACTGTGGCATCTCTCAAAGGTCTTTCATATCTATTATTCAACATCTACCTATACCCCTTACTAAACATGATTAAATCATTCAACCTCACCTGGTACAATTATGCAGATGACACACAAATCATTATAAAAATGAATTTCACAGAAGAAATTTTTATAACCCAAAACTTGACGACTACCATCACACTATAAATATATGGATGAGGAGCAACCACTAAAAAGCTCAACATCTCAAAGACAGTGATCCTGAACTGTGTACAATTGCAAAAATACCAGCCTACAGCTATATGGCTAAAGGAAATCGCAGCCCCTCCAACAAATTCAAGAGAAGTCAAGAATCTAGCGGCAACCATGGATGTCCTTGATACCACATGTCAACAATGTTGCAAAAAGCACTTTCGACACAAAGAAAACACTGTGTCACAACTTCCTATAGCTTGGATACAACAAAAAACTACAAGCTATCCTGACACTCATGATGTCCCAGTTTAACTAGGCCAGCAGCTCATACCTTTGCCACACCCAGATTCATCATATGCAAAATATATGTAATCCAAAATGCTGCCACAAGACTCCTTCTCCACCTTTACCCAAGAGAATAAATTACTCCAGTCCTACATTGGATGCCTATAAAAAAAGAAAAATCCATAGGAGGCACTGCTTTTTCAGTACAGGCTGCCAAGTCCTCAAACTCGCTGCCAGCCAAGATTCATAGCATTCAGGAGCATATTCACTTCAGAAGGCAAATCAAAACATGGATATTTCCATGATAACTATATCATTCCACAACCCTGAGATAGAACCCGGAAAGTCAAACACATGTACAACAGACGGATCACTGACAGAATGTCAACAACACTAATATCGACCTACAGAAATATCGTGACATAAATATCGTTGTCAAAAATATCGACCTCCTATTTTCATAATGGTAAGTACAAAAATATTGAAAAAAATATATTGTCGTTAAAAATATCAAAGTACAAAATATCGTTTTTTTATATGTATTATAAATAATGTAAAATAAATTAAATAATACATTTTACTTAAAAAAGTATTTAGATTTATTTGTAAATTTTAACAATTATAAGTAATAAATGTAATTTAAAAATAAATTAAACATACATATATAAAATGTAATATATATATTTACTTAAAAAGAATTAATAAATAATAATTTTAATTAATTATAAAATGTTAGAAATATATTAAAAAATAAAGATAAATATATATATACATACACCTGTAACATAAAAATAAAAAAATACATTAAAATATTAAAATATGTAATATTTTTTAAACCTACATTTTAAACTACATTTAGTGCAACAGTAGGGAAAGTGTTGGATAGCGGAGGGTAAAAATTTACTATTCCCACTCCAGCGAGTGCAACAGTAGGGAAAGTGTTGGATAGCAGAGGGGAATAATTTACTATTCCCACTCCAGCGATTGCAACAGTAGGGAAAGTGTTGGATAGCGGAGGGGAATAATTTACTATTCCCACTCCAGCGATTGCAACAGTAGGGAAAGTGTTCGAAAGCATAGGGGTAAAAATTACTATTCCCACTCCAGTGAGTGCAACAGTAGGTAAAGTGTTGGATAGCGGAGGGAAATAATTTACTATTCCCACTCCAGCAAGTGCAACAGTAGGGAAAGTGTTGGCTAGCGGAGTGATAAAAATTACTATTCCCACTCCAGCGAGTGCAACAGTAGGGAAAGTGTTGGATAGCGGAGGGGTAAAAATTACTATTCCACTCCAGTTAGTGCAACAGTAGGGAAAGTGTTGGATAGTGGAGGGGAATAATTTACTATTCCCACTCCAATGAGTGAAACAGTAGGTAAAGTGTTGGATAGCGGAGGGAAATAATTTACTATTCCCACTCCAGCAAGTGCAACAGTAGGGAAAGTGTTGGATAGCAAAGGGGATAAAATTACTATTACCACTCCAGGGAGTGCAACAATAGGGAAACTGTTGGATAGCGGAGGGTATTAATTTACTATTCCCACTCCAATGAGTGCAACAGTAGGGAAAGTGTTGAATAGCAGAGGGGAGAAAAATACTATTCCCACTCCTGCAAGTGCAACAGTATGGAAAGTGTTGGATAGCGGAGAGGGTAAAATTTACTATTCCCACTCCAGCAAGTGCAACAGTAAGGAAAGTGTTGGATAGCGTAGGGGTATAAATTACTACTCCCACAGAACAAAATTCAAATTTAAAAACAAACAAAATATCAACTACAATACAAAATATAATAAAAAACCTGAAAACAAAACATATATAAAAATTAACAAAACATATAAAAATATTTTAATGTAGCAAAAATCTAAAATATAGATTTTTTTAATTTAACAAACAATTTACATACAAATACATATTTTGTAATAGAAATTTATCTTAATCAAAAAATTAAAAATTACATAAATGTAATATTTCTTTTCCTACCATATAACACCACACAATTTACAACACACATCTAAATCAAACAAAAAAGTGTACCTCTATTATAAACACAATTAATTATCAATTTAACAAATATTAATAATTATAAAACACATTTAAAAATGTAAAAATTAATGTACAAACCAAACGTTACAGCTATTGAACCTAAATCCCCAAACAAAATAAAAACTAAACAATTACCAAAAATATTTATCAATTAATAAATTAATATTAATGATCAAGTAATGATTAATTAATTTAATCTAAATTACTTTCCACCCTCTACCCCAAAAAACACCAAAACACACACCTAAAAATATTTACACAATTTTCATAACTAATTTTACATTAATCAATTAATATCAATTGACAACAAATCATTAATTAATTTAAAAAAATTACTTCCCACCATTTACCACTATAAACCCCACAACTCACAATTATTACACAATTGGCATATTTAAAATTTAATTAATTAATTAGCATTAATTAACAAATAATTATTTAATTATAAATAAATTACCTCCCACCATATTCCCCTATAAATACCACCACCAATTTTGTAAAATATGACACAATTAACATAATTATTTAACAATTAATTAATTAATAACAATTAACAAGCAAAATATAAATAATTATTAATACATTCATTCACACAATTAACACTATATTATAAACTTAATTAAATATTAATAAATGTATTACAATTAAATTGCTTCCCACCCTACTCCCCTATCAACTAACAACCCGCTCCTAAAAAAATAACACAATTAACATAATTACCAATTAATTAATAATAATTAACAGCCAATTAATAAATAATTAATAATAAATTAATTCCCACAATATAAAATATAAAAAAATATCAATTAATAAAAAATATTAATAAATTAATTATAATTACATTACTTCCCACCCTATTCCCCTATAAACCCACAACTTGCTCCTAAACAAATGACACAATTAACATATTTACCAATGAATTAATCAATAAAAATTAACAGCCAATTATTAATTATTTAATTATAAATTAATTCCCACAATTAACACTATAAAATCAAAAATAAATACTAATAAATAAAAATTAATATTCAATTCATTATAATTAAATTACTTCCCACCCTATTCCCCTATAAACCCATAACCCGCTACGGAACTAAAACGCAAAATTTAATTAAAATAAAATTAATAACTTCTAAAAATTTAACACACATATTAAAAAACAAATTCAATACTTAGACAAAAAAATAGAGCACATACATTTAAAATACATACTAAAATACATAACACTAACTAAAAAACGATATTTTTTACAAACTATGGTGTCCATTACGATAACGGGCGGATAAAAATCCGCCATCAACCACAGTGGCGAAAATCCGCCCGCCTACACCGTCTGAATACCGACCGAGCAATTACGATGCCGCGAACCGAAAACCGCCGGAGGCGGAAAATAAACAGAAAATATCGCCCGCCCATGTCCGAGTCCAAGTCCATCCGCCCGCCACGGACGGAAAGACGCACGACAAGCCAAAACCGCCCGCCCTGACGACCGAGACACCGCCCGTTAAATTAGGATCGTACCGACATGAGCGCGGGAAATCCACAAATACACCGCCCGCCAGCGCAAACAACAGTGACGAAAATGGACACGGCGGAAGCCCTGGCGGCCACGTCCATGCACAGAAACCATCCGCTGACGAAAACAAACACACACAACATGGCTAACAAGTCCACATAGCAACCCACGTACAAAAACCCAAACACAGTACACATCCCTGAAACAACCCCCCCCGGACAAACAAATCAACTACAAATCCCAGAACACCAGCCACAACACACCTGAAAACAACAGACCATCATGACACACCCACATAGGTAAGTACAAAACCAGCCCCTTCACAGACCACAACCCCCTACAACATTACAAACTGAGGACGAAAGCACACAACACAGCGAGACAGAAAGGACAGCAGCACACCACAGACACGCACCTATCACACCCATCACCACCACCACCAAACACCTGACCCACAAACCCCCTGCACATCACACACCACACACCGCACCAGCACCACAAACACCAAAACACACATCATGGCATCACACAGAATGCCCAAGTTCACTCCCACCGAGCTGACGGTCATGGTCGACGAGATCGTCAAGGTGCACCCACAAATCTATGGCAACCAGGTCCAACAGACACCACTATCCACCAGAAACCGGTTGTGGAGCAGGATCGTAGACCAGGTCAATGCAGTCAGGAACGTTCCACGCAACAGAGGAGAGATCAACAAAAGGTGGAACGACCTCAAAAGCGTGGTCAAGAAGAAGGAGACCAAAAATCGAGAGCTGGCTGCCAGGACTGGCGGAGGGAATCCCGCGCCATTCAAGACCTTCAAGGCGTGGGAGGAGAAGGTGCGAGTCATCATACATCCGGAGATCCTCACCGGATTACCAGGGGGAGTGGAGGCTGGTAAGTACAAACAAACGTATACCAGCACACCGCTATGTAATCACATGCACTACCACCATGCCATAGCTCCTAGGGACAAACCCCCCCATGTCCAGTACACAATACACAAGACATCACCCACACATGCAACAGACACTCACACACACTAAGCCCAAAGCTACCAACTAACAAAACCATGGGGGCATGTGTACAGTCAGCCAGCAACGCAACTCCCACCATGTCCCCTTGTACTCCAGATGCGCCAGAATGAGCAATCCCCACACCCACATCCATGTGTCCGCCATAGCTGCACTGACCGACAAGTAACAGGTAAGTAGCCGGAACACAAAGACAGTGGTTCGGAGGGGGGACAGCTGAAGTAAAACACCCAGCAGGCCCCCACTACCACAGACCAGCAAGGTGGAGCACACCCCACATCCATGTGTCCGCCATAGCTGCACTGACCGACAAGTAACAGGTAAGTAGCCGGAACACAAAGACAGTGGTTCGGAGGGGGGACAGCTGAAGTAAAACACCCACCAGGCCCCCACTCCCACAGACCAGCAAGGTGGAGCACACCCCACATCCATGTGTCCGCCATAGCTGCACTGACCGACAAGTAACAGGTAAGTAGCCGGAACACAAAGACATTGGTTCGGAGGGGGGACAGCTGAAGTAAAACACCCACCAGGCCCCCACTCCCACAGACCAGCAAGGTGGAGCACACCTCCCTCCCAGTACCATGTGGCATCCATTGCATTGCGCACTCAGAAACAACCTGTAGGTGGGAAAATGTACATGGCGGGGCGTCTATAGGCATGAGGACTGTACTACGACTGACACATGGGACATGTCACGTAGCAGAGGAACACGCAGCACTGCTCCCAGTCACAATCATGAGACCAATGTGCACACGGACATGTTCAACAGAGTCAAACCCCACATGACCCATCACAGATACAGCAACACCTAAGGAGCCACGTCTGCATGCACAAGTCCCACTGGAGCACAGACCCACACGGCAGGCACTGTGCCACCCATCACACACATCAGCAACACCATCGAAGTCCTGTCCATGTAGTCCTCACTGCCTGTCACCCACACATCGTACAACAACGCCCACGTAAGACAGACCGTACTAGAAGTAACAGCTTGGAACCACAATATTGCACACAAAGACAACTGGACCCATGAAACACACAGGCACACAATGCACATTCAACATATCATCCATCTCATCTCACAGCCACAATGTCATGAAAGGTATGTCATCCGAACAGCTGGCCCTCATACAGTAGTCATGCTAAGATACCTGCCCATGACAAATCAAGTGCCTGCAGTGACTGAAGCGCACGTCACACTGCGAGTAACAACACACATAATATAGTCAACACCCCAAGAGCACAGCACTGATGCACATGTACCAGG
This sequence comes from Calotriton arnoldi, assembly GCA_963921515.1. Classification (NCBI taxonomy): domain Eukaryota; kingdom Metazoa; phylum Chordata; class Amphibia; order Caudata; family Salamandridae; genus Calotriton; species Calotriton arnoldi. The sequence continues at coordinate 916,398 of CAWUFW010005520.1, read as the reverse complement.
GCAGCACGCACACAAAGGAATTGGCCCATCTGCAATACGTCGTCTGGCACACAACAAGCACGAACTCACAACATTGCTACCAATGTGATGTCCATGAATGATAACAGTCAGCAGACATTCCGGCCATGTGAGACAGACACACACCTTTGTCTATGCACTGTCACGTTGCCAGAACACATGTCACGTCCTGCACCCATTACCCACAGTATGTACCCCAAAAGCATATTTCAACCCAAGAGCGTTTAGGGGCTGTACCCCCTATTGGCATCAGCGTACCTAAGCGTTCCATCCTTCCCCCTAAACCATCGTTCAACCCAACATCGTCGATGGTCCTGGAGCACGCATACACACGAGCCACAAAATGTAGGAGCATAGCAACACACACCCATCGGCATTGCTAACCCGTCCCATGCCACATGTCCACATCACACAGACCCATTGCCTAGCCCACACATACAGACATCATACATCCACACACACGCCACTGGGAAACCTGTGCACGACAGTGCACGAAGTGTGAATGTCAGACAACCAATACATACTTTGCTAGGTGCAACACAATGACCCATCTCATTCTCCCCACAGGTGCCGAACTGCTGGATGCTGGAGAGGGTGACAGCAGCCAGCACAGCCAGTCCGCAAGCCCCCGACCCGGACTCACGGATGTAGAGGAGCTGGACACCTCTCCGGACACGGACCACCCAGCAGGCCCATCTGGAGTGGCAGGGCACAACCGCACCCCAGGGCCCCTCCTGCCCACCAACCCATCACCCAGGGCTGCTGACCAGTCACAGACCCCTGCTGCCACAGCCGTTGCGGCCACCACCACTGCCGCAACCACCACCACCACGCCATCCCTCGCCACAGCCCCTGCGCAAGGGTCGGCACGGCCGTCGGGCTCCACCCTGGGAGCCAGAGCGAGGACCCTGGTGAGCAATGTGGCTAGTGGGCAGGTCGGTGGCAGCAGTACTGGTAGGAGGAGCAGGGCCAGGCCAACGCCAACTGTGCCTGGGAGCCAAGCCCTGCCGCCAATCGACAGAGTCCTTGGGGCCTATCAAGAGGCCCAAGGAGAATGAGCCAGGTCGGCTAGCGACACGCGGGAGGTCCTTGCGGTGTTGAGGTCCATGGACGCCCATATGGGCCAAATCGCGGCCCTCATGGGCCAGCTGGTGGTGGGGGGGAGGGCACAAGCAAGGCCAGCAACACCACCTCCGCCACCACCTGCTGTGGCGCAGGCTCATGCAGCATCGCGTTCCCCTGCGTCCACAGCGAGTGAGCACTCCTCAACCACCACCAGCGGAACATCAACACCCCCCCTACCAAACGTGGAAGGGGCCGTCCGAAGAGGAAACAGGTGTCCAGAGAGGACATCGCACGCACCAAATGCCAGTGAGTCAGCCAGCCACCTTGACCACCTACTGCATTGACTTGTAAAACGATCCTACCCCACACTGCCATGTGAATGGCATGTGTCTGTTGGACTGTGGACATAGAACTCCATGGGTACACCTTGACCATCACGCAGCCATGACCGTCAACTCATTGTCACAGCATGCACCACATTTGTCATCACCTTGCACACAATCACATGTCATCGCTGTTAATAAATACACCTTGATCACAATGGCTTCATGTGTCCTGGGTTTATTCCACGATGTGCAATCGCCACCATGAGCAGAAATGCATCTGCTGTGTGGCATGTCGATGGGATAGGAGAGGCTGTAGGGACCTAGGGGTGAAAAACAGAACAAGAGTACATTCAATGAGTGTGTCACACACTCATCACACAGTACTTGTCACCAACTACAAGCAATGCACACACATCTCACAGAGCAACAGGGCACAATGCTACAGCCACTGTCAGTGGCATACCAACCTGGACATGGACCATTGACACATAGCACTCAGTGAACAAAAGGCCCCCGTGACAGAGCACACATACACCTGCACAACTACAGCTACATCAGCCATCGTACATGGACACTCACCGTCAAGTGAAGTAGCGGGCGATGAGCTGCTGACGCACATTCACAGCTTCATCCTCTCCACTGTCCTCTTCACTAGAGCTGACCTGGTCTGCAGGCTGGGGCCCTGGTTGATCTCCGTCATCCACAATTAGGGGGATCTGCTTGCGGATCGCCAGATTGTGCAGCATGCAGCAAGCCACAATTATCTGGCACACCTTCTGTGGGGAGTATGCCAGTGCGCCCCCGGTGCGGTCCAGGCATCTGAACCTGGACTTGAGGAGGCCAAAGGTCCGCTCAACCACATGTCTGGTCCTCCCATGTGCCTCATTGTAGCGGACATCAGCTGGGCTCCCAGGACGTCGCAATGGGCTGAGCAGCCAGGGCCCATTCGGGTAAGCAGAGTCACCTGGGTGTGAGGGACACAGAGAACCGTTGCAATTCCAACTGTACACAAGACAGCATTGCACAGCCAGCACGCTACACTACTCCACATACTCACCAACAATGCAGCCACGGTCCGGTTGCAGATCGGTCATCAGACGTGGTAGGATGCTGTTGCGCATGATGTGCGCGTCATGGGCCGATCCTGGGAATTTCGCACACACGTGTGAAATCACCATGTCCGCAAGGCACACCACTTGCACATTCAGGGAGTGCGTGTGCTTCCGGTTGCGGTAGAGGTGCTCAGTGGCCTGTGGTGCAACAAGGCCAACATGGGTGCAGTCTATTGCACCAACGACGTGGGGATTCGTCCAAGAGCATAGAATGCACCCTTCACTGCCGCCAATTCACGAGCCCTGGGGAAGCGGATGTATCTGTTTCTGTACAGCATCATGGCTGACAGTACATCCCTGAGCACCATGCTGAACATGGGTTGGAACATCCCACCTCCACTGCCCACTGTGTGCTGGAATGACCCAGTGGCGAAGAAATGCAGTGCAGCCATCACCTTAGCCGTGGGGGTGAATGCTGTTGGATACACCCTGCGAGGACGGAGGTGGGGTTCCAACAAGGCACATAGACGATGCAGGGTGGGTCGGTCCAGACGATATTTGCGGATGACCTCCACATCCACCATGTCTGACAGCAATTGGTAGGGGCGATGAATGTTTGGTCTCCGCCTAGGAAAGATGGAAGTGGACACATGTCAGAGCAACACGCCACATGGCATATTCACATACACAAAACATACATGACTGAGCAGGCAATTGAATGACAGAACGGCTGACAAGTAGGGACAGCACAGCCACAATACACTTACACAGGTCCCCTACCAATAGCAATGGGCAGTGACACACCACATTGCCATGAGCATGCACATGGGGATCTAGGCCTCAATAACTTGTAAGGCATGCTGATGTTAACAGACTGCATATTCGGCAAGCGGCAATACCACGGCAACATGACTAGCTGCTGTGCATCACACTGCTTCCGAGGCTGGGTGTGTAGGGCACACACCAATAACGCTATGGACACAGGCTGAGCGGCCAAAACAAGTGGGACCTGTGGCACGAGGGGATATGAGACAGTCATTGATGTCCCTACTGCACCCTATGTACAGCACTGTATGGATCACACCTCCAGAAACATTGACAGGTGTACACATTGACAGCCCCATGCCAACACGGCTGTGTGCTTGCAACTACACATCACAAGTGACACGTAACATTGCACGTGCCAAGTGGCAGATGTACATAGTGAAAGATGGCATGTGTGTGCATATGCATGTCCCATGCTCCCATGCCAATGTGTACATGATGATGTGCCAACAGACATGTGGAGGATGAGCACTGGCCGGCCCTGCCTATGCACACAGCATGTTGTGGCCCTGTCCATTGTGGACCTGCAACCACACGCAAATCATGGCCACACCTGCAGATGCATTACGCACATTATACTGTGTGGTGCACATTGCATCAGCGGACTGTACCCGCCATGGGCCAGGCCCTTACGGCCAACTCCAATGACCCTCGCGGTTGCACCCTGCGTGTTCCACTGTGGAGGTAGGCGTCCATGGCCAGCCGGGAGCAGGCCAACGTCTGCAATTGAAGCTGCCAGACATGGTACACGAATTGCAGCAGCTTGTACCCACTGAAACTGCCCCAGGGGGTTATATGTGTGTGTCAGTGGGACAGGCATAACCACAGCTACCTGGCACTGCAGCCTGGCACCCCTCGACAACACCTGCTGCTGCCACCACTCCACCTACACGTGGATGACGCTGAGGACATGTCCAGGTCCACTCACCAGCGAGGAGCTGGAGAACCTGGATTCCGTGCTCCACGCACACTGCACATGGTTATTCCTTGCGAAAGTTGTGTGTGTGAGACAACTGCAGTGTGTGTGGGTGTGCATGTGGGGGACACACATGTCGTTGGTCCGCAGCACTATGAGTCAGGGCCTGTGGTGTACAAACATGCACTGCTCACCATGCTGACTGCAGGTGGCATGGGTGTGTGAGCTCTCGGGCGCTTTGACCTGTCTGTCCCTCCCGAGTGGTGGTACATGGCAACTTCATGTCAGACATCCAGTGACACAGACAATTGGCAATGCAGGTCTCAGTGCACTTGTTGCTCGTGTGGAAGTCAGGCTGGGGCCATGCTGCCCTTCTCAGTCCCAGCAGGCCTGGCCTGCACATTGACTGCACAATGCCAGTAGGTGCCGACACAGACTGCCTAGTGGGTTACATGTGTCTCCTGTTCAGGACCCCCCGGATGAGCGCTTACTCTGCACTGTCGATTGGACACACCATGCCTCGTGATAGGGATGTGTGTGTGAGATAGTGGCACTGAATGTGACCTTCGTTGCGGGGTGGGCCATGCACAGGGCGAGTACGCTGATGGTTGCGCAGTGTTGGTCACAGTGGGTACACCCACACAGATGTATTGCCTTGTGATCTTTTTCTGGGTCCGCCTGACAATGGACAGTAGATGTGGGCAGGCTACACATTGCTCGATGTGCTGTCTATATGCATGTGCCTTCACACCAGGCACAACTGCCCCTGCACATGTGACCCCTGCTGCACTCAGTGCTGGGTCTGTTGAGCTGATGCACCATCTGTGCGTGGGGCAGACAGCTCTGCTCACTTCCGTCATTGCCCATGACATCACTTTGCCGCAGGTAACATGGATCATGGAGGGCCCACATGTACGCGTGGGTGGACTACACAAGACTGTCCAATGGTTGTCACCCCCAGTCAGTGCTTCGAATGGGTAGTATGTGGTGCTGGTACTCATTTTAATGTGTCGAGTGGGCGGGGCTGGGTGCGGGGCTACATGCAAGACATGGGTAGTTCATCGGCTGATCTACTAGTTGCAATACACACGAGACACGTCTTTTTCTGACCACATCAGGGTCATTCCTTAAACTGGCTGAAAATCATACAGTCAACTTTTGCACTGTCCTCATGGCCTCCCCTCGCTCGCCCCAATATGCGTTTGCACCTGAGCAGCTAGCGCATGCACAAGCATCTCCAAGCTCGCCCCAGAGAGGCCAAGGAGTGTATGTGTGGGTCCAGTTGAACAAGTGGTCTGTCTCACGGTATGATGAGTGGCGGGACGCCGTCCACATGCGTGGTGCCAGGACTCGAGACCCGGGCAACATTGACAATGCATGACAGGCTCCGCAGTCCGGATACACCACCTGCAACACACAGAGGCTGTAGCTGCCCTAGCGGGCCAGGCCGCGTCCAACTGGAGCTCATGGCCCCACACATTCACTCTTTGGCCTCGCTGGTGCGAGCTTGGAGATGCTTGTGCACGCGCTGGCTTCTCTGTTGCAATGGCATGTAACGTGTGTGGGTGTATTGTCAATGGGTGGGATGGTGCGAGCCACCTTCCGTGACGTCACTCCTGCTTGTGATGTGTGCGTCCCCCCACTACTTCCATTTGACTTGTGCCATACTACACATTGTGGATGTGTTGCCTGCGTGATGTGACCAGGATGAGCGCGCCATGACCTCTCACCCACCATGCCCTACTGCCATCCCGTGCCCTGGATTGCCTGTGCAAGTGGACAATGTTGGGGATACACCAGGTCGACAGGGGATGTGAGTGCCTTGGCAAGGGCCTGGCGGACGCGCAGCAGTATCCGGCATGTCCACGGAGGGTGGGCTGACGTCTACACTTGATGCAGCATTGATCGTGTGCCCGCCTGTTGTGCACACACGAGTTCACATTCATCACCAGACAGGTGGTCTTTACAGATTCCCAGGGGAGCGCCAATGTACTGTTCCTGAGTCCTCCCAACACAGCGTGTTTCAACATTGCATGTGCGCACTTACCCGTCACACCCACCCACCTGAGCCATGCGTAACTCCCGCTTCACATGACACATGTGTGTCTCCCACAGTTGTGCTACTCATTTGCGTTGACATCCAATGACAGTGGACTACATGGTCATCTCACGACTGCCGTGTACTTCACACACTCTCATCCTCACTCATTCGTACTTGTGAAATGAATCAGCAGAGACACATTTTTGCTTCAAGCCATGTATTGGGACTTATGTCCTCTGTGATGCAGTATAGTGGACACTACTGGCAGCGAAATGCATGTGGAGGATATATTCAGCATGTTTACACATAGCATAGGGTGTAGGGGTACATGTGATTAGTTGTTGACTGTGGGATGTGGGCTTCAGAGTTACAACTGCTTAGCCGTTGGTGTGCTAATGTACATTTGCTAATTACTGTGGTGCTGCTGACTTTGACACAGACAGTATACATTTAGCCTACCAGTCCGCTTGTCATCATGGGCACAGTGCATCTCAGTTCCATGTTACAGGTTTGCTGCTATAGTTACTCATACACACGTGCGTGGAGGTGACATCAGGGCATGGGCTTACGTGCATGCAACGGCGTCCCACTTGTTGTTGCGATGTGGTGGGTACTGGCCATGTCACAGTCACTGGGCTCATGTTGTTGGTGGATGCACTTGGTGTCCATGCGAAGCTCTTGGCACGGACGTTCAGAGGGAGGTGAGGTGACAGCTCTCACATACTACAGCAGGACGATTACTGTCCACTGACCGGTGCATATGTTCATGGGCGCAGGATCCATATCATGGCATGGTTGTATGTGCAGTTCTGTCCATGTGGTTGGCATACACAAATCACATGCCTCTGCCTCCCCCTGTTCATGCAGAGTTACTGGATGTGATGATGAACAGGGTGCATGTCCCGAAAAGTATCAGATGTCATGGCAGTGTAGTTGTTGATGTGGTGTCAGTTGCAGGTTGCATGGTATAGTTGTTGTACTGGTAACTGCCTAGTCCGTGCGGAAGCCAAGCATGGGTACGGTGTGGGACATCATTGCTCATATGGGGGTATGGCGGCGGGGCCCGACGAATTGACAGGTTGTCAGGAATGCAATACCTCCCAGCAGGGCTTCCATGGCATTGGTGGTGGACATGGTTGCCATCCAATGTAGCGGATGGTGGCTGTCAAGGTGTTGGTCGTGAGTTGTCCCTTGTAGGAGCATGATGGGACATGTTGGATGGCATTCGATGTAACTGTAATCCAGTATCCGTCGTGTGGGGGCACAGTGGTCCCATTGCAGTGTGGGTCCGATAGTCGCCACATACGCCATGCCCCCATAGGCTGCACAGACCCTGTTGTGGGCGTCCAGGGGGTTGAATAGTTGTAGCAGGTCCGCCCTTGGACATGCCGGGTTGGAGAGACATAACTCCACAGGATAGTAGAAGGGACACCTCCAACAGTAGAAGACGGGGATGACGCAGCTGAACAATGCGATGCGGTAAGTTAGTCGGTAACTTACGTTCAGCAAGGCCAGATTGTCACATCCCAATATCTGTATCAGGTTATGTTTGTACAGCTTGATCTGTCCGGCGTAGTTGGGTAGGTGTGGTGCAAGTGCCATTTTGCTGCAGGGCGCTGTGGTGGCGTGCTCCGGCTGTCTGTGCAGTCTGCAGTGTGCAACCTCCGACATTGCTGGGAATTCTGTAATGGTCAAGGGGAGGCAGGACTTGTGTTATGTTGGCTTGTGCGGAGGACACGGGCCCTCATCCCACATGCTTCTCTGAATGGTCAAGGTCAGTGGTGTCTGACTCCTTCCAGATAACTTGCATGTGAACCACATGGGGGAGTGTTATCATTTCTTCTTTCCGTTGTGAATGTTCTTTGGTGTTATGCGCTATCTGCCCTGTGGCCGCTTCCCTCTGCATGCCTGTGTTGGGCTTTTTTTGGTGCAATGACTGTTGTCTCCGGCTTGTTTAGTCGGGATGTGGTTTCACAGTGGGAATGGAAGGTCGTTCAGTGCTGTCTCCTCTCCCGTGTGTGGGCAGCAGGCTGCGTTTCCGCTATTCGTTGGGCCTTGTGTTATGATTGGTCCCACCTGTTGTCTGTCCCCGGTATCTTTGATGTTACGTATTGCATGTCTTGTTATTGGGTGCAGGGTGGCATCGGTGTTTCTGTGTGGTACTGGCGTACCTTTTCCCGATGGGGTACACATTCTGCTGGGTGATGTTGCCTCCGCTGTGTGCTTCGCCGTGTTTTGCACACAGGGGTGTGTCCTAATGTGGCGTGACGTCACTGACATGTTCGGGTCACTTGTGTGACGTCAGGTTGGCAACGGTGAATTGCCGGTTGGGGACATGACTGTGGCAGGGCTGTCACGTGACATGTGCGTTCTGGGTGGTGCTGGTGTGTGTGGTGTTTGGTTGTGACCCTGTGTTGTTTGTGTGCAGCGCATGCATTGCGCTGCCATTGGCCTCTGCGTTGTGCGCATGTGTGGGTGCAGTGGTGGATGTGTCGTGTCCATGCAGGGATGTCGGGGGGGGCCATATACAGTTTTCCCGCCCTTGCACTGTGTGCGCTGTTTGCGTGCCCCTGTTGTGTGTCTGCCTACCTGCGTCGCCGCGGTGCGTTGACTCCTGGGTGCTGCATCAGGTAGAGCATGGGGAGGGCCTGCAGTGCTGGATTCATGCTCGGGGGGTCTGCCTCTTTGCTATCCGTACTGTGCGTTCGGTTTTGCGCATGCTTTCACGTGCGGTGTCTCTTAGCCGGGGGAACTGTTTGGTTCTGGCATCGTAATTTGTACGCCGGGCGGTACGTGATTTCGTCGGGCGTTGTGTCTCCATTAGGCCGCGCCGCTCCGTGAACGGGCGCACTTTGATGGCGGAGGGCGTAGCTGGCTTACGGGCGGTGTTTGGCTGACTTTTCGCATCATAATTGGGCGGGCGTGTGGGCTGCGGCGGGCGGACGGTAACTGGTGGTTTTACCATCCGCCAGCACGGCGGTGGTGCTTCTGCCCGCCATCCTAATGGGCCCCTATATTTTTGCAAACGATATTAAATACTTCGATATTTTAGAAAACTATATTTCTTACCTGAAACTCGATATTCTTGACCACGATATTCTTGCAGTCGATATTTATGTATCTCGATATTTTGGACTCAATATTAGTGCAAGTCGACATTTCCTACTCGATATTCTGACTCTTTACCCAATAGACAGTCTACAGCCCACAGATATGGCCTACCAATGAGCACTCTAACTTCTATATCCAGGTAAGCTCAGAAAGGCTGTCTTATGACTAGCATAGTTGGGAGAAAGGGCCTCTTTTTGAGTGATCACCGCCATTTATTTTGACTGATGCTGTTGTTTCTCTGACTCTGTGCACTTGAGCACTGCTAACCATGTCTCAATGCATGTGCTTTGACCCTCCTAGCTGGCTTATTTAACATTCATATAAAGGCATAATATATGGTGCAGAAATGCAACTGTGGCATGTCAAGTTAAATGTCACCTGTGGACTGCAGCACGTATTCTGCTATCTACTATGGTGTCACTGAAAACATAGCTTCAGGCCTACCAGTGTAGCCTGGCTGCTGTAGTTTAAACCTGCATTCTAGCCTGTCAAAATAACCATTTTTGACTGGGAAAACCTTCCTTTTAATTAATAATCTGTCAACCCTATGTAGACCATGTAGCCCACAAAGTAGGGTGCATTGAATTGAAATTTGGGACACATAGAAACTTATTGTATCCCATCCCTACAGTGACAAGTCCCAGCATGCTATTCTTACTGTGACAAGCCCTGGCTATCCTATGAAGAAAACCAGATCGCTGATTAAAATATTAATTCTGCTATCTCGGCTTGGGACCAACTAGAAAAATGATTCACCCACTATTTTAATATTTATTAAGCACCCAAACTAATGGTAAAGTTAGAACTGAATAATTGTTTAAGACAAGTAACTTTTAGAAAGTTGCCTTTTCCCTTCCTGAAGCTCCTAATGGCAAATTTGCATTAGGTCTCCAGCAGCTCTGCAGCCACTGCATGACCTTAATGAGTTGTGAATACTGCACCCAGGGCAGAGGCAATGGCCTGGGTGTGGGGAGGTGTTTTTCTTTCCTTCGCAGGAAAGCCAGTTAGGGTGGAGCCAGGCACTTCATTAACTTGTAAAGGGGCCTGCCTTTTCACACGTAAATATAAGCCGAGGACTGGAGTTGGCACTCTTTGTTCCCCCATCAAAACTGGATCCAACACAGTGGGAGGGGAGCTACCCCTAAAATTGGTTTAGAGTGGCCACAGAGGAGGGGACTGGTCATCTGCCTGGCCGCACCTCTGCGTGGATACACATGATCTGTACATGGGAAGAAAGCTTCCCTCATTTTTGGATTTTGTGTGTAAGGTACAATGTGGGATTGTTTACTATAGGGCAAACAGAAACATCTGCAAATGTGGGAAGGTTTGATCCTGGGAACTTTTAGCCCATTAGTTAGAGAGGAGCCAGGAGTCACCCCCACTCACTAGCTAGTGACAACCATAAATATGACACCCCAAGGCGCCCTCCTTAGCATACTTTCTGGAACCGTGGAAGACCAAAAGACGGACTGCACCTGCTGTTTGTGATCTGTGAGGAGGCCTGATGGGCTGGACCTGCTCCTACATGTACTCAGCACAAAGGAGAGAACTCCAAGGCTCAGTTGGCTGATTTCCTGCATGGCTACAGGTACACAACAAGCTGCAAGTGGCCTTTTTCCTGAAGTGCCCACTTGACCTTGGATTGGACTGGACATGGATGGTGGCCTTTGATGGAGTGAGTGAGAACCTGAAAGCGATGTCACTCAGGTCCTGGGACCCTTGTCTGTGCCTAACTGGACTTCTCATACAATCTGGAAAACATTTTTAACTTCCAGATCTCCAGAGGACCAAGCACTGAAGCCAATCTGCCCAAGACACAATTCCACTGGGCTGAAGAAATAGGGTACTCCCACTTGGAGCTTCTCCGCTGAAGCAAATCAATTTCAGTGGGCCCTCAGTGAAAAGGTATCTGTCCTTTTGGAACTCAGCATCAAAAGTAGCCTGCAACCTTGCCCCGCTGGAGGGTTCTGAGCTACAAAAAAGAGACTAAGGGCCTGATTTAGAGCTTGTCGGATGGGTTACTCCATCACAGCGGTGATGGATATCCTGTCTGCCAAAATATAAATCCCAATAAATATAATGGGATTTATATTTCATCGGATGGGATAACCATCACAGTTGTGACGGAGTAACCCATCCACCAAGATCTAAATCAGGCCCTAAGTCCGAAAAAAGAAATCTTGATTTAGGTGAAAGCGACAAAAATATCTGGCCGATGAAGGGACCTTCCTAGGTCTGGGCTTTTTCCACCAATGCACACCGCTTCAGCAGGACCTAGTCTAATGGCTATCTGACATTGAGAGGACTTCCTTGACTACAGCCTGGATTCTTACACCACTGGAGAATTTCACCATCCAGTTCAGAGACTAAGGGGCCTATTACGATGGCGGTTGGAAAATCTCCCCGACCGCCATGGTTGTGGGAAAAGACCGCCCGCATGGCCCGCGACATCACCGCCGGTCGAATTACGATGACCCGCGCTCGAAATCTGACCACGGCAGTCTGATCGCGGGCCTTAACATTGCGGCGGTTGCTGCTGCCCGCAGCACCGCCGCGATGCCGAAAGGAGCATGTCCAGCATTTCCCTGCACTGCGTGGCAGGCACTGCACAGTGCCTGCCACCTGGTACAGGGAAATGTAGGGGGGGACCATGGGTACCCCCCCTGTGCACCCATACCCCCCCAACACCTGGGGGGCCCGCAACGGGCCCCCGGAAGACAATCTCCGCATGCCTTTCCATGGCGGTCTGACCGCTGAGGAAAGGCTGGCTACCGCTGGCCTCATAATCGTGCCGGCAGAGCCTGCTCTGCACCGCCACCATTATCCCAGTCCTGCTCCGTCCGCCAGGCAGGAGTGCGGATGGCAACCGGCGGAAAAGCGGCGGTCGGAATTTCCCACCGGCCCGGTCACCACCGCCATCCTAATGTGACTGGCGGTTTTCTGGCTTGCGATCACTGGCGGATGTCCACCGCCGGTCCGGCGGGAACCACCGCCGACCCGGCGGTGGACATCCGACCGCCATCGTAATAGACCCCTAAGTCCCCAGGTAAAATATACGACTGGGACAAACCTGGTTGGTGTACCTTACCCTCTCTCAATAGCATTCAGACTGAGATCTCACCAGGTCCTAATAGACTATTATTGATGCTTTGTGCTTTTTGGTGAATTGTTTCCTTAGTTCTTATTATTGGTTCTGTTTATTGGATTTTTGTCGTTTTGGTGTCATTTTGTTTATTAAATGTTACTTTATTTTTATACATTTGAGTTGGAATTTTATTCTTTTGTTTTGTTGACTTTTTTACTTTTTTAGACATTTACTTTAAGATAAGCCTTTCTGCTCTGTGTCACAGACATCAATGGTTGAGCTCAGGTTTAAAATATTGAAACTCTTGACTGGACCTGATACGCTTGGAGCTTTATTAGTTGTGGTGAACTCCCATCCACCCCAACTAGTGATTCACTTTCTCACACAGAGGGGCTGATTCCGATCCGGGTCGGACAGCCCTCCGAGAGCCGTCCGTAGCCTCACCTTACGACCCACTTGTTCCCGGAGCCGATCCATCCGGACAAGGAAGTACGATGCGCAAATGTGTCCGAATGCCGACCGAGCCGTAGGCTCTGAAACCAGCAATATTTCCCGTACGAGCCGGAACCATAACCGCTGAAATCGACTCGTCCGGAGGCATGTAAACAGCAGTTTCCAGCCGGGCAAGTACGATGCGCACTTCCTACGCGCCGAACGAGTCGCCACTAGCAGCACGTCACAGCATCCGGTAGAGCTGCATAGCAGGTCCGATTCGCGCCACAACACGATCCACGGCTACGAGACGGACCAACTCCCAACGTGTACGAGAAGGAGCAACAATCAGCAAGTACGAGACGAACCAATGATGAATCCCATCGCGCAGGTCATCCCATTACTGTATATCTACGACCGGATCATGAACAGATGCGTACATCGCAGACGGTAAGTCAGACACCCACAGAAACAAACGTGACGAACACGCAAAATGCTACACACACATAGTGGGGGGACATCCCTTCCACCAGCAACAGCAAAACCACAGGGGTTGCATGGTCCTCACTACCAGCAGTACCCACACCTAGGGGGGATGCCCAGCACAACTACCATCCCCACTCATAGGGGGCTGGATGCCCATCACTACCAGTACCCCCTACTCATAGGGGGCTGGTTGCCCAGCACTAACAGTACCCCCACTCATAGGGGGCTGGATGCCCAGAACTACCAGTACCCCACTCTTAGGGGGCTGGATGCCCAGCACTACCAGTACCCCCACTCATAGGGGGATGAATGCCATCACTACCAGTACCCCCTACTCATAGAGGGCTGGATGCCCAGCACTACCAGTACCCCCACTCATAGGGGGCTGGATGCCCATCACTACCAGTACCCCCTACTCATAGGGGGCTGGATGCCTATCACTACCAGTACCCCCACTCATAGGGGGCTGGATGCCCATCACTACCAGTACCCCCTACTCATAGGGGGCTGGATGCCCATCACTACCAGTACCCCCTACTCATAGGGAGCTGGATGCCCAGCACTACCAGTACCCCCACTCATAGGGGGCTGGATGCCCAGCACTACTACCATCCCCACTCATAGGGGGCTGGGTGCCCATCAATACCAGTACCCCCTACTCATAGGGGGCTGGATGCCCAGCACTCCTACCATCCCCACTCATAGGGGGCTGGATGCCCATCACTACCAATAACCCCTACTCATAGGGGGCTGGATGCCCAGCACTACCAGTACCCCCACTCATAGGGGGCTGGATGCCCAGCACCACCACCATCCCCACTCATAGGGGGCTGGATGGCCAGCACCACCAGCATTCACACACATAGGGTGACTAAGCAAACCCCCCCATCATCTTGGCAAGATTGTATGTGTGTGTGTGCAAAATGCACACAACACAGATTCTGACAGTGAACATACAATGTGACTCCCATCACATGTGTGCACAAAAGGTGATTGTGGTGTCCAAAAATCCAGCATATTATGATCATTGTGGGAATGGGGTCTAAACCCCCCATCACTACAGTGACCAAAAGGTGATTGTGTTGTCCAAAATTACAGCATTTTAGGATCATTGTGGGAATGGGGTCTAAACCCCCCATCACTACAATGACCAGAAGGTGAGTGTGGACATCATAATAGCAGCATCACCAGACCAGCATTTGTGATTACTGGTCCCAACACCACAAGCAATGTAGTGGCAATGTGGTGGTTGTGTCACATACAAACATAGATTTGGGAGGCAAAGATTGCTGTGTATCACAAGAACTCCCTCCGCCATGTGCAGACAAGCATTGGCCATGAGCCCTGACAATGCCTCCAGTGTCCAATTACACTATGTGAAAAGTGAGCATCATGATGCATACACACATATCTTCACGAACAGACACACAAAATGAGGAATCCTGTGGAGACTGTTGATGTTAGGTGACCAAGTCCCATATCATGGCAGCAATGGGACATACCAAACATGATCAATGTGCAGGATGATGAGCTACAAGACGCATGGACACTAGGGAAAAACCTCCAAACAACATCCAGCCAATGTAACGCAAAAGCCATACCAATGCAGAGGTGCAGATGCACAAACACAGACAGGCAGCCCCACACTGCATATCAATCACAACACATGTGTGTGTCTCAGTGTCCCCAGGCTAGTACACAACACATGACGGTGGGCTGAACTCCAATCACACAGATGTGTACACAGTGCCATACAAAACTAACTCATGAACTGTGCACCCATTTGTGGGCAATCAGGCATTGTCAGATGAGTGGGATCCCAACGGATTCATGTGACACAATCTGGGTTGAACAGCAACCAACACAGCAAGAGACAGACCCACTACAGCACTACCCCCAGGGACCCTAATTTGGGGTGACAGTAGCCTGTACGCCAATCCCACTGTGATGACAAAGGTAGGTTTTGCCCATACTGTGGAGCACAGTCAGCTGTGCGTACTGGGTCATGTGTCCTGAACAACAAACTCCCATCACACCTCCATGAACACTAATCACTGGCCATGGCCTGCAATCAATGGGCAAAATGTAGGTAGGGGCCTAGACATGAAACCACTTCCATTTGGCCACCCTCAACACCACACACCTTGATCTGCACCAATGTGCATCAGCTAGGCACACATGGACTGGTGACATTGCTCATACACCCATGACAATCCCAGGGGTGGTGGGGGGATCTAAGGTACCCACAAATCCTCACACATGGCCTGTCAACAACCCCTGTGAATGTCTGCAACACTGCACAGTATACGGTACATGGGCATAACGTGAAAACTACCAGATTCAGTGGGAACCCTGCCACACACCCACACCAATAAGAAACCAAAGGAGACCCACAAAGAACACATGTCGACACCTTCCAACATTGCAGCAATGACCCTGATGAGTGGGAGTAGTCACACACACATACAAGTGAGCCACTCACTGACAGATACCACATAGGGAAAACAACATGATGTTGGTAACACATAAGTACCAATGGGAATCCAGAATGTGTCCCATGTGCGTTTGACAACATCCCCGGAACTTACCACTAAAACAGCCAGGGATGACAACCTAATGACCAGTAGTTTGCCATGCACCTACATCCCAGAAAACCCAGGGCAAAGATGTTTGATGAACACAGGACAACTCAGCAAGTGCACCAAACAGGAACATCTGTATGGAACACAGGCTGTGTTGAAAAAAGGGAAGGGAACACACACAGACATGCTCACACAACACACACTATGTGCCCAGGCAATGTCACGGAATGACACAATGCCATGAGGGGTCTCCAATCCTGGGGAAGGTCAGCTGTGCAAAACGTTGTCTGTGCATGGTTCTGTCATGCCAGCACAACACTTGCCCAGTGAGTCAACAATTACAACACAATGAAAGCTCTGGTCACAGCAGCCTGTGTACAGGAGTGTCCCTTCAGTCATCTGCACATACGCAATACACATGTAGAGCTAGTTGCACTGATGACACAGATGACTTGTGTACCATGGATGCACAAACCTGCCTGTCCAGTGGAGATGGGCCCAGTCATGGAATCTCACTCTGTGCCCAAATGTAAGCACAACATATGTGCAACAGTGTATGCCAAAGATGTGAAGTAGCAAACCCAACGAGAAAATCCTGGTCACAACATTTTGCTATCATTACACCCTGAAATTGCAGCAAAGGATGTCATGGATATATAGCAGAAAAGTACACATATCCCATGGACCACATGGAGTCCATCACATCAACAAATCATTCTGTTGTACCTTTAAAACACCAGTACAACAGCAAGTCCATGACACTCATCATCAACATCATGTACATTAGATACAACAACACTGGATGACAACAAGTGGCTTTATTAAAAACATAAATCCATGTAACTGGTAATTTAAGTGTACAATGTCAAAAGGCCAATGGCCAGTCCATTACTACATTCAACCAGGGTGACATGTGACAAGTTGTCACCCATTGTTTGCCTGCACTGCTATGGCCAGGGGACATCTCCCCTTGGAGGGGCATACATAGGGGCAGGCCAGGCACTGCAGGGACAGGATCAGGGGAGAGCAGAATGGGGCAGGGGAGGGGTGGTGGGTGCTGGAGTGTCACTGGCAACTGCAGTGGAGGTGTCTGACACAGTGGGCACCGTCACAACTGCAGGGATGAAGTCAGATGGGGTGGTTGCCGGCACCACAGCAGTGGGCAGGTCAGATGGTGTGGACATGGTCTCCACTGCAGTGCCAAAGTCAGACGGGGTGGATGAGCTCTCCACTGCAGTGCCAACCTCCAAAGTAGTGTCATGGGGTCCAGGTGAGGTGGGCAGGACAGAGGGGGGAGACACAGACTCCACACCAGTGGCAGGAACAGGCTGAACGTGTGAGGTGGGGGTGGAAGTGAATGTGGTAGGGGGGAGGGCCTAAGCATTTTGGGGATGTGGTATTGGTGTGTGGGTGAACCAGGGGCAGGGTGTGGCGGGGGACCTGTGGAGTGGTGGCCTGGGGGCTGCAGGACGGAGACTGTGTGGTGGAGCTGCAGGATCGTGGTGGGGTCTTGCTCTTCCTGGTCCGGGGGGACTTGCGGATGGGGGCCTCAGTGTCCGTGCACCTGGGGGAGGGTGTCCGTGTGGCAGGGGAACTCCCCCCTGTGCGTGGTGACTTCCTCCTCCCCTTGTGAGTTGGAGCAGATGGATCGGTGGGGAAGAGGCCAAGGTCACAGAGGAAGAGCTGCTGTAAAGGGGGGGTTGCAGGTGAGGCAAGGGAAGGGGTTTTGGAGGGAGAGGCATCTGAGGACTGCAGAGTGCTTGTGGATGTCTGTTTGTGCATCTGTGACCCATCCCCTGTGTGTGTGCCATCAGTCCCCGGAGTGTGCGTGCCTGTGGCTCTGGATTTTGTCTTGCGTGGCTGTGCGCTGCTTGTGTCTGTTGTGGTGCGTGCCGGTGCTGGTGTGTGTGTGTGTTGGACAGGTAGGGTAGTGGGGATTGTGGATGTGGCAGAGGTAGGAGGGGTGAGGGACTGTTGGAGGAGGAACACTGCTGACGTCTGTGTAGAGGCCATGGCCTGAATGGTCCGATGTAGGGCAGACATGTTTGATGAGATGCACTCCATGAAGGACACCAGTTCTGTCAACAGAGTAGTCTGGGAATAGAGGACACTCAGCATCGCTGTCTGCCCTACATGGAGCTGCTTCAGTAAGTCGACAGACTCCACACTCAGGGCAGGAGGGGAGACAGGGGCAGGGGGTGCGGTGCCTGGCACGAAGGAGACATGCTCCCTTACACGGGGGCCTCCACGGACATCTGGGATGGGAGCAGATGGGAGGGTGGAGATGGTGGTGGTGGCGGGGACAGACTCGCTAGGTGTTGTCTGGGGTCTGCTGACACCCGCCTCCACAAGGGAGTCCTCACTCAAGATGCTGTGTTCCTCAGCCGAGGTGGTCGTAGCTGAGGTCTCCTCGGTGTGGCTCCCCTCACCCTCTGTGACACTGGGTCCCTCCAACTCCTCTGCAGCAGACCCAGTCTGGCTCTGCGGCTCCTCTTGGTCCGTGGAGCTGTCTCCTCCAGTAGCCGAAGATGTATCTGCAAACAATCAGGATAAACAGATCCACATCAGTCACCTGTTTCACCTGACACATCACAGCGGGTAAAGTACAGCACATTACAGAGCACGCCTTGGCATCATTTGCAAAATATTGCAAAAAGTGCTGACACATTTTGAAAAAGACACCTGTCAGTCTGCCAGTCAACCATGCCCCTCATATACTTCCCCTCCATGGACCCATCTGTCTGGTGCATGTAGTATGCCACTACTTATATGTGCACACATGCACCACATAGACATATCTCAGAACTGCAGGAATTGTGATTGAAATGTGTCAGTACACACATATCCCATCTCCTGCCACTGACTCAGTACATGTGTCAGGAGAAGGGATGGCCAAACTCATTGTCAGTAAAATGTATATGCTTCCTTCACCAGACACCATGATGTGTCCATGTATTGATGGTCAATGCCACAATTGAGTGTATGCTGGACAACTGACATTACTGCAGGATACACATTAGCAAGTGGTATATCATGCTACAGGCCAGTCTGGATAATCAGTCATCACTGGCTTCAGTCACAGGGGCAGTGCATCCAAAAACAAACAGTCTGCACTGTGTCACAATCATTTTCATTTTGGGGAATGTAAGCCCTGCAGCTGTCAAGTGCACATGTTCCCCCACTGCTACCCACATCTTAAGGCATCTGATGATCCCACGTAATACAAATGCAACAGTTGAGTGACTGCAAGCAACAATCTGTAAACATGATCACATCTCAGTGTTATGCAAACTAATTGAGGCTGCCTGCACTTTAATGTAGAATACACCATTAGGCACCGTCAAGTGATTACACACCTATGTCTTACCCCATTGTGATGATCCAACAGCCACATCTCAGCTAGCTGCCCAACCCAAAATGCTCAACACCCCAGGAGTCTAAAAAGCTAGGCCACTCCACAATGATATAGAGGCAGACACCAGATTGCATATTTCACAATGCACTAAATGTAGGCTGACACACAGGAGTAGAAGAACATAGTGTACTTCATGTCCGGAGTAGGCATACCTTACCAGGTCCATGTGCGACATGGTATTACCCTAAACACCAGGCATGTGCTCATGCATGTATGACACACATGATGCACATTCTTCTGAGGCCCCAACATCGTCTCATCTGCTGCATAGCTGTGTGGAAAATACCCCAGACACATATGGTGAGCCAAAGCATCAATTGGAACACATATCAATTGCCCACACAGAGTACATGTCTGATTTCTGGCAATGTGCAGACACATGGCAATCAATTGCCTCACTCATGAAGACAAAACAATGCACCGGTAGCAGATGCTGTTTAGAACCGTAAGCTGGGACAACAGCAGGGACACACAACCCAAGTGACACAAGTCACAGACTGAAAGGGCCACACCTGTGCATCAGATGTGGATGGGCCATGACCTAATTTAGGCACATGACTCTTGTTCAAGCAGACAGAAGATCTGTGGGAGTGTAACCAGGATGAAGGAGTGCAAAGAGCATGTGAGAGATAGTTCACAGAAAAGGCATGCACTTACCCCCTCCTTGCTGCTGTCTGGCCTTTAACTGCCCATTCAGGTCAGGGAAGACCACCGCCAGAATCCGGAGCATGTGGGGGGTCAGTGTCCGTCGTCCGCCCCTTCTGCGAGGAGGCGACAGCTTCAGCTGGACTCTTGCGATCCTCCGGGTCCTGCCACGAAGGTCCTGCCACCTCTTCTGGCAGTTGCGGAGGTGGCGTCTGTAGACCCCCACAGATCGAACAGCCCGGGCAATGGTCAGCCAGATCTCCTGTTTCTGATGGGCATCAACCTGTGAGGATGACAAGGATAAAAGTCCATTACCACACATGCAACATGTTTGTGCATCACACAGTTGGATATACATGTCGTTATCACAAGGCCATATGATGTACACAGGTAGTGCAACTATGGTGATTGACATTTGTCCTGCATTAACAACATGGAAACATTGCCTGAGTATTATAAACGTGTAAAAATCCACTTTTCCTGCACATTACCTGTCCACTACAGGTACCTACATGCTTTGGGGGTAACAACTACTCAGTGAGCATGCTAGCCACTGGTGTACACAATGCCATTAGTGCCAGTCAGACAACATGCACAATGAAAAAGGATGTGGACTGCACACTCACCTGCTCCCCTGGTTTCCAATACAGCTTGCTGTACTGTGGAAGGAGGCTGTCCAGCAGGGCCTTGTTTTCCTCCTCTGTGAAGGCTGGGGCCCTCTCCACAGTACGTGCCATTCTTGGAGCCAGAGGATGCAGAGACAGCAGTAGTGGTACCAGTGAATGCAATCTGGGGCATTTAGTGCAGGCAAGTGAGCTCTCAGGGGAACAGACAGCCTTATATCTGTGCTGCTGAGGCAGAATCTGTCCCATGCATCCAAAGCGATAGGTCGGACACGTTTGCATCCTATGAATCTGGCCAGTCCATCGCATTGCACGCCTCGTACACGCCTTCCGCATCGTTCAAATAATTCAAATCCATGACACGAGTGTGATACATTGTTGTAGGGAGCCAACGGATTTTTCAGCACACGAATCGTACAAGGGTCAAATCCACGTCAGTCCCCATTGCAGGCAAGGTGCAAGGCGTGTGTGCAAGGCGTGCGCACGCCTCGTTCCCCATGTGTACGACGCGTCTTTTGAATTTGTCACCCGCGTCAGTCCCCATTGCAGGCAAGGTGCAAGGCATGTGTGTAAGGCGTGCGCACGCCTCGTTTCCCATGTGTACGACGCGTCTTTTGAATTTGTCACCCACGTCAATCACCATTGCAGGCAAGGTGCAAGGCGTGTGTGCAAGGCGTGTGCATGCCTCGTTCCCCATGTGTACGACGCATCTTATGAATTTGTCACCCGCGTCAGTCCCCATTGCAGGCAATGTGCAAAGGATGCCACCCACCATAGCTTGTCAGGGACACATGGGCACACCTACAACAATACAGACTGTGACACTGTATATCAAAGGGCATGTCAGGCTGCATTACCTGTGTGTGTATGTGGGTCAACATGTGATTTGGTATGTGGCACTTAGTGGCACACACTCCCAGGCAGGGCAAGGTGTCATGGGGACAGATACCTTTGTGTGTTGTACACATAACCACTGTGATTGACAACTGTACAGTTCAGAGCATGAGGCATGTACACAGTTCCCGGTGTACATTGTGTATGACATGTGACATACACCCTGACTCTTAGGTGGAATGGTATGTGGGTCACAGGGTGTCCCAGTGCCACAAATGTGATGTTTATCCACAGTATGTGTGCTTTGTGCTACAGAGATGACTCAGATTTCATGTGTTCAATGTCAAATGGTCACCACATCCATGTGTTTTGTCAATGTGAGTTGATGTTGCGCCTGTGTGTCACAGACATCCATGTATGAGCTGCAAAAAAATCAGGTGGCACTTCATGCGTGTGTCATGTGTGCATTGTGGTGTGTACATGAGACGCTACATCATGGTGGTGTCTTTGTGGTGACACAAGGTCCCTGTGTGTGTCTGTCAAAAACATGTGATGTGGGATAGACATCTGTCCTCACTAGTCACTGTGGTGTGTGTCTGGTATGTGACACTCGTACTGATGTACTGTGACAGAGCCCATAGATTGGTCACAGCACAACATGGACCTTGTTGTGTGGACCTGTGGAGCTGAGATGTCAGATAATGGGCATGTATCTGACATGTGTGCCCATACACAACATCTCACACATCATGTCCTTCTGTCCTGTCATGTTGTTTAATGTGCTATTTAGCATGGACACTGGAACATAGATAGGGGAACTGACAAACTGTCTTTGCTCATCTATGTACTGCAGGAGACCAGCTGTCCACAGACCGTTCCCTGACCTTGCAACCATGGTTGAACGTGACTGCATGCGACAGTACCACTTCACTAGGCCACTGATCAAAGATTTGGCGGAGCAGTTGGCCCCACACTTGCAACCTGGCCGGACATACCCTACAGCGCTGACCCCCAAGGTGAAGGTGACGTCAACCCTACACTTCTTTGCCACCGGTACTTTCCAACACACTGTCGCTACTGCTGGTGGGATGTCACAGACCATGTTCAGCCGTGTGCTTCGTGATGTGTTGGAGGCGATGTTGCATTTCCTCAACCACTACATCCATTTCCCAAAACCACAACAACTCGCTGACATCAAGGGTGACTTCTACGCACTGGGAAGGATGCCACATGTCATTGGCTCCATTGATGGGACACATGTGGCTTTGGTACTACCACAGGCACATGAGCAGACATACCAAAACAGGAAACATTTCCACTCAATCAATGCTCTGGTGGTCTGTCTGGCGGACATGACCATTTCACATGTGTGTGCACGTTTCCCAGGTTCAGGGCACGACACTTACATCATGAGGAGTAGTCGCATCCCAACGATTATGTCACAGATACAGTACCAGCGTGCCTGGCTTGTCGGTGTGTACTGACTGTTTACCATTGTGTGTGTTTGATGAAGTTGATTTACACCCTCTTTTCAGACTCATCTAATGTGCAATTGTCTTTATGTAGGTGACTCAGGATATCCCAACATGCCGTGGTTGCTGACACCCCTCAAGAACCCTGTGACACCGGCGGAGATGCACTACAATGAGGCACATGGTCGGACCAGGAGAGTGATCGAGCGGACATTTGGACTCCTGAAAAGCAGATTCCGCTGCCTGGACAAGACAGGAGGGGCCCTCCCATATGCACCTGCTAAGGTGTGAAGAATCATCATAGTGTGCTGCATGCTACACAACCTGGCAGTGAGGAAGAAGTTGCCTCTCATCCAAGATGACAATGACCAACCTCCGCCAGCCGTGGAGGATCCTGCCCTGGGGCATGATGCCAGTGATGATGAGGGTGATGGTGATGTTTGGAGCCAGCTGATCCACAACTTCTTCACATGAATGTAAGTATACAGTGATGTGTTGTCAAAGTATTGTGTTTGCCTGATATATGTTGGTGGTGCACTGGTGCTGCTTGAGTGTGGCTGTGTGCAACTTGTCCGGATGCTTGCTGTGATGTGTCCTTTCAGGTAGTCTGTACTCCCAAACAGTGTTTACGTGATTGATAGGTTGTGTGTACTTTGTTTGGGGTTTGTTTTGGGCATGTATATTGGAGTTGTATGCTGTAAATCTGTGTTTTTGATTGTGTTTTCTGTCTGTCCTTCACAGGGTACTTTGGCTGC
The DNA here is from genome assembly GCA_963921515.1 of Calotriton arnoldi. Taxonomy (NCBI): domain Eukaryota; kingdom Metazoa; phylum Chordata; class Amphibia; order Caudata; family Salamandridae; genus Calotriton; species Calotriton arnoldi. Next base: position 892,715 of record CAWUFW010005520.1, on the reverse strand, counting down.
TGTATGGTGATGTCTGCACCCCAACACCCAGATCCTTGTTCCAGAGTGCAAGTAGTCGTTGTCCCAACCAATGATGTGCCACACAACCCTGGACTTTCATTGTTTTCCACTTGGTTAATTTTTGATCACTGTCACGTGAGGTTACCTTGCATCAGTTGTGGAATTCTCAGGTTGTGAATCTTTAATAAACCTGTGCTTCACTTTGGGATGTGCTCCGTCTGTATCCACACATCCCACAGTCATTAGCATCCTGTACCTGTGGGCTGCTTGCCACTGACCCAGGATGGATGTGGTGTATGTGCATTCCACTGTATTTCCTGTCAACATCAGTGTAGGCGATGAGTTAGATGGACATGGTGAGTATGTGTTGTGTTGCCCTAGTGGTGTGTCTCCCTCATATGTGTCACATTACCATGACTCACATTATGGTGTTCACATTGCTGTAGTAGTTTGCATGTACAGTGTTCCTTAGCAGATCACCATTGCCATGACACATACCAAGTATAAATCACAACAGAGGCAAGTATTGTGTGATTGTGATTTTATTTACAGACATGTGTAAGGATGGTGAACGGAATTGGAAGTGCTGTACAGTGTGATGGTAATACAAAGTTCACAGGTGAGTTGGTAGTGTTGAAAGATGAAATGTCCAGAGTAGAATCCACAGTCATTTGAGGCATTGTCACAACTTGGACTCTCCATGTCAAGTGGGTGATTTGGGTGTCAGTCGACAAGGTTAAATGGTTTGCACACAAAGGACGACATCCAGTACAGGTGTTGAGTTCCTGGGGGATATGCATGGCCATCGGCGTCTCACTTGCCCTTCTTCGGACGACCCCTCTTCTTTCTTGGGGGACCCTCATGTGCAGGCTGCTGCTGTGCCGAGGACTCTCCGCCAGAGTCCTCCTCCCTCCCTGTGGCAGTTACGGATGTTGTTGCAACAGATGTCGTGGGCGCACAGGGAGGTGTGGTAAGGTTGGCGCTGATCTGGCGGAGGCATGTCAGTATGTCCCTATGCACCGCTGTTCGATCATCCAATTTGTCCCACTTGGACTCCATGCAGGAGATGTGTGTCTCCACCCGAGACATGTGGGGGTCCAAGCGGGCATGATGGGCAGCCTGCTGTTCTTTGATGTCCTTGAGGATCCCCACAACCTGTCCAAACCCTCCGGTGCTTTCCTGGTACGCATCTATGATGCGTCCCAGGTGTGGATCACCATGCAGTCCAGCCCCCTCTGCAGGCCGTGTCCTCTGCCTGCCTACCCTCCCACCGCCCCTACCCACACAGGCAGGACCTGCCATGGCAGGCACAGGTGACACTGGGTCCTTTTGAGTGTTGGCGCTGGTGGTGTTCGTTGCTTCCAGGGTGCCCTGTGTACCTGTTACGTTGTTGGTCTGTGGCCTCGGCCTGTCCATGTCGGCAGGGGTACTCTGTCTGTTGTCAGATGTGACAGGAGTGGTTGCAGGGGGTGCTGATGTTCCTACTGCTGGGGCTGCACGATGACTCACCCCGGAGGTGCCAGGTTGTTCGTGTTCGTCGTCCGAAGAGGACAGAGACTGATCCACACCAGGGAGCTCAGGGTCCGCCAGAGTCTGGGACTGGGACTCTTCTTCAGGTCCTGCTGTGTCCACAGCATCCCCTGTGGTTGGAGGAGACACACAATGTATGTTATGGTTCTACCGACATCAACGTTTAACACACATGACAGTTGCCACTGGACATCATTATGAGAGTCGGTACATTGCATTGTCCTAAGTTGTGACAGACAGAGGTTGATATTGTTGAAGCACTTTCTCAGGGCAACCTGAAGCATTTGGATGTGCACGTCGAGCTGTGTGCATGACCAGCTCATGTATTGATCAATTGTCTGTACATGGCCATTGCTACTCAAGTTCCATCACATGCCTGACACAGCTGTATCATCCCTGTCCACATTTGTGCTTTAACGATGACATACATACACTTACACTTAGGGTATGTAGCAAGCTTGGGGCATGTGTGGTGGCAGTTTTTGCTTTGCTCTGTGCATCACATTGGTGTGTCTGTACAACATGGTCACAGTCCGGTATGCCTGAGATCTAATGTGAGATACTATTTGGTTGTCTGTGTTCCTAGTTCACATCTCATTTCATACAAGTCATGGTGTTACCGTTGGTGCTGAGTTTTGTCAATGCTAACGTCTTTTAACTTGTCTATTTCCTCCATGGTTAGAGGGATTGGGCACAGCATCTCTCTTGCTTTTCCATGCTCATGACAGTGATGGCCAGAGGTGTGTGTGTTGCAGTTCTGCTGCTGTGAGTTGCATGCCTCCTCCGATGCAGTCCAGGTTAGTAATTGTGTTTGGAGTGTCTATGACAGTGAGTGATGTGTGGTGTGAATGATGCGTACAACGCAGAATGATGTGGGATTGAAATGCAGCTCACAACTGCACCTTTTGGGAATGACACCATGCTACAGTGTCAGCTATTTGGGTGTGTCCATCCTAGTCACTGTCAGGTGTCCACTGTCAATAATGTATAGGTTACATTGTGTGTGCTTGGTGCTATGTACTATGTCTGCATCTCCCCAATTTTCATCTACGAGACACACCTTCACAGCCAGGTCAGGGGACACTGCATCTACAGACAGTGGGAGGATACCTACAGTTCCAATGGCTGTGAGTGTAAATGTTTTTGAGTTGGCCAGTGCGTAGGTGTGACTTGCAGCCAATTCATACATCAGGACCATGTGTCAGCCATCTTGCCAAGGCATTTACTTTCGGAGTGACTGGTCCCAAGGGTGCTATTTGTTCTGGCTGAGGAGGTGTGTTGAGGTGGACTTGATTGCATTTGGAGTCATTGCAGGTCCTTCACCGACAGAGGCCAGGTAATCCCCCATGTGACATGCTTCCATTGCAGGGAGTCACAATTTACGTTCAGGCTGTCAGGCAGTAGTGTCCTGTTGTTACTTTGAGCCCAAGTCCCAGCAGGGCCTTGTGCTCCCCACAGCAGGGCCCATTGTCAGAGATCTTGGGAGAGACTTTTCACTCACTCTCTTGTGGAGCATAATCCCAGGTGTGTATTTTGGTGTTGTTGGTAGGGGTGTGTGTGACAGGGGCTGCTGGTAGATGTAGTCAGAGCTGGCGGTCCTCCTCCCCCCAGTCCAGATATCCCACCCTGCAGCATGCTTCCATTGCAGGGAGTGGAAGTTACCTTTCAGGCTGTCAGGCATTGGTGTCCTGTTGTTTGTTTGAGGTCAAGTCCCAGCAGGGCCTTGTGCTCCCCACAGCAGGGCCTAGTGTCAGCCATCTTGGCAGTACTTTTGCACTCCCTGTGCGGTGAGCATGGTTCAGTGTGAGCTTGCTGGGACATGTGGGTTGGGGACTGTTGGCTGTGACTGCAACTCCCATCATGCTTTTGGCTACACCCACCTTCCCAGCATGCCCAACCTTTCTTCCCAGCAGGGCCTTGTGCTCCCCATAGCAGAACCCATTCTCAGCCATCTTGTCAGTTTTTTGCAACTCCCGGTGAGATGTGCATGGTTTTGGGTGGAGCTTGTGGGACCATGTGGGTGGGGGACTGTTGCCTGTGACTGCAACTCCCATCATGCTTTTGGCTACACCCACCTTCCCAGCATACCCAAGCTTCCTTCCTGTGATTAATTTTCCCCATGTGGTGGTGTGCCTGTGCTGACAAGTTGGCAGACGGTGGTGTCCTGGTGTTTGTTAAGTCCCAACAAGCCCATGTACTTCACACAGCAGAACCCAGTGTGGTAAATCTTTGTGAGATCTTTTAATTGAGTCTGAGGGAATGCATTATACCAGGTGGGTTGTGTGTAGTTTGTGTTAAGGGGTGTGTGTGTGCAAGTACCTGCTGGTAGATGGAGTCAGAGCTGGCAGTACTCCTTCCCACTAGGCCAGATATCCCACCCTGCAGCATGCTTCCATTGCAGGAAGTGGAAGTTACCTTTCAGGCTGTCAGGCATTGGTGTCCTGTTGTTTGTTTGAGGCCAAGTCCCAGCAGGGCCTTGTGCTCCCCACAGCAGGGCCTAGTGTCAGCCATCTTGGCAGTACTTTTGCACTCCCTGTGTGGTGAGCATGGTTCAGTGTGAGCTTGCTGGGACATGTGGGTTGGGGACGGTTGGCTGTGACTGCAGCTCCCATCATGCTTTTGGCTACACCCACCTTCCCAGCATGCCCAACCTTCCTTCCTGTGACTCTGCTTCCCTGTGAGTGATTGAGACAGCAATGGCAAGATGACTGACAGTGGTGTCCTGTTGTTTGTTTGGGCACAATTCCCAGCAGGGCCTTGTGCTCCCCAGAGCAGTGCCCATTCTCAGCCATCTTGTCAGTTTTTTGCAACTCCCGGTGAGATGTGCATGGTTTTGGGTGGAGCTTGTGGGACCAAGTGGGTGGGGGACTGTTGGCTGTGACTGCAACTCCCATCATGCTTTCTGCTACATGCACATTCCCAGCAGCCCAACCTTCCTTCATTTTGACTCAGCTTTCCTGTGAGGTGGTATGACAGTGGTGGCAAAATGGGTGACAGTGTTTGTTGGTGATTTATGGTAATGCCTTGCAGTATTTGTTGTTAGGTTTGTACATGTTATGACGTAGTTCCATATTACTGTGGGATGGCAGGTATTGTGTTTGTGTAACTGGCATACACATCACAGGATACTTGCCTTTCTGTTGGTATGCTTTGCTGGCAGTAGTTGGTTTCACAGTCCCCTTGACAGTGATATGTGTGTTTTGCAACACAATATTGAGTATATTGGTTGTGTACTCACCAGGCTCTGGTATTCCTGTTAATCCATGGATGCTCTCCGGATGCTCTCCGGTGGTAGGATGGCCCGCACCTTCTCCTCCCAGGACCTGAAGTGTGTTTGTTTGGCAGGAGGGCCACCGCCAGTCCGCTGGCTCAAGGTGTGCTCCCTGTCGATGAGCTTCTTGACCCTCCTGCGTACATCATAGTACCTGTTCTGTATGTCGTCCTTTGTGCGCAGACAAGGTGCCTGTGCGTTGACCTTGTCGACAATCCTCTCCCACATTTTAGTTTTCTGTGACATGGGAGTCTGTTGGACCAATGTGCCAAACAACTGTGGCTCTACTCTGAGTATTTCATCAATCATGACTTCCAACTCACTGTGAACTTTGGATTCTTCTTGGGGGGCATGGTGCTGGGTGGTTGTGGGGATTGATGTGTGTGTGAGGGTGTAAGTGAGTGTGGTGGGTGTGAGTTTGTCTGTGAATATGTGATTTCGTTTTTAAGTGGTACAAATGGTGTAGTTGTTGTGTGGTGTGTGAGTTGTGGTGTGTCTCTGCAGTGTGGTGGTGTTGTCTGCTGTCCTATGTCTGTATTTTGCAAAGGATCATGGTAGGGATTTCTGGCCTTTATGTAGTTGGAGTTGTGGGTGTGTCTTTGTTTCTTTTTTTTTATTTTATTGGCTTTGTCATTGCTTTTTTGGTCATTTTTTAAAATAATTTCCTTTGCTTTTGTTGGGCATGATGAAGACGTTCATTTGACCGGGTCGGACGCTGCCAGTGGCTCTTGCGGGGTGACCCAGGTCTGTCACACTGACATTCTGCTGTGTTTCTACATTGGCGTACGCGTCGGACGCAAAGGGGTCTATTGTTTGCTAGTCACAGTTTTCTGTACGTCTCGGTCTTCATGATCGTGCTCCGTGCGAGTCGGTCTCATTTCACACGTATTGCATCGTACTGCGCGGGTCGTGCATCACGGGTACGTTTCAGTCGGGTCCATTCCTGATGCGTGTCGGTCGGTACGATTCCCGGGCGGTTTACGGGCGAATCAATGCTTTCAGAACGGTTCAGTCGTGCGGCTTGTGTTCCGTACGGGTGGGTTGTAATTCACACGTATTGCATCGTACTGCGCTGGTCGTTCGGCGCCGGTCCGTGTCGGTCGGTCTCCATTAACGGTCTGTGTCGGTCGGTACGTTTTGCGACCGGAATCGGAATCAGCACCAGAGTATTACATAAAAATATCAATTTACATATAACTCTTCTTGCCCACACCAATGATAATACCCAATCATTCTGCTGTTGGTAGCCAACTGTAGCTTAATCAGCTTATACTTACATAAGGCATATCTGATATGTCCATCACTCAATACTGTACCAGACCATGAACCAGACATCACCATCTGAACAGTCATGGAATAACCAAGTCAGTCTGTCACATACTATGGCCAATCAGAGGACTCTAATCTAGTCCATTGCTGCGGGTCCTAACTAGCCACATATTATGACCATTTATTTACATTTCACAATGGCATTCATATATGGAATGCTAGTAACAATGTCAATCCCAGCATTTCTCTTTACCACTTCTCTCTCTACCTAAGCCTGTTAAGGAACATAAACTTTGAACAAAATATCAGGTTAGATAACCCAGTGCAGTAATCACCTAAGTAGACTATGCGCATAAGAAATACCATAAAGGAACTTGCAGAGCTGATCAAAGCTGCCAGCCAACTTAAGACTATAAACTGGCTGTCTATCTCTTACACGTCTTCATCAAACACACTGCAAATTGCTGTGCCCCATAACACAATAATCGCAACTCGGAGGTCATCATTCATGACATGGAAACACACCCCACATAGGATAAAACAACACAACATCCTTCCAACCACACCGCTTACACTGCATAGCTTGCTACCGATGTAGGGCCCGATTCACAGAACTAACTTAAGACAAAATCCTAAACTTACTACCATTTTGGTATTCACAGAAGGCACTTACTCATTTTGGTATTCACAGAAGGCACCTACTTACTCATTTTGAGTAACTTACTCATTTTGTGTAACTTACTCATTTTGTGTAACTTACTCATTTTGGTATTCACAGAAGGCACTTACTCATAAATGAGTAAGTGCCTTCTGTAAATACCAAAATGAGTAACTTACTCATTTTGTGTAACTTACTCATTTTGGTATTCACAGAAGGCACTTACTTACTCATTTTGAGTAACTTACTCATTTTGTGTAACTTACTAATTTTGTGTAACTTACTCATTTTGGTATTCACAGAAGGCACTTACTCATAAATGAGTAAGTGCCTTCTGTGAATACCAAAATGAGTAACTTACTCATTTTGTGTAACTTACTCATTTTGGTATTCACAGAAGGCACTTACTTACTCATTTTGTGTAACTTACTCATTTTGTGTAACTTACTCATTTTGGTATTCACAGAAGGCACTTACTCATAAATGAGTAAGTGCCTTCTGTGAATTCCAAAATGAGTAAGTTACACAAAATGTGTAAGTTACTCACAATGAGTAAGTTACTCAAAATGAGTAAGTGCCTTCTGTGAATACCAAAATGAGTAAGTTACTCATTTTGGTATTCACAGAAGGCACTTACTTACTCATTTTGAGTAACTTACTCATTTTGTGTAACTTACTCATTTTGTGTAACTTACTCATTTTGGTATTCACAGAAGGCACTTACTCATCAATGAGTAAGTGCCTTCTGTGAATACCAAAATGAGTAACTTACTCATTTTGTGTAACTTACTCATTTTGGTATTCACAGAAGGCACTTACTCATCAATGAGTAAGTGCCTTCTGTGAATACCAAAATAAGTAACTTACTCATTTTGGTATTCACAGAAGGCACTTACTTACTCATTTTGAGTAACTTACTCATTTTGTGTAACTTACTCATTTTGGTATTCACAGAAGGCACTTACTCATAAATGAGTAAGTGCCTTCTGTGAATACCAAAATGAGTAAGTGCCTTCTGTGAATACCAAAATGGTAGTAAGTTTAGGATTTTGTCTTAAGTTAGTTCTGTGAATCGGGCCCGTAGGCAATTGCCTCAGGCCCCCAGATAGGAAGTAATTGCTATATAAATGCTACAGTACAATAGGCAATGTGACACAGACGTTAAGAAAGGCAGATGAGGATGCAGATACTGGAAGAGACCTAAAATGACAATGGGCAAGAAACCTCAAGCAGTGGAAGAATGTCTTATATGGTGTGCTTATCTCTTTATTTTACCTGTGTGGCTAGAAAAGCTTTATTAGTCGTCTTATAGGATCTTCTTTGAGAGGTTATTCCCCATATCTGAATCAAAAAGATACTGATTATAGGTTATTTTTTAATCCTTCTCATGGAGGTCTTGGAATAAATGAAATATAACCCACCCCGGAGCACTCAATCAATGACATTCTAGACAGAACTATAACTTTCAATGTACCAGGCAGTTACATGCCTTTAGTCCCATTTTTGTTTCCCACAAGGCTTACTCATTACTCGTTTTCAATTATTTCAAAGAGAAACCTAGCTAAATATTGATTAATAGGGAGAATAAGAGGAGACGCTAGGGGGCGTGCGACAAGATGGCCGCACCTTAGTGAGGCTCTATCAGCCCTGACTAAATTAATCATCATTTATCCTGAATCCGGTGGCAGATCTAGCCATCAATAGCCCTAACTGGATCGGAAAACAAGTCGGCGATCAATTGACCTGACTGCGAGGTGTCAGAGGCTGCGATTTCCCTGCGGGCCGCCGAACCTAGCTGCGGCCTGTGAGAAACGCAAGCGCCGACCGGGCCGCGACTAACGAGGCTACCTCGCTGCTGACGGAGCCTAGAGGAGCACTGCTGGGATGGACCAACAGCCGCTACCGTCCGTGAGAGCAGAGACGAAGAGGCGGATGCCCCGTGGGGCGTGCAGAATCGTGAGTGTGCGGATAAGACCAGCGACCGCACCTGCACGAGCACTTGCCAGGCGATCGCTGATGAGCCCCGGCGCAGGCCGCGACCACGCCAGACCGGGGACTGAGGCCTGCCTAGAGTAAGTGGGGCCGGCGGCAAAGCATCAAGCCCGCCAAGCGGCCACTGCATGGCGCAACACCCTGCACTGCCTCAGGGGTCCCCTGGGAGTAAAAGGATAGAGGGGCACTAGGCGTGGGGCACAGAACTCGCTGCGCCTGCACATTTCAGCCTCTACACGTCGCGCGGACTGGCGCGAACGCCTAATCCCTGAGACCCGCATTGTGCAAGCCGCCATTATAGCTCGCGCTTTAAAATCCGATGCGCCGTGCAGGAGAGGCTACCTGCGACATACGCCATAACGGGACTGGACCTGCTGGGAATCCGAAGACCGGTGGATCTGCACTCACCCCCAGTAATCACCAGTAGACGATAGGGGAATTATACTCTGCTAGGGGGCCTCATAGCCACGTGTAAGAGCCGTTTTGCCACAATAGTCCGGATCTTCCACGATCCTATTATCAGAGAAGCGTGCATCATATGCCTGATACTACTTCATCTAAGAGGCTTCGGTGGGACACCCCGCTCGGCTCTATCCTGCCCCGCTACTGGGGAGTAGCCTTACTTGAGCCCGTAAGACGCTGTGCCCGCATTAATCCCCGGGAGCCTCCCCAGCGCGGGGGTGAAGTGACCTGTATCAACTGCCCCCGCGACACGTGGCGCGCATGGGCCATCTGGTCAGAAGATGACGCAGCTCCAGAACTTGTGCAGGCATCGACAGGGAGGGGCACCCAACCCTTTCTTTAAGCATACTATCTATTCCACTACACGACCACCCAGGTGGAATACTCCACACACCTCGCCCACTGGCTGGAGGAGGCACAGGCACATTCCTGGGACCATATCTGGCCCAGGTCCTGGACACGATTGCTGTATACCGGGCTGACGCTCGTATTGGAACCATAGACCCACAGCCAAAGGCACTGAAGCGCTGCTCCCGCTCCTGCACCGTGCGGCTGGGCAGAGACGTCGCCCGCGACAATTGGTTCCTGAACTTTTCATAAATATATCACGCCGCCCGGGGTGAGCGGACAAAAGACCAGCTCTACGTGGATGAAGACGAACCCCACCTACTGTGCAGGGCGTGACAATGGGGACACCAGATAGCAAGCAACCCAAACTCAACTTTGACACCCCCAGGATGCCTAGAGGACAACCGCCTGGCCTGGACCAAGACAGTGCTGGTCACGAGACGAACGGCACAGATGAGGTAGACATGAAGACGCTGCTCCACACAATGAAAGCGAGCTTCGCCTCCATAGAGGGAAAGATGGATTCCATGTGCGCCAGAATGGACCAGATTACTCAGAAGATCGAAAAGCAAGATGGGAGAATCAAAGAGGCCGAAGCACGGATCTCTACCCTAGAAGACGATCATACACAAGCGGCGGGACAACTCACAGACATTGATAAGCTGTTGAAAGTGATCACAGCTAAAAATGAGGATATTGAAGCCCGCTCACGGCGGAACAACATACGCATAACTGGCGTCCCCGAGACCACTAACACTGGGAGGCTTGAAGAATATGTGGAACGGATGCTCACTACGTGCTTTGGGCAGGAGGCATTCTCAAGGATGCTCATTTGCAAAGAGCGCACCGCACATTGGCGCCAAAACCCCCGCCAGGTGCACCGCCTCTGCCCATAGTCGCGAGACTGCTCAACTATCGCGACCGCGATACGGCCCTGCGTAAAGCAAGAGAACTGAAAGATGTGGTCTTCGAAAATAATGCCATTTCACTCTACCCGGATTTTACTTTAAACGTTCAGGAAGCGCGTAAGAAATTTGCTCCCATCAAGAAGAAACTGCAGCAGGAAGGTGTGGAATACGCAATGCTTTATCCGGCACGACTACGGATCACCTACGATGGTAAACAACAGCTCTGCAACACTCCACAACAGGCAGTGGACTTTTTAAAAAAAACAGTGCTGGTGGCCAAGAGGGCGGAGAGATCTCCGACAACCGAAGGAGGCGGCCCAGCGCAACACGAAGATGATTGAGAGCACCGGCTGTAGCTGAGCATGCAGACGACGGCAGGCAGCCATGCTGACCCTGTTGGCATAGACATTGACTTCAATACGAAGGTAACACAGAACACGATTAATGTACTGCATTCCTCCCTTTCTGTAGACTTTTCTAATGATGGTAAAGACGCTTTCGGATACAGTAACAACATTTCAGGGCCCCCTCCTACACGTCACCATGGTGTAGGAGGAGCCGTCACACCCCCTGGGGCACACGTCTCTAAGGGAGCACCCCTGTTCCCCAATGTTTTGTTAGGCAATTGCCTTTGTTGTTTTGTTAGTAGGACATTGTCACCAAGGACAATTACTGACCCTAAGATTTGTTTGCTATCGCAATTGCTGCTGCACTGTGTAGGTACGTTTCTGTATAGGGATCCCCATTTGCTGTGCAAGACAATTTGCTTAATAACATGGTCAGAGCACCACTTGCTCAGAGATATGGTGGCGTGTATGTTTCAAATGTTCTGGGATGTATTGGGAGGGGTTCAGAGGGAGGGTACTGTACACGGCAAGTTGGGGATGCCATTCTGGGGGGAATGTTGGGGAAGACAGGTAGACATTACCAAATTGGCGTTTCTTCAGGCTAGACCTAATAATCAGACTGCGTGGGTATCACTCACCTGCAGACATCAGGGGGGACCTGACAAGCCTGTGCACATCCAAGACATGGGGTGATGGCAGGTGAGGGACACAAGACCAATACTGTAGCGGGACTGAACCTCCTCACTTGGAACGTTAGAGGACTAGGAGATCCCAGAAAGAGACGACACATTCTAGCCTATCTAGACAGACACCAGGTCAGCATGGCTATGCTGCAGGAAACACATACCTCCCCTCAAATGCAGCCTCAGTTTGCCACAAGATGGGCTTCGCAAAGATATTTCTCCTCGTATTCTGCCTTCTCCAGAGGGGCTGCAATTCTCATTAAAAAAACTGTGCCGTACATCGAGGAGGGTTCAACGCTTGACCCACAGGGGAGATATTGCATAACATGGGGAAGGCTGGCAGCGGCTTCTGCTACGCTTGTATGTAGTTATGGACCCAATGTGGATGATGAAGACTATTACATTACCTTATGGGCGCACATAGTAAATATAGGCTCGACCCACCTCATACGGGGAAGAGATTTTAACCTAACACTGCACCCATCCTACGACCGCTCCCACCCACTGCCACACCATTACTCCAAAGCGCAGCGCCTACTCCAGCAAATAGTCACTGACAATCTACTAGTAGATGTATGGCGTCACCATCACCCGACACAATACGAAGGCACGTTTCACTCGGCAGTACACAATACCTGGTCCAGATTGGACATGTGGCTTGTGTCACAAGACATTGTGCTGCATGCTCTCTCCTCCCGCCATTTAGCGCGAACTTATTCAGACCATTCCCCTCTGATTATGTTAGTGGCGCCCCCGGGTATGTCCCCCCAGACTAGACAGTGGCGTCTGCAGCCCACGGCGCTCCTAGATGCAGTGTTTATGTCTGAATTGGGGGAAACGCTAGAAGAGTATCTACGAATCAATATAGACTCCGTTCCGTCCCCGTACACGGTATGGAAAGCACTGAAGGTCACTGTATGGGGACATTGCATGGCCAAGACGGGGGGAATTCTTAAAGACATTCGCACAATGTTAGCGCGTTTGGAAAGCCAAATTAAGCAGCTGCAGACGAGTATGCAGGGGGCGAGTGACGGTCTCACAATGGCCAAGATACGGGAGACCCTAACAGAGTACCATTCTGAAGCAGAAAGGGAATGTCTCTTTTGAGGCAAATATCACGCGGTGCGTAGATATGGCGAGGGAGAATGCCCTGGCAAAGCACTCGCCGAGACTATCCGTCCACCCAGAACGACGAATCATGTCCTGGCCATCCGAGATAGGGACGGGGTGATGCATCGGGACACGACGGCCATAGGAAAGGTATTTACCACGCACTACCGAACACTATATACATCGTGTGCGGCACGCCAGGACGAGACCCCGCAGTACCTGCAACAGATAGAATTGGCCTGGCTTAGCAATCGGCAGAGGGAATTCTTAGCGGCTGACTTGGGGTTAGACGAAATACGGGAGGCCATAATGCAGATTAGTAACGGCAAAGCACCGGGACCGGACGGCTTTTGGCATAGAATTTTATAAAACATACATAGACACCCTGGCCCCCTTTCTGAAGGCAGTTTATGAAGAGGCAGCCCAAACAGGGACACTCCCGCCTACCATGCGAGAAGCAATGCTGGTCTCATTGCTAAAGCCAGGGAAGATCACTGAATCCACAGACTCGTATAGACCGTTGTCATTGATAAACTGCGATGTCAAGATCTTGGCAAAGGTCCTAGCCAATAGGCTTACTCTCTTGATGGATGGGCTTATCCGTCCTGACCAAGCAGGCTTCATACCCGATGATCAACCTCGCATAACCTGAGGACCCTCTTCTCTATCCTACACGATATCGATCAGGAAGAACAAGCGGTGGCGGTCTTCTTAGACGCCACCAAAGCGTTCGACTCCCTGGAATGGGGATCCTCCAGGCAGTATTGACACACATGGGGTTTCCTCCGGGATTTCTCATGTGGATCAAATTGTTGTATAGTAGACCCTGCGCCTCATTGCTGCTAAACGGGGAGCGCTTCCCAGCCTTTTGCATCACCAGAGGCATGCGACAGGGTTGCCCCCTTTCGCCCCTACTATTCGCGTGAGCCATGGAACCGCTGGCGGCCATGCTGCGCCAAAATCATAAGCAATATGCGCTCGACTACCCCACGAGGCCCATTTTAATATCACTCTATGCCGATGACACCACGCTCTATGTGCGTAACCCTGCCGAAGGATTAAATGCCATGATACGCGAAATTATAAAATTCTGGGCCTTATCGGGAATTACCATCAATTGGGGTAAATCCCAAGTCATGCCGCTCACGGACTGTACCACTCCGTTTCAAATGGATTATCCACTGTTATGGAGTAATGACGAGGTCCGATATCTGGGGATTAACGTCACCAGAGATAAGGAGGAGCTTCTGCGTGCTAATTATGGGATAGCCCTTGCTAGGTTGGAGGATCTGATCAGTAGATGGATAGCTCTTCCACTCTCTCTGGCAGGCCGAATAGCCTTAATAAAAATGGTCATCATGCCCAAATTTTTATATCTATTTACAAACATCCCCTTCCCCCCTGGACATTCTTTCTTCACTAGGCTGAAGGTCCAACTCATCCGTCTTGCATGGGGCGGCAAGCAACCCTGGATAAAATGGAGTACCCTCACGTTACCGTTCGCTCAGGGTGGGTTTGAAGCGCCTGATCCCGAACTCTACTATCTCAGCGCTCAGGCACATTTCGCCGCATACTGGCTTGCTCCTCCCCCTTTTATGACACACTTGGCAGTGGAGCAGGGGATTATGACGCCGCTACCTCTGAGGGGATTCCTGGGCGTAGATGACAAGACAGCCCAGGGAAGGAGATCCACTGTGGCTTGTACAAATAATGCGTGGCGTGCCGTTGCCAAAAGGTCCCAAGTCCCCATGCTATATTCCCCGCTACTCCCAATACTCGACCAACATAACCTGCCAGTCACACAGGAAGGGATTTGTAAGCGCATGCTCCTCCGACTAGGCATCAACACATGGGGGGACATGTACCATCAGGGACACTTCAAAGACGCGGCCGCATTTCTAAGCACCACACCACCTACCACTATGGACAGATTCCTATATATTCGCTTACGACAAGCTGTCAAAGCTGTTACTCCCGCGTTCCCAGAAGAACCTCCCACATTGCTCCCATTGCACCAAACGATACGGGGAGGGGCGTCACACTCCGTGTCCCGTATATACAAAGCCTCCAGAGGGGCGGGGACACACAATACCATGAAAGCAAAACAGGGGTGGGAAGCGGATTTGGGACATCCTATCACGGAAGAGAACTGGGCATACAGCTGTCAAAACACCAAATGCATCACTGCTAGCAGCAGATTCAGAATTATTCATTTTAAATTCCTCCATAGAATGTATTACACCCCGGTAAGGTTACACAGGCTCCAGTTACAAGAAAGCGATAGATGTGACCGCTGTAAGCAGAAAGGAGCAGGCTTTTTACACTTATCGTGGGAGTGCAGATCCATAGCGCACTACTGGACTGAGGTGGGGAATGCCTTGGGAGACATGCTAGGGGTGCAGCTGGATCTTACACCGGAAATGGGTCTCCTGGGCTACCTTCCAGGCCACAAAGTCCACGTTAAAAGATTTCTGGCGATGGGTCTACTGGTGGCCAAACGCAAAATTGCCTGCAGATAGGGGCGGGGCAGAGCGTCCAAGTTTAAAGAATGGCTGACCGACCTTACTTATTGTCAGGAGCAAAACAATATCTAAGCTGAACTACTACCCCCTCGCTCGAGACCCTGTGATATCTGGGAACCGCTCACTCTGTATATGCTCAGGGTGGCTGCAACAGACACGGAATATGGGGTCGCACCATCGCAAACCAATCACCAAACTGAGAATGACGAGCCACATGGGCCTGAGGTTGATACCTGAGGGGGCTGCTGTGACATCTCATTCGCCACTCATACTTATACAGATTGCTATGCGCTGAGACTGATACATTCAAGCTCAAGCTAAGTACTAGACTGATGTATTCATGGTCGGCCACTGTGGTGTCTACCACACTTGTTAATTGTAGTGTTGTCGTACTGAAACATGCCAGACCATATGACCAAGAGATTGATCACTAACGAGACTACTGTGATATTTCTTCCATTTCTCCTGCTCCTACTGATTGCCAGGTGTTGGGACTGATGTATCCAAACTCCAGCTATGCATTGGCCTGTTGTATTCTGGGACTGCCAATGTAGTATCTACCCCTCTTTGTATATGGTAGTATTGTTGCATTGAAACATGCCGGACCACATGGTCAAGAGGTCGCTAACTCATGAGATTGCTGTGATACTCCTTCCGCCACTCATGCTTCTGCTGATTGTTATGTGTTGGGACTGATGTATTTAAACACAAGATACGCACTGAACTGATATATCCATGGATTGCCAACGTAGTGTCTACCACACTTTGTAATTGTAGTATTGTTGTACTGAAAAATGCCAATAAACAAAGTTTAAAATAAATAAATAAATAAATAGGGAGAATAAAATTGCACTTGCACTAAGGCCCACATTACGAGTGGTGGTAGTCAACCGAGAGTTGTAAAGCTGGATGTGATTTCACCACTTGCAATTCTGAGTGGGTCAGTTTTGTAATTATAGTGTCAGCAAACTCCGGACCCAGTAATACCAGGTCCCCAGACACTGGACACAAGAATCCTGGACCCAGAGACACAAGCCCATATTTTTCTGGGTGTGGCTGCACACTTAGTGAAAGCACTGCAGTGGTCAGGGGCATTGTATTAAGGATTGACAATGTCCTACCCCCGAAGCATCACAAGGGGAGCATAAATTGTCAGTCGTTTTCTCCCATGAATCAGGGAAAACCCTGGGCCAGGTATTTACAGATCCATATGGTTATTCCCAATTTCAGGAAGTAAAATTTAAGTTGCCAGATTGTAGTGCAAGGATGCCAGATGGAATATGGAATTCTGGCCCTCAGGATTCCCCATACAAAAATCTGATCAGAGTCCTGCATTCTTTTTAATATTCACCCACTGTTTGCAATAGTGTTGTCCCTTTCTGTCAATAGATATTTCCACATGGCATATATTTTCACCTTATAAACCTACAAAGCGCATGCTCCACTTGGTGACCTAGTTGAAAACCTACAAAAATACATTAAACAATTATGTACCTGCCTTTAGCCACAAAGACAACTCTATGAAGAACATAACCTGAGACATACATTCAAGACACTACACTATTTGGGCACCACCTACCTGAACAGTTGCATCTCCTTCCACCAACCACTAAGACACCAAAGCTCGGCAGGACTCCTAATCGCACACATCACACAAATACACAGAACCAGACCAGGAGGATGCGCGTTCTCGAACATTGCTCCTAAAGCATGGATCAACATCCCACTCCACATCAGAGACTCCTTCTCTCTTCTTGAATTCCACAAGAAGCTAAAAACCTGGCTTTTCAATTAACTAACCTACCTAAGCTGGGCTAGGCAAACACAGCTGCTCAGTGCCAGTATACCTTTAGGAGGGGGGTAGTGCGCTTTACAAATACACACAACTTAACATATAATATAGTCACTGATTATCAGAATTGTCCTGAGAATGAAAGATGATTTTCAGCAGGTGGGATTGTCTCTTTTCTGCACTGACAGCAAATAGAAGCCTTGCAGGAGTAATAAGCGTTCTGACCATGTGTGGGTTTGTTACAACAATTAGAAATAAGAAGCACAACACAGTTGGTGGCTATGACCATAACACAAATACTACATTTCCATAAACATATTGAATCTAAAAGAAACACGCATTAGTCCTTTGATCACAAGCAGGGTTCTCTTATGCATTTATAATGTATATTTTATAAGGTGTGAAACGATTCACAAAATCACAGGGTTCACAATCACAAAAAAGTGTCGGGCCGTGTAGTAATCATATTTTGAGATTCTTAAAAGCCTGTCTGGCTCATAAATCCTTCTCAATCACTATTAGTATGGGCATAAAAGGGGTATCCCCTCATAATACCGACTCAGAATGGCCCGTATCAATGGATTGTGACTGCAATTGTGGTTATCAATACCACAAAGGGGGTGTTAAATGGTTGACAAAGGGGGAGCTGTCCCCAAGCAACATTTTCCCCTTAGTAATCTTGTGAAAGAGCCCTGGGTGGAGCCGTCAGTCCTCTAAGAGACTACTGCATCCCCCCCCTCCCACAACGATTTCACTGATGGGAAGCAGCACCTGTCCCTTTAGTGGACAAGGGCTGCTCAAAACAATAATGTTTTCCATTTGGGAAAGCAAATCCATAATTTCATTTCTAGTCATTTAGGAGACACTCAAAATTGCAAGGTGTCTATTATTCATCACAAACATAATTTTGCGAGGCAACCTATTAGTACATAGGTCACATTGCTAATTGCATGCCCATTCACAAACTAGTACATTTAAATTTAAAATCTTGGTTTGTAATTGGTCTTAATACCAGGGGCCACATATGCAGGAAACTCATGTGCTTGTATTGGAGAATTTTATTGAAGTGACCTAGCCAGTACATGCAAAATAATCCCTGGAAATTAATTTGGAATGATTTTCAATTTTAAAGAAAATCTTGCCTGAGAGCTGGGAGCCAGTAATCCCGTAAAGAATTCCTTGAATAACCCTTTGTGTAAAAAGTAGGTATATACTGGCCAGGCTAATGGATGGCTTGGCTAACCTGAACCTTAAATACTTAATCAGTAGAAAGATATATTTCATTTAAAATGCAACTCTTAGACCTATGAAGTTAAACATCTTAAAATCTAGCTACCACGTTGCAAAATTTGAGAAGTGTTTAAGTTTCTTTAAACTTGTTAGATTGTCCGGTATTTGGGAAGCCAATCCCAGCACGCCATTGCCAATTAATAGTGGGCCTCTTTTTCATTGTTGGTGAATTGGGATTGGGTTATAGATTCATATGCCTGGGAGCTTGAAACTTAGAGCTTGGAATATATAGTCTCCAGCCCTTGTAAGATGTGAAGGCATCTGTGAGTTTCCACCTTAGGTTGGTGGCTCTCTCTAGTAGATCATCTAAGAAGGGATAACGCCCAAGCGTGTTTGTTCCAGGTTTATTGACCTATATTTCATTTTCATTGTGGATCTGGTCTATGACTAGCTGATTCATGACCTACCACCTTCTATCAGCCTTGGCTGGGTGAAATGAAGTCTGGGAAGTCGTCTATGTTTTTTTCATCTAATCATACCTCCACTCACATATGGGGCTAGTCCACACACAACTAATGATGTGAATTACATAGATCCCCTTAAAAGGTTTTTGAAAGTATAACAATTGTACATTCGCTTACATGGCTTTCATTTTCTTCTCTTTTAGCAGAGGACCCACTAATTTTATATATTAAAACATTTGGCCTATTTTCACTTTCTCATGTTTCATGTCTTCATAATGTGCACTAATTAATGCATGTTTAATTAGTTTGGATCACCTCTATTTGATGTGCATATTTTATGTTACTTTCGGTTTCTTCACCCTTAACCACATCAGATTGAGTTAAATAGTATTTAAAGCAGAAACACATACATTATAGGTCTGATTCTCAAATAAATGAGTAATTCTGTATCTCGAAGTTTACTGCCTCAAATGGTTGTATGTTTACTCATTTTTGGATTTCTCAAAAGTTTTCCCAGGTTGTGTTTGGTTGCAAGTTTTTAGGCATACTTCTTGCGAGCTTTTGTGAATTAGCAAGTGCACCAAGGGGGACACATATCCACATCTGCAAAATGTGCAATTGTACAGAGGACAAAATTCCACATAGCGCAATGCCACAACATTTGTGTCATGGCATTTATTTTTGTGGGAAAACCCTTTCCACACAAAATATAGGGGTTTTAAAACACCTATCTACACTGGAAAGGGATTTATTTCTGTTTTTCTTGAAAAGCAAAAGTGTCATCTTTTACAGAGTGGTAAGGGCATAGAGAAGAGTTTGTCGAAACCTGCAAATGTGTACGTTTATGGCTGTGAACACACTCACTGGGCTTTTCAGCCTTGAAAGTCTATTCTCATCCTCCTCACTGCCCACCCGTTGCCTTAAAGAGTAGATTTACTTATATCAAAGTCTTTGTAACAGTAAATCCTTTTACGAATGCAAAAAACCTACAAATTATGTTTTAGATACTTAAAAAGCCTCTGTGCGTGTGTAGTAAGTGCACAAATTGCTTTGTAAATCGGCTCCAGTGTGTTTGTTTGTCTTCTTAGGGCTGATTCGCAAAAAAACTGTAAAATGCATTTTTATGTATTAGCTGCGGAGGAGAACATGTAGAAAGACGTATATATATATATTGTATACTGTAATACACATTGTTTCCACTTTAACGTCATTCTAGAAATTGAGGGCCTCATTTATGAAAACTGTTGCATCGCTGCGTGAAAACAGCGATGCAACAGTTTTCACAGCGCCCTCCTTGCGACAGGATGGATGCACCATATTTAATGTACAGCGCTTCATGTCGCAAGGAGTTACAGATACGTCAGTATTTCTGACATATCTGTAGGCGCAAAAGTGGCGCATTGAAGGGTGTGTTTAAAAACAGACGCAACTCCAGCAATGTGTCCTTTCACATGGGACAAGCGCCATGTGAAAAAGCCTGCGTCAGTCTTACACCTGTTGTGAGGCAGGCGTAAGATATTGATGCAGTAGCGCCCTAGAAGTGGCACACTGAAATCTTATGGATTTCAATGCGCCACTTCAACTAGGCTTTTTGCTGGGTAATGCCCACCCTGCATACATCATACCTGGCGCAGTAAAATGTGGCGCAGGTGTTTACAAAGAGACGCATCTGCCTAGATGCGTCACTTTCTAAATAGGGCACAACATGGCACATTTTTTATGGCGCTGGTGCGTCACAAAAAGTGACGCAACAGCGGCACAAAAGTGTTGCAAGGCCTCATAAATAAGGCCCTGAGAAAACAATGCAATATAAAACCATTCTGGGCCACATTTATGAAGCCCTACCGGCACTTTAGATCCCCCGGAGCGTCACTTTTTTGACGTTCCGGTGGTTCAATGTGCCACCGCATATTTATAGTGCCACATACAGCCACTTTACGTGGCTTTTCGTGGCCTCATAAATAGAAAACTTATAAACAGAAAACTGAATGAAAGGGGCGTTCCATGGGTGTTGCTGAAGGTGTTCCCACGCAACACCCATGGAACCTGATACAGTCCCAGATTTACGATCAATCGTAAACCTGGGAATACGTCAGAACCTAACACCACCCCAGGGGTGGCATTACGGAGGCACAATAAAGAGAAATTAAAACATTTCTCCTCGTGCATTCATTTTTCTGTGTGCTGCATTCTGCATCACATATAGAAAAAGGAAATTGCCTGAATGGATTGATTTTGTG
This sequence comes from Calotriton arnoldi, assembly GCA_963921515.1. NCBI lineage: Eukaryota > Metazoa > Chordata > Amphibia > Caudata > Salamandridae > Calotriton > Calotriton arnoldi. The sequence continues at coordinate 871,889 of CAWUFW010005520.1, read as the reverse complement.
CAGGAAGGTGTTCCTTCCTGCACAAAATCAATCAGCCCCGCAATGCAGGTACCTTTGCACCATGGTGCAAACGTGCCTGCGTTGGCGCACAGCAGCCTATTGTGTGCCGGCGCAGGGGAAAAGGACAGGAATGCGCCGTATTAAATAGATACACAGCGCATTCCTGCCATTTCCTTTGACCATAGGGCAGCGCCGCAGGAAGGCCTGCGGCCCTGTCCTACTGCAAAAGCCCATAAATGAGGCCCTCTATTATCTATATGCTATTGTAAGCCACACATTTCCCACAATATACTAAGGGCAGTGACGCAGAAGTTTCTGATGACCAGGCAAGTATGAAAGATTGCTGACGCTCAGGCTATTAGCATGCAATCAAAATCCTGTACCACATTGTAATAACGTATTAGTGACTTAAGTAATTCCTGTTTCAAAGCAGCTTTAACATACTCTTATTTAATTTAATATGCACATATTGAATATTAGTGGATGGGAGAGCTACTCAAAATAGATATGAAAAATGTCACACATTAAGTCTAAACTGATTTCTCATTTAAGAAGGGTTGTACAGCAAGGATTTAGAAAATTAACGGATGCAAATTAAAAATAAGTTGTCACAGAAGAAGTTGAGTTACTTCAGAGCCAGAAGAATGTATTAAAAAGTACAAGCAAAGTTCAAAACTAGCTGCAATTTTTCATTTACATTACATTTATTTTATAAAGGGTGAATGGAAAACCATACCACACTTCATTCAAAGTATGTATGGCAACTTAGTTCCCAAATAGCAAAAAAAAGCGCCCTTTTTATGTTTGGTTACAGTCGTCTTTTGTTGTCTGGCAGAGCTCAGAACAACATACAACACAAAGTATGCAGAGAGGGGCTTCGGGTCAGCCACTTTCAGCCATTGATTTGGTTGAGAAACCCCTCTTTTTGGATTTGCTCAATATATTTCTGCCAACCTTATTTAAAAAAAAAAAAAAGTAGAACTTAAGCGTACAACAATTACTAAGGAAAACGTGTGTTGCCTGTAGTAGGGACTAGGTTAGTTACGGAGAGCTGTCGAATAATCTTACTGTAGATTGGCGGTACGTGCCTGATGTGAGGTTGTGCCCTGAAAATAGTCAATGTAGGTGTTAGACCTTAGAACAAGGTAACTTAAGGTTGGTTGGAGGACAGGTGGGGAACATAAGATCTGTGCGAGGATTATGTAGACTGTATGGTGCAAAGCACCTTGGCCTGGGGAAGTGAATATGGAAGAATCAGCCTGATAGGGGCTAGCAAAGTCATGAGTGAAATGGGAGAGTACAAAGGTTGTCAACCTACTGTAGGAGAAAGGGTCCAAATAAAAGGACAAGACTGAGCATGTTTTGAGTCGCCGAATCTGAGGAAATAAATTCATCTGCGTTCAGGGCCAGGAAGCTAGACAGCAGCTATTGCAGTAAGGTACCACCATTAGGTTTTTCCACCAAGTTAGACCACAAGGTGTCCTGACAATTGGGTGTTTCTATTGGCCCCTAACCTCCTTTCCATGCAAGGCTTGGCTTTTCCCTTGATGCCACTTCATAGTAGCTTGACACCAAGCTTCAAACATGGAAGGAATTGCAGTCTTCCACCATATAGCGACCACCCATTTGATTAATAACAACGCAAAAGGTTCAAGAAGCGGACTACTACTTTATTCTTCATGAGTCTCTTGTATAATCTCAAGGCACAACCTCCCAAGAGTCTCTGGGCAGATAGCCCAGAAATGTTTGACAATATTCCTGTTACACCGGACCAGTATATCGTCAAAGATGGGCAGTCCCACTATATATATATAATTGAAATTAGTTCAGGGAGCAGTACAGTGTGAACAGGAGACGTTGGAGCTCGAGGAACTTTTGTTATTTTCCACAGGGGATAAGTATGTCCTGTCTAACATCCTAAACTGTATCAATGTAACTTTAGCATTGCATGGAATTATATCTGGGAAACCTAGTGCTCTGGCACGCTCATTGTCATAAACCGACCTCCCAATCTCAGATTGCCATGCATCTTGTGAGGGATGTAATGAAGTATATTTATGTCTTTGAAGGGATTTGTATAACCAACTGATACATTTCCTACCGGTGCCCAGATCAAATAGGTTCTGGATGAGGGAGTGGGCTTCAGGGTCTGTGTCAATGGACCATTTAGAATAATTGATCTCTGATTGAGTGAAGGACAGGAGTTGGCCATCTTGAAATAAGTCACCTAGGGTTTCAATAACAGCCATCTCCCATTGCCGTAGGTTGCTGATGGTAATGAACCCCCAGTGCTTTGGCAGACCAAGCAAGTGTATGGCGAGGGCATAAGGTGCCATATGGTTAGCTATTAGTAAACTCCTGGCTTAGAAGATCATTGCTGTATGTAACAAGCAAACTGTGGCCACACCCGGGTTTGATGCTCAGAAGAATCATATTGCATATTTCTTCAAGACCTGATAACCAGCAGACTTAGCCATTGGAGTTGCACTGCCAAATAATAATGTTCAAAAATGTGTGCGAAAGATGGGATTGTTGGGGAAATAGTACAGGAGGCAGGGTAACATCACCATCTTAGATAAGGTGATACACCCCATAGTTGAGAGCAGGAGTTATCTCCAAAAGATCCCCTATTACCTAAGAGAAGTTGTTGTCCTTGTGAGATTCTCAACTAGAAGGTCTCAATGGGAGTGATAGCTACAGATTCCTAAGTAATGAAAAGAGGTACATTCCCACTTAACGTGGCCATTCCTCCAATCTAAACTGGTCAGAGTGATGTTGGAACAGAAGGGCAACAGACAAGACTTGTGCACGTTGATAAACAATTGAGGAAATGCACCAAACTCATTAAAGGGTGCGGACAACACTAACTGATCAACCCCACAAGATTTTAAAATTCAACATGACGTCGTGAGTGTATAAAGAAGCATGAGTCCTGTCAGCTTGTGGGACCCCACAAACTCTTTTCCTCCAACTGCATTCAAATAACAAGGGCCTCCTTAGCAAGCACGAAGAAGAGAGGGGAGATGAGGAAGTCTTGGGGATCCCCCTGCTGACTGCCAGATGGAATATTAATTTACCCTGCAGAACACTAGCTGTAGGGTCCAAGTAGAGCAGTTTGATTAGCTGCAAGGTGACTTTTCCAAATCTAAATTTGGTAAGCACCTTGAAGAAGTAGTCACGCACTATGGGGTCAAATGCCTTTTCCAGGTACAGTACCAGGGGGAAGAGGAGCCATGTCGGCAGGGCTGCTTTCATGATTTTGTGTAATCTCCTTCTATTTAGGGATGTATGTCTCCCTGGGATGAAGCAGTTTGGATTCATATGGATCAGTTGAGGTAGTACTCGATTTTGGAATCAGAATACAAACTAGAAATGGGACTGTAAAAAGGTGGGTCAACGGGTATGTACCCTGGTTCAAGCATCTAAACTTACGCAGGCTCCCCAAGAGTCAAAGGTAACCTACCTTTGGTGAATACTGCCTTACACATGAGGGCCAATTTAGGTGCTAGGGTGTCAGCCTATGCATTATAAAACCTGAAGCTAGATCTTGAATAGCCTCCTTGATGTCCTGGACTGTTGTTTCCTGGACAAATATTTAATCTCTCAGCTCAGGGGGCACCCTGGGCATGAACCGGCCACCAATAAAGCCATCCACTGCTGTGTTGGAACCTCCAGGTCGTAGAGCCTGCAGTAGAATTCATTAAAGGTTTGTGGATGGCTGTTTTGGAAATACACAAGAGTCCCACCTTTTATCTGAAGAGAAGTTGGAGGTGTGTATCTATTTTCATAATTTGCAAACCATGGAAATGCCTATCGGCCCCACCCCATTTTGAGTGATTGTGAGCAATAAAGGTAGTATAGTCCATGCATCTCAACTTTCTATAAAGGTGGCTTTTTCTTTGCACATTTTATTCAGGGACTCCTGAAGAAGAGGGTTATCTACCAAATGGATTCGATTTGATCCACCCTAGTCAACTCTCTTTTCAAAGCTTTGCCCATGCCCACTTCAGAGTGTATACAGGGACCATGGGCGACCACCTTAAACACCTCCCATTAAACTGTTGGTGAGGAGTCTGTGCCATTGTTGTTCTCAAAAATCTCCTGCATTTGTCCCACTATGGTGTCCTTGCAAGCTACATTCTCTCACATGGAGGCCTGTATGTGCCACAAGGTGATGGGTGGAAGGACTTTGCTCCAGTCTAAGCAGAGAAGCGAGGGAATGTGATTGGATATATCCCTTTATAGATAGTTAGAAGAGGATATCAGTGGATAAAGTGATGCTGAGTAGCCAATGATGTTTAATGGCACATGAACATCATGTATGGGGAAGTAGAATGCGTAGAGCCTAACTTATCCATTGCAGCGGTGCCAAACGTCTATTAGGGAACACTGTTAAAGCCAAAGTCACATTGCTTTCGTATTATGGGCCGTTTGGGCTTATGGGAGGGGTGGATGTGATATATCCAGTGCAACATCCAGGATCCAATTTAAGTCATCCCCAAGTATCATTGGGATATGTGCCCATCTCACCAGCTGTTCTGACAGCCTGCTGAGGAATGCTTGTTGCTGTGTATTCAGGGAGTAAGTTCTACCAATAACAATTGAGTCATGGGTCATCATTTAGTCTACTTTCAACTAGGACAAATCTACCATCTAAGTCTATTATGACTGCACCTGCCTCAAAAGGAACTCCTGCTCTCAGATTAAAGCCCCCCCCCCGGAATAGGCAGAGAAATTGGTGGCAAAGACTTGACCTCTTCATCGTCTCTGAAGCCTATCGCCCACAGCAAGAGTTTTGGGGAAATTCCTGAAGCAAAGCTATTCGATTCCTCCTGAGTTTGAAGAAGGAGTGGATTCTTTATCATTCATTCAGAGTATTCATCCTCTAATGCTCCATGTCACCAGAGAAACTACTTGGACATGGCATGGGATCAATGGTAACATGCATGCTTACATTCCATGATGCTACCCTGCTCCCTCCCCTCTGTTTAGAGAGGAATTACATTTTCTCCCCCAAGAACCCCCAGAATTAAGCATTCTATTCAACACTGCCTCCAACCAAGACTAACCAACCTAGGTAGCAACAGCAGTAATGCTAGTGACAAAAGGTAAATGACCCACTGTTCAATAAAAATTGGCAACATTAGAGCATCAGGTGGAGTGTTTGAGCAGCTTGTCTCATTCTAGAAGATCGTCCCAAGCTCTCTGACTTTAGGAGCCTCAAGGGCCTGCAGCCTTTGCTGATGACGGGCAAACTTTGTTTCAAGCATATTTTATTACACAAGGTGCTAACACACTCAACAACATGTATGGGTTCAGGAGCACCAAACAGGAATGAACAGGGTGCACTCCCTCCCAAGGATCCACAGTAAGGGGAACTCTCAAGTGGAAGACCCAGACTCATCAAGGTCTGTAGGAGGCTCCTTTCACTATTTGCAGCAGATTATCTACCTTCTGAGGAGTCAACACTGAGGGGAGCCCTGTTTCCTGAAAAGGCACTAAAAGTGAGGAGGTGTTGTTATCCTCAGACCCCTCGCAGGATGTGGTAGCTGGTGCTTTGGTTGGATCTTGGAAGGAAACTGCAGCCACTAGCATTGAATGTTTACTGTCTCAGGCCTGCTCCTGGGAGGCAGCTGCCACTGAGGCTAGCAGTACAACAGGTTTCCACCTCAGACGTCTGCATCGTCGACTGGTCGTTTGGTGTATCCATTTACAAGGTGTGTCTGGCAGTGTCAACATTCCTATATTCTCCACCATGTCCCAAGCTGCCTCAGAGTTGGTCAAAAAGTAAGCATTTTGCCCAGACAGAATTTTAAGTTTGGCTGCAGACAGTACGAGTATTTCAAGTCCATCTCTTTAATTTTTCTTGTAAAACTTAGAAAAGTAGCCTACAGGTTTTGAATAGATAGTGTGTTGTGGTGCAGCGCAAAGTTGCCCACTCTTTACACGTCACCAAAACCTAATTATGACTGATGCCTGGCACACAACATGAACGTGCACCTTGCACATGAACCCTACTTGTCATAATGATTCTCGCACATGTCGCATCTGACACTGCTGTTGCAGAGGGTCTTTAATGTAGAATCTACAGTTCTCATATAGAATGTTTACTAATGTCAAAAGAGATTCATTTGATGTTTAACTTAGGAACGATCCACTAAATAAGAGATGCATTTAATATAAATGATTTAGAAAATAATTATTTGATGTGGATTGATAAAGTGACTGACTTGTAATAATAAAATATATAAGTTTCATTGAAACTAAAACACTATGCTGAGGTTCCTGGCTTGATTGGCTGGTTTAGAATCTTGTCCGAGTTCTGCAGAAAACCAGGCTTCAGACCACAGAGAGGTGTCCTTTTGAAAGAGTACCAGCTCCAACGTGCCAGAGTTGAGCTTAAGACAGTTAATCTTCATCCACTTGGCAACTTCAGACATGCAGGTGGTGAAGGTGGTCTAGGTGCTGAGCATGTCGTCTGCTTAGGTGATGATGTGAAGTCCTTGAGTTCAGATGATGCCAGCGATCAGAGTCTTGTATATGTTGAATAGCATCGGGCTGAGTGAGGATCCCTGGGGGGCTCCACAGATCAGGATGGTCGCTGTAAAAGGGTTTGGTGTTGAGCTGAGTAACTAGGTATACCCGTGAGGAAGGAGAAGATCCATTGGAGAGTAGGTTCTCTAAAGCCCAAGTAATGGAGGCATTGTATGAGAATGCAGTGGGAGATGGCGTTGAAGGCGAAGGAAAGGTTGAGCAGGAGGAGAGCTTCCTCATGGATGCCTCCTTTGTCCATGATCATGCAAATGTCATTGATGCCATAGATGAGGGAGATTTCAGTGCTGTGGTTAGACCAGAAGCCCAATTGGGAGAGTTTGAGGAGGTGTTGTTAATATGGTGGTCCAGAAGTTGCCTGTTAATTATTTTCCCAGGACTTTTGACCTGTAGGGAAGCACAAAGATAGGTTGCTCGTTTGCCAGTATTTTCAGGTCTGCTGACATTTTCTTCGGGAGGGAAAGAATGGTGGCTTGTTTCCAGGCTTCCGGAAAGGTGGCTGTGCTAAGGGAGTTGTTGAGAATCGGGGTGAGTGCAGAGCAGATGGTGTTGAGTCCTCTGGTGAAGATGAAGTGTGGGTAGGGGTCTGATGGAGCTCCTAAGTGGATGGATCATATGGTTGTGGCTGTTACCATTGCAGAGATCATAGGCCAGCATTTCTGGGAGTTTCCTGGGTGAATCATCTCATTGGGCCGCTCTCAGCAAAGGTCCCCTGCCACTCACTTGCATCCACTTTTAAGTTGTAGGAAGATGCAGAGGGATACATTGGATTCCTGGAGCTCTGAACTCAGTAGTCAGTCACAATGCATCGGTCATGTTGTCCACCTTCTGTTTCTGATCAAATTGAGTTATTACCCAATGCCCTCTCAGGTATCTACTGATGGCGTCTTCTTGGCCACTATTTCCCATGCTATCTTTACCTTACTTTCACTGAGTTCACCACTCTCCTCAAGCCACAGACCATAAGCAGCAGCAGTTAGACAATGCAATACACAGCTGCATCACAACCAAAGTGGCAGCTTCTATTTTCATGAGGCCAGTTAATTGACCCCCACCCACCATGGTCTGCTTCTCTCTGCCTCCTGCTCCACAGAGGCATTCCACTGTCATTGACATTCTCTCCCAATGCATGGCAAGACAGTAAGGGCCAGATGTACGACCCATTTTTGCATGCGCAAACAGGTTTGCGAACCCGTTTGCGCATGCAAATACATATTGGGCCACGTATATAGGCCATTTAGTGAGCCGCAATTTATTTGCGACTCGCTCAATATGTTTTGCAACTCGCTATTTGGAAGGGGCGTTCCCTTCTAAATTGCGAGTCTCAAAACAATGTACTAATGTTTTGCGACCGCAATTGCGGTCGCAAAACACTCGCAATTACCACCTACTTCAAGTAGGTGATAATGCACTTGCAAAGCGGAAGGGGTCCCCAGGGGACTCCTTCCCCTTTGCAAATGCATGCGAAATAATTTTTTAAGGGCAGGCATTGGGACCACTGCCTGCCCTTAAAAAATGAAACGAAAACGTTTCATTTTTTCTTTTTTAAATGCATCCCGTTTTCCTTTAAGGAAAACGGACTGCATTTTAAAAAAAAAGCTGCTTTATTAAAAACCAGTCCCAGACATGGTGGTCTGCTGAGCCCAGCAGGCCACCATCCCTGGGAGGGCTGACATTCCCAATGGGCTCGCAAATTGCGAGAGGCTCATTAATATTTATGAGCCTCGCAATTTGCGACCCCATTGGGAATCGCAAAACAGTGTAAACACACTGTTGTACATTTCATTTAGCGCCTCGCAATTTGCGACTCGCAATGTGTCGCAAATTGCGAGGCGCTAAATGAAAGGGTCATACATCTGGCCCCATATACCTAATCAGTGGCCACAGCTGCTCATAAGACATCTAGTGTCCCACTATATACCACAATATTGAAGTTTGTTAGGAGGACAGTGAAGGAAGGCAGATACCACAGACAAAAGGCAAAGAAAACTTGGGGCTAAGTGGACATGATATCTATTTCTAACACAGTGTCAATTGTTTGTTCCATTTTTTTGTCTCAGACCACAACTCTGCTGCACGGTCGCCTGGTGTCATTCAGAAAGTATACATCCCACTGATTTATGCTGTGGGATAGATACTTCGCACTAGATCTGTAGTCTAATGGCCCTCATCAGATGTGATGGGGCAAATTGTTTTTTACTGATCCTATTGTGTTCGGCTGTTCAATTTTAGGAGCACCCACGATACCAAGATTATAAACACCTCCCTCCTTCAAGAAACCATCCCAGAAATCCTTAAAACAGGGCAGGTATCCCCTATTTTAAAGAAGCCTACGGCGCCCCCATCGGACTTAAATAACTATCGCCCGATATCCAACATCCCCACTCTGGCCAAACTCTTAGAAAAATGTGTTCACACGCAGCTTGGCAACCAAATAGATCAATTCAACCTGCTCAACCAATACCAATCAGGCTTCTGTGCAGGTCACAGTACGGAATCAGCCCTGACCCACATAATTGACGACGCACTAAAAATCCTTGACCAAAACGAAGCCTGTTTACTAATCTTGCTTGACCTATCTTCGGCATTTGACACCGTCAAACACGACAACTTGCTAGATCTCCTGAAATACAGAATGAGATTATCTGGATCTGTGCTTACCTGGTTCACCTCTTTCCTCCAAAATAGATCACAAAGATTCAAGGTTAATCAATCCTTATCCAAACCCGTCCCAGTCACTTTAGGAGTACCGCAGGGATCATCTCTTTCACCCACACTTTTCAACCTTTTCATGGAACCACTCACCGAACTTCTCAGCTCCTCTAATGTCCATTATCACATGTACGCAGATGACACACAACTCTACATAAAGATCCACTCACTTGAGGACATCAAATCTTTCAAATCAACGCTTCAAAAAACACAGACCTGGCTGGCCGAAAACCATTTGAAACTAAACACCCTCAAAACTGAATTCCTCTTAATCGCCCCCCCCCCTAACCAATCGGCCATCATCCTTGATTGGCTGATTCACCTAACAGCACTCAAAGGTCAACCTCTCATTATCGACTCAGCGAAATCGCTGGGAGTAACACTGGACAGAAATCTAAACATGCAGAAACACATCTGCGCCTCCACAAAAGGAGCAAATTTCCAGATGAACACCTTGAGAAGACTGAAACCCTTCCTGCCCGCAAATGACTTCAAACATGCGGTTCAAGCTCTAGTAATCCCAAGAGTGGAATATGGGAGTGTCGCTCTTTGTGGCCTTCCCAGATCGACGACAGCCCCGCTAAGAGCTTCAATCAACACAGCTGCTAGACTCATCACAGGCTCAAAAAGAAACTGTCACATCTCCCCAGACCTTAGAGCCCTCATCTGGCTACCTTTCGAGGCTAGAATTCATCTCAAAATCGCATGTATGACGCACAAGGCCTTACATCACAATACTCCGAGTTATCTAGCTCAGAAACTGATTCTCTCTTGTGGTAACAGATCCACCAGGAGCTCCAGAAATCTTCTTCTGAAACCACAACGATTTGCCAAGAAGAAAACTTACAACCGGACCTTCTCAGGAATTGCTCCCAAGATCTGGAATGCTCTGCCCCCAGAAACGAGACAGAACCCTTCTACTGCCTCTTTCAAAAAAGAAGTTAAATATATTCTCATGGCTAAATTTACTTGAACTATTTATATATCGGTATAATATATTTGCTAGCTTGTATTAGTTATTACTGTGTATTAGACTCACCTATATTTTTCTATTTGGTCTCTGTTTCGTACATCTGCCCTGTAAAGCGCTCTGATACCCGCAAGGGTCTTGTTCGCGCTATATAAAACCTTCAAAACCGTGCTGAAGCCCTCCTGGGCTTGCAGACATATTAGCCTCGTTTAAAATATCCAGTTAGCCCCGATTCTGAAAATGGTTGTTTATTTCCTTAATGGTCTAAGTTATTCTATTGTCATATACCAAGATGGTAGCCGTTGTAGACTCTGAAAGTGAGATTTGTGGTCTCAGTCAGTCCTTCTTTCTGCACTTGCGGAGAGAGAGCTGCATGCCACATTAAGTCTCAGAATGCCGCTGGCTTTCATTCATTGTCCCACTGTAAATGGTTCAGTACTCAAAGTAGACCTATTGTGATCACTGAGCTATTGAGCTGTGAACTTTTATTGTCAGGACGAACATGAGTCGAAATCACTGCCTCTGCTCTGTATTCCTCGAGGAACCTCCTTAGTTTTTCTTCGTATTTTACCAAGTGAAATAAAGCATTTGAAATCACCTCCATCCAAAATTGCTAGCTTAGATATATTTATGAATCTCTGCTTTAAAGGCCACATATGGTGTCTTCAGCACAGCAACCTGGAGAGAAATTTAAAGGCCACCTTCTTCTTTTTCAGATTTTTCTGATTGTGTCTCCTCTCATTAGCCCCACTCAGCTCTTTAACTTTTACAACATCACTATCTCTACAGAGTAGTAGAGATCTGCAAGAGCTACGCAGAACGGTCTCAGGGAGAAAGAATCTTACTTGCTACAACGCTAAAAAGACCAGAATGAGATGCACACACTATTAGGCCAGACAATCACTTACAGATTGAGTCCATGGCTTATATAGCCCTTTCATTGTTTCTAGACATACTTTTAGATAATGGACCATACAGTTATCTGTCATACCATGCAGTTGTCTGTCATTATCTTCTTTTACAAATTCAGAATATTCAGACTTTTGCCTCAGGAGCCCATGCATGTGCCTTATGGTTATTGTTTTACAAAAGAGATATTGAGTGCAATTATATATTTGAACAGGTCCTCCCACTATTTGGCAAAAGTAGGCTTTTTGGAGCTCTGTCGAGCTCCAAAAAGAGTGAAATATGCACCAAGAATTGCATTCAAAATATTTCGTACATGCATGCAGTAACACAGTAAAGCCACAACTGCTGGATTCGTGAAGGTTTGCTCTTCATACACTTTAGTGCTGAGGCCCTGCCTTTAAGTGTACTAATAGTGTTTGTTAATTTTTTGTTAATATTCTGCCAAAGTACCATACCTGAGTTTGCAGAGATAAGCCTGATTTTGTTTTTAAGTCATCAAAGGTTTATTTTGATAAAATCACGACTGAATTTCATGGCTGGCTTTAGGTCTGGGTGCGCCTGGTGCGACAATCTTTTTTGGGGGTTCTCCGAATGACCTTTTTTTCCACTGATTACCCTATTACCACCCTCCAACAGTGCCCCTCATGTCTCCATAGGTCCTCTCTCATATGCATTTCATTTGTTTTATAGTGCTACTCATACCAGTGTAGGGTGTCAGAGCACTTTACATCACACACGCATTATATAGAGACAATACATCGTACATGAGTAAATCAGTCTATAGGAAATGTTACATAAGACAATGATGATCATCACAAGGTGTAGGAATCACATGTCATCAGTAGTATGTTTTGTGAGTGTTTGGTCTGTAGAACCACAGACTCAATATTTAAATTGCACCAAGGTGTTGGATTTACTAGTAAGAATGTATTTCCACACAACAAATCCTTTTAGCAACATTAGGATCTTTGACGACAGTTCATAGGTCATTGTGCTATATTCGGAGTGTAACTGATGAACAGCACGTAACAAAAGGATCTCTGTGACAAAAGCAGTGTGTAAGAAAGTGGCTCTGTATATACTGAACCAAAGTAAGGTTCAGTGTGCACAGAGTCCACAGTCCCCAGAGGTTTGGCAGAGGCTAAAGTTAGATATAACCTTACTCTCTAAAGGGGTAGCTTGGTCGAGCAGTAAGGCAGTATCAGAGGACAGTGTAAAGCATTTGTTGTACACACTCAGTCAGCAAATGGTCTCACATACTCAAGAACTGAACTCTAGGCCAATTGTTTTGTATATAAAAATATATAGTTGTTTTATTTTAGAACCAACAATAGGTATCAAAATACTTTCTCAGAATAAAATGCTGTAGTTGTATACTTTCAATAAGCAATAGACTTTTAAATGCAATAGTTACAGTTGTTGCAATAGGCAACACAATTCCAACACAATTATAACATTGAGCTCAATGGTAGTTTTTAAGTAAAGGCAGTTTCAGTTACTTTGCGTATGATTTTCTTACTCAGGGTTGGATCCTGGATTCAGCCCTGGTGTATTTCCTGTAAACAGTTGAAAGAAATCGTTTTTGTTACACAGGCGATTTTTAAGGAATATTTGTATGTTTCAAAAATCGACAGAAGAATTTCTGGCAAAAACCAGGCAATGTTATCCTATGGAGGAAAATCAAGTTATCGGTAAGTACAGTTGTAATTACTTTTCAGGGTCAGTGCTGGGCAACAAGATCCAGCACTGGGATCTCTCCTGATAACAGGTGAGTAATTTCGTTTTTGTTGATCGGGCGATTTTTAGTGAATATTTTAAAGTTTCACAACTCGACACTTAGAAGAATTTCCAAATGAAACCAGTCAATGTTACCCTAAGGAGAAAATGTAGGTTATCGGCTTTCAGGTAAGTACTCGACTGGTAGAGTTAAGGTTCTGGGCATAGACTCAGGGGTCTCCCAGGGTCAGGTAGGTACAGTTGGTACACCCTCAGCGGCACAGGGGCAGCCGGGTGCAGACTGAGTCAGGCCCAATGTTAGCCTATGGCGGGCAGGGGGCCCTTGGTTGGTGGCTGCTAGCAGGCAGGCCACGTGGCTGTGGGAGCTGGGCTCCTGGTCACTTACACAGGGCAAGTGGGGAAGTAGAATAGGATAGGTGTTGCACTCCCAGGGGCACTCGGGCGGCTGGGTGCAGGGTGCTTTTGAGCCGTCGGGCGCTCAATGGATTTCAATGGAGAAGTTACCAGATGAACAAAGGCTGCAAGCTCGGGGACGGATATTCTTCAGGTGCGACCACCACTTTGAGAGGTAAGTTGGGAAGCTGTAGGTTAGGTAGGCACCCCAGAGTTGGGCACAGGGGGCCGCAGGGCGCCGGGTGCAGGGGTGTCTTTTCGCGTCGGGAAATCTTACCCTCTGCTGGTCGCGGTTGGAGGGGTCCCTGGTTCTGAGGCTGCAGGCGTCGTCAGGAGCGTCGAGGAGGGTCCTTGGGTGCTGGATTCTGGGTCACAGTCGCCGGGGGGACGTCCTCATGGTCTTTGTCCACTCAGGCACAGGCCGGGCTCGGCGGGTGCAGAGTGTGCAGGAGTCGCGGTTCCTGGCTGGCACCAGGGGTTTGTTACTTGCTTTGAGCAGAACCACTGCTCATGGGAGTCCCAGTCTTTTAGAGTCACAAGGCAGTCAGGTCCTCCGGGGTTTTCGAGGTTGCTGACCACTGGAGACGCCGGGGTTTAGCAGGAGCTGGTTCGAGGGTCGACAGGCCTGTAGGGCTGGGGCCAAGTCAGTTGGTGTCTTCCTCTTGTTAGCAGCTGCACGGCAGGTCTTCTTTCTTCTTGTTCTTCTTGCTTGTTTTGGATTTGGGATCTGAGGAAGGAAGGTTCAGGGTGCCCCTAAATACTAAATTTAGGGGCGTTACAGGTAGGTAAAGGGCATGGACCAATGGGTCCCTTCCCTGGGGTGGGTACACCCTCTATCCTGCCACTCTCCAGTGGGAGGGGGCAGGAGCCTAGTCCTGATTGGGCAGGGCTCCCCATCTTCAAGATGGCGAGAGCCCAGAGATGTGCTTCACCTCGCCTCCCCCACCTGAGGGGTGGGGTTGGCAGAGGCTGGCACACCCCTTTCCTTACTTGGGGTTTCCCGCCAGAGTGGGGGCTAGAACCGGTGGGGACCAGTTGCTGAGTACAGCAAGTGGTCTGGGGAGGCTCACAAAGGCGGCATGCCTTTGAAGCTTCCCCCTGCCCATCCTGGGGGAGGAGACCTAGCACCTCGCCCAGGACGTGCGTTGTTGCAGGCCCAGGAGAGCGGATAGCTCTCTACCCAGGGGTCCAGCAACATGTCTGCTGGGTGGCAGCCTAGGCAGCCTCTCAGGCAGGACGTGGATTGTGGGTTAGGTTCAGGGGGCAACTCTAAGTTGCCCTCTGTCGTGCATCTTACATTAAATCCCACACTGGCATCAGTGTGGGTTTAATGTACTGAGAAGTTTGATACCAAACTTCTCAGTCTTCAGTGTAGCCATCATGGTGCTGTGGAGTTCGTGATGACGACTTCCCAGCACCATATACTCTTAATGGCAGCACTGCCAGTGCCCAGGAATGGGCCTGGGTACTGTAGGGGTACAGGGCTCATGCACCTGTACCCTCACCACTGGCATAGTGCACCCAGCTAGAGGGGTGACTGAGGTATGCCAGGGCAGTGTGTTTGTGGGCATGGCACACAGGGATGTGTGCCACGTCGACTCTCTGTTTTGTTCTGCACCAAGACACTCAGCCTGCAAAGGCAGTGTGTGTGTGTCAGGGTGCAGGGCCTCTAAGGGTGGCACAATGAGTGCTGCAGCCCTTAGAGGCCTTCTCTGGTCACAGTGCCCTGGATACCTATGGTACCATTTACATGGGGCTGACATGTGGCCAGAGATGCCAATTGGGTTTTGGCTTCAATGCAGTTTTAGGGAAGGAACACAGGCCCTGGGCACCTGATTGGCAGGAGCCCAGGGCACACTCAGTCAAAGTACATCAGCAATTCAGCAAAAAGTGGGGGCATACCAGGCAAGAAAGATGGCACTTTCTCACACAGTGACCCACTGAGCTGTCCACATAAGATAGAGTTCTGAGATCTGCATGGTACACATTATTTCTATTATGTATATTAACCCACTGTACTACTTTATGGTGAGTCAAAACTGCCAGTGGACAAAACTTTGATCTCCCTCCAGCAGGGGCTTTAATCACAAGAGTTATCTTGACATTTTTATTGTTGCCCGAAAACTGCTGGACACACAAGGAGCTCTGCAGCAGTCTTTTTTAAACCCATAATTTATTTCTAAAATACAGAACCCTCAAGGTCTGAGCTGAAATTAAGAAACTTCGCTTCAGCACACTTAACGAAACCCATTTGAAGACCTCACATATTTCATATAGAGCACTGAAGTTTTCACCCTTATCAGCATTCTGCAAAATCAGGTATCAAGTGTGAGGAATTCCTAGACTAATTGGTATAATGGAAAAAATATCCTGTCAATGTAAACTCTGGGGCATATTTACAAAAAAAAGGTCAGAGCACGGTGTTACGCCAAATTTGGCAACATCGTGGTCCAACATTTTTAAAACACAGGGATGCGCCATATTTACAAAAACACAGCGTACCCCTGAGTTTTCCCTATCGCTGGTGCTAAAAAAGCTGCCTAGTGCCAGCGCAGGCACTCTTGCGCCATCGGCAAGGGTGCATGCGCTGCAAGGGGGATTGTTTATGTGCAGGAAGGGACAATCAATAATGGTGATTTGGTCTTTCTAAGTGTGCTGCACAATGCAGCACACATAGAAAGAACAAAAAATGAGGAGAAATAAAAAAAATTCCCTCGTATTGCCATTCTAAGACCAGGTATTAGCTGGCCTTAGTTTTTGGCACTGCCCAGCCTTGTAAATCTGGGGCAGCGTCAAAAATCAATGGGTGTTGTGGTGGAATGTCCACTGCAACACCCATTACCCGCTGCTTTACTGCTACAGACAGCGGTGGAAAGGGTCATATTTACAAGGTGGCCACCTTGTAAATATGTGAAATGGTGCTACGCCACGGAAGCATCAGAAAAACTAAGTGGGATTGTAAATATGCCCCTCTCTCCTTTCCCCTTCTTCTGTTAATCCGACGATTACAAAACAATACGAAAAAAAATCATATGAGACTTACACCTCTGCCACCATTTACCAGTAGCGGCTCCTGGAGGAAGTGCTGCGGGGCGGTGAGGCGGAGCAGGGGAGGGGCAGGGTGGGGGGTAGTAAACTCCGGCTTACGGCTGAACTGAGTTAAGTACATAAATAAATAAATCAAACAAATTACATTGCGTGCGCTGCATCGCCGATTGCGATGCAGCGCGTGCAATGTAATTAGTTTTATTTATTTATTTATGTACTTAACTCAGTTCGGCCGTAAGCCGGAGTTTACTATCCCCAACCCTTCCCCTCCCCCGCCCTGCCCCACTGCCCCGCAGCACTCCCTCCAGGAGCCGCTACTGCCATTTACCAAATACCTTCTCCAGTCTTCATAAGATAAAATATTATTTTAGGTAAAGAGAAGAACTTACTGCTTATGTTCTGACGTACCAGTGCCCACCTCTAAACTGTAAATCTTTTGCCGTTCTCTATTCTCATGCTCAGTGTTAAAAACTACCTTGTTAAAAAAACACACACTTTGGAACCACACCTTCAAGTATCCTATCTATTTACTATACTGTTAAAATTCGAAATAAATGGCTTTTTAGGTTTAAAAGGTGGTCTAGAAGACATCCTACAAAGTATAATAGCAACAGGCTCCAGTGTCTGGCCCTGCTCCCCCTTTCACTTGACCAACAATGACTTTCCTAATATCTTAACACTTTAAAAACAATGAAAATATATCTGCCTGGCATACAGCACAAAGGAATAATATCTTCAAAAATTAAAGCCTGTCCCAACCACTACCCCATTGTGCTGACTTTGAAGGATTGACAACAACAAAAAAAAAAAAGCAAAAATTAAAATTGCTCTTCTCACCATGCCACACAAGTGCCTTCTACCATCCTACCATATATTGTAAAAGAAAACTAAAGTACCTGTTTTGAGTTTAAACAAAAGAAGCGCACACACAGAGGAAATCTTAACTTTCACTAGCAATGATAACTCTAAGCAGCTGTAAGTCATAAAAGAAAGCCATAGTGGTATACTGTCACCTGAGTAAAGTGCCAAAATCTTTGTTTAGAGCGGTGCAGTATGGGACATTTGCTAAAATATGCGCATGCCCATCTACCCACTCCCCTCATATAAAGGAGTACAAACTGGTTTGTTCCTACTAGTGGCAACCACCAGTGGATCAGATAAAATTTTCCACCTGCCCGGGATACGCAAAAAATGCATGTGATAAAGTGACAGGCCAGTAGGAAATTGCATGCAGTAAATAAGCCAAAGAATTTAAAAAAAAAGAAAAATATCAATTACTACATATGGGGCCATGCAGGGCCAATAGTATCCCTAGGACATCAGCAGGGAGGCTATAAACACTATAATTAATACAAATCAGTATAAATAATAACTGCCATATACAGAGCAGGACATATATACAGAAGGTCACATAAACGCCAGGACTCTATGACAGGAAATTTCACCCAAAAAATGGAAAACATTAGTAGTGACATCTGGAACTGCACAAGCGTCCTAGCACCAAAAAGTCAGGAGTTGGGAGATCATTAAAAACAACTATCACCTCTAGGGTAGCTGTAGGAAATCCTAAAAATACAATAAAAATCACGAAAATAAAATATCTGTAGCCTAACACGATACAAAGCCCTACATAGAAAAGGTCAGTGCGCGGGAAATTTGGGAAACAATGATAACATTAGTCAAATATCTGAGGCCACACATAACCCTAAAACTCCAGCAGCAGCAGATTATGCACACAATGAAAGCATCATGCTCAAATATCCAAACTGAAAATAACTGCAATCCACAAAGATTAAAGAGGAGTAAAAAGAACGGGAAGAGGAAGTTGGCTGTGGATGTGATCCAATAAAGTATTTGCAATCATGGTGAACCAATAAAGCATTTGAAATGAGCCCAACTTCTGTTTGAGTATTTTGATACATTTTTCACCACCCACCTGTACTTATAAAAGCAGTCCCTAGAAAGCATCACGATATAATGATAACGTATTGTAAATCCAGGGAGGTGATAATTTTGGAGTACCCCCCAACTTAGGGTGAGGAGGCAGGAGATCCATGGGGAAGAAAGGTGGCATCCTCTTGAGGTGATTGGTGGTCGTCTCATCATCCTAGGGCCACGACAATGGAAGTTAAGGACCAAAATGCGGGCAAAACAACAAGGCCTGCAAAGCATTATGGGGCGATCCTCTCAAGTGCAGTATATATTTGAACAGCGGCTCTCCCACTGTGCAGTGGAGAGCTGCGACTCCACTTTTTTTTCCTTTTGTTTACGCTTAGCCTTGTGCCTTTCTTTCTCTCGGGGTGCCCGGTGCCACCCGGGCACCTCATGTGCATCTGCATCATTGGAGGACAGCCCAAGGAGCCCACCCACAGTTGTCTTCTCCAGCATCCTGTGCGGCCACCACTCCATCATACTACCACAGGAGTGGGCATCGGCATTCTGGAATGCCTGCTCATGCGGGCAGGTGGGTAGTGGCTGGCTAGCCTTCCCGCTCCCCCCAGGACACGGTCACGGGGAAGGCCAGCCACGCAGGGGAGTGTGGCAGCACTTCCCCCTCTTTCTTAATGGCATCGGGGCCAGGAATGGGGCACTGGGCCCCCTCTCCTGCCATGCGGGGGCGCAATGGCGCTCCTGCATTAACGTAACTTCTCAGGCCCACGGATGGGATCCTGGGTCCCTTCTCCTAATATGGGGATAGTGTGACGGCACTTCTTGATTTGATTCTCGGGTGCAGCCCCCGGGCCCCGGCCCACCCCAGGGGCAAGGCTGAAAACAGGTGTCGAAGCCCACATGCTTCGTTGCCTGTGTCGTTGCAGAAAAAGGTCAAAGGTCGCCAAACTTTAAAATGACATATCTCAGGCCTCGTTGGGTCAATTTGGACATTCCTGGGCTCATTTTACTTCTGGTGGCAAGCTCTAGCAACCAGGGGCAGTTGGAGCAACACTCCTCACCTCTGAAATGGTGCATTATCAAAACAGCTGGTCCTACTGGTTTCATTCGGCAGCTCTCCTCTTGATCATGGTTCCTGAGTGTAGAGAAGTTGAGGGCTTTCCCCCAACTGGTTCTCAAGGGGTGTAAGGGTGCTGATTCACTGGCCCTTAGGGAGACCCACTGGTTCTTGGGTCAGCTGGGCAGAGTCCTTGGTCCTGAGTGGGGTTTCCTCCTTACAGTTTTCCATAGTGGTCCCAGGGTCCTGCAGCGATGTGTAGAAAAGTCTGCAGGCAAGATAGGGTCTCTCCCTTGTGCAAGAGTTTAGAAAGGGGAGAGGAAGGTTCCAAAATACAGGCACCCCTGGCCAATCATGTGGTGCCACATCACCTCTCTACCCTTGTCCCAACACTCCTGCACAGCATGCTTGGACAGTCCAAGATGGCATCATTCAGGAGCCACTGGTCATATAAGCTCCTGGGGTCTCAGCTTCACCCCTCGCTGATATCACTGCCAGGGACTTGCACACTGAAACTTCAAAGAGGTCCCTCCTCTGGGTTGGCTCTGGTTGTCTGGGAACTCTCCTTTGTTCAGTGGGCTTAGGCAGGCCCATCCCCTGTACAGTGTGACAGCTGGGTTATTGATGAAGGTCATTCCGCCCTACCCCTTTCCTCCTAAAGTGCTGGGAGAAGAACTGCTAATTGTTTCTTTTATGTAGGGTGGCCTTTGTTCCTGCTGCTGGAGAAAATGTAATCAACTGGGCACAACAGGCTGACGCAAAACCTGGGCTCTGATCCTGATCTGAGCCAGGGAAATATGAAAACTCTGGATGACCCATAAGGTGTACATTTATCATTTAGTAAGTTACTTATTTGGTGTTCTCACACTGGTTACACCTCAATTCATGATGTCGATGGTCTCTGTAGGCCAAGGGAAAGTGAC
This sequence comes from Calotriton arnoldi, assembly GCA_963921515.1. NCBI lineage: Eukaryota > Metazoa > Chordata > Amphibia > Caudata > Salamandridae > Calotriton > Calotriton arnoldi. Next base: position 851,698 of record CAWUFW010005520.1, on the reverse strand, counting down.
GCTACACTCTAAGGCAGTTCTCACCCTATGTGTATAATAAGGTGACACCACAGGCAAAATAGTAAAGCACACTGACTTTCCCTTTTAGAGTACACTACCCATATAAAGCCTATCTCAGGTGAATACCTGTCCTGCAGAGTCCCCATTGCGCCAGGCTACCTGTGTGCTGTTACAGGGCTGTGCATGACAGTGATCTCCCACGCGCATCTAGCACATGTGTGCACACATGTGTGCACACGTGTTCATGTGTAACTAGCCAACTGCCCCTTACCCTTGTTGTGTCGCAGCGGCCTTATCTTAAAAGGCGGGCACTGGCAGTAAACACGGGCAGTCTGTTTATCATGTGATCACCGTGGGTGAGACATCGGTAGTGAGACTCACCCACATTAAAAAGTAAAAATAACGAGTGGTCAGAAAAGCAAAAAATCTGGGAGTACTGAAGGGGCAGAACACAGTGCAACACTGCCTAATAAATATAGCTTACGTAGGTCCCAATTTGCAACCCTCTGTGATTGGCTATGAATGCAGGCATGGATGCTAATAAGAAACAGCAAACTCCATCCCTACATTTGCACTCCCAAACAGGAAACACTTTTTGAAAAGCAGCCTGTGTCTATTAAAGGGCAAATGGTGCTTAAAAAAAAATGAGAAAAATTTGCTCACCCCTGAGGCCACAGACCCAATATCCAAAGGGAATCTGTCCAATGGGGACAGCTTCCTCTTTTTGAATCAGTTACAAACCCAACTGGCAGGCATCTGTAATTGATCAATGGTTTGCCACTGCAATTGCGTTCACAAACCTTTGATACATTCCATAGTGAATCCCAAATAGGAGGAGGATGCCTATTTCGTTCCCTCTACTGTTTGTGGTTCTTAATGGACCTCAACAGCCCTTTTATGAATCAAACATAATTTTAAGACTCATAAAAGGCACATTTTAAAAAGGTGTTTTTGTGTTCGCAACTCCTGCGTTTGTGCAAATTGCAGGCTTTGCAAATGCAAAACACCAGTTCTACATGATGCCCTGTATGTGTTATACTCCTAAGCAAGTGTTGGCATCTGCGCATGGAATATCCCCCTTCACCACACAACCTGCTCCTTATTAAAGCTTAATTCTAGCTGTTTTTGTAAAACGTAAGACAACAATACACATTATTAGTCTATTAATAGTTGGCTTTATAATGTGTTCTTATGTAATTCCCGAATAGCATGCAGAGATTTGGACTGCCGATCACACAAAAGAAAATGAAATGACCATTGGCATTTTCAGAACACATAATGGGGCGCTGAATGGCAAGTAATAAAAGTCTTCTATGCTAAGTGTGCACCCAACCGAGAATTAACTTGAACAATCAACACACGTTGTAATATACTATTGCCAAGTAGCAATTCGAATGGTAGCTTCATTGAAAAAGTAAAGGCTGAAGTGTTCAACCACGCCACCTTATCTAGCAGTGAGCTACTGTTTTTCATAGTACAAGTCCATCCTCTTTGAAGGTTGAAAAAAATCTATTCACCGATCAATTAATCAATCAATCAATCAATTTTGTTCTTTAGTTCATATTCGATTGCAAAATAACAGTTACTTATACATTAAAATAACCAGAAGTAAATTCATCATAGCAGCAGGAATATCTCCAAAACTTTTAAATAACATGTCCGAAAACTTATTTTTTCAGTAAAATAACTCTAAATTCCTAGGCATTGAATAAAAATATCCCTTAAATATTGCGGAAATCAGAACTCTTCTAGTTATGCTATGGAGGATCAGGCCAAGACCTACTCAGGTAAGTAGGTAGGTAAGAAACAAGTTTATTTAGACAATTGTTCATAAAACATTCTAAAAAAAGAACTCAATTAACAATTAAGAACATTTTAAAAGAACCTCTTCCAAGCTACCCGACACCCCCTACCCACCACTCAGGACCTACTCAGGATCCATCACACTTTCCAAACAAAAGTAGCAGAAGTGCTGATGGTTCACATGGATAATTTACTATGGACTTTAAACTAAGGAACCATATATGTGCAAATGATACTGATAGTCATTGAGAACCTCTGAGTGCTCCTTCTTAGATGGTTTGAATTTATTTTGACAAATTGAGGTTCCTGGGTGTCTGAACCCGTAAGAATTGGAGCACCGCGGTAGTGTAAACCACCACTGGAGTATGTGCAATGTGACAGAGCCACAGCTGCCGCATATTGTATATGTTGTATCTTTTTATTAGTTTTTTATATAAAAGTAAAAAAGCAGTCTTTGCTGCAGTGTTTCTATTGAAAACATTCATCCATTCAAATAGCTAATGGCATGGGTATCAATCTAAATGATTGTATCTCTCCATCCTATCATTCGTCCATCACCCATGCCACTGCCTATCCATCCATCCACCCACTCATATAGTCGTGGATTTTTGTTTTTAGTTAAAGTGAGGTTATGGTTACAACTCCCTGGAATTCACAGTTATGGCTTGAATATTTTGGAGGAATCTTATAAGCTTTAAACTTTCTGAATCAAATTAAATCTGTTATGCTACGTTTTGCTGCATGTATGCATGGCTGCAAGCAATTTAATAGAGGATGCTTTGTTGGTTAATTGATGAAGACAAGAAGATTTCCCAGGAGAAAACTCTGTGATCAACTGAACGATGAAGAGGAGGGGTAACTGTGGTTGAGCGGCTTGTGATTATTATGAGGATAAGGGTAGAGTGGTCAGGGGACTGAGGAAAACTAAGTTATTAACGATAACGTAAAAGAGGTGGGAAAAAACATTAATTAACAGGAAGGGACAAGACTGAGGACAACTATGTGAATGATAAGTGGGTGAAGGAGGTGATGACTGGGATTTACAGAGTTCAACTCATGGTTCAATTCACAAAGAGGATCAGATTTTTTGGCTACTGAGTCGTTTTCATTATCTGTGGTTTGGAACACGAGGGCATTTGAGGGCAAAAGTAAGATGATTGGACATTATTAATGCAGAGTTGTTTGTGGAACTATCCCCTTGTATCATCACAAGGGTGAACTGAATGCAACAATGTGGGTAGGAGTGACATATTTTTGGCTAATTGGTCATTCCGAATATTTACTACAGCAAGATGTACGGTTGTTTTAGGGCACCAGGGCAGGGAGGTGCAAGGATGTTTTGGGTAAACAATCATTCCGGAGTATCCATTCACCAAATCTAGAGATGCCTTGACAAGTACTGCTGTCATGGTGGTTCATGTCAATGCATTCAAAGATTGACGAACAGCTTGATCAACATGACGAAGCCGTACGGCAAAAATTCAATGTTTTTTATTCAAAAACAAAATCCTGAAAAAGATTTCTATTTCTTTTTTTTTTTAAAACAATGACCTCCTCGCCATTTGAGGTTTTTCCCATTGCATGGGTGACATTTAAACATTTTCACTGCCTATTACCACAGTAAAAATTGGCCATTCAACCAGAGAAACTAAATTGGATAGGTGAATATGCCGTTTATGTAGCATGTCCCTTGATGTATGTACGGAGCACTGGGTTCCTGCTTTATAAAACGGCTGACCCTAACTACTACAAACGGGTCAGGTTTAAGATAATTAGAGATATCACCAGGATATGGCAAGATATTTGTAAGGAAACTCCCTGCCAGTGCTGCATCCCATATTGCCCAACATATTTCACGATCACATTGGTGGATGTTGGCAGCGCAAGGGTATTTCTCAACTTGGTCAGCTTTACGATGGACAAGGGTTTCGATCTTTTTTAGCCTTGAAAGACGAGTTTGGACTGCTACAGAGTACATTTTTTAAATATTTGCAAGTAAGGGACTATCTTATACGGGGTCAGAGGATATTAGAGATGTTGAACCCTTCTGAAGTACTATCTGTACTATTTCAGACTTCAGGCCGAGGAACTATCGGTATAGTTTATCAGAACTAGCAGCTGCTAGCGATGATGGCATACAGGTAGCAGCGCAATAAAGTCGGATTTTTGAAACCAATATAATAAATGAGGAAATACAGGATTCACTGGAAATTATAGAAGCAGCTGTAACATCTGTTAATTTGAAACTTCAACAACACAGGATTGTATTTATGCTGTATCATACTCCTGAGCTTATTTCCAAATGGGCTACGACTCACCCATCGGCTAAATCATTCTGTCCAAAATGCCAAGAGTATGCTGCAGACCTACGTCATATGTTCATCACTTGTCCAAGGTTGAATATATTCTGGACAGATGTAACATATGTGCTTACAATACTGGTTCGTCATGATGTCCAGATCGCAGAGAAGGCAGTAGTACTAGGGGTAATACGAGACATGGGCAGTTATATGAGACTATTAGTTTCAATTATTATAGCTTGTGCTCGTTTATGTATAGCTCGAATATGGATTCAAAATACGAGTCCAAGCATCAATGAATTTTGGGTCTTACTTAGACAAATATATGAAATGGGATTAGCACTAGCCAAAGCTAGAGGTCTGCGATCTTGGTTCAAATTTAAAAGGGTGTGGTCAAGCCTCCAATGGGACTAATAATTTATTGTTCTTCTGGATTTTTGTATTAGTCCTTTTCTGACTTTCTTTCTAAAAATGTGCTATTAGTCCTGTTGATGTTGTCTTTTCCCGGTATGTTTGTGGTAATTGTATAAAGTCCCGATTGATGCTATTTCTTTATTTCTTTTGTGCTATGTATGCTCTGCTTTTTGTTATTGGTTTTTTCTTGTATCTTCTTTGTGTAATGTATTATACTTATGGCTAAGAAAAAGAATTTAAAAAAAAATTAAAAAAAAAGATGTATGTAGGGAGCACTGTTCATCAGGTGCATAAACGCATCCTTCAGCATATCCGTGCGATAAAATAATTGTGACAAAACTTCCATTGGTCTGACACTTCAATTCAGTACATAAAGGAGATGTGGCATTGTTGAAACATTTTGTTATCGATAATGTCCCACTAGACTTGTGGTGAGGAAATAGAGAGAGGAAGCTACATAAGCTTGAGTCAATGTGTATCCTTGAATTAGACAGCAAGAACCCTCAGTACTTGAATATGGAAGAAGATCTGTATACAATGTTGCAAATCCCTTTCTTCATGATTCCAGAAAAGAAACACCAGCCTATATTTATGTCTTTATATATTTTGCTATGGTAATGAAATAATGATCATTTTGTGCATAGAAGTGTGTGGTTATGCTCTGGTTCGACTGTAGGATGATTTGGTAATATGGATTGATACATTGGGGACAATGATGAATACGCATAATTTCTGATGCTTATAAACCTCCTCCCTCTAGGGAATAACTATCTGTTTTTAATGAGATTTCTGCTGCTATCAAGGTGCATCTGTTTAAGTGTATACACACACTTGCGTTAATATATTATGATGCAATATGTATAAAAAATCATCATGTATACATGCACTTGCAGTAGATTGATATGTGAAATACTGATGACTGGGCAACATGAATTAGTTGTGCATTATGAATGTATACATCTATATTATGCTTCAAATATTTTCTGTGTATTTTCTTAGCAGCGAAAAGATCTACTGTGGAGTTCATTATTATTATTTTGGTGCGATAATGTGAATAAGATATCCTTTTTTGCGTTTTAAATTGTCTGCATAGAATGTATTGCATTTTTATTGAAACCATGTTCACAGTGTAATCATGTAGAAACTTTCTAAACTTCACTTCTATGTCAATTATTTGCAAAGTGTCACATGAGCTAAAATGGTGGAAGACATGGCGTTTCTTTATTGTGATCAAGGCCAATGCAAGCGGCCGAAATGCGTTAGGCGGTTGCTCTCAATAAATTAGAGTTTGTTGCAGAAGCTCATGAGTGTTGGTGTCTCTTTCTTGTGAAGTGGAGATACGTAGTATAGAATATGGAGCAAGCCATCTCCGTTTTTGTCGATACTCCCCCGCAATTTGGAGTTCAGCAGTTACGGCATCCATTTGAAAAGTGCTAACGATATATATATATATATATATATATTACCTACTGGCGGTCGCCAGTAGGTAGTTATAGTTAGGACCACGTTCCCATAGGAAAAGCATTTTTTGATGTGCTTATAACTTGGGCGTCGTTTGACGAATCTTTACGAAATTTTCCAAAAAGTCACTTTTTTCAGGTCAGCTCCTATCCTAAAAGTTTGGGGGGGATTCGTCAAGGGGGGGCTAAGAAAACGTGTTTTCTCCATGCAATTTCCATAGGAAACTTTAGACAAGGCTACAGGTCAAACTGCTGAACGGAATTACACCAAATTCGGCAGAGAGAAAGGTCTTGGTCCAGAAAGCACGCTTTTGTTTAAATGGGGTAAATCCGTTCAGTAGTTTTTGAGAAATATCAAATTTTCCAGATATCGATATTTGAGAATTCTGACATCTTATTGGCTGAGTCGTTACGAGCATGAGCTTGCGGCTCATTGGCTGCGAACTGTTGAAACTAGGAAGTGTTGGCAGCCATTTTGTGATTCAGTCCGTTAGCTCCCATCGCTCCCTCTAAAAGGCATTGGATCCGTAATTCTACCTCTGCGAGGCAATACTTAAAATATCCAGCAGGTCTGTCTGTGCGAGATACTCCTTTTACGCTCCCTCTCCCCACATCATCAGCTCGCGGCTATGCCTTTAGAAGCCAGTCCGTCGGCTCGCAGCTCTGTGTCTGCGAGCCGTCGGGCCCGCAGCTCTACCTCTGTGAGCCACCTCGTTAGTTCATAGCTGTGTCTGTGCTAGGAGGCCTGTCGGCCCGTTACTCTCCCTCTGCGAGTTAGCCCGTCGGGTTGCAGCTCGGAGGGCTCGCAGCTGTATCTCTGTGAGCCAGCCCATTAACTGATAGCTGCGTGTCTGCTAGCAGGCCTGTTGGCCCGTTGGTCTCCCTCTGCGAGTCAGACCACAGCTCTCCCTCTGCCAGCTGGTACTGTGCTGTGCTTTTGCGAGCCAACGGCTCATAGGTCTCCCTCTGCGAGCTGAGCCCACGGGCCGCAGCTCTTCCTCTGCAAGCCTGCCCGACGGCCCGCAGGTGTCCCTCTGCTAGCGAAACTGCAGGTGACACTCTTCGAGCCGAAATTGGGAATATAAGGCGGCTCTAAATAGAGCCCTTGTGTTTATTAGTTGGAGCTACATGTAAGTGCGAATGCACAGCTTCAGGTTAATCAGGAAAACTCGGTTTCCCTCATCTGTGAAGTGTACTCCATCACTTCTGTAGATATCAGCCATATCAAAACGTATGTTGTTGTTGTTGTAGATCGACCCCATTCTATGGTCTCTGAGGTATGCAGACACAGCTTTGTTGACATTCTTCCTAGATTTTTCAATCTTATGACAAAATTGGTTTGACCATTTCCACTTCTGTCTTTGGCATATATTGGAAGATACAAATACAGTTTGAGGCAAAAGTAACATCAATTGTCCAAAGGTGTCCTTCATAAGCATTTCCAAACCTACCCTAGTCAATGTGCCTAGGTCGTTACCACCACAGTGCACAATCATGAGATCAGGGTGTTGGAGATGCAAACAGGTTTTAACCAAAGGGAGCAATTGGTGCCACTTCAATCCTCTCTGTGCAAACCATTTAATGTGCACATTTTGTAAACCTAGGTCTAAGTCAATACGTCTCTGTTCTGCATACCTCTTGCTCCAGAAAATATATCTATGTCCTACAATCCACACTAGCATTTTGAAGGTATGGCTAGAAGATATGGATAAATGTCTGTAGCTCATGCAGTCTGTTCGTAGAATGAGAGATATGTTTAAACATGGGGAACTACTTTTTTTTACATACAAAACGTCAACCGATTGGGAGATGAAATGTATTGTGTCCTAAAAAGTAGGGTGTATATTAGTTTTGATGAAAAGCATCTTTGTGATTGGTTAATAAAAAAGCAGATTATACGTGGAGTACATATTATAGGATGAAATTTGCTCAGCTCAACCACACCTGCTAATTGTATTTGGAAGGTGCAGTTCAAACTTGAAAAAATGGTGAACTTTTGACCTCCATGTGCCGTTAAATGTTGGAGAAAATGTTGCAAAAAAAAATATCGGTAGGTTTACAAAAATGATGAACTTTTAACCTGCACGTGTCGTAGAATGTTCTAGAAAGTGTTGATACAATACGCTGAACTTTTCACCTGTATGTGTCCTTAAAAAAACTGTTTATAGGGAAAGCTAAAAAATAACCAATAAAGAGAGGTTTTGCAATCTAAAAAAAATAAGGAACTTCTCTGATTTGTTCTTTACATGTATTTATGTGTGGAGCAACAGGGAAATTGTGCCATTACTTGTTCCATTCTTGATGAAAGCGGTGCATTACATGTACTGTGTGACAAGAAAAGAATTGCATGTGTTTGTGACATTTGAAATCTGCATACCAACTACGAAGGTAAATTAGAAATTAAGAAGGTGTGTTATGTGTTTTGTAGTAGTGGTTAAGTATTTCAGACGATATTTTTAACTTTGAAAGTATTTTTTATTTCTAAATAATATAGTGTTAGTAAAGTCTGGTTCTAAAATATGCATAATGTGTAATTAGTTGTTAAACAAGTACTTTATATATGTTTAGGAGTTTTTCACAAAGAAAAGGTGCAAGTTGTCATATGTAAAAGACTGTGGCCATATTCTCAAGACCAGCGATAACATTATCGCCGCTTTAGCGGCAGTTTCCTGCTGCTAAAGCGGCGATAATGTTATCGCCATTCTTGTGAATATGGCCCTGCATGGTTTTGAAAATTTGATGTAGCGTTAATTTCGATTTGTATATCTATTCCGGCGAGATAAACAGAATGTCGCACGTTTGGAAATTATGCTCAGTCTGGAAATAGTGGAGAAGGGGTGTCAGTAGAAAATTCATGTGTTATTAACTTAACAGAGATGGAAAAAAAAGAAGAAAGGTTATGTGCATAGTTTGTGGTCTCATTTTTTACACTGAGAGGTAGATTTCAATGTCAGTGAAGGCTGGTGTGGTACTGCAAGGCTTTGCAGTTGGGTGTTCTTAGGAAATCTAAGGGGCATATTATCAACGGCCAGCGATAATTATCGCTGGCCGTGCTTAGCGATAATAGTCCTATCGCAGGCTATCTCTGGAAATTATCGCCCTGGTAGCGCGTTATTAACAACGCGTTTCTCCAGGGCGATAAAAATTCCAGAGATAGCGAGGTTATCGACGTTTTGCAGGGAACATCGCTGGTTTTCCAGCGATGTTCCCTGCAAAACGGCGATAACCTTGCTGATACGACCCTGTGGTCGTATCAGCAGTATCCACCCCATATGTTAGGGATGGCTAAGTCAGGATTTTAGCAGACGTTAGATTTTGGCAAAAACGGCTGTTTTCGCCAAAATCTAACCTCTGCTAAAATCATGTGGGCTGCCTTGAAAATATCGCGATGTGAACATCAGCGATATTTGCAACGTAGTCCATCCGGGGTACGCCAGTAACGCCCACTTTGCATCTCATTAGAGATGCAAAGATGGGCATTGGGGGAAAGGGCGATAATGCAAGGATTCACGCGATAGCGTGACCTTGCTGATTAGGCGATAAAATTATCGCCGCTTTTCGTCCGAAAACGGACCCAAAAGCGGCGATAATTGTTTATCGCCTCGTTGATGATATGCCCCTAAGTTGTTGGGGAGCGTTTCTTCAGAAGTCATTTTTTTACATATGTGAGAGATAAAAAATAAATGAAAATGTTCTTTGTATATTTTCTGTACGATTTTGTTCACAGTGGTAAAGTAAATGGGATTATTAGTGATAGTAATTGTCACAGTGTGTTCCTCTGCTGAATATACGCAGGTGTTTAAGTGGTCCGGGTGTTATCAGTAATAGGCTCCGCCACCCCTTTAAGAGAGCCGCCAATTTTTTCATCCCAGTTAAAGCTGTTAATATACGTATAGTAAAGGGACGATACATAAAAAGTTTGGAATTACACCTTCATTTACTCTGTCTACCTTGCACCACCATTTTGTGCCCGCAGCAGTACTGTTTATAAAAATAATCTAATACAGCTTTTTGTATTATAAAAATAGCACTTATAGTTTTATTGGCATATTGGTAGAATTTGTACTATATAAAGAATGTTGCAATCAGTTTCAATGGTATAGGATTGCACTGTATTATGTAGGAAATATTACATATGCATAGGTTGTGATGTCATTTTTTTACTGTAAGGTACATTTGAGTATAAGTGAAAACAGGTGATATACTGCGAACCCGTTCAGAATGTGCACAGATTACATAGAGAGTAAATGGACAAAGTAAACGTGCACGTTGCTTTGTGTATGTATGCATGGTTTGAATCATTTGATGATACTTTAGGACATAATCTAAACACTATTTCTGCTTTACAATTGGGTACAGTGCACAGTGTTAGTAGTTAGTGACTAGATGCTGGCAAAGGGATTATTTATTGCTCGTTCGTATGAAATAAAGGTGGAGAGGGCGTTTCTTTACAAGAGATATTTTATAAATGTGTGAGAGATAAAAAACAATTAAAAATGTTCTTAGTAAATTTTCTGTACAATTTTTTCACACTAGTAAACTAACTGTGATTATAAGTGATGAAAATTGTTAGGGTGTGTCTCTGTGCTGAATATACGCAGGACTTTAAGTGGGCTGGGTCTTACCGGTGCTGAACACTGCTACCCCTTTTAGTCACCCGCATTTTTCTTCATCCCACTTAAAACCCTCAATATACGTATATTAAAGGAACGGTACAATAAAAGTTTAGGGATTACACCTCCGTTTCCTCTCCTCATGTGTCACCCCCATTTTGTGCACCAAACAGTAGTGTTTATAAAAATTAAGTAAGAGAGCTTTATCTAGTATGAAAATAGCACTTATACCTTTATTAGCATGTTCATGGGATCTGTAGTGTAAAGAGAAGGTCGTAATCAGTATTAATGGTACAAAAGTGACGTGACATATGTTTGAAAGATTACATGGTTTTAGGAGTAAGGTATAGAGGTAACAAATAAGCAGTATAGTTTGTTATGTTTAAATGAGTATGTAGTTTTGTAAATCAGATACAGCGTTGATTTGTGCAGCACACAGTACACCCACAATGACCCTGGAACATGTCCCTGAATGCCTTGGCACACTGCAGCACACATCCAAACGCCAAGTAGGCCCCCATCCACAAGTTGCACAGAGTGCCCCCACCCTATCACCAATATCACAACCTACTCTTGCACATATGCTGAATCCAGCAAACCAGCAGATCCGTGACCCACACTGACTATGCAAGTAACACTGCATGTCAGATAGCATAGCAGCTGTGCAAACAAAATGACATGGCCCACGAAGCGACATGGACGGAGCCAAGTGCGGATCACATCCTCAAAGGAGCAGGTCACACTCCGACGTGTCCGCGTGCAACCACAACCCATGCCTTACAATACACGCAGCAGACCAACAATGCACCAGGCAACAAAATCAGTCTGCGAGCACACATCACCCAAGTCAAAAGCAAAACAGGCCCCGAAAAGCACACAATACAAAGGCACCCCGTCTCAAGGGGAGAAGGCTACACGAAATCAGAGCTGCAGAGGCAAATCCCCCACAATGCAGCCCACACACATAGCAATCACAGAACATCAGCAATGAAGGCAATGTGGTACAAAACTCCCCTCATACGGGTTCTGTGTCCGGTGTGTGTGGCGGGGTGATGGCTGCATGGCTGTGTGCCCCTGACACATAAGACTGCGTAGGTGATGGGGCTGCATCAGATGTCGTCCAGCACCTATGCAAAAACAATGTCTGGCTCACAGAGGTGGAGCTTGCCAAAGGGATACACCCCCATTGCACATGCGACAGTCAGTTCTTCCCTGTGTTGGGACGAGGCTCATTGTGGCACACAAGTGGACAATCTTTACAACACACCTCACAGTTAGACACCAGTGGAGTGGCATAGGCTTTATTGGCATGTGCGTGTCAGTACGGATAAGGCAATGGCCACAACAGGCACGGACATGCTTAAGACACTTAGACGCATCATGGGTACATGTCGAGGGTCAGATGATGTTGGGGCTGAAATGGACAAAATTCATCACTTATGGCAACGCTCACAGCCCACCTTGCCTTGCTGGACGAGTCATGTGTCGTTTGGCGTCTGCACAGTGCCCCGTGTGAGGGGGCACGACTCACTGTACGTGGGGTCTGCATGGTGCTCTGCCTCCGGGGTGCAGCAATTGTCTGCTCTGCCAACAGTGATCAGGTGTGAAGGTCCAACAGGTTCACATGTCGTGCTACATCGCCATGTGTGTGCTCTCACCCAGCAGTGAGTCCGAATTGGCAACGTTGCCAAACACCGCTGTGTTGCTCAGGCCATGGACCTGCGTCGCCTTGGACAGGTGTGTGTGCACACGCGTTATTCCACGCACATGCATCCAGAGCCCGACCGAAGGCAGACGTGTCCTCTGTTTTGGTGGGATATGTGAGCAATCCCCACTGTGCAACAAGTTGTTGGGCCATGTGCTGTGGGTGGCAATAGGATGTGGCTGCAGGTGCCTAGTTACTGGTCCATGAATGCCCGTGCAGCTTCATGTGCAATGTGTTCCAATAGTACGTCGTTGTCATGTTCAAGGAACACCAGGGTGAGCCAATCCATTAGGTGGTCCGGGCAGGTGTGCTCAGCCCACGCCGTCTCACCGATCCGCAACACAGCCCAATAGGGGAGCGCCTCGATGTGGTCACTGCAGACGAGAAATTGTGCAATCTCCCATGCACAACTACCAATACATACACAGTATGTCAAGGCATCCCATGCACGGCTGTCTCTGTTACACTCCTGTTCGTGATCCAAAAGGGGGCGCAGACACAAGTCATAGTCCAATTCATCAACAGTTGTGTTGGATAGGCAGACATCCATGGGACACTCGAATGTGCATGTTCAGCAGTGGAAACAGGGCTGGACGCAGGTGACGTGGGCAATGCGGAAGCTGAGCCTGTAACTGATCCGCAGCACTGCCCCCAGTAAATGCAGCATACGTGCACGGTACTGTTCCACGTGACGGGTGTTGTGCATGTGCCCGGTATGGCCTGCCATTGCGTTGGTGCGTCTCGTGAACAAGCACTCTTCTGGACTGCGGCTGTTGTGTGGAGGATATGCCACAGCTCTGAGCAATGATTTGAATGTGTGTGCAACGTTTTGGGACATGGGTAGCTGTTTCCGTGGGTGTCAAGGGCATCCAATGCGGGGGACCACAGGCAGGGGCTTCTATGTGTGGGCTGTGGATAAGTCGGATTTTTTATTTGCGGAATGCGTGGTGTGGGAGTCGTCCTCATCTGCCATTGTATCTCTATCAGGGTGTTCCAGGAGCGTTCGGGACCAAGGTCAGAGGTGCAGGTGTCCTCCCGGCTTCTGCATTGGGACAATGGGGCTTTCATCCCTGATGTTTGTCTCACTACTACTTTCGTTTTGGGAATGTGATGTGGCTTTGCAGCTGAGATTGGGACACGGCCTTGGCTCATAGTGTACGGATGGCGATGTACACACACTTTGGCATGTGGAGCCAGGTGCCCGTGCGGCCTTGCGCTGCTTGTGCTATCTCACTCCATCTCTCTCCCTCGCTCTCTCCCTCTCTTTCCTTTGTTGCGCGCATGACACACCTTCTTCTCTTGTATTTGGTCTACCGGGCTGTGTTCTACGGATTGTCCAGTGGGAGCAGCTAGGACTCATCCTAGGGGTTGTTTCTGCTTTTGTTTGTCTGGGGTTTTGTGTTGGTGGTTGCATTGCTGTATGACTGATTCTCCATTTTCTGATCACGCATGTATGTTTATTTTGCTGCTTGTGCAACATAAGGCAAGATGTTTGTTTTGGGATTCGTGGTGTTGGTGTGCAATTTCTTAGTCCAGGGTTGGGGGTGGTGCCGGGCGGGGGGGTTCCGGGTGTGGGATGGGGTCCTGGGGTGTTGGCGGTGGGTGTTGTGGCCCTGTTGGGTGTCCGGGCCGCATGATGAGTTGCTCCATGGCATCTGTTGCCCTTCAGATGTGGCCCTGGGCTGTGCTCCCTTTTGTGGTGCTGGCTGCCGTCCAACTTTACACCAGGTCAGAGCAGGTATACTGGTGCTGTGGGCTGTTAACACCGGCTTGTGAATGGGGGGGTACATTTCTCACAAGTTTGGCTGCGATAAAGTGCGGTTAATTCGGCGATGGCTCCTTGTGAATATGTCCCTTAATCTTTCCCCCCTCTCCATCTCCAGGTCGGTGGTTTTTGTTGCTGTCTAACAGTTGATCTGTACTTGTTTATGTACATCCACAATGAAATGTAAGCCTGTACCATATTTTTGCTAATATGGTGCAGTGTTATGCTTGCTAAGTTGCCGATAGAAGTGCTAAACTAATAAGGGTAACGTTTACATGTGCCATTTAGTTGAGAATATCACTCTAAGTATACAGATAACAATTTTACAAAATAGTATCTACAAAGTTATGTGTAGTGGGTTGCAGAGGATGTGGCATGGGATGGTGGGGTGCATGGGACGGGGGGTGGGGTGGGGGGGCGAGGGGAAAAGTAGGAGGTAGTGGAGTCACATATAAAATGGGAAGGTGAATCTAAATAATTCAATAAATACGTGCTGTATGTTGGATGACACTACCTGCCACCCTACTGTTCCCTTATTCCACTCCAGTACCATGCAGCATTTCCTCTGCAAGCCGCCACTGGAACTTATATAATTGTATGTGATTATTTTGACATATTGAACAGATATAACAAATAATTGAAACTTTTTTTTCATTCGCAGAAAATTATTTTGTTTGGATTAAGAATTGAAAATGCCTAGATGAACTGAAAAAAAAGGAAAAACAAAAAGGCAATCTACTTAAAGAAAAGTCAAAAATATGGATTAGAAGAAAATAAAAGTACTACAAAAATAGTTTCTTCTGGTAAAAACACTAGACAATTTCTAAAAAAAGTACTACGAACATTTAATGAAAATAACATCAAACAAACGAAAAATAAAAAAATTTCAAGAAAGGAGAAGCAGACTTTGACTTCAAATTGCAAGAAAAAAAAACATGATAAGGAAAGAGTATTTGTTACCCGTAGACAAAAACAATTTCAAGAAATTCGTCAAAGAGTTTTTCGAAATAGAGTAATTCAGAATTTAATAAAAGGATGCCGCAAATATAAAAATAAAGTGCTGCAATTGAAACAGAAACAGCGTGTTGAAAGCATAGTGGATACTGCTTTTAAGTTAAAACAAAAAATATTTATTTTCATTTTGAAGAGGATGAAAGTGTTGGATAAAACAATGAAGATTCTGAAAGACAAAAGTAAAAAAAAAGATGTGTAAACAGAAGCAACTTTTGTAAAATCTTCAGTGGAAAATGGAAACATACATCTAATAGTGAACCTTTTTTTAATGAAGAGAGTTACTTCCAAGAAAATTGTTTACCATTTGCAGTTGATACTGGAGGTCATTGCTACAAAGTTCAGAATGGTTGTCCTGTTGCAAAAGAGGAAATGGTTACTATTAGTGCAGAACAGTTAATATCTGAAGAAGTGCAAGGGAAACGCACACAAGCTCCTGTGTATAAGTGGGGTTGTAGCAGTATTTGTAGTATTCGACAGGAATCTATTGATATAATGCGAAATTTGTTACGAGAATATACACAGAAAAGTGTAAAACAGAAGATTATGTTGTTACAAACACTAGATCCTTGTAATGTAAGAAAATATACTGAGAAACATGGGCATTCTCTGGCTTGTCTTTCAAGAAAAGTGTGTAAAAGTGTTTTTCATCACTTAAGGATGTTAGCAGTACACCATTCAGAAATGTGGAAGTTTGTAAGGAAACTGTACTATGTAAAAAGTCCTGCATTATGTTTAGTTGAACTGAATACAGCTCTTTTACACGGTTCTTTATCAGATGCACAAAAAAAGTGTGATGATATTCAGTTCCGATATTTTGGTTCAGAAGAGCAGTGTATAGAAAGTGAAAGTTTGACAATTACAGATGTTGAAGAAGATGGGAAAGTGATTATGATTGATCAGTTTGAAGAAGAAATTGGAAAGTTTAACATAGTGTGCTCTGAAATTCCAAACTATGTTTGTGTTTGTTGTCGAAGTACTAATTATAAAACTCAAACTAGAAATGTTGATTTGTATTTGAAATCTGAAAAGAAGAATAATGATAAATGGAAAGAATTTGCAACTTACTTGTTAGTGGAAGGTCAATTTGAGTTAGGCAGTGATCAGCGTATTTGTAAATATTGTTATAACAAATTACAAGAGAACAAAATGCCCGCTAGAGCAGTACATAATAAGTTAGAATTAGTAGCTATTCCGGAGGAACTGGCAGATTTGAATACATATGAGTCAGTTCTAATTCAATCTGTTCATCCATTTCAATCTATAATTCGCATGGAGCCTAAAACAGGTAAACTGCCACCAACAGACTTACAAAGAGGGCTGAAAGGAAGAGTAGTGTACTTACCTTTGGATTTTAAGAAAAATATTGAAATTGTTGGTGGAGACAAAGATGAAAATGAAGCAGTAGTCATTCTAGTAAATGGAGTACCAACAAAGAGTCAGAAAATATGGCAAGAATTTGTGGACGTTAAAAAACTTCAAAAGGCTACGTTATATCTTGTGGAGAATAATATTTATTATAAAAGTGTAAATGTGGAAGAACAGGTAATAAGTTTGGAAGATGAATCTGAAATTTCAAGTGGTCAAATAGAGAAAGTGGACAAGTCAAGGAGTGAAGAGATTTATGAACATTACACAATATGTCCTCTACATTCAAAGAAGTAATAGGAAACAGTATTGAGTTATTTCAAATGAAAAAAGCAAAGGGAACTCCAATGAGTGTATGGGAGAAAAGCTTAGAAGCTCGTTCTTTTCCACAGCTGTTTCCTACTGGAGAAGGTGGACGATATGATGACCGACCTGTACGTATTCCAGCTTCAGAATATCGCTCAACAAGATTATACTCTGAAGATCCTAGATTCCGGCAGTGTATACCATATATATTTCACCTTTTGTTTGAAAGTGATCTGTCTTCTCTGTCCTATGCAGTGAACCACATACTGAAAACTGGAGTTCATCAATCACTTCTTTCAGCGAAAGAATTTGTGGAGAAAGTTCAACAAACAGATGAAATTTAGAAGCACAGTTAATTAATTTGATGGCATGTCAACGAGGAACAAATGAGTATTGATATCGTCGTCATGGAGAACTGAAGTGTATGTTACTGAACTTAGGTACACCAACATGGTTTGTGACACTTAGCTGTGCAGAGTATGCATGGGAAGATTTGCTTGAATTTCTACGAGAAGCAAATTCCAATATAAAGAATGCTGAAATGAAGACACCTGGAGAACTGTGTTCTTTGGATCCTGTAAATGTGTGCAGATATTTTAATCATAGGTTTCAAGCTATGATGTCTTTCATCTGCAATAAAAAGAATCCACCTCTTGGAGAAGTTACCGATTTCTTTTGGAGAAAGGAGTACCAAGCGAGAGGTGCTCCTCATATACATATGCTATTGTGGATCAAGGATGCACCTAAATTTGGAACTGATTCAGATGAAATAGTATTGTCTTTCATTGAACAGTATGTGACAAGTGAGATTCCAAGAGAAGGAGGAGATAGAAGCTTGAGACAACAAGTTTTATGTTTCCAAAGTCACCGTTGTGGAAAGTACTGCCGACGAAAATACAAGTCTAAAGGAAAATTTTATACCAAGTGTCGGTTTGGATTTCCACGTCCAGT
This sequence comes from Calotriton arnoldi, assembly GCA_963921515.1. Lineage (NCBI taxonomy): Eukaryota > Metazoa > Chordata > Amphibia > Caudata > Salamandridae > Calotriton > Calotriton arnoldi. The sequence goes on along the minus strand of CAWUFW010005520.1, from coordinate 834,002 downwards.
AATTTCTAAAGGAAGAGTAAATTCTTTATTTTCTTCTGTAAGGCACACAATAACTCGCAAATCTCCAAAGAATACCTACAACTTGAAAAGAACAGAACTGTCAAAGTATATTAATGACTACAATCCGGTTATTTTAAAAATGTGGAATGCAAATATGGACATCCAGTATGTTGCAGACAACTCAATCGCTGTTGCACGCTACTTTACATCATATATAACGAAATCAGAAAAAACCGAGATGAAACAAATGTGGGAAGAAATTGCACAAGAGAAAAACCTTAGCAAAAAATTGTACAGCTTTACTTTGAAAATGCTTTCCCACAGAGAAATTGGATCGTATGAATGTTCAGACCGCTTGTCCTCTTCCAGTTTATATTCAAAATCACGAGGGATCATTTGGGTAAGTTTAGGTCTTGCCTGCTCACGAAATAGAGTGTTGAAATCATTACAAGAAATTGAATACTTAGCAGCAAATGAACCAGACAGTACAGAAATTCTTAAAACTAATATGTTGGATACATACTATCCGAAAAGGAGTCGACATCTGGAACAGCTACGTCTGTATGAAGTACTTCAACATTACAGCTTCAAAAGAAATGTTAAACAGAATTTAAAACAAGGAAAATATGCAGTACTTGGATGTCATGGATGTTTAGTAAAACACACAAAAGGTAACCTTATCAACCACAAGAAACTCAGGGGCCGATTCCGATTCGGGCCGGAAATCTCTCCGACCGAGCTGGACTCGGAGAGATTTCCGACCGAATCGGACCCTAGCAGCCCGACCGAACGAGTACGATGCGCACGTATGCCATCGGACTCGATTCGGTCGGACTCCCATTGAAGTCAATGGGAGCCTGTCGTACAACGCGTACGCGGGCTCCGTTGACTCCAATGGGTGCGAGGCGAACAGGGGCGCCCCCTACAGCGTGTACGCGGCGAGCGACTCGCGCCGTGCACGCACAGGTAGGGGGACCCATGGGTCCCCCTGTGCGCGACTCACGCGGCTACGCATACAGGGGGTCCGACACGGACCCCCAAAGTACGGCTCCGACTGCTCCCTCGAGCCGGATGGCGCGAGTCGGTCGGACTGCTCGCGACGCGCATCGTACTTGCCCGGCCGGGGAACGTCTCCATTGCGCAGTGCGAGGCGTGTCCGAGCGAGTCGGTCGGAGCGGTCGGCTTTCGCGTACGAGTCGGTCGGTGCGGTTGGGTCTCGCGAACGAGTCGGTCGGAGTTTTTGCATCGTACTCGCTCGCCCGGACGCACGTACGAATCGGTCGGGAAACAGGGCTCCGAATCGGATCCGGTGTAGCCGAAACCGATTCGGAGCCCTACCGGCCGAGATCGGAATCGGCCTCTCAGTTGTGAAACTCCAGACAAGCGAGAATTTGACTATTTAGCACTTCTCCAACTGTTCAAACCATGGCGTACCGAAAGTGAATTACTTGGAGATTTCGACTGCTACGAAGATTCTTTTAATGCATGTAAAGATAGCATTGCATGTTCAATTTTCCCTACATATTTAAAAATGTTGAATGATGAAGTTGAACAGGAAAAGACTATTACAGCTGAAGTTGCAAATGAAAGTTCTCAAGATAGTCAAAGTTCTGGTCCATGTAGTCAAGATCCACTTGGACAACCAATAGTGGAAAATGAAGCAGCGATTGCTATGCATGAAGTGGAAATTGCAATGCAACAAGCACAAGAGGAGAATATTACATTGGAAAAGTTAGAAGAACAAGTAAATATTGAACAGAAAGAAATATATGTACAAGTGAGAGAACAGATAGAACATGGTTTGTTGCATGAAAAAAGAATGTGTATGTTCATCATTTAAACCTATTCTGATGTACATCAGTGGTCGAGCTGGAACGGGTAAAAGTTTTTTAATTAAAGTTTTGACCAGTTATCTTAAAAAAAACTACTGGTTCACATTTATCTTGTGTAGTAACAGCTCCAACTGGATTAGCTGCGCACAATGTTAAAGGAATTAATTTGCATAGATTACTAATGTTACCAGTTGAGCATGATAATAAATTAGAATATCAGAAGTTGTCTGGAGAAGCTTCTTATGAAGTGTCAAGAGTGCTGAAGAAGATGAAACTTTTAATTATTGATGAGGTGAGCATGGTCTCAAACTTAATGCTTGCTTTCGTGCATTTAAGAATGCAACAGGTATTAAAAACAGATTACGACGTTCTCTTTGGAGGAAAACATTTAATTGTATTTGGAGATCTGCTACAACTAACTCCTGTATAAGGAGAACCAGTCTTTAAAACTCTTCTACATGAAGACACTAGGAAATATTTGGGAAGTATTGGAAATGTGAATCTCTGGGTAAATTTTGAATATAAAGAACTCACTCAGAATATGCGACAAGCAAGTGATGAAGATTATGGAAATATTCTGAAAGATGTAACAATTGGTGTTCTAAGCAAACATGGTAAACAACCTTTACAAAGTCATCTACTAAAGAACTTGTTTACAACTGAAAACAAACCAGCAGGAGTACTGTACAAGAACATTGCAGAAAAAAAGTCAATACTTTGCTTAATGCCTACACTGGAAGAGTGTTATACATTTAATTAAGAGCTTCTGAAATTGGAAAATCAAGAAATAGTTCACATTGAAGCTATTGATAAAATCGAGCATCAAGGAATAACAATTCTTCTTTAAAAAAAACTACAGACTCTGGGGCCGATTCCGATCTCGGCCGGTAGGGCTCCGAATCGGATTCGGCTTTACCGGATCCGATTCGGAGCCCTGTTTCCTGACCGAACCGTACGCGGGTCCGGCCGAGCGAGTACGATGCGAATTCGCCGACCGACTCGTCCGGGCGTCCCGACCGCTCCGACCGACTCGTTCCCGGCTCGAACCGCACCGACCGAGTCGCTCGGACTCGACTCGCAGCGCGCAATGGAGACGTTCCCTGGCCGGGTAAGTACGATGCGCGCCGCGAGCAGTCCGACCGAGCCGCGCACTCCGGCTCGAAAGAGCTGTCGGAGCCGTACTTTGGGGGTCCGTGTCGGACCCCCTGTACGCTCAGCCACGCGAGTCGCACACAGGGGGACCCATGGGTCCCCCTACCTGTGCGTGTACGGCGCGAATCGCTTCGCCGCGTACCCGCTGTAGGGGCGCACTTGTCCGACTCGCACCCATTGAGTCAATGGGAGCCCGCGTACGCGTTGTACGACCGGCTCCCATTGACTTCAATGAGAGTCCGACCGACTCGGGTCCGATGGCATACGTGCGCATCGTACTCGTTCGGTCGGACTGCACGGAGTCCGATTCGGTCGGAAATCTCTCCGGGTCCGGCTCGGTCGGAGAAATTTCCGGCCCGAATCGGAATCGACCCCTAAATTGGATTCTTTGGAAAAGTCTGTATCAAAAACTGCTGGCTTAGAAAAAAATGTAGATGTATGTATAAACTGTCCGGTAATTTTGAGGCGTAATTTGAATATAGAACAAGGTTTAGTGAATGGAGCAATAGGGAAAGTTGTTGAATTTGTAAAATATCAAAACAGAAATGCAATTGAATTCTTGAAAATTAAATTTGATCAGATTGCAGAGGTGAAACAAATATGGCGTTGAGCTGTACGTTTTTTGCTGGTAAAAGACTTGTATGTTCGTAGAAAACAGTTTCCTTTCTGTTTAGCATATGCAATAACCATTCATAAATGTCAAGGTTTAAGTGTAGATAATGATTTAGTAAATGTTGGAAGAACTGTGTTTAAAGAGGGAATGGCATACGTTGCATTATCTCGAGATAGAACATTGTCTGGTTTGTATTTAATTGATTTAGATGAAAACAAGGTTAGTGCTGATGTAAATTGTGTAAGAGAATATAATCGTTTAAGAAGACTTTATGCACCAACTTTAGGTGAATATCCTATTTATGAAAAACGTGCTGTGTGTTCAAAACGCAAACATGTTGATGAATCAAGTGTGGTTGAAAAGCAGAAAAAAAATTCAAGAGACAAGAAAAGATGGAAAGAAACAGAAAATAGAAACAAGTGATGATGTTGTGGGATACCAATTAGAAAATGCGTCTGGTGTCAACTGCTATGGTAATGTTATTCTAAACGTTATATTTTATCTAGAAGATCTGTATGGTGAAATTATGGAAAGTCAGGAAAAAAGATTATGTTCTGCACTTTATACTTTATTTGAACAATTGAGAACTGACAGAAGTAAGATCCATACTGCTTCTGGTATTCGACAACTCTTGTATACATGTACTGGATGTTTAACGTTCAGTCCTAATATACAACAAGATGCACAAGAGTTTCTGATGGTTATGCTTGGAGTATTAGAAGATGAAGGAATCCAGATTGAGAGTTTATTTGGACTCAGTTACAAATGGGTTCACAAATGTGAACAGTGTTCAATAACTTCTAGTACTATAGTTGACAGAGAATGATTTCTATATTTAACAATACCTGACTGCAAATCTGTACCTTTTCCGAAATTAGTAAAAGAAGCAAATCATGATATGAAATGTTCTCATTGTCAATCAGAAATGTTATCTACATTATGCCTAGAAAGATATGGAAAATATGTAATTTTAATGCTACAACGCTGTAGACCACATGGAAGAAAAGTGGAAACAAAAATAAAAAAATGTGTTGCTAGTCAAGTATCTATTTCTGGAAGAACATTCGCAACACTGGCTATTGTTTTCCATGCTGGAGCTACTACCACATGTGGACATTATACTGTATATTTAAAATGTAATAATGGTTGGAGTCACTGCAATGATACACACTTGGAAATAAAATCGAGATTGCCTTATGAATTACCCGACTCATACTTGATATTTCTTAAGCAAAAATTTTAGATACATTATTCGGCCTAGAGGGAAAATGGGAAGATGCTTTAAGGAATTTATACTGGATGATTTCGGAAAAAAAATTCTACACATTATTTGGCCTTGGGGGAAAATGTGAACAGAAACTACAGAGTAAAGGTAAGATTTAAAAATTGGAAATAGTATTGAATGTGTTATTTGTGTTGATTTGGTATTGTGGTTGCAAGAATTAGTCAATTGGGATTTTTTAACAAGCTAGTTGATTGTTTTTTTTCCCCAGCTGTTTATGATGATACTACACTGACATCACTGTGAATAGTGAAGTTAAGTAGAATCTGAAAACAGCAGAAAAAGGGACAAAAATATGTTTTCAAAATGTTAAATTATGTTGTATTATTTGATAAGTAACACTGTCATTTCTGAAATATATTACATTACACAACAGTTTTACAGTTTCCTTTCTTTTCTGTAGTGGAAAAGTTAGAAAAAACAGTACTAATGACAAATAGCAGAATAGTAGTTTAATATTTGAAAAACCTTAGAAATTCACTGAAAAAACCATAGGTTTTACAGACGTTATAGTTAGAAATTAGCATTTAAAAAACCTTCGAAATTCACTGAAAAAACCATAGGTTTTACAGACTGTATAGTTAGAAATTAGCATTTAAAAACCTTTTTAATTCACTGAAAAAACCATAGGTTTCAGGGACGTTATAGTTAGTTGGACGTTTCACTCATACAAAACCATAGAAATTCCACCGTTATAGTTAGTTCAGCTAACTATAACTCGCGCCCATAATCCACTGCTGATGATGTCACATATTACATCATTCATGACATGGTCAGTGACATCACTGATGACATCACTGATGACATCTCAAATGACATCACTGATGACATCATCCACGTGAAAATATGATGCACCTCCTCACACCTGAATATAAGCTTTGATACACCCACTCTAAAATACAGACTACCAATTTCGAAAAAATAGACACATCTACCAGTTACTAAATACGCACTGACTAGTTCCTAGGTCTACACACACATCCACTCATTCACCCATACAGTCACTCATACATGTAGTCACACATCAATACAAAACTATCATATGCACTCATACTCCTATACAGACACTCACACACTGCCACATATCCATAGTTACTCACACAGCTAGTCAGTCATGCAAAGAATCAATCATACTTCCATTTACTAACCTATACAATTATACAGATACCAGCTCACTTATTCATACAGATACTAACACATAATTACTCTGTTATAGAATCACTGATACAAATACACACTCATCCATGCAGCGACTCTCACAATTACTGACTCTCACATATAGTTATTTATATACACCATCACTCACATATACTGCCTTTTACATATGTAGTTAATTGCACATGTACCACTGAAACATCCATTCACTCACCAACACACCCAAACACACACTCACCCACCCATACATCTGTTTCCACATGCACTCTTGAAGCCATACGCCCAGTGAATCGACCACTCACACATCTATGCACAGAGTCACACACCTACCACCCACACACATACACACTCAGGCAGCCATACAAATACTCAGGCAAGCAATCAATAAGTCATATAGACACTCATGCAGCTACTCACCAACCCATGCAGCAGCTTACACAACAACAGACAGTCTGATACAGACTTTCACACAGTTTAGTCACTAACCTATGCATTCAGTAAGACACATTCAATCACTCACTTATACAGTCAGTCACGTACCTAGTAAATCCTCCATACAGACACTTATACAACCACTAATTCTTCAATACAGCTTGGCATATATATAAAACAAATTTAAATTTTACAGAAACACACAGTCACTGGATGATGTCATCAGTGATGTCATCAGTAATGTCATTTGAGATGTCATCAGTGATGTCATCAGTGATGTCACTGACCATGTCATGAATTATGTAATATGTGACATCATCAGCAGTGGATTGCGGGGGCGCGAGTTATAGTTAGCTGAACTAACTATAACGGTAGAATTTCTATGGTTTTGTATGAGTGAAATGTCCAACTAAGTATAACGTCCCTGAAACCTATGGTTTTTTCAGTGATATATATATATATATATGTATATATATATGTATATATATATATATATAGGTGCTAACATAGTTTTATTTATGAGTAGAAAGGAAGTTCCATAATGCATCTCCAAACGGTGCAGTCTTAAGTGCAAACTACAAAACAGCAAGCTTTTCATGGCCGATGCATTTCTGAGTGATGCCTTCTACAGGGTATATGTTATCAGTGATGTCAAAAAATGATGTCACAGAACATGTCATGAGTGATGTAATATGTTAATGAAGTATAGCATTCCACATGCAGAGAATTTACGCATGTGGAGAAACTGCAGCAATGAAGATCAACTCCAGATAGCACAACAACAACTTAATGATAGATTTGTCACTTGAGGTTATAGTCAACAAATATTAGATGGTGCTAAATTAAAAGCAAATAGCAAATCTAGAAAACAATTGTTGTTCTCAGATAGAAAAAGAAGTACAGAAAAACAGCAGGAACAAGAGTTTCGATTTATCACACGGTACAGTGCTCAACATCAAAAGATTGTTATTATTATTAATATTATGAATTACTTGTAAAGCGCATGGCTACCCGAAGACATCCCAGAGCTAGAAGTGTCACACAGAAGAACAGATGAGATGGTATAATGATCATAATGAGATGTACTGGAACAACTAGGTTTTGAGCAACTTGCGGAAAGGGAGAATTTGTTTAGCTGAGCGAAGATGGAGAGGGAGGGCATTCCAAAGCCTGGCAATGTTTTATGAAAAAGAGCGGCCACCATATCTTTCCTTTTTTATTCGAGGTACTATGGTCAGGAATAGTTTGGCTGAGCGTAAGCTTTTTCTGGGGTGATAGAAGGAGATCAAGGCACAAGTGATTGGGGGGCCTTTGCTCCAGAGTATACGTAGAGATTTAAACATTATTCTATCAATTACAGGCAGCCAATGAAGGGTGTTCAATGCATGGCCGCCCGATTGAGTTCTGGAGATATTGAGCAGCAACTGAGACGCGCAGTTTTGTATTATTTGCAGTTTCCTTTTAGTGGTGTTTGGGTCCCCTAGATAGAAGGCATTCCCATAGTCCAGGGCCTGGACCATCAGTCTCCTAGCTGTGAATGGAAGAAGAGGGTGAACTTTGCGAAGCATTCTGAGCATGCTGCAGCATGTAGCTGCCAACTTCACAACTTAATGGTCAAATTTAAAGGTCATATCTACCCACATACACGAGGATTTTAATTATAGATTTAGGAGAAGGAGGGGGCCCATGCATTTGGGCCATGCCAGTGCCAGGTCTGAGGTAAGGTTATTGCCCAAGAGCATCAGCTCAGTTTTGTCTCCATTGATCTTGTGGTATGAGTATTCCATCGATGTTGCCTCTTTTTCTAGACATGAACCGAAGGAGAATGATAAGGTGTTCTTGTTGTATTCCGCTTTAGGGCTCCGTATATAGGTTTTCCTGAATCATGTCCTTATATAGGCACAATTCGCATTGCCCTTATATAGGCATAGAATCCCTGTCCTTATTTAGGCATTAACCGTGCACTCCAAATACAGGCATGGTCACCGACATCCGTCCACCCTAACATCACAACGAGTTCTTAGAAACCAGACCCTTAAGCTTAAGCTTCGGGAGTTCCCCTAGCACAAGACTATTGCTTTCTCCAAGAACTCATCTATTATGTATGAACCGTTATACCTTAAGGGTTCATTCCTGACGTCTTCCTCTGTCCGACTTCACGTCATTCCAAGACACCTACCAGGTATAAATATACCTTCCCTTGCCAAAGCAAGTTAGAGGAGACCTCGACTTCAGAGGAGCCCGTATCCCGGTCTGACGCACTGAGAAGACGCTGTTATTCCTGCACGCAGACGAATCCAGCTTCCAGTGTTCTGACTCCCTTCGCGTGGTGTTAGAGTTCCAGATCCGGCAAGAGATTCCCACCTCTCTCATTCTCAAGTTATGGAGCTGACTAGAACCTAGAGGGACTCTTTGCATACCATACTTGGCATACTAGACTTAAACATACTCTTAGTATACCAGACTAGAGAATACTCCACCTACTTCTACCTTTCCCTACACCTAGACTAGGTTAGGTACATTGGGGTAGAACTAGCTTAGAGACGCATCGTATGAGTACTCACATTTTTAGCTCATGTTATTTATGTACGTGAATATATGCTAAAAGATAATGCTAGCGCAGTATTCTTTATTTCTACTGCTTACGCTGTACATTATTTATCTTGCGTACTGTCTTGTGATCATAACAGCACATATCTCTTACACAAGAAACAAGACTGTTCAATAAACCCTTTTTATTGAAACGCCCATCTTTCCTTTCTGTGTAACTCTGTAGAAACTAAGCATGCACGATTGACTGAGTGAAACTGTTATCTATTGTTTCCACGATTCTGAGATGTGTTCCGATTCTAAAGGGAAACAAAAGTTGTCATGTTTTTCGGTTGCCAGAAACTACTCCCTTCTTGTTCTCAAGGAGTTTTTAGTGGCCTCTGAGCTAGCTGGCACAAGTAATTAAGTTTAATATACTCGATAGGGACATACCGACCTTAGTCCTATGTCAAGCCTATAGGTTATGTTATTCCAATGCGCAGAGCCTATTAGGGAAATAGGAACTACACTACATTCTGGTTATGATTTAGTGAGAAAACCAATTGAGTATTGTCAGCATACGTGACTATATTGATTCCATAGGGTAAAACAATATCCGCAAGAGGCCTCATAGAGATATTGAACAATGTAGGGCTCAACGATGAGCCTTGCGGCTCTCCATATCTAAACAGCAGGCTATCGGAGGTGTTATCTCCTTCAAAAACCTGCAAGGTCCTACTTCCATGAAGGAGTGTGTCCAGGTGATCGCGCTTCCCGTAACTCCGACATTCCTGAGTCTTCTTATGAGGATATCATAGTTTACCATATCAAAGGCCGAGCACAGGTCGAGAAGAATAATGGCGACTGATCCTCCTTGATCGATGAGTCTCGTAGATTCTTCAACTACAGTAAGAAGAGCCGTTTCCATGCCATGAAGAGGTCGGAATCCTGTCTGAGTGGAGTGAAGTAAATTGTGATTTTCAAGGAACTCCGATAAAGTCAGATTGGCATGTTTTTCTAGGATTTTACTTATCCCTGGAAGAAGGGAGATGGGACGATAGTTGCCTAGAATCTCGGGATCCAAATTGGACTTCTTCAATAGCCCGTTTCCAAGGTGGGGGGACTTGGCCGCTGGTAATGGAAAGATTTATCAGCTCAAGCAGGATTGGGAAGACTGCTTCAGCAACCTTAATTAGAAAATGTGGAGGTGCAGGATCAGATGGGGAGCCAGATTTTATTTGAGAGAAGATTTCTAAGAGCCTATCATAGTTCAAAGAGGGAAGTTCCTCTTATAAATGCTCAGCATAAGGTGGGTGATTGTCGTCGGTTGGAGGACCGCCAGGGGGAGAAGAATAGAGAAATTTGTCATAGGCATCTTGCATTTTTTTGTGAAAAAATCGGGAAAGTTCATTACAGCAAGCTGGTGAGGCCTCAGATAATATATCAGGAGAAGGGGGTTCAAGCAAGTTTTTAGCGATTCAAAAGATTTGGCGAGGGGAGTTGGCGGAAAGGTTGATTTTTTCTTCGAAATAAAGTACTTGTGCTTTTTTAATTTCAGCTTGATAAAATTTTATAGTTTCCATATAGTCCTGTTGCCTTGACTCACTATAATCTCTTGTCTGAGAGATAGGGTTTTGGGATGAGCCAGGAAGTGTGGCGCCTTGCTATATTTGCGTAGTGTGTGTTTTGAGTGTGTGTAACAAGGTGCAACCAGGATAGGGGAGGTACCCTATAAACCCCTATGTGTGTGTGGGAAGAAAACCCACACTTTATGAGAAAAACAAAACCCCAGGCACACGTTATTAGGATAAATGTGCTTAATAGCAAAGTCTGAGAAATCGCAAAATATCTTCGTAATAAGTCCATTCAAGTCTTTTTGGAAAGTTTTTCAAATCGTTTTACTCATTGTTATCGATAAGCACAACCAGCCAACACGTGTTTCGTCACAAGGGAAGTATCCCGTGACTTCTTCAGGGCTGACAAGCAAATGGAGAGCCGTCTGAGCAACCGTCTATCCGGTGATAATTCCAAACCGGACGGGCTGTGTTTGGTAATAGAAGGACTGGAATCAATGGTACAGGAGCATTGGGACCGGAGTAACGGTGATCCTGTGAGCAAAGTCTCTATATTGAGGGTTGCGCCACGGATATGCCTGTAACGCAAACCGGACGGGCTGTGTTCGGTATTAGAAGGGCTGGAATCAAATGTACAGGAGCATATGAACCGGGATGGCGGTGATCCTGTGAGCAAAGTCTCTATATTAGGGGTTGCGCGGCGGGTATGCCTGTAACGCAACACGTGGAACTGTTCGAGGCATCCGCCTCGCCGCTGAAACAATAAGAGCGGCTGTTCTAAATAATGAAGTAGTGTTCAAACCAAATCGGGTAGTGAAATAGGAAAACCGAAATGACGGAGATCCTGAAAGAAAAGTGCCTGTGCAGTGAATAGTGCAGCTGTAATGCCGTGGAGAACCGGAGCACCGGCGATCCTTAAACTACAACTTTCCCAAACGACGGTTAACAGGCGGGTGCGCCGTTGACCAAGACCTAGAGCGGGTACGCGGAAGCGAGGCACAGGCACAGGTTCCCCTTAACAGTATTTCTGTGCGACGCACAGGGGATTTTCCAGAAACAGGGATTTTTCAGAAACATTGGCACCTTTTGCGGAACGATCCAGTGATTGATCCAAAACTGCACAATAGACCTCTTATATCATCCCGTAAAGCAAGATCAATGAGAGAAGATTCTGTAGTAAGAAGTCCAGAAGTACAACTGCAGAGGACGTGGCTCAGTGGAAGTGAAGGATTCAGGAAATGCCATAAATGTAAGGCTTGTAAATAAGGGGTAAACAACACAGACATATGGTTGTCTTTTTCAGACAGGGTGTGGAACATCACAAAGCCACTAAATTGTAGGAGTGAGTTTGTTATTTATATTTTGAGGTGCACTTGCCCGAAGCTCTTTATGGGAAGTACCATCTTGTGAGCGCATCAGTGCATTTTACAACATATTAAAGCTATCAAAAACAGGGACCGTACCTATCCGGTGGCTAGACACTTTGAGGCAATACACACAAGTAATGTAGAAGATCTTAGGTACTTTGTATTGGATTAAGTATCGATTAGAATAAAAGGAGGCAACAGGGGAAAGTGCCTGAGGCAATTTGAATCTAAACATATTTTAAGATTCAACACCAAAGCACCAGAAGGTTTGATCATAGAAGACGTTTTGTATGTCCATCTATAAAACATTGAGAATCTGTATAATATATATTTTTTAAATTGAGCCAATTCAGCCACCCATTCTTCGCAATATATTTTTAGATGTGGTGGGTTCCTCATAGACACTTGTGAGCACTTTTGTAGTTTTATTTTCAACTTAGATCTATCGTCTGATCAATTTGGGTATTTGCTGTTCAACTTGAGAAAATTAGCTTTTTACAGTATGTATGAACTAAGAGTATTTTATAATTTGATGCATAGGCACAAATGTTTATTATAGTTTTTGCTAGATTTGCGCAACTTTGATGATGGGTAGTGGTTCCCCCTTCCCCCTGTCTTTTTACTTCTCTGATTAAATCAGTTCGGAGTAAGGAAAGGTTAAGGATATCACTGAATGTGCCAGGGGCACTTGCCCAGATTCTTCTAGTAGAAAATGATGGATACACAATATTGATGATATTTCTCAATGGATACTAGGAGAAACTATGTACATAATTGGAAGATCATTTCTCAGGGTTTTCTCAATTGAGGGTTTTTAAAATTTTGAAATAGGTGAACTGTAGTATATGTATTTATTGCAATGATTTGCACACTATTTACATTAAGGTACATGTAAAGAAATTGCACTTTGCACTATGCACATTCAAGTGGCTATTGTAGCGAGGCTCTGGATGGTCAGAAGTCATGCGCTAAACTAAATATCTTGGTAGACACGTAGAGTCAACTCCTGCTTCCTTAAATATCTACAGATCAAGTTGGAACAACAATTGGTGTGAGGAATTTTGTAAAAGACCTGGTACGGTTTGTCTGCGCAGTGGTAGTAACTGTACAATACAACCAGGAGATAGACAATTGTTATTATTTGCACTGGTTTCACTTTAAGAGAGAAAATTTGGACTGTCACTTTACATTTTTGGAATCTATCTGTGTGTATAAAATAGAAAAAATGGTGACTACTAACTGTTTTGAGAAGGAGCGCGGAGGCGGTCAAACCTTGTTAGCCAGTAGCAACAATAATGTTGGTGCCTATTTTTGCAAGTTGAGATATATATATATATATATTCACTGAAAAAACCATAGGTTTTAGGGACAGTTATAGTTAGTTGGACATTTCACTCGTACAAAACCATAGAAATTCCCCCGTTATAGTTAGTTCAGCTAACTATAACTCGCGCCCCCGCAATGCACTGCTGATGACGTCACATATTACATCACTCATGACATGGTCAGTGACATCACTGATGACATCTCAAATGACATCACTGATGACATCATCCAGTGACTGTGTGTTTCTGTAAAGTTTAAATATGTTTAATATATATTGGGAAAGGCGTATTGAAGAATGAGTGGGTGTATAAGTGTCTGAATGGATGATTTAGTACGTGAGTGACTGACTCTACAAGTGAGTGATTAAATGTATCTTACTGAATTCATGGGTTAGTGACTAAACTGTGTGAATGTCTGTATCCGTCTGTCTGTTGGTTTGTAAGCGGCTGCATGAGCTTTCTGAATAGCTACATGAGTGTCTACATGGGTTATTGATTGATTGTCTGAGTATCTGTATGGGTGCCTGAGTGTTTGTGTGGGTGGGGTGTGTGTGACTCTGTGCATAGATGTGTGAGTTGGTGATTCACTGGGTGCATGGTTTCAAGAGTGCATCTGTGATGGACTGTATGGGTGGGTGAGTGTGTGTATGGGTGTGTTAGTGATTAAATGTATATCTCAGTGATACATGTGTGAGTAACTACATATGTGAAAGGCAGTATATATGTGTGTTGGAGTATATAAATGGCTATAAGTGAGAGTGTGTGATTGTGAGAGTGGCTGTATGGATGAGTGTGTACTTGTATCAGTGATTGTATAAGAGTGTAAGAATGTGCTAGTATTTGTATGAGTAAGTGAGCTGGTGTGTGTATAACTGTATAGGTGAGTAAATGGGTGTGTGATTAAGTTTTTTGCATGACTGACTAGGTGTGTGAGTACCTCTATGGATGAGTGGCGGTGTGTGAGTGTTTATATAGGTGTATGAGTGCATATGATAGTCCTGTACTGAGTGACTAAGTATGAGTGACTGTACGGGTGAGTGAGTGGATGTGTGTGTAGACCTAAGAATCAGTGAGTGGGTATGTAGTTTTTGGTGTTGGAGTGTCTATGGTTTTCAGAATGGCAGTCTGTAATTTAGAGTGGGTGTATCAAAAGTTATATTAGGGTGTGAGAAGATGCATGAAATTATCACATGGATGATGTCATCAGTGATGTCATTTGAGATCTCATCAGTGATGTCATCAGTGATGTCACTGACCATGTCATGAGTGATGTAATATGTGACGTCATCAGCAGTGCATTGCGGGGCGCGAGTTATAGTTAGCTGAACTAACTATAACGGGGGAATTTCTATGGTTTTGTACGAGTGAAATGTCCAACTAACTATAACTGTCCCTAAAACCTATGGTTTTTTCAGTGAATTTCAAAGGTTTTTTAAATGCTAATTTCTAACTATAACGTGTCTGAAACCTATGGTTTTTTCAGTGAATTTCAAAGGTTTTTTAAATGCTAATTTCTAACTATAACGTGCCTGAAACCTATGAGTTTTTAAGTGAATTTCAAAGGTTTTTTAAATGCTAGTTTCTAACTATGCCTACAGAGGTAGGACATGTGAAGAAAGAAGAAAAAACACACAGAAAGAAGCAAAAGATGTGCAGAAAGAACCAACTGAGGAGCAGAAAGAGGCCTTGTTGCAAAATCATCCTGTGCCCACAACTTTTTCAGACGGGTACTGGTGGTAACTGACTCTGACTAACCAGAGCCAGTGCTATGCTAAAAGACACTTAGAATACAGTGAAAACACCTACATACACTAGGGAACACTATGCGTTGGGGTACCCCTGTGATTAGCATGACCTCCTCTGCAAGTCCCTAGTACATAATCGGGCTGGGGGATTAAAACTACCTCTTAAAACGCGCTACCGGGCGCGTTTGCACAGTGGTGAAGGGAGGGGGGGGCTAGAGGGGACATGTGTGCAAACGCACCCCGTGGCGCGTTTTAAGTTGCGGGATTAAGTCCCCTTGAATTCTGAGGGTCCTTGGGGCCCAACTAGCCCCCCAGGTACCTACAGTTAGGACCACAGAGCTGAGTTGCAGAGAGGCGTTCAGAGGCCACGCACCTTTTTCACCTCTCTGCAACGCAACTCTGTTGTGCTTACTGAAGGTCCCTGGTGGGCTAGTTGGCCCCCAGGGTCCCTCAGGATTCAAAGGAATTAATTCCCCAACTTAAAACGCACCACAAGGCGTGTTTGCGCACATGTCACCTGAGGCCCCGCCCCTCCCTTCACCACTGTGCAAACGCGCCCCGTGGTGCGTTTTAAGTTGTGGGATTAGGTCACCTTGAATCCTGAGGGTCCCTGGGGCCCAACTAGCCCACTAGGTACTTCCAGTAAGCACCACAGGCCTGCGTTGCAACGCCTGTAACAAATTGTGCAGTTGTGTTTAGGTAGTGAGGAGGGTCGTGCTGGGGGTAGTGTTTTAGGGTTTAGGGTAGTGCAGTGGTGTTTGTGTAGTGTAGGGGGTCATGCTGGGGGTAGATTTAGGGTTTAGGGTAGTGCAGTGGTGTTTGGGTAGTGTAGGGAGTTGTGCTGGGGGAGTGTTTTAGGGTTTAGGGTAGTGCAGTGGTGTTTGGGTAGTGTAGGGGGTCGTGCTGGGGGTAGTGTTTTAGGGTTTAGGGTAGTGCAGTGGTGTTTGGGTAGTGTAGGGGTCATGCTGGGGGTAGTGATTTAGGGTAGTGCAGTGGTGTTTGGGTAGTGTAGGGGGTACTGCTGGGGGTAGTGTTTTAGGGTTTAGGTTAGTGCAGTGGTGTTTGGGTAGTGTAGGGGTACTGCTGGGGGTAGTGTTTTAGGGTTTAGGGTAGTGCAGTGGTGTTTGTGTAGTGTAGGGGGTAGTGTTTTAGGGTTTAGGGTAGTGCAGTGGTGTTTGTGTAGTGTAGGAGGTTGTGTTTTAGGGTTTAGGGTAGTGCAGTGGTCTTTGGGTAGTGTAGGGATTCATGCGGGGGTAGTGTTTTAGGGTTTAGGGTAGTGTAGGGGGTCATGCGGGGGGTAGTGTTTTAGGGATTAGGGTAGTGCATTGGTGTTTGGGTAGTGTAGGGGGTCATGCGGGGGGTAGTGTTTTAGGGTTTAGGGCAGTGCAGTGGTGTTAGGGTAGTGTAGGGGGTCGTGCTGGGGGAGTGTTTTAGGGTTTAGGGCAGTGCAGTGGTGTTCGGGTAGTGTAAGGGGTCATGCTGGGGGAGTGTTTTAGGGTTTAGGGCAGTGCAGTCGTGTTCGGGTAGTGTAGGGGGTTGTGCTGGGGGTAGTATTTTAGGGTTTAGGGTAGTGCACTGGTGTTCGGGTAGTGTAGGGGGTCATGCTGGGGGTAGTGTTCTAGGGTTTAGGGCAGTGCAGTGGTGTTTGGGCAGTGTAGGGGGTAATGCTGGGGGTGGTGTTTTAGGGTTTAGGGCAGTGCAGTGGTGTTCGGGCAGTGTAGGGGGTCGTGCTGGGGGGGTGTTTCAGGGTTTAGGGCAGTGCAGTGGTGTTCGGGCAGTGTAGGGGGTGGTGTTTCAGGGTTTAGGGCAGTGCAGTGGTGTTCGGGCAGTGTAGGGGGTCGTGCAGGGGGTGGTGTTTCAGGGTTTAGGGCAGTGGTGTTCGGGCAGTGTAGGGGGTCATGCTGGGGGTGGTGTTTCAGGGTTTGGGGCAGTGCAGTGGTGTTCGAGCAGTAAAGGGGGTCGTGCTGGGGGTGGTGTTTCAGGGTTTAGGGCAGTGCAGTGGTGTTCGGGCAGTGTAGGGGCGGTGCAGGGGGTGGTGTTTCAGGGTTTAGGGCAGTGCAGTGGTGTTCGGGCAGTGTAGGGGGTGCTGCAGGGGGTGGTGTTTCAGGGTTTAGGTCAGTGCAGTGGTGTTTGGGCAGTGTAGGGGGTCATGCAGGGGGTGGTGTTTCAGGGTTTAGGGCAGTGCAGTGGTGTTCGGGCAGTGTAGGGGGTCGTGCTGGGGCTGGTGTTTCAGGGTTTAGGGCAGTACAGTGGGGTTCGGGCAGTGTAGGGGGTCGTGCAGGGGGTGGTGTTTCAGGGTTTAGGGCAGTGCAGTGGTGTTCGGGCAGTGTAGGGGGTGCTGCAGGGGATGGTGTTTCAGGGTTTAGGTCAGTGCAGTGGTGTTCGGGCAGTGTAGGGGGTCATGCAGGGGGTGGTGTTTCAGGGTTTAGGGCAGTGCAGTGGTGTTCGGGCAGTGTAGGGGGTCGTGCTGGGGCTGGTGTTTCAGGGTTTAGGGCAGTACAGTGGTGTTCGGGCAGTGTAGGGGGTCGTGCTGGGGCTAGTGTTTCAGGATTTAGGGCAGAGCAATGGTGTTCAGGCAGTGTAGGGGGTTTTGCTGGAGGTGGTGTTTCAGGGTTTAGGGCAGTGCAGTGGTGTTCGTGCAGTGTAGGGGGTGGTGTTTCAGGGTTTAGGGCAGTGGTGTTCAGGCAGTGTAGGGGGTCTTGCTGGGGTTGATGTTTCAGGGTTTAGGGCAGTGCAGTGGTGTTCGGGCATTGTAGGGGGTCGTGCAGGGGCTGGTGTTTCAGGGTTTAGGGCAGTGCAGTGGTGTTTGGGCAGTGTAGGGGGTCGTGCTGGGGGTGGTGTTTCAGGGTTTAGGGCAGTGCAGTGGTGTTCGGGCAGTGTAGGGTGTCGTGCTGAGGGGTGGTGTTTCAGGGTTTAGGGCAGTGCAGTGGTGTTCGGGCAGTGTAGGGGGTCGTGCAGGGGGTGGTGTTTCAGGGTTTAGGGCAGTGCAGTGGTGTTTGGCAGTGTAGGAGGTCGTGCAGGGGGTGGTGTTTCAGGGTTTAGGGCAGTGCAGTGGTGTTCGGCCAGTGTAGGTGGTCTTGCTGGGGATGGTGTTTCAGGGTTTAGGGCAGTGCAGTGGTGTTTGGCAGTGTAGGAGGTCGTGCAGGGGTGGTGTTTCAGGGTTTAGGGCAGTGCAGTGGTGTTCGGCCAGTGTAGGTGGTCTTGCTGGGGGTGGTGTTTCAGGCTTTAGTGCAGTGGTGTTCGGGCAGTGTAGGGGGTCTTGCTGGGGGTGGTGTTTCAGGGTTTAGGGCAGTGCAGTGGTGTTCGGGCAGTGTAGGGGGTCTTGCTGGGGATGGTGTTTCAGGGTTTAGGGCAGTGCAGTGGTTTTTGGGCAGTGTAGGCGGTCGTGCTGGGGCTGGTGTTTCAGGGTTTAGGGCAGTGCAGTGGTGTTCGGGCAGTGTACGGGGTTGTGCTGGGGCTGGTGTTTCAGGGTTTAGGGCAGTGCAGTGGTGTTCAGGCAGTGTAGGGGGTCGTGCTGTGGGTGGTGTTTCAGGGTTTAGGGCAGTGCAGTGGTGTTCGGGCAGTGTAGGGGGTCGTGCTGGGGCTGGTGTTTCATGGTTTAGGGCAGTGCAGTGGTGTTCGGGCAGTGTAGGGGGTCGTGCTGGGGGTGGTGTTTCAGGGTTTAGGGCAGTGCAGTGGTGTTCTGGCAGTGTAGGGGGTCATGCTGGGGGTGGTGTTTCAGGGTTTAGGGCAGTGCAGTGGTGTACGGGCAGTGTAGGGGGTCTTGCTGGGGGTGGTGTTTCAGGGTTTAGGGCAGTGGTGTTCGGGCAGTGTAGGGGTCTTGCTGGGGGTAGTGTTTCGGGGTTTAGGGCAGTGCAGTGGTGTTCGTGCAGTGTAGGGGGTCGTGCTGGGGGTGGTGTTTCAGGGTTTAGGGCAGTGCAGTAGTGTTCGGGCAGTGTAGGGGATCGTGCAGGGGGTGGTGTTTCAGGGTTTAGGGCAGTGCAGTGGTGTTCGGGCAGTGTAGGGGGTCGTGCTGGGGGTGGTGTTTCAGGGTTTAGGGCAGTGCAGTGGTGTTCGGGCAGTGTAGGGGGTCGTGCAGGGGGTGGTGTTTCAGGGTTTAGGGCAGTACAGTGGTGTTCGGGCAGTGTAGGGGTCGTGCTGGGGCTGGTGTTTCAGGGTTTAGGGCAGTGCAGTGGTGTTCGGGCAGTGTAGGGGGTCTTGCTGGGGGTGGTGTTTCAGGGTTTAGGGCAGTGGTGTTCGGGCAGTGTAGGGGGTCTTGCTGGGGCTGGTGTTTCAGGGTTTAGGGCAGTGCAGTGGTGTTCGGGCAGTGTAGGGGGTCTTGCTGGGGGTAGTGTTTCAGGGTTTAGGGCAGTGCAGTGGTGTGCGTGCAGTGTAGGGGGTCGTGCTGGGGATGGTGTTTCAGGGTTTAGGGCAGTGCAGTAGTGTTTGGGCAGTGTAGGGGGTCGTGCAGGGGGTGGTGTTTCAGGGTTTAGGGCAGTGCAGTGGTGTTCGGGCAGTGTAGGGGGTCGTGCTGGGGGTGGTGTTTCAGGGTTTAGGGCAGTGCAGTGGTGTTCGGGCAGTGTAGGGGGTCGTGCTGGGGGTGGTGTTTCAGGGTTTAGGGCAGTGGTGTTCGGGCAGTGTAGGGGGTCTTGCTGGGGGTGATGTTTCAGGGTTTAGGGCAGTGCAGTGGTGTTCGGGCAGTGTAGGAGGTCTTGCTGGGGGTAGTGTTTCAGGGTTTAGGGCAGTGCAGTGGTGTTCGGGCAGTGTAGGGGTCATGCTGGGGGTGGTGTTTCAGGGTTTAGGGCAGTGCAGTGGTGTTCGGGCAGTGTAGGGGGTCGTGAAGGGGGTGGTGTTTCAGGGTTTAGGGCAGTGCAGTGGTGTTCGGGCAGTGTAGGGGGTCGTGCTAGGGTATGTGTTTCAGGGTTTAGGGCAGTGCAGTGGTGTTCGGGCAGTGTAGGGGGTCGTGCTGGGGGTAGTGTTTTAGGGTTTAAGGTAGTGCAGTGGTGTTTGTGTAGTGTAGGGGGTCGTGCTGGGGGCAGTGTTTTAGGGTTTAGGGTAGTGCAGTGGTGCTTGTGTAGTGTAGGGGGTCGTGCTGGGGGTAGTGTTTTAGGGTTTAGGGTAGTGCAGTGGTGTTTGTGTAGTGTAGGGGGTCATGTTTTAGGGTAGTGCAGTGGTGTTTGGGTAGCGTAGGGGGTCATGCTGGGGGTAGTGTTTTAGGATTTAGGTTAGTGCTGTGGTGTTGGGGTAGTGTTTTAGGTTTTAGGGTAGTGCAGTGGTGTTTGTGTAGTGTAGGGGGTCATGCTGGGGGTAGTGTTTTAGGGTTTAGGATAGTGCAGTGGTGCTTGTGTCGTGTAGGGGGTCGTGCTGGGGTAGTGTTTTAGGGTTTAGGGTAGTGCAGTGGTGTTTTTGTAGTGTAGGGGGTCATGTTTTAAGATGCAACGCTCCAATACCTGACCAGTCTGCACTACATAAAACTGAAAAAAACTAAAAATAAAAAGTGTTTTGCACACTTTTGTCATTGGGCTATATGTGGGCTACATCTGGGTAATATTTGTGCTACATTTGGGCTCTTTTTTCACTGGTGGCCATCTTGGAAGACTTCTTTGTTATGAAGTTTCCTAATTTCCTCATTTACTGCAGTCTCCTCAGTAGGAAATACTTTCAGTTTTTACTTTGATTCCATCAAGAAGGCATTCAGATGTGTCACACATTTGCCATAAATTCAGAATGTTCATTAGATCACTGTAGTAAAGCTACTGCTCACCAAGGAGTTAACTGGAAGTCTACTGCTGGTATTGAAAGTGATTGTTTCAGTCTGCATGTCAGAATTTTCTAATGAAATAGAAGAGGATTTGAGATCTCACTTAAAACATGCACTAAATTTTCTTTTTGCAGCACTAACCATAATTTCTATGGCAAAATGAACCCCCTCATTTTGTTCCTTTTTAAATTAAATGTTTTAAGTGTTACCAGTTTATTCCAATCAAGATGGCTTCAGGTGTGCCATACTTTTGTCATAAGTAAGGCTGTTAGCACTCTAGTTGTTCTTTAGAACACTCTGGGAAGCTGCAGTAGAACACAAAGGCATCAACTGACAGGCTGCTCCTGTTGAAATATAACAGGAAGATATTTGAGATCTCACTTAAAACATGTCCTAATTTTTCTTTCTACAGCACTAACCATAATTTCTTTGGCAAAATGAACCCCCTCATTTTGTTCCTTTTTAAATTAAATGTTTTAAGTGTTACCAGTTTATTCCAATCAAGATGGCTTCAGGTGTGCCATACTTTTGTCATAAGTAAGACTGTTAGCGCTCTAGTTGTTCTTTAGAACACTCTGGGAAGCTGCAGTAGAACACAAAGGCATCAACTGACAGGCTGCTCCTGTTGAAATATAACAGGAAGATATTTGAGATCACACTTGAAACATGTCCTAATTTTTTTTCTACAGCACTAACCATAATTTCTATGACAAAATGAACCCCATCATTTTGTTCCTTTTTAAATTAAATGTTTTAAGTGTTACCATTTTATTCCAATTAAGATGGCTTCAGGTGTGCCATACTTTTGTCATAAGTAAGACAGTTAGCGCTCTAGTTGTTCTTTAGAACACTCTGGGAAGCTGCAGTAGAACACAAAGGCATCAACTGACAGGCTGCTCCTGTTGAAATATAACAGGAAGATATTTGAGATCACACTTGAAACATGTCCTAATTTTTCTTTCCAGAGCACTAATCCTTAATTTCTATGACAAGATGAACCCCATCATTTTGTTCCTTTTTAAATTAAATGTTTTAAGTGTTACCAGTTTATTCCAATCAAGATGGCTTCAGGTGTGCCATACTTTTGTCATAAGTAAGGCTGTTAGCACTCTAGTTGTTCTTTAGAACACTCTGGGAATCTGCAGTAGAACACAAAGGAATCAACTGACAGTCTCTGCCCTTGTTGGATGTACATGTTTTACTGAGAATATCAGACTTCATTCTCACATGACTGAGAAAGATAATGTGAATTTACAGAAAATATGCTCTCATTTTAGCTTCTGGAGCACCTTCCAAACCTCCATGGGACAAGCATGAGAAAATAGTGTTCTCTCAAACATGATTCATGATATCCCAGCAGAAGGTTTTTCACAGGGTAAAATCACCTTAGAACACACCACAATTCCTGAAATTAGTATGGTACCATCAACAAATGAATTCTAATGTAACTAAAGTCTGTTATCACCCTTTATAGTTCTCCTTTTGGTAACCCTCAAAATCTTCGATTCACTACAATGCATTTCAATGGGGTACTATCATTTATATTGGTCCCAAGATGGCTGCCAGCAATTCCAGGATGAAGTGCTGACAGCCAATCAGATCTCACGATGACATGTGTGGTTAGGCTCCGCCCAGATATATATGTGTTTTTACTTTTGATTTTCTCAGCAACTACTGAACGGATTTACACCATTTAACAAAAGGGTTCTTTTTGAACCAAGAACTACCTCTTTGCCAAATTTGGTGTAATTCCGTTCAGCAGTTCGGACTGTAGCCTTGCATAAAGTTTCCTATGGGAAATTGATTTTTTGACTCTTATTTTTTTAATTTCTCCGCAACTACTGAACGGATTTACACCATTTAACAAAAGGGTTCTTTCTGAACCAAGAACTACCTCTTTGCCAAATTTGGTGTAATTCCGTTCAGCAGTTCGAGGCTGTAGCCGTGGCTAAAGTTTCCTATGGGAAAATGAATGGGGAAAACACGTTTTGGGACCCCCCTTTTTCTCGGCCCCCGCTTGACGAATCACCCTGAGACTTTCAGGGTAGGAGCGGACCGGAGCGGGCCATAAAGTTTGAAAATTTCGCGAAGATTCGTCAACCGACGCAAGAGTTATTTCAAATAGAATGTCGCGGATTTCCTATGGAAAATAGGTCCTAACTATAACTATCTACTGGCGACCGCCAGTAGATAATATATATATATATATATATATATATATATATATATATATTCACTGAAAAAACCATAGGTTTCAGACACGTTATAGTTACAAATTAGCATTTAAAAAACCTTTGAAATTCACTGAAAAAACCATAGGTTTTAGGGACAGTTATAGTTACTTGGACATTGCACTCGTACAAAACCCGTGAAATTCCCCCGTTATAGTTAGTTCAGCTAACTATAACTCGCGCCCATAATGCACTGCTGATGACGTCACATATTACATCACTCATGACATGGTCAGTGACATCACTGATGACATCACTGATGACATCTCAAATGACATCACTGATGACATCATCCAGTGACTGTGTGTTTCTGTAAAGTTTAAATATTTTTAATATATATAGGAAAAGACGTATTGAAGAATGAGTGGGTGTGTAAGTGTCTGTATGGATGATTTAGTAGGTGCGTGACTGACTCTATAAGTGAGTGATTTAACGTATCTTACTGAATGCATGGGTTAGTGACTAAACTGGGTGAATGTCTGTATCCGTCTGTCTGTTGCTGTGTAAGTGGCTGCATGTGTTTGTGAATAGCTAAATGAGTGTCTATATGAGTTATTGAATGCTTGTCTGAGTATCTGTATGGGTGCCTGAGT
Organism: Calotriton arnoldi; assembly: GCA_963921515.1. Lineage (NCBI taxonomy): Eukaryota > Metazoa > Chordata > Amphibia > Caudata > Salamandridae > Calotriton > Calotriton arnoldi. The sequence goes on along the minus strand of CAWUFW010005520.1, from coordinate 810,432 downwards.
GTTTGTGTGGGAGGGGTGTGTGCAACTCTGTGCATAGATGTGTGAGTGGGTGATTCACTGGGTGGATGGTTTCAAGAGTGCATCTGTGATAGACTGTATGGGTGGGTAAGTGTGTGTAAGAGTGTGTTAGTGAGTGAATGTATGTCCCAGTGGTACATGTGTGAGTAACTACATATGTGAAAGGCAGTATATATGTGTGTTGGAGTATATAAATAGCTATAAGCAAGAGTGAGTGATTGTGATAGTGGCTGTATGGATGAGTGTGTGCTTGTATCAGTGATTGTATAAGAGCGTAACAATGTGCTACTATTTGTATGAGTAAGTGAGCTGGTGTGTGTATAACTGTATAGGTGAGTAAATGGCAGTGTGTTTAATTATTTGCATGACTGACTAGGTGTCTGAGTATCTCTATGGATGAGTGGCGTTGTTTGAGTGTCTATATAGGAGTAAGAGTGCATATGATAGTCCTGTACTGAGTGACCGTAAGTATGAGTGACTGTACGGGTGAGTGAGTGGATGTGTGTGTGTAGACCTAAGAATCAGTGAGTGGGTATGTAGTTATTGGTGTTGGAGTGTCTATGGTTTTGCGAATGGCAGTCTGTAATTTAGAGTGGGTGTATCAAAGATTATATTAGGGTGTGAGGAGGTGCATCAGATTATCACGTGGATGATGTCATCAGTGATGTCATTTGAGATGTCATCAGTGATGTCATCAGTGATGTCACTGACCATGTCATGAGTGATGTAATATGTGACGTCATCAGCAGTGCATTGCGGGGGCACGAGTTATAGTTAGCTGAACTAACTATAACGGGGGAATTTCACGGGTTTTGTACGAGTGCAATGTCCAAGTAACTATAACTGTCCCTAAAACCTATGGTTTTTTCAGTGAATTTCAAAGGTTTTTTAAATGCTAATTTGTAACTATAACGTGTCTGAAACCTATGGTTTTTTCAGTGAATTTCAAAGGTTTCTTAAATGCTAATTTGTAACTATAACGTGTCTGAAACCTATGGTTTTTTCAGTGAATTTCAAAGGTTTTTTAAATGCTAATTTCTAACTATAACGTGCCTGAAACCTACGGTTTTTTCAGTGAATTTCAAAGGTTTTGTAAATGACAATTTTTAAATGTATCAATTGTTATACTAATTTTTTTCATACTGATTTACTACATTTTTAGAAACAATTTTTTTTTACAGATTTTATTTTTTAAATTACATTGTAATTACATTATACATTACATTACAAAAAATACTTTCTCAGAATGAATTACTTTAGTTTAAATACTTTGCACATAGGCAATAGACTTTTAAGTACAGTAGTTACAGTTGTTGCAATGGGCAACACATTTTCAAACACAATGCAACATTCAGCTCAATGTGAATTTCTAGTTAAATGCAATTAGTTACTTTATGGATTACTTTTCTAACCAAAGGACTGGATCCTAGATTCAGTCCTGGTACATCTCCTGTAAACAGTTGAGTAAAAGCGTTTTGGTTACAGTCGTGATTTTTAAGGAATATTATTGTATTTTAAAAGTTGACACTTAGAAACTTTTTCTCATAGAATCACCAATGTTATCCTATGGAAGGAAATTCACTTAGCAGGTAAAAACTGTTATCGTTACTTTTTCTTACTCAGTGTTGGATCCTGGATCCAGCACTGGTGCATCTCCTGTAAACAGTTGAAAGAATGCGTTTAAGTCATACAGGTGATTTTTAAGGAATATTTGTAGTTTGTCAAAATCAACACTTTGAAACTTTTTTGCTGAAAACCAGACAATGGATTCCTATGGAAGAAAATATAAGTTACTGGTAAGTACGGTTAAAATTACTTTTCAGGATTAGTACTGGGCTGAAAGATGCAGCACTGAGGTCTCTCCTGATAACAGGTGAGTAAATCGGAATTCGTATTTCGGCTGATTTTAGAGGAATATTTTAAAGTTCCAAAACTCCACACTTAGAAGAATTTCCAAGTGAAACCAGTCAATGTTAGCCTATGGAAGGAAATTCAAGTTACTGGTAAGTACGGTTAAAATTACTTTTCAGGACCAGTACTGGGCTGAAAGATACAGCACTGAGGTCTCTCCTTATAACAGGTGAGTAATTCGGAATTCGTATTTCGGCTGATTTTAGAGGAATATTTGTATGTTTCAAAAATCAACACTTAGAAAGTTTTTCAGCAAAAAGCAGGCAATGATATCCTATGGAAGGAAATTCAAGTTACTGGTAAGTACGGTTAAAATTACTTTTGAGGATCAGTACTGGGCTGAAAGATGCAGCACTGAGGTCTCTCCTGATAACAGGTGAGTAAATCGGAATTCGTATTTCGGCTGATTTTAGAGGAATATTTTAAAGTTCCAAAACTCCACACTTAGAAGAATTTCCAAGTGAAACCAGTCAATGTTAGCCTATGAAGGAAATTCAAGTTACCGGTAAGTACGGTTAAAATTACTTTTCAGGACCAGTACTGGGATGAAAGATGCAGCACTGAGGTCTCTCCTGATAACAGGTGAGTAAATCGGAATTTGTATTTCGGCTGATTTTAGAGGAATATTTTAAAGTTCCAAAACTCCACACTTAGAAGAATTTCCAAGTGAAACCAGTCAATGTTAGCCTATGGAAGGAAATTCAAGTTACTGGTAAGTACGGTTAAAATTACTTTTCAGGACCAGTACTGGGCTGAAAGATACAGCACTGAGGTCTCTCCTTATAACAGGTGAGTAAATCGGAATTCGTATTTCGGCTGATTTTAGAGGAATATTTGTATGTTTCAAAAATCAACACTTAGAAACTTTTTCAGCAAAAAGCAGGCAATGATATCCTATGGAAGGAAATTCAAGTTACTGGTAAGTACGGTTAAAATTACTTTTGAGGATCAGTACTGGGCTGAAAGATGCAGCACTGAGGTCTCTCCTGATAACAGGTGAGTAAATCGGAATTCATATTTCGGCTGATTTTAGAGGAATATTTTAAAGTTCCAAAACTCCACACTTAGAAGAATTTCCAAGTGAAACCAGTCAATGTTAGCCTATGAAGGAAATTCAAGTTACCGGTAAGTACGGTTAAAATTACTTTTCAGGACCAGTACTGGGCTGAAAGATGCAGCACTGAGGTCTCTCCTGATAACAGGTGAGTAAATCGGAATTCGTATTTCGGCTGATTTTAGAGGAATATTTTAAAGTTCCAAAACTCCACACTTAGAAGAATTTCCAAGTGAAACCAGTCAATGTTAGCCTATGGAAGGAAATTCAAGTTATTGGTAAGTACGGTTAAAATTAGTTTTCAGGACCAGTACTGGGCTGAAAGATACAGCACTGAGGTCTCTCCTGATAACAGGTGAGTAAATCGGAATTCGTATTTCGGATGATTTTAGAAGAATATTTGCACAATGGTGAAGGGAGGGGCGGGGCCTGAGGTGACATCTGTGCAAACGCACCCCGTGGCGCGTTTTAAGTTGGGGGATTAAGTCCCCTTGAATCCTGAGGGTCCCTAGGGGCCAACTAGCCCACCAGGAACCTCCAATATGCGCCAGGGGCTGCGTTGCAGAGACGTGTAGAGAGGCCACACCCCTTTTACACCTCTCTGCAACGCAGCTCTGTGGCGCTTTCTGGATGTACCTGTTGGGCTAGTTGGCCCCCAGGGACCCTCAGGATTGAAGGGGATTTAATTCCCCATCTTTAAACGCGCCACGGGGCCTGTTTGCACACATGTCACCTGAAGCCCCCCCCCTCCCTTCACCACTGTGCAAACGCGCCCCGTGGCGCGTTTTAAGCTGGGGGATTAAGTCCCCTTGAATCCTGAGGGGCCCCGGAGTCCAACTAGCCCACCATATACCTCCAAAAAGCGCCACAGAGCTGCGTTGCAGAGGTGTAAAAGGGGTGTGGCCTCTCTACACGTCTCTGCAACGCAGCCCCTGGCGCATATTGGAGGTTCCTGGTGGGCTAGTTGGCCCCCAGGGACCCCCAGTATTCAAGGGGAATTCGTTCCCCTCTGCAAACGCGCCAGGGGCGCGTTTGCAGAGTGGTGAAGGAAGGGGCGGGGCCTGCAGGCCCGATCGTTTAAAAAATAATAATAAAAATTTGTCCCCTGAAGGCGGGCTGTGTGGCCCCCTTCCTTTTTCCTGTTTTTGGGCCCTGGGGACCCCATCCCCCAGGGCCTTACCCCTTTTTTTTTATTTAATAAAAAAAAAAAAAACTGGAAGGGGGCCGCGTGGCCCCCCTTCCCTGGGCCTGTATTGGCCCCGGGGACCCCATCCCCCGGGGCATGGCCTTTTTTATTTTCTTGGGAGGGGGCTGCGTGGCCCCCTCCTCAGGCCATTTAAGGCCCCGGGGACCCCATCCCCCGGGGCCGGCCTTTCCATTTTTTTTTTTTTTTGGGGAGGGGGCCGCGTGGCCCCACTCCTGAGCCACTACTTGCCCCGGGGACCCCATCCCCCGGGGCTGGCCCTCTCCGTTGGGGACTGTGGGGGGTCCCCAATCCCCCCACAGTCCCGCCGGCTCCCCACGTCCCTTGGGAGCCGGCATTGCTGCTCCACATGGGGAGCAGCTGACATGCTGCTCCCCATGTGGAAAAGCAATGTGCTTTGGATATTGGAAGAGAGAGCAGGTTTCCCTGCTCTCTCTTCCAATATCCAAAGCAGTTTGCTATGGCAGGACGGGAGCCGCGAGGCTCCCGTCCTGCCATAGCAAACTACAGTGTCCCGGGGGTAGGCACCCCGGGACACTGCAGGAGCCGGCCCTGGGGGGTGGCGGTCCCCAGAGCCATCAAGGGCTCCAGGAGGGGGCCGCGCGGCCCCCTCCCTACATCAGCACAGCCCCGGGAGGTGGTGGTCCCCGGGGCTTCGGGGGTCCAAAACGGACCCCCATTTTAATTTGTTAGTGCCCCGGGGAGGTGGCGGTCCCCGGGGCGTGTGGGGGGGCTGGAGCCCCCCCACACAGGTTGCTCAATTAATAAAAAAAAGCCCCGGGGAGGTGGTGGTCCCGGGGCTGCGGGAGGCTCAGAGCCCTCCCACACCATTTTTAAAAAGCCCCGGGGGTGGCGGTCCCCGGGGCTTGGGGGGCCTTTGAGGCCCCCACACATAAAATTAAACCCCCCACCATGCCCCCGGGACTTGGGCCACCCGGGGGCAAATACTGTCGAAGCGCGGGAGACCGCGCTTCGATTTTCGGCAGGATTCGCGCACCCTGAGCGCATCCTGCCGATTTTTTGCCCAGGGGTCCTTGTGGGACCCCCTGAGCAAATCTAGGGGGTCAGGGTGTTTCTACCCTGCCCCCTTTGTGGGCTTTGCGCACTTGTTTCTGTCCCTCGGTTCTACCGAGGGACAAAATGGCTGCCAACATTTCCTGAATCGGAATGTTGACAGCCAGCTGACAACCAATTAACATGCAGCTCGTGATTGGGACGGTGCGCGCAGGGTGCGCTGAGGGTACGCGGACCCTACTCGGCCATAGATATCACTAACTTTTTACTTTTCATTTTCTCAGCAACTACTGAACGGATTTACACCATTTAACAAAAGGGTTCTTTCTGAACCAAGAACTACCTCTTTGCCAAATTTGGTGTAATTCCGTTCAGCAGTTCGAGGCTGTAGCCGTGTCTAAAGTTTCCTATGGAAAAGTGCATGGGGAAAACACGTTTTGGGACCCCCTTTTTTCTCGGCCCCCGCTTGACGAATCCCCGAGACTTTCAGGGTAGGAGCGGACCGGAGCGGGCCACAAAGTTTGAAAATTTCGCGAAGATACGTCAACCGGCAAGAGAGTTATTTCAAATAGAATGTCGCGGATTTCCTATGGATAATAGGTTGTAACTATAACTATCTACTGGCGACCGCCAGTAGATATATATATATTACCTACTGGCAGTCGCCAGTAGGTAGTTATAGTTAGGACCTCAATTCTATTCAAAAAGCGTTTTTTCTTTTGCCAATATCTTTGGCGCCGTTTGACAAATATTTGCAAACTTTTCAAAACTAATGGCCCGCTCCGGTCAGCTCCTGTCTTGAAAGTTTCGGGGTGATTCGTCAAGCGGGAGCTGAGAAAAAAGGGGGGTCCCAAAACACGTTTTCCCCATGTTAATTTCCATGGAAATTTTAGACAAAGCTACAGCCCGAACTGCTGAACGGAATTAAACCAAATTTGGCAAAAAGGTAGGTCTTGGTCCAGAAAGCGACCATTTTTTTTAAATGGTGTAAATCCATTCAGTAGTTGCTGAGAAATTCAAAAAATAAAAATATCGATATCTGAGCACCGAGGAGGAGTCGCGACTCCTCCCGTGCATAAGCTGACTTCTGATTGGCTGCCAACACTCAAAACCAGGAAGTGTTGGCAGCCATCTTGTGACTCGGTAACCGAGTCACAAGAAAACAGTGAAAAAAACATTAAAAAACAAGAAAATGGGGCAGGGTAGAAACACCCTGACCCCCTAGGCCTGCTGAGGACCCCCAGGGCCAAAAAATGCATTTTTAAAAAAAAAAAAAAATCGGCAGAATGTGCGCTGGGTGCGTGAATCCTGCTGAGAAAATAAAAAAAAATGAAGCGCGGGCTCCCACGCCTTGTTATTGTTAAGCCCCCGGCTGGACCAGGTCCCGGGGGCATGCCCAAATTATATAGCAGGGGTCCACGGCGGCCCACGCAGCCCCGGGGACTGCCACCTCCCCGGGGCTTCATTGATGGTTTGTGGGGGGCACGCAGCCCCCCCCGCAGCCCCGGGGACCACCACATCCCCGGGGCTCTTATTTTTATTTATTAAAATGAGTGTGGGGGGGCTTGAGCCCTCGACACATCCCGGGGACCACCACCTCCCCGGGGCTTTGCCAAGTAATGCAGGGGCACACGGCCCCCTCGCAGCCCCAGGGACCGCCACCTCCCCGGGGCTCTGTTTTTTTTTTTTTTTTATGTGAGTGGGGGCTTGAGCCCCGTTCCACATGCCCAGGGGACCACCACCTCCCGGGGGCACCAAATATTCAAATTTGGGGATCTGTTACGGACCCCCAGCCCCGGGGACCACCACCTCCCCGGGGCTTTAGAAATAAAGGGAGGGGGGCCGCGCGGTCCCCCTCCTGGAGCCTTTGATGGCCCTGGGGACCGCCACCCCCCAGGGCTGGCTCCTGCAATGTCCCGGGGTGCCCACCCCTGGGACATTGCCGTTTGCTATGGCATGGCGGGAGCACGGCTCCCGCCCTGCCATAGCAAACTCTGCTTTGCTTGATTGAAGTGAGAGCAGGTTTTCCTGCTCTCGCTTCAATCAAGCAAAGCAGGATTGCTTTTGCACAAGGGGAGCTGCATGTCAGCAGCTCCCCTTGTGGTAAAGCAATGCCGGCTCCAGCAGGAGGTGGGGAGCTGGCAGGACCGTAGGGGCATTGTGGCTCCCCCCATGGTCCCCAACTTAAAGGCCATGCCCCGGGGGATGGGGTTCCCTGTGCCATAAGTGGCCCAGGAGGGGGGCCACGCGGCCCCCCTCCTCTATAATTACACATATTTAAGAAAAAAACACGGAAAGGCCGGCCCTGGGGGACGGGGTCCCCGGGGCCATAATTGGCCTGAAGAGGGGGGCCACGCTGCCCCCCTCCCCAAAAAAAAAAGAAAAAAAAAAAAGGCAGACTAGGCCCCTGGGGATGGGGTCCCTGGGGCCATAATTGGCCTCTGGAGGGGGGCCACGCGGTCCCCCTCCCCAAAATTTAAAAAAAAAACAAGGCTGCCAGGCTCCGGGGGATGGGGTCCCCGGGACCAAAAGTGGCCCAGGGAAAGGGGGCTACGCAGCCCACCTCCCATAAAAGACACAAAAAAAAAGGAACTAGCAACTCGCCGGAGGCCCCACCCCCTCCCTGCACTACTACTAAGTTGGGGATTAAATCCCCTTCAATCCTGAGGGTCCCTGGGGTCCAACTAGCCCACCAGGTACCTCCAGTAAGCGCCACAGAGCTGCGTTGCAGAGAGGTGGTCCGAGGCCATGCCCCTTTTTACACCACTCTGCAAACGTGGCTTCTGGTGCACTGCTGGTGGGACGATGAGGTACTCTTGTGTCCTGAGGACCTCAGGACACAAGTGGACTTCATCATCCGAGCAGCAGTGCACAGAAGCCGCATTTGCAGCGTGGTGTGAAAAGGGGTGTGGCCTCAGAACACCTCTCTGCAACGCAGCTCTGTGGCGCTTACTGGAGGTACCTGGTGAGCTAGTGGCCCCAGGGACCCTCAGGATTCAAGGGACTTAATCCCCAACTTACAACGAACAGTGGTGCAGGGAGGGGCGAGTCCTGATATAACAAGTGTACATTTTTCTGTACCTTTCCTGCCTGATTTTACATCTCATTTGTCTCTTTCTGCACTCGTCTTCCCTCTTTCTGTACCTTTCCTGCCTGTGTTTGCATCTCACTTGCCTCTTTCTGCACTTTTCTTGCCTCTTTCTACACCTCTGTTGCTTCTTTCAGCAATTCTCTTGCCTCTTTATGCACTTGTCTTGCCTGTTTCTGCACCTCTCTTGCCTCTTTTTGCACCTCTGTTGGCTCTTTCTGCACCTCACTTGCTCCTTTCTACACTTCTCTTGCCTCTTTCTGCACCCCTGTTGCTTCATTCTGCACTTTACATGCTTCTTTCTGTACCTGTCTTGCTTCTTTCTGCACCCCTGTTGTCTCTTTATGTACCTCTTTTGTCTCTTTCTGCACTTTTCTTGCCTTTTTCTGCAGTTCTCTTCCCTTTTCTGCACGTCTGTTGCCTCTTTCTGCACCTCATTTGCTTCTTTTTGCACCCTTGTTGTCACTTTCTGTACTCGTCTTCCCTCTTTCTGTACCTTTCCTGTCTGCTTTTACATCTCACTTGCCTCTTTCTGCACCTCTATTGCCTCTTTCTGCAGTTCTCTTGCCTCCTTCTGCACTTCACTTGCCTCTTTATGTAACTCTCTCACTCTTTGTGCACCTCTCTTGCCTCTTTCTGCACCCCTGTTGCTTCATTCTGCACTTTCCATGCTACTTTCTGCACCTGTCTTGCTTCTTTCTGCACCCCTGTTGTCTCTTTATGTACCTCTTTTGCCTCTTTCTGCACTTTTCTTGCCTTTTTCTGCAGTTCTCTTCCATCTTTCTGCATGTCTGTTGCCTCTTTCTGCACCTCATTTGCTTCTTTCTGCACCCCTGTTGCCTCTTTCTGCACTCGTCTTCTCTCTTTCTTTACCTTTCCTGACTGTTTTTGCATCTCACTTGCCTCTTTCTGCACTTTTCTTGCTTCTTTCTACACCTCTGTTGCTTCTTTCAGCAATTCTCTTGCCTCTTTGTGCACTTCTCTTGCCTGTTTCTGTACCTCTCTTGCCTCTTTTTGCACCTCTGTTGGCTCTTTCTGCACCAGACTTGCTCCTTTCTACACTTCTCTAGCCTCTTTCTGCACCCCTGTTGCTTCATTCTGCACTTTCCATGCTTCTTTCTGCACCTGTCTTGCTTCTTTATGCACCCCTGTTGTCTCTTTATGTACCTCTTTTGCCTCTTTCTGCACTTTTCTTGCCTTTTTCTGCAGTTCTTTTCCATCTTTCTGCACGTCTGTTGCCTCTTTCTGCACCTCATTTGTTTCTTTCTGCACCCCTGTTGTCTCTTTCTGCACTCGTCTTCTCTCCTTCTGTACCTTTCCTGCCTGTTTTTGCATCTCACTTCCCTCTTTCTGCACTTTTCTTGTTCTTTCTACACCTCTGTTGCTTCTTTCAGCAATTCTCTTGCCTCTTTGTGCACTTCTCTTGCCTGTTTCTGCACCTCTATTGCCTCTTTTTGCACCTGTTGGCTCTTTCTGCACCTGACTTGCTCTTTTCTATACTTCTCTTGCCTCTTTCTGCACCCCTGCTGCTTCATTCTGCACTTTCCATGCTTCTTTCTGCACCTGTCTTTCTTCTTTCTGCACCCCTCTTGCCTCTTTATGTACCTCTTTTGCCTCTTTCTGCACTTCACTTGCTTTTTTTTGCACCTCTCTTGCCTCTTTCGGCACCTCTGTTGCTTCTTTCTGTACTTCTCTTGCCTCCTTCTGCATCTCTTAGTTAGAGGTAGTTTTAATCCCCCTGACCTATTATGTACTAGGGCCTTACAGGGGAGGTCATGCCAATCACAGGGGTACCCCAACCCATAGTGTACCCTAGTGTATGTAGGTGTTTTCATTGTATTCTAAGTGTCTTTCAGCATAGCACTGGCTCCGGGCCTGGTAAGTCAGAGTCAGTTACCACCAGTACCCGTCAGCAAAAAGTTGGGGGCACATGATGACTTTGCAACAAGGCCTCTCTGCTCCTCTGTTGGTTCTTTGTGTACATCTCTTGCTTCTTTCTGCAGCCTTTCTTCGTCTTTCTGGACTTCTGTTGCCTCTTTCTGCATTTCTCTTGCTTCCTTCTGTGCCTTTTTTCCTCTTTCTGCACATGTCCTACCTCTGTAGGCATAGTTAGAAATTAACATTTACAAAACCTTTGAAATTCACTGAAAAAACCACAGGTTTCAGGGACGTTACAGTTAGAAATTAGCATTTAAAAAACCTTTGAAATTCACTGAAAAAAACATAGGTTTCAGGGACGTTATAGTTAGAAGTTAGCATTTAAAAAACCTTAGAAATTCACTGAAAAAACCACAGGTTTCAGGGACGTTATAGTTAGTTGGACATTTCACTCGTACAAAACCAGAGAAATTCGGCCGTTATAGTTAGTTCAGCTAACTATAACTCGCGCCCCCGCAATGCACTGCTGATGACGTCACATATTACATCATTCATGACATGGTCAGTGACATCACTGATGACATCACTGATGACATCGCAAATGAAATCACTGATGACATCACTGATGACATCCACGTGATAATCTGATGCACCTCCTCACACCCTAATATAACCGTTGATACACCGCTCTAAAATGCAGACTACCATTTTCAAAACCATAGACACACCAATACCAGTTACTACATACCCACTCACTGATTCCTAGGTCTACACACATGTCCACTCATTCATCCATACAGTTACTCATACATGCAGTCACTCACCAATACAGCACTATCATATGCACTCATACACCTATACAGACACTCACACACCACCACTCACCCATAGAGTTACTCACACACCTAGTCAGTCATGCAAAGAATCAATCATGCTCCCATTTACTCACCTATACAGTTATACACACACCACTTCACTTATTCATACAGCTACTAACACATACTTACTCTCTTCTACAATCACTGACACAAGCACACACTCATCCATACAGCCACTCTCACAATCACTCACTCTCACATATAGTCATTTATATACTCCAACACTCACATATACTGCCTTTCACATATGTAGTTACTCACACATGTACCACTGAGACATCCATTGACTCACCAACACACCCATACACACACTCACCCACACATACAGCCTTTCACAAATGCACTCTTGAACCCATACACCCAGTGAATCACCTACTCACACATCTATGCACAGAGTCACATGCCCCCCACCCACCCACAGAGACACTCAGGCACCCATACAGATTCTCAGACAACCAATCAATAACCCATATAGACACTCATGGAGCTACTCACCAACCCATGCAGCCGCTTACACACCAACTGACAGACTAATACATTCACACAGTTTAGTCACAAACCCATGCATTCAGTAAGACACGATTAATCACTCACTTATACAGTCAGTCACGCACCTACTAAATCATCCATTCAGACACTTATACACCCACTCATTCTTCAATACACCTTGGCATATATATATATATAAAACATATTTAAACTTTACAGAAACACATAGTCAATGGATGATGTCATCATTGATGCTGGCTGCTGGTTGGAACTGATCTACACCTGATAGGCAGCACACCAAATGTGAGAAATATAAATCAGCGCTGTTTTCTGGAACCTACAAAGGGAAAATAAATTGCTGAAAAAATATGAACAAGTAAACGGAACCCACTGGAGGGTATGATTTGCTCAATCGACCACAAGTCCCATCATGCAGTAAGGAAAATCAAGCACTGAGCGTGACCCACGAGGGGATGGGATGTAGTTAATTAATTAACTTGAGCTCTCCGTCGAACATTCATACTGAAAGCTGCCCATGATTAAGAGGCTGGAGCCTCGAAACGCGTCGGGTGAAAGACACTGGAATGCGGTGCTGTTTTCCTTGTGATAATAAACCGGTTGGTTTACATTTGGTGTGAGTGCGTCCTTAAAAGCTTTTGGGTGTTTGGTTAAACACATTTCTACATGGCTGCCTGTGCCGTCTAGGGCTGCACCATCTCAAGACCTGGAGAGACTGCTGGTTGGAACTGATCTACACCTGATATGCAGCACACCAAATGTGAGAAATATAAACCAGCGCTGTTTTCTGGAACCTACAAAGGGAAAATAAATTGCTGAAAAAATATGAACAAGTAAACGGAACCCACTGTAGGGTATAATTTGCTCAATGGACCACAAGTCCCATCATGCAGTAAGGAAAATCACGCACTGAGCGTGACCCACGAGGGATGGCATGTAGTTAATTAATTAACTTGAGCTCTCCGTCGAACATTCATTCTGAAAGCTGCCCATGATTAAGAGGCTGGAGCCTCGAAACGCGTCGGGTGAAAGTCACTGGAATGCAGTGCTGTTTTCCTTGGGATAATAAACCAGTTGGTTTACATTTGGTGTGAGTGCGTCCTTAAAAGCTTTTGTGCGTTTGGTTAAACACATTTCTACACGGCTGCCTGTGCCGTGAAGGGCTGCACCATCTCAAGACCTTGAGAGGCTGCTGTTTGGAACTGATCTACACCTGATATGCAACACACCAAATGTGAGAAATATAAACCAGCGCTGTTTTCTGGAACCTACAAATGGAAAATAAATTGCTGAAAAAATATGAACAAGTAAACGGAACCCACTGGAGGGTATGATTTGCTCAATCGACCACAAGTCCCATCATGCAGTAAGGAAAATCAAGCACTGAGCGTGACCCACGAGGGAATGGGATGTAGTTAATTAATTAACTTGAGCTCTAAGTCGAAAATTCATACTGAAAGCTGCCGTTGATTAAGAGGCTGGAGCCTCAAAACGCATCTGGTGAAAGACACTGGAATGCGGAGCTGTTTTCCTTGTGATAATATACCGGTTGGTTTACATTTGGTGTGAGTGCGTCCTTAAAAGCTTTTGGGCGTTTGGTTAAACACATTTCTACACGGCTGCCTGTGCAGTGAAGGGCTGCACCATCTTAAGACTTGGAGAGGCTGCTGGTTGGAACTGATCTACACCTGATATGCAGCACACCAAATGTGAGAAATATTAACCAGCGCTGTTTTCTGGAACCTACGAAGGGAAAATAAATTGCTGAAAAAATATGAACAAGTAAACGGAACCCACTGGAGGGTATGATTTGCTCAATGGACCACAAGTCCCATCATGCAGTAAGGAAAATCACGCACTGAGCGTGACCCACGAGGGATGGCATGTAGTTAATTAATTAACTTGAGCTCTATGTCGAACATTCATACTGAAAGCTGCCCATGATTAAGAGGCTGGAGCCTCGAAACGCATCAGGTGAAAGACACTGGAATGCAGTGCTGTTTTCCTTGTGATAATAAACCGGTTGGTTTACAATTGGTGTGAGTGCGTCCTTAAATGCTTTTGGGCGTTTGGTTAAACACATTTCTACACTGCTGCCTGTGCTGTGTAGGGCTGCACCATCTCAAGACCTGGAGAGGCTGCTGGATGGAATTGATCTACACCTGATATGCAGCACACCAAATGTGAGAAATATTAACCAGCGCTGTTTTCTGGAACCTACAAAGGGGAAATAAATTGCTGAAAAAATAGGAACAAGTAAACGGAACTCACTGGAGGGTATGATTCGCTCAATGGACCACAAGTCCCATCATGCAGTAAGGAAAATCACGCACAGAGCGTGACCCACGAGGGGATGGCATGTAGTTAATTAATTAACTTGAGCTCTCCTTCGAACATTCATACTGAAAACTGCCCATGATTAAGAGGCTGGAGCCTCGAAACGCGTCGGGTGAAAGACACTGGAATGCAATGCTATTTTCCTTGTGATAATAAACCGGTTGGTTTACATTTGGTGTGAGTGCGTCCTTAAAAGCTTTTGGCCGTTTGGTTAAACACATTTCTACACGGCTGCCTGTGCCGTGAGGGTCTGCACTATATCAAGACCTGGAGAGGCTGCTGGTTGGAACTGATCTACACCTGATATGCAGCACACCAAATGTGAGAAATATAAACCAGCGCTGTTTTCTAGAACCTACAAAGGGAAAAAAATTGCTGAACAAATATGAACAAGTAAACGGAAACCACTGGAGGGTATGATTTGCTCAATGGACCACAAGTCCCATCATGTAGTAAGGAAAATCACGCACTGAGCGTGACCCACGAGGGGATGGCATGTAGTTAATTAATTAAGTTGAGCTCTCCGTTGAACATTCATACTGAAAGCTGGCCATGATTAAGTGGCTGGAGCCTCGAAACGCGTCGGGTGAAAGACACTGGAATGCAGTGCTGTTTTCCTTGTGATAATAAACCGGTTGGTTTTACATTTGGTGTGACTGCGTCCGTAAAAGCTTTTGGGCGTTTGGTTAAACACATTTCTACACGGCTGCCTGTGCCGTGTAGGGCTGCACCATCTCAAGACCGGAGAGGCTGCTGGATGGAACTGATCTACACCTGATATGCAGCACACCAAATGTGAGAAATGTAAACAGGCGCTGTTTTCTGGAACCTACAAACGGAAAATAAATTGCTGAAAAAATATGAAAAAGTAAACGGAACCCATGGAGGGTATGATTTGCTCAATGGACCACAAGTCCCATCATGCAGTAAGCAAAATCACGCACTGAGCGTGATCCATGAGGGGATGGCATGTAGTTAATTAATTAACTTGAGCTCTCCGTCGAACATTCATACTGAAAACTGCCCATGATTAAGCGGCTGTAGCCTCGAAACGCATCGGGTGAAAGACACTGGAATGCAGTGCTGTTTTCCTTGTGATAATAAACCGGTTGGTTTACATTTGGTGTGAGTGCATCCTTAAAAGCTTTTGGGCGTTTGGTTAAACACATTTCTACACGGCTGCCTGTGCTGTGTAGGGCTGCACCATCTCAAGACCTGGAGAGGCTGCTGGATGGAACTGATCTACACCTGATATGCAGCACACCAAATGTGAGAAATATAAACCAGCGCTCTTTTCTGGAACCTACAAAGGGAAAATAAATTGCTGTAAAAATATGAAGAAGGAAACGGTACCCACTGGAGGGTATGATTCGCTCAATGGACCACAAGTCCCATCATGCAGTGAGGAAAATCACGCACTGAGCGTGACCCACGAGGGGATGGCATGTAGTTAATTAACTTGAGCTCTCAATCGAACATTCATACTGAAAACTGCCCATGATTAAGAGGCTGGAGCCTCGAAACAGGTCGGGTGAAAGACACTGGAATGCAGTGCTGTTTTCCTTGTGATAATAAACCGGTTGGTTTACATTTGGTGTGAGTGCGTCCTTAAAAGCTTTTGGGCGTTTGGCTAAACACATTTCTACATGGCTGCCTGTGCCATGAAGGGCTGCACCATCTAAAGACCAGGAGAGGCTGCTGGTTGGAACTGATTTACACCTGATATGCAGCACACCAAATGTGAGAAATATAAACCAGCGCTGTTTTCTGGAACCTACGAAGGGAAAATAAATTGCTGTAAAAATATGAACAAGTAAACGGAACCCACTGGAGGGTATGATTTGCTCAATGGACCACAAGTCCCATCATGCAGTAAGGAAAATCACGCACTGAGCGTGACCCACAAGGGATGGCATGTAGTTTTCTAATTAAATTGAGCTCTCCGTCGAACATTCATACTGAAGGCTGCCCATGATTAAGAAGCTGGAGCCTCGAAACGCATCTGGTGAAAGACACTGGAATGCGGTGCTGTTTTCCTTGTGATAATATACCGGTTGGTTTACATTTGGTGTGAGTGCGTCCTTAAAAGCTTTTGGGCGTTTGGTTAAACACATTTCTACATGGCTGCCTGTGCAGTGAAGGGCTGCACCATCTTAAGACTTGGAGAGGCTGCTGGTTGGAACTGATCTACACCTGATATGCAGCACACCAAATGTGAGAAATATTAACCAGCGCTGTTTTCTGGAACCTACGAAGGGAAAATAAATTGCTGAAAAAATATGAACAAGTAAACAGAACCCACTGGAGGGTATGATTTGCTCAATGGACCACAAGTCCCATCATGCAGTAAGGAAAATCACGCACTGAGCGTGACCCACGAGGGGATGGCATGTAGTTAATTAATTAACTTGAGCTCTATGTCGAACATTCATACTGAAAGCTGCCCATGATTAAGAGGCTGGAGCCTCGAAACGCATCAGGTGAAAGACACTGGAATGCAGTGCTGTTTTCCTTGTGATAATAAACCGGTTGGTTTACATTTGGTGTGAGTGCGTCCTTAAATGCTTTTGGGCGTTTGGTTAAACACATTTCTACACTGCTGCCTGTGCTGTGTAGGACTGCACCATCTCAAGACCTGGAGAGGCTGCTGGATGGAACTGATCTACACCTGAAATGCAGCACACCAAATGTGAGAAATATTAACCAGCGCTGTTTTCTGGAACCTACAAAGGGAAATAAATTGCTGAAAAAATAGGAACAAGTAAACGGAACTCACTGGAGGGTATGATTCGCTCAATGGACCACAAGTCCCATCATGCAGTAAGGAAAATCACGCACTGAGCGTGACCCACGAGGGGATGGCATGTAGTTAATTAACTTGAGCTCTCAATCGAACATTCATACTGAAAACTGCCCATGATTAAGAGGCTGGAGCCTCGAAACGCGTCGGGTGAAAGACACTGGAATGCGGTGCTGTTTTCCTTGTGATAATAAACCGGTTGGTTTACATTTGGTGTGAGTGCGTCCTTAAAAGCTTTTGGGTGTTTGGTTAAACACATTTCTACATGGCTGCCTGTGCCGTCTAGGGCTGCACCATCTCAAGACCTGGAGAGACTGCTGGTTGGAACTGATCTACACCTGATATGCAGCACACCAAATGTGAGAAATATAAACCAGCGCTGTTTTCTGGAACCTACAAAGGGAAAATAAATTGCTGAAAAAATATGAACAAGTAAACGGAACCCACTGTAGGGTATAATTTGCTCAATGGACCACAAGTCCCATCATGCAGTAAGGAAAATCACGCACTGAGCGTGACCCACGAGGGATGGCATGTAGTTAATTAATTAACTTGAGCTCTCCGTCGAACATTCATTCTGAAAGCTGCCCATGATTAAGAGGCTGGAGCCTCGAAACGCGTCGGGTGAAAGTCACTGGAATGCAGTGCTGTTTTCCTTGGGATAATAAACCAGTTGGTTTACATTTGGTGTGAGTGCGTCCTTAAAAGCTTTTGTGCGTTTGGTTAAACACATTTCTACACGGCTGCCTGTGCCGTGAAGGGCTGCACCATCTCAAGACCTTGAGAGGCTGCTGTTTGGAACTGATCTACACCTGATATGCAACACACCAAATGTGAGAAATATAAACCAGCGCTGTTTTCTGGAACCTACAAATGGAAAATAAATTGCTGAAAAAATATGAACAAGTAAACGGAACCCACTGGAGGGTATGATTTGCTCAATCGACCACAAGTCCCATCATGCAGTAAGGAAAATCAAGCACTGAGCGTGACCCACGAGGGAATGGGATGTAGTTAATTAATTAACTTGAGCTCTAAGTCGAAAATTCATACTGAAAGCTGCCGTTGATTAAGAGGCTGGAGCCTCAAAACGCATCTGGTGAAAGACACTGGAATGCGGAGCTGTTTTCCTTGTGATAATATACCGGTTGGTTTACATTTGGTGTGAGTGCGTCCTTAAAAGCTTTTGGGCGTTTGGTTAAACACATTTCTACACGGCTGCCTGTGCAGTGAAGGGCTGCACCATCTTAAGACTTGGAGAGGCTGCTGGTTGGAACTGATCTACACCTGATATGCAGCACACCAAATGTGAGAAATATTAACCAGCGCTGTTTTCTGGAACCTACGAAGGGAAAATAAATTGCTGAAAAAATATGAACAAGTAAACGGAACCCACTGGAGGGTATGATTTGCTCAATGGACCACAAGTCCCATCATGCAGTAAGGAAAATCACGCACTGAGCGTGACCCACGAGGGATGGCATGTAGTTAATTAATTAACTTGAGCTCTATGTCGAACATTCATACTGAAAGCTGCCCATGATTAAGAGGCTGGAGCCTCGAAACGCATCAGGTGAAAGACACTGGAATGCAGTGCTGTTTTCCTTGTGATAATAAACCGGTTGGTTTACAATTGGTGTGAGTGCGTCCTTAAATGCTTTTGGGCGTTTGGTTAAACACATTTCTACACTGCTGCCTGTGCTGTGTAGGGCTGCACCATCTCAAGACCTGGAGAGGCTGCTGGATGGAATTGATCTACACCTGATATGCAGCACACCAAATGTGAGAAATATTAACCAGCGCTGTTTTCTGGAACCTACAAAGGGAAATAAATTGCTGAAAAAATAGGAACAAGTAAACGGAACTCACTGGAGGGTATGATTCGCTCAATGGACCACAAGTCCCATCATGCAGTAAGGAAAATCACGCACAGAGCGTGACCCACGAGGGATGGCATGTAGTTAATTAATTAACTTGAGCTCTCCTTCGAACATTCATACTGAAAACTGCCCATGATTAAGAGGCTGGAGCCTCGAAACGCGTCGGGTGAAAGACACTGGAATGCAATGCTATTTTCCTTGTGATAATAAACCGGTTGGTTTACATTTGGTGTGAGTGCGTCCTTAAAAGCTTTTGGCCGTTTGGTTAAACACATTTCTACACGGCTGCCTGTGCCGTGAGGGTCTGCACTATATCAAGACCTGGAGAGGCTGCTGGTTGGAACTGATCTACACCTGATATGCAGCACACCAAATGTGAGAAATATAAACCAGCGCTGTTTTCTAGAACCTACAAAGGGAAAAAAAATTGCTGAACAAATATGAACAAGTAAACGGAAACCACTGGAGGGTATGATTTGCTCAATGGACCACAAGTCCCATCATGTAGTAAGGAAAATCACGCACTGAGCGTGACCCACGAGGGATGGCATGTAGTTAATTAATTAAGTTGAGCTCTCCGTTGAACATTCATACTGAAAGCTGGCCATGATTAAGTGGCTGGAGCCTCGAAACGCGTCGGGTGAAAGACACTGGAATGCAGTGCTGTTTTCCTTGTGATAATAAACCGGTTGGTTTACATTTGGTGTGACTGCGTCCGTAAAAGCTTTTGGGCGTTTGGTTAAACACATTTCTACACGGCTGCCTGTGCCGTGTAGGGCTGCACCATCTCAAGACCGGAGAGGCTGCTGGATGGAACTGATCTACACCTGATATGCAGCACACCAAATGTGAGAAATGTAAACAGGCGCTGTTTTCTGGAACCTACAAACGGAAAATAAATTGCTGAAAAAATATGAACAAGTAAACAGAACCCACTGGAGGGTATGATTTGCTCAATGGACCACAAGTCCCATCATGTAGTAAGGAATATCACGCACTGAGCGTGACCCAGGAGGGTATGGCATGTAGTTATTTAATTAACTTGAGCTCTCCGTCGAACATTCATACTGAAAGCTGCCCATGATCAAGAGGCTGGAGCCTCGAAACGCGTCGGGTGAAAGACACTGGAATGCGGTGCTGTTTTCCTTGTGATAATAAACCGGTTGGTTTAGATTTAGTGTGAGTGCGTCCTTAAAAGCTTTTGGGCATTTGGTTAAACACATTTCTACACGGCTGCCTGTGCCGTGAAGGGCTGCACCATCTCAAGACCTAGAGAGGCTACTGGTTGGAACTGAACTACACCTGATATGCAGCACACCAAATGTTGGAAATATTAACCAGCGCTGTTTTCTGGAACCTACGAAGAAAAAATAAATTGCTGAAAAAATATGAAAAAGTAAACGGAACCCATGGAGGGTATGATTTGCTCAATGGACCACAAGTCCCATCATGCAGTAAGCAAAATCACGCACTGAGCGTGATCCATGAGGGGATGGCATGTAGTTAATTAATTAACTTGAGCTCTCCGTCGAACATTCATACTGAAAACTGCCCATGATTAAGCGGCTGTAGCCTCGAAACGCATCGGGTGAAAGACACTGGAATGCAGTGCTGTTTTCCTTGTGATAATAAACCGGTTGGTTTACATTTGGTGTGAGTGCATCCTTAAAAGCTTTTGGGCGTTTGGTTAAACACATTTCTACACGGCTGCCTGTGCTGTGTAGGGCTGCACCATCTCAAGACCTGGAGAGGCTGCTGGATGGAACTGATCTACACCTGATATGCAGCACACCAAATGTGAGAAATATAAACCAGCGCTCTTTTCTGGAACCTACAAAGGGAAAATAAATTGCTGTAAAAATATGAAGAAGGAAACGGTACCCACTGGAGGGTATGATTCGCTCAATGGACCACAAGTCCCATCATGCAGTGAGGAAAATCACGCACTGAGCGTGACCCACGAGGGGATGGCATGTAGTTAATTAACTTGAGCTCTCAATCGAACATTCATACTGAAAACTGCCCATGATTGAGAGGCTGGAGCCTCGAAACAGGTCGGGTGAAAGACACTGGAATGCAGTGCTGTTTTCCTTGTGATAATAAACCGGTTGGTTTACATTTGGTGTGAGTGCGTCCTTAAAAGCTTTTGGGCGTTTGGCTAAACACATTTCTACATGGCTGCCTGTGCCATGAAGGGCTGCACCATCTAAAGACCAGGAGAGGCTGCTGGTTGGAACTGATTTACACCTGATATGCAGCACACCAAATGTGAGAAATATAAACCAGCGCTGTTTTCTGGAACCTACGAAGGGAAAATAAATTGCTGTAAAAATATGAACAAGTAAACGGAACCCACTGGAGGGTATGATTTGCTCAATGGACCACAAGTCCCATCATGCAGTAAGGAAAATCACGCACTGAGCGTGACCCACAAGGGGATGGCATGTAGTTTTCTAATTAAATTGAGCTCTCCGTCGAACATTCATACTGAAGGCTGCCCATGATTAAGAAGCTGGAGCCTCGAAACGCATCTGGTGAAAGACACTGGAATGCGGTGCTGTTTTCCTTGTGATAATATACCGGTTGGTTTACATTTGGTGTGAGTGCGTCCTTAAAAGCTTTTGGGCGTTTGGTTAAACACATTTCTACATGGCTGCCTGTGCAGTGAAGGGCTGCACCATCTTAAGACTTGGAGAGGCTGCTGGTTGGAACTGATCTACACCTGATATGCAGCACACCAAATGTGAGAAATATTAACCAGCGCTGTTTTCTGGAACCTACGAAGGGAAAATAAATTGCTGAAAAAATATGAACAAGTAAACAGAACCCACTGGAGGGTATGATTTGCTCAATGGACCACAAGTCCCATCATGCAGTAAGGAAAATCACGCACTGAGCGTGACCCACGAGGGGATGGCATGTAGTTAATTAATTAACTTGAGCTCTATGTCGAACATTCATACTGAAAGCTGCCCATGATTAAGAGGCTGGAGCCTCGAAACGCATCAGGTGAAAGACACTGGAATGCAGTGCTGTTTTCCTTGTGATAATAAACCGGTTGGTTTACATTTGGTGTGAGTGCGTCCTTAAATGCTTTTGGGCGTTTGGTTAAACACATTTCTACACTGCTGCCTGTGCTGTGTAGGACTGCACCATCTCAAGACCTGGAGAGGCTGCTGGATGGAACTGATCTACACCTGAAATGCAGCACACCAAATGTGAGAAATATTAACCAGCGCTGTTTTCTGGAACCTACAAAGGGGAAATAAATTGCTGAAAAAATAGGAACAAGTAAACGGAACTCACTGGAGGGTATGATTCGCTCAATGGACCACAAGTCCCATCATGCAGTAAGGAAAATCACGCACAGAGCGTGACCCACGAGGGGATGGCATGTAGTTAATTAATTAACTTGAGCTCTATGTCGAACATTCATACTGAAAGCTGCCCATGATTAAGAGGCTGGAGCCTCGAAATGCGTCGGATGAAAGACACTGGAATGCGGTGCTGTTTTACTTGTGATAATAAACCGGTTGGTTTACATTTGGTGTGAGTGCGTCCTTAAAAGCTTTTGGGCGTTTGGTTAAACACATTTCTACACAGCTGCCTGTGCTGTGAAGGGCTGCACCATCGAAAGACCTGGAGAGGCTGCTGGTTGGAACTGATCTACACCTGATATCCAGCACACCAAATGTGAGAAATATAAACCAGCGCTGTTTTCTGGAACCTACAAAGGGAAAATAAATTTCTGAAAAAATATGAACAAGTAAACGGAACCCACTGGAGGGTATGATTTGCTTAATGGACCACAAGTCCCATCATGCAGTAAGGAAAATCACGCACTGAGCGTGACTCAGGAGTGGATGGAATGTAGTTAATTAATTAACTTGAGCTCTCTGTTGAACATTCATACTGAAAGCTGCCCATGATTAAGAGGCTGGAGCCTTGAAACGGGTCTGGTGAAAGACACTGGAATGCGGTGCTGTTTTCCTTGTGATAATAAACCTGTTGGTTTACATTTGGTGTTAGTGCGTCCTTAAAAGCTTTTGGGCATTTGGTTAAATATATATATATATATATATATATATATATATATATATATATATATATATATATATATATATATATATATATTTATATATATATATATTCACTGAAAAAACCATAGGTTTTAGGGACAGTTATAGTTAGTTGGACATTTCACTCGTACAAAACCATAGAAATTCCCCGTTATAGTTAGTTCAGCTAACTATAACTCGCGCCCGCAATGCACTGCTGATGACGTCACATATTACATCACTCATGACATGGTCAGTGACATCACTGATGACATCACTGATGACATCTCAAATGACATCACTGATGACATCATCCAGTGACTGTGTGTTTCTGTAAAGTTTAAATATGTTTAATATATATAGGGAAAGGCGTATTGAAGAATGAGTGGGTGTATAAGTGTCTGAATGGATGATTTAGTACGTGAGTGACTGACTCTACAAGTGAGTGATTAAATGTATCTTACTGAATGCATGGGTTAGTGACTAAACTGTGTGAATGTCTGTATCCGTCTGTCTGTTGGTTTGTAAGCGGCTGCATGGGCTTTCTGAATAGCTACATGAGTGTCTACATGGGTTATTGATTGATTGTCTGAGTATCTGTATGGGTGCCTGAGTGTTTGTGTGGGTGGGGTGTGTGTGACTCCTTGCATAGATGTGTGAGTTGGTGATTCACTGGGTGCATGGTTTCAAGAGTGCATCTGTGATGGACTGTATGAGTGGGTGAGTGTGTGTATGGGTGTGTTAGTGATTGAATGTATATCTCAGTGGTACATGTGTGAGTAACTACATATGTGAAAGGCAGTATATATGTGTGTTGGAGTATATAAATGGCTATAAGTGAGAGTGTGTGATTGTGAGAGTGGCTGTATGGATGAGTGTGTACTTGTATCAGTGATTGTATAAGAGCGTAAGAATGTGCTAGTATTTGTATGAGTAAGTGAGCTGGTGTGTGTATAACTGTATAGGTGAGTAAATGGGTGTGTGATTAAGTTTTTTGCATGACTGACTAGGTGTGTGAGTACCTCTATGGATGAGTGGCGGTGTGTGAGTGTTTATATAGGTGTATGAGTGCATATGATAGTCCTGTACTGAGTGACTAAGTATGAGTGACTGTACGGGTGAGTGAGTGGATGTGTGTGTAGACCTAAGAATCAGTGAGTGGGTATGTAGTTTTTGGTGTTGGAGTATCTATGGTTTTGAGAATGGCAGTCTGTAATTTAGAGTGGGTGTATCAAAAGTTATATTAGGGTGTGAGAAGATGCATGAAATTATCACATGGATGATGTCATCAGTGATGTCATTTGAGATGTCATCAGTGATGTCATCAGTGATGTCACTGACCATGTCATGAGTGATGTAATATGTGACGTCATCAGCAGTGCATTGCGGGGGCGCGAGTTATAGTTAGCTGAATTAACTATAACGGGGGAATTTCTATGGTTTTGTACGAGTGAAATGTCCAACTAACTATAACTGTCCCTAAAACCTATGGTTTTTTCAGTGAATTTCAAAGGTTTTTTAAATGCTAATTTCTAACTATAACGTGTCTGAAACCTATGGTTTTTTCAGTGAATTTCAAAGGTTTTTAAATGCTAATTTCTAACTATAACGTGCCTGAAACCTATGATTTTTAAGTGAATTTCAAAGGTTTTTTAAATGCTAGTTTCTAACTATGCCTACAGAGGTAGGACATATGAAGAAAGAAGAAAAAACGCACAGAAAGAAGCAAAAGATGTGCAGAAAGAACCAACAGAGGAGCAGAAAGAGGCCTTGTTGCAAAATCATCCTGTGCCCACAACTTTTTCAGACGGGTACTGGTGGTAACTGACTCTGACTAACCAGAGCCAGTGCTATGCTAAAAGACACTTAGAATACAGTGAAAACACCTACATACACTAGGGAACACTATGCGTTGGGGTACCCCTGTGATTAGCATGACCTCCTCTGCAAGTCCCTAGTACATAATAGGGCAGGAGGATTAAAACTACCTCTTAAAACGCGCTACAGGGCGCATTTGCACAGTGGTGAAGGGAGGGGGGCCTGAGGTGACATGTGTGCAAACACACCCCGTGGTGCGTTTTAAGTTGCGGGATTAAGTCCCCTTGAATTCTGAGGGTCCCTGGGGCCCAACTAGCCCCCCAGGTAACTACAGTTAGGACCACAGAGCTGAGTTGCAGAGAGGCGTTCCGAGGCCACGCACCTTTTTTCACCTCTCTGCAACGCAACTCTGTTGTGCTTACTGAAGGTACCTGGGTGGCTAGTTGGTCCCCAGGGTCCCTCAGGATTCAAAGGGAATTAATTCCCCAACTTAAAACGCACCAAAGGGCGTGTTTGCGCACATGTCACCTGAGGCCCCGCCCCCTCCCTTCACTACTGTGCAAACGCGCACCGTGGTGCGTTTTAAGTTGGGGGATTAGGTCACCTTGAATCCTGAGGGTCCCTGGGGCCCAACTAGCCCACTAGGTACTTCCAGTAAGCACCACAGGCCTGAGTTGCAACGCCTGTAACAAATTGTGCAGTTGTGTTTAGGTAGTGAAGAGGGTCGTGCTGGGGGTAGTGTTTTAGGGTTTAGGGTAGTGCAGTGGTGTTTGTGTAGTGTAGAGGTCATGCGGGGGGTAGATTTAGGGTTTAGGGTAGTGCAGTGGTGTTTGGGTAGTGTAGGGAGTCGTGCTGGGGGAGTGTTTTAGGGTTTAGGGTAGTGCAGTGGTGTTTGGGTAGTGTAGGGGTCGTGCTGGTGGTAGTGTTTTAGGGTTTAAGGTAGTGCAGTGGTGTTTGGGTAGTGTAGGGGGTCGTGCTGGGGGTAGTGATTTAGGGTAGTGCAGTGGTGTTTGGGTAGTGTAGGGGGTACTGCTGGGGGTAGTGTTTTAGGGTTTAGGGTAGTGCAGTGGTGTTTGGGTAGTATAGGGGTACTGCTGGGGGTAGTTTTTAGGGTTTAGGGTAGTGCAGTGGTGTTTGGGTAGTGTAGTGGTTCGTGCTGGGGGTAGTTTTTTAGGGTTTAGGGTAGTGCAGTGGTGTTTGTGTAGTGTAGGGGGTAGTGTTTTAGGGTTTAGGGTAGTGCTGTGGTGTTTGTGTAGTGTAGGAGGTCGTGTTTTAGGGTTTAGGGTAGTGCAGTGGTCTTTGGGTAGTGTAGGGAGTCATGCGGGGGGTAGTGTTTTAGGGTTTAGGGTAGTGTAGGGGGTCATGCGGGGGGTAGTGTTTTAGGGATTAGGGTAGTGCATTGGTGTTTGGGTAGTGTAGGGGGTCATGCGGGGGTAGTGTTTTAGGGTTTAGGGCAGTGCAGTGGTGTTTGGGTAGTGTAGGGGTGTAGAAATACAAATCCTCTTAGGGGTTCACTGATACATCTGGTCCTTAAGACCAACAAAGAAGAGATTGGCACAGAAGCTGTAATATCAAAAAAACATGTTTTATTAACCTCAGATGAGGGAGATTGCATCTTACGGTACCCGCAGGCCACTGTAGGAGGCATTCTAATGAGTGCAGAGAACAGGGTCCTTATATATGTATTTGTTATATAGTCAGCATAAAATCAAGGGGAGGTCCTAGCACATACAAGCATGCTTATTGACTAATATGGGCATACAAAATTTGCTTGCTCCACAAAGTGGGAGGGGAGACTAAACTGCTTACATGAGTAAGAATAGCTTGACAGTTGTATACTAGGAGCAGGTGCATTCTACCAGCTAGGCCTCTCTGAGCATGTGCAAGACTCTGGAAGAGGAGAAAGCACATGGCGAGCACATGGCTAACTAAAATGGCTGCCAAGTACAAAATGGCTTTCAGCTCATGCTAACAGCGATTCCTGCAATCTTTAACAGACGATCCTTTTAGCATGAGCTAAAGACATTACCATATTTTGCACATTTTCTTCTCATGAATTCATCAATATCCTATGCTAGGTGGGTATTTACATTCTAAACATTTCATTAAGCAGGTATATACAAGGTATAAGCAGGAGTACAAAGTGAACAGAGCATTGGGTCATACAGGTAGCAAGAGAGAATAATGACTATTATCTCAAACAGAAATCTCAATATTTTCCAATCCTAAGCAGAAAGCAAATACCAAAACCATCTAGTCTAATTTTAAGTTTCAGGGCTCTGATGGGGGCTCGTTAAGTCAATTTAAAAATAACCAACAGCACATACCTAATAAAAACATTTTCAATAGACTTTCTCAGTATTTTATGAGGGCTGAATTATCAATAAATATACTTAAGAAAAGAGTAAAGTAACATGCTCAGATGAACTTTTCTCGTGCAGAATAAACATTACTCTTAAAAAATATTAAAGCAATCAGACATATTATTACAAAAACAATCCTGGCTCCGGGGGACCAGGAGGACCACACAGGGCCATAGGAATTAGGACAAGGAGCCGCAAAGGGCTGCTCCTCCTCAAAAATGGGACGACCAAAGGGGTACATTACTAACAAAAAAAGAGTCCTTGGGAAAGTTCTAGTACAACCACCAGCCAGAGGGAGTCTTCTCCCTGTGTCCGTTTGAGCCTCACAGGCAGGCTCTTGTTGTTCCCACGGTGGAGCTGCACAACTCGCAACTCAAGAATCACGGAGAAGAAAAGTCTTTCTTTCAGGATAGGGCAATCACCCCCAGGGCAAATACCCTCAATTATCCTGTCCAGTGTCTCAGGCAGTGCACCAGTTTTCTTCACTTTAATCTAACAGGCACCAAGGGCATAGCACCTGTACCCTAAACTCAAGTCCTTCCCTAACTCCTGTATTTGCACCTCTGGCGCACTGCTCTTTTGTTGGGGCACAAATTGTACCCAGTGTACTCGGGCATCCCTTGATCAACAAACAAAGGCGTAGACTTGCATTCACTTGGGACCAGGACTAAGAGGCCTGATGCTAGGATCTCTGAAGCAACCCTTGTTTCAAAGGGGGTCACCTCAAGCAAAAGCCTCCTTGCCGTCCTTGTCGTTCTGTGACTCTCTCAGCTGGGCATCAAAAACTGGATTTACACAAAGATTTCTCCATCCTGATTTGTAACCCCGTCTTTCGCCCAAGACAGTGGCAGGGGTACACACTTCACGTCCCAGTGCTTCCGACTTCACTGAGGTCCTAGTTGCCAGCAACGCCTATGCTGGTTACCTTCACTTTGGCTTCAAACTGGAGTGACGCTGACTCCCAGGCTGGATCTGATGTCCGGGCCCCTCTGGCAATGGTTGTAAGGCAGCAAATATCTATTGGTGGACAGAACAAGAGGTCTTTAGACAAGGCACAAAAATAATCTAACAACAGAAAGGATAGTCTCAGAATACTTTCTTAGTCCTGGGGCACCCCATACATTAGCAAGGCACCCAAGAGCCACTTCATCTATCTGAGAGTAGAAAACCCTGGACCTATTGGCAAGTATAAAAGGAACGTTTTGGTGAACTGACAAGAGTAATACATCACCCAATCCCAAACAGCCAAGGAAGTCTGTGTTCATTTACTAAATTCTGAGGAAAAAAGAAAAACAATACAGACATACTCCAAATACTTACATTGGTGTATTCCTATATTACTAATCTGAAGAACCCTCAAGAAAAGGAAATGTTCTACACTTTTACTCATAGATTTTACATTACTTGTACAGGACTGCAGACACTTGTAAAATAATTTCTCTTACATGTTATGCTTAGGACCATGCTCTCATGTTATAGGTGCAGCAGGAAAATCTAAGACTGCTAATTTAACAGGGATTCTTATTGCAAAAAGAACTAAACTTCAACATAGTGAGTACATTTTTTCTTCAGCAGAACATGTTATGACAAACAAACTCCTATAAAACAATATTTTCCTTCAAAATGTTCGCTAAGGATCACATGAGCGTCTTTCCTGCATTGTACTTTTCACGATCTGGACTATACAACATCATTTTCAAAAGGAAAAAAAACCTATCTCTAGCTCTAATAAGGGCTGTCAGCTTATTTACACAGACTAGCTAATAAAAGACTAGCAATGCCCTTGCAAAACTGTATAGAACATGAGAATAACATAAACAATAATAGTGTTGCCACCTGAGATTTTTGAACAGAAACCCCCACTATACAATTTTCCTTAAAGATCAAATAAGGGAACATCAATCTGTTCTACTCATTCTTTCATACAGGAGGGGCAGTAACATAGCTTATGTGTTTCATCTTTTTAACAATTTTAAAACAGTATTACAGAATAGTCAATTGTAATTGTAATTGTAAGTAGCATTTATATAGCGCAGCTGTCACCCAACGGGCATCCTAGCGCTGGGATTACCTAAATCACTGTGCAGCTATAAAACTATGAATCATCATGCGCCAATCTCTCAAGGCTATTCTTTTGGAAAGAGCCTGGTTTTTAGCTTTTTTCTAAACTGCAGTAAGTCATCAGTCTGTCTGAGTTCACTTGGTAGTTTATTCCATAGCCTTGTGGCTGCATAGCCAAATGATCTACCTCCTAGTCAGGTTTTCTTGACTCGTGGGGTACATACTAGGTGGGCTGCCAAGGAACGAAGACTTCTAGCTGGGGAATACCAAGTAAACATTCTCTGTAATGGTTTAGGCCCCATTTTGTGTGCCGCCTTATGAACAATGCAAAGTGCCTTAACTGTCATATGGCCATTTCCTAGACAGCTTTAGACAGACTCAAAAAAAGTGAGAAAAAGAAGGGAGAAAACATAATTTTGCCTACCCTTAATTTGTAGAGGAGCTAGCCTCCTTCCCCCATTTTGACAGTAGGAAAACCGAAACAGGTTTTACTTCTGTCAACACTTTCAACCCCTATTTGTAGCAACTGGGCACAAACAAACTTGTAGGAGATATCTTATAAAGTGGCTATTCTCTGATTCAGTCTAACACAATGCAAATTGAGGTAACTTTAAACCAATTTCTACAGCAATTGTACTAGATTAACATTAGGGCGCATGAATGCAAATTAAAATCCATTTCCTCCTTATCGTAGCCCCTACACAGTATTCTTTAAACTAAAACCATTATTTTGATACCTGGCAGATCAATGTTCAACTGAGGGATGTCTTTCTTCGTTTCATATGACTGTGCGTGTTTGCCAAAAATAGGAAGCAAAGCTTCTCTTTCTCTCTTTGCGCTATCATCTCGTCTTTCAAAAAACTTTTCAGAGGTCGAAGTGTCAAAGCAAACATTACCCTTCACCCTGCTAAGTTGCTAAATACAGAACTCCGACCTTTGACCCGTTCAGCAGCTGCTCGTTTTTGCGTGCAAGGCTTGCCATGCGGTTTTGTAATGCAAAGGAAGTCTGGAGAAGCACAGCTAAAAAGCAGTCCTGGTCGATGTGTTTGCCAGCAATTGAAAGGTAGGATAATAAGTCTGCTGGTTTCTGTATACTTATTTTCATTTGTGTATAGTGTGTGTTCTAGTAATGCAGAGGCAGCTGTTTGTTCTATATTTGCATATGTATACTTTTATTGAAGCCTAAGAGCACGTTAAAACTGCCTTGAGTGGTAGAACTGCTTGTAAAATTGTGAATTTTAGCTCAATTTCGACTTTGGTGGTAGGGGCACTTAAAAATGAATATCCTACAATATTTTTGCATAATAGGAACCCCCAAAGTGTTCTCTAGATAGCTCAGGAATGGGAAATCAGAAATGTATTTGGTATACCCTTATAAAAACAAGTTTTGTACGGCTGGGTAAAGTGACATTTCACATTTAAGTTCCCTTTTATTGCGCTACAGCACTGCTTAAATTCAACTTTGATGCTAGGAATTCACAGTATGATGATTAGGCTTTATAAAAATGAAAAAACGAATTTAAAGCATTTGTTTTTAGCAATATATTTTTTCATATAATTAATTTTTATTTTTTATCAATAAAACCAACCATTTTAATGATTCCACATTTGAAAAGCAAGCTTCATTGTAGCCTATCATATTTAAACACATTCATTCATAACCCTAAGCACAGAAGCCTTTACTTGAAACAGGAAAAATCTGCGCCACTTTTTTTTAAAAAGACAATTATCATTTAACATCGGAACCATAGATATACTTATAAAAAGGCATTAAGAAAGGAAATCCCTACTTTCAATTTTGTTCTCTGTTATCCAAAATAATGAAACTTGTTTTTAGAAACTTTTAAAATAGGGCAGGCCCTTATACCTACACTGACTTAAAATACCGCTGACACAGCATTCCTGTCTGTGGCCGTGAGCAGGAATAGCCATATGCTATTTATGCAGCTGTTGTGTGTCAGCAGGCGTCGAATTTTCACGCCTTTCTCAGGAAAAAAAAAACCCTTTTATTATTTGAAATACCCTGACAGAGTTAAATCCCCATTTGCTGTGTCAAACAGTTGCTGTTCAGTTAGTCAGTTTAAACACAGCTGTCGGAAAGCTTTTTCTCGGGTGCTGAAAGAAAGGCATGTCACAGTCTATTTAAAAACTGAGGCATTTCAATGCAGTCAAATCTATCTTTCTATAATGTGTATTTAGTTCAGCAACGACCAAATTCACTCAAATGATGTGCATGCCTTTTAACGTCTTAATACAATGTATTTAAGGAAAAGGCTATAACATTGTGCATTTAAGTCTATTGATTACAAAACACACAATTTCGTTTTTCTACCTCTCTGTATGAGGCCTATTTTAATCCTATTGAATACGAATTCTAATTTTATCTTTAGCATTGTGGCAATTTGCACACATGTATAGTGTCTTACTCTGTCAATTTAAATAGTAACATGCAGCTGTTTAGCATATGTTACATAATTTATTTCTGGATTTTTATTTAATATGTAAGTAACTAAATGACATTTTGCATAACAGAATGATGACAGCAAAAAACATAAACAAACTCATTGAGCTCATTCAGAAAGTTACAGAAGGACACAACACAGCGCGCTTAAAGCTAGCCATTCGTACACAGAGTACTCACACAAGTATTACCAATGTCAAGCCAAAAACCCCACATAGACATTGAAACACACATGTAACCCACAAATCAATACTTAGGACAACTTACAAAGTG
This sequence comes from Calotriton arnoldi, assembly GCA_963921515.1. NCBI lineage: Eukaryota > Metazoa > Chordata > Amphibia > Caudata > Salamandridae > Calotriton > Calotriton arnoldi. The sequence goes on along the minus strand of CAWUFW010005520.1, from coordinate 778,829 downwards.
TACACAAGACCAACCTATTTGTAAATACTAATTGTAAGTCATATTTACAAGAAGAGCTCTCAAAAGTAGCCAAAAAAAAACTGTTCCATGGTCAAATTCGCCAGTTTTGGCTGGTAGAACACTCAAAAAGCGCTCTGCATATCACCACTTATGAATGTTACTAAGTGCGCAGATCCGGATCCGTTTTATGTACATATTTAGTTCCATGGGGTACTTAGTCACCAAGGAAGAAATATCTTTTACTATACCTAAACCTATTTAGGTATCCCCTCTGAGGAGTCAGCTGAGTACTTACTAAATCCATATCGGTACCTCCAAGACAGCAACACTTTCAACAAAGTGTACTGGTAACAGGCATGCCAAAAATATTATAACATATATAATATTATACTCCAAGTGACACTTAACACAATGTGTGCCGTTCAAATTTTCAAAGATAGAGAAAAATCTCCTCATTACCCGCCTATATGAATTGCAATGCATATATCATTTCAAAACAAATTCCAAAATTGGCCAATCATACAAACAAAGCCACAGTAAGTGTTACTAAAACTACCTTACCAATCAAAGGCATCAAACCAACAGCAAGTGCCGCAAAACGGCTCTTACCAATCAAATGGTGTCCAGGTTCCAACTGCCAAGTTCTGAGTGACCTAACGGTCATTTTAAAATACTCACGCCAAAGAAGTTCTCAGTCGGGAGCGGCAAACACTTGGAGGATCAGAGCAGGAAGACCAGAAATATACTGGGCTGGAAAACAAAACAATCTCCGTGCGCTGGGTACCTCCTCAGTAGATTCCTGTCCTGTACTCCTCAGTAGATTCCTGTCTCCCTTCAAGACCACTCCCTTGAATAGCCGCTGCACCGATGAGGTCCCACTTTCGGGCGCCATTTGTAGAAATACAAATCCTCTTAGGGGTTCACTGATACATCTGGTCCTTAAGACCAACAAAGAAGAGATTGGCACAGAAGCTGTAATATCAAAAAACATGTTTTATTAACCTCAGATGAGGGAGATTGCATCTTACGGTACCCGCAGGCCACTGTAGGAGGCATTCTAATGAGTGCAGAGAACAGGGTCCTTATATATGTATTTGTTATATAGTCAGCATAAAATCAAGGGAGGTCCTAGCACATACAAGCATGCTTATTGACTAATATGGGCATACAAAATTTGCTTGCTCCACAAAGTGGGAGGGAGACTAAACTGCTTACATGAGTAAGAATAGCTTGACAGTTGTATACTAGGAGCAGGTGCATTCTACCAGCTAGGCCTCTCTGAGCATGTGCAAGACTCTGGAAGAGGGAGAAAGCACATGGCGAGCACATGGCTAACTAAAATGGCTGCCAAGTACAAAATGGCTTTCAGCTCATGCTAACAGCGATTCCTGCAATCTTTAACAGGGGGTCATGCTGGGGATAGTGTTTTAGGGTTTAGGGTAGTGCAGTGGTGTTCGGGTAGTGTAGGGAGTCATGGTGGGGGGAGTGTTTTAGGGTTTAGGGCAGTGCAGTGGTGTTCGGGTAGTGTAGGGGGTCGTGCTGGGGGGAGTGTTTGAGGGTTTAGGGCAGTGCAGTGGTGTTCGGGTAGTGTAGGGTGTTGTGCTGGGGGTAGTATTTTAGGGTTTAGGGTAGTGCAGTGGTGTTCGGGTAGTGTAGGGGGTCATGCTGGGGGTAGTGTTCTAGGGTTTAGGGCAGTGCAGTGGTGTTCGGGCAGTGTAGGGGGTGGTGTTTCAGGGTTTAGGGCAGTACAGTGGTGTTCAGGCAGTGTAGGGGGTTGTGCAGGGGGTGGTGTTTCTGGGTTTCGGGCTGTGGTGTTCGGGCCGTGTAGGGGGTCGTGTTGGGGGTGGTGTTTCAGGGTTTGGGGCAGTGCAGTGGTGTTCGAGCACTAAAGGGGTCGTGCTGGGGGTGGTGTTTCAGGGTTTAGGGCAGTGCAGTGGTGTTCGGGCAGTGTAGGGGGTGGTGCAGGGGGTGGTGTTTCAGGGTTTAGGGCAGTGCAGTGGTGTTCGGGCAGTGTAGGGGTCGTGCTGGGGCTGGTGTTTCAGGGTTTAGGGCAGTGCAGTGGTGTTCGGGCAGTGTAGGTGGTCGTGCTGGGGCTGGTGTTTCAGGGTTTAGGGCAGTGCAGTGGTGTTCGGGCAGTGTAGGGGGTCGTGCTGGGGCTGGTGTTTCAGGGTTTAGGGCAGTGCAGTGGTGTTCGGGCAGTGTAGGGGGTCATGCTGGGGGTGGTGTTTCAGGGTTTAGGGCAGTGCAGTGGTGTTCGGGCAGTGTAGGGGGTCGTGCTGGGGCTAGTGTTTCAGGATTTAGGGCAGAGCAATGGTGTTCAGGCAGTGTAGGGGTTTTGCTGGAGGTGGTGTTTCAGGGTTTAGGGCAGTGCAGTGGTGTTCATGCAGTGTAGGGGGTGGTGTTTCAGGGTTTAGGGCAGTGGTGTTCAGGCAGTGTAGGGGGTCTTGCTGGGGTTGATGTTTCAGGGTTTAGGGCAGTGCAGTGGTGTTCGGGCAGTGTAGGGGGTCGTGCTGGGGGTGGTGTTTCAGGGTTTAGGGCAGTGCAGTGGTGTTCCGGCAGTGTAGGAGGTCGTGCAGGGGGTGGTGTTTCAGGCTTTAGGGCAGTGCAGTGGTGTTCGGGCAGTGTAGGGGGTCGTGCTGGGGGTGGTGTTTCAGGGTTTAGGACAGTGCAGTGGTGTTCGGGCAGTGTAGGGGGTCGTGCAGGGGTGGTGTTTCAGGGTTTAGGGCAGTGCAGTGGTGTTTGGGCAGTGTAGGGGGTCGTGCAGGGGGTGGTGTTTCATGGTTTAGGGCAGTGCAGTGGTGTTCGGCCAGTGTAGGTGGTCTTGCTGGGGGTGGTGTTTCAGGCTTTAGTGCAGTGGTGTTCGGGCAGTGTAGGTGGTCTTGCTGGGGGTGGTGTTTCAGGGTTTAGGGCAGTGCAGTGGTGTTCGGGCAGTGTAGGGGGTCTTGCTGGGGCTGGTGTTTCAGGGTTTAGGGCAGTGGTGTTCGGGCAGTGTAGGCGGTCATGCTGGGGCTGGTGTTACAGGGTTTAGGGCAGTGCAGTGGTGTTCGGGCAGTGTACGGGGTTGTGCTGGGGCTGGTGTTTCAGGGTTTAGGGCAGTGCAGTGGTGTTCGGGCAGTGTACGGGGTCGTGCTGAGGGTGGTGTTTCATGGTTTAGGGCAGTGCAGTGGTGTTCAGGCAGTGTAGGGGGTCGTGCTGGGGCTGGTGTTTCATGGTTTAGGGCAGTGCAGTGGTGTTCGGGCAGTGTAGGGGGTCATGCTGGGGGTGGTGTTTCAGGGTTTAGGGCAGTGCAGTGGTGTACGGGCAGTGTAGAGGGTCTTGCTGGGGGTGGTGTTTCAGGGTTTAGGGCAGTGGTGTTCGGGCAGTGTAGGTGGTCTTGCTGGGGGTGATGTTTCAGGGTTTAGGGCAGTGCAGTGGTGTTCGGGCAGTGTAGTGGTCTTGCTGGGGGTAGTGTTTAGGGCAGTGCAGTGGTGTTCGTGCAGTGTAGGGGGTCGTGCTGGGGGTGGTGTTTTAGGGTTTAGGGCAGTGCAGTAGTGTTTGGGCAGTGTAGGGGATCGTGCAGGGGGTGTTGTTTTAGGGTTTAGGGCAGTGCAGTGGTGTTCGGGCAGTGTAGGGGGTCGTGCTGGGGGTGGTGTTTCAGGGTTTAGGGCAGTGCAGTGGTGTTCGGGCAGTGTAGGGGGTTGTGCTGGGGGTGGGGTTTCAGGGTTTAGGGCAGTGCTGTGGTGTTCGGGCAGTGTAGGGGGTCGTGCTGGGGCTGGTGTTTCAGGGTTTAGGGCAGTGCAGTGGTGTTCGGGCAGTGTAGGGGTCTTGCTGGGGGTGGTGTTTCAGGGTTTAGTGCAGTGGTGTTCGGGCAGTGTAGGGGGTCTTGCTGGGGGTGATGTTTCAGGGTTTAGGGCAGTGCAGTGGTGTTCGGGCAGTGTAGGGGTCTTGCTGGGGTAGTGTTTCAGGGTTTAGGGCAGTGCAGTGGTGTTCGTGCAGTGTAGGGGGTCGTGCTGGGGATGGTGTTTCAGGGTTTAGGGCAGTGCAGTGCAGTAGTGTTCTGGCAGTGTAGCGGGTCGTGCAGGGGGTGGTGTTTCAGGGTTTTGGGCAGTGCAGTGGTGTTTGGGCAGTGTAGGGGGTCGTGCAGGGGGTGGTGTTTCAGGGTTTAGGGCAGTGGTGTTCGGGCAGTGTAGGGGGTCGTGCAGGGGCTGGTGTTTCAGGGTTTAGGGCAGTGCAGTGGTGTTCGGGCAGTGTAGGGGGTCTTGAAGGGGTAGTGTTTCAGGGTTTAGGGCAGTGCAGTGGTGTTCGGGCAGTGTAGGGGCGTGCTGGAGGTGGTGTTTCAGGGTTTAGGGCAGTGCAGTGGTGTTCGGGCAGTGTAGGGGGTCGTGAAGGGGGTGGTGTTTCAGGGTTTAGGGCAGTGCAGTGGTGTTCGGGCAGTGTAGGGGTCGTGCTAGGGTTGGTGTTTCAGGGTTTAGGGCAGTGCAGTGGTGTTCGGGCAGTGTAGGGGGTCGTGCAGGGGCTGGTGTTTCAGGGTTTAGGGCAGTGCAGTGGTGTTCGGGCAGGGTAGGGGGTCGTGCTGGGGTAGTGTTTTAGGGTTTAGGGTAGTGCAGTGGTGTTCGGGCAGGGTAGGGGGTCGTGCTGGGGGTAGTGTTTTAGGGTTTAGGGTAGTGCAGTGGTGCTTGTGTAGTGTAGGGGGTCGTGCTGGGGGTAGTGTTTTAGGGTTTACGGTAGTGCAGTGGTGTTTGTGTAGTGTAGGGGGTCATGTTTTAGGGTAGTGCAGTGGTGTTTGGGTAGTGTAGGGGTCGTGCTGGGGGTAGTGTTTTAGGATTTAGGTTAGTGCAGTGGTGTTTGGGTAGTGTAGGGGGTCGTGCTGGGGGTAGTGTTTTAGGGTTTAAGGTAGTGCAGTGGTGTTTGTGTAGTGTAGGGGGTCGTGCTGGGGGTAGTGTTTTAGGGTTTAGGGTAGTGCAGTGGTGCTTGTGTAGTGTAGGGGGTCGTGCTGGGGGTAGTGTTTTAGGGTTTAGGGTAGTGCAGTGGTGTTTGTGTAGTGTAGGGGTCATGTTTTAGGGTAGTGCAGTGGTGTTTGGGTAGTGTAGGGGGTCGTGCTGGGGGTAGTGTTTTAGGATTTAGGTTAGTGCAGTGGTGTTGGGGTAGTGTTTTAGGGTTTAGGGTAGTGCAGTGGTGTTTGTGTAGTGTAGGGGGTCATGCTGGGGGTAGTGTTTTAGGGTTTAGGATAGTGCAGTGGTGCTTGTGTAGTGTAGGGGTCGTGCTGGGTGTAGTGTTTTAGGGTTTAGGGTAGTGCAGTGGTGTTTTTGTAGTGATGGGGGGTCATGTTTTAAAATGCAACGCTCCAATACCTGACCACTGCACTACATAAAACTGCAGAAAAACTAAAAATAAAAAGTGTTTTGCACACTTTTGTCATTGGGCTATATGTGGGCTACATCTGGGTAATATTTGTGCTACATTTGGGCTCTTTTTCACTGGTGGCCATCTTGGAAGACTTCTTTGTTATGAAGTTTCCTAATTTCCTCATTTACTGCAGTCTCCTCAGTAGGAAATGCTTTCAGTTTTTTACTTTGATTCCATCAAGAAGGCATTCAGATGTGTCACACATTTGCCATAAATTCAGAATGTTAGCACTCTAGTTGTTCATTAGATCACTGTAGTAAAGCTACTGCTCACCAAGGAGTTAACTGGAAGTCTACTGCTGGTATTGAAAGTGATTGTTTCAGTCTGCATGTCAGAATTTTCTAATGAAATAGAAGAGGATTTGATATCTCACTTAACCCCTTCGATGCGCGTGACGAGCTCAGCTCGTCATGCTGCGCGGTAGCGCTGTGCGCATGACGAGCTGAGCTCGTCACGACCACACCCGCGATCGGAATGTCCAGCACACGAGCGGAATTCCGATCGCGGTCAAGGGGTTAAAACATGCACTAAATTTTCTTTTTGCAGCACTAACCATAATTTCTATGGCAAAATGAACCCCCTCATTTTGTTCCTTTTTAAATTAAATGTTTTAAGTGTTACCAGTTTATTCCAATCAAGATGGCTTCAGGTGTGCCATACTTTTGTAATAAGTAAGGCTGTTAGCACTCTAGTTGTTCTTTAGAACACTCTGGGAAGCTGCAGTAGAACACAAAGGCATCAACTGACAGGCTGCTCCTGTTAAAATATAACAGGAAGATATTTGAGATCTCACTTAAAACATGTCCTAATTTTTCTTTCTACAGCACTAACCATAATTTCTATGGCAAAATGAACCCCCTCATTTTGTTCCTTTTTAAATTAAATGTTTTAAGTGTTACCAGTTTATTCCAATCAAGATGGCTTCGGGTGTGCCATACTTTTGTCATAAGTAAGGCTGTTAGCACTCTAGTTGTTCTTTAGAACACTCTGGGAAGCTGCAGTAGAACACAAAGGAATCAACTGACAGTCTCTGCCCTTGTTGGATGTACATGTTTTACTGAGAATGTCAGACTTCATTCTCACATGACTGAGAAAGATAATGTGAATTTACAGAAAATATGCTCTCATTTTAGCTTCTGGAGCACCTTCCAAAACTGTATGGGACAAGCATGTGAAAATAGTTTTCTCTCAAACATGATTCATGATATCCCAGCAGAAGGTTTTTCACAGGGTAAAATCACCTTAGAACACACCACAATTCCTGAAATTAGTATGGTACCATCAACAAATGAATTCTAATGTAACTAAAGTCTGTTATCACCCTTTATAGTTCTCCTTTTGGTAACCCTCAAAATCTTTGATTCACTACAATGCATTTCAATGGGGTACTATCATTTATATTGGTCCCAAGATGGCTGCCAGCAATTCCAGGATGAAGTGCTGACAGCCAATCAGATCTCACGATGACATGTGTGGTTAGGCTCCGCCCAGATATATATGTGTTTTTACTTTTGATTTTCTCAGCAACTACTGAACGGATTTACACCATTTAACAAAAGGGTTCTTTCTGAACCAAGAACTACCTCTTTGCCAAATTTGGTGTAATTCCGTTCAGCAGTTCGCGCTGTAGCCTTGCATAAAGTTTCCTATGGGAAATTGATATTTTGACTCTTATTTTTTAATTTCTCCGCAACTACTGAACGGATTTACACCATTTAACAAAAAGGGTTCTTTCTGAACCAAGAACTACCTCTTTGCCAAATTTTGTGTAATTCCGTTCAGCAGTTCGGGCTGTAGCCGTGGCTAAAGTTTCCTATGGGAAAATGAATGGGGAAAACACGTTTTGGGACCCCCTTTTTCTCGGCCCCGCTTGACGAATCACCCGAAACTTTCAGGGTAAGTGCGGACCGGAGCGGGCCATAAAGTTTGAAAATTTTGCGAAGATTCGTCAACCGACGCAAGAGTTATTTCAAATAGAATGTTGCGGATTTCCTATGGAAAATAGGTCCTAACTATAACTATCTACTGGCGACCGCCAGTAGATATATATATATATATATATATATATATATATATATATATATATATATATATATATATATATATATATATATATCCAATCGATACTGCTCCCACAATGAAGACGCCACTCACAATCGTATTTTCTACCTTTTATTCGTGGTAGGTAGCAGCGAACTCAGTCTCGACCTCGCAGCGTGGTATGCGCCATGAACGCCAAACGTTTCGGGTATTCTCCCTTTCTCACTGGCATGGCTTCGTGGTGGTGGAACAGCTAGGCATTTTTAACTTGATCACGTTATCTTAGTCCCGCCCCAATGGGCGTGTGCATGAATTGCACTCTGGTACTCGCAGTTCAGGTAAGTGTTGTCACAGTGAATACTGCCATTCCTTTACCTCCACATATTTCTCTCCCTTCGGGTCGCTGTTATGGCGGGGACTGGCAAGCTGCTTACTTTTACCAAACCACAAACGGCTACGATGTTCCAACATGCGCCTCAGAGTCAAGACGCTAGGACCTGCTGTACTCTGCAGGGGGGTGTCTTCGTGGCCGGAAACAAGCCACTATACATCCAATCGATACTGCTCCCACAATGAAGACGCCACTCACAATCGTATTTTCCACCTTTTATTCGTGGTAGGTAGCAGCGAACTCAGTCTCGACCTCGCAGCGTGGTATGCGCCATGAACGCCAAACGTTTCGGGTATTCTCCCTTTCTCACTGGCATGGCTTCGTGGTGGTGGAACAGCTAGGCATTTTTAACTTGATCACGTTATCTTAGTCCCGCCCCAATGGGCGTGTGCATGAGTTGCACTCTGGTACTCGCAGTTCAGGTAAGTGTTGTCACAGTGAATACTGTCATTCCTTTACCTCCACATATTTCTCTCCCTTCGGGTCGCTGTTATGGCGGGGACTGGCAAGCTGCTTACTTTTACCAAACCACAAACGGCTACGATGTTCCAACATGCGCCTCAGAGTCAAGACGCTAGGACCTGCTGTACTCTGCAGGGGGGTGTCTTCGTGGCCGGAAACAAGCCACTATACATCCAATCCGTACTGCTCCCACAATGAAGACGCCACTCACAATCGTATTTTCCACCTTTTATTCGTGGTAGGTACCAGCGAACTCAGTTTCGACCTCGCAGCGTGGTATGCGCCATGAACGCCAAACGTTTCGGGTATTCTCCCTTTCTCACTGGCATGGCTTCGTGGTGGTGGAACAGCTAGGCATTTTTAACTTGATCACGTTATCTTAGTCCCGCCCCATTTAACGTGATCAAGTTAAAAATGCCTAGCTGTTTCACCACCACGAAGCCATGCCAGTGAGAAAGGGAGAATACCCGAAACGTTTGGCGTTCATGGCGCATACCACGCTGCGAGGTCGAGACTGAGTTCGCTGCTACCTACCACGAATAAAAGGTGGAAAATACGATTGTGAGTGGCGTCTTCATTGTGGGAGCAGTATCGATTGGATGTATAGTGGCTTGTTTCCGGCCACGAAGACACCCCTGCAGAGTACAGCAGGTCCTAGCGTTTTGACTCTGAGGCGCATGTTGGAACATCGTAGCCGTTTGTGGTTTGGTAAAAGTAAGCAGCTTGCCAGTCCCCGCCATAACAGCGACCCGAAGGGAGAAATATGTGGAGGTAAAGGAATGGCAGTATCCACTGTGACAACACTTACCTGAACTGCGAGTACCAGAGTGCAATTCATGCACACGCCCATTGGGGCGGGACTAAGATAACGTGATCAAGTTAAAAATGCCTAGCTGTTTCACCACCACGAAGCCATGCCAGTGAGAAAGGGAGAATACCCAAAACGTTTGGCGTTCATGGCGCATACCACGCTGCGAGGTCGAGACTGAGTTCGCTGCTACCTACCACGAATAAAGGTGGAAAATACGATTGTGACTGGCGTCTTCATTGTGGGAGCAGTATCGATTGGATATATATATATATATATATATATATATATATATATATATTCCGCTCCTCACTCCAAAAGTAAACGGACCAGCACACCCGTTGGGTGAATCCACAAATAAGGATTTATTGCGATAAGTTTCCAAACATACGCGTTTCGGCGTTAGCCTTCGTCAATGTCATTGTATGTATGTTTGGAAACTTATCGCAGTAAATCCTAATTTTTGGATTCACCCAACGGGAGTGTTGGTCCGTTTACTTTTGCAGTGAGGAGTGGAATAATGGAGCGACGCTGCTACCGCTATATATATATTTTATCTACTGGCGGTCGCCAGTAGATAGTTATAGTTAGGACCTATTTTCCATAGGAAATCCGCAACATTCTATTTGAAATAACTTGCGCCGGTTGACGAATCTTCGCGAAATTTTCAAACTTTGTGGCCCGCTCCGGTCCGCTCTTACCCTGAAAGTCTCGGGGTGATTCGTCAAGCGGGAGCCGAGAAAAAAGGGGGGTCCCAAAACGTGTTTTCCCCATTCATTTTCCCATAGGAAACTTTAGCCACGGCTACAGCCCCGAACTGCTGAACGGAATTACACCAAATTTGGCAAAGAGGTAGTTCTTGGTTCAGAAAGAACCCTTTTTGTTAAATGGTGTAAATCCGTTCAGTAGTTCATGAGAAAATCAAAAGGAAAATCACATATATATCTATGGCCGCGTCGGATTCGCGCACCCTCCCGATCACGAGCTGCATGCTAATTGGCTTTCAAGTGGCTGTCAACACTCCAAATCAGGAAGTGTTGGCAGCCATTTTGTCCCTCGGTAGAACCGAGGCACAAGAAACAAGTGCACAAAACGCACAAAGGGGGCAGGGTAGAAACACCCTGACCCCTTAGGTCTGCTCAGGGGGTCCCACAAAGACCCCCTGGGCAGAAAAAAGCACAAAAAAAAGACCGGCATCGTGCCGAGGCCCCGCCCCTCCCTGCAGCAGTCTGCAAGCGCGCCCCTGGCGCGTTTTAAGAAGGAAGTAATTCCCCTTGAATACTGGGGGTCCCTGGGGCCAACTAGCCCACCAGGAACCTCCGGTATGCGCCAGGGGCTGCGTTGCAGAGAGGTGTACAGAGGCCACGCCCTTTTTACACCTCTCTGCAACGCAGCTCTGTGGCGCTTTTGGAGGTACATGGTGGGCTAGTTGGACTCCAGGGACCCTCAGTATTCAAAGGGACTTAATCCCCCAACTTAAAACGCGCCACGGGCGCGTTTGCACAGTGGTGAAGGGAGGGGCGTGGCTCAGGTGACATGTGTGCAAACAGGCCCCGTGGCGCGTTTTAAGATGGGGAATTAAATCCTCTTCAATCCTGAGGGTCCCTGGGGGTCCCTGGGGGCCAACTAGCCCACCAGGTACCTCCAGTAAGCGCCACAGAGCTGCGTTGCAGAGTGTTGTAAAAAGGGGCGTGGCCTCTGAACACCTCTCTGCAACGCAGCTCTCTGGCGCATACTGGAGGTATCTGGTGGGCCAGTTGGCCCCTAGGGACCCTCGGGATTGAGGAGGAATTAATTCTCCAACTTAAAACGCGCCACAGGGCGTGTTTGCAGACATGTCACTTCAGGCCCCACCCCCTTCCTTCACCATTGTGCAAATATTCCTCTAAAATCAGCCGAACTACGAATTCCGATTTACTCACCTGTTATCAGGAGAGACCTCAGTGCTGCATCTTTGAGCCCAGTACTGATCCTGAAAAGTAATTTTAACCGTACTTACCAGTAACTTGAATTTCCTTCCATAGGATATCATTGCCTGCTTTTTGCTGAAAAAGTTTCTAAGTGTCGATTTTTGAAACGTACAAATATTCTTCTAAAATCAGCTGAACTACGAATTCCGATTTACTCACCGGTTATCAGGAGAGACCTCAGTGCTGCATCTTTTAGCCCAGTACTGATCCTGAAAAGTAATTTTAACCGTACTTACCAGTAACTTGAATTTCCTTCCATAGGCTAACATTGACTGGTTTCACTTGGAAATTCTTCTAAGTGTGGAGTTTTGGAACTTTATAATATTCCTCTAAAATCAGCCGAACTACGAGTTCCGATTTACTCACCTGTTATCAGGAGAGACCTCAGTGCTGCATCTTTGAGCCCAGTACTGATCCTGAAAAGTAATTTTAACCGTACTTACCAGTAACTTGAATTTCCTTCCATAGGCTAACATTGACTGGTTTCACTTGGAAATTCTTCTGTGTGTGGAGTTTTGGAACTTTATAATATTCCTCTAAAATCAGCCGAACTACGAATTCCGATTTACTCACCTGTTATCAGGAGAGAACCCACTGCTGCATCTTTTAGCCCAGCACTGACCCTGAAAAGTAATTCTAACCGTACTTACCAGTAACTTGTATTTCCTTCCATTGGAATCCATTGTCTGGTTTTCAGCAGAAAAGTTTCAGTGTCGATTTTCACAAACTACAAATATTCCTTAAAAATCGCCTGTATGACTTAAACGCATTCTTTCAACTGTTTACAGGAGATGCACCAGTGCTGGATCCAGGATCCACCACTGAGTAAGAAAAAGTCACGATAACACTACTTACCTGCTAAGTGAATTTCCTCCCATAGGATAACATTGGTGATTCTATGTGAAAAAGTTTCTGTGTCAACTTTTAAAATACAATAATATTCCTTAAAAATCACTACTGTAACCAAAACGCTTTTACTCAACTGTTTACAGGAGATGTCCAGGACTGAATCTAGGATCCAGTCCTGTGGTTAGAAAAGTAATCCATAAAGTAACTATTTGCATTTAACTAGAAATTAACATTGAGCTCAATGTTGCATTGTGTTTGAAATTGTGTTGCCCATTGCAACAACTGTAACTACTGTACTTAAAAGTCTATTGCCTATTTGCAAAGTATTTAAACTAAAGTAATTCATTCTGAGAAAGTGTATTTTGTAATGTAATGTATAATGTAATTACAATGTAATTTAAAAAATAAAATATGTAAAAATAAATAGTTTAAAAAAATGTAGTAAATCAGTATCAAAAAATAAATATAACAATTAATACATTTAAAAATTGTCATTTACAAAACCTTTGAAATTCACTGAAAAAACCCATAGGTTTCAGACATGTTATAGTTAGGAATTAGCATTTAAAAAACCTTTGAAATTCACTGAAAAAACGATAGGTTTTAGGGACAGTTATAGTTAGTTGGACATTGCACTCGTACAAAACCCGTGAAATTCCCCCGTTATAGTTAGTTCAGCTAACTATAACTCGCGCCCCCGCAATGCACTGCTGATGACGTCACATATTACATCACTCATGACATGGTCAGTGACATCACTGATGACATCGCTGATGACATCTCAAATGACATCACTGATGACATCACTGATGACATCATCCACGTGATAATCTGATGCACCTCCTCACACCCTAATATAACCTTTGATACACTCACTCTAAATTACAGACTGCCATTCGCAAAACCATAGACACTCCAACACCAATAACTACATACCCACTCACTGATTCTTAGGTCTACACACACATCCACTCACTCACCCGTACAGTCACTCATACTTACGGTCACTCAGTACAGAACTATCATTTGCACTCATACTCCTATATAGACACTCAAACACCGCCACTCATCCATAGAGGTACTCACACACCTAGTCAGTCATGCAAATAATTAAACACACTGCCATTTACTCACCTATACAGTTATACACACACCAGCTCACTTACTCATACAAATACTAGCACATTCTTACGCTCTTATACAATCACTGATACAAGCACACACTCATCCATACAGACACTCTCACAATCACACACTCTAAGCTTATAGCTATTTATATACTCCAACACACATATATACTGCCTTTCACATATGTAGTTACTCACACATGTACCACTGGGACATACATTCACTCACTAACACACTCTTACACACACTTACCCACCCATACAGTCTATCACAGATGCACTCTTGAAACCATCCACCCAGTGAATCACCCACTCACACATCTATGCACAGAGTCGCACACACCCCACCCACACAAACACTCAGGCACCCATACAGATACTCAGACAACCAATCAATAACTCATATAGACACTCATGTAGCTATTCACAAACCCATGCAGCCACTTACAGAGCAATAGACAGACGGATACAGACATTCACCCAGTTTAGTCACTAACCCATGCATTCAGTAAGATACGTTTAATCACTCACTTATAGAGTTAGCCACGCACCTACTAAATCATCCATACAGACACTTATACACCCACTCATTCTTCAATACGCCTTTCCCTATATATATTAAAAATATTTAAACTTTACAGAAACACACAGTCACTGGATGATGTCATCAGTGATGTCATTTGAGATGTCATCAGTGATGTCATCAGTGATGTCACTGACCATGTCATGAGTGATGTAATATGTGACGTCATCAGCAGTGCATTGCGGGGGCGCGAGTTATAGTTAGCTGAACTAACTATAACGGGGGAATTTCACGGGTTTTGTACGAGTGCAATGTCCAACTAACTATAACTGTCCCTAAAACCTATCGTTTTTTCAGTGAATTTGTAAGGTTTTTTAAATGCTAATTTCTAACTATAACGTGCCTGAAACCTATGGTTTTTTCAGTGAATATATATATATATACATACATATATATATATATATTCCACAGCAGGATCCCAGGGGTACCACCATCCAAAGAAAGGCGCAACACCAGGAAACAGACTCCAAAGGCAAAGTTAGAAAGTAAAATGATGATTTATTCGAGCATCAAATGTCCAAATGACGCGTTTCGGCCGCCAGACATGCGGCCTTGATCATATATATATATATTCACTGAAAAAACCATAGGTTTCAGGGACGTTATAGTTAGAAATTAGCATTTATAAAACCTTAGAAATTCAATGAAAAGACAACAGGTTTCAGGGACGTTATAGTTAGTTGGACATTTCACTTGTATAAAACCAGAGAAATGTGTCCGTTTTAGTTAGTTAAGTTAACTATAACTTGCGCCCCGCAATGCACTGCTGATGACGTCATATATTACATCACTCATGACATGGTCAGTGACATCACTGATGACATCACTGATGAGATCTCAAATGACATCACTGATGACATCATCCACGTGATAATCTGATGCACCTCCTCATACCCTAATATTACCTTTGATACATCCACTCTAAAATACAGACTACCATTTTCAACACCATACACACACCAGTACCAGTTACTATATACCCACTCAGTGATTCCTAGGTCTACACACACATCCACTCATTCACTCAGTAATCTAATTTGCACTAGCACTTGTTTTCTACAGTCGTAAGGTTTTTAAGTCTGATGTTTACATTAAGAGTACTGTAATATGCACTAGCACTTTTTGATCGGCCAATGCCATTGACGAGCATGTAAAAGTAAAGTTATGGTATTTAAACCTGGATGTTGTTGTCAGATAGTATTAGCAATGAAATCTTGAAAAATGCACAAAAGGTTTTTTATTGCTCTTAATATTTAACAGTACTTTTATAGTTTTATGGTTTTAAGAATCTATCGTTTCAAGATTTATCTTCTGATGTAATGCTCTGGTATTTATACCTGAGTGTATATTCAAACCGGAAACCTAGATCCATTTAGACCAGGTATCTGTTGTTGATGTCTATGATTACCTTGCGAGGTGATGGCACATGTCACTTTAAGAAAAACGTTAAAAAAATGGTATTTAAGCAAACCACTTACCGTGATGCGCGTCATGTGATCAAGACCCTCCGGGGTCGAAACGCGTCATGGCTGCTGTTGTTGTGAACAAGCAATAAAATTTTGAATCTGCACCAAAACAGTGGTCCCTGCTCCAGTTCCTGAAGTGACAGTCAAGGGAAGGGCGGAGTGCTTTTGATGAATGTGGCCGGTTTCGACTCCTCTGGCTAAACACGGACCCTCTCTTGATTCTCGGCTCAGCCGCCATCAAAGGAGCCACAGCTTGGGAGCAAGCGAAACAATTGAATCCGGGAGGATTAACGGCGGCTAGGCCCCCCAGCGTGAAGGATTACGGCAGAGACACCCCGCTACCACTACAAGGTAGGCAAACACGGGTCGGAGGACACGGAGGGCGCCTAACCGAAAGTGGTTTGAGTGGGGGTGGCCGACGTGAAATGGGAAGCTGGGTGAAGAGGTGTGCAGAGATACACGAGGAAAGGGCAGCACTGTCAGCAAGCCTGTTCCGAGGTATCTAGAAACAGTATAATTGCTCTAACGACACCAATGTCAGCTGACGCTCTGAGAGAAAGGGAAGCGGCGGCGGCCGATATATTTGATGATGAGAAAGCTCCCAAACAGGACTCTGTCTCCCAGAATGCACCAATGGGCCCACTTAACATGAGCCTAAAGGATAAAATAAAACGATTGGAAAATTAATGAAAGCAGAACAAAGCAAATGGTGGGAGGCCAAATCCCTCCAACGTTATCTGGATGTAGGCAGAGTACCGCGGGGGCTACGGATACTATTAGCCCCCAGCTATGAAAACCCAGACCATGAAATGATGAGGGAATGGGCGGAATCAAATCTGGAATCGTCTCGAAGGTTAATTACAATACTTGTCAGGTATGCTGAAAAGGACCATGCAAAACGTCAGGAACAAATAGAGGCATTAAGTGTTGAATTGAGCACAATGGGGCACAATGATGAACTGGCTAAATTAAAAGATGAAATGATGAAAAGACTTAAAAAAGAGGAGGACAGGATTCGCGAAAGAAAAGCTTTCAAATTTCATCATGACCGTACAGATTATGAAAGCGGGCGCATATTCACATTCGCTAAAAAATACGATTCACTGAAAGTCTCAAAATACAGTGGAACACAAGCTGCTAAGGTTAATACTGCAGGCAGAAGGGCAAGACCAGATATGTCATTGAACTCAGATCTCAGCTCGGCCCTGGAGCGCGAGAGAGCGAGACTGAAGTGGATGCCCGCAAACAGGCAATGAAACAAATACCAGCAAAAATCACACTGGCTGAAGAGGTGGATTTTTTATGTTTAGAACGCAGGCAATCTCTACGCCCCAGAAATCAGCCAAACAGGCAACCAAAAGTAGATCCACAAAACGCCGGGAGAGGCGACAAGCCAAACGACAAAGAGTCGAAAAAACAAACATGACAACCAAGGCGGAATTGGAGACAATAACGGGTAGTGAATGTACTAACAGCCAGACGGTAATAAATCTAACTAATGTGGACCTCAACAGGGCAGAGGAACAACTATTAGCATTAGGGCTGTCATACTGCCCCGAAAGTTCTTTCAACTATGCAGCCACTAGAATGGATATTTTTAAAAGCGTAAGGAAACTTAAACTGAAAAAATACTTTCTCCAACAAAACAAAACAAGAATCGATCTGACAGAGAACCAGTTCGAACATCTGACAACCAGTCCCCCGCCATTTAATCTAACAGCCTCAGACATGTCAGTCCTATGGGACATGCAGGAGTTAGCGAATGAAAACAGCACTTCATTAAACAACACTGGGGAAACAGAATTTACCAGCAGAATGGCTGAACAACGGACGGAAGTTACACCTTTTAGGCCCCGCTCCACCTTCAACCCTATAACACCCAGGGACACAATTGATATTTTTCATGAGCAGGTAGTGATGGGCATTAAACAACTCAACCATAAAGTGCACAATGCCACAAGGTGCAAAACTAACAGACAAGAACTCCAGTACCACCTGTTGATGAATAAACTTAAGGCCAACAAGGAAATAGTCATCTGCAACTCAGATAAAGGGGGCAATCTGGTGCTGTGGGGTAAAGCTGAATACATCGAGGAAGCAATGAGCCAATTAATGGACAGAGAATGTTACCGCCGAAGTGACCAACTAGCTCTCAAAACCATGTACAATGATTACAAAATTAAATTAGTGGCATGGAAGAATGCAGGACTTCTGACTCCTCAAGAGTATAAATTCTTGCGGAAAGATAATCAGATGACACCAATTCTGTACTTCATACCAAAGATACATAGAAAAAAAAAAACCCAGGGAGGCCACTTATTTCGGCACATAACAGTCTTCTTGAAAGAACATCACAGTATGTAGACTTTTATCTGCAAGAACATGTGCAGCAGCTCCCTTCCTATATCAAGGACACTGGGGACTTTTTATCAAAAATGCAAAATTTTGAGTGGCAGGATGACTATTTACTTATTACTTTAGACGTAACGTCATTATATACGTCTATTAACCATCAAGATGGATTAAGGGCACTCCAATACTATCTAGCGAGGAGATCACCAGATTAGGTGCAACATAAAATGCTTTCCAATATGGTTGAGTTTTGTCTTTGTAACAACATCTTCATATTTAACAATGCTCTGTATCAACAACAACGAGGCGTAGCTATGGGGGCCAGTTTCTCCCCTAGCTATGCTTGCCTGCACATGGGTTGGTGGGAGGAGCTGGTCCTACATAAAGAACATGCACCACAGGTCGCAAACAATATCAAAATTTGGTTGAGGTTCATAGATGGCCTTTTTTAATTTGGCAAGGTTCGAGATCAGAAGCTGAGAAATTCATAGAAGGTCTCAATGTAAATAGCCTCAACCTACATTTCTGGCCTCTGTAAGCTCGGAGACTGTTAATTTCCTTGATGTTCAGGCTTACATCAGGGATGGCCAACTGGAGACAAAGCTGCATAGAAAACCAAACGCTGGCAACTCACTGTTGCACGCTAGGAACTCTCACCCCCAGCATTTAATGCAAAGTATCCACTATGGGGAGATGCTCCGGCTGAAATGGATATGCAGCTGTGATGATGACTTGAAGGCAGCCCAATCAGCCAGTAAAAACAGGTTTCTAGCAAGGGGCTACTCCATGAAATGTATAATACTGCCATCAGGAAAAGTAATTCAGTCAGGAGAGAGACCCTTCTTAACAAACCTACAGAGGCTATGCAAACGCAGGGCGATAATTCTGATACCTTCAGGTTCATCCTGGGATACAGTAGACAGGAAAAGGCCATTAAAAACATCATCAGGAAGAACTGGCCTTTGATCCTAGGTGACCCAGTAATAGGCCAACTACTTTCCAACAGACCAGCTATTACCTACAGTAGGGCACCCTCCATGAAGGACACTTTGGTCCAGAATGATCCTGGTAGCCAGTCCAAGGGCACGTGGCTTTCCCAGAGAAAGGGTTTCCACAGATGTAAGATTTGCAAGGCATGCCAATTCGGGCTCAGTAAAACATCATATAAGACGCCCTTTGGCGACCAAGAGAGACCTATCAGCAAAGCCCTGACATGCAAATCGGATTTTGCGATCTATGTGCTGGAGTGCCCTTGTGGCCTGCGATATGTAGGTAGTACAATACTGCAAGGACACAGAGGGTACTCCAGCACATTAGGGCAATCAAGAACCAGGACCAAACTTACCCGGTGGCCCGGCACTTCGGAGAAGTACATAATGCAGATCCAAAAGATCTTAAGTACTTCTTGATTGACACCATTCCACCCAATAAGAGAGGAGGGGATAGGGAAAAGGCCCTCTGACGGTTGGAGACGCGTTATATTTTAGACCTCGATGCCAAACATCTTGGAGGCCTTAACGCCACCGAGGAACTGTATACATGCCTGTAGACCGACATTTGAGGTCAGGAACTGTATAAACAGAAGGGAGCTACACAACATCAGACACCTAATATGAAATCACAGGGTTTAATCAATAACCGCTGAAAACCCCACTTCTTTTGAATTTTTACACAGTTTTTAGATAGGTTTTAGCATCTGCATACTTGAGGGAAACTTGCACTTAGCACTTTCAGTAATCTAATTTGCACTAGCACTTGTTTTCTACAGTCGTAAGGTTTTTAAGTCTGATGTTTACATTAAGAGTACTGTAATATGCACTAGCACTTTTTGATCGGCCAATGCCATTGACGAGCATGTAAAAGTAAAGTTATGGTATTTAAACCTGGATGTTGTTGTCAGATAGTATTAGCAATGAAATCTTGAAAAATGCACAAAAGGTTTTTTATTGCTCTTAATATTTAACAGTACTTTTATAGTTTTATGGTTTTAAGAATCTATCGTTTCAAGATTTATCTTCTGATGTAATGCTCTGGTATTTATACCTGAGTGTATATTCAAACCGGAAACCTAGTTCCATTTAGACCAGGTATCTGTTGTTGATGTCTATGATTACCTTGCGAGGTGATGGCACATGTCACTTTAAGAAAAAACGTTAAAAAAATGGTATTTAAGCAAACCACTTACCGTGATGCGCGTCATGTGATCAAGACCCTCCGGGGTCGAAACGCGTCATGGCTGCTGTTGTTGTGAACAAGCAATAAAATTTTGAATCTGCACCAAAACAGTGGTCCGTGCTCCAGTTCCTGAAGTGACAGTCAAGGGAAGGGCGGAGTGCTTTTGATGAATGTGGCCTGGCTAAACACGGACCCTCTCTTGATTCTCGGCTCAGCCGCCACCAAAGGAGCCACAGCTTGGGAGCAAGCGAAACAATTGAATCCGGGAGGATTAACGGCGGCTAGGCCCCCCAGCGTGAAGGATTACAGCAGAGACACCCCGCTACCACTACAAGGTAGGCAAACACGGGTCGGAGGACACGGAGGGCGCCTAACCGAAAGTGGTTTGAGTGGGGGTGGCCGACGTGAAATGGGAAGCTGGGTGAAGAGGTGTGAAGAGATACACGAGGAAAGGGCAGCACTGTCAGCAAGCCTGTTCCGAGGTATCTAGAAACAGTATAATTGCTCTAACGACACCAATGTCAGCTGACGCTCTGAGAGAAAGGGAAGCGGCGGCGGCCGATATATTTGATGATGAGAAAGCTCCCAAACAGGACTCTGTCTCCCAGAATGCACCAATGGGCCCACTTAACATGAGCCTAAAGGATAAAATAAAACGATTGGAAAATTAATGAAAGCAGAACAAAGCAAATGGTGGGAGGCCAAATCCCTCCAACGTTATCTGGATGTAGGCAGAGTACCGTGGGGGCTACGGATACTATTAGCCCCCAGCTATGAAAACCCAGACCATGAAATGATGAGGGAATGGGCGGAATCAAATCTGGAATCGTCTCGAAGGTTAATTACAATACTTGTCAGGTATGCTGAAAAGGACCATGCAAAACGTCAGGAACAAATAGAGGCATTAAGTGTTGAATTGAGCACAATGGGGCACAATGATGAACTGGCTAAATTAAAAGATGAAATGATGAAAAGACTTAAAAAAGAGGAGGACAGGATTCGCGAAAGAAAAGCTTTCAAATTTCATCATGACCGTACAGATTATGAAAGCGGGCGCATATTCACATTCGCTAAAAAATACGATTCACTGAAAGTCTCAAAATACAGTGGAACACAAGCTGCTAAGGTTAATACTGCAGGCAGAAGGGCAAGACCAGATATGTCATCGAACTCAGATCTCAGCTCGGCCCTGGAGAGCGAGAGAGCGAGACTGAAGTGGATGCCCGCAAACAGGCAATGAAACAAATACCAGCAAAAATCACACTGGCTGAAGAGGTGGATTTTTTATGTTTAGAACGCAGGCAATCTCTACGCCCCAGAAATCAGCCAAACAGGCAACCAAAAGTAGATCCACAAAACGCCGGGAGAGGCGACAAGCCAAACGACGAAGAGTCGAAAAAACAAACATGACAACCAAGGCGGAATTGGAGACAATAACGGGTAGTGAATGTACTAACAGCCAGACGGTAATAAATCTAACTAATGTGGACCTCAACAGGGCAGAGGAACAACTATTAGCATTAGGGCTGTCATACTGCCCCGAAAGTTCTTTCAACTATGCAGCCACTAGAATGGATATTTTTAAAAGCGTAAGGAAACTTAAACTGAAAAAATACTTTCTCCAACAAAACAAAACAAGAATCGATCTGACAGAGAACCAGTTCGAACATCTGACAACCAGTCCCCCGCCATTTAATCTAACAGCCTCAGACATGTCAGTCCTATGGGACATGCAGGAGTTAGCGAATGAAAACAGCACTTCATTAAACAACACTGGGGAAACAGAATTTACCAGCAGAATGGCTGAACAACGGACGGAAGTTACACCTTTTAGGCCCCGCTCCACCTTCAACCCTATAACACCCAGGGACACAATTGATATTTTTCATGAGCAGGTAGTGATGGGCATTAAACAACTCAACCATAAAGTGCACAATGCCACAAGGTGCAAAACTAACAGACAAGAACTCCAGTACCACCTGTTGATGAATAAACTTAAGGCCAACAAGGAAATAGTCATCTGCAACTCAGATAAAGGGGGCAATCTGGTGCTGTGGGGTAAAGCTGAATACATCGAGGAAGCAATGAGCCAATTAATGGACAGAGAATGTTACCGCCGAAGTGACCAACTAGCTCTCAAAACCATGTACAATGATTACAAAATTAAATTAGTGGCATGGAAGAATGCAGGACTTCTGACTCCTCAAGAGTATAAATTCTTGCGGAAAGATAATCAGATGACACCAATTCTGTACTTCATACCAAAGATACATAGAAAAAAAAAAACCCAGGGAGGCCACTTATTTCGGCACATAACAGTCTTCTTGAAAGAACATCACAGTATGTAGACTTTTATCTGCAAGAACATGTGCAGCAGCTCCCTTCCTATATCAAGGACACTGGGGACTTTTTATCAAAAATGCAAAATTTTGAGTGGCAGGATGACTATTTACTTATTACTTTAGACGTAACGTCATTATATACGTCTATTAACCATCAAGATGGATTAAGGGCACTCCAATACTATCTAGCGAGGAGATCACCAGATTAGGTGCAACATAAAATGCTTTCCAATATGGTTGAGTTTTGTCTTTGTAACAACATCTTCATATTTAACAATGCTCTGTATCAACAACAACGAGGCGTAGCTATGGGGGCCAGTTTCTCCCCTAGCTATGCTTGCCTGCACATGGGTTGGTGGGAGGAGCTGGTCCTACATAAAGAACATGCACCACAGGTCGCAAACAATATCAAAATTTGGTTGAGGTTCATAGATGGCCTTTTTTTAATTTGGCAAGGTTCGAGATCAGAAGCTGAGAAATTCATAGAAGGTCTCAATGTAAATAGCCTCAACCTACATTTTACGGCCTCTGTAAGCTCGGAGACTGTTAATTTCCTTGATGTTCAGGCTTACATCAGGGATGGCCAACTGGAGACAAAGCTGCATAGAAAACCAAACACTGGCAACTCACTGTTGCACGCTAGGAACTCTCACCCCCAGCATTTAATGCAAAGTATCCACTATGGGGAGATGCTCCGGCTGAAATGGATATGCAGCTGTGATGATGACTTGAAGGCAGCCCAATCAGCCAGTAAAAACAGGTTTCTAGCAAGGGGCTACTCCATGAAATGTATAATACTGCCATCAGGAAAAGTAATTCAGTCAGGAGAGAGACCCTTCTTAACAAACCTACAGAGGCTATGCAAACGCAGGGCGATAATTCTGATACCTTCAGGTTCATCCTGGGATACAGTAGACAGGAAAAGGCCATTAAAAACATCATCAGGAAGAACTGGCCTTTGATCCTAGGTGACCCAGTAATAGGCCAACTACTTTCCAACAGACCAGCTATTACCTACAGTAGGGCACCCTCCATGAAGGACACTTTGGTCCAGAATGATCCTGGTAGCCAGTCCAAGGGCACGTGGCTTTCCCAGAGAAAGGGTTTCCACAGATGTAAGATTTGCAAGGCATGCCAATTCGGGCTCAGTAAAACATCATATAAGACGCCCTTTGGCGACCAAGAGAGACCTATCAGCAAAGCCCTGACATGCAAATCGGATTTTGCGATCTATGTGCTGGAGTGCCCTTGTGGCCTGCGATATGTAGGTAGTACAATACTGCAAGGACACAAGAGGGTACTCCAGCACATTAGGGCAATCAAGAACCAGGACCAAACTTACCCGGTGGCCCGGCACTTCGGAGAAGTACATAATGCAGATCCAAAAGATCTTAAGTACTTCTTGATTGACACCATTCCACCCAATAAGAGAGGAGGGGATAGGGAAAAGGCCCTCTGACGGTTGGAGACGCGTTATATTTTAGACCTCGATGCCAAACATCTGGGAGGCCTTAACGCCACAGAGGAACTGTATACATGCCTGTAGACCGACATTTGAGGTCAGGAACTGTATAAACAGAAGGGAGCTACACAACATCAGACACCTAATATGAAATCACAGGGTTTAATCAATAACCGCCGAAAACCCCACTTCTTTTGAATTTTTACACAGTTTTTAGATAGGTTTTAGCATCTGCATACTTGAGGGGAAACTTGCACTTAGCACTTTCAGTAATCTAATTTGCACTAGCACTTGTTTTCTACAGTCGTAAGGTTTTTAAGTCTGATGTTTACATTAAGAGTACCGTAATATGCACTAGCACTTTTTGATCGGCCAATGCCATTGACGAGCATGTAAAAGTAAAGTTATGGTATTTAAACCTGGATGTTGTTGTCAGATAGTATTAGCAATGAAATCTTGAAAAATGCACAAAAGGTTTTTTCTTGCTCTTAATATTTAACAGTACTTTTATGGTTTTATGGTTTTAAGAAACTATGGTTTCAAGATTTATCTTCTGATGTATTGCTCTCGTATTTATACCTGAATGTATATTCAGACTGGAAACCTAGATCCATTTAGACCAGGAATCAGTTGTTGATGTCTATGATTACCTTGCGAGGTGATGGCACATTTCACTTTAAGAAAAAATGTAAAAAAAATGGTATTTAAGCAAACCACTTACCGTGATGCGCGTCATGTGATCAAGACCCTCCGGGGTCGAAACGCGTCATGGCTGCTGTTGTTGTGAACGAGCAATAAAATTTTGAATCTGCACCAAAACAGTGGTCCGTGCTCCAGTTCCTGAAGTGACAGCCAAGGGAAGGGCGGAGTGCTTTTGATATATATATATATATATATATATATATATATATATATATATATATATATATATATATATGTATATATATATATATATATATATATATATATATATATATATATATATTATCTACTGGCGGTCGCCAGTAGATAGTTATAGTTACAACCTATTATCCATAGGAAATCCGCGACATTCTATTTGAGATAACTCTCTTGCCGGTTGACGTATCTTCGCGAAATTTTCAAACTTTGTGGCCCGCTCCGGTCCGCTCCTACCCTGAAAGTCTCGGGGGATTCGTCAAGCGGGGGCCGAGAAAAAGGGGGTCCCAAAACGCGTTTTCCCCATGCATTTTCCCATAGGAAACTTTAGACACGGCTACAGCCCGAACTGCTGAACGGAATTACACCAAATTTGGCAAAGAGGTAGTTCTTGGTTCAGAAAGAACCCTTTTTGTTAAATGGTGTAAATCCGTTCAGTAGTTGCTGAGAAAATGAAAAGTAAAAAGATAGTGATATCTATGGCCGAGTAGGGTCCGCGTACCCTCCCGATCACGAGCTGCATGTTAATTGGCTGTCAGCTGGCTGTCAACATTCCGATTCAGGAAATGTTGGCAGCCATTTTATCCCTCGGTAGAACCGAGGGACAGAAACTAAGTGCGCAAAGCGCACAAAGGGAGCAGGGTAGAAACACCCTGACCCCCTAGGTTTGCTCAGGGGTCCCACAAGGACCCCCTGGGCAAAAAAAAAAATTTTTTTTTTTAAATCGGCAGGATGCGCTCAGGGTGCGCGAATCCTGCCGAAAAAATCGAAGCGCGGTCTCCGCGCTTCGATGTTAGTGGCCCCGGGTGGGCCAAGTCCCGGGGGCATGCTGGGGGGGGTTAATTTTATGTGTGGGGGGCCTCTAAGGGCCCCCAAGCCCAGGGACCACCACCCCCGGGGCTTTATGTATAATGGTGCGGGAGGGCTCTGAGCCCTCCCGCAGCCCGAGGACCACCACCTCCCGGGGCTTCTTTTTTAAATTAAAAACCTGTGTGGGGGCTCCAGCCCCCACACGCCCGAGACCACCACCTCCCTGGGGCACTAAGAAAAATTAAAATGGGGGTCCGTTTTGGACCCCCAAGCCCCGAGGACCACCACCTCCCCTGGGCTTTCAAAATGTAGGGAGGGGGCCGCGCGGCCCCCTCCTGGAGCCTGTGGTGGCCCTGGGGACCGCCACCCCCAGGGCCGGCTCCTGCAGTGTCCCGGGGTGCCTACCCGGGACACTGCTGTTCTGCAATGACAGGACGGGAGCCTCGCGGCTCCCGTCCTGTCATTGCAAACTTGCTTTGGATATTGGAAGAGAGAGCAGGAAACCTGCTCTCTCTTCCAATATCCAAAGCCGACTGCTTTCCACATGGGGAGCAGCATGTTAGCTGCTCCCCATGTGTAAAGCAATGCCGGCTCCTGTAGGACACGGGGAGCCGGCGGGACTGTGGGGGCTTGGGGACCCCCACAGTCCCCAACGAGAGCCAGGCCCCGGGGATGGGGTCCCCGGGGCCATAAGTGGCCATGGAGGGGGCCACGCAGCCCCCCTCCCCAAAGTAAAAAAAGAGAAAAAAATAAAAAAAAAGTGCAAGGCCGGCCCGAGGGATGGGGTCCCCGGGGCCTTAAATGGCCTGAGGAGGGGGCCACGCAGCCCCCTCCAAATAAAAAAAAAGAGGCCATGCCCGGGGGATGGGGTCCCCGGGGCCAATACAGGCCCAGGGAAGGGGGGCCACGCGGCCCCTTCCCGTTTTTAAATTTATTTTTAATTTTAAAAAAAGGGGTAAGGCCCTGGGGGATGGGGTCCCCAGGGCCTAAAAATAGGAAAAAGGAAGGGGGCCACACAGCCCCCTTCAGAGAGTAAAAACAAACAAACAAAAAAAAGATCGGGCCCATAGGCCCCGCCCCTTCCTTCACCACTGTGCAAACGCGCCCCCTGGCGCGTTTGCAGAAGAGAGCAATTCCCCTTGAATACTGGGGGTCCCTGGGGGCCAACTAGCCCACCAGGAACCTCCAGTATGCGCCAGGGGCTGCCTTGCAGAGAGGTGTACAGAGGCCATGCCCCTTTTACACCTCTCTGCAACGCAGCTCTATGGCGCTTTTGGAGGTATATGGTGGGCTAGTTGCACCCCAGGGACCCTCAGGATTCAAGGGGAGTTAATCCCCGAATTAAAACGCGCCACGGGGCGCGTTTGCACAGTGGTGAAGGGAGGGCGGAGCTTCAGGTGACATGTGTGCAAACAGGCCCCGTGGCGCGTTTTAAGATGGGGAATTAAATCCTCTTCAATCCTGAGGGTCCCTGGGGGCCAACTAGCCCAACAGGTACGTCCAGAAAGCGCCACAGAGCTGCGTTGCAGAGAGGTGTAAAAAGGGGTGTGGCCTCTGTACATGTCTCTGCAACGCAGCCCCCTGGCGCATACTGGAGGTTCCTGGTGGGCTAGTTGGCCCGTAGGGACCCTCATGATTCAAGGCGACTTAATCCCCCAACTTAAAACGCGCCACAGGGCGCGTTTGCACAGATGTCACCTCAGGCCCGCCCCCTCCCTTCACCATTGTGCAAATATTCCTCTAAAATCAGCCGAAATACGAATTCTGATTTACTCACCTGTTATCAGGAGAGACCTCAGTGCTGCATCTTTCAGCCCAGTACTAATCCTGAAAAGTAATTTTAACCGTACTTACCAGTAACTTGAATTTCCTTCCATAGGCTAACATTGACTGGTTTCACTTGGAAATTCTTCTAAGTGTGGAGTTTTGGAACTTTAAAATATTCCTCTAAAATCAGCCGAAATACGAATTCCGATTTACTCACCTGCTATCAGGAGAGACCTCAGTGCTGCATCTTTCAGCCCAGTACTGGTCCTGAAAAGTAATTTTAACCGTACTTACCGGTAACTTGAATTTCCTTCATAGGCTAACATTGACTGGTTTCACTTGGAAATTCTTCTAAGTGTGGAGTTTTGGAACTTTAAAATATTCCTCTAAAATCAGCCGAAATACGAATTCCGATTTACTCACCTGTTATCAGGAGAGACCTCAGTGCTGCATCTTTCAGCCCAGTACTGATCCTCAAAAGTAATTTTAACCGTACTTACCGGTAACTTGAATTTCCTTCATAGGCTAACATTGACTGGTTTCACTTGGAAATTCTTCTAAGTGTGGAGTTTTGGAACTTTAAAATATTCCTCTAAAATCAGCCGAAATACGAATTCCGATTTACTCACCTGTTATCAGGAGAGACCTCAGTGCTGCATCTTTCAGCCCAGTACTGATCCTCAAAAGTAATTTTAACCGTACTTACCGGTAACTTGAATTTCCTTCATAGGCTAACATTGACTGGTTTCACTTGGAAATTCTTCTAAGTGTGGAGTTTTGGAACTTTAAAATATTCCTCTAAAATCAGCCGAAATACGAATTCCGATTTACTCACCTGTTATCAGGAGAGACCTCAGTGCTGCATCTTTCAGCCCAGTACTGATCCTGAAAAGTAATTTTAACCGTACTTACCGGTAACTTGAATTTCCTTCATAGGCTAACATTGACTGGTTTCACTTGGAAATTCTTCTAAGTGTGGAGTTTTGGAACTTTAAAATATTCCTCTAAAATCAGCCGAAATACGAATTCCGATTTACTCACCTGTTATCAGGAGAGACCTCAGTGCTGCATCTTTCAGCCCAGTACTGATCCTCAAAAGTAATTTTAACCGTACTTACCAGTAACTTGAATTTCCTTCCATAGGATATCATTGCCTGCTTTTTGCTGAAAAAGTTTCTGTGTTGATTTTGAAACATACAAATATTCCTCTAAAATCAGCCGAAATACGAATTCCGATTTACTCACCTGTTATCAGGAGAGACCTCAGTGCTGTATCTTTCAGCCCAGTACTGGTCCTGAAAAGTAATTTTAACCGTACTTACCGGTAACTTGAATTTCCTTCCATAGGCTAACATTGACTGGTTTCACTTGGAAATTCTTCTAAGTGTGGAGTTTTGGAACTTTAAAATATTCCTCTAAAATCAGCCGAAATACGAATTCCGATTTACTCACCTGTTATCAGGAGAGACCTCAGTGCTGCATCTTTCAGCCCAGTACTGATCCTCAAAAGTAATTTTAACCGTACTTACCGGTAACTTGAATTTCCTTCATAGGCTAACATTGACTGGTTTCACTTGGAAATTCTTCTAAGTGTGGAGTTTTGGAACTTTAAAATATTCCTCTAAAATCAGCCGAAATACGAATTCCGATTTACTCACCTGTTATCAGGAGAGACCTCAGTGCTGCATCTTTCAGCCCAGTACTGATCCTCAAAAGTAATTTTAACCGTACTTACCGGTAACTTGAATTTCCTTCATAGGCTAACATTGACTGGTTTCACTTGGAAATTCTTCTAAGTGTGGAGTTTTGGAACTTTAAAATATTCCTCTAAAATCAGCCGAAATACGAATTCCGATTTACTCACCTGTTATCAGGAGAGACCTCAGTGCTGCATCTTTCAGCCCAGTACTGATCCTCAAAAGTAATTTTAACCGTACTTACCAGTAACTTGAATTTCCTTCCATAGGATATCATTGCCTGCTTTTTGCTGAAAAAGTTTCTGTGTTGATTTTTGAAACATACAAATATTCCTCTAAATTCAGCCGAAATACGAATTCCGATTTACTCACCTGTTATCAGGAGAGACCTCAGTGCTGTATCTTTCAGCCCAGTACTGGTCCTGAAAAGTAATTTTAACCGTACTTACCGGTAACTTGAATTTACTTCCATAGGCTAACATTGACTGGTTTCACTTGGAAATTCTTCTAAGTGTGGAGTTTTGGAACTTTAAAATATTCATCTAAAATCAGCCGAAATACGAATTCTGATTTACTCACCTGTTATCAGAAGAGACCTCAGTGCTGTATCTTTCAGCCCAGTACTGGTCCTGAAAAGTAATTTTAACCGTACTTACCGGTAACTTGAATTTCCTTCCATAGGCTAACATTGACTGGTTTCACTTGGAAATTCTTCTAAGTGTGGAGTTTTGGAACTTTAAAATATTCCTCTAAAATCAGCCGAAATACGAATTCCGATTTACTCACCTGTTATCAGGAGAGACCTCAGTGCTGCATCTTTCAGCCCAGTACTGATCCTCAAAAGTAATTTTAACCGTACTTACCGGTAACTTGAATTTCCTTCATAGGCTAACATTGACTGGTTTCACTTGGAAATTCTTCTAAGTGTGGAGTTTTGGAACTTTAAAATATTCCTCTAAAATCAGCCGAAATACGAATTCCGATTTACTCACCTGTTATCAGGAGAGACCTCAGTGCTGCATCTTTCAGCCCAGTACTGATCCTCAAAAGTAATTTTAACCGTACTTACCAGTAACTTGAATTTCCTTCCATAGGATATCATTGCCTGCTTTTTGCTGAAAAAGTTTCTGTGTTGATTTTTGAAACATACAAATATTCCTCTAAATTCAGCCGAAATACGAATTCCGATTTACTCACCTGTTATCAGGAGAGACCTCAGTGCTGTATCTTTCAGCCCAGTACTGGTCCTGAAAAGTAATTTTAACCGTACTTACCGGTAACTTGAATTTACTTCCATAGGCTAACATTGACTGGTTTCACTTGGAAATTCTTCTAAGTGTGGAGTTTTGGAACTTTAAAATATTCATCTAAAATCAGCCGAAATACGAATTCTGATTTACTCACCTGTTATCAGGAGAGACCTCAGTGCTGTATCTTTCAGCCCAGTACTGGTCCTGAAAAGTAATTTTAACCGTACTTACCGGTAGCTTGAATTTCCTTCCATAGGCTAACATTGACTGGTTTCACTTGGAAATTCTTCTAAGTGTGGAGTTTTGGAACTTTAAAATATTCATCTAAAATCAGCCGAAATACGAATTCCGATTTACTCATCTGTTATCAGGAGAGACCTCAGTGCTGCATCTTTCAGCCCAGTACTGATCCTCAAAAGTAATTTTAACCGTACTTACCAGTAACTTGAATTTCCTTCCATAGGATATCATTGCCTGCTTTTTGCTGAAAAAGTTTCTAAGTGTTGATTTTTGAAACATACAAATATTCCTCTAAAATCAGCCGAAATACGAATTCCGATTTACTCACCTGTTATAAGGAGAGACCTCAGTGCTGTATCTTTCAGCCCAGTACTGGTCCTGAAAAGTAATTTTAACCGTACTTACCAGTAACTTATATTTTCTTCCATAGGAATCCATTGTCTGGTTTTCAGCAGAAAAGTTTCAAAGTGTCGATTTTCACAAACTACAAATATTCCTTAAAAATCGCCTGTATGACTTAAACGCATTCTTTCAACTGTTTACAGGAGATGCACCAGTGCTGGATCCAGGATCCAACACTGAGTAAGAAAAAGTACCGATAACAGTTTTTACCTGCTAAGTGAATTTCCTTCCATAGGATAACATTGGTGATTCTATGAGAAAAAGTTTCTAAGTGTCAACTTTTAAAATACAATAATATTCCTTAAAAATCACGACTGTAACCAAAACGCTTTTACTCAACTGTTTACAGGAGATGTACCAGGACTGAATCTAGGATCCAGTCCTGTGGTTAGAAAAGTAATCCATAAAGTAACTAATTGCATTTAACTAGAAATTCACATTGAGCTGAATGTTGCATTGTGTATGAAAATGTGTTGCCCATTGCAACAACTGTAACTACTGTACTTAAAAGTCTATTGCCTATGTGCAAAGTATTTAAACTAAAGTAATTCATTCTGAGAAAGTATTTTTTGTAATGTAATGTATAATGTAATTACAATGTAATTTAAAAAATAAAATATGTAAAAGAAATTGTTTCTAAAAATGTAGTAAATCAGTGTGAAAAAAATTAATATAAAAATTAATACATTTAAAAATTGTCATTTAAAAAACCTTTGAAATTCACTGAAAAAAACGTAGGTTTCAGGCACGTTATAGTTACAAATTAGCATTTTAAAAACCTTTGAAATTCACTGAAAAAACCATAGGTTTCAGACACGTTATAGTTAGAAATTAGCATTTAAAAAACCTTTGAAATTCACTGAAAAAACCATAGGTTTTAGGGACAGTTATAGTTAGTTGGACATTGCACTCGTACAAAACCCGTGAAATTCCCCGTTATAGTTAGTTCAGCTAACTATAACTCGCGCCCCGCAATGCACTGCTGATGACGTCACATATTACATCACTCATGACATGGTCAGTGACATCACTGATGACATCACTGATGACATCTCAAATGACATCACTGATGACATCATCCACGTGATAATCTGATGCAGCTCCTCACACCCTAATATAACCTTTGATACACCCAATCTAAATTACAGAGTGCCATTCGCAAAACCATAGACACTCCAACACCAATAACTACATACCCACTCACTGATTCTTAGGTCTACACACACACATCCACTCACTCACCCGTACAGTCACTCATACTTATGGTCACTCAGTACAGGACTATCATATGCACTCTTACTCCTATATAGACACTCAAACACCGCCACTCATCCATAGAGGTACTCACACACCTAGTCAGTCATGCAAATAATTAAACACACTGCCATTTACTCACCTATACAGTTATACACACACCAGCTCACTTAATCATACAAATACTAGCACATTGTTACGCTCTTATACAATCACTGATACAAGCACACACTCATCCATACAGCCACTATCACAATCACTCACTCTACGCTTATAGCTATTTATATACTCCAATACACATATATACTGCCTTTCACATATGTAGTTACTCACACATGTACCACTGGGACATACATTCACTCACTAACACACTCTTACACACACTTACCCACCCATACAGTCTATCACAGATGCACTCTTGAAACCATCCACCCAGTGAATCACCCACTCACACATCTATGCACAGTCGCACACACCCCATCCACACAAACACTCAGGCACCCATACAGATACTCATAGAACCAATCAATAACCCATATAGACACTCATGTAGCTATTCGCAAATCCATGCATCCACTTACACACCAACAGACGGATACAGACATTCACACAGTTTAGTCACTAACCCATGCATTCAGTAAGATACGTTTAATCACTCACTTGTAGAGTCAGTCACGCACGTACTAAATCATCCATTCAGACACTTATACACCCACTCATTCTTCAATACGCCTTTCCCTATATATATTAAACATATTTAAACTTTACAGAAACACACAGTCACTGGATGATGTCATCAGTGATGTCATTTGAGATGTCATCAGTGATGTCATCAGTGATGTCACTGACCATGTCATGAGTGATGTAATATGTGACGTCATCAGCAGTGCATTGCGGGGCGCGAGTTATAGTTAGCTGAACTAACTATAACAGGGGAATTTCACGGGTTTTGTACGAGTGCAATGTCCAACTAACTATAACTGTCCCTAAAACCTATGGTTTTTTCAGTGAATATATATATATATATATATATATATATATATATATATATATATATATTATCTACTGGCGGTCGCCAGTAGATAGTTATACTTAGGACCTATTTTCCATAGGAAATTCACAACATTCTATTTCCAATAACTTTGGCGCCGGTCGACGAATCTTCGCGAAATTTTCAAAACTTATGGCCCGCTCCGGTCCGCTCCTATCCTGAAAGTCTCAGGGTGATTCGTCAAGTGGGGGCCGAGAAAAAAGGGGGGTCCCAAAACATGTTTTCCCCATGCAATTTTCCATAGGAAACTTTAGACACGGCTACAGCCTGAACTGCTGAACGGAATTACACCAAATTTGGCAAAGAGGTAGTTATTGGTTCAGAAAGAACCCTTTTTGTTAAATGGTATAAATCCGTTCAGTAGTTCCTGAGAAAATCAAAAGTAAAATCACATATATATCTGGGCGGAGCCTAACCACACATGTCATTGTGAGATCTGATTAGCTGTCAGCACTTCATCCTGGAATTGCTGGCAGCCATCTTGGGACCAATATACATGATAGTACCCCATTGAAATGCATTGTAGTGAATCAAAGATTTTGAGGGTTACCAAAAGGAGAACTATAAAGGGTGATAACAGACTTTAGTTACATTAGAATTCATTTGTTGATGGTACCATACTAATTTCAGGAATTGTGGTGTGTTCTAAGGTGATTTTACCCTGTGAAAAACCTTCTGCTGGGATATCATGAATCATGTTTGAGAGAAAACTATTTTCACATGCTTGTCCCATAGAGTTTTGGAAGGTGCTCCAGAAGCTAAAATGAGAGCATATTTTCTGTAAATTCACATTATCTTTCTCAGTCATGTGAGAATGAAGTCTGACATTCTCAGTAAAACATGTACATCCAACAAGGGCAGAGACTGTCAGTTGATTCCTTTGTGTTCTACTGCAGCTTCCCAGAGTGTTCTAAAGAACAACTAGAGTGCTAACAGCCTTACTTATGACAAAAGTATGGCACACCTGAAGCCATCTTGATTGGAATAAACTGGTAACACTTAAAACATTTAATTTAAAAAGGAACAAAATGAGGGGGTCATTTTGCCATAGAAATTATGGTTAGTGCTGCAAAAAGAAAATTTAGTGCATGTTTTAAGTGAGATCTCAAATCCTCTTCTATTTCATTAGAAAATTCTGACATGCAGACTGAAACAATCACTTTCAATACCAGCAGTAGACTTCCAGTTAACTCCTTGGTGAGCAGTAGCTTTACTACAGTGATCTAATGAACAACTAGAGTAATAACATTCTGAATTTATGGCAAATGTGTGACACATCTGAATGCCTTCTTGATGGAATCAAAGTAAAAAACTGAAAGTATTTCCTACTGAGGAGACTGCAGTAAATGAGGAAATTAGGAAACTTCATAACAAAGAAGTCTTCCAAGATGGCCACCTGTGAAAAAGAGCCCAAATGTAGCACAAATATTACCCAGATGTAGCCCACATATAGCCCAATGACAAAAGTGTGCAAAACACTTTTTATTTTTAGTTTTTTGCAGTTTTATGTAGTGCAGACTGGTCAGGTATTGGAGCGTTGCATCTTAAAACATGACCCCCTACACTACAAAAACACCACTGCACTACCCTAAACCCTAAAACACTATCCCAGCACGACCCCCTACACTACACAAGCACCACTGCACTATCCTAAACCCTAAAACACTACCCCCAGCATGACCCCTACACTACAAAAACACCACTGCACTACCCTAAACCCTAAAACACTACCCCAACACCACTGCACTAACCTAAATCCTAAAACACTACCCCCAGCACGACCCCCTACACTACCCAAACACCACTGCACTACCCTAAAACATGACCCCTACACTACACAAACACCACTGCACTACCCTAAACCCTAAAACACTACCCCCAGCATGACCCCTACACTACACAAGCACCACTGCACTACCCTAAACCCTAAAACACTGCCCCCAGCACGACCCCCTACACTACACAAACACCACTGCACAACCTTAAACCCTAAAACACTACCCCCAGCACGACCCCCTACACTGCCCGAACACCACTGCACTGCCCTAAACCCTGAAACACATACCCTAGCACGACACCCTACACTGCCCAAACACCACTGCACTCCCCTAAACCCTGAAACACCACCCCCCTCACGACCCCCTACACTGCCCGAACACCACTGCACTGCCCTAAACCCTGAAATACCACCCCCAGCATGACCCCTACACTGCCCGAACACCACTGCACTGCCCTAAACCCTGAAACACTACCCCCAGCAAGACCTCCTACACTGCCCGAACACCACTGCACTGCCCTAAACCCTGAAACATCACCCCCAGCAAGCCCCCTACACTGCCCGAACACCACTGCCCTAAACCCTGAAACACCACCCCCAGCACGACCCCCTACACTGCCCGAACACCACTGCACTGCCCTAAACCCTGAAACACCACCCCCAGCACGACCCCTACACTGCCCGAACACCACTGCACTGCCCTAAACCCTGAAACACCACCCCCTGCACGACCCCTACACAGCCCCGAACACCACTGCACTGCCCTAAACCCTGAAACACTACCCCCAGCAAGACCCCTACACTGCCCGAACACCACTGCACTGCCCTAAACCCTGAAACACCACCCCCAGCAAGACCCCCTACACTGCCCGAACACCACTGCCCTAAACCCTGAAACACCACCCCCAGCAAGACCCCCTACACTGCCCGAACACCACTGCACTGCCCTAAACCCTGAAACACCAGCCCCAGCACGACCCCTACACTGCCCGAACACCACTGCACTGCCCTAAACCCTGAAACACCACCCCCTGCACGACCCCCTACACTGCCCGAACACCACAGCACTGCCCTAAACCCAGAAACACAACCCCCAGCACGACCCCCTACACTGCCCGAACACCACTGCACTGCCCTAAACCTTGAAACACCACCCCCTGCACGATCCCCTACACTGCCCGAACACTACTGCACTGCCCTAAACCCTGAAACACCACCCCCAGCACGACCCCCTACACTGCACGAACACCACTGCACTGCCCTAAACCCTGAAACACCACCCCCAGCACGACCCCTACACTGCCCGAACACCACTGCCCTAAACCCTGAAACACCACCCCCAGCAAGACCCCCTACACTGCCCGTACACCACTGCACTGCCCTAAACCCTGAAACACCACCCCCAGCATGACCCCCTACACTGCCCGAACACCACTGCACTGCCCTAAACCCTGAAACACCACCCCCAGCACGACCCCCTACACTGCCCGAACACCACTGCACTGCCCTAAACCATGAAACACCAGCCCCAGCACGACCCCCTACACTGCCCGAACACCACTGCACTGCCCTAAACCCTGAAACACCAGCCACAGCACAACCCCGTACACTGCCCGAACACCACTGCACTGCCCTAAACCCTGAAACACCAGCCCCAGCACGACCGCCTACACTGCCCGAAAACCACTGCACTGCCCTAAACCCTGAAACACCAGGACCAGCAACACCCCCTACACTGCCCGAACACCACTGCACTGCCCTAAACCCTGAAACACCACCCCCAGCAAGACCCCCTACACTGCCCGAACACCACTGCACTAAAGCCTGAAACACCACCCCCAGCAAGACCACCTACACTAACCGAACACCACTGCACTGCCCTAAACCCTGAAACACCACCCCCTGCACGACCCCCTACACTCTCCAAACACCACTGCACTGCCCTAAACCCTGAAACACCAGCCCCTGCACGACCCCCTACACTGCCCGAACACCACTGCACTGCCCTAAACCCTGAAACAACACCCCCAGCACGACCCCCTACACTGCCCGAACACCACTGCACTGCCCTAGACTCTGAAACACCAGCCCCAGCAAGACCCCTACACTGCCCGAACACCACTGCACTGCCCTAAACCCTGAAACACCAGCCCCAGCATGACCCCTACACTGCCCAAACACCACTGCACTGCCCTACCCCTGAAACACCAGCCCCAGCACGACCACCTACACTGCCCGAACACAACTGCACTGCCCTAAACCCTGAAACACCAGCCACAGCACAAGCCCCTACACTGCCCGAACACCACTGTACTGCCCTAAACCCTGAAACACCAGCCCCAGCACGACCCCCTACACTGCCCGAACACCACTGCACTGCCCTAAACCCTGAAACACCAGCCCCAGCACGACCCCCTACACTGCCCGAACACCACTGCACTGCCCTAAACCCTGAAACACCA
Organism: Calotriton arnoldi; assembly: GCA_963921515.1. Classification (NCBI taxonomy): domain Eukaryota; kingdom Metazoa; phylum Chordata; class Amphibia; order Caudata; family Salamandridae; genus Calotriton; species Calotriton arnoldi. The sequence continues at coordinate 741,810 of CAWUFW010005520.1, read as the reverse complement.
CCCCCTGCATGACCCCCTACACTGCCCGAACACCACTGCACTGCCCTAAACCCTGAAACACCACCGCCTGCAGCACCCCCTACACTGCCCGAACACCACTGCACTGCCCTAAACCCTGAAACACCACCCCTGCACCGCCCCCTACACTGCCCGAACACCACTGCACTGCCCTAAACCCTGAAACACCACCCCCAGCACGACCCCCTTTACTGCTCGAACACCACTGCACTGCCCCAAACCCTGAAACACCACCCCCAGCACGACCCCTACACTGCCCGAACACCACTGCCCTAAACCCTCAAACACCACCCCTGCACGTCCCCCTACACTGCCCGAACACCACTGCACTGCCCTAAACCCTGAAACACCACCCCCTACACTGCCCGAACCCCACTGCACTGCCCTAAACCCTGAAACACCAGCCCCAGCACGACCCCCTACACTGCCCGAACACCACTGCACTGCCCTAAACCATGAAACACCAGCCCCAGCACGACCCCCTATACTGCCCGAACACCACTGCACTGCCCTAAACCCTGAAACACCACCCCCAGCACGACCCCCTACACTGCCCGAACACCACTGCACTGCCCTAAACCCTGAAACACCAGCCACAGCACAACCCCGTACACTGCCCGAACACCACTGCACTGCCCTAAACCCTGAAACACCAGCCCCAGCACGACCGCCTACACTGCCCGAAAACCACTGCACTGCCCTAAACCCTGAAACACCAGCCCCAGCAAGACCCCTACACTGCCCGAACACCACTGCACTGCCCTAAACCCTGAAACACCACCCCCAGCAAGACCCCTATACTGCCCGAACACCACTGCACTAAAGCCTGAAACACCACCCCCCAGCAAGACCACCTACACTGGCCGAACACCACTGCACTGGCCTAAACCCTGAAACACCACCCCCTGCACGACCCCCTACACTGCCCAAACACCACTGCACTGCCCTAATCCCTGAAAAACCAGCCCCTGCACGACCCCCTACACTGCCCGAACACCACTGCACTGCCCTAAACCCTGAAACACCACCCCTCAGCACGACACCCTACACTGCCCGAACACCACTGCACTGCCCTAAACCCTGAAACACCACTCCCAGCACGACCCCCTACACTGCCCGAACACCACTGCACTGCCCTAAACCCTGAAACACCACCCCCTGCACCACCTCCTACACTGCCGGAACACCACTGCACTGCCCATAACCCTGAAACACCAAACCCAGCACGACCCCTACACTGCCCGAACACCACTGCACTGCCCTAAACCTTGAAACATCAACCCCAGCAAGACCCCCTACACTGCCTGAACACCACTACCCTAAACCCTGAAACACCACCCCTACACTGCACGAACACCACTGCACTGCCCTAAACCCTGAAACACCACCTCCAGCAAAACCCCTACACTGCCTGAACACCATTGCTCTGCCCTAAATCCTGAAACACTAGCCCCAGCATGACCCCTACACTGCCCAAACACCACTGCACTGCCCTAAACCCTGAAACACCACCCCCAGCACGACCCCTACACTGCCCGAACACCACTGCACTGCCCTAAACCCTGAAACACCAGCCCCAGCAAGACCCCTACACTGCCCGAACACCACTGCACTGCCCTAGACTCTGAAACACCAGCCCCAGCAAGACCCCTACACTGCCCGAACACCACTGCACTGCCCTAAACCCTGAAACACCAGCCCCAGCACGACCACCTACACTGCCCGAACACCACTGCACTGCCCTAAACCCTGAAACACCAGCCCCAGCACGACCCCCTACACTGCCCGAACACCACTGTACTGCCCTAAACTCTGAAACACCAGCCCCAGCACGACCCCTACACTGCCCGAACACCCACTGCACTGCCCTAAACCCTGAAACACCACCCCCTGCATGACCCCCTACACTGCCCGAACACCACTGCACTGCCCTAAACCCTGAAACACCACCCCCTGCAGCACCACCTACACTGCCCGAACACCACTGCACTGCCCTAAACCCTGAAACACCACCCCCTGCACCGCCCCCTACACTGCCCGAACACCACTGCACTGCCCTAAACCCTGAAACACCACCCCCAGCACGACCCCCTTTACTGCTCGAACACCACTGCACTGCCCCAAACCCTGAAACATCACCCCCAGCACGACCCCTACACTGCCCGAACACCACTGCCCTAAACCCTGAAACACCACCCCCTGCACGACCCCCTACACTGCCCGAACACCACTGCACTGCCCTAAACCCTGAAACACCACCCCCAGTACGACCCCCTACACTGCCCGAACACCACTGCACTGCCCTAAACCCTAAAACACCACCCCCAGCATTACCCCCTACACTGCCCAAACACCACTGTACTGCCCTAAACCCTAGAACACTACCCCCAGCACGACCCCTACACTACCCGAACACCACTGCACTGCCCTAAACCCTAAAACACTCCCCCAGCATGACCCCCTACACTACCCGAACACCACTGCACTGCCCTAAACCTAAAACACTCCCCCAGCACGACCCCCTACACTACCCAAACACCACTGCACTGCCCTAAACCCTAAAACACTACCCCCGCATGACCCCTACACTACCCAAACACCAATGCACTACCCTAATCCCTAAAACACTACCCCCGCATGACCCCCTACACTACCCTAAACCCTAAAACACTACCCCGCATGACTCCCTACACTACCCAAAGACCACTGCACTACCCTAAACCCTAAAACACGACCTCCTACACTACACAAACACCACTGCACTACCCTAAACCCTAAAACACTACCCCCTACACTACACAAACACCACTGCACTACCCTAAACCCTAAAACACTACCCCCAGCAGTACCCCTACACTACCCAAACACCACTGCACTAACCTAAACCCTAAAACACTACCCCCAGCAGTACCCCTACACTACCCAAACACCACTGCACTACCCTAAATCACTACCCCCAGCACGACCCCTACACTACCCAAAAACCACTGCACTACCCTAAACCCTAAAACACTCCCCCAGCACGACCCCTACACTACCCAAACACCACTGCACTACCCTAAACCCTAAAACACTCCCCCAGCACGACTCCCTACACTACCCAAACACCACTGCACTACCCTAAACCCTAAATCTACCCCCAGCATGACCCCCTACACTACACAAACACCACTGCACTACCCTAAACCCTAAAACACTACCCCCAGCACGACCCTCTTCACTACCTAAACACAACTGCACAATTTGTTACAGGCATTGCAACGCAGGCCTGTGGTGCTTACTGGAAGTACCTAGTGGGCTAGTTGGGCCCCAGGGACCCTCAGGATTCAAAGTGACCTAATCCCCCAACTTAAAAAGCACCACAGGGCGCGTTTGCACAGTGGTGAAGGGAGGGGGCGGGGCCTCAGGTGACATGTGCGCAAACACGCCCTGTGGTGCGTTTTAAGTTGGGGAATTAATTCCCTTTGAATCCTGAGGGACCCTGGGGGCCAACTAGCCCACCAGGTACCTTCAGTAAGCACAACAGAGTTGCGTTGCAGAGAGGTGAAAAAGGTGCGTGGCCTCGGAACGCCTCTCTGCAACTCAGCTCTGTGGTCCTAACTGTAGGTACCTGGGGGCTAGTTGGGCCCCAGGGACCCTCAGAATTCAAGGGGACTTAATCCCGCAACTTAAAACACGCCACGGGGTGCGTTTGCACACATGTCACCTCAGGCCCCCCCTCCCTTCACCACTGTAGCGCGTTTTCAAGAGGTAGTTTTAATCCCCCTGCCCTATTATGTACTAGGGACTTGCAGAGGAGGTCATGCTAAACACAGGGGTACCCTAACGCATAGTGTTCCCTAGTGTATGTAGGTGTTTTCACTGTATTCTAAGTGTCTTTTAGCATAGCACTGGCTCTGGTTAGTCAGAGTCAGTTACCACCAGTACCCGTCTGAAAAAGTTGTGGGCACAGGATGATTTTGCAACAAGGCCTCTTTCTGCTCCTCTGTTGGTTCTTTCTGCACATCTTTTGCTTCTTTCTGTGCGTTTTTCTTCTTTCTTCACATGTTCTACCTCTGTAGGCATAGTTAGAAACTAGCATTTAAAAAACCTTTGAAATTCACTTAAAAATCATAGGTTTCAGGCACGTTATAGTTAGAAATTAGCATTTAAAAAACCTTTGAAATTCACTGAAAAAACCATAGGTTTCAGACACGTTATAGTTAGAAATTAGCATTTAAAAAACCTTTGAAATTCACTGAAAAAACCATAGGTTTTAGGGACAGTTATAGTTAGTTGGACATTTCACTCGTACAAAACCATAGAAATTCCCCCGTTATAGTTAGTTCAGCTAACTATAACTCGCGCCCGCAATGCACTGCTGATGACGTCACATATTACATCACTCATGACATGGTCAGTGACATCACTGATGACATCACTGATGACATCTCAAATGACATCACTGACATCTGCAATTTCCATAGGAAACTTTAGACAAGGCTACAGGTCAAACTGCTGAACGGAATTTTGTCTAATTTGGCAGGGAGAAAGGTCTTGGTCCAGAAAGCATGCTTTTGTTTAAATGGGGTAAGTCCGTTCAGTAGTTTTAGAGAAATATCAAAATTTACAGATATCGATATTTGAGAATTCTGACATCTGATTGGCTGAGGCGTTACGAGCACGAGCGTGCGGCTCATTGGTTGCGAACTGTTGAAACTAGGAAGTGTTGGCAGCCATTTTGTGACTGACTTGAAAGGCATAGGGCGAAACAAAAGAGAAAAATTGTATAAGAGGGTATAGTAGGAACACTGTGGTCTTAGTTTAAGCAGTCTGTACAGTGCAGAGGCAAGGAGCTTGAATGTTGCGTAGGCCGTGGAAATCACGTCCGCAGATGTGGAAATCACATCCGCAGAACAACGGTGCGCGGTATTGTGGCAAGGTTGCGTAGGCTCCGGAAATCCCGCGTGGAAAATAACAATGCGCCGTATTGCAGCCTTCCTTTAATATAATGCGCAGTAATGTTTACTTATAATGCGGTGTTCACTTTTATCACGGACAGTGTCACTTTCTTACACGAAAATTAATATTATGTGGGAGGGCATGTTCTGTTTGTGTGTCTGGAACAAAATTAACGTTTAATTGGCTGAGGTGTTCCAACAACGAGCTTAATGTTCATTGGCTGTGAACCATTGAAAGTAGAAGTGTTGCCAGCCATTTCCTCCCCGTCCGCGGAGTAGCAGGGACATCTGATTGGCTGACGTGTTCCAAGCAGGACCTTCCCAAGCTTAATGTTCATGGGCTGCGAACCATTGAAAGTAGAAGTGTTGCCAGCCATTTCCTCCCCGTCCGCGGAGTAGCAGGGACATCTGATTGGCTGATGTGTTCCAAGCAGGACCTTCCCAAGCTTAATGTTCTTTGGCTGCGAACCATTGAAAGTACAAGCGTTGCCAGCCATTTCCTCCCCGTCCACGAAGTAGCAGGAACATGTTATTGGTTGACGTGTTCCAAGCAGGACGTTCCCAAGCTTAATGTTCATTGGCTGTAAACCATTGAAAGTAGAAGTGTTGCCAGCCATTCCCTCCCCTTCCGCGGAGCATCAGGGACATCTGATTGGGTAACGTGTTCCAAGCAGGACCTTCCCAAGCTTAATGTTCATTGGCTGTAAACCATTGAAAGTAGAAGTGTTGGCAGCTATTCCCTCCCCCTCTGCGGAACACCATGGACATTTTATTGGCTAAACTGTTCCTAGTACAAGTTTGCTCATTATTGGCTGGGAACGGTTCACTGTTGTGAACCATTTTGTGACGCACTTCAATGGAGTACGGGAAAAGAAAGTAGTAGCGGGGAGGGTAGGAACACTATTAACTCTGTACAGTGGTCACAAGGTGGTGGAGAGGGATTGTGAAGGTAAAAATAGTTTTTATATATTTTAAGGGCCATTTATATAATTGGCGTGGGGTGTACAAATCACGGCGGGAAAATAACAAAGTGTGTTGCGGTCTTCTTTTTATTAAGTTTGCGGGTGGGATACTTCCCAGGAGCACTGTTTAGTTATAATGTGGGGGCATATTATCAACGGCCAGCGATAATTATCGCTGGCTGTGCTTAGCGATAAATTTCCTATCGCAGGCTATCTCTGGAATTTATCGCCCTGGTAGCGCGTTATTAACAACGCGTTTCTCCAGGGCGATAAAAATTCCAGAGATAGCGAGGTTATTGCCGTTTTGCAGGGAACATCGCTGGTTTTCCAGCGATGTTCCCTGCAAACCAGCGATAACCTTGCTGATACGACCCTGTGGTCGTATCAGCATAATCCACCCCTATGTCAAACATAGGTAAGTCAGGATTTTAGCATTCGTTAGATTTTGGCGAAACGGCCGTTTCCGCCAAAATCTAACGTATGCTAAAATCCTGTGAGCTACCTTGTAAATATCGCGATGTGAACATCAGCGATATTTGCAAGGTAGTCCATCCGAGGTACGACCAGTGACGCCCACTTTGCATCTCATTAGAGATGCAAAGCTGGAGTGTTAAGGGAAAGAGGCGCTATGGCAAGGATTCACGCGATAGCGTGACCTTGCTGATAAGGCGATAAAATTATCACCGCTTTTCGGCCGAAAATGGACGCAAAAGCGGCGATAATTTTATTGCGCCGCCTTGATGATATGCCCCGTGGTGTTTACTTTTCTAACGGGGAGCTGTGGTTGCGCAGAAAACATTTCAGTCTAGGTTTGAAATAGGTTTTATTAAGCAATTATAAATATACTTTGTTCGTAAACTGAAGCTGTATGTATCAAAGGGGTGACAAATAAAAACGCAATTCATTAAATATCCCTTAAGCGTGGGCACACCCTCCCTTTTTTTCTGCTATAGTTTGTAAAAGTGTTGCCCCATATTCTTGATAATATAAGAGGGCATGAGTTACTTTTAGATAAAGTAGAAAAGAAGTGCTACAAGAAACACTCCCGCACTACATCATCTCAGGTCACAAGAACAATAACAAGTAAAAAACAGTTAAACACAAATCACTTTATATTACATAGAAATGTACGCTTTATCATTTTTATAATTTCTATTATTGTAGAATTCGGGAAAGTTTGGTCGTAGTGCTTAGATCACGTACTCCTTTAAGAATATATAGGATAGTAGTATAATAATATACACTACTGGTCGTATATATTCTATAGGGAAGAAAGGTGAATAGGAACACTAACAGACAAAAATAGAAACAGTAAAAAAACATTCATAAATGTAGGGTTTATCAAAGATATTCACTAAGAAAGTATCTATGGAAACGATTTATTTTTAAACTGCAATTTCCAAAAATATTGTCACTGTAAAAATATCTGATCAAGTAAGTTATAAAGGTCAGTAAACTGTATTTCAGGTGGTTTACTCCTGGCAGCGAGAAATCTCAATTCCTGTTGTGTGGAAATATCACACTCTTACAATACACAGTGTCACTGATGGCACACAAAAAGGAAAATGAAAATGAAGTCATCAATACAAAACAAGATCAATAATGAAATACTTTCCAGCGATGAGTATGTTGAGAGCTTCTTTTCTCCGGGACTTCGAAATCTTTCATCTTCGCGCCAACGGGTCCTAAAGTGCTCTGAGATCACAATGATTGTTAATATTATAATATTCATATTCACAGTATATGATCCCAAGAAAGAAACAGTAAGAACGAGAAGGTGCTGACGTTAAATATAAATCTTTAGTCTTCGCGTCGATTGGTCATAAACTCCACTGAGGTCAGTATAAATGTTCATATAACAATATACATACTCACACTATATGATCTCAAGGGAGAAAAAGACTAAAAACCAGAAGCTGCTGACGTTACATTTAAATCTTTAGTCTTCGCGCCAACGGGTCACAAACTCCTCTGAGATCATATTGTGTGGTTATTATAATATACATACTCACACTATATGATGTCAAGGGGGAAATAGACTAATAACTAGAAGCTGCTGACGTTACATATATCTCTTAGTCTTTGCGCCGACGGGTTAGCAACACTTCTGAGGTCAAGTACTGAGTCAATATTATAATATACAAAGTCCCACTATATGAGCTCAAAGGAGCCAGAACAGGAACAATGTTTGCTGTATTCTGTCTGTTTCTGAAAACAAGCTGCTGACGTTACATGTAAATGGCAAAAACAACCAATAACACTTTTTTCTAAATACAAGTGTTTAAAGATTGACAAATAGCTACGTATTATAAATATCGAGTATTGCATAATCAAACAACTTACAACTCAGGATTATGTTTTGTGGCCGCAAAAGAAGAATCCGACTGTAGAAAAGAGCACCTGCATCACTGAATGGAGACGCGTAAATAACTCGCAAAAGCGAAACTAATCTATCAATGGGTGTGGTTTATATACTTTTTGGTTATTCAGTAGTCTATGGAAGGAAGATGCGACTCCGCCCATTTAGATGTCACGTTTTACAGTTGACACGTGCTCACGTTTTAACTGTTTCACTTGTGCACGTGTTGGGAAAAGTTACAAAATGTGAAGCGGAAAAAGTTTCGATTTCGAACCTAACACGTATAAGGTCCTTAATATGTACATACGTTGGAGAGCTTAAAAACTGTTACCCGGAAAACCGTGTCATTTCCATTCTCATGAGTAAATACATTTATTGATTGCCATAATTCTAAATAGAAAACATAAAAAAGAGATCTATCAGAATAGAAGAAAAAAAAAACGTGATAATATTTCTCATCACTATGGTTTTAAATTAAAAAAATGCGAGCATTTGTAAAGCATACAGCTAACCCTGGAAAGGTGTGCCGGCGCTCGGGGGCGTCGGAAAGATTAAGCAAGGTGTTGCCCACAGTGACATAGTGGTGGGCTAACATGCCGCTGGAGCCGGGAATCAAACTGTGAATGCTGTTGTTCGAAGTCAGGTATCATAGCTGCTCCGTCACACTTTTTCCACACTTATATGTTAATTAGTGCTAATTAAGTTTTAAACATTGTTAAATTATAATTTATAACAGACTACTGTTACAGTTAGTTTTTCACTACAAAAAGTATGCACGTCTTTTTTAAATTTAGTTAAAAACAATATAGGTTTTAGGGACATTGTAGTTAGAAATTAGCATTTAAAAAACCTTTGAAATTCACTGAAAAAACCATAGGTTTCAGGGACGTTATAGTTAGAAATTAGCATTTAAAAAACCATTGAAATTCACTGAAAAAACCATAGGTTTTACAGACGTTATAGTTAGAAATTAGCATTTAAAAAACCTTTGAAATTCACTGAAAAAACCATAGGTTTCAGGGGCGTTATAGTTAGCTGGACATTTCACTCGTACAAAACCATAGAAATTCCACTGTTATAGTTAGTTCAGCTAACTATAATTCGCGCCCCCGCAATGCACTGCTCATGATGTAACATATTACATCATTCATGGCATGGTCAGTGACATCACTGATGACATCACTTATGACATCTGAAATGACATCACTGATGACATCACTGATGACATCATCCACGTGAAAATCTGATGCACCTCCTCACAGTCTAATATAACCTTTAATACACCCACTATAAAATACAGACTACCATTTTCGAAACCATCGAGACACCAATACCAGTTACTACATACGCACTCTTTGATTCCTAGGTCTATACACACATCCACTCATTCACCCATACATTCACTTATACATGCAGTTACTCATCAATACAACACTATGATATGCACTCATACACCTATTCAGACACTCACACACCGCCACTCATCCATGGAGTTACTCACACACCTAGTCAGTCATGCAAAGAATCAATCACACTCCCATTTACTCACCTATACAGTTATACACACACCACCTCCCTAATTCATACAGATACTAACACATAATTACTCTCTTATATAATCACTGATACAAGTACACACTCATCCATACAGCCACTCTCAAAATCACTCACTCTCACATATACTCATTTATATACAGCATCACTCACATATACTGCCTTTTACAAATGTAGTTACTCACACATGTACCACTGAGACATCCATTCACTCACCAACACACCCATACACACTTACCTACCCATACAGCTGTTTCCACATGCACTCTTGAACCCATACACCCAGTGAATCAACCACTCACACATCTATGCAGAGAGTCACATACCTCCAACCCACCCACACACACACTCAGTCTCCCATACAAATACTCAGGCAAACAATCAATAACCCATATAAACACTCATGTAGCTACTGACCAACCCATGTAGCAGCTTACACAACAACAGACAGACTGATACACACATTCACACAGTTTAGTCACTAACCCATGCATTCAGTAAGACACGTTTAATCACTCACTTATACAATCAGTCACAAACCTGTAGAATGCCCCATCCAGACACTTATACACCCATTCATTCTTCAATACACCTAAGAATATATGTAAAACATATTTAAAAATTACAGAAACACACAGTCACTGGATGATGTCATCATTGATGTCATTTCATATGTCATCAGTGATGTCATCAGTGATGTCTCTGACCATGCCATGAATGATGTAATATGTGATGTCATGAGCAGTGCATTGCGGGGTGCGAGTTATAGTTAGCTGAACTAACTATAACAGTGGAATTTCTATGGTTTTGTACGAGTGAAATGTCCAGCTAACTATAACGCCCCTGAAACCTATGGTTTTTTCAGTGAATATATATATACATATATTATGTATATATATGTATATATATATATATATATATATATATACCTACTGGCGGTCGCCAGTAGGTAGTTATAGTTAGGACCTCGTTTCTATTCAAAAAGCGTTTTTTCTTTTGCCAATATCTTTGGCGCCGGTTGATGAATCTTCGCGAAATTTAAAAAACTAATGGGGCACGCCGGTCAGCTCCTGTCTTAAAAGTTTCGGGGTGATTCATCAAGCGGGTGCCGAGAAAAAAGGGGGGTCCCAAAACGCATTTTCTCCATGTTAATTTTCATAAGAACTTTAGACAAAGCTACAGCCCGAACTGCTGAACGGAATTACACCAATTTTGGCAAAAAGGTAGGTCTTGGTTCAGAAAGAGCCCTTTTTTTAAATGGTGTAAATCCGTTCAGTAGTTACTGAGAAATTAGAAAAAGAAAAGTTTCGATATCTGAGCACCGAGGAGGGTTCGCGAACCCTCCCGGGCACGAGCTTCACTCTGATTGGCTGCCAACACTCCAAACCAGGAAGTGTTGGCAGCTATCTTGTGACTCGGTCGAACCCAGTCACAAGAAAACAGTGAAATAAAGGTTAAAAAACAAGAAAAGGGGGCAGTGTAGAAACACCCTGACCCCCTAGGCCTGCTCAGGGGTCCCACAAGGACCCCCAGGGCCCAAGAGAGCATTTAAAAAAAAAATCGGCTGAAATCGCGCTGGGTGTGTGAATCCGGCCGAGAAAATTAAAAAAAACGAAGCGAAAACCTGCTCTTGCTTCCAAAAACGAAAGCAGAATTGCTTTTGCACAAGGGGAGCTGCATGTCAGCAGCTTCCCTTGTGCAAAAGCAATGCCGGCTCCCGCAGGAGGCAGGGAGCCAGTGGGACCGAGGGGGCATTGGGGCTCCGCGCATGGACCCCAACACAAAGGACCAGGCCTGGGGGATGGGGTCCCGGGGCCAGAAGTTGCCCGGGAAGGGGGCAACGCAGCCCCCTCCCCTGTAATTAAAAAAAAATTCCAAAAAGAAACCTGGAAAGGCCGGCCCCGGGGGATGGGGTCCCCGGGGCCTTTATTGGCCTGAGGAGGGGGGCCACGCACCCCCTTCCCAAAAAAAATTAATAAAAGAAAGCTGGCCCGGCCCAGGGGGATGGGGTCCCCGGGGCCATAATTGGCCTTTGTAGGGGGCCACACGGCCCCCCTCCCCAAAATTAAAATAAAAAAATAAGGCTGCCAGGCCCCGCGGAATGGGGTCCCCGGGGCTAAAACTGGCCCAGGGAAGGGGGGCCACACAGCCCCCCTCCCATAAAATAAGAAAGATTTTTTTTTTTTAAAGTCGGCATCTCGCCGGAGGCCCCGCCCCCTCCCTGCACCACTGTGCAAACGCGCCCCCTGGTGCATTGTAAATTGGGGGATTAAGTCCCCTTCAATCCTGAGGGTCCCTGGGGGCCAACTAGCCCACCAGGTACCTCCAGTAAGCGCCACAGAGCTGCGTTGCAGAGAGGTAGTCCGAGGCCATGCCTTTTTTACACCTCTCTGCAACGCAGCTCTGTGGATCTTACTGGAGGTACCTGGTGGGCTAGTTGGCCCCCAGGGACCCTCAGGATTGAAGGGGACTTAATCACCCAACTTACAACGCACCAGGGGGCACGTTTGCACAGTAGTGCAGGAAGGGGGCGGGGCCTGATATAACAAGTGTGCAAACATGCTCCCTGGCATGTTGTAAATTGGTTGATTAAGTCCCCTTCAATCCTGAGGCCACGCACCTTTTTACACCACTCTGCAAACGCAGCTTCTGGTGCACTGCTGGTGGGGCGATGAGGTCCTCTTGTGTCCTGAAGACCTCAGGACACAAGTGGACTTCATCCTCCAAGCAGCAGTGCACCAGAAGCCGCATTTGCAAAGTGGTGTAAAAAGGGGGGTGGCCTCGGACCACCTCTCTGCAATGCAGCTCTATGGCGCTTACTGGAGGTACCTGGTGGGCTAGTTGGCCCCCAGGGACCCTCAGGATTCAAGGGGACTTAATCCCCCAAGTTACAATGCACCAGGGGGCACGTTTGCACAGTGGTGCAGGGAGGGGACGGGACCTGATATAATAAGTGTGCAAACGCGCCACCTGGCATGTTGTAAATTGGGGGATTAAGTCCCCTTCAATCCTGAGGGTCCCTGGGGGCCAACTAGCCCACAAAGTACCTCCAGTAAGCGCCACAGAGCTGTGTTGCAGAGAGGTGGTCCGAGGCCACGCCCCTTTTTACACCACTCTGCAAACGCGGCTTCTGGTGCACTGCTGGTGGGGCGATGAGGTCCTCTTGTGTCCTGAGGACCTCAGGACACAAGTGGACTTCATCCTCCAAACAGCAGTGTGCCAGAAGCCGCGTTTGCAGCGTGGTGTAAAAAGGGGCATGGCCTCGGAACACCTCTCTGCAATGCAGCTCTGTGGCGCTTACTGGAGGTACCTGGTGGGCTAGTTTACCCCAGGGACCCTCAGGACTCAGGGGACTTAATAGGGACGTAATAGTTAGAAATTAGCATTTAAAAAACCTTAGAAATTCACTGAAAAAAACATAGGTTTTAGGGACGTTATAGTTAGAAATTAGCATTTAAAACACCTTAGAAATTCACTGAAAAACCACAGGTTTCAAGGACGCTATAGTTAGTTGGACATTTCACTCGAACAAAACCAGAGAAATTCGGCCGTTATAGTTAGTAGACCTAACTATAACTCGCGCCCCCGCAATGCACTGCTGATGACGTCAAATATTCCATCACTCATGACATGGTCAGTGACATCACTGATGACATCACTGATGACATCTCAAATAACATCACTGATGACATCACTGATGATATCATCCGGTGAATGTGTGTTTCTGTAAAGTTTAAATATATTTTATATATATATATATATATATATGCCAAGGTATATTGAAGAATGAGTGGGTGTGTAAGTGTCTGAATGGATGATTTAGTAGGTGCGTGACTGATTGTATAAGTGACTGATTAAGCGTATCTTACTGAATGCATGGGTTAGTGAGTAAACTATGTAAATGTCTGTATCAGTCTGTCAGTTGGTGTATAAGCAGCTGCATGGGTTGGTGAGTAGCTACATGACTGTCTATATGGGTTATTGATTGGTTGTCTGAGTATCTGTATGGGTGCCTGAGTGTCGTGTGTGAGTGGGTGGGAGGTGGGTGACTCTGTGCATAGATGTGTGAGTGGGTGATTCACTGGGTGTATGGGTTCAAGAGTGCATCTGTGATGCGGCTGTATGGGTGGGTGAGTGTGTGTATGGGTGTGTTGGTGAGTGAATGGATATCTCAGTGGTATATGTGTGAGTAACTACATATGTTGTAAAGGCAGTATATGTGAGTGTTGGAGTATATAAATGACTATACGTGAGAGTGAGTGATTGCAAGAGTGGCTGTATGGATGAGTGTGTGCTTGTATCAGTGATTGTATAAGAGAGTAAGTATGTGTTAGTATTTGTATAAATAAGTGAGGTGGTCTGTGTATAACTGTATAGGTGAGTAAATGGGTGTGATTGTTTCTTTGCATGACTGAGTAGGTGTGTGAGTAAGTCTATCGATGAGTGGCGGTGTGTGAATGTATGTATAGTTGTATGAGTGCATATGATCAGTGGCTGTATTGATGAGTGACTGCATGTATGAGTTACTGTATGGGTGAATGAGTGGATGTATGTGTGTAGACCTAGGAATCACTGAGCAGGTATGTACTAACTGCCATTGATCTGTCTATGGTTTTGATATTGGTGGTCTGTATTTTAGAGTGGGTGTATGAAAGGTTTTATTAGGGTATGAGGAGGTGCATCAGATGATCATGCGGATGATGTCATCAGTGATGTCATCAGTGATGTCATTTGAGGTGTCATCAGTGATGTCACTGAGCATGTCATGAGTGATGTAATATGTGACGTCATCAGCAGAGCATTGCGGGGGCGCGAGTTATAGTTAGGTCTACTGTGAGAAGTTGGCCTGGCATATGCTGTCCACTAATTATAGTGGGCACCTTGCACCAGTCCAAACAACCCCTTATTGGAGATAGGTTAAAGACAACCTTATTGAAAGCTATCCTAGTGGTAGCTATGGAGAGCAGCCTTCAGGCTAAGTCTTGAAGGAATGTAAAGCAGCTTGTTTTACCAGTCTATAATCTCTTGAGTGATCAAATGAAAGAGCACCACACCAGGTATATATTCAAAATATATGTATTTATTGCTAAACACACCCTCTAGTCTCTTTATGAGGCTAGAGTTCGAAGTACATAAGTTATAAGTTATTTAAACACAGTAATAGCACAAATACACGTTTGGGCCCTAGGGCGTACCAAACCATATACCAATAAAGTGGTATAAGAACCACGACTGAGCTAGACACTAGGCCTAGAGCCTCTAGAAGTGCTTGGACCACAAGGAACCACCCAAGGTAGTGACACAGGGGACCCACGGGGACGCGTGCAGTGTAAATACACAGCTGCAAATCGCCGTTAACTTCTATGGAGAAAGTCGCGGTTGGGAAATTAAAGAAAAGGGACACTTAAAGAAGGACTTGGAGCAAACCCTTTGAGAACTAGGTCGTTCTAGAGTCTCTACCCACGGGAGCACCGGAGTACTCTTGTTACCTCACCCAGGGAAGCCGGGTGCATAGGTGCCTTTCGGGGTCGGGTTTCGTCGTCGATTTGAATGGCGATCTGCTGCAAAGTGCTGCTGGCGACCAAGTGAAAAGTGTCCGGGTGGATCCAAAGGTGGATCGGAGATCTGAAGAACCTGAAAGCAGAGGGGACAGAGTCTGGGTCACTAGCCAGTGACCAGGAAGGCGATGAGCAGATGCCCACCGATGTCGAGTGCTTCAGGTAGGTTGACGGTTGTCTTGACTCTTCAGCCACGAGGTCCAGGAGGCGTTGTCGGCAACCAGGAGCAGGATTCGGGCTGGTACACAATGTCTGTCGAGTGCTGAGGTGTCGGCGACCGGATTGGACCCAACAAGCCTTGGCAACGGCAAGTCTCGATGTAGATGAAGATTGACGATGATGCAGACCGCAAGGTCTGAGGAACTCACCCAGCAAGGGTAAGTGAGGGCAAGCCTGGAGCAACCAGGGAGCCCAAGAAGAAAAGGATTGGCCTTCGTGAAGGGCTACTAGCCAATGGGCTAGCGACCGCAAAGGAGCCTCGAGACGGGGCACGTGGAGCTGGCTCACAGGACACTCGTGGAGTGGAGGCCAGTGATCTTCGGTGCAGTTGGTGCTGGAGGCTAGGGATATTCGGAGCCCAAAGCACGACTTCGTAGGAGACCCAGAAGAGGATGCACTAGCAAATGCGTGCGGTGTCCAGGGGTCACGGTTCCATGTTACCCACGACAGCTACGGGCCTCAGCTTTGCTGGGGACTCAGGGCAGCCTCGGGGAAGTCTGGAAATCCACCTCTGGTGATGCAAAGACTTCGGCGTCCGATGGGAGCTTAGGCGATGCAGACCGGACAATTGCTTCTTTGGTGCCTGCCAAGCAGGGGAGTCACTCCTTGACCCCAAGGGAGATTCTTCTGTCCTCTAATCTTGTAGTAGAGCGTCGAAGGTCCAGGATTCTGTGTCAGAGTTTCGTCCAGGGATAATCTAAAGTCCTAAGGACTGGGTTCCTATACTTATACTAAGTTTAGGGGTTGGACTTACTCTGTGGCCCCACCTATGGGTGGGTCAGGGCAGAGGGGTGGCTACACCCCTTTCCCTTTGTCCAGTTTGCGCCAAAGCAGGGGCTGCAAGCCCCTGATCCGGTTTGAACTGGGGTATGCATAGGGACACCAAGTGTGCCCCCAGTGCAGGACTTCAAAGCACCCGAAAGTGCTCCCGCCCAGCCCCAATACACACTATCCTGTCTGGGGAGGTGGTCACACCTCCCTGGGACAGGAAACCTATTGTCCAGGCCTCCCCTGCCGGAGTTTCGTCCAGCAGCAGGAGGCCAGACTTGTGTCTGTGGCAGCAGCATCCATTTTGTGATGCCAGGGCTTTAGAAAGAAGTTACCGGCCAGGCCAGGGTTAACATGTCTCTCCTCTAGAAGAGTGGAATGCTACCCCCGCTGCCAGAATTGGCGGGGGGTAGTATTCCAAGATGTTTGACACCAAACACGACATGTTTCGGTGCAGCCATTCCAAAGTTAGCATTTAACGCGAGGTTATAATGCGCTTAAGAGTATATGGTCAGGCTGCACTACAAACAGCATCAGAGAAGGGTCTCCGAACGCTGCAGAGGGGCCCTGCTCATGCAGGGGCACCCTCTCACATAGGAACCACGCACTCTGCCTTCAGGATTGATAAGGCCTGCCATAGGAGTGACTTATAGGTTTATATGTGTTTATGTATATAGTGATATAGGTAACCTATATCACAGTAAGGGGTGCATGCACGACCTTACCCAGGCTGCAGTAGCAGACCTGTGGTGTCAGTTTGGATGGCCTTCCAGGGGTGGCACAATACATGCTGCAGCCCCTGGTAGGCCTCTGAGGTACCTATGCCCTGGGTACATAGTATACCATATACTAGGGACTTATAAGGGCACTCCAGATTCCAATCAGAGATGTGCCTAAGGCACATGGAAACCTTTTACAGAGAAAGCAGATAGACTGGGGCCCTGAATAGCAGGATCCCAGCCCAACTAAGTCATAAACCAGCAAAACACCATAAAAAAAAGTGGGGGCAACCATATAGTCAGATTCCACCTTCCTACATAACCCCCCCAAACGAAAGGAGATAAGGCTAACCTTGGCCAGTTGAGCCTTTATTGACTAAGTGGCCATATAAGGAAGCACCTGCACTAGCATGGTTGCCCCCTGTCTTATGGTCCACTAAGCAATCCCTCACCCTAAGGGTATGAGAGGGTCTCCACCATGGGGAATCACTACCTGTGGTGTGCTTAGGTAAAGTACAAGGCTGGTGAGGTGTCTGAGTAGGGAAGTGAGGCCCTAGGAATGTTGGCCTCAGCTTCCTCAGATCACTGGTCACCATGTATGCCTGTCTTTCCATGACTGAGTTGCACTTTGCTCTAAGGGTCAACTTTTGGCTGCCTACAGCTGGGGGTTGGGTCCCTTTGGATGGACTACTGGAGGGACATGGCAGGTTTGGAACCATCTGGTCCCAGGTTTGCCCTTGCCTACCAGAGTCCTTCTGGGGGAGGTCCCTACATAAAGGTATGGGGGATCCCTCAGTGTGTAGAGGAATTTTCACCTGGCTAGGGCTACTAGACTGGGTGCCCCTAATCTGCTGATGGGGGTTCCTCTGGACAGGGGGCCCTGGGGGTCCACTGACCTCCCTGACCTCTGCAGCCCTGGGCTGGCTGAGGCAGGGTAGAGAGGGGCAGGTTACCTGCTCCAGACTGGGTACCACCTTGGAAGGGTCCTCTGCCATTAGGGGTGTGGCCAGGCCAGGCCTGACTACCTCTGGGGCAGTTCCTTCACTAGGGGTAGGGTCAGTTCCCTGAGGAGGCTGACCCTTACCTACTGTCTGGAGGGAAGAAGACTTTTCTTCAACCCTTGTGCTCTCTTTTGGGGGAGAGTGGGCCATTCTTCCAGGCTCCATCTCTCCAAAATCTTGGGCTGGGGCTGGGGACATCACAGCCCCACTAACCTTTACAGGGACGCCCAGCATCCTGAGATGGGTTTGGTGTTCAACTTCAGCCCAGGCTGAAATTTCCAGATCATTGCCCATCAGGCAATCTACAGGTAGGGTTGGGGACACTGCCACTCTTTTGGGCCTGTGACCCCCTCCCAGCTGAGATTGACTATGGCCATGGGGTGATCTGTTCTGACACCATCAATGTTGGTCACCTGGTATTTAAACTCAGGTAAAAGCTGGTGAGGGGGACTAGTTTCCGTGCCACCATGGTGACACTAGCCCCTGTGTCCCTAAATCCCACAGCTTTCTGACCATTAATTATTGGCTCCAATCTGTACCTGCCCAATGCTGTGGGACCCATGGTAAAGGTGGCAAATCCTATACCACCATCAGAGTCAGAGGAGTCTGTTGAGGGGTCCCTGTCTAAACTAGGGCCCACCTCTGTTCCTCTTGCAAAAGCACCTAACTTTTTGGGTGCACTACTCCCAACTGGAGGATTACTACTGGTAGTACCAGGAGGGGTGGTAGTAGTTGTGGGAGGAACATTTTCTTTATTGCCAATACTGGGGCAACTGGGATCAGTTTTCCAGTGCCCAGGCTTTTACAGACATGGCAATATGGTTTCTTTTCAGGAGAAGAAGGAGTTTGGGACCCACCCCCAGAAGAGGAATTTTGGGGCCCTGTAGGGGACTTATCCTTAGATTTATCCCCACCTTTCTCTTGGGACTTAGTAGAATCTTTCTTCTGGTCACCACCCTGATTTTTAGTTTTTACTCTGGTTCTGACCCATTTGTCTGCCTTATTTCCCAATTCTTGGGGAGAGGTCAGATCAGAGTCCACCAGATACTGGTGCAAAAGCTGGTTTTGACAGTTATTAAGGATCTGCTCCTCATAATCAAATTGTACAATCCTAAAAAGTCCTGCACTTTGTTGCCATGTATCCAACCTTCCAGAGCCTTAGTAGCACAATCTACAAAATCAACCCAGTCTTGAGTCTGAGCTTTTTGGGTGTCTCTGAACTTCAACCTATACTGTTCAGTGGTTAGGCCAAACCCATCTATCAGAGCACTCTTCAAGACTGTGTAATTGTCAGCATCCTCTTCTCTTACAGTGAGGAGCTTGTCTCTACCTTTGTCTGCAAAGGAGAGCCACAAGATTGCTGCCCACTGCTTCTGGGGGACCCTCTGAACTTTACAGGCCCTCTCCAGTGCAGTTATCCATTTGTGGATGTCATCCCCACTCTGGTAGGGAGGGACAATCTTGCTCAGGTTTCTATGGTCATAAGACCTTTCCCTATCTTTAGGGACATTGCTGCCACCATGGGACTCTAGTCCCAACTTTTTTCTCTCTTTGTAGAGATCTAGGGACTCCCTGTCTATAGCCAACTGCTGTTTTCTGAGTTCAAGCTGGGCTTGCTCATACTGAATCAGTCTTTTTCTCCTCTCATGAGAGAATTCCCTCCTATGAGAGGAGACAGAGGTCCCTACTGAGGTGCTAGAGTGGTTAGACTCCTGAGAAGGAGATCAAGACCTTCTAGACACACTCACAATCCTTCCTGGGGGGACAAAGTGGAGGTCATTCTGATCCTCCTCCTCATCCACAGGAGGAATTGGGTTTTCTAGGTCAGGGTCGTCACCCTCCTGGTCAGTTCCAGAGGGGGGGCTGGGGGTGTTGCTACTCCTGGCCCCATCCTCATCTTCTGCCCCACCCTCTGCTCCTACCCCTTCAGTCCCTAAGGGCCTGCTGAGATCATAAGCCTCTAACATCTCTCTCAGATGTTGGGTGATGGGGCTTTGGCCTGTCTTCAGTTTCCTCAAATTGCATAATGCTCTCAATTCCAAGAATGGGAGTGTATCATACTTGGAGGGAAGAAGCCCAGGGGCTTCTGGCAAGGACTCACTGGGTCCTGGCTTTGAAGACATCACTAGTGAGGTGTGGTGTATGCACTACCTACTCTAGTGTGGCCTACTAAACTCTCTTGAGTTGTAGAAAGGGTGTGCTATCCCTTAACACACAACTCTAAGTTCAGTAGAACTTACTGTATACTAAGCTTAATTTATATGTACCTTAGGTACCTTTAGTGGTTTTCAGTTGATCAATTCAATTGAGATTATCTGGTAAAACAATAGCAAGCTGGAATCCCACACGCTGCACACCAATGTGAGAAGTTGGCCTGGCATATGCTGTCCACTAATTATAGTGGGCACCTTGCACCAGTCCAAACAACCCCTTATTGGAGATAGGTTAAAGACAACCTTATTGAAAGCTATCCTAGTGGTAGCTATGGAGAGCAGCCTTCAGGCTAAGTCTTGAAGGAATGTAAAGCAGCTTGTTTTACCAGTCTATAATCTCTTGAGTGATCAACTGAAAGAGCACCACACCAGGTATATATTCAAAATATATGTATTTATTGCTAAACACACCCCTCTAGTCTCTTTATGAGGCTAGAGTTCGAAGTACATAAGTTATAAGTTATTTAAACACAGTAATAGCACAAATACACGTTTGGGCCCTAGGGGCGTACCAAACCATATACCAATAAAGTGGTATAAGAACCACGACTGAGCTAGACACTAGGCCTAGAGCCTCTAGAAGTGCTTGGACCACAAGGAACCACCCAAGGTAGTGACACAGGGGACCCACGGGGGACGCGTGCAGTGTAAATACACAGCTGCAAATCGCCGTTAACTTCTATGGAGAAAGTCGCGGTTGGGAAATTAAAGAAAAGGGACACTTAAAGAAGGACTTGGAGCAAACCCTTTGAGAACTAGGTCGTTCTAGAGTCTCTACCCACGGGAGCACCGGAGTACTCTTGTTACCTCACCCAGGGAAGCCGGGTGCATAGGTGCCTTTCGGGGTCGGGTTTCGTCGTCGATTTGAATGGCGATCTGCTGCAAAGTGCTGCTGGCGACCAAGTGAAAAGTGTCCGGGTGGATCCACAGGTGGATCGGAGATCTGAAGAACCTGAAAGCAGAGGGGACAGAGTCTGGGTCACTAGCCAGTGACCAGGAAGGCGATGAGCAGATGCCCACCGATGTCGAGTGCTTCAGGTAGGTTGACGGTCGTCTTGACTCTTCAGCCACGAGGTCCAGGAGGCATTGTCGGTAACCAGGAGCAGGATTCGGGCTGGTACACGATGTCTGTCGAGTGCTGAGGTGTCGGCGACCGGATTGGACCCAACAAGCCTTCGCAACGGCAAGTCTCGATGTAGATGAAGATTGACGATGATGCAGACCAGCAAGGTCTGAGGAACTCACCCAGCAAGGGTAAGTGAGGGCAAGCCTGGAGCAACCAGGGAGCCCAAGAAGAAAAGGATTGGCCTTCGTGAAGGGCTACTAGCCAACGGGCTAGCGACCGCAAAGGAGCCTTGAGACGGTGCACGTGGAGCTGGCTCACAGGAGACTCGTGGAGTGGAGGCCAGTGATCTTCGGTGCAGTTGGTGCTGGAGGCTAGGGCTACTCGGAGCCCAAAGCACGACTTCGTGGGAGACCCAGAAGAGGATGCACTAGCAAATGCATGCGGTGTCCAGGGGTCACGGTTCCACGTGACCCACTACAGCTACGGGCCTCAGCTTTGCTGGGGACTCAGGGCAGCCTCGGGGAAGTCTGGAAATCCACCTCTGGTGATGCAAAGACTTTGGCGTCCGACGGGAGCTTAGGCGATGCAGACCGGACAATTGCTTCTTTGGTGCCTGCCAAGCAGGGGAGTCACTCCTTGACCCCAAGGGAGATTCTTCTGTCCTCTAATCTTATAGTAGAGCGTCGAAGGTCCAGGATTCTGTGTCAGAGTTTTGTCCAGGTATAATCTAAAGTCCTAAGGACTGGGTTCCTATACTTATACTAAGTTTAGGGGTTGGACTTACTCTGTGGCCCCACCTATGGGTGGGTCAGGGCAGAGGGGTGGCTACACCCCTTTCCCTTTGTCCAGTTTGCACCAAAGCAGGGGCTGCAAGCCCCTGATCCGGTTTGAACTGGGGTATGCACAGGGACACCAAGTGTGCCCCCAGTGCAGGACTTCAAAGCACCCGAAAGTGCTCCCGCCCAGCCCCAATACACACTATCCTGTCTGGGGAGGTGGTCACACCTCCCTGGGACAGGAAACCTATTGTCCAGGCCTCCCCTGCCGGAGTTTTGTCCAGCAGCAGGAGGCCAGACTTGTGTCTGTGGCAGCAGCATCCATTTTGTGATGCCAGGGCTTTAGAAAGAAGTTACTGGCCAGGCCAGGGTTAACATGTCTCTCCCTCTAGAAGGGTGGAATGCTACCCCCACCGCCAGAATTGGCGGGGGGGTAGTATTCCAAGATGTTTGACACCAAACACGACATGTTTCAGTGCAGCCATTCCAAAGTTAGCATTTAACGCGAGGTTATAATGCGCTTAAAAGTATATGGTCAGGCTGAAATGAAATGAAATGAAATTTGTACTTGTAAAGCGCACTTATACCCCCAAAGGGGTGTCCTGGCGCTGTACGCATACCGCTGTGGAACCCTTCCTGGCTTTTCCCTGTGAAATGTCCACTCCTGGGCACCCCCAGGGTGAAGCCAGGCATCCCAGCGCTGTTGGGGCCGTTGTGGAGATTAAGCAAGCTATTGCCCAGAGTTGCAGAGTGGGACCCATGATTAGAATAGGCACCGAGGCGAGAATTATCAGGTCCGAGGAAATTGAGCCCAAGACCCGCCGAGGCGGGAATTGAACCCTGGTCCCGGGCCAGATCTCTGCATCAGGGTCTGCCGCTCTAACCATTGAGCCACACTTCTCCACTACAAACAGCATCAGAGAAGGGTCTCCGAACGCTGCAGAGGGGCCCTGCTCATGCAGGGGCACCCTCTCACATAGGAACCACGCACTCTGCCTTCAGGATTGATAAGGTCTGCCATAGGAGTGACTTATAGGTTTATATGTGTGTATGTATATAGTGATATAGGTAACCTATATCACAGTAAGGAGTGCATGCACCACCTTACCCAGGCTGCAGTAGCAGACCTGTGGTGTCAGTTTGGATGGCCTTCCAGGGGTGGCACAATACATGCTGCAGCCCCTGGTAGGCCTCTGAGGTACCTATGCCCTGGGTACATAGTATACCATATACTAGGGACTTATAAGGGCACTCCATATTCCAATCAGAGATGTGCCTAAGGCACATGGAAACCTTTTTACAGAGAAAGCAGATAGACTGGGGCCCTGAATAGCAGGATCCCAGCCCAACTAAGTCATAAACCAGCAAAACACCATAAAAAAAAGTGGGGGCAACCATATAGTCAGATTCCACCTTCCTACATCTACTAACTATGACGGCCGAATTTCTATGGTTTTGTACGAGTGAAATCTCCAACTAACTATAACGTCCCTGAAACCTATGGTTTTTTCAGTGAATTTCTAAGGTTTTTTTAAATGCTAATTTCTAACTATAACGTCCCTGAAATCTATGGTTTTTTCAGTGAATTTCAAAGGTTTTTTAAATGTTCATTTCTAACTATAACGTCCCTGAAACCTATGGTTTTTTCAGTGAATTTCTAAGGTTTTTTAAATACTATTTTCTAACTATGCCTACAAAGGTAGGACATGTGAAGAAAGAGGAAGAAAAGCGCAGAAAGAAGCAAGACAAATGCAGAAAGAGGCAACAGAAGTCCAGAAAGACGAAGAAAAGTGCAGGAAGAAGAAGAGATGTGCAGAAAGAACCAACAGAGGAGCAGAAAGTCCTCCTGTGCCCCCAACTTTTTGGTGATGGGAACTGGTGGTAACTGGCCTACTAACCAGGCCTAGAGCCAGTGCTATGCTAAAAGACACTTAGAATACAGTGAAAACACCTACATACACTAGGGAACACTATGCATTGGGGTACCCATGTGATTAGCATGACCTCCTCTGTATTTGCCATGAGTTAATGCCTGGATCATTGCATGAGTACATGAGTAGTGACTGGATGATTAGAGTGCTACAAGGAGAGTGCGTGGTGATTTTATAAGTGCTTGGGTTTTGGCGCAGTGATTGGATAAGCACATAGGATTGGCTGGGTGATTGGAGGAATGCATAGATAGTACCAGGGAGATTACTGGACTGCATAGGTAGTCCTCAAGGTATTGCAGCAGTGCATGTGTTAGTGACTGGGTCATTGCATGAGTACATGGTTACTGAGTGGATAATTAGAGTACTGCAAGGAGAGTGCGTGGTGAATTTATAAGTGGTTGGGTATTGGAGGAGTGTTTGGATTAGTACATGGTAGTGGCTGGGTGACTGGAGGAGTGCACAGGGAGTGACAGTGTGATTGCGGGACTGCATGGGTACTACCTGGGAAATTGAAGGAGCAAATGAGAAGTGTGTAAGTGGATACAGGACTGTATGGGTAGGGCATATGGGATTGTAACAGTGATCAGTTAGTGCCTGGATCATTGCATGAGTACATAGCTACTGACTGAAAGATTAGAATACTGCAAGGAGAGTGCCTGAGTGAATTTATAAGTGCTTGGGTATTGGCGGAGTGTTTGGATTAGTACATGGTAGTGGCTGGGTGACTGGAGGACTGCACTGGGAGTGACAGGGTGATTGCTGGACTGCATGGGTAATACCAGGGGAACTGAAGGAGCGAATGAGAAGTGTGTAGATGGTTAGAGGACTGCATGGGTAGTACACAGGGATTGTAGCAGTGCATGTGTTAGTGCCTGGATCATTGCATGACTACATGGGTAGTGACTGGATGATTAGAGTACTGCGAGGAGAGTGCATGGTGAATTTATAAGTGCTTGGGTTTTGGCGCAGTGATTGGATAAGGACATAGGACTGGCTGGGTGATTGGAGGACTGCATAGGTAGTACCAGGGAGATTACTGGACTACATAGGTAGTCCTCAATGGATTGCACCAGTGCATGTGTTAGTGACTGGGTCATTGCATGAGTACATGGGTAGTGACTGGATGATTAGAGTGCTGCAAGGACAGTGCATGGTGATTTTATATCTGCTTGGGTTTTGGCAGAGTGATTGGATAAGTACATAGTATTGGCTGGGTGATTGGAGGAGTGCATGGGTAGTGACAGAGGGATTTCTGGAGTGCATGGGTACTACCTGGGTAATTGGAGGAGTGAATCAGTAGTGTGTAGGTGGTTAGAGATCTGCATTGGAAGTGCTTAGGGGATTGTAGCAGTGCATGGGTTTGTGCCTGGGCCATTCCATGAGTACATGGGTACTGACTGGAAGATTAGAGTACTGCAAGGAGAGTGCATGGTGAATTTATAAGTGCTTTGGTCTTGGTGGAGTGATTGGATAAGTACATGGTGCTGGCTGGGTGATTGAAGGAGTGCATTGGTACTGACAGGGCAATGGCTGGACTGCATGGGTAGTGCTCAGGGTATTGTAGCAGTGCATGTGTTAGTGCATGGGTCATTGCATGAGTGCATGGGTACTGACTGGATGATTAGAGTACTGCAAGGAGAGTGCATGGTGAATTTATAAGTGCTTGGGTTTTGGCGGAGTGATTGGATAAGTACACACATGTCACATCAGTCCCGCCCCCTCCCTTCACCACTGTGCAAACACGCCCCCTGGCAGGTTTTAAGTTGGAGGATTAATTCCCCTTGAATCCTGAGGGTCCCTGGGGGCCAACTAGCCCACCAGGTACCTCCAGTAAGCGCCACAGAGCTGCGTTGCAGAGAGGTGGTCCAAGGTCACGCCCCTTTTACACCTCTCTGCAACGCAACTCTGTTGTGCTTACTGGAGGTACCTGGTGGGCTAGTTGGCCCCCAGGGACACTCAGGATACAAGGGGACTTAATACCCCAACTTAAAACGTGCCACGAGTGCCCGTTTGCACACGTGGTCACAGCGAGGCCTCGGCCCTGACTGTCACCAAGTGTGCAAACGCACCAAGTGGCCTCGTTTTAAGTTGGGGAATTAAGTCCCCTTGAATCCAGAAGGTCCCTGGGGTCCAACTAGCCCACCAGGTATCTCCAGTAAGCGCCACAGAGCTGCGTTGCAGAGAGGTGTAAAAAGGGGCATGCCCTCGGACCACCTCTCTGCAACGCAGCCCTGTGGCACTTACTGGAGGTACCTGGTGAGCTAGTTGCTAGTTGTCTATGCAGTCCTCCAATCACCCAGCCAATCCTATGTGCTTATCCAATCACTGCGCCAAAACCCAAGCACTTATAAAATCACCATGCACTCTCCTTGTAGCACTCTAATCATCCAGTCACTACTCATGTACTCATGCAATGACCCAGGCATTAACTCATGGCAAAGACAGAGGAGGTCATGCTAATCACAGGGGTACCCCAACACATAGTGTTCCCTAGTGTATGTAGGTGTTTTCACAGTATTCTAAGTGTCTTTTAGCATAGCACTGGCTCTAGGCCTGGTTAGTCAGAGTCAGTTACCACCAGTGCCCATCAGCAAAAATTTGGGGGCACAGGAGGACTTTCTGCTCCTCTGTTGGTTCTTTCTGCACATCTCTTCTTCTTCCTGCACTTTTCTTCGTCTTTCTGGACTTCTGTTGCCTCTTTCTGCATTTGTCTTGCTTCTTTCTGCGCTTTTCTTCCTCTTTTTTTTCACATGTCCTACCTTTGTAGGCATAGTTAGAAATTAGCATTTAAAAAACCTTTGAAATTCACTGAAAAAACCATAGGTTTCAGGGACGTTATAGTTAGAAATCAGCATTTAAAAAACCTTAGACCTGCAGCCCGTACGGGATCCCTCTGCAGCCCGTACGGGATCCTCCCACAGCTCCAGAGCCGCCTTGGTTCTCGCCTGCTTCCTAGAATGCTCTTAACATTGGTTACCGCTTTTCTACACTCTTTCAGACGCGGCCGGCCCTGTTGGGTTCTAGGCGGCTTGCTGTGTTTAATGTCCGGTAATCACACACACATCATTCCATGTCTTGCATATCCTGCTTATGTTGGGCCGGCCCATTGGGTTGTAGGCACTTTCATATGGATCTCTGCATTATATGCCACCAATAAAACGATTTAATACTAAAAAACCTTAGAAATTCACTGAAAAAACCATAGGTTTCAGGGGCGTTATAGTTAGTTGGAGATTTCACTCGTACAAAACCATAGAAATTCGGCCGTTATAGTTAGTAGACCTAACTATAACTCGCGCCCCCGCAATGCACTGCTGATGACGTCACATATTACATCATCGATGTCCTAGTGGTCACAGAAACCTGGTTAGGAGACAGCTCCGTCCCAGATATGATTGCAGCACTACCTGGGGAATTTGACGCCGTATGGCACAATAGGGAGGACAATGCCAGAGGGGGTGGAGTGGCTATCTTTTATAAAAAAAAGTCTACTGGTAGACAAGATACTGGCAGAAAACTTTGAGAACGCTGACACATTAGGTGTTAAAATCTCGAGTAAATCCTCCTGCATCATACTATTAGTGGCATACCGCCCTCCACGGCCAACCCCTAGGTTCAACGAACTCTTCTCTGAGTTGATCAGTGACCTCTGCTCACGTTACCAATGACTCCTAGTGGTGGGCGACTTCAACTACCACTGGGACGAAACTCCCAGAGAGTCGCAGGCTAGCCAATTCGAGATAGCCATGTGCTCGTTGGGGCTTCACCAACTGGTGAATGCTCAAACCCACATTAAGGGCCACATACTCGACCTCATCTGGACCTCCCAGCGATCAACCCAGCTTACAGACATCAGCACGTGCACCTGGTCTGACCACTCGCTGATTAGGTGCTGGGTCCCGCTGGACAGCCCCCCACTGCAGCCGTCACTTGGTTGGAAAATAGTGCGCAGTTGGAATAGAATTGAGGAAGATAATCTGGTGGGGACCTTACTCAGACTCCCCATGAAAGCACCCACTTCAGGCAACCTAGACTATGAGTGCGCTGCCCTCACCGACACGCTTAAGGAAGCCATTGATCAGGTAGCACCGGCATGGAGGGAGAAAGTTAGAGATAAAGGAAAAGGCGCCCCCTGGTTCAATGAAGAACTGAGGGGCAGGAAGCAAACCCTCCGCCAAGCCGAGAGAAGGTGGCGAAAATCAGATAGCCAAGCCGACCTAGCTGCCCACAAACTCCTGCTTGCCTCATATAAAAAGGCCATTATGACTAGGAAGGCTGAATACTATGAGGCAAGAATCACGGGGGCAGTAAATAAACAGAAAGAGACTTTTAAAATACTAAAAGAACTCAGCCAGAAATCAACACTAGGATCTACAGCTACACTAGTAGACTGCAACACCTTCCAGACCTATTTTCTACACAAAATCGCCGACATCCTAGCTGAGATTGAGAGCACCCCACGCCCCTTACGCCGGCTAACCAGCTCCCCTCTTTCCCTAATTTAGACCCAGCCTCCCTGTCAGGCCTGATGAGCCATATCAAATCAGGCTCACCAGCTGACCCCTGTCCTCCAAGGGTTTTTCGCATGGCCCTCCCAGGTCTTGAAAGACAGATCCTCGCCCTACAAAATCGCTCCCTAGAGACAGGCTACCTTCCCTCCGGCCTGAAGGAAGCCAGGGTCACCCCCCTGTTGAAGAAACCTGGGGCGGATGTGGCCACTCTTAAAAACTACAGACCAATTTCCCAGCTCCCCTTCCTGGCGAAAGTCATAGAGCAGCACATCCTAAAAACACTTGCGGTTTTCCTGGAGGAACACCAGCTACTCCAAGGGCGGCAAGTGGGCTTCAGGCCCCACCACAGCACAGAGCTGGTAATGCTATCTGTACTTGACGAGCTCAGAGTCATGGCCGACAATAAGAAACCGTGCGTCCTGGTGCTGTTAGACCTGTCTGCAGCATTTGACACAGTCAATCATGCGCAGCTTCTAGCCCGCATTTCCGAACTGGGCATCTGCGGGGTGGCCTACCAGTGGATTGAATCCTTTCTTTCCGGGAGGTCGCAGAGGGTCCAGCTTGGGGAGCAGGTGTCTGACAGGGGCGCCCTCACGTGTGGCGTCGCCCAGGGCTCAGCATTGTCCCCACTCCTATTCAACATCTACCTCCAGCCGCTAATAGCTGCCCTGGCGCGCATGGACTGCCAAGTCTTTAACTATGCGGACGACACGCAGCTCATCCTCCAGATCGAAAACTCCCAGCAGGCCCCCTCATTGACTCAAAATATTCTCAGATACACCGTGAACTGGATGACGACTAACTCTCTGAAGGCCAACCCAGACAAAACTGAGGTCCTAGTCATCCCCTGGAAACCAAACCCTTGGAGTGACCGTTTCTGGCCCCAAGAGTTGGGCACAACCCCTACGCCGGTCACGACCGTAAAAAGCTTGGGCATCAAGATAGATGCGGACCTCTCTATGACCAACCAAGTTTCGACCGTGATTGGTACATGCACTGGCCTGCTGAGACAGATGCGGAGACTTGCCCCCCTCCTTTTGATGACAGCTCTACAGATGATAGTATCGGCCACCATCCTGTCCAGATTAGATTACGGGAACGCCCTGTATATCGGCCTACCGGAAAAACTAACCAACAAATTACAGGTGACCATGAATGATGCAGCCAGGCTGATTTTCAGGCTCCCTAGAAGGGCACATGCTACCCCTCTCTTGCTCAAGCTTCACTGGCTCCCCATTGTGAGAAGTTGGCCTGGTATATGCTGTTCACTAATTAAAGTGGACACCTTGCACCAGGGCAAATCGACTCTTATGGTAGATAGGTTTAAGACAACCTTTTAAAGAAAGCTATCCTAGTGGTAGCTGTGGAGAGCAGCCTTCAGGCTAAGTCTCGGAGGAATGTAAAGCAGCTTGTTTTACCATATAATCTCTTGAATCACCAAATGAAAAGACACCACACAGGTATATATATCAAATATATATGTATTTATTTCTAAATAACTCTCTACTAATCTCTTTATGAGATTAGAAGACAAACATATGCACAAATCAACGTTTCACAATAAGTTAAGCACAAAATATGGCTGGGGCCCTAGGGGCGTACCAGACCATATACTAAGTAAGAGACTTAGGGACAACGACTTGCAGGGAGACAAGGCCTAGGGCCTTCAGAAGTGCTGGGGCCTCACAAAACCACCCAAGGCAGGTAAGTAAAGGACCCACGGGGGACGCGTGCAGTGTGGATACACAGGCGCGGATCGCCGTTGACTTCAATGGGGCAAGTCGCGGTTGGAAATAAAGAGTTTTAGGATACTTCGGGAGAACCTACAAGCAAGTCACTTACAGGGTAAGTAGTTCTAGGGCCCACACCCACAGGAGCACCGTAGTGCTGGAGTTACCTCACCCAGGGAAGCCGGGTGCATAGGTGTCCTTTGGTGTCGGGTCGCGGCGTCGTTTTCAATGGCGAACAAAGAAGACTTGCTGCTTGCGGGAGCTGAAGAAGTGTCCGGTGGAATCCAAGCCTGGATTCTGAAGAAGGATGACCTGAAAGCAGAGGGGACAGTGTTCAAAGTCACTTGGCAGTGACCCGGGGCAAGGAAGATGGATGCCCACCGTCGTCGGTTGATTCAGGTCGGTTGCGGGTGCCTTGACTCTTCAGCCACGTGGTCCAGGAGGTGTCGACGACAACCAGGAGCTGGATTCGGTGGGTCCCTCGACGTCTGCAGCTGACTGCGGTGTCGGCAACTCGATTGGAGCCAACAAGCCTTGGCAGCAGCAAGTCTCGGGAGATGAAGAAAAGTCGATGGCGCAGACCAGCAAGGTCTGAGGGACTCACCCAGCGAGGGTAAGTCAGGGCAGGCCTGGAGCAACCAGGGGAGCCCTTTGGTTTCTTTAAGAAGTCTTCTGGGGACCCACAAGCCGGCGGGCAAGGGATCGCGAAGACACCTCGGGCGGAATCACTCAACAGGGGCCCACGGTCACTCGGGACGGTGTAGGCCTCTGATCTTCGGAGGGATTCCTGCTGGAGGTCGGGACCACACGTGGTCCAAAGCACAAGTTCGTAGAAAGTTGTGAAGGGGTTGCACTCGACAATAGTGCACGGTACCCAGGGGTCGCGGTTCCTCGTTACTCGTGGGGTCCACTTGCCTCAGCTTCGCTGGGGACTCACGATGGCCTGGGAGAGGTCAGGAAATCCACTTCTTGGGCTGCAGGGACTTCGGACTCCGGCGGGAGCGGCGTAGTTTGCGACCATCGTTGTCGTTTTGGCGCCTGCCAAGCAGGGGAGTCACTCCTTGACTCCAAGGGAGATTCTTCTGTCTTCCAAAGGTAGTGGAACGTCGAAGGGCCAGGATTCTTCTGTAGAGCGTCGTCCAGGGGTTATCTGCTTTGCAATGGCAAGGTTCCCCCTCTTATACTAAAAAGAGGGGATGGACTAGCTCTATGACCCCACCTATGGGAGGGTCAAGGGAGGGGTGGCTACACCCACTTCCCTTTGTCCAGTTTCGCGCCAGAGCAGGGGCAGGTAGCCCTGAGCTGGTTTGAACTGGCATATGCACAGAGGAGCCTTTTGCTACCCCAGTGCAGGATTTCAAAGCACTCTAAGAGTGCACCCACCCAGCCCCAATACACATTATCCTGTCTGGGGAGGTGGTCACACCTCCCTGCAACAGGAAACCTATTGTCCAGGCCTCCCTGCCGGAGTTTCGTCCAGAAGCAGGAGGCCAGACTTGTGTCTGTGGCAGCAGCATCCATTTTGTGATGCCAGGGCTTCAGAAAGAAGTTACCGGGTAAGCCAGAGTTAACATGTCTTTCCCTCTAGAAGGGTGGAATGCTACCCCGCCGCCAGGATTTGCGGGGGGTAGTATTCCAAGATGTTTGACACCAAACACGACATGTTTAGGTGCAGCCATTCCAAAGTTAGCATTTTACCGCGAGGATATAATGCGCTTAAGAGTATATGGTCAGGCTGCACTACAAACAGCATCAGAGATGGTCTCCGAACGCTGCAGAGGGGCCCTGCTCATGCAGGGGCACCCTCTCACATAGGAACCATGCACTCTGCCTTTAGGATTGATAAGGCCTGCCTTAGGAGTGACTTATAGGTTTATATGTGTGTATGTATTTAGTGATATAGGTAACCTATATCACAGTAAGGAGTGCATGCACCACCCTACCCAGGCTGCAGTAGCAGACCTGTGGTGTCAGTTTGGATGGCCTTCCAGGGGTGGCATAATACATGCTGCAGCCCCTGGTAGGCCTCTGAGGTACCTATGCCCTTGGTACATAGTATACCATATACTAGGGACTTATAAGGGCACTCAGATTCCAATCAGAGATGTGCCTAAGGCACATGGAAACCTTTTACAGAGAAAGCAGATAGACTGGGGCCCTGAATAGCAGGATCCCAGTCCAACTAAGTCATAAACCAGCAAAACACCATAAAAAAAGTGGGGGCAACCATATAGTCAGATTCCACCTTCCTACACCCATCAAGCAGAGGGCCAAATTCAAGGGCCTTTGTATTGCCCATAAAGCAATGTACGGCCAGGCCCCAACATACATTAAAGAGCGTCTTCAAAACTATGTGCCTGGCCGTAAACTCCGGTCCGCCGAGAGCTGCCTGCTGGCAGTTCCCCAGTTTAATACAATATCCAAGGGAGGCAGAGCCCTCTCTGTCCTGCTCCCGCAACTCTGGAACAAACTACCCGATGGCCTCCGCAAGGAATGCGCTCTCCTCCCTTTCAGGAAACGCCTCAAAACGCTCCTGTTCAGGGAGGCGTTAGACTCCATCTAATCATCTGCTACGCATGTTCCTGGGGACTGCAGTGGGTATCGGGCATTGGACCCCTCTCTCAAAGCGCTAAGAGACCTGATGGTGATTATGCGCCATAGAAGTAGCAGTTAACATTAACATTAACATAACCTCATGACATGCTCAGTGACATCACTGATGACATCACTGATGACATCTCAAATGACATCACTGATGACATCACTGATGACATCATCCACGTGATCATCTGATGCACCTCCTCATACCCTAATAAAACCTTTCATACACCCACTCTAAAATACAGACCACCAATATCGAAACCATAGACAGACCAATAGCAGTTAGTACATACCTGCTCAGTGATTCATACGTCTACACACACATCCACACACTAACCCATACAGTCACTCATACACACAGTCATTCATCTATACAGCCACTCATATATCCACTCATACACCCATATAGACACTCACACACTGCCACTCACCCAAAGAGTTACTCATACACCTGGTCAGTCATGCAAAGAAACTATCACACACCCATTTCCTTGCTCATACAGTCATACACACACCACCACACTTATTTATACAGATGCTAACACATACTTACTCTCTTAAACAATTACTCATAGAAACACACACTCATCCATACAGATACTCTTGCAATCACTCACTCTCACATATAGTCATTTATATACTCCAACACTCACATATACTGCTTTAAAACATATGTAGTTACTCACACATGCACCACTGAGACATCCATTCACTCACCAACACACCCATACACACACTCACCCAACCATACAGCTGTTTCCATATGCACTTTTGAACCCATACACCCAGTGAAACAACCACTCACATATCTATGCACAGAGTCACACACCCCCCCACCCACCCACAAAGACACTCAGGCACCCATACAGATACTCAGACAAGCAATAAATCACCCATATAGACACTCATGTAGCTACTCACCAAGCCATGCAGCCGCTTATACACCAAATAACAGACTAATAAAGACATTCACACAGTTTAGTCACTAACCCATGCATTCAGTAAGACACATTTAATCACTCACTTATACAGTCAGTCACACACCTACTAAATCATCCATTCAGACACTCATACACCCACTCATACTTCAATACACCTTGGCATATATATATATAAAACATATTTTTATAATTTACAGAAACAAGCCCCCTTGAATCCTGAGGCTCCCTGGGGCCCAACTAGCCGACCAGGTATCTCCAGTAAGCGCCACAGAGCTGCGTTGCAGAGAGGTGTAAAAAGGGGCGTGCCCTCGGACCACCTCTCTGCAACGCAGCCCTGTGGCGCTTACTGGAAGTACCTGGTGGGCTAGTTGCCCCCAGGGACCCTCAGGATTCAAGGGGACTTAATCCCCCAACTTAAAACACGCCAAAGGGCGTGTTTGCACACATGTCACATCAGGCTCCGCCCCCTCCCTTCACCACTCTGCAAACGCACCCCGTGGCACGTTTTAAGTTGGGGGATTAGGTCCCCTTGAATCCTGAGGGTCCCTGGGGCCCAACTAGCCCACCAGGTACCTCCAGTAAGCGTCACAGAGCTGCGTTGCAGAGAGGTGTAAAAAGGGGCGTGGCCTCGGCCCACCTCTCTGCAACGCAGCCCTGTGGTGCTTACTGGAGGTACCTGGTGGGCTAGTTGGCCCCCAGGGACCCTCAGGATTGAAGGGGAATTAATTCCCCAACTTAAAACGCGCCACAGTGCATGTTTGCACACATATCAATCAATCAGGGGTTTGTTAAAGCGCGACTACTCACCCGTAAGGGTCTCAAGGCGCTAGGGGTGGGGGGGGTGCAGGTTCCATTCCATCAAGGAGGGGGTCTGTCGAAGAGCCAGGTTTTGAGGTTTCTTGCAAAGATGGGGAGCGATGTTGTCTGTCTGAGGTGGAGCGGAAGGGCGTTCCATGCTTTGGCCGCGAGGAAGGAGAAGGAGCGGCCTCCCGATCTGGTCTTTCTGGTGCGGGGGACCACGGCGTAGGAGATCAGGGCTGATCGTAGGGTCCTTTGGGGTGTGTGAAATTTGAGTCGGCTGTTCAGGTATGCTGGTCCGGTGCCGTGGAGGGCCTTGTGTGCATGGGTGAGCATCTTAAAGGTGATTCTCGCCTCGACGGGGAGCCAGTGGAGTGTGCGCAGGTGCTGGGAGATGTGGCAGTGTTTTGGCAGGTTGAGGACCAGTCTTGCGGCGGCGTTCTGGATGTTCTCTAGCTTGCGGGTGAGGTTTTTGTTTATTCCGGCGTAGAGTGCGTTGCCGTAGTTGAGTCTGCTGGTGACCAGGGCGTGAGTGACGGTCTTTCGGTGTTTGAGGGGGATCCATTTGAAGGTCTTACGAAGGAGGCGGAGGGTGTGGAAGCAGGAAGACGAGACAGAGTTGATCTGGCGGTCCATTTTGAGCTCGGAGTCCAGGATGATTCCCAGGCTGCGTGCGTGGTCTGTGGGGGTTGGCGGGTGTCGCTCCAGGCATCGGGGTTTGGGCCCATGATGAGTACTTCTGTTTTGTTGGTGTTTAGTTGTAGGCAGCTGTTTTTCATCCATTTGGCGACGACTTCCATGCCTTCTCGAAAGTTGCGTCTGGCGGTGTTGGGCTCGTTGGAGAGGGAGAGGATGAGCTGGGTGTCGTCTGCGTATGACACAATGTTGAGTCCGTAGGTTCTGACGATGGGGGCAAGTGGAGCCATGTAGACGTTGAAGAGCGTCGGGCTGAGGGAGGAGCCCTGGGGGACTCCGCAGGTGGTAGGTGTGGGGTCCGAGAGGAAAGGGGGGAGTCTGACCCGCTGCGTCCTGCCGGAGAGGAAGGTGCGGATCCAGTCGAGGGCCTTGTCCTGGATTCCTGCGTCGTAGAGTCTGCGTATTAGGGTGCAGTGGGAGACTGTGTCGAACGCCGCTGATAGGTCGAGGAGGATGAGGGCTACTGTTTCTCCTTTGTCAAGTAGGGTGCGGATGTCGTCTGTTGCGGCGAGGAGGGCGGTTTCCGTACTGTGTTTTTTCTGAAGCCGGATTGGGAGGAGTCGAGGATGTTGTGTTCTTCAATGAATGTGGCGAGTTGGCTGTTGATGGCTTTCTCGATGACTTTCGCTGGGAACGGGAGCAGGGAGATGGGTCTGTAGTTTTTGAGGTCGGTGGGGTCCGCTGAGGGTTTCTTTAGGAGGGGGTTGACCTCGGCGTGTTTCCAGTCGTCGGGGAACGAGGCGGTCGCCAGGGAGCGGTTGATGGTGTGGCGGAGCATGGGTGCGATGGTGTCGGCGGCTCTGTTGAAGATGTGGTGGGGGCAGGGGTCCGTGGGGGCCCCTGAGTGGATTGACTTCATTGTCTTCAGTGTGTCTTCGGTGGTGAGGGCTGTCCAGTCGTCAATCGCTGGTTTCCGGGTGTCGTGGGTGGTTGGTGAGGGTTCAGTGTGTTGGTTGTCTTCGTCGAAGTTGTCGTAGATGCTCTTGATTTTGTGGTGGAAAAAGGTGCTGAGTTTGTCGCAGAGGTCTTGTGAGGGAGGGATGTCGGTAGACTCGCTGGTGGGTTGGGCGAACTCCTTGATGATGCTGAAGAGTTCCTTGCTGTTGTGCGCGTGGGTGGAGATTCTGTCTTCAATCGCTTTTTCCTCGTTTCTCTGATGAGTTGATGGTGGGCGTTGGTGGCGGCTCTGAAGTTGTTGTGGGCTTCTGTGGATTTGGTGTTCCTCCAGGCCTTTCCCAGGCGGCGGCATGTGCGTCTGGACTCTCGAAGTTCGGTGGTAAACCATCTGGCTTTCTTGGCGCGGGTATTGTTGTTTTTCTTGAGGGGGGCTATGGTGTTGGTGCTGTCCGAGATCCATCTATGCAGGGTTCGGGCTGCGGTGTTGGGGTCGTCGTTTTCCGCGATGGTTGGGGTGGAGTTGTTGAGTGAGGAGGTGAGCTGGTCGTCGGTGATTTTGGTCCAGTTTCTTCGTGGAAGCAGGTGCTGGTGTCTGTGGATGGTGGGTGTTCTGAAGGTGAAGTGGACGCAACAATGGTCGGTCCATGGGAGTTTGGTGGTGTGGCTGAAGGTGATGGAGTTTCCTGTAGTGAAGAGGGGGTCGAGGGTGTGTCCTGCTGAGTGCGTGGGCTCGGTCATGATCTGGCGGAGTCCAATGTTGTGGAGGTTGTCCAGGAGGGATGTGGTGTTGGGGTCCAGTTGGTTGTCGAGGTGGAAGTTGAGGTCTCCCAGCAGGGTGTAGTTGGTGGATGCGATGGCCTGCGGGGAGATAATGTCCGTGATGGAGTTGGCGAAGGGTCCGCGGGGTCCAGGGGGTCGGTAGATGAGGGTTCCTCGGAGGGTGGCGGTGGGGCTGGCCAGTATCTTGAAGTGAAGGTGTTCCATCAGTTCTGTGGGCTCGTCGGGGAGTGTGCTCAGGCGGAGGCTGGATTTGTGGACGATGGCGATTCCTCCTCCTGGGCGGGTGGGGCGGTCCTTCCTGGAGATCTTGTATCCTTGGGGGATGGCGATGGCGATGTCCGGTCCCGAGGTGGTGTTGGTCCAGGTTTCGGTGAAGAACGCTACGTCCGGGGTGGTGCTGTCGAGGAGGTCCCAGATTTCTGTGGCGTGTTTGTGGAGGGATCGGACGTTGAGGAGGATGCATTGCAGGGTCTTCGGTTCGGTTGTGTTCTTGTGGGCGGGTTGTGCTGGATCCGTGTTCTTGGCGGTGCTGCAGGTGTGCCGGCAGCGGTGACAGCTGAAGGGTCCGTGGGTGTCGGCTGGTGATACATATCACATCAGGCTCCGCCCTCTCCCTTCACCACTGTGCAAAGGCGCAACGTGACTCATTTTAAGTTGGGGGATTAAGTCCCCTTAAATCCTGAGGGTCCCTGGGGTCTAACTAGCCCACCAGGTATCTCCAGTAAGTGCCACAGAGCTGCGTTGCAGTGAGGTGTAAAAAGGGGCGTGGCCTCGGATCACCTCTCTGCAACGCAGCCCTGTGGCACTTACTGGAGGTACCTGGTGGGCTAGTTGGCTCCCAGGGACCCTCGGGATTGAAGGGGAATTAATCCCCCAACTTAAAATGCGCCACGGGGCGCGTTTGCACAGTGGTGCAGGGGGGCGTGGCCTGATGTTACAAGTGTGCAAACGCGCCCTGTGGCACGTTTTAAGTTGGGGGATTATGTCCCCTTGAATCCTGAGGGTCCCTGGGGGCCAACTAGCCCACCAGGTACCTCCAGTATGCTCCAGGGAGCTGCGTTGCAGAGAGGTGTTCGAGGCCATGCCCCTTTTTACACCTCTCTGCAACGCAGCTCTTTGGCGCTTACTGGAGGTACCTGGCTGGCTGGTAGGCCCCCAGGGACCCTCAGGATTCAAGGGGGCTTAATCCCCCAACTTAAAACGCGCCACAGGGCGCATTTGCCCACTTGTCACATCAGGCCATGTCCCCTCCCTGCACCACTGTGCAAACGCACCCCGTGGCGTGTTTTAAGTTGGGGGATTAAGTCCCCTTGAGTCCTGAGGGTCCCTGGGGGCCAACTAGCCCACCAGCTACCTCCAGTAAGCGCCACAGAGCTGCGTTGCAGAGTGGTGTAAAAAGGGGGCTTGGCCTTGGACCACCTCTCTGCAATGCAGCTTCCTGGTGCTTACTGGAGGTACCTGGTGGGCTAGTTGGCCCCCAGGGACCCCCAGTATTTAAGGGGAATTAATTTCCCAACTTACAACTCGCCACGGGGCGCGTTTGCAGAGTGCTGCAGGGAGGGGGCGGGCCTCCGGCGCGATGCCGGCTTTTTTTTTGTTTTGTTTTTCAGAAGGGGGGTTGTGTGGCCTCCCTTATTTTCCCTTTTTTGTGGCCCTGGGGACCCCATCCCTCAGGGCCTGACCCCTATTTTTAATTATTTTTAGAAAAAAACGGGAAGGGGGCCGCATGGCCCCCCTCCCTGAGGCCGATTTCTGCCCCGGGGACCCCATCCCCCGGGGCATGGCCAAATATATATATATATTTTTTTAAATTAGAAAGGAGGGGGGCCGCGTGGCCCCCCTCCTGAGGCCTCTGTTAGCCCCGGGGACCCCATCCCCCGGGTCTCTGCCTCGTTTTTCTTTTTTAAATTTTATTGGGATGGGGGGCCGCGTGGCCCCCCTCCCAGGCCACTCCTGCCCCTGGGACCCCATCCCCCGGGGCCTGGCCTCTCTGTTGGGGACCGTGGGGGGGTCCCCAATTCCCCCACGGTCCCGCCGGCTCCCCGCCTCCTGCGGGAGCCGGCATTGCTTTCCACACGGGGAGCTGCTGACATGCAGCTCCCCTTGTAGAAAAGCAATCTGGTTTGGATTTTGTAAGCGAGAGCAGGAAACCTGCTCTCGCTTCCAAAATCCAAAGCAGAGTTTGCTATGACAGGGTGGGAGCCGCACGGCTCCCGCCCTGCCATACCAAACAGCAGTGTCCCGGGGGTGGGCACCCCGGGACACTGCAGGAGCCGGCCCTGGGGGGTGGCGGTCCCCAGGGCCATAAAGGGCTCCACGAGGGGGGCCACGCGGCCCCCCTCCCTACAAGTGCAAAGCCCCCGGGAGGTGGTGGTCCCCGGGGCTTGGGGGTCCGTAACGGACCCCCAAATTTAAATCTACAGTGCCCCGGGGAGGTGGTGGTCCCCGGGGCGTGTGGGGAGGCTCGTGCCCTCCCCACACATTTTTTTATTATTAAACTGAGCCCCGGGGAGGTGGCGGTCCCCGGGGCTGCGGGGGGGCTGTGTGCCCCCCGCAACTCATAAATCTTGCCACGGGGAGGTGGCGGTCCCGGGGCAGCGTGGGGGGGGATTGGGCCCCCCCAACACTTTTAATTTTTTTTTATTATTAAACAGCCCTGGGGAGGTGGCGGTCCCCGGGGCTGCGGGGGGCTGTGTGCCCCCCTGCAACTCATAAATCTTGCCCCGGGGAGGTGGCGGTCCCCGGGGCAGCGTGGGGGGATTGGGGCCCCCCCACGCATTTTTTTCCAGTGCCCCCGGGACCTGGCCCACCCGGGGGCTTAAATACAACGAAGCGCGGGAGCCCGCGCTTCATTTTTAAAAAAATTTTTCGTCCGGATTCACACACCTAGCGCGAATTCGGCCGATTTGTTGGTTTTTTTAAATGCTTTTTTGGGCCCTGGGGGTCCTTGTGGGACCCCCTGAGCAGGCCTAGGGAGTCAGGGTGTTTCAACCCTGCCCCCTTTTCTTTTTTTTCACCTTTGTTTTTCTGTTTTCTTGTGACTCGGTTCTACCGAGTCACAAGATGGCTGCCAACACTTCCTGGTTTGGAGTGTTGACAGCCAATTAGAATAAAGCTCGTGGTCGGGAGGGTTCGCGAACCCTCCTCGGCCATAGATATATACATTTTTATTTTTTGATTTTCTCTGCAACTACTGAACGGATTTACACCATTTTACAAAAGGTCGCTTTCTGAATCAAGCACTACCTTTTTGCCAAATTTGGGGTAATTCCGTTCAGTAGTTTCGGCTGTAGCCTTGCCCAAAGTTTCCTATGGGAAATTTATTTTTTTACTCTTATTTTTTTAATTTCTCAGCAACTACTGAACGGATTTACACCATTTTAAAAAAAGGTCGCTTTCTGAACCAAGCTCTACCTTTTTGCCAAATTTGCGGTAATTCCGTTCAGCAGTTCGGGCTGTAGCTCGTCCCAAAATTTCCTATGGAAATTAACATAAGGAAAACGCGTTTTGAGACCCCCCTTTTTTCTCAGCCCCCGCTTCACGAATCACCCCCAAACTTTCTGGATAGGAGCTGACCTGGATAGACTTTTTTTGGAAGAATTTCGCAAAGATTCGTCAAACGACGCCAAAGTTATTAGCAAATCAAAAAATGCTTTTCCTATGGAAACTAGGATCTAACTATAACTACCTACTGGCGACCGCCAGTAGGTAATAAAGCAAACACAAGGAGATGATGGACGGGGCCCTGAAACTTTTCAGACACTCACCCCCAGTCACAGATCTGGGTTGAATCCATCATCGTTCTTTAGCTCACTTTGCCACCCCAGTTCAGACACAGCTATATGCAAATCAGTCTTGACCCTGTGCCTCATGGGAACAGTCCAGCCCGAACTGCCAAGCCATGTCTTCCCTGGACCAGAAACAAGCATCCTCAGACCGGTTTCGGGCTAACAGCCCTCATCAGCCAGGCTAGCATGAATCCAGTGGCAAAGTGAGCAAGGGACCCACGTCTGGGCGTACCCTGCCAACTTAGGGCGAACAAAGCAAACACAAGGAGATGATGGACGGAGCGCTGAAACTTTTCAGACACTCACCCCCAGTCACAGATCTGGGTTGAATCCATCATCGTTCTTTAGCTCACTTCGCCACCCCAGTTCAGACACAGCTATATGCAAATCAGTCTTGACCCTGTGCCTCATGGGAACAGTCCAGCCCGAACTGCCAAGCCATGTCTTCCCTGGACCGGAAACAAGCATCCTGGGACAGGTTTCGGGCTAACAGCCCTCATCAGCCAGGCTAGCTTGAATCCAGTGGCAAAGTGAGCAAGGGACCCACGTCTGGGCATACCCTGCCAACTTAGGGAGAACAAAGCAAACACAAGGAGATGATGGACGGAGAGCTGAAACTTTTCAGACACTCACCCCCAGTCACAGATCTGGGTTGAATCCATCATCGTTCTTTAGCTCACTTCGCCACCCCAGTTCAGACACAGCTAAATGCAAATCAGTCTTGACCCTGTGCCTCATGGGAACAGTCCAGCCCGGTCCTGTCCAGCCTGAACTGCCAGGCCAGGGAGGACCTGGCCTGGCAGTTCGGGCTGGACTGTTCCCATTGGGCACAGGGTCAAGACTGATTTGCATATGGCTGGGTTCAAACTGGAATGGCATGGTGAGCAAATAAACGATGGATTTAGGCCCAGATCTCTGTACTGGGGTGAATGTATGACATTGTTCTGCATTCTGTCCATCAATTGTTGTTTTTGCATCTGTCACCCCGAGTGGGAAGGGTATGCCCAGACGTGGGTCCTGTGCTCTCCATGCCACTGGAGTCAAGCTATCCTGGCTGATGAGGGGTGAAACCCCGAAACCGGTCCTAGGATGCTTGTTTCCAGTCCAGGGAGGACCTGGCCTGGCAGTTCGGGCTGGACTGTTCCCATTGGGCACAGGGTCAAGACTGATTTGCATATGGCTGGGTTCAAACTGGAATGGCATGGTGAGCAAAAAAACGAAGGATTTAGGCCCAGATCTCTGTACTGGGGTGAATGTATGACATTGTTCTGCATTCTGTCCATCAATTGTTGTTTTTGCACTTTAATTAGTGGACATCATATACCAGGCCAGCTTCTCACAGTGTCTATTTGATAGTCACCTTTTTAACGGCAGTTACTCGTTCAGAAACCAAACATTCCACACTGCCAAAGTCAAACATATTGTAGTATGTGGCAAAAAATTATGTATTGTCTCTTTAAATTGAAAATAGAATTTGTGTATGCCATTTATTATTCCTGTGCATGAGAACATTCACTCCTGTTGCCTGGTGAGTGTCAGTTGGTGACAGCTTCACCTGATCCGCAGTTGCCTTGCCGTGGGTTTCTCATCGTGGACGTTACCTGAATAAATGTTTTCATCTACGCTACTGCCTTCAGATTTGATCTTTTCCTACATTCCCCTTTACTACATTTTGGTACCAGGAGTGGGGTCATATGTTTCTTCGCTGACCGCGTCGTATAGAAACCCACTGGTTGTTCTATTGTTTGCCTACGTCCATGGAAATACTTTCATCGTTGAAAGAGGTGGGTCACCTTTTCTACTTATTTGAACTTGGCCGTGGCAATTTTCAAGCCTACTTTGCCGTGGCCGTTACCATGTCGTTTTGAACCCCTGCCTTGCGCCCTGTGCACGTACCTTTCTACTGGCTTCCATGTTCTTCCAGCCCTGAGGGAAGCATGCGACTGCATTCAGCATTGTTGCCTCCCTCTAGCCTCTTCAACATTCGTTGGCTGTGGGTGCTCGTGTGCGACAGCTTCGCCCGTGCCCTCGCTCGGAACTCCGTGACACCTCTCTCTCAACCGTGTTCTCCTTGCCAGACCCGCTAGGCATTCTGTGTCAATGTGCTTTCGTCACATGCATGGTGGACATCCTAGTTGAGGATCGTTCTTTCTTTGCTGACAAACCAGGATTTACGACTTTGCTTACTCTTCTTCGTCGAGGGAAGTTGAAGATTTGTGTGCTATTTCCATTATCGGTGATTCGCGCACCATTGTTCAAGTGCGACACTCGGATCGGTGATTCGCACACCAATTACTTTTGCCAAGTGAGACACTCTGATCGATGATTTGCACACCAATTACTTTTGCCCACTGCTCATTTTGTTAGGAAGTTAACATTTTGTTTCCTTTTATTTTATGTTTGAACACTCAGGCATATTCTGATTTTTCCAGGCTTGCACAGGGACATTTTGCTGTGCTGTTTTCTCTATAATTTTACTTTTATGATTTTGTGGCTTCAAGTTTTTGATTTGGTTGCTTTGAAGTTTCTCCACTCCCAACTTTTCACTTCTTCAAAAGTATGGCCAGCAGTCAAGGTGTCATCCAACCACCGCCTTTCTTGCAGAACGCTAGCAAGCCTGATATCAAATGGTTGGAGTGGCTTCGTATTTTTGAGAACTATTTGACTGCAATTGACACTGATGGATTTTCTCCTTCAAGGAAAATGGCCTTGTTATTTAACCACCTGGGTGTAGCGGGTCAGAGAATTTTTGATAACCTTCCTCGCTTTCAGAGGACCCCCCTTGGAATGTTTATTTGGAAGCCAAGGAGCGTATGAGAAAACAATATTCTGATGCTTCCAGCGTTCTGTTAGAAAGATTTAATTTTGAAATGTGCAAGCAGTCTTGCGATGAGTCAGTAGAAGACTATGTTGCTACATTGAGGGTGTTAGCAGAAAAATGTGAGTTTGGTGCAAATGTTGACACCTACATCCGGGACCAATTTTTTTAAAATTGCTTTTCAAAAAGAATTTAAGAACGTTTGTTAACGTGTCAGAAACCCACATTGGCAGAGACCATAGATGTAGCCAAAAGCATTGAGAGGTAGATAGTTACTTCTAAAGTGCTGTCTAATCATGCTGCTCAAAGGTCTGTCAATGCTGTGGCAGATGATAGTGTTGTGTGTGTGGTTAGTTCCAAACAGGTGGGTGATAGGAGGTATCAGAAGAACCAGCCTGTATGAGGGCAATTGGTATGTTTCCGCTGCAGTTCGAAGAATCAC
This sequence comes from Calotriton arnoldi, assembly GCA_963921515.1. Classification (NCBI taxonomy): domain Eukaryota; kingdom Metazoa; phylum Chordata; class Amphibia; order Caudata; family Salamandridae; genus Calotriton; species Calotriton arnoldi. The sequence goes on along the minus strand of CAWUFW010005520.1, from coordinate 697,724 downwards.
ATAGGGAACAATCCAAATTGTCCTGCCATCGGTAGGAAATGCAATCGATGTCACGAAATGGCCCATTTTCAAGGAGTGTGCAGGGGGGGCGGCCAGTTTGTGAACCAATCTTAATAAGGTCAGGATTTCTAATGTATGCGTGGAAGATCCTGAGTGTGAGGTGCAAGAATGTCAAAAAAAATTGACAATGTGTTGTTAACTATGAATCTTCCTATCAATTCTGGAGTCAACCCAGAGAAGAACATTAAAGGGCCCCTAGTGGATGCGGTGATTGACAGAAAATCTATTATTGTAATGGCGGATTCAGGAGCGCCAGTTACAATCTTAGCGGATCGTACTTTCTATAGACTTTGGGCAACAGAAACAACCCTTTCAGCTACAGACATCAGTCCCAAAGCATTTGGGGAACAAGATATTGACTTATTAGGATTCTTTTTGAGTGATGTGGAATGCCTGGGCAGTTCTATCAGAACAAAAGTGTACGTGGCAGTCAATGGTAGAAATATTTTGCGTTGGAAAGATCTTGCACGGTTGGGTATCATTCTGCGCCCAGGTCAAGACCCTCCAGTTGTTTTGGGAGCACATTCCACTGATGTTCTCTCTTTGGATGTGGAGCAGGACATTGTTGACAGCAGGGTTGCATCCTAGCCTAGAGTTTTTAAGGATGTTGTGGGAATTGTAGTGGGTTTTGAGCATTGCATTAAACTCAAGTAAAATGCTGTACCTGTTGTGCATAAAGTCAGGCCTGTTCCGTTTAGTATAAGAGAGGAACTCAAACTACTGATAGAAAGATTGCAGACTGAAGAGATTATTGCACCCATTGATGCCGCAGAATAAATTTCTCCAGTTGTTTTAACCCAGAAAAAGACTGGAGATCTCAGACTTTGTGTGGATTTGAGGTATCTAAATCAAAACATCTTAGTCGACTGTCATCCTCTTCCGCATATCCAAGAGATGATTACTAACATTGGTAACTTGAAGTATTTTTCCACTATTGATTTGCACTCTGCGTATCACTAGATCCTACTTTCAGGGGGATCTCAATCCCTCACCACATTTGTAACTCCATTTGGTGCGCTCAAAAACTCATGGTTGCCATTTGGACTTGGATCCACAGCGAGTGTTTTTCAAAAATTGATGGATGGATTGTTTGGGGTTATGCCACATGTGCAAGCATTCCAGGATGATATCCTGATTTTTATAGCTACCAGAGAATAACACATTCAAGTGTTACACAAAGTGTTAGAAGTGTTGCAAACAAGAGGAATGACTGTGAAACCTAGCAAATGCAAACTTCTAGTAAGAGAGGTTGAATACTTGGGACATCTCATCTTTAAGAAAGGAATCAAGCCAAAATTTTGCAATGTAAAAGCTATGAGATGCCCCACCCCTACTGACAAAGATGCTTTACGTTCCTTCCTTGGTCTATGTGAATACTAAGCTAGATTTGTACCAGGTTATGCTCTAATGGTCCAACCATTAAGATGTCTTCTTAAAACAGGAGTGAAATTTGATTGAAATAACTCTACTCATGAAGTGTTTGAGAAAGTAAAATTGTTAGTGGTCAATGCTCCCACCTTGTGTCCATTTGTATCAATGGTAAATCTTTTATTACAGTAGACGCCAGTCTTAAAGGGATTGGAGCAGTCTTTGGACAGTGGGTTGAGGGATGTGAGAACACTATTGCATTTGTCTCTAGAGCCTTACCTGGTGCTGAAAGCAATTACAGCACTATTGAAAGGGAAGCTCTAGAAATTGTTTGGGCAGTGCAAAAATATAAGATATATATTTCGGGCAAATGTTCTGAAATATTTACTGATCATAAACCTTTAGTCTTCTTATTAGCTGGCAATGGTTTAGGGAAGGCCTCTGCTCGCTTAGTGAGATTGCTGTCCAAGTTACAAGAATATGATCTTGTGGTCAAGAACATTCAAGGTGGAAAAAACATCCAAGCAGACTATTTATCTTGTCTTCCTCTTCCTTGTGATAGTGCTAGTGTAGATGATTTTGACAATGAGTGTGTTGTTGGTCTGGTTGATGACGTATCAGCTTGTAATGGGAGTATCTCTCAAGAAGAGTGGTCAGCAGCTATGAAGGAGGATGAAATCTTAAGAAAAGTGGAACACATTATTAGAACCAAATGGCCTGGCAGTAAAGGGCTCAGAAAGGAATTAAGAAGCTTTGCACAAGTCAGTGAAGAATTGTCATTTGAAAATGGGATTTGTGTAAGGAACGATCTGTTTGTACCTCCTGTCCACTTCAGGGAAAAGATTAATGGCATTGCACATGTGGGACATATGGGAATTTCGGCTATGTGTAAGAAACTTAAGCAAATATATTGGTGGCCAGGTCTGGGTCGTCAGGTAGCCAGTTTCATTGAAGTTTGTCCCCAGTGCATGGTCTCGGATAAACATTGGAAGTTGAACAAGAAGCCCTTATATCCTGTTCCATTTCCTGAAGTGCCATGGGGAAAGATTGCCTTGGATTTCTCTGGTCCTTTCAATTTGCTCCCCTCTGACAAAAGGTATTTATTGGTAGCTATCAACTATTTCTCGAAATGGGTTTATTATTCATTTGTAGAGTCTGTAAATTCTGCAACGGTGGTGTCTTTTTTGAGAATATTTTCAAAATTGAAGGTGCACCATGCTGTATTGTGACAGACAATGGTTTCTCCTTTGTTTCAAGGCAGATGACAAGTTTTTGGGAGAAGTTGGAAATCAAGCACTGTCAAGTTGCATTATACAGTCCATCTTCCAATGGACTAGTTGAACGGGCCACAAGCATTTTGAAGGGTGGCATTCAGACTGCCATTGCAGCCAATACTGATGTGGCTGATTTTTTGCAGGAAAAAGTTTGGGCATATCTCACTTCGCCTCACTTGACGACAGGAGTTACTCCCTTAAAGGCACTCAGAGGCAGATAAGCTAGGTCAAAACTGATGCCCAAGTGGTTTTCAAACTTGGCAGCAGGTTCTGTGTTAGTCAAAAGTAGGAATTTGAGAGAAGAGTAACAACGCATTAGAGTTATCAAACAACTGTTGCTGAAGAAACAGTATGAGAGCAAGTCAAGAGTCAAAATTGAGCATTTAACTGTGAATGACTGGGTCCTGATCAAGAAACCATACAGAGTTTCCAGGGAGAATCAAAGTTTTCTCTACCTGTACGTGTGATCAGGGTTAGTAAACTTTGTTTTGTTAGAAGGGAGAGGTTGGTGAAACAAAGATTGTGTGGTCAAGCTTACAGAGAGTCAAGTGGAGATTTGCAATCACATGTATGCTAACAGAGAGGATGAGAATGACACAAATCTGACTTATGATCTTGATTGTGGAATTGCGTTGAATCCTCCTGTTCGGGATCACATTCTATCTGGGGAAGCAGACCTAAATGCTTATTCATCCAATGTTGAATGTGTGAAAGCTGGCTCAATATCTATCCGAAGCTAATGCTGGGGGCCACAACAACGTCACTATTGAGCCTAGGAGCCACGCACCACTGTTGCACTCTAAAACACATGAGGAGTGTTTATCCTCTCGCAGTCAGCGTACAATAAAGCTGCCCACTAACTTGTTTGACTATGTTCTTAACTGATATTTTGATTGTTTTCGTTTTTTTTCCTTTTATCTTTATTTTGAGGTTTTTTTGCTGTTTAAGGGGAGTGTGTAGTATGTGGCAAAACATTATGTATTGTCTCTTTAAGTTGGAAATAGAATTTGTGTATGTCATTTATTTATTATTCCTGTGCATGAGAACGTTCGCTCCTGTTGCCTGGTGAGCTTCAGTTGGTGAGAGCTTCGCCTGATCAGCTGTTGCCTTGCCGTGGGTTTCTCGTCGTGGACCTTACCCACCTGAATAATTGTTTTCATCTACGCTACTGCCTTCAGATTTGATCATTTACTACATCCCCTTTACTATACATATGGTTCCACTATCCTCAACTGACGTCGACAGCTGCGGGTCCGCCGTCTTGCTAGTAACGAGATGTATGCCAATGACGTCACAAACAACAACTTTGCAGACCTTGTGCAGGGCAGTCCTCAACTGAAACGTTCCTTCCTCCTCCTACTTTTTTGACAGTTACATGACGCATCGGCTGCGTGAGCTATTCCCGCAGAAGCACCCACGCTTCCGCCTCTCCCTCAGCCGTTCCCCGATTGGTGGCCAGGATAACACATGCTCCTCCCCCCGGCGCGTCACGAGAGTTCTATGGCCACCCATCCGCTGTCTAAGTCTCCCCTGGGTCTCTCCTGCCACCGGCTGCACGTTGCACCGGTCGCCTCCCTCCTGCTCCTCCCCCGGTACAAGCAGCAGCTCCAAGAAGCCCCGTTGTATTGTCACCATGGCCTCCCCGGTGGCCGAGGAGCCCTTCCCGCTCCACGGACTTCTGCCCAAGAAGGAGACGGGTGCCGCCGGCTTCCTCGCCCGCTTCCCAGAGTACGACGGCCGCGGGACGGTTATTGCTGTGCTGGACACTGGCGTGGACCCTGGGGCGCCGGGCATGCAGGTAACAGAACGTGCATGGAAAGCAGGGACAAGAGCAGATGTAGTGGGTGCAGCTGCTCCCACTCTTCCTTACATCCGTGATCTTTGGGTCACGAACAGAAGAAGCAACACACGGTTCCAAACGCAGACGCCGGCATCTGTAGCTGGCTTTGTTCCGCTCCTGGAGGGTGTTTGGAAAATGAGCCTTTCCTGTCTACTGAGTACTACACAGTAAATCATTCCTACATGCGGGGTCTCCCCAACTGAACATTTCCATGTACTGAAGGTTTATTACCTACTATATTGTTTTCTATCCCAATGGCTAGGTTTCAGTGTAGTCCCGGCACGCAGTGATGACGAATGTTAGCAGAAGCGGGGACGTCACTAGCGGGGGACGCGCCCTGTTTTTGACACCACTACCCAGTCACCGTCAGATCTATAGTTTCAATGTAACATTTTTAAGTAAGGACTTTAAAATGATTCCACCCTGAAAGTGCCATTGGTAAAGTATCCGGAATTGGCTGACCGGGTCATGATATGGGGCCAGTTGGAAACTAGTGTGTTGACATAGCTGACTGTGTGACATTATGTATGATTTTTGCACCCCTTATGTCACCCTCTGAGTAGTAGTTTTTATCACCAGCAGTAGAAAAAGTAAACGTTTTCGGCTGCGCACGAAATCGGTTGTTTTATACCTTAGAGTGCATACCTCCATTCCCGCATTCATTATAGGACTAGTAACATTAGACTTGCATGATGGGGCGGGGGGAAATCGAATTAGTCTAACTACTGTAACCTGACGGGTGACAAATTAAGATTTTTGAAGTTGCCTTGTGACACTTCATCATACCATTAGTACGTGTATATGATTTTTTTTTTTTTTATTCTATTTCTCTGACTGCAAAGTTAGAGTTTTAAAGTGAATTAGGTGACACCCTTGCTGGAGTACTGGGAGAGTGAGAGATGTCGTTCTTTGTAACACACAACAAAATGTAAATACCTGTAAATGAACGGTATGCATTTCAGCAGTTAGGAAAGCAGAACATGAAGCTTATTTTTTGTAATTCTGAAATGTCCTGGAAATCGAGATTTTTAACAGGATCAAGACAAATAAGTCAATAACAATATTAGGAGACCTGAGTGCTGTATAATAATCCTTTATACACAGCCATTAAAACAACAACTAAACTTTAACTGTGTACAAACAGATCTGCAGCAAGCAGATGTAGTGCTTTATGAAACAAGGACATCAAACGGTGCAAGTGACTACAGTGATACAAATCAATCAATCAATCACAGAATTTGTAGAGCGCACTACTTACCCGCGAGGGTCTCAAGGCGCTGGGGAGAGGGGGGGGGGGGTTGCTGCTACTGGTCGAACAGCCAGGTCTTGAGTAGCCTCCTGAAGGTCAGCAGGTCTTGGGTCTGTCGTAGGCTTAGTGGAAGGGTGTTCCAGGTCTTGGCGGCGAGGTGTGAGAAGGATCTGCCGCCGGTGGTTGTTCTTCGAATGCGAGGGACGGTGGCGAGGGAGAGGTCGGCGGAGCGGAGCTGGCGGTTGGGGACGTAGAAGAAGAGTCGTCTGTTGAGGTAGGCTGGGCCAGTCTTGTGGAGTGCCTTGTGTGCGTGGATGAGGAGTTTGAAGGAGATTCTCCTGTCGACAGGGAGCCAGTGCAGGTTCCTCAGGTGGGGGTGATGTGGCGTGGTACGTCGAGTATCAGGCGTGCGGAGGCGTTTTGTATGCGTTGCAGTCGCTTGATGAGCTTGGCCGGGGCTCCTGCGTAGAGGGCGTTTCCATAGTCAAGTCTGCTACTGACGAGGGCCTGGGTGACTGTTCTTCTTGTGTCTGTCGGGATCCACCTGTAGATCTTGCGAAGCATGCGGAGGGTGTTGAAGCAGGAGGAGGAGACTGCGTTGACTTGCTTGGCCATGGAGAGCGTTGAGTCGAGGATGACTCCCAGGTTGCGTGCGTGGTCGGTGGGTGTCGGGGCTGCTCCCAGTGTCGTAGGCCACCAGGAGTCGTCCCAGGCTGAGGGGTTGGAGCCGAGGATGAGGACCTCTGTCTTGTCCGTGTTCAGCTTTAGTCGGCTGATCTTCATCCAATCGGCGACGGCCTTCATTCCTTCATGGAGGTTGGATTTGGCGGCGAGGGGGTCCTTGGTGAGGGAGAGGATCAGTTGAGTGTCGTCGGCGTAGGAGATTATGTTGAGGTCGTGCTGTCTGGCGATGCGTGCGAGCGGGGCCATGTAGATGTTGAACAGTGTTGGGCTGAGGGATGATCCCTGGGGTACGCCGCAGATGATCTCGGAGGCTTCGGATCGGAATGGTGGGAGGCGGACTCTCTGGGTTCTGCCGCCGAGGAAGGAGGTGGCCCATTCCAGGGCCTTGTCTCAGATCCCTGCGTCGTGGAGGCGTGCGCGTAGAGTGCGGTGGCAGACAGTGTCGAAGGCGGCGGAGAGGTCCAGCAGGATGAGGGCTGCGGTCTCACCGTTGTCCAGCAGGGTCCTGATGTCGTCGGTGGCGGCGATGAGGGCAGGCTCCGTGCTGTGGTTGCTGCGGAACCCTGATTGGGATGGGTCCAGGATGCTGTTTTCTTCGAGGTATCGGGTTAGCTGTTTGTTGACTATCTTCTCGATGACCTTGGCTGGGAACGGAAGCAGGGAGATGGGCCGGAAGTTCTTGAGGACTTTCGGGTCCGCCTTGGGTTTTTTGAGTAGGGCGTTGATCTCTGCGTGTTTCCAGCTCTCTGGGAAGGTCGCGGTCTCGAAGGAGAGATTAATAACGTTGCACAGGTGGGGTGCGATGGAGCTGCTGGCTTTGTTGAAGATGTGGTGCGGAAAAGGGTCTGACGGGGAGCCGGAGTGTATTGTGCTCATGGTCTTGATGGTGTCATCGATGTTCACGCTGGTCCAGGCTGGCAAGGGGTCGTGGCCGATGGTGTGCGGCGGGTCTGGTGCATCGATCTTAGTTGGGGCTGTCTGGGTGTTGAAGCTGTCGTGGATGTCGGCGATCTTGCGGTGGAAGAAGGTGGCGAGGGAATCGCACAGGGCTTGCGACGGCGGGATGTCGTTGGTGTTGGAGCTGGGGTTGGAGAGTTCCTTCACGATGTTGAAGAGCTCCTTGCTGTTGTGTGCGCTGTTGTCGATGCGGTCTTTGAAGGAGATTCTCTTGGCGGACCTGATGAGGTGGTGGTGGTTGCGGATGGCGTCTTTGTGGGCTGCGTGGCTGTCTGGTGTCTTATCACTATGCCATTTCTTCTCTAGTTTCCGGCAGGTACGCTTGGATGCTAGGAGTTCCGGAGTGAACCAGCTGGCTCTTTTGGTGGTGTCACTGTGGGTGAATTTTTTCAGCGGGGTGAGGGTGTTGGCACAGTCGTCTATCCATCATCTGAGGTTGCAGGCAGCGTCGTCGGCGTTGGATGGGTCGGAGGGAGGGCTGAGAGCGAGGTTTGCCCGTAGTTGGGCTTCGGTGACCAAGTGATCAAAAAGTTAGATGATAGACGCTATGGCGATCAGTCAAAGGGCTAGGACATTGAATGACTGGTCAAAACAATAAAAGAATCTTGTATTGTAAACTGCATCAAATTGACCATCTTTTTAGTCATAATGCGTTTTCACCCATTGATGTCAATGACGTTTCCACCCATGAGGAGAATTTAGGAGTTCTTCATCAGGACAGTAATTATTTGCAGAGCTATGGGTTTTTTCCCAGATCACTTGTGAGGAGGTGTCTTAAGAAATGGCGTGGCAGGTTCCGAGTTCAAGAAAACACAGGATTTGGACCAGGAGTAAATCTGCGACTTGTGAGAGTAGCCAAGCCGGAACCCACTGGTACAACTGTCGGGTTAAAACTAATTAAGCCCACAGATGGTAAGCTTTCAAAGTTTGTGTTGTACTTGTCAAATTAGTTCACTGCTCTTAGCGGAGGATTGAATCCCGCTGATGACATTAGAACTATCCAGTAAGTTGGTGTTAGCCATTGACATACATGCAACTTATTTTCATTTTCAAGATGTCGCTTCTATAACCTTTTTGAGACAGTATTTAGCATAGTCATTTTAATCTTATCTCCATTCTCTTTCGTGACCTACTCCAAATGCTTTGCCTCACAAAGATGTTTGTTACCTTCTTATGGGCCTGATATTCTTTCTAATATACATACTCACTGCAGTGCTTGAACCCCCAGCTCTTGAATGTTGGGCATAACTGTTAAGAAACTCATATAGACTAATTTTGATATACAATGTGGACAAGTAAGTTGGTGATGGCTGTGTACTTAATTTTGGCTTGAGGCGCCTAACTGATATTTCATGACCAATTTCTTTTAACTCACTTTATTTGGGTGAATGATTTATATAATGTTTATCCTGCATCTCCAACCTTTTCTGTATTAAGAGCTTTTTACATTCAGTGAATTTCATCCTGAGCTTATAATACTATTAGTGTTGTAATTAATGCCACATCAGAAAAAATTACATTAGTGGCCACCTTATGCAAAAATATCAGCAGTGATCACCTCAGTCATCAGGCAGGGTTGCCAGCAGTAATGTAAACAAGAATTGACAAAGCCAATAGGTCTCACCTTTCAATTGCTTTACCTGACCTTTTCACTTTGACAATAAGTTCTGCTGATGTTGTATTGTATCGCCAAAAAGTAAAAATAAATGCTTGTTGGCAGATGCGCAACAGCATTGGCAAAAATGAAAACAGGGCACTGCAGTATGATGACATTTCGTTTTGCACGCATAACCCAGCAGGTCCATGTATGCATCTTTAGGACTTGAAAAATCATAAAAATGTTACTAGACTTGCAGGTCTAGTGACTTAAATAATCTACTCAACCTAATTGTAATGCTCTTGACCCATAAACTGGTTTCAAATGATATGATCTTGAGCAAATATTTTAATTCATAGAGCCGCCATTTTCTTCAATATCACATATGAGAGTACTTTCAAATATGTGAGTTCAGCATGTCTGCTGTACAAAAAACTCTTGGTTGATTTAATAGACCAAACTTTTGCTCCATATATAATGCAAATCTAGCCACAGATAGGATACACATGACCCCTGACTTGCCTCTTAGTTCATTAACAGCATTGTCATCAGGGCGGGCGAAGGAATGTTTTTCAAATCATGTTTAAAAACTATCACTTTTAATAAATACATAACTAAAGCATGAGGTGGTAGCACACTGTCATTTGCAATCATCAGATTTTACATTGAAATGGCCACACAATTTCCCACTGACATGCAGTTTTACTGATAAAACTATATAGTGTACAAACCATAATGTTTGAAAATAGTTTCTGCAAATATGTCATTTGCACATCACCAAGTTAAGTTTTCTGATTTGTTTTGCTCCTATTTAACTTTTTGCATCGCACTTTTTAATTGCAAAAAAATGTGCTTTCCTAATTCCTGATATATTTGTAGTTTTCATTTACAGGCTATTTATTTAAATGTTATGTGTTAGAAAAAAACTGACATCTTCAGACAGCTCACTTGACAAAAACCTCTAACTGTAGTAAAAGAAAGAAAAATAAACTCCATTTTCCAAACAGCAATTAGTAAAAAGACAAACTGACATTTGACCTCTTCCCTTGAACAGACAGCAAATGTGGCAGGATATAAACAATATTAAATGGCGTCTTTATTGCTCATTCATTTTCTGAATGAACAGAGCACCTGTTCCTTTCCAGCTTAAGTTCACTCACCAGATGGGACTAGTAGATGCTAAAAATAGCTAGTCCTGATAAAATTTCACTCCTGATTGCAAGTAGGCGAGTAGATTTTTCGAGGCCTGATTTTATGCGCTGGCCTTTTTTTCCTCCTTTTTTAATTTTTAATTTACTATTCTAAGATGCAGAGGCCAGACTTGAAGTGGTAAACAAAAAAACCAAAAAATATGCGTGAAAACTCGTTAAAGAAAATAAGAGTTGCCCAGTAGCAATTACAGCTGGCCAACACCTTCCAAAAAAGAAACTAGTTTGTGGGCAGTCCTTGCTGATATCAATGCGGACTGTGTCACTTTGTGACAGATGCAAACACAGGTTTTTGCCCAATTGAATGCTGAACAGTAACAGACTACAGGAGGTAGCCCATAAACCCTAAAGAGACCAGGGCAATAATCTGTATCAAACAACGTCTCAGGGGTATTATTCACAGGTCAATTATATGTGGCACAATTAATTGCGACGGATTTAATCCGTCGCAATTAATTGTGCCACATCTAATTGACCTGTGAATAATACCTCTGAGACGTTGTTTGATACACAATTGAGTGCTGAGACAGGAAGGAATGGGATGAAGGCCAAAGAGAAGGGCATGTGAAAACCTAGCTATATTTTTGGGGGAAACAACAGTTTCTTGGGTGAAGGAGTGATGAATAGATCTTAAGTGCATGTGCCAACTCAAACAAAAAAAAACCCAGCTGAAAGTAAAGCAGAGTGCTGGTTTGAAGGAGGCTCGTTCCAGGGATTGGGGGGGAGGGGCATGCCGTTCTCTTGGAGAGGGGTGGGAGCTGGAGTGTTTGTGCTCAACTGCATGGAAACAGAAACAGGGGACAGACAAAGAACAGGAGTGGTGGCTAGAATTCTGGTACTGAAGTGAAAGAGAGAGGAGAGACCCGTGGGGAAGGAGTGACAGACAGTTTAATAAGGAGAGAAGGAGAAGTCAACCAGAGAGGAGGAAGAGAAGAGGAAGAGAAACATGGGGAAGAAGTGAAGAGGGGAAGGTGAGACTGCTGAAGAAGTGAAAGGTTGCGAGGGGTAGAAGTGGTTGAAAAAGAAAAGAGCCGGAAAAAAGAAGGGACAGGAGAAACGAAATGAGCTTACTAGGAGAGCAACTGGAGGAATTAAAATGGGAAAGACAAAGAGAACTGCAGCAAGAAACAAGTGCAAAGTAATGAATGAGCGTTGTAGGAAGCTGGCTCTTTATATAGTGGACCAAAAAGAGCTACATTGTGTAAAGAGTCCAGGCAAACCCCGAAGGAATTACAGAGGCACAAATGAAACCACAAATCCTCTCTTTGTGGTAGTGTGGGTGAGCACTTATGTGTATCAGAAGGTAGTGCTAAGTATTTATTGCATACAAAAAGGCAGTAAATGAGACACACACTCAATAAAGAAATCCAACACCAGTTTATAAAAATAACACATACTTTTATATTAATTTAGATACCAAGATCATCGGAAGTGGGTAAGTACCTTTCGAGTTATGAATTTTTACAGTTTTCAGAAATGGACACTTAGGGTCTTATTACGACTTTGGCGGTCTTCCAATGGGACCACCACTGCGGCAGTCGCAGGAAGACTGCCATGGCTGTGGTGAGCCCATCCACCAGATTGAGTGTAATCCAGGGCGAGCAGGCGTTGCTGCGGTGGTCTCACAGCGGCGACTGTGTTAGCCTCATAAAAGAGCCTAACCGGCATACTGCTGCTGTGAGAGAGCCTGCAGCATGTTCCTGCATGGTGTGGCATGCACCATGTCGAGCATGCCACACCGTGTAGGAACGAAGGTTCAGTTCCAGGAGGGCTCAACATGTGCCCCCACCGCTTGCACCCTGAGACCCAGAATCAGCCCGGGGTCCTGTTAGGGCCCCCTTACCTGCATATCTGCCCCCCCCCCTTTCATGGTGGGGTGTCTGCCATGAAAATGGCAGTGGATATGCCGGTCAGAATATGCTCAGCGGTGCTGGCATTGGCACCGCCAGCATATTCAGGCCGTTGTCAGACCGCCGCCGCAGCAGGATCCATGATCCCGTTAGAGGAGTCGGTCTCGTGGCTGTTTTATCGCCACACTTCTAATATGGCAGTCGTACCGCCAGGGCGGTGGTGGTCGGACTGCCACTACAAGTACGGCGGTCCTGAGGACTGCCGAACTTGTAATAAGGTCCTTAGTGCATTTTCTGGATTGGTAATGTTATCCTATTGAGGAAAAACACATATTGCATTCGGGCACTTGACAACTTACAGGACTGTTCTTCAGGACGTAAGGTGAGTATATGGGGCAGCGTCCAGGCCACACCAACAGGTCACGTCGGGAAGCTCTGATGCGTCCGGGTGCAGAGGTGTGTCTTGACATCGGGTGTCCTATTCACTTTAATGGAGAACAGTCCGGTTACAAAGAGGCTGCAAGCTAGGACTGGGGGGGTACCAGTCCGAGGGAACCCATAAGGGGGGGCTCGACCTTGAGATGCTCAGGCACGTAGGGACCCCATCGGTCCACTTCTCTATGGGCTGTGGGGCTCGGTTGCAGTGGTGTCTTTTGAGGTTGGAGTCTGGCACCGGAGTCTCTCGCGGTTGGATGAGGCCTGCAGAAACAGGCTGCAGGCGGCAACTGGAAGTCCAGTCTGGGCGAACCCAAGCATGGGCTTAGCTCTTGTGGGTCTGAGGACCCCATTGGCACGGTCACTTCCCTTGGACTCGGGCTCTGGAGCGCGAGTGCATAGGTGCTTAATGGGGGCGGTCACAGACTCTCATCTTGGTCCTTGTTTTGCAGAAGAGGAGCAAAAAAGACAGTTGGGCCACTCGCAAAGTGGGTCTCGCTGTCCCTGAAGTCCCTCGATGTGCAGGTCGGTCTTCCTTGGCGTTGGTGTCTGGACTGGGCACAACAACCCTTGGCTACTGCAAGGGATCCAGTATACCCCCAGGGATTGGTACTGTGTGGCTCTGGTCGGTCCTGGCATCCCCACACTTGGAGGGAGGATGGATCTGACCTGTAGGAGCACTGCTACCTCTTCCTGGGTGGTTGCTGCATCAGTAGTCCCCTTAGGCAGCAGGTCGGTGTACCGGGTCTTGCTCTTTTGTGCCTGTGGCTGCAGAGTAGTAGCTCCTCTACTCCAAGGGAGTTCCTTTTGGCAATTTGCAAGGCACTGGCAGCCCTCCAGGTTTCATGAGGTCTGCACAGCGGCAGGATGAAGCAGTTGCTCCACGAGGGTAGGGTGCAGCAGGCAGGCCAACGGGATTGGTGCCACGTCAGTCGTGCGCCTTGGTTTTCAGGTCAGCAGTCTTCTTCTTTGTTCACTTCTTCTTTTGATCTTTAGAAATCTGAAGTCCTGGTATCGGGGGAGGGGTCTCTGAATGCTCAATTTTGGGCTGTTACAGGGAGTGAGGGGTAGTAGCCAATGGGCTACTTACACCTGGAATCACTACACCCCCTAGATGACCACTTCCTTTGAATAGTGGGCATCATTCCTAATTCCCCCATACATAAGATGGTGGAATCCCAAAAGTCACATTCACTTCCAGCTGGTTATCCTAAAGGTGTGTCCAGCCTGGCAGTGCAACACACCTCCTGGATACCTAATTTTCCTGCCTGTCCTGGTGCCAGATGGCCCATGGCAAGGGGGTCAGCATTCTCTCCTGTGAGGGAAGTCAGAGTTTCATACCAAAGGCAGTGGACTCTTTGATGCTCCCTGCCTTGGAATGCTAATTTTACCAGCCTTCCTGGAGGAGGACGTGATAACACCTGTCGCCAGAGCAGGTATTGTTCCAGACCTCCTGAGAGTTAAGGGTGTCACCCCTGTAGGTCAGAAACATGTCTGGTGGTGGTGGACTGGACCAGGCCAGTCAGCTAGCTCACTAGAGGGCTGATGGGTATCAGGGGGTACCTCTAAGGTACCCTCTGGGTGCATGTATTAATAAATCCATCACAGGAATCAGTGTGGGTTCATTAATATGAGCTGTTTGATACCAAACACAATTTGTTTCAGTGAAATCATTAGGTAGCTGGGGAACTCTTTTTGGACAGTGCCCAGTACATACCTTAAGATGGCTTCCCTGTTTACTTGTAATAGAACTAGCCAGCCCAGAGTCATATCTGCTCATGCAGAGATGTCTTCGCATGTAATGTAATGCACCCTGCCGTAGGACTGTAAGGGCTGCTGTAGGGGAGACTTAAAAATATTACCTGCAGTGTTTTAGGAGACATGGTACACAAGGGTGTTATGTTGTGTTTTCACTTTTTAAAGCACCTTGTCACACAGCCTGCAGTGGTGTCATGAGTCCCAGTTAGGCCTAGTAGGACCCTTTGCCATGTACACAAGCGTTTTCCTAAAGTTACCTTCACTTTACCACATCAACCTTTGACACACTTTTGCATTTGTGACACTTGGGTTGGTTAGTTTCTTGGAAACACTGACCTTGCTAACACAAATAAACTTCGCGAGAACACTATTACATTGCCTTGGCATTATGTACAAGGCCCACACATGTGTTGTGCAAATGTGTTTGTTTTTTACATCCATATGGCGACACAGCTATCTGCGGACTACAATCAATGGCAGCCTGATCACAATCTCAGCCCAAGGCAAGGATGCCGTCTTCTATATATTATCTTTTGTTTCCGAGTATAATCGGAGGATACACTTTGACTGACTTTGAGGGGTCCTTGCATGTTGATGCTCGCCCAGCAGCAGACTGACATATCCGTAAGGGTTGTCCAGGTCGTGACCAAGATGGGTTTCTACATTCTTACCCACCAGATAACTGGGTTGGATCATCCAGTAGGGGGTTTCTTGGCATAAGACACATTTACACCCTAGACACGTATGTTAGGGTTTGCATAGTAGGAGTTTGCTAGATTGCTACATATGCTTGCATGTATGCATTGTCTCAGCAAGATGCTGCAACGTTTCGTCCTGTTCACTGATTTGACACTTATTATAAAGTTTGTTTCTGTTTAGTGACCATTGCAACACATATTCTTTTATACAAGAATCACTTCGGTTCAATAAACATTGAAAGCATCCCTTTGTGTATTCTTTGTCTATTTTTCTAAGCAAACGAGAGCACGAGTATCTGAGCGAAAGGTTCTAGGTCTGTCACCATGGTTTCTGAGAGAACAGGGTTGTCATGTTCAGGGGTTGCCTTAACTGTTCGCTCCCAGTCTAGGTTAGGTGGGGGGGGGGGGCTTATGGTGGCACTGTGCGCTAGGTCTGAGGGACAACATATTCTGAAGGGGTGCCTGGAATCAGTCTGGCCCCATCCTAAGTTTATGTTGTCCACAAATGCGCAGATCCTGCTGATTAGTGGAAACTACACGACATGGCTCCGCCAACTTTGGTTGATTTCTTATTTTGTATGGATCAAGTGAGTAGTTTAATTGCGCCTTCTAAGAGATTCCTACACATCTTATAACCAGAGATGTCTGTGGTGGTTGGGAATATCTTCCTCAGCTGAGTAGGTATATCCTATGTGTTTGCTATTGGTAATTCAAGCTTGAAAGGATCTAACTCCCAGCACCTGGATTTTTCTTTACCCGGAGCTACCGGTCAGTGAACTCAGCAGATGCGACCATCCTCAATCTCATCTCTTTGGTCCACCCCTGTACATTGGTCCTACACCAGAGAAGAATCACCAGCACAATCCCCATTCTCTCCGACCAAATGAAATCCATCTTTGAGAGAAATTGGCAACAGTATGAACACAGAGCTCAAGTAAAACTCAGAGTGCCTTCGCACTGAATGTGACCGTGCGCTCACAAGACCAATAGCTTCTAACTGAAAAGTCAGCCAACATGCCACCCCCTCTTTTATCCTTTTACGGAAAAGTTTATTTTGTTTGGCTGAAAGATTGTGCCATAAAACCCAGGGAAAGCTCTGCTTTTGAAGAGCCTGTTGCGTCTTCTTCCTTTTCATATGAAATGGGTACATTGCAGAAATGTGGCCTCCGGTTTCTGTCAAAACATTTGAAATGAGTTATCACTGGCACAGCAGACCATTGTGTATCCCCTTATTTGTAAAAACATGTTGTTGAATAACAATATTATTATGACTTGTAAAGCTCAGCTGCTACTAAAAAAAAAAAAAAAGAAAAAAAACTGTCCTGGTGCTGATTTCCATATATACTTTGAAACTGAGCAGGAACCTAAGTAGTAGAGCCTAAGGAGGTGTCTAAAGGGTACACAACCGTGTTTTTAGAGCTTTTTTCTGAAATTCGGGAGGTTCCTGATAGAAAGTCCAGATAAAGGCAAATTTATTCCAAAGCTGGGAAGCTTGTATAGTAAAGGCTCGGCCACCAGTACAAATCTTTTTGAATGTGGGATCCACAAGAAAGTTTTCGGTAGCAGAGTGTAGTGTTCTCTGTGGGAGATAGCAGTGACATTTATGCTGAAGAAGAAGAGGTCTGACATGAGGTATGGCTTTATATAAGTTATACAGAGAGTATTCTCTTGGATAAGGGCAGCCAGTGTATAGTCTTAACACAGCTGCAGAAGGAGAATAGTGTTGAAGAGACAAGGCCAATTTAGCTGTTGTTAAATATATGAAAGGTGCTTTAGTAAGTAGTCTGGAGCCCCCAGAAACGAGTTACAGAAGTCTAGTGTACTATGAATCTGATACTGCACTACAAGGGTCGATGCTGCCTGGGAAGCAAAGGCATAATTTTCCAGAGGATCTTCATGAGGGAGAAGCAAGTTTCTGGCAGTTTATTAACATGATTGGAAAGTAAGAGGTTTTGTCCATATGGACTCCAAGATTTCATACCAGAGAAGAGGTCAAAGGAGTGGTGCTGCCTTCAAAAGGCCAAAAATCATCTGGGAGAGGATACATGAGATTGACTATTGAACACCACAGCACTTCAGTCTTTCCACTGTTGAATTTTAAAGAGAGAGTTTTGCCCAACCCAGGTAGAGATATTAAGCATATAGTTGAAGAAGACTCTAGTGACGATGAGATGGATTGATCAACTGAAATAATTAGCTGAGTGTTGTCAGCATAATTCATAACCTGTATAACATGTGGCTGAATCAGAATTGTCGGTGGTATTAGGCACACTTTGAACAGGGTCAGATTAAGAGAAGAATCCTGAGGCACTCTGTACGATCGCTCTAAATTATGACTGAAAAAGTGAAAGAAAGACAGACTGGTCTCTGTTATTGATGTAAGATTCACACCATTTCAGGACATGAACTCTAATGCCGATCGCCACCGATTGGGCAATCAAGATTTTATGACTAACCATATCGAAGATGGCCGACAGGTCAAGAAAGACAAGAGCCACTGCATAAACATTGTCGACCACCATCCGGAGGCCATCAAGAAGGGAGACCAAAGCGGATTCAGTGCAATGGGCAGGTTGAAAGGCGGATTAGGATGGAAGACATGGTGTTCCCAAACGTCAGACAGCAAATTTGTTGACATATTATCCATAATTTTAACTAGGAAAGACCAAAGAGGAATTGGCCAAAAGTTGCTCAAGATGGATATGAGTTTTTTTTCTTTTTGTTAAACCATAGCTTTCTTCCACTTGGTCAGAAAAAAGTCTGAGGATAAGAAATTATTGCATATGGATAGTAATAGCCTGGCCAAACAGACAGATAGATCGCTCTAAATTCTTGGTGGTAAATGGTTGAGGAGAGCCTGAAGAAATGGAAATAGCTAAACTTAAAGGTATCCATACCCATTTGGCCAAAGTCGTCCAGAGTCTGCTTGGAGTAGTCACTATTAGTATTGATAGTTCCCTGGATAAAGCAGGGGCCAGTAAATCATTTGACTGCACCAAGGTCACCTGCTGGTTAAGAGCTAAAATAATATTCAGGACTTTCTCCTCCAAAAAAATAAGTCAAACTATGATGTACAAAGATGTTGGTTTGGTCAGTGGGCAACAGATTTAATTCTCTTTTGCTGTTTTGGTATAAGTACACTTTACAAATAAAACAGTCTTATGATGCAGCTACAACATCAATATTAACAGTGAAATTACAATGCACTGATAAAATTTAAAGTTGTTGCTACCTTCTAGGTCTGATACGAACCTGCCTGTTTTTATATTGTCTTTTTGTTAAAGTCTTTTTGTTAAATTTTCTAACAGTAACAGTTTAAATACTTTATTTAGACCATCATGTCTATTAAAGTGGCAGCAGCATAAAATGACGATATAAGGAAATAAAATAAATGCATAAAAAGCAGGGTCACCATGCACATCACAATCAGTTCATGAAAGGTTAAGACATCTGTGGCACATAGCGTGCTGTTGTAAAGAAACCTCTGTTGAGAATCAAGACATTTAGCAGTGAATTTACATCCAATGCTAAGATCAAACTAGCCACACTAAATATACACATAACAAATCCCAATAACTGTCCTGAGGATAAGAAATCTCAGGATAGACTGGTCTACGAGCAATGATTGTGGTGAAACTGTTAATAATTTAAAGCTTCTGGAGCTAAGCATAATGGCATTTCATTTCTGTTAATACATTCTAAAAAAACAGAAATCTGCCGGGGACCAAAAATTTGACTAAAGTGCCATGTGCTATTATTAAAAATGTAGAATATTCACAAGCAACTGTACTAAAAGTTGTTTGCCGAGATCAGAAACTGATATCAAAAGGTGGTCCCTATAGGGGAAGTGTAGTCTTTGACTTCCTCCGCAATAGCGATGTAAAGAAATATTCTGTAGATTTATTTCAATTATGCGGTAAGTGCATTTGTTTAATTCTATTAATAAATTAGACAGCATTCATATTTTTCAAAAGATAAGGTGCTCCTACAGTGTGTCGGCGCAGTGAGAGTGGGTAAAGTGATTTAAAAAGTGCGCTTGTGTTCTCTACAAAATATATACATGTGACTGATTGTTACAGTATGTTGTTACAAATGACACTCATAGTATGAGTGTCAAGAGAGACAATCAAAATTTAAAACTAGCCCTCACACAATTTTATCAACGTTTCGACCCCATAGCACAATTATTTAGATTGGGGTCATCCGGACAGAATATGAACGGGAGACACCTAAAAGTAAAAGAACCATTTATCAGAGTCTGAAATTATGAGCATAGTAAGCTCGACGGCAATCAGGTTACAATAAAACACCAAGTGTACATACCAAGGAATTGGGGCCAAAAGACCCACAACTGTAAATGTGTCACAAGCAGTCTCAAGGGAAAGTCTCAGCAAACTCGATTAAAGTATCTGCAATGAAATAAACTGTATTCAAAATCAGCTGCACCATGGTCCTATATTCAAACAGGTTTTAAGTATTAGACTTACCCAGGGACTGTGCCATATTCCTAGCGCACGGTTGTTGCTCGTGTCCAGTTTGTGGGCTATAAAGGAATAGGACTGTTTAGGAAAGTATATTTAATCAAAAGTGGTGGTATGAGCCAACGTGGAGAAGCACATACCTCAAAAAATGAATTTAAGGTTTAGTAGGTGACACAGCCCTGTGAGAAAGTGCCCTCTTTCTGCATGGTTGCCCCCACTTTTTTGCTGAATTGCTGATGTGCTTTGACTGAGTGTGCCCTGGGCTCCTGCTAATCGGGTACCCAGGGCCTATGTTCTTTCTCTAAAACTGCATTGAAGCCTAAACCCAATTGGCTCTCTGACCACAGGTCAGCCCCTAGTAAATGGTACCACAGGTACCCAGGGCACTGTGACCAGAGAAGGCCTCTAAGGGCTGCAGCACTTATTGCCCCACCCTTAGAGGGGAGACAGACACACAGACAGACACACACACACACACACACCCCCCCCCCCCCTCTCCCCCATGCCGGCTGCGTGTTTTGGTGCAGAACAAAGTGAAGTCGCCATGGCACACATCTCTGTGTGCCATGCACAACCCACTGCCCTGGTCTAGATCAGTCACCCCTCTAGCTGGGTGCACTATACCAGTAGTGAGGGTACAGGTGCATGAGCCCTGTACCCCTACAGTGTCTAAGTCCATTCTTAGACATTGTAAGTGCAGTGTTGCCATTAAGAGTATATGGTGCTGGGAGTTTGTCATTACGAACTCCACAGCACCATAATGGCTACACTGAAAACTGAGAAGTTTTGTATCAAACTTCTCAGTACATTAAACCCACACTGATGCCAGTGTGGGATTTAATGAACAATGCACACAGAGGGCATCTTAGAGATGCCCCCTGAAAACTAACCCACCTCTAGTGTCCAGGCTGCCACCACCAGACATGTTTCTGGACCCCTGGGTCGAGAGCCTGCTGCTCTCTGGGGCCTGAAACAATGCACATCCTGGGACGAGTGCCAAGCCTCCTCCCCCAGGATGGGCAGGGTTCACGAAGGGGGAGCTTCAAAGGCTTGCCGCCTTTGTGAGCTTCCCCAGGCCACTTGCTGCTCTCAGCAACTGGTACCCACTGGTTCTAACCCCCACTTTGGGCGGGAGAACCAGCGGGAAAAACAAGTGAGGAAGAGAGGTGTGCCCACCTCTGCCAACTCCACCCCTCAGGTGGGGGAGGCGAGGTGAAGCACAACTCTCAGTCCACGCCATCTTGAAGATGGGGGGACTCAGCCAACCAGGGACAGGCTCCTGACTCCCTACCACTGGAGGGTGGCATAATAGGGGGTGTACCCACCCCAGGGAAGGGACCCATTGGTCCCTGCCTTTTACCTACCTGTAACGCCCCTAAATCTAGTATTTGGGGGCACCCATGAACCTTGCTTCCTCAGACAAGAACCTGCAACAAGAAAAGAAGAAGGACCGAACAGCCGTGCCGAAGCTAACAAAAGGAAGACGCCCACTGACGTGGCCCCAGCCCTACCGGCCTGTCTCCACCTCGAACCTGCTCCTGCGAAATCCCGGTGTGTACTGCAGCCAGCAACCTCGAAAACCCCGGAGGACCTGCCTGCCTTCAAGCACAAAGACTTTGTCTCCCGTGAACACCAGATTTGTTCATCTGCAACCTCTGGCTCTGGCCGGACACCGCGGATCCGCCCCACTCTGCACCCGCCGTCCACGGCCCGAGCTCGAGTGGCCAAACACCACGGGGAGGTCCCCCCGGCGATCCTGACCCGAGATCCGGCGACCCCTGACCTGCCTCAAGCCTCCAGCCGACGCCTGCAGCCTAAATCCAGAAGGCCCCCCTAACTGCGACCAGGAGCTGGTAAGAAGATCCAACCCCAAAAGGCACCTCTGCACCCGACTCCCCACGGCCTTGTGTGCCCAAACCGACGGTGCCTAACCAACCCCTAACTTCCCAACTTACCTCTCGAAGTGGTGGTCGCACCCAGAAGACCTTCGTCCCCAAGCCTGCAGTGTTTTTCCAAACCGGAGGTTCTCCATTGAAAACAACAGGGCATCCGACGTCGAAACAGCACTCTGCACCCGGCTGCCCTAGTGCCGTTGAGGGTGCACCTTTGGTGCTACTTTGTTTCCCTATTTGCCCTGAGCTAAAGTCCAGGAGCTTTGCTCCCACAACCTAGTGGCCTGCTTGCCAGCAGCCACCAACCGGAGGCCCTATATCCCCCGTTGGATAACATTGGGCCTCAGCACTCTGCACCCGGCCGCCCTAGTGCCGCCGAGGGTGTAACTAGAGTGCATCCTTGACCCTGGGGGGCCCCTGAGTCTACCCCCAGAACCTCAACTCCCACTACCAAATACTTACCTCAAAACCGATAACACTATTTTCCTCCATAGGATAACATTGACTGTTTTTCTGTGAAAAGTTTTTAAGTGTGGAGTTTGAGAAACTAAAGAAATTCCTTAAAATTGCATAATCTAACAAAAACGATTTTACTTTCCTGTTTTCAGGAAATGTCCCAGAGTAGGATCTAGGTATACTACTCTGTGTAAGCCTAGTAATCTCAAAAGTTACTTTCCTGCTATTTTACTAAAAAGCCTATTCAAGTCTATGTGCTGTATTTACTAAGTATTGCATTTCTCTGCATCTGTACTGTAAATCAAATCAAAGTGCATATACAATTATCATTCAAACTGTATTTCAATTGCATTACTACTGTAAAGTACTTATTGCTTGCCTGTGCCAGGCTTGCTTGGTTCTAGAAAATAAAATAACTAAAAGAATATTTTTATACAAAAACAATTGGTCTGATGTTCAGTCTTTGAGTGTGTGAATTCATTTGCTGAATGAGTGTGTACAGCAAATGCTTAACACTGTCCTCTGATACTGCCTTACTGCTCGACCTCACTACCACAAATAGAGAGTGAGGTGCTATCTAACTTTACCTCTGCCTACCTTTGGGGATACACTGGACTCTGTGCACACTATACCTCACTTTGGTATAGTATATACAGAGCCAGCTTCCTACATCAATGGAATAATCAACCTTCATCTATAAAAGAAATTAAGCCTGTATGACTGCATGGGTCGTGAGTGTATAACCAGTTAGGCCAGTTGTAGTTTACTTACGCAGTGGAAATGTAATTCTCCGCTCTCTGTGCATAATTCACGTGCAGCAGACTTCGCAAGGGTTACTGCATGCAAAAGACAAAGATTATATTCTTTTGAGATTACGCCGTAACTGTGTCAGTAATTTCTTATGGAGAAATAGGAGTTAAAAAAAAACTCCTTTCTATTTGTGCAGTGGATCAATATGTCTTGATTATCTCCTTTTGTGTTCAGGAGATAAAAATGGCCTTCACGAAGAAAGCTAAATGTAATGAAAACATCAAATTAAAACCAAAGTAGTGAATTAACTGCGCTTAGCCGCTGCAACTGAGTATCTACTGCTATGGCTTTGAGACTGACCCAAATAATTATCCACCACTATTAAGAATCAACTTGTGAACTGGCGTTGTTTACAAACACCAAATGTACTTGCTGTTTCTTTTCAAAGTTACGTACTTGTCCTGTAACTGAGGCAAGACGAGATTAAAAAGGTGCACAGAGAAACTGAGCTGTTCACAATCCCAACATCTTCTGTTTTGACTTACCCCAAATGAAATATTTCCATTAGTCGGGGAGGAACTGCGTGTAAATGTAAGAAATGGCCATTAATCTATTTGTCAGTGTACCGGAAACAATCTCCGGTCACTGACGGTACTGTAGTGCAAACTTACTCAGATCGGGGGCATACCGGCATCATCTAGCTTCCAAAGTCACGCCACAGGGAAGAGAGTGTTCTCTTTGAAGCCAACGTGCATATAGTGACGTGCACGTGAACTCGTACTACAATGAAGTTAGGATCCAACTTTGGACAAAACTTATCGCTTGGCTGATATCTAAGCTGAAATACCGATTAGAGTATAACCGTAGTGTTCAGACAGAATGTAATCATTTATTACTGGAAAAAGTTTTTGAAAAGAAAATGAAAGAAATACTAATTTGTGCAGTGGCACTACCTCTGTATGTGTGCCAGTATGCTAAAAGCCCCATTATGTAATGAATATGCATAACCATAAGTGTGCAGTGGGGAAGGGACTCAGTTCACATAATTAACTCGAGACGCGATCCTTGTTCATACATATACAATAAAGAGAGTTGGCTAATTAGCTGTGCAAAGCATTGTAATGCTGGCCTTCTAAAGAGGGGAATATTAAAATGCAGAGGGCAAACTTAACTCTGCCCTAATAGGTTGTCAATGAAAGAAAGATTTGTGACTGATAGCGGACCAACCATTGTAAGGGCCTGGGAGGAAAAAAAAAAGTAGGACTGATAAATTCTCTTGTCAGTTACCTATTTGAGACATACAATAATTTCCGGAAAAGGCATACATATCATCTGCAGTTGTTCTATCAAAAAGAGGCCCAAATCCATTGTAGGTGAGCAACTAGACATGGTAAACCGCAATGTCCGTCAAAATAAATGTTCATATGAAGGCTGCCTGCCTTAAATCATCGAGGGTATTGAGTCCCAGAGTGATCATTTTGCATTTGTCCATCCAAAAAAGTTCCCTCCTTGGGGAGTAGATTTGCTTTATCTCTTCCTCTGGGTCCCAGCATGACCTTTTTAATCACTTGCCATTTTATGTCCTCACTGTTGTGTTGTTAATAGTGTTCAACAAGTGGTGCTCCCTTCATGCCGCATTTGATCCTGCTTCTATGTTGCAGAATTCTGCATTTCACTTTGTGTCTTTAGTTCAATGTAAAGTAAGTTGCACGGACACCATATTACATATATCACATCTTGTGTATTGCAGTTACTCAAACTTGTCAAAGCCTCATCCACATCTTGGTGGGTAAAGTTACTGGTATTGAAACAGAATTTACATGCCACACATTGGCTACATTTAAAATGGCCAAGTATTGCCGGGAGTCCCCACCTTGTGTTCAGGGTGGTTATGAATGGTAGAGCCGCCCTAACTAAGGAGTCCTCGAGGTTCCTTTCCCATTTAAATGAAAACAAAGGCATGTCCTTGCTGGTGAGGTGCTCCTCAGCTAGCCCCCAATATTTTCTTTTACGATCTTTTTCACCTCTTTACTGATTGGACTAAACGTAGTAACACAAACAATTTTATTGGTTGTGTTTTCCCTCATTCTGGGCTCTAGAAGATCTTCTCGGTGATTATACCAGGCCCTTTTCCCATCAGGATCTGGACAATTAATTCCTGGAATAGCAGGATAGTCTAAATTCAACGGGGTCTGGACGAATGATGATGTAAGATTCGAGTTACTAATGGTGATTGTGGTGCAGGAGTTAGTAATTTAAGGCTTCTGGAGTTAAACATAATAGCATTTCATTGCTGTTAATACATTCAGAAAGTCAAAATTGGTCAGAGGCCAATAAATTATCCCACAGTGCTGACTCATTAAGTGCCATGTGCTAACTATTGTCATGGCTTTATACGTATGCCAGAGTTATGCCCCAAGGACCCTAAAGGAATTGGACGTGTGGCTAAATTAATTTTGTCCACTATGTTCAAAATTGTTTATCAGGCTGGCTATTACTTGTGAGTGGGTATCGTTCAAAAGGAAATTGATGGCAGCCTGTATTGTCAGTGTCCCTTGTTTGATCAAGAAACATGGGGCATATACAGAGCAGGTGTGGTAGTTGCTCCTGGAGCAAGTCACAAAGACGGCACATGTTGTTGATAGGGCAGCACGCCCATGAAGGCATAAAGTCTAATAAAGAGCAACTGCCCATACAAAGGAGGCAGATCAGTGATGTATTTTTGATCCCCTCTTTGGGCGTAGCTCCTGATGACAAAGACCCTGTGTTTTCTTCTCATGAGGGTCCGATGATCAGATACAAACGATCCCTTATGAACCTCTTTATTTAAAGCTATTTTAATTTGCTGGTAAGGCAGGTTTGAATTCCAGAGAGCTACTGTACCTTTAAGCGCCAAGGCTTCAGAGAAAATATTCTTCTAAGCATTTTGGAACAACCAGCAGTTTGCAGATCGCTGTTCCATCCAGGTTAGATTCTTCTGTGATCCTTCTTTTGCAGTACGTGCTGAATGCATATATTTAAAGAAACTGGCTTTCTGTGCAAGGACTTGATCTCTGATCATAAACTGTAGCCTGATCTGGGCTGCTTAGGTGTAGTGAGGGAGCTTAAACCAAGATCTAAAGACTGTGCTCTGAGCGTTGTTCAAAAAGACGCCCAGTTTCCCTGGAAAGGCTTCTGTGCTGTACCCCAATGTGGGGATGAGTTTGGCCTTTGCGATCTTCAGCAGAGGTTCAAGAGTGGGCTGTTTTGTATGTTTGAGAATGGCTTGAAAGGCAAATTGTAATGAAGTGGATTTTGTTTTTAATGAATTTAGATGAGTTAAATGGTCTCCTTTGTCATCCAGCCAACATCCCAAATATTTGTGTTTATTTGATATAATCAGGCAGCAGTTGTTCAGGTACCAGGCACCCATTTTCTTCCTTTTTCTTCAGAATATCATGATGTTTGTTTTTTCTAAATGTACAGTCATTCCTTTTGAGCTGCTTTACTTGTGTAAGATATTAATCCGCCTTAGCCCCATCAACATTTGGCTTAAGAGGACTATGACGTCTTCATAAAGCAGTGAAGTTATAGGGTGATTCACCACTTTTGGTGCGTCGTACGTCTGCATAAAGCAGTGAAGTTATAGGGCGATTCACCAGTTTTGGTGCGTCGCTGATTACTGAATCCAGCGCGGATACCAGATCGCCCATAAGCAAATTAAAAAGGGACGGGCCTAAGACGCACTCTTGTTTAACACCTTGTTCAATTTTTATCTTGTTGGGGACTGCTGTATTGTTTCCCTGTTTTACTCTGGCCCACGTGTCAGAATAGAGTAGTTGAATTTTCTATAACATGGTGCTTATGGCTTATATGTGTGAATGGGTGTACGTTTGGGCCCACTCTGGGATCTTCGTGGCTTGTTCAGATATGTTTACTGCCAACATTTTTCTGCGCAATGGAACCGGTTTTGTGATGGAATGCTATGACTCTAACCTGTTCCTTAAAAGTGGTCCAACACTTGAATCCTTATCAGGGATTCCGATCCAAGGGTTACTTCAAAGTTACAAAAATGTGCTGTTCCAAAATCACTGTGTACCGAAAGCTAGAACAGGATCACCACCAAAGTTCTGCTAATAGAGGGTGCTGGTTGCCTCTGTGCATAGTCCAAGTCTCTGCCATGTTAACTCACCTCTGAGCAGGTATTTGGTATATCACAGACACACAGTTGCTCACAGTTCAGGATCTCAGCTTAATTGACAGTCTTTTGAATTGTTTAATTTTCCAAAGTTTTTGTTGGAGATTGTGCTGTGGGTCTACACCTATAAATCTGGCTATAGTTAGTGACCTCAGATTAAGGGCCTGCATAGCTGGCCAGATAGTCACAGCCAATATTTCTTTTGTATGTTTACCCATTGTTTAAAGTTCTTTTAATTTACAAAGATAAGGAAGGCACTGACTTGACATTGAGGTGACTGAGTGTTTCTTACTATGATGTCCTGTCGTATCTTGAGTTTGTAAGCCTTGGCCTCACTGCCTGCAAGTACCCTAAGAGATAAACTTGGTTATCCAGTTGCTGTGCACCAGTATTGCTGTACTGGGGCACCAGTGGTAAAGTGCCCACTTAGGATGCTGCCCAGTAAATACTGAGTCTCAGAGAACCATAAGAAAAGGTCTCACACCTGGAATGTTCATTTAATAAATGTTACTCTTTTTATTTTGACTTTGGTTCTGTTAATATTGTTTGAATAATGCTTCACTAAGCGACTCCTGGCAAACTTACGGCTCACCTGTTGGCAGCTGCCATGCTGTCAAAAAGCCTAACCATTTTCATGCAAGTTTATAATTTCCTCTTCTTCCATTTCACTGTTTTACCTCAATATTTGTCCTTCATAACAACTTGTAAGTATGTAGTCATTCTTTCACTGTGGGTTACTCAACTAGTTCTGCTAATGTGCAGCTCATAAAGTTGGCTGGGAAAAGAGAAATCCTATTGCCTTTTAACAGACAGTTAAAGCAAAAGTTTGCCATTAACGGTGTCAGTCTGCATGGTGGACCATGGAACAAGCAGCTTTCTGCAAAACCTGAGACACTAAGAGAAGGATGCTCCTCATGTGTCACAAGGGCAGAGAGGAAATCTCTGGTGGGAGTACGTCCTCCCGGAGTAAACTCTAAGTCACACTAAGTACCCCACAGGTAATGAGATAACGAAAAATAAACGAATGAAGCAGCTTTCTGACATCAAACTTCGTACTGCTACTGAAGTCACCTTTAGTTGTGTTTTTTTTAAAGTATTGTATAAGGTGAATATTCCAGCGTATGATGAGTTTCAATGTATTCTTCCTAGCTGACGACTGATGGGAAGCCGAAGATTATTGACATCATTGATACAACTGGCAGTGGTGATGTAAACACATGCACCATACAGGAGCCTAAAGAGGGTGTAATAGTTGGCCTATCTGGAAGAACTCTTAAGGTAAGAATGGAACATTCTGTTTTGTTTTTCATAGATGTTCTTGCACATCATGAAAATTAATATTACAGCTTTTCCATCCATGGCCAGTTAAAAAAAAAAAAAAAAAAAAAAACGTGTATAATTCAAATTTCCTCGAGTGCACTCACTAAATGAAAGACATGAGGCTCATCCTAGCCTTCTCCAGGTGCTGAATGGCCTGCCTTTAGCACAGGCCAAACATTCTGCATGCCAGTCTTTAATGACTAAAGTCTGCCCCTAGGTGGAATTGGGGCCAGGACAAGGTGACTGGCATCTGATGGTTCGACTGACGTTAACTTTGCCCTCACATGCTAACTTGTCCGTTTTTCCTTCAAATAATGGCATTATCTGCTTCTCCAAATCCAGTTGGACAGATCCTGGCTCTCATGCTAATGTATCACAATAAAATACCAAGAATCTTCTTAGATGCCTGCAGCAGTCCCAGAATACCGGAACAGCCCATTCTGCACCAGAATCCCCGATAGAAGCCATGGGTTACCATCATATGCCAGAGTTATCATGTCTATGAATGGGATTCGCACAATGTGCTGAAGAGGGCCATGACTCGCTGATGTCACCACAACTGAAAGTGAATGCAAATTGAACCTTCCACCACTTACAGTATTCAGAGGCACAGCTCAGCCTTCTGAGCACTCATTGTCATAGGAGCAGTACCATTAGAAAGACTTTCCCCTTTCCAGCCCTCTCTTTCCTGAGGAGGGCAATCAAAGACAACAATCCCCTCTAGACCACCAGTGACTTATTCTCAGGAGAGTGCCCCCCTGTTCCCTTGGTATGTGCTGTCACACCCCAACCCATCTGAAGATCTGGAGCTCGCACCTTATTGGGGGTCCAGGGTCAGCCAGCCCCTAACAACCATAGAAATTTCTACAAACTAGAGATCCAGGTGATGGGGTCGGACTAAAACCCTGGCCATGTAAAGCCTACTTCCGTCTACTGAGGATTGGTGTCTAGCCGTAATTGTTTTTCCATGGTTTCAAATTCCATAGTTTTAAAGTTTGAAATTAACAACTACATGGAAGTGGCAAAAAGGGAAGAAAACTCATTGCTTCACCCCAAAAGTGTTCACCCACATACAATATCTAGTTTTTTTCAAGGTTGCATCAAGTAGCTACTTGCCATTAATGAGAGACTGGCGTGTTGTTTAATGACAATTTGCATTTTGATATGTATTCACCTGGCTCAAACTACTTATGGTATCCATTACAGTACCACTGCTTTGTTACTGAAAGAGGATGGAGAACAGCCTGCATAACAAGTAAAGTGCAGAGCAGCAGTGGGTCACATGTTTTGAAGTTCTCTTCTATAGCACCTCAAAACATATAAACCAGGGGTCTCTGACATTTTCTTTAAAAATTAAAACAAAAAATCTTATTAAAGTTTTTTTATGTATTTTGTATGCAGCATGTTCAACAAAGGAAAGCAAGATTTTTATCTCATGTACAGCTCAGCCAAAGCATGTAAGTGATATTACAACATTCAAATGTACGATTTGGAGCAAGTGCTGATGATAAATCAGAGAAGTGTTCATTCTATGTTTCATATTTGCTGCCTGAGGATCCATAGAGTGGTAACCAGCTTAGGGCATCAAACGATCTCCATGTGTCCCAAAGTGGCCATCTGCTCATGCCTTCGCAGTGGAGTAGAAAATATTGTGTTATATTAAAAAAAACAGAACAACAATAACATTTGGAGCCCGTAACCTCAAGTCCCTGCCCCTCCACCCATACCACCCCCACTCAGTCTACTCAGTGCGATGTCAGTAAGTGTGGAAAAATGTTTGATAGATACTATTTATGCGTGTGCAGGGAAGACTGGGAAAGCTATGTGGTAGGGCGCCAGTCCGTAAACATGACAGCCATCCACCGCGTCACTTCCAGGTCATTATGTATCAGGATCGCTCACATCGCTTCCCTGAGAGAGCGCGCGGACACCCACCAGGATTGCATCTCAGCTGAAGGTTGGTGGGAATTAGCGCAGTCCCAACGCATCCTCTCTATGCAGCGCCACACTCTCCTCCTGCGCCCACACAAGAAAAGATTGGGGTCCATGCCTCAAGTGATGGGGGCTCTGGGGACTTCCACCGCCTAGTGATAAGGGAGTGGCTGTGAGGAAGCCGAGGTCAAGGAGCCTAGAGGTTATCTTGTTCTTCCTGGGGAATAGGTCTAGTATACAGTTCTCCCATGTATGCAGCATAGGGCGTTCTGTGCATGTCGACAGTTGAGTAGTGACCCGCGCCAGTAAGTATGGAGGAAGGGGCACGACCATAGCATGTGAAGGAGGTCTGCATCCACCAGAGCGCAGCAGGGGCATGCAGCATCCACACAGTGGAAATAACGATTGATTTTGGGTGGGGTTAGATAGGTCCTGTGTACTATGTAAAATTGTATGAGGTGACACCTCCTATTACGTGGTATGTGTGTGGAGGTTCCCAAGATTACCCCCCCATTCCTTGTTTGTACAGGGGCAGGTGAGGTCTTCCTCCCAGTGAGCACGTAGTGGCGATAGCATGGGTGCTGACTGGGCCAGTAGCAAGGCAGCCAGCCAATGTACTAAGTGCCTACCCGGTCCGATAACATGCAAGTATTGCACTACTAAATGAGTTGGCAGCTCACTAGCTAGGTCACCCCAGAGATGGGCTAGAGTCGCCATCAGGGAATTGTACAAAATGAATTGCCCCAGTGGTAGCCATCACTGTAGAGGTCGCCAATTGTGTGTAGTCCCACAGCATGCCAGGTCTCAAGCTCCATTACAGAAGTGGCATTTTTTAGGAGTGCCCAGTAGGGTCAGGCTCTGGCGATAGCAGCGGTGTGTGACATTTAACAGCAGGGGGTCTAGTTTCTTGGCTTGAGTGGCGGGGTGGAACAGGTGAAGGACACTGGTCAGCATCCAGAACGGTTACAATGTGGCCCTGTCAGTCAGCTGCAGGCCAGCAAGCCATTTGGCGAACTATTACTCTAGGTTTGGCACTGCCAGGCCGCCTTGTTCAGAGGCAAGTATAGTTTCGCCAGTGCTACCCTGCAGTGCCCAGTATTCCAGATGAATTCTCTGGTTCTTTGTTCAAGGACTTGGAAATTTTTGGTAGGGACATAAAAAGGCAGGTTAGAGAAGCAGTATAAAAAGCGGGGGAGTACCATCATCTTCAGTAGGGCTACCTGGCCCATCACTGATAGTGGCAACGTCTGCCAAAAAGCCATCTGAGTTCTAATAGATCTAGCTGTGCGTGTAAGGTTGCCATCAAATAAATCCTCAGGGGAGTGATACACACGCAGTCCGAAGTACCGAAATGCTCTCGTTTTCTAGGGTATAGGCACTCCCGAGAAGACCAGAGTTGACCTGGACATAACTTTGCCCAGTTGACCCGGAGACCAGACAGCGCCGTGAAGCGTCTGTGTGTCAGCACTCTCAACCGGAACATTATGTCTCTGAGGTATATAAGGAGATCATCTGCATAGAGGGATACAGCATGGAGACCATCACCCAGCTGTATTCCCCAATTCACCCCCTGTCTCCGGAGTTCTGCAACCAGCGTCTCCATCGCTAGTTAGAAGAGCAGGGGGGAGAGGGCACAGCCCTACGAAGTACCCCTGCCAACTGGTATAGACTAAGATAGAGGAACCGGTTTTGACTCTAATCAGAGGGCATGTAAAGAATAGTTGTATTAGCCTCAGAAAAGGGGATCCAATGCTAAATCGCCGCAGTGCCTCGAACAGGAATGGCTATTCCAACAAGTCAAAGGCCTTTTCCAGGTCCAGTAGGAGGCACCCGCCCGCGGCCAACGCTGTGGGCGGGCCATTATGCGAAAGAAGCGTGGAAGGTTCAGGGAGGTGTAGCACGCTGGTACAAACCCGTTTTGGTCCTGGTGGATCAGCGTTGGCGTTCGAGGTGCTAACCTCGTCGCAAGCGTTTTGGCCAAGATCTTGTAATCTGTGTTCAACAGTGCCAGTGGCCTGTATGAGCCCAGTTCCGTGGGTTCTTTGTCGGGTTTGGAAAGAGAAACAAGCAAAGCTTCTCGTTGGGAGTCGGACATGGCAGTGACAGAAAGAGTTTCCTCATAGAGAAGCTTCAGTTGAGGAGCAATCAGTGGGGCATAAGCTTTATAAAACTCAGCGGGCAAGCTGTCGTGGCCTGGGGTTTTGCCCGTAGCTAGTGCGCAAAACTCTCCTGTGGTTCAAACTGAGTGATAGGGTCATCCAGTTAAATTCCCTGCTCCGGCGTAACATGAGGCAATTGATTGAGGAGAGGAACGTGTTGAGTGCATCGGGCGCAATCTGAGTGACTGAGTAGTATAGGGATTATAATGCACATGAGCTCAGTGTGTATCTCGTTTGGTGTAGAGTAAGGTGTCTGTGAGGGAATGCAGTGTTGGTTTAGAAGAGTGGGATTGGTCCTGCCGGATGAGCCATGCCAGCAAGCGGCCTTGTCTGTGCAGTGGAATGTGTGTGGGCCGAGTGAGCCGAATAGTTGAAAGGGCAGTCTCTCCAGCAGGGACGCGTGATCACGTTGCTTATTTGCCAGGCGTTATATCTTTGGTTGTGGATAGCTTGGCTCTTGTGCTGGAGGAGTGCGCTCCAGGAGTGTATGGTCTTTTTGGAGATGTTTATGCATATTCCGCTGTGTACTCATGCAGCACCCACGTATTGTGACCTTGAACGCATCCCATTCAATGAGCCGCGTCAATGCTGTGCCATCATTGCCCTCAAAATAGTCCACTATGGCAGTCCCCAGTAACGCTTTGAAGGGAGGGTTTGAAGGGAGGGTCCTCCAGGGCCCCCGCCTGTAACTGCCAAGTGAGGATGGCTGGTGCATCAGCACCCCAGGCCAACTGTAAATACCTCGGATTGTGGTCGGAATGTGTGCGACCCAAACAGTCAGTCTGCAGTACTGAGGGCAACAAATTAGAGGTACAGAGCAGCCTTTCAAGCCGGAAATGTAAATGGTGCAGGGCTGAGTAGAACGAGTACACCCTGGCTGTAGCATTGCATTGATGCCAGACGTCGAGCAGCTGCCAGTGCTGTAGCCAGTTACACCGGGCAATGGGGGGGAATGAGCGGTCAAGTCCTGGTTCCAGAATGCTATTGATGTCGCCACTATGAGCCACGGGAGGCCACTCCAGCGAGAGAGCGTGCCTGATAGTTTGTCAAGAAATAGGCTTTGTTCTGAGTTGGGGGCATATACTGAGCCCAGTAGCAGCTAGAACCCATCCAAGCGGCCTGTACAAAAACGTATCTGCCCTCAACATCAACCTTAATTTCATCAGCCACATAACTAGCCGCGCCATCTCTTTTGGAGTCTGGTGGTTTCTGAGAGTGTCAAGTGTGTCTCCTGTAGGAGAGCACTATGAGTGGAGCGTCTCTTATGGTAGGAGTAGATGGATTATGTTTGCGCTGGTCTGTGAATGCCCCTCACGTTCCACGTGAGGATGTTATTGGGAGCCACAAGCATGGGGAGAGGGAGCGATCATTTTGCTGTCAGGAGCATGTAGAGGCAATGGCTGGCTTACAGTGGTGTGAGTGCAGTGTTGGGCTCCATCTAACAACAAGGGGGTGGGCGGTATTTGAAGCTTTGCAACCCAAAAACGGAGAACAAGAACTGACCATTCCATCTGAGCAGAAGGACCGCGTGCATCCACCCAAACAACCAAGTCAACTAATTTGGTGTAACTATCAAAAAAGAAGAAGGTACCTGTAGGGGAGGCGGGACCTGAGGCGCTCCTGGTGTGTTGAATGAGTAGGCATTCGTGGATAGTTAGCCTAATAGAATTTTGCAACATAGCAAGTAATAATGCATTAATAACAACCGTCAGCACATTACAGTATATATCATTCCGCAATTGCAGTACGTTCAGTAACAGTGTGTGGGGCCAAAAGCAGGATAATAGGGATGAACCATACATTTCATTGAGGGATTCTGGCTTCAGCAGCCAGTCTGGGTGTAGCTTAGATTATGTTATTGGCTGTCTGCAGGGTCACTTCAGGAGGCACCATGGACTCTGAGTAACGGGCCCTCTGAAGCAAAGAGCTGTCTTCCATGCCAGTTTTTGTGAGTTCATCATCCAGGTTGAATAGTTGTGCTGTTTCACCGATGGCAGCTGCTGTTTGCAGGGCTCTGTGCTGGTCTCGGATTATCTGTTCCAGATCAGGGGCAGGATCTCGTCGGGGAGGCATGTTCCTGCGTCCTCTGCCTGCAAACCGATGACCCACCCTGCGACCCAGCAGGAGTCTGCGGGGACAAGGGCAGACGAGTCAGGTCCGCTGATTGGAGCCACTCCCAGGCGTCCACAGGGGTGTCAAAGAACCTTGTTTTTCCGTTAGAAACAACACATAGGCGCGCCAGAAAAAGGAGTGAGTATTTCAGGTTCAGCGTGCGCAGCTGACGCTTTACAGCCAAGGAGGAGTTCCTCTGTCTCTGCACCGCTATAGTATAGTCTGGGAATAGCATTACATGAGCATTTTCAACCCCGATGCTTGTGAGCGCCCGTGCCTCCTGGAGTACCTGTCGATATAATGAAGCAGTCGGAAGAGCACGGGTCTCGGATTAGATCCAGGCGGGGGGAGGCCACGCAGGGACCCTGTTGGCGTGCTCTATGGAGAAGAACTGTGACAGTGCTTCCGATGGAATCAGCTCGCTATCCGGCACTCCATTTACGCAACAACATCTCATCCCTTCACTCCCTCCAGCAATCCCACCATGTGGAAATTGTGTTATTGGGTGCGACTCTCGGCATCATCCACTCTGCGTTCCAGTACGTGCACACGGCCAGTCAGCGCCTGCATGGAGGTCACCATTTCGCAGGTTCTGGGGGCGAGATCGCTGCCGGTGTGCTCCATAGAGCAGGTTTTGTCAACTAATTTAGGATGATCTGCGTTTAATAAGGTGAGATCAGCCACCACGCTGTCAATCTTGCTTTCAAGTGAGGTTCTTGTTTGATCCAGGCAGGTTCCGAGTCGCTCCACCGCCTCCAGCACTGCGTCCAACTTGCACCCCATGGAAGTAGAGGAGTTTCAATTATCCGGCTCATCCAGTCGATTTTTTTTGAAGCGAGCGTACTTGAGGCCGTTCCACCTACTCCAGATCTTAGTTAGCCCATGGGTCCAGGCATGAGGGGAGCTTCACTTGCATGTGACAGGCAGGTAAGGGTTAGGATCCAGTGGCAAGCAAGTCCCCCAGCCGCAACTGATCAGGTGCCACCTCCATGCGCACCTACAGGCGCTCCGGCGTGTACCTTTGCAGGGAGGACTCAAAGGTGGCGGCTAGTACAGGCGGCCTCGAGGCATCATGAGCCCAGGCAGTAACAGTGAGCCCCCAGGGACCCCATCCCCCGAACAGCAGTTGAGTGCCGAACTCTTAGTGTGGCACAAGGGCCCGCTTGCATGCGCCTGCAACTCCCACGTATGCGCAGCAGCATGTGCAGCCCATTGTCAGGGGTGACCTACCTGCCCTTCACTATGTTCAGGAGCGGAGGAGGACAAGAGCAGCCCCAGTCTGGTGTATGAGTGTTCAGCCTATGTACCAGGCAGGCCACAGACCTTCACGCCTTCAGGCAGCTTCCCTCACCTTCTGATAGTCGGTGCATGCACTTTCATGGGGCCTCTTGCAGTTACATTTCAGGGCAGAGTCATAACTCGGGCCCAGACCCACGCAGGTTCCCGCTACTCTGGCGGCCCAGGAGTAATGATCTGTATTTGATGCAGCGGAGGAAGAGGGAAACACGAACCCTAACCGTGGGCCGCCTCCGATATGATGTCTGGCCCACAGTCCCCAGACCGGCCACGCAGCGCCCAGGGGGCCAGAAGACCTCGGCCTCCTGCAATGGGGGCCGACTTGTGCATTCCATGAAGGTGGTGGGCCAGGTGGGACGGCAGGCACCCAGATGTTCTTTTCCAGCCAGACAGCTACCCAGGATCTCGCCACTGCGCTGTGGGAAAACAAAGTGTGTGGGGGGGGGGGGGTATATTGCACTATTTTCCCATGTGCAATTGCATGCTTAGTAGTTCATTCTTGTTGGATAATCGGGGCGCCTTGCCGGAGCCTTGCTAAGGCGCATCCTCCATCTTGGCTCTCCTAGCCTCACCCCCTCCAACATTTTCTTTAATAAGAGCTACTTGTGTTTAATTAAAATCATCCAGAGGTACTAAAATGAGTGCTGTAATATAGACCACATCACACAAGAAGAGTACATTAGTGGCCACCATATTTAAGATTACGAGCTGTGGTCGCCCCAGTGCATCAAGCAGGGTTTTCCAACAGTAATGTAAAAAAGTTTTAGTTAGATTGGAATGTCTCTACATGGGTAAGACATACCAACCAAAGTTTCAGTGCCCCTGGTACTATGGTAATAATGTTGGTAATATGTTTCCCGAATGCCACATGATTTATCATTCAAATATCTGCTTTAAATATATCTTGCAAATTCAGCTATTTCTCTCCATACATCACCTTACCAGCTCTGAAAATACACACATTTTCATCTTGACTATGTACACTCAATTTGTGTAATTATGTATTATTTAAACTTGGCAAAATCATCTTATTTAGCAGGCTAAGCTGCTCACAGAAGAGCTACTTGCAGGTAGCTGGAGAGCTTCCAGTGGCTCACTAGCCACTCGTTTGAGAAGCCTGATGTAAACTGTGATCTCTGAAGACAGCACAGTTTGGTAAGGGTTTCCAGCTTATGTCAGTGTGTTAGGAAATGGAGTACAGGCTCTGACTGCAAA
This sequence comes from Calotriton arnoldi, assembly GCA_963921515.1. Taxonomy (NCBI): domain Eukaryota; kingdom Metazoa; phylum Chordata; class Amphibia; order Caudata; family Salamandridae; genus Calotriton; species Calotriton arnoldi. The sequence goes on along the minus strand of CAWUFW010005520.1, from coordinate 660,956 downwards.
AATATTGTAAAAGCGTAGTGGAGGAGAACGCCATGGGTATTCCAATTACTTTTACTCTTTAAGAGAGTCCTTGTTACAGCTTACTTGGTTCATGTCACTGTTTCACAAAATGCAATTTATGGATATTCGTTTTTGAAATGAAAAAGGTGTAGTGGTAATAGTGATATAACGTTTTCAAAGTTGTAATAAGACCAGCAGTAAATACAAATGTGTATTACACTGAGGACTTTGATTTGTTGGAGCCTAAACAGCATTAACATATTTTTTTTCTTCACTCAGATTCCAGCAACTTGGGTGAATCCTTCAGAAAAATATCACATTGGCATAAAAAACGGCTATGACTTTTATCCAAAAGCATTGAAAGAGAGGCTGCAGGTAACTGTACATTTATTTCAATTCGTATTGGATGGTTTTCTTCATTGCCAACTACTCAAGCACATAACTATCCATTTTCATTTTAGAAAGAACGCAAGGAGAAACTTTGGGATCCTGTCCATAGAATTGTGCTAGCAGATGCTTGTAGAAAGCAAGATGAGTTTGATGCTATTCAAAACCCTCCGTCACAAGTAAGTAATTAGTATTGCCCATCTGTGCCATTCTACTTGTGTCTTAATGTGAAATAAACTAATGGTGGGTGGGTAGAAATTACCATGTCATATGTGTGCCTGACTGGTAATATTTTAGTAATTGACTAGATTCCTTTTGTGATCACACCCAACTGAGGTTGTGACAGTTATTCTTACTTAATTTATTTAAAAAGCTATTTCATTGTGTTATATAGAAATGTGTGTTCATTTAACACGTCCGGGATCACATACATGGTAGTAGGTAGGATTCTCCAGCTGAGGTTATTGGCGGGCTGGAAGGTTGGGAGGTAGGAAGGGTTTGTAGTTTTCAGACAGGAATTTGTCCTAGGAAGAGGCTGGAGAAGGTGATAAGAGTGTCAGTTGGAGATCTGATTCAAAGAGATGTATGTGGGGAGAGACCTCAATATTAGTCCTGCATATTCACATGGGGCCATTGTGTGACACACGATGTCGGCTCTCTTCACATGGTTTCCCGATGAAAAGCCAGGGTTCACACGGCGGAGAACAATAGAGCTGGAAATCCTTGTACTGTATGGATTTCCACTTTGTGTGTGGTGTCTCTATACAGGTCATGTCCGTTGGACGTTTTACATCCTTGCTAGTATGGTTGGCAACTTCAAGTACCAGAATTTGTGGGTTTTTTCCGGGGAGGGTAGTTGTATTTCTTTAGACAGGGCTGGACTCTAAGCCCTGCCCCCTCCTATGCCCGGCCTCCTCTAAGGTCTATCCATTGCTTGTTAGCAAGTGAGGGGTTTGAGGCCTGACCCTTCTACAGACCAAAGCACCTTTTCACTGTAAAATATTTTTGAGGTTGGCAGGACTGAAATCTTATGTACTGTCTTCCGGGCAATGGGATTCATTATGACGTACCTCATTGTTTTTTATTCTGATAATGCAGCTAAAACCCACTTTGAGGAAAAAATAGGGTTCTTACTAAGCCAGGGTGCCCATGCACGTTGGAATGTGGCTGCAGGTGCATGTTGAAAGCATTTTAGGCAATCTTTTGTTTTGTGTTTACATCAGTAATTTAGAGAAGTTTCTCAAATAAGTCCCACTTGAGCTATCTGCAGAAGGGGGTGGAGGGGTGCCTGGACAAAAGTATAGGAGTTACAAGCTTGCACCTGTGACAACATCTCCACTCCGATACTTTACATATTGTAATGATATGCCCAGATTCAATAGTTTGTGTTTCCAGTGCATTCGCCAACTACTTTTACCCTTAAACTTCAGGCAGGTGAGACCAACGCTTTTGTTTCTACAACTTCTACAGTCTCACAGGGAGGGTTTTTTGTCTCACGTTTTTACCTGGGATATTACATTGGCACTGAGTACATCTATTTGTATATGGGTTTGGTTTTTATTTTCATCACCTGCCATTTGCTCTATTTTCCCCCTGAAGAGTTCATCATTGTATTTTCTATGCTTTTATGAAAGTATTTTGGTATTTGTGCCCATCAAACTATTTATTGTGGATATTTGTGCTTTTTAGCCAGATAATTATACTCTTGTTATGTTTGCATTGTTTTTATTGTGTGCATTTTTATGATTTTATAAAATTGAATAAAGTTAATACTTGATTATCTACGTATCAGATTTTTCCCTGGCCAATATCATGAGCAGCCTACCACGAAGAGGCAACTGTACTGACGTGGCAGTCTTCCTAGCTTCCCTACAGTTAACCACTCACATGGGAATAATACAGCTGTTGTTCCCTTTATTAAGATACCAAATATTGCCTTTTGTACAAACCTAGTGCTCAACACCAGTCTGTTGGTGCTTGTGGATATGAACAATTCTTCCTTGCACTGCAGCAACTGCCTGAGTTGGCCTTTAATCAGGCATCACTTCTGATGGGATCCGAGTCTGGTCTCCAGGATTAGACCGATCTGTCAGAAAGGCTGGCACTACACCTGGCTACCCAGGATCAGATCGAGTCAAAATCAAACTCATGAAAAGAACATTTGATTGGGAGCATGTATAGAGTGTGGAGAAGTAGAGTACAGTGGAGCACAGTATAGAGGGTGGTAGAACAAAGCAGGTGTGTAGAGAAGTGGAGAATAGCAGAGTACAGCATGGAGGATGGCAAAGCAGCAAAGTGTGGAGGTGAGGATGATGTTTGAGGAAACTGTAGAGAAAAGAGCAGCAGTTGAGGGCAGAGCAGTGGCAAAAAAAGAATAAAGCAGGGACGGACTTGGAGCAGGAAGATCCCATTGCTCACCGGAAACCATAGACCCACCAACCACCGGGAGGCTTTTAACAGTTTGTGGCTCAAGCCAAGTGATTGGAAAATGTTGGGGGTGGGAAATACAGGGGAACTTGTAGTATGATAGACTATCCACTGGAACACCGGAGAAAAGTGGGTGACCTATGCTAAGAACATGAAGCGGAATAAGCAAAATCTCCTTTTACCTTCTATATAAGTCACTAGGTGACTGTCTGATAGCAGCTCCCTTAACTTTGGACATGCCATCCATTGGGTGTATGTATTCAGTGCTTTGAGGACCTGTTTTCCTTCCTTCATCACTTCTACCTGACCAGACCAAGATGATACTGTGTACTCCCACCGTACATCTAAGGGCCCGATTACGATGCTGTAGGAAACAGCTCTGACCCTCGGTCGGAGCCGTTCCTACGGCATCGTAATTGGCTGTTCGGATTCCTTTCAGACCCACCCATTTTGATGGGGTCGGTCAGAAAGGAATCCAAACCGGATTTCCGAATGGCCTCCTTCGGGCTCGGAGAACCCGTCTGCCATTCGGGAAGCCTCCAGTAATCCCTCGGGCGGCTCTTTCCGCCCGAAGGATTACGATGACAGATTCCAACAGCCTTTCTGTGCCGGCCTTTCCGACACAGAAAGGATGTGGGAATCAGACTTTGGGGGCCCCCAGCAGAGTTCGGTTGCATCCTAATTGCTGGGTTGGTACCGATGACAGGAGGTTGTTCGGTCCCAGTTCCCAAACGGTGTCGGACGGACTCTGGTCCGTCCGGCATCGTAATCGGGCCCTTAGTGGGAAGTGTTGAAGAGAAGACCTTTTTTTCTTTTGTTGGGCCAAACATTTGACTAAATAGTCTTACTTTGCCACAGTGCTGAATGCTGTTTTATTTAAAATTAATGAGGCACTGAGCCTATTCTTCAGTGAGATATACTGTTACTGCTTTTTAGATTGCTTGGAGGCTGCCTTGACTTTCTTGAAGTCTATTAAATTGATCTTTTTCTTGCAAAGCAGTTTTTTGTAGAATATTCAGTGAGTGTAGATATTTCTGTTAGTTTTCACTTGAATGTTACACTTTCAGGGTGGCCCTTCTGTAAATGCCTCAATTTATTTAAAATAAAAATATTGATTTTTGACGTTAAAATAAGAATGCAAAAGCCAAAGGTGATATTCAGTGCAATGTTAATTAAATCCAAATGAACAGTACTACTTCTAGAACATTTAAGAACATTACTGTAGCGCACTGGTAAAAATCATTACCGCAGCAGACACTGTAATACAAGCATCTTATTTTACAGAGGTGAGGTTTCAAAGGATCAAATGTGGTACTTCTGAAGCATCAGTTAAAGCATATAGTGTGTGCTCCACTGAAATGCGTTTTGTTTGACAAAGACAGTTGTGCTGAAACAAGCCACCTCATAATAAACAGGTTGTGACTGAACCTGACTGGAGTGCTGGCTTTGTTCTTTCATGTTTGAGGTGGCTGTTTTTGCATGTGATAGCTGGCTCCAATACCCCCAGCCAAAATCAGCACCTCTTGGTGAGGGAACGCCAGTGATGGCCTTAAGCTGCGCACAGTGTGGGATTGGCCACAGGCAGTCAAACCTCCCATGAGTGGCTAACCACCAAAGGACCCTCACCTTGCTTTCCCCCCCCCCCCTCCCCGTGGGACTCCTGCAGCAGCACAGGGTTCCGTGCTGGCTTCCGTGGGACTGCAACAAGCCCAAAAGATATTGTTTTTAAAATGTATTTGGATCTTTGGGGCTCCTCCACAAAGGTTAGGGGTTCAGGGTTTAGCGGTATCCCTACCATGTCCCTTTCTATGTTTTTTTTTTTTTTTTTTTTTTACATCTATTTTTCAGGACTCTGGGACTGAGTCCCTGTGTCTTGTAATGGAAGATGCAACATTTTTCCTCATGTTGCTCCCATTCAATAACTTTGCTCGATCCCTTTGGACCAGCTAATCATAAAGAGTTTTTTTCCCTGCGGTATGGGATTGCTATTATTTAACCTTAAATTCTCAAAGGCTGAACAGTTATGCCAAATCACAAAAAGCACACTTTGAGTAAAGATCTAGATTTTTGTCAAATTTGGTGTAATTCTGTTAAGCTGTTTTGTTTTCTGTATTGTTGTCTAATTTTCACTATAGAAATTGCATGGGGAAAAGGTTTTGCAACTCCCCCTTTTTTAGGTTTCGCCTGTGCTTGTGAAATCTTGTAAATAAAAAAATAAAAAAAATACTAAAAACGGGCCTAGAGCCCGCCCATTACTTATCTTTACTTACCATTGGCTTGCTCCGTCACTCCTTTCCTTGCTTCTCATTGGGCAGTGCTTCCTTCTTCCCCCTTTCTCTCCAGTTCTTCTGGTCTTCCTTGGAGCTTGGACGATATACAATTTCGTCCCTGCGGCCAGTGTCCTTCTACTGGCCACCCACTTGAACAGTTACTTTTTTTTAATTTTTACACTAGCACTCCATAAGAGTGCATGTGTTTGCAGGCCCTCTCTGTACCTTCCATCCTTCTTGCTTGACCGTGTTCATTTAAGCCGTTCCCACTTCCTCGTTGCTTCCCCTGTCCTTCCGACCCTGTCCTTCTTAGCCATTGCCTCTCCTGTTCCTATCTCTGCTGTCCCTTGTTTGGATATCGCCTGCTCACTGTCTGCTGTTCCAAATTTCTCCCCGCACCCCCTTCCCACTCGTACAATTTTCAAGGCTTTTTTAGGTGGGCTATAAAACAAATTGTAACGTGCCAAGCTGTAAAAACCCTTATCTCTGCTTTAGAGCATAGCAGTTAACGTTTACAATGTAAACACAAGTCTTGTTTTTGTGGGAGCCTAATTACTTTATTGATATTTATCTGGTGGGTATGTGCGCTCCAGGGAGTGGATAACCTTCCAGCAGTTCACATTCACACACACTACTCGCACATCCAGTGTTGCCAGATTTTCGAGCCGTCCTGTAACCTAAAGCCTATCAAAAAGTAGCTTAAATGTAGCCCAGCAGTGCCACTCCAAGGAATGAGGGGCTGGGGCGCTGTGATGCAGGCACTAGTGAGCAGTGGTGGCTGGGCTGGCATACAGCAGGGAGTGCAGAGTGCTTCCTTCTGCTGAATGCTTCTCTTGTCCCAAGACTTGGAACACTGGCAGTGTGTGACCGCAGCATTTGTTGCAGATGAGGCACCAGTGATGACACACGTGCTGGGGTGGCTTCCTGACATATGGGTAGCTCTCAACATTTTGAAGTAGCCTGGTGAGTGACACAACCGATTTTGGTGGGCAGCTTCCGATTGGTGTTTTAAAAAAAAAAATTTTTTAAAACCTTACCACGATATGCTACCTTTCATCAGTGTTTATTTAAAACTGATTGGATAAATGTGATTGGATACTTTGCAACTTAATATTTATTTACATGGGCTATGTCAAGTTGCAACCTTCTCCCACCTGTGAAACTGTCTAGCAAGCTGTCGGACTCCTAGCTCAATGAGATCAACCAGCGTGACTTTGAGGACTTCAGATTGTGTCATAGCAACACTTCCGATCTACAGTGCTGTATGAAAAAGGTTACTAAACTCCCATTGTGAACGGATGACACTGTCAATGTACGGGGGATAAGGGAGGTGGGTTCCTCGGTATCTGTGGAAATATCCATTAAATCCCTCTCTTTTAAGGGTTTCATGAGGCTCCTAAACAGTGCAGGCATTAGTTACAGCAGCGAAGACTCCGCCTCTAACCAGCCAAGCCCCAGGCAATCCAGTCTAACATTAACACTTAGTCCATATGTTAACTTGTTCTGGCTCAATGCCTTAAAAATAGCACTGTCTTTTTTAAATAACCAAATATGCAGGTACCGCACAAATCATTATTTTCTCACACAACTGGAAACAATTTAGCCCAATTGTGCAAGCAATCAGCCAACACTGATCACATCTCTGCCTTGGTACCTCGCCTCCCCTTTTCAAATCCCTGGAGAGTAATGAGATCCTAGTTTATAAATACCCAAGCACATGCCCATTGTGTGTGTGTGTGTGTGTGTGTGTGTGTGTGTGGCAGTGTGTGGGGCAGTGTGTGTGGCAGTGTGGCAGCATGTCTTTCTCTTGGCAATCAACTAGCCAGAAGTTAGCCAGTTATGTTTCATCCAAGTTAATGCACTGGTTAGAGAGCGGACTAGTACAAACCCTTTGCGTGTTTCTTGTGCCTAACTAAATTACCTAATCTAGCACTATCTCGCATGCAAATAATGACTTCTTTCTAAACCTGTGCATCCTAAGATTGCATGCTATATTAAAAAGCCTCCTCTATAATCCTAAAACCCTGCATGAACAATTAAGCTTGACCTAAAACATCCAGCGGTTGCCTCGCCTCACATAGGCGAAAACTATTGGCTTTGCCAGTGCTTGTTCTCTTCATCTGCTTGATGAAGAGATCTAGCTGGTGATGGGAGGGTTCACAATTCTTGTGGCCAACAAGATGGAGTCCAAAAGGAAGTATCCTTCTGAAGAGAAGAAACTGTCCTTCCAGAGTTTAGTTGTAGACGGTTCTTATCTATCCAGTCACTGATTGCTAGCATACAATTATGAAAATTGTGACTGGTGTTGTTGGTAGAATCTGAAAACGAAGCTGCGAGGGCTGTTAGATAAATGTTAAACAGTGTCTGGTTCAATCAAGACCCACATGGCCAGACAAAAGGTTCAGATTCAAACTCCTTCAGGGACACTATTTGTTCTCTGTCACTCAAGAAGGATCTCAGAAGGGACAAGGCAGCTCCCGTAATCCTGATACTGTCGAGACGGTCAACCAACAGGCTGTGGTTGACCGTATCAAAGGCTGCTGATAGGTCTATAAGATTGAGTGCAGCGCCATTATCTAAGATACGACAAAAAGGGGCACTGTCCTACGTGTGTGTGCGCTCTCTCTTCTCTCTCTTCTCTCTCTCTCTCTCTCTCTTCTTCTCTCGCTCTTCTCTCTCTCTTCTCCCCACCCCCGTCAGAAGAACAAGACGGCACTTAACCAGTTAATGCTTCATTACAATTTATGCGTTTGTCTATATATTAAAAATGGGTAAGTCCCCTGAACCCCAAGAGTGGCAGTACAACACCAAATATTCAGATATTACTCGTTATGTATTTCTAATATAACAGAATGTATTAAGTTATAATTAGTACTCTCTAGAAAGAGTTGCTTCATAGCTGAGTCCAAACAGAGTTGGCATAGTGGGCTAAATAATGATGGATTGGGATGTGGCCCAAATAATTACCAGTGGCTGAGATTCATTTAATCATTCCAACCATCACTTTTTGTAGTAGTAGTTTATTCAATCAATTTATGATTGCGTAATACAATATATAAAAGATACATCATAAAAAAAATTAAAAGATACAACATCAGTTAAAATACGAAATTATTCTTAAGTTAATGCCAAAGTGGGAACCTCTATCTAGATTACTGACAATCAGTAGCCATCTATGTCCATAATCCATATTCCTTTTGAGAAAACGTTATTGCCATGGATTGAAATGAAGAAACATTTTTGTATACTTTAGTGTGTCGCCTAAGTGGTACTGGTATGCCGAGATCTGGGTCCTGTGCACACTGTGTCACTGGAATCAAGCTATTCCTGGCTGATGAGCCCTAACTAGGGCAAAACCAGTCCTGGGTTATTTGTATTGCGGTTCGGGTAGGGCCTGGCAGTTCGTGCTGGACTGCTCCTAAAGGAGCAGGGTCAAGGCTGATTTGCATATAGCTGTGTCCAAACTGAGGTGGCATAGTGTGCAAAATAACAATGGACTGGAATGCGGCCCAAGTAATTACCAGTTGCCAAGATAAATTCAAGCATTCCATCATCACTTTTTATATACTTTAAAGGCAGTGTCCAGCTTGTGGTTGCTGCATGCATCAGTCTGGATGCAGGACTTGGCCAAAGGTATTTGAAGTGAATTCATGATTTGGATTGGTTGTAACAGAATGTTTTAAAAAATACCCTGAAATTAATTTGCAGAACCACAGTTAAATTAAAGTTCTTGTTACAAAACCTAAAAAAAGCTGAAATTGACAAATTATGATTAGCTCCGCAATCCATACCACATAACAGCTTTGCAGATTATAATTAACACATCAGATGCAGTGCTTATGATTTCACAAAATCTATACCAGTAAGTAGCAACACCTAAAAGCACATCATTAAACAACAACTCAGACTAATTCTAATAAATAATACCATATTCATTGTTGTCTCATTGATGGTATCAATGGTAATGTGTAATCTTATCTGCTAAATTATTTATGATCTTTGTAATTGCATTTGTTGCTTCAAGGGTGAGGTCATATGCATTGCATTTGGTGTGCGAGCAAAGACAAAGTATTTGCCTCTGCTTTATACGGAGTGGAGGTACTGGACAGTCTAAACATGGAGTGATGGAGTTTCAGAAGTGGAAGTTCATGAAACAACTGCTGACCATACCAGTTGTTCCCTCTCATTGCCTCTTATGAGAAATGGGGATTCAATATAATAACCATGAATTGTTGCTGTAATCAATCTTGTTTTGGGTAAAGATCTGGTCTTACTCAAAGAGAGAGAATCCTTAAAAGAAACAATAGCCTTACCTTTGGAATAATTTTTGTTTTTGCCTGAGGCCTATCAAAGCAATTTCATTCAGCTTGGCTTATAAGCTTGTTGAAAAGAACGTGGACGTATGTCTGGGGCCACAAAAAAGGTAACAAAGGGCAAATATAGGGACTAGACTTGAGACCAGAGAGGCAGTGGAAGAGGGGAGCCCTGTGTTAACCCGCTTGTATTTTGAAGCTAAAACCTGGTCAGTGAGAAATCCTTACTTCTACTCCATGGAACTCTGAGAAGTGCCGCAAAACATCCGCGGCGCTCTGCCAGTGGCAGAGTCTATTAAGTCGCACTGCTTGCACTGATTTTAAGCACCAGGAGTTTGCCCCACGCTGTAAAATCTGCGCGAACGGCACTCCGCATCCCGCCTGCTTACAGCCGCTCGAGTAGACATTCTACTCGAGAGGCAGCTTCCTCAATGCGAGCAGCAGATTTTTCAAAATGAACAGTCGCACCTGCCGTGACCGACTGCATTGGAAATCTCGCTGGGAGGAGGTCTAGCATGTGATTTTTTTCTCGCAAGTGTTCGCCAACTTAATGTTGGTGAGCCCCTTGAGAGAAAAAAATCCGTTCCGCATCACTTCGCTGAGTTTTGCGGAACTCTGCGCCAAAACTCCGCCGGCGAAGTGGGATCCTTCACCCTCCTCTAATTTTTATAACGGATAGCTGTATTTTGTGTCATAGGTTCAATTCGTACATTACTTTTGATTAAATCAATGGTAATGTTTTTACAGTTTATGTTGTTTTTTTAACTTATTTTAGTGTGAATAACCTCCTACTTATGTTCCAAATCTTCTCTGAATCATCAACTACTAAATTCTGTGCCCTTAAAGATTCAAGTGTATCTTGGTTATCCAGCTGTAGTGCAGTAGTACCAGTCTCTCTAAGACACCAATGGTAAAACGGTCCCACCCGGGTTGATAATGGTCAGGAGCTACCGATTGCCCCAGTACGCTGGAAAAAGCCTCACAGATTTGTGTTTCTGTCACATAGAATTGTTTTTGCATCTATCCTGTTGAATCCTGCTGCAGTTTTCAATATTTTGCATCTTCATAGGACACTTTGGTCCAATTTGGGTTCCAGACATACGAACAACATCCTAACGTAATGTGTTTCTTTTATAGGTTAGCAAATTGATAAAGGAAGAGTTGCAGTGTCAAGTGGAGCTGCTGAATTCATTTGAAAAGAAGTTTTGTGATCCTGGCCCAGTGTATGACTGCCTGGTGTGGTATGATGGTGAAACATGGAGGTATACCTTTTTTTTAAGCATGTACCAGTAAAAGCGGATTATATTTATGTTGATAGATCTAGTTTTGCCCAGAACCCCTGCGCCCAGATGGATAAGCAGAGCCCTCCTCCTCCTCCCCACCCCCCGCGCCTTGAGACCCTTGCGGGTGAGTAGGCGGGCTATATAAACCCCTGATTGATTTTGGTTCTTTGCTTTTTTTACCATGATAAAGGGAACATTACTGCTTTTGAGATGGAAACCTCCAGGAGCAACCTTTGATCAGCAAACAGAACACCCAACTATGCTAGAAATGGGATTCTCCTCTTAAACTCCTTATCTCTGCCCTGCCAAGCCTACAACTGAATGCATTGCTGTGGGTCAGTGTACCAATTTAGAGGACCTTCGGTTTTTCACTATAATTGGATATTTTGTAGTAATGTATGACTAAGCACTTGATGCTTTTGGAGATCCTTCTCACAATGTAAACGTTATGCCAAGGAGTGATGGCGAAAGAAGGCTGTGAGGGAGAACCCTATACCACGCCACCCAAAACCCACCACGTACAGTGGGTTGAAACACTGTCTTGTGGAAAGCAGCCGAGACTGCCACGGACCCTTGAACATCAAAGACCAGCAAGGGTTAACTCGTTGCTCTTGGACTCCCATACAAGAAGGAGGAAGAGTTCCCGAGGAGAGGGACCAATGCGAGATCCACCGGGGAGGAGAAAAAGGTGGAACAGGAAGCGGAAGCGGCGTCCGGAGTGGAGGTCAAGAGGTGTAGTCAAGAGGAGCCGAAAAACGCCGGGGAAGAAGGAGCAAGAGAGACGCCGAGGAGGAAAAGCGGGGAACCAGAAGGTTTCGGTGACTACGACAAATAAGTGACTGAGGAGTGGAGCGAGGACTGGTGGATCCCACCCCCAGGAGGTGTGAAATCGCCGCCGCAACTCAGGAGAGTTGTGGCACGGACGCTTCCTGGGGCATGTTCACCCGAAGATAAGGGACCTGAAACAGCGAAAGAAGAAAAGCGTGAAGACCGATTACGCAGAGGACAACCAGAAGAAGACTTATAAATATAGTCTGTGAATAAAAAAGTAACAATTGATAAACAAATCAAGCCTCCTAACTTCTATGTCCGCCCATCCCTCCCACAAAGGCATTTTTCTCTTTGCCGTTCAGATTAATAAGAGACAAAAGCTGGAGTAAATGGCGGGTGAGAGGGTAAATGTCAGTGGGAGTGTGACCTGTGGTTCTGACCAACATGCAACCAAATTATCCATAGTTCTCTGATCAGGTTTGTGAAGCCGTACCAGACTTTTCTTGTACATTTCTGGACAGTTGTGTGAATTCTCACAGTGGGCTAGGGCCCTTTGCCTTCATTATGCCTAAACATGTATGTAGAAGTCAGTTTAGTTTATTTCGGTACAAGACCATACACATACCATCACAAATTAACAAACTTTAAATAACCATAATTTCATTTACACTACAACATAAATCATTGAAAGAAAACTCCAGAACTTCTGCAAACGTCCCACCATTCAACTTTCTCAATCGTCTTGTGATAAACACAGTACACTGTGAAGAGAAATTCCAAACCCTTCTGTCACAGAAATTTGAGAGTATTCTATTTTTGAGCCAAATGTTAATGTTTCCCTGATATTCTGGTAAGAAACTGGTGGTATCCACACAAGCCACGCCACCCAGGACTGTCATGTGTAAACATTTCAGAAATGTCTGGGTTAGTAGTTTTCCCTAGGTGGCAGCGACCTCGGGCCTAAAAATTGCATCTATTGCCATCCCAAAGTCCAACCTTCTTTTTTTTTTATGCTTTCCACAGTTGTGCGCTTGGAGCTTTCCTACTAAGATGATAGACTGATCCACATCTTCCTTTCTCAGGAAATACTTTGCTTGGTGGTCACACTGATGAAGAGATGCAGAATTGACAACTGAGGCTCAAACTGTCTGTGCTGTAGACCTTGAAAGAAATATTAGAAATGCCAACACGGATATCAGGAGAGGTGTAAGTGCCTGCAGAAAAAAACCCTTAATGGCCTCTATATCTACCCAAGCTACAGGAAAGGCAGCCATTTCAGCAAAGGTACCCAGAGGGGTAAAAAGGTGGTCAGCTACCTATTGTGGCTGCATGGAAAACACGGACTGCGTAACCCTGCATCACATGGCAGTAGTACTCCGCTTCTGTGCTCAGAAAGCATATACCCCTCCAGTTCCCTTTGACCATCTACAGTATTCTGTCACCATCCTGTAGGTTCTCACTCTACAACTCACATACTTTGTAAAAATCTCATACCAGAACCTTTTCACCCTCCCAGATGAGATTAGAAATTTTTTGTTTTGTCAGAAGGCAAGAAGGCTGTTTTGTAATGGCATCAGATTGATAGATGGCTTGTTGATATACTGGTGACAGTTAATAATTAATCAGTCTGTTTGGAAAGACACATTGGTTTGCACCTAATCCCATCATCAGTCTTTCTGAGTTACAATCATGGATTTACCCATTCATGAAAACTCTCCCACCTGCCAAATCCATAAACTGATTTCCTAAACAAAATGCGAAACAAGTACTTATGTCTGTAATCTGACAGAATAAAGCAGAACAGAAAGCTGGAAAGCATTTGCCAAAACGCCTAGGTTTAGTTTCAAACCTAAAGGCACATCATGCTCTACCTGCAGTCCAAGAAGTCAGGCTGATACACATTGAGGGTATACTAGAGGCTCCAATACCTGTCTTGGAACATGCATCTACAGTATAGGAAGTCTTTGACTACCTTTTATCATCAACGGATCCAAATCATTGAGTAACCATTGGGCACTAAACATTATCATTAAATGGTCTTTATTTGGGCCGTCACTCCTATCCTTCAGTGTTTTAGAAGTCCTCTGTATAACTCTTAGGAAAGATTCAACATGTGCTTCTAGTAGTGACTGAGCAATCTAAATGCTCCTGGGATTTTATTCCAAGTATTTTCATTATTCCCAAAAGACATTTGTGGGTGGACTTATATTCATATTGGACATTTATTCCCCTAATCCTTTTCTCTGAATGGAGACCTTTAATATGGTTATTCTAGCGCCAATCTTGGACTTGGGACTAGGACTTTTGTAAATCCGCATGATGGAAGCTTGCAGAGTCTCATCAAGAAAGCACAATATTGGTATGACCAGCCTTACTAATAAATGTCTGCCCTTTTGCCTGATATCTGCTCAGAGGGTATTCAGAAAGGTTCATTCATTTGTGGCAGCTCCTCTTCATCTACAGGCTTTTAACTGTACCATTCCCTGGACAACTGGCTGGTCTTGGCACTGTCTCCCTCTTCCTGTCAGATGGAACTTTAAATTGTTAGCAACACCTTTTTCAATCTGGAATTGTCCATGAACCAGAAAATCTCATCTTCTTGAATATCAGACTTCCGTTCTGGGGAATGGTGATAGACCTCTCTGTGAGCCTTGCATTTCCACCACCCTAATTGTTCAGCATTATTTACTTGGGCATTGTGAATCCAGAAAGACCTGGGTTTAATGGCAGCTTGCATACCTATGATCCTGTTTTTTCGGCTTCAGATGTGACTCCTGGAGCTTCATTTGTCAAGAAACTGGACACTGTCACTTGACTTGCAGTTCAAGAAGATCTCCATTCTGACACAGGCCTCGTACTTTGTTCACTGGTGTATCTTGGAGTCCGACCAGATAACGTGGGCTTCCTTTTGCAACCCCCCCATCTTTCTTTAACTGCATGCTCTTCTCGAGTGGGCTGGGGAGTTACCTGCAGGAACAATTGACCTCATGGTATTTGGACTCTCCATGACAAATCTGCTTATGAGTTACCTGCAGAGCAAACCATTCTTCGTAGACCCAAAATTCTTGCATTTCCCTTGTTCAGGGAAAAGCTGGGGAACGCCAGGCACTGGATCTGCGGACACCTATAAGTGACTCCGACTAGACCAAAATACTAATACGTACCCCCATTTTGTCACGTAACTCACAACATAAACTCATCAGTATTACTTTCTTCATAGGGCGTACCTCACACCAAAAGTATAAATCTGATGTCCCCAGGTGCGAAGGGGGTGTCCCAAATGTGGAGATATCGATGCCCATTTTCTCGATCCTCACCCATTCCTGGGACAAGATGATGGAGGTGGTAGCAGTAATGACTGACTGAAAAATACTTCAACACCCCAGACTTGCCTGTTGGGATGGTTTCCCCGCCCCAAAACACATGCTGTAATGAGAAGATTTATAGACACAGCGTTGATCCTAGCTAGAAGGCAGCCGGCCATGACCTGGAAAGACCCAGTGGGACCCAAAGGGCGGGCACTGGCTAGCTGAACTTTGAAAATGGGCTGACTGTGAGGGTATTGTGCTGAGACATGAGGCTACCAGGGGGCTGTGCCCTGAAAGTTGGGCAGAGGCTTGGATGCAAATCCTTGATGATTTGCCTCACCTGGGGGAGAATGAACTGCGCTGGAAGGATGAAGCAATGGTAAAACCTTGAGGAATACCACTGCAGCAAATTTTACGCTATTGATGGCAGCATGGCTGCACTGTTTATGGACTCCGCTCCAGAGATTCATGATTGTAAAAATACACAAACCCTCCCACTAAGGCATACCCAATGTTACACCTAATAATGACTCTGACTCCCCCTTCCCCTTTCCGGGATGGTTATTGGTCACTCTGTTGTTCCACTTGTGACCGGAGTTTTGTGGTTCACTGCTTTATCCTCATTAAGCAGGCCCTGCCTAACAAAGGTAACTCACAGAATAACACGCCTTACTATGGCTCGGTCCCTTGACACAATGAGAATTGGATTACATTGCACAATATCTTATGGGATATAGCGTAAAGTTAATGTATTACTGAATGATGGACCTGTATTGTAAAACTTTAAAGAAGTATGTTACAAATTCCACGCATTGCATTTTTTTTTATTCCATCTGGGGTAGAAGTTCCTGCGAAGCATTCGACTTTGTAACTTGTGGAAATTCAGGATTGTGAATTTACTTATTTTCCACTGCGCAACCGCCCTCTTTTAAGGTGTAGTAGATTATGCAACTCCAATGCAATACCACTAGTTAAGCTTAGTAGGTCAGCCGGTAGAGCCGGCTGAGCTGAAGGGCCTTGTTCCTAAGACACTAGTCCTAGCATATGTGGAAAGGTTACAAGAAAGTATAGCTTCGAGGCATGTGAGCTGTAAATCACATGCTGTGCATAGCTTGCCATCTAGTGTTGGGTCCGGATGTTAGCACTTGTTCTTCGAAGAAGTCTTTCCAGTCACGAGGTAGGTGGTGACTCCTTTCGATGATGGTGCGCATGGGCAGCGACTCCATTGTTAGATTGTTTTTTTCCGCCATCGGGTTCGGACGTCTATTGCTGCGCTCCGGTTCGACACCGTTCCTTCGGTTTCCCTCGGTGCGCAAGATACTCCCCCTCGACGGTATTGTTTTCGATCGCGCTTTCCCTTTTATCGCGTATCGTATTTACTTGCAAAACCAAACTTTCGATCGGAAAAGCTCGTGGAAGGCCATCGGGCCTACCCGCGTCGGTCCGACCCGCAGTCGATGGAACGAACTCCCTTTAAATTCTGCCCTCGGTGTCATGCGAAATACCCGCGCACCAACTCACGAAGTGTGTAACCTGTGGTTGTCCCCCGAACACAGAGAACAGGACTGCGACGCGTGCCAGGCTTTCTGCTCCAAGAAGACACTTCACGACAGTCGGGCTCGACGTCGCAACATGCAGAGCCAGCACACAAGCTCCATTCTGGACATCTTCGGACAACAATCGGATGAAGAGTCCGGCGAGGCCATGGGAACCGAGGAGGAGCAGGAGACGATTGCCATCCCAGAGCTCGACTCCGACTAAGAGGATGACATCCCACATGGACAAGGTACCGTGAGTACAGCTCCCCCCCTCGTCCAAAGACCCAACTCCACAAAAGAAGGCGACTCCGGTCCAACCCGTGCCCTCGGACTCCGGTCGGCACCGAGATCATGCTTCTGATGCCCCGCCTTCTGGCTCGGCACCGAAGCCTAACAAAAAGCCTTCCGGCTCCGAAAAGACTCCCTCCAAGACCAGTTCGGAGCCGAGAACTTCGGGGTCGAAACACAAGTCCGGCACCGAGCCCCACCATTCGGCACCAAACCACACTTCGGATCCGAAAACATCAACATCCAAGACTTCGGCACCAAAACTTTCGGCGCCGAAACAGTCAGATGTGCTGAAATCACCAAAAAGACACAGTTTCGACGCTCCGATCAACAAACCGGATCCGAAACAAAAAGTGCTCTATATTCATCCTCAAACTGGACATATCACCACTAAAGTGACTTTAAAAAGGACAGATATAGCGGAAGAATACCACATTCCTTTAAAGAAGAGAACGGTTGGAACTAACCCTTCCCCCTCCTCCTCTTCCTCTACCTCAGCTCCAGCCTATTTCACCTGAACATTCACCACCACATACACCTGACTACCAGGATGATGGGGATGACAATGGGGATGATAATCAACCAATGCAAGACCCATGGGATGATTACAATACCAATTCGCCCACGGGCAATGATCCTGATTTATATCCTAACAAGCCCTCTCCACCAGATGACAGTGTAGGCTACATTGAGTTACTGGGTAGAGCTGCCAACTACCATAGGGTGCATCTACATAAGGAGTACTTAGAAGAGGATTTCCTCTTTGAAACCCTCCGTACCATGCAGAGGTCATCACATACACTACCTATGCTCAAAGGGATGATCAGGCATGTAGATGACATTTTTAATGACCCGGTCAGAGCTTGTATTCTTACCCCTAGAGTAGACGAAAAATACAAGCCAGCACCATCAGACCCAGTATATATTAAAGGTCAGTTGCCACTAGACTCCCTGGTTGTGTTCAATGCAAGGAAAAGGGCCAACTCTCAGACAACAGGAGATGCTCCACCCCCGGATAAGGAATCCAAACTTATTGATGCTTCCGGGAAAAGGGTGGCGCCTCAGGCGGCCAATTTCTGGCGTGTCTCCAACACTCAGGCATTGCTAGCACGATATGATGCGCACTGGGACGAGATGGAGCAATTAATACAATATTTGCCGCAGGAACACA
The DNA here is from genome assembly GCA_963921515.1 of Calotriton arnoldi. Lineage (NCBI taxonomy): Eukaryota > Metazoa > Chordata > Amphibia > Caudata > Salamandridae > Calotriton > Calotriton arnoldi. The sequence goes on along the minus strand of CAWUFW010005520.1, from coordinate 643,200 downwards.
GATCTAAGGCACAAGACCTGGTGCGCTATAAGATGTTCCCTAGATGCTGCAGACACTGCTGCTAGAGCGGTAAACACCAGTGTCCTCTTGAGAAGACATGCCTGGCTTCGCATATCAGGGTTCAAACCAGAGGCGCAAACCTCCATTTTAAACACTCCCTTTGATAAAGACCATCTATTTGGCCTAGTGGTACATTCTTCACTAGAGAAAATGAAGAAGGACACTGAAGTGGCCAAATCCATGGGAGCCCTTCAGTCAGCACAAAGCTGTGGTTCGTTTTGGGGATCCTTTTACCACGGAGGCTCAAAAAATACCTCCTTGGAGACCACCACCTATAAGGGCAATAACCAACCCTCTCAATCTAGGGGTTACTTCAGAGGGGGTTACAGAGATAACAACGGCAAAGGCAGGGGCAGGGGTTCAAACACACGCACCTCCCCCTCCAATACCAAGCAGTGACTTGCCTCTACTTCCCCCCCCCCGACCACTTAACACCTGTTGGGGGAAGACTGTCAGATTTCCTACCAATCTGGCAGTCTATAACAACAGACAATTGGGTTCTGCAAATTATCCGTTCTGGTTACTGCCTGGAGTTCATCAACACTCCTCCAAACATTCCACCAAAGTCACACAAACTTTCACCAGATCACCTACACCTCCTCAAACTAGAGGTTCAGTCTCTACTTCTAAAAGGAGCTATAGAACCCGTACCACCGCAACATCACGGGCCGGGCGTTTTTACTTCCTAATACCCAAAAAAGATGGTTCTTTCAGACCAATATTAGATCTCATAGAACTCCATCTTTACATTCAGTCAGATCATTTCCACATGGTAACACTACAACACGATAAATCTGAATTAGGATGCATGTAATCACGTGCACAAGAGCGCGCATAACATTGGCACTGCCCCTCACGGGATAAATTAGCGCAGCGCTATCGGGACACCTGTACGTGTAGTGAGTTACTATATGTTCTCTCTCTTATTTCAGGTTGGACATATCAAAACTGACCTTCCCGATCCAGGATAAGTATATTCAAGGGCCGGGTACGGCGGTGCAGCTATCTGCATCGCAGGACTAATTTACCTTCGACCTGGGAGGGAATTTTCTTTACACTTGCCCTGACGAAAGCCTTGGACCCTCAGTGGCCATAAACTGGAGGCTGAAACATGTTGGCAATATGATTAGGGTCATAGGACCATTATATCCTTGAGTACCCTTCTTGTTTTTTAATATCCCCCGATACTCCACTATTAAAGGGTTACCGGGAGTCTCAGGAGGATTTTTAATCTTTAACCCCCTGGCCTATTCTTCTAAGTGCTCCCTGGAATACGGTTGAGCCCACCCTGACCTTTAGGAGTCGGGGTGAACCCGATGATGAATCATGACACTACTAGAGTGTGTGAGGGTTACTAAACAAAAGCAAATTGCTCCCAATTCATGCAAGTTAAACTGTAATTTCCACCTGTAGGAGAAGATAGTGCCCTGCATATAGCGCAAGTGGGTGGGATACTTTTGATGATGGTTAGTATTTAGTTGGGAGGACGTATCCCCCTTGCTCTCTTCCAGCACTGTGGAAGATCCTCTCCACCCTTCTGGCCTGTGGCCATAATATTGGTGTAAAATCACTCTACCTATCTGTGAAAATACCAGAATAGGATCTACAAGAGGTCGCTATCCAGATAATGTAACTGCTGCTACCCTCAGCCCATGGGAAGCCACAGAACTGACTGCTGTTCTGTGTGGCCAGTGAGGAGCGTGAGGGCCTTTGTGAAGCAAGACCGTTTTGAAGACTGCCATGGCCCTAGGATGAAGTGGCGAGCTTTGGTCGGTAGGATATGGTAATTGCACCACCTGAGGAGATGGCACTGAAGTATGCAAGGACTTGCTGTTGCCGCCTCCTTTGGCCCAGAAAAAGGGATCAGTGCTGGGCCGCTTCAGAGGTGAGACTGTGTCACGTGTCAAGGAGGTCTGAGCTTTCAGGCACTCCCTGAGCAGCCCACAATGAGCGCATAGGGAGCCTGATCACCCTCTCTCCGTGGAGGGCAACAAGATGCCTCCATTTTGACTTGTGTGAGCAAAGTCTGTACCGCCAATATCATAAATGTGAAAACAGAACCTACATATTGAAAGAAAATGATAACCTGGTCCAGCAGCTCTATCCTTTAAAGTGACCAGGGTAGGAGAGGCATTTTGCTCCCTGAGCTACGTCTGGACGTGGCCTCAGCTACAGGACTCATGAGGTAGTCCCAGTGGATAAAAAATAATCAAGTGTACGGGCTACTTTCGCCGCTTTGACATGACCAGAGTAATAGATGCACCATGCTCCCAGTGCCTTAAAACCCATATGCTTACTTTCCTCTGTGGCAACATCTACATGCCCCATTAAGTAGCCGCTTTGGCCCAGAAATGTATGCAATCTTGGTGGTAAAACAAATGAGACACAAGATGGTACAAATATTTATTAACACCAGTTACTATGACTAGGCTAGCTACATACAGTAAGATATAGGTCCCACCTACTGAGTTTCTCCTTTTGGAGACCCATAAAAATAGTTGCTACATAGTAAATATATTGAATGAGACCTTGTTGGACCTCAGTGAAATGTTAGAAAATGTGTACTGTTTTTTTTATTTGTGATTAAGTATATATTAAAATTAGACTGTTCCTAGGCCTGGATTCTCCTTGCATTGGTGATTTCTACATGTAACGCAATATATGTTTGTCCTCGCTACAACTAGCCTACAAGACGGGTATTTTTTCGTTCTGTTCTCGTGTGTTAAGGTTGATTCTTTTGTATATGGGTACTTGTAAGAGGCGGACTGTTTATATAGCGGGCCACAACTAGGTGCACTGTGTAAAGAGTCCAGGCAACCCCTATTGGTTTACAGAGGCAAAAAGGATAACACTAAATGCTCTCTTTTGTGGTAGTGTGGGTGAGCAGTTTAGGCTTATCAAAGGGTGGTGCTAAGCATTTTTTGTACTCACAGAGACAATAAATGAGAAACACACAAGAATAAATTCGAGACCAATTTGGAAAAATATGTTGTTTTTATATAAATTTTGATACCAAGAACTTTGTTATCCAGTAAGTACTTTTTGAAATATTAATGTTTACTGGCAAGTAAATCATTCAGTTCAATGCGTCTTTACACAGCAATTCTTCCCTATGGGAGAAAAGGCATATGTTGCATACAGTTATTTGCGATCATCAGTGTCTGGGGTTCTCCTCTGGAACTTGGGGACGTATGGGGCCAAGGTCCAAAGTACCACCAGCAGTAACTTGTTACCTGCCCTAGGGCGTCTGGGTACAGAGGTGCTGGTTGGGATGGTAGCTGTGTGCGCTACGCTGGTAGAAAGAAGGGGGCCACCTAGAAACAGGCTGCAGACGCGGGCTTGGGGATGAGTCTGGTAGCCCCCAATGTGGGGCTTGGATCACAAGGGTCCAGTGGACAAGGGGGTACAGCTGGTTCATCTGTAACCGGGCTGGGGCGCTTGGGTGCAGAGTGAAAAGGTCTGCTGGGCTCTGTGCGTCCTAGGGCCTATCTTGCCTGTTGAGGGTGCAAAAATCCGGACTGCTGATCCACTCTGAAAGTGGGTCTCTGCTTTGCTGATTGTCCCTCCATGGCTGCTCGTTCTCGGTGTAGTGGGAGTCCAGATTGGACTCTTACGGGTTTTGTTTGCTGCAAGGGGTCTGGTACCCTGGGTATTGGTCCTGTGTCGGCTCCGGTTGGTCCTGGTGTCCTCTCACTTGGTGGGGGGATAGAGATGACCTTCAGGAGCACAGGGTCCTCTTCCTAGGGGGGGGCTGCTGCGTTGGCCTGGCCGGGTAGCGGCAACTGAGTAGACTGGACTTTGCATTTTCGGTGCCTGTGGACTGCAGGGGAGTAGCACCTCTACTCCAAGGGAGATTGCTGGCAGTCTCCCGGGGGTATTGGAAGCTGGTTAGCTGCAGGACGAGTCGCTGGTCACAATTGTCAAGACTAGTGCAGGCAGGTGTTGACGCAAAAACGTCCACAGCAGGTCTTCAACTCTCGCTTTTCTCGTGGCTCTTTTTTGTCCTCTCTTCTTGATATGTCGAATTGGAGTTCCTGGTGTCAGGAGTGCCACCTAAATACTCAATTTAGGGGCATTAAGGGGAATGACGGGTAGTAGCAAATGGTCTACTTACCTTTAGGGTGTCTACACCCCCTGTATGATCACTTCCTGTGGGAATTGGGCAAAACCCTGACCCAGACAGCTTACTTCTGTCAAAACTAAGATGGTGGAATTCTAAAAGTCGTGTTCACTTCAGGTAGCCCACCATAGGGGGGCACTAGCTTGAGAGGGGAACACGTCTCCTGACTAGCTAGTTTTCCAGCCTGTTCTGGTGCCAAATGGGGCCAGGGCAGGGGGTGGCTTTTCCCTTGTTTGGGGAAGCGTTGGAACGCATATCAAAGTTGGCAAAAGCCTTTGAAGCCTACTGCCTTGATATGCTGATCACTTTGCCATCCTGCTTGGAGGAAGTGACAACACCTTTGGTCGGAGCAGGCATTGTTTCTCCACTCAGATAGCACAGGCTCTCACCTGCAAGGGGTCAGAAACTTGTCTGTGGAGGCAGGCTGGTCTACACCAGTCAGCCAGCACACTTGTAGTTGGTAGGTTTTCAAGAGCCACCTCTAAGGTGCCCTCTGGGTGCATGTATTAATAAACCCATCACTGAAATCATTGTGGGTTTATTATTATGAAAAGTTTGATACCAAACATCTATGGTTTCGATGAAGCCATCATGTAGCTGGTGAACTCGTAATTACCAGTGTCCAGCAGATGTTCTCAAAATGGCTTCCCTGTTCATTTGTAATATCTAACAATCGACTTAGAAACCACAGGGGCATATCTCCTCATGCAGATATGTCCACACATGTAGTACAGTGCACCCTGCCTTAGGGCTGTAAGGCCTGCTGTAGGCGTGACTTACCTATACTGCATGCTGTGTCTGCAGGCATGGCACACAAGGTGTGCCATGTTGTGTTTTCACTTTTCTCTGCACCATTGAACGCAGCCTGCAATGGCAGTTTGCATGTTGGTGCTCAGGGATCCGTTAGGGTGGCACAAAACATGCTGCAGCCCTTTGGGACCCTCTGTAGTCTCCTTTCCTAGGTACCAGGGGTACCATTTACTATGGACTTAGAGGGGGTGCTAAAGGTATTGCCAATTGGGGGAACAATTGGACAGTTTTAGCGAAAGAGACCTGGCACTGGGGACCTGGATAGTAGGAACCCAGTGCACTTCTGTCAAAATTGCATCAGATACCAGAAAAAAAGTTGGGCTAACCGTGTCAAAAGGGGCACTTTCCTAAACAACCCCCCCCCGCCCCCAAACGAAAGAGAATGAGAATAACCTTTCCCATGAGTCTTCATCGTCTAAGTGGAAACACCTGGAAAGGCCATTTGCATTGGTATGGTCAGTCCCAGGTCTGTGCTCCACTGTAAAGCCCCTACCATGTAGGGATTTGGACCACTTCAACAGTTTGGGGATTTTACCTTTCATCTGCATCAGCCATCTGAGAGGCCTGTGGTCAGTTTGGACAAGGAACTGAGTACCAAACAGGTATGGTCTCAGATTCTTCAGGGACCAAACCACAGCAAAGGCTTCCCTCTCAATGGCACTCCAAAGCTGCTCTCTGGGGAGTATCCTCCTGCTAATGAAAGCAACAGGCTGGTCATGGCCATCATCCTTCGTCTGGGAGAGGACCTCTCGAATTCCATACTCGGAGGGATCAGTCTGCACTATGAACTTTTGCTCCATATATAATACAAATCTAGCCACATATAGGATACAAATGACCCGACTTGCCTCTTAGTTCATTAACAGCATTGTCATCGGGGTGGGGGCACGCATGTTTCTGAAATCATGTTTAAATCCTATCTCGTTTAATAGATACATAACTAAAGTATGAAGCGGTAGCACACTGTCATTTTCAATCAGATGATTTTTAAATGAAATGGCCACAGAATTTCCCACTGACCTGCAGTTTTACTGATAAAACTATATAGTGTACACACCATGTTTGGAAATAGTTTCTGTAAATATTTTTCATTTTCACATCCTGCTCCTATTTAAATCTATGTTTGCATGACACTTCTGAATTAATATGTTTACGTAATCCCTGAAATATTTGTTCTATTCATTTACAAGCTATTGTCAGAAAAAAAACTGCAAAAAGAACAAATGATGGATGGAATGCAAACACTCACCCCCAGTACAGGTATCTGCACCTAAATCCATCGTTTTTTGCTCACCACACCATTCCTGTTTGGACCCAGCGATATGCAAATCAGTCTTGACCCTGCTCCCCATGCGAACAGTCCAGTCCTAACTGCCAGACCAGGTCCTTTCTGGACCGGAAAGAAGCATCCTAGGACCGGTTTCAGGGTATCACCCATCATCCAGCCAGGATAGCTTGACTCTGGTGGCATGGTGAGCACAGGACCCACATCTGGGCATACCCGTCCCACTTAGAGCGACAAATGCAAAAAGAACAAATGATGGTTGGAATGCAGAACAATGTTAAATACTCACCCTCAGTACAGAGATCTGGGCTTAAATCAATAATTTTTGTTGCTCAGCACGTCATTCCAGCTTGGACCTAGCCATATGGAAATCAGCCATGGACGTAAACCCCTACCCTTTCTAAGGGAACCCCAACCACTGGAAGTGGAATTAAAGGGGGACTTTGGGTGGTTACCTGCTTTGCCACTGGCTTGGCAGGTAACACAGGAGTTACAAAACTCCTTCACCTTCTGGGACATGTTTGGCAGTAGAAGTGGCTGACTGGCCTACTCCTAGCTTTGCTCTGGCCAAGATGTCCAGCTAGGGGGATGTTCTGGGCCAATGAGAGTAATAACTCTCTGTACTGCTGAGGCACTACCACTCTTGGTGGCACCAGGTTTGATGTCTCTGACCTCAGTGTACAGGAGTCCCTCCTCCCAGTAGGTCCTGTGCAAGCTACTGACATCTTCCTTTTCCTGTGCAACAGCTTGCTGTCTCAGGGTTTCGAGACTAGGGCAGATCCTCTGTCCTTGGCACAACTCTTCTTTAGAGGGACACCCTGAACCTAAGATTTCTGTCAGATAAGGCCCCAGTTCCTTGGGTTCAGTTCCTTCTGGGGCTGGCAGGCCTTCCCCCTGAGGAGGGGGGCTTGAGCTTGTGGCTATTCAGAAGCTGGCTTGCCGGATTCCCTTCCTTTTCTCTCGGAGGGTGTGGGACACTCTTTCAGACTCCAACTCCTCTTTTTCACCCTGGGCTTTGCTCTGTGGTCGGAGTTCTATGCACTCCCATTCAGGGTTTCCCAGTATTGCTGCTTGGGATCTTAGCTCTACTTTGGTCCATGCTGAGGACTCCAGATCATTCCCTAGAAGAGTGGAATTGCAGAGGACACAACCACCTTTTTTCTGGCCAGTAACCCCTCCCCACTCCAAGGTCACCATTGCCACGGAATGATCATTGGTTACATTATCAACATTCGTGATTGGATACGTTTGTCCAGCCAGATACTGTTTTGGAGATACCAGTTTTTCAGTCACCATGGTGACACTTGCACCTGTATCTCTCAGTGCTTCTACTCTAATCCCATTAATCGAAGGCTGCTGTTTGCATTTTTGTATGTTAGTGGGCCAAACAGCCAAGTTAGCTACATCCACCCACCCTCAGAGACTAGGGTAGCTTCTGTATGCTCTCTGACCGGGTCAGGGCACAGTAAGGATCCCATCTGGAGACTCACCATGCCAGCTGTAGCTGGAGGTGCACTCGAGGAATTCTTTTTAGGACAGATCGGGTCTCCACTTTGTTGCCCATTGGCTTTGCAAAGTACCAAGCCTTCTTGGGATCTCAGTTCTTATGTACACACAGAAGGAGGGGAAGAGAGGTCCAAGGGAAAAGAATATATTTTAAGACCAGCAAAGGTTAGCTCCCCAAATTTAAACCATAACACTACAGAAAACCTTCGGGTCTAGAAAAATAACAAAACAAATAGAATGACAACATCCAAAATAACCCCTGGGGATATCCCTTTATTAGGAAAAAATCCCTCACCCACCAGAGGTGGCATGCTTCATCATTGGGATTCTCCTCGTAACGGGAAAACCTAGTCCCGCTGCGGGCTACAACCCCCTCTCTGAGGGAGGAGCTCGGGATGGTTTTTTTCCTAATCTTGGATGTACTAAATCCAACAATGATGCACAACAAACTAGGTAGGGTAAGGTGCGCAGCGCAAAAAAAACTTCAATAGTGAGTAGGTGAGATAAAACTAGCTACCAGGTACGTAATGAAACTTTATTGGCTCGTCCTGGTGCCAGGTTTAAAAACGAATGGCACTAACCGGGATAATGTATGCCTGCAGGTGGTGACGATGGAATAATGTCTACATGTTTCAGCCTCTTGACTCTCCTTAGAGGTGTCTTGGCTTTCGTCAGGACCGGAATATGCTGCTGCTAAATATACTAGTCTGTTTTCACATTAATATAAGTTGTGGAAAAGAAATGTGACATATAAAATAATAAACTTTTATAACCAGGAACGATACGAAATACAAAGTATAAAACCAGTGATGTTTGCTTGCTGTGATGATTCACTGGTAGTATCTAGGCAAAAAGCAAGAAAAAGAGAGTAAACAATTCAGACACTGTCATTCTTTGATTAATTAATTTCATAGCACTCAAAGAATGCTGCTTCATGCAAACCTTGTGAAATAACCGTGTGAGTGCATGCAAACACAAAAGACAATCTCTCTATGTCTTACCCGTATATTACGGGGAATCGCCTCACCTTAAACTGGTATCCAGCTCAGGGAGGGGGCACTGCTCTACAAGAACATATATAAGACAAATGTAATGAACTCTATTTTATCATTTCTTATAAGTTTTCATTATCAGAAATCGAGTAAACTTGACAGTGGGCACGAAGCACAATAAAAAGAAAGTCAGAGGGTCCAACTAAAATGTTCCCTAAAGGAGTCATGAGGTGAAGTATTCACCAACATGATTTAGGATTGTGGTAATAACTGCTGCGTGCAAGGTCAGGGTAGCGGTTTGAGATAGAATTGTCGTGAACCGCTCCTGTTGTAATTTGAAATGCCCATCCTGGAAAATGAATTGCAATCTGTAACTCAATGGCATTTAACGTTATGAGACCAATAGCATTATTGACTATGACTAGGAAGATGTATGCGCTCATTCGCACAAGTCCCTTCGTTAATGGACACTGCTCAGCACCCAAACGAAAGTGCCCAAGCAATCCCATTTTGCCCAGAACTAATATTATCCAAATAGCAGACACTGTTCATAGTGGGCGTTGCATGCATAGTGATGGCTGTGCGGTAAGACTAAAATCCCCACGCCACACAATCATACCTCATAATGAGGATCGTAAATATTTAAAACGAATCCTTGTTCGAGAGGAACCCTTCAAACCAGTCAATAGCCCTTTTACCTCGCAGTCGGTACTCCAGACGCGAGGAGCTGCTGCCGTCAGGTGAGGTGTACACTGCATTGTGGTGCAATATCTAGCGACGTGTCAATAGAGGGTGCGTCTCACCATCGCTAATCTGATGATGTCATAAAAGCAACCCAGACATCGGGATTTGTAGTCCAAACACTCAATAGAACTACAAATCGAGGGGTCTGTCTTCAAATTAAAAAATAACGAAAAGGCTTAAAGACTGTTAAAGAAATAGATAAATAAAAAAACGCAATATGTCAGCCTTAATTTAAGATCATCTGGGTTTTTTATAATCTCAACTAGAATCCTTTGTCATGACACAGAATGTGTTCGTATTAAAAATGGGGGAACCAACTATGCGTTTCTACGGTTCAATGTAACCACTCATGAAAATGCATTTTAAGTAGAGCAGTGATTGATGGCTCTATAATATGTTTCCATACAGAATGTTATCTCTGTCAAATTATACACCATATAGTCGTGAAACAATGTGTAAATGGTATCTTAATATCCGATCACAGTTTAAGGTACACATCGTGAGTGTCCCCCAATGGTATGACTATTTCTTCATGATTGATGCCCATGGAATATCATCATTGAGTCTGTTGGTGTCACTATGTAGCCAATAGACCCATCTCTGTTCTCTGGAGAATAAAAAGCTGTAGACATCAGTTATGTGTGAGGGGATGTAGGGTTGATCTGGGACCATCCATTTCAGATCGTAAAAAAGTGATTGGTCAGCTTTGTTGATTGTTTGTTTTCTGCAGCGTATCGTGCTTTTATGTTCCATGATCCTTATCTTGATTTTCCGAGTAGTTATCCCTACATAACGTAAACCACATGGACATATGACTAAATAGATGAGCTTGTCACTGTTACAGTTCGTATGTCTCTTCAGTTCCCATGGTCTATCAGTGCCAATGTCTATGGATATTTCATGAGTCTTTTGAGAACAGACTCCACAGGAGCCACAAGGAAAATGTCCCTTCACTGGTGGAAGCCCCCATAAAGTATCCTGCCCCGAGGTCTCCTTCTCACGGGGCCTTGTATGCCAGTTCTTACCCTGGTACCCACCCTTGGTCTTTGAATTGTCTCAGGGCCCACCTTCCTTAACAGGTTTTTGGGGCCTTTAGAAGACTCTTTGTTTTTGTCTGTAGGCTGTTCTTCTTTCCCTTGTTGGGGTGGGGGAGGAGGACAAGGGGGGGTTAGAAACCACTTTCTTTTTGTCACCCCCATAATGGGACTTTTGGACACCCTAGTCTTGATCCAGTTTTGGCTGCAGGACAAGTCGTTGGTCACGATTGTCAAGACTTGGTGCAGGCAGGGTTTGGCGCCAAACATTCACAGCCAGTCTTCTGTTCTTACATTTCTTACGGCTCTTCTTCGTCTTCTCTTCTTGATCCATCAAATGTGAGTTCCTGCTGTCAGGGGTGCCACCTCAATACTCCGTTTAGGGGTGTTACATAGAGTGACAGGCAGTAGCTAATGGGCTACCTACTTTTAGGGTGTCTACACCCTCTATATAACCACTTCCTGTGGGAAGTGGGCATAACCCTGAACCAGGGAGCCTAATTCCACCAAAACTAAGATGGTGGAATTCTAAAAGTCGTGTTCACTTCAGGTAGCCCACCTTAGGGGTGGTACTAGCCTGAGAGGGGGACACGCCTCCTGACTAGCTAATTTTCCAGCCTGTACCGGTGCCAAATGGACCCGGGCTGGGGGTGGCATTTCTCCTGTCTGGGGAATCCTTTGGCTGCATATCAAAGGTGGCAGAGGCCTTTGAAGCCTCCTGCCTTGATATGCTGATCGCTTAGCCATCCTGCTTGGAGGAGGTGACACCTCCTCCAGCCAGAGTAGACATTGTTTCTGCCCTCAGAGTGCAGGCTCTTACCTGAAGGGGGGTCCGAAACCTGTCTGTGGTGGCAGGCTGGTCCACACCAGTCAGTCAGTACGCTTGTAGTTGGTAGGTTTTCAGGGGGCACCTCTAAGGTGCCCTCTTGGTGCATGTATTATTAAATCCCTCAGTGGAATTAGTGTGGGTTTATTAATACAAGATGTTTGAGACCAAGCATCTCTAGTTTCACTGAAGCCATCATGTAGCTGGGTAACTCGTAAACACCAGTGCCAGCACATGTACTCAAAATAGCTTCTCTGTTCACTTTTAATATCTAAGAATAAACTTGGACATCACAGGGGCATTTTTGCTCATGCAGTTATGTCCACACATGTAGAATAGGGCACCCTGCCTTGGGGTTGTAAGGCCTGCTGTAGTGTTGACTTACCTATATTGCATGCAGTGTCTGCAGGCATGGCAGACAGGAAGTGTGCCATGTCATGTCTTCACTTTTCTCTGCACCATGGCACGCACCCTGCAGTGGCAGTTTGCATGTTGGTGCTGAGGGGTCCCTTAGGGTTGCACAATACATGCTGTAGCCCTTGGGGATCCTCTTTAGCTTCTTTGCCCTTGGTACCAGGGGGTCCTATCTACTAGGGACTTAGAAGAAGTGCTAAAGGTTTTGTCAATTGGGGCAACAATTGTACAGTTTTAGGGAAAGAGATCTGGCACCGAGCACCCGAATAGCAGGAACCCAGTGCACTTCTGTCAAAATTGTGTCAGATACTTGACAAAAGGCGGGGGTGACCATGTCAAAAAGGGGCACTTTCCTACACATTTTCCAAGTCAATGTAGCGAAGATCTGTTATAGTACTTTGGCGTTCAATTCCACTCTGACATTGAGGTAATATGAGATCACTGTAGCCCTGTGATGGCTAAGACACAAACGTTAGTGGAGAATTGGCTATCACTCCCACTATCTATGGCTAGAAGAGTGGCACTAATCAGTATGATATTACTCCCAAAACTTGCTCTTTCTGATAATATCCAGATACCCAGGACTAAAACCTTCATAAAACATTGCGCACCTTCCTTAAAAAATTGGTTTGAGCTGGGAAACGGCCATAACTCAGTTGGAGAATATTGACTTTGCCATACAATAGAAGGGGTTTCTCAGTCCCTGATTTAGAATTCTACTTCTGGGCATTCTTGGCCCAATATGAATTTTACTGGTACTATGATATAGCAGTGGTACCACGTGTTGCAGTTAAATCAGAGATCATAGATCCAAAACCCTTAAATACAAGTGTAGACTCACCAATTCCCACACCTGCATGAGAAATAAATCCAGTGGCATGCATAGTATGGCCATGGTATCCGCAATCAACTTGTGCGTGAACAGAAACGCTATTCTATCTAGATTTATCTCCATAAACCAATCCTTGCCACAAATGAACCCACAGCACAGTGCCAACCTAGAAGCCTTGCAATACTTAAGCTGTGTGATCTATTTCAGGATAAAAAATGTGTGACCCTGACCATTTTAAAACTTTTGTAGACCCAACACTACTGAATGTCTTTTTATACTGCAGATTACATCACACCGCATGTGATAATCTGTTATTTCCAGCTGAACCTCAGGCGCTGATGCCACTCACGATGTATCATCCACATCAGTTGGGCACATAGCCTCTAGTTTATATAGCTTGTTAGCACACGCAAGAACGACTAACAAAGTAACTATTAAACACGCTGAGTGGGATGTAGGAATAACTCTTTAGAATAAACAATGTGCTTATTGCTACTCCCGATCTTATAGAGACATCTTGCCACAGATTCCTTACCTTTGAATTTCCCAGGCGTCGGACTGGATCCGGAAGATTTTTCCTCGAGCAATACCTTTGCTCGCTGATAGGTGGCGTGGGTTGGCTCAGCGTGACGTCTTCTGCTTCGTCTTCGGTGTTGTGATGTCTGTCACCTATATATAGGCGCCACCTCGGTGCGCTGACATCGGTTATTTTTTTTCTGCACCAGTTAGAGCAGATCCGTGGAGAGAGCTACCCTCTGTCACTTTTTGACAGGCTTTTTTCAATGTTTTGTCGAACCTTTTTGGTGTGTTAGGGTGTCCAAGAACACTTCTGGATTCAAGCTGTGCGGCACCGGTCACCACGCCATGTCGGTAACGGATCCACACCTGTTTTGTCTTTGGTGCCTGAAGCGCGACCTCGACTCGCAGTCGTGCTCCGACTGCCAGGCCATGGCTCCAAAAGCTTTGAGGGAGCTGTCCCTGAAGCTACTTTTGGCCCGGTGCTCAGCACTGTTATTCGCGCTGGAGGTGTTGGTCGAAAAGAAGGTCTGTGCACCGCTCCGGGAGCCCAAAGTCTTCGTCCTCCCGCTCGAAGTCTTCAATTCGGTCAGGTAAGAAGCATAAATAACACAACAAGTCAAAGCGTACTTTGAGTCCTTCCCGTTGGTCGGCTGACACAATGGAGGAGTCTCGGCGTTCTAGGCCTCGTTTGGTTGATTCAGCGCCTGGTTTGGCTCTGTGCTTCCCCAGGAGCTGGAGTGACCCCCGCCCAGCTGAAAAAATTCTATGATGCCATGTGCCTGATATTTGGGCGACCTAACCCTACCGGCGCAATTTCAGGGCCCGTGGGCTGAGGGGGGCTCCATCAGGTTCCACGCCGGCTGCTCCAGGCCCAGCGCCGATGACCACCCCCTCCCTAAGGATCCAGACAACGGCCCAGAGCCAAATTGGCACCTACCAACACAGATTCTGGCACCGACAGAACCCTTTGGTCCCAGGTTGGTTCCTCAGCCTAATTCTGAAGGTCTAGCAATGGAGGAAGATTGGGAAGAGGTCACTGGACCCTGTACAAGACCAGTCAGAGCAAAAAATGGACTGGTATGAGGAATTGAGTGAGGCCAGTAGACTGGACATCTCGCCAGATTCTGGTCTGCTTTCTCTCCCTACCGTGGCTATGGAGGAAGGAGCTTCATACGCTGTGGTGAATGACAGCTGAGGTCCTGGACCTTCTGCTCCCTTCTGACAAACATCTTGACAGAGGTCCTGTGGCCAGCAGTCTCCTCCTTGTAATCCCTCCTGCCTTTCAATGAGGCCTTGACTGAGGTCCTACTGGGAACCTGGTCCAAGCCCAGCACAGGGGCTCCTGTGAATAGGACAATCGCCCACTGCCAACTCCCTGCACCGGGCGACCCAAATTTCTTCACCAACCACCCTACCCCCAAGATCTTGGTGGTCCAAGCCTCTACGTTGCAGGACGCGTTCCCTTCCGCACCCCCGGACAAGGAATCTAAGAGGTTGGATAGTTAAGACAAGAAAATGTTTTCTTCCCCCAGCCTTGCATAGCAGTCGGTGAACACCGCATACGTATTGGACCGTTACTCCCACTCCCTGTGGAAAACGGTTACACAAGTGCTGCCACAGGTCCCGGAGGAGGCCCGGGGCTTACTCTCCCAAGCGGTATCTGACGGGAGAGATGCAACTAAGTTCGCCATTCGTTGTGGGCTTGCCACGCCCGACTCGCTGGGCAGAGTGATTTCATCGACAGTGGCTGTTAAACGCCACGCCTGGATGACAACTTCTGGCTTTTCTGGGGATGTCTGTTTCCCTCATGGACATACCCTTTGATGGCACTCTTCTCTTCGGAGACAAAGCAGACATAACCCCGGAGTGCTTTTGGGACTCACGGGCTACAGCCAAGTCCTTGTGCCTCTCAGTGGCCACATGTCCCCCATCTGCATTTAGCCTCTTTCGTGGCTATGGATGGGGTTTTCAGCAGAACCAGCCATACCCCAGCCACAAGACCTCGCAAGTTCAGCAACCTCTACGTGGCCATGTGCGCTGGCTTGTTCTGACCCCATGGGTCATGACCGGCATGGTCGGGTCAGTCCATCTCTCCCTCCCCCCCCCCCTGCCCCCCCCCCTCACCCTCCAAACCCTCCCAGTGTGGCCCTTCAAAATCATAAGCGGGCAGTTGGTGGCAGGATCAGCCATCACTTCCACCAGTGACAAAACATCAATTTGAACAGGTGGCTTCTTTAGATAGTCCCAGTGGGCTACTCTCGCCCATTTGAGACCACCCCTTTCTCCCTCCAATGACCAGCTGACGGAGGATCACCTGACTTTGCTTCAGGAGGAAGTCATGACTCTCTTGCCAAGGGAGCCACAGAGAGGGTTCTGGCGCCAGAAGTAGGCTGTGGTTGTTATTCCAGCTACTTTCTAGTCCCGAAAAAGGACAAGCGCCTTCGCCCTATCCTAGATCTATGAGCCCTCAACTACTTCCTCAAAAAGGAAAAGTTCAAGATGCTCACTGTGGCTCAGGTCTTGTGTGCCCTGGACCCAGGAGACTGGATGGTAGTGTTGGACTTGCAGGACGCTTATTTTCACATTCCCGTCCTGCCTGCCCATCGGCGCTATCTGCGGTTTATGGTAGACCATGAGCACTTTCAGTTCACCGTGCTCCCCTTTGGCCTTACCAGCGCCCCTCTGGTGTTCACCAAGGTGACGGCGGTGGTCGCTGCACATCTGCGCAGATCAGGGGTACCAGTCTTCCCCTATCTTGACAACCGGCTGTTGAAGGCGGGCTCGCCCCAGGCTGTCGTATCCTACCTCCAGACTATGGCGAACCTCCTGCACTTGCTGGGGTTCACTATCAACGTGCCACAGTCACACCTGACTCCATCTCAGGCGCTCCCTTTCATCTGAGCTGTTCTGGACATGGTGCAGTTTCGAGCTTATCTTCCCGAACGGCGAGTCCAGGATATTCAGGCTATGATACCGATGTTTCAACCTCTATCCTGGATTTCGGTCAGAATGACTCTGAGGCTGCTGGGCCTCATGGCCTCCTGCTTGTGACACATGCCAGATGGCACATGCGGGCTCTGAAGTGGGACCTGAAGTTCCAGTGGTTGCAGCATCAGGGGAATCTCTCTGACATGATCCAGATCTTATAGGGAACTGCAGAGGACCTGCAGTGGTGGCTGACCAACCCCGATTGGGTCAGAGGCAGACCGCTCTCCCTTCCCCAACCAGATCACACAGTAATGACCGATGCTTCACTCCCGGGATGGGGCGGCCCCCTGGGAGAGGTGAAGATCAGAGGACTCTGGTCTCTGGCGGAATCCGGACTCTACATCAACTTGATGGAGCTCCGAGCAATTCGCTTGGTGTTGAAAGCCTTTCTTCCTTCAATCCAGGGACAGCTGGTTCAAGTGTTCACGAACACCACCACCAACATGTAGTACTGCAACAAACAGGGTGGGTGGGGTCAGGTCGTGGACCCTTTGTAAAGAGGCCCTGCGTCTCTGGACATGGCTGGAACAGCAGAGCATATCCCTGGTGGTTCAACACCTGGCAGGTTCTCTGAACGCCAGGGCGGACTAACTTAGCCGTCGATGCCTAGGGGATCACTAATGGCGTGTCCATCCGGAGGTGGCGCAAGGTCTCTTTCAGCAGTGGGGAGAGCCTTGGTTAGATCTGTTCGCCTCTGCAGAGAACGCACAATGTCAGCAGTTTTGCGCGTTCTAGTTTCCAAGGCGGCTCTCACTCGGAGACACTTTTCGTTTCGAGTGGAGCTCAGGCCTCTTATACGCCTTTCCGCCCATACCACTCCTGCCCAGAGTGCTCCAGAAGATCAGGAGCAACTGGAACCCAAGTCATTCTTGTGGCTCTGATCTGGGCACGGAGAGTCTGGTATCCCGAGCTTCTCTAATTGAGCATCGATCCTCCGATCAGGCTGCCCCTTTGAGAAGATCTTCTGTCACAGCAGCAGGGGAGGGTCCTCCACCTGAACCTGTCAACTCTACTCCTTGCGTGGCGATTGAGCGGTGGCAGTTGATATCATTCGACCTTCCTCCCGAAGTTTGTAATGTTATTTTGTCAGCCAGGTGTCCCTCTAACAAGATCGTGTACAAATATGTACAGAAAGATCTATGGATCCCCTTGCTGCTTCGCTCTTTCAAGTCTTACTTTTTATTTTGAACCTTGCCTGGCAGGGCTCTGCTCTGGGCCTCCTTTCTGACCTGTCTGTCTTTCCTCTATTGTAAATAGATTACTCAAGGGGCTTGCACATATGTTTCGCCCTGCCCCTTTCATCTTGTGTCAGTGGGACCTTAATTTGGTTCTCACCTTCCTGATGTGTGCTCCGTTCGAACTTTTGCACAACTGCCCCTTCCGGCGGCTCACCTTCAAAACAGCCTTTTTTTAGTGGCAGTCACATCTGCCAGGAGGGTGAGCGAATTGCAGACTCTGTCAACCAAGCCTCCTTACCTAAGCATCTTCCCATATAAGTTGGTGCTTTGCACTAGGTTCTCTTTCTTACCAAAAGTGGTAACACCATTCCATGTCGGGCAATCTGATACCCTGCCCATTTTCTATGTTCCTCCGCATCCCTCTAAATAAGAGGAGTGACTCTACCACCTGACCCAAAAAGAGCGTTGTCGTTCTACCTTGACTGCACAAAAGAGTTCCTGGTGGACAGCCAACTCTTTTTGGGGTACGTGGGAGCGAAGATGGGTCATGTAGCGCAGAAATGGATAATCTCTTGGTGGGTTGTCCTTTACATCAAAACCTGTTACGCACTGGCCAAAAGCAGCCTCCTAAAGGCTTAAGGGCTCATTCTACCAGTGCTAATGCTGCTACCACGGTGTTGCACAGTGGAGTCCCAGTCCTCCACATTTGTTAGGCAGCAACGTGGGCTTCCCTGCACATGTTCACTAAACCCTACTGCCTGGACAGTCAGATACGCAGGGACGACCTTTTTGGCTGCTATGGCCTGCAGGACTTCCTGGTCTAAACTTTTCTGCAGTCCCTTCTCTGGGGATTGTATTGCTTGGGTATCTATTCAAAGGTAAGAAACCTGCGGCTAGATGTCTCTATCAGATGGACAAGTTACCTTCTGGAACGCCTTATCTAGTAGAGACATTAGCTAGCCACAGATTGCTTACCAACTCACCCATCCTCCCCACACTGCGGACAGGTTTTTAGAGTCTGGGCTGTTCCCTGGCATGGAAAGCATTAAAAGTAACTGACATCAGACCGCAGAGGTGGCGCCAGATAGAGGTGATGCGGACATCACAACGGCGAAGATGATGCAGACGACGTCACGGTGAGCCGACCGACACCACCTATTGCTGTATAAGGGTATTGCTTGAAGAAAAATCTTCCGGATCCAGTCTGATGCCTGGGAAATTCAAAGGTAAGGAATCTGAGGCTAGATCATGTCTCTGCCAGATAAGACGTTTCCGAAGTTAAGTCACTTGTCCAACAAAGCAGGTCTTTGTGAGCCGTAGGCTCAGGACATTGCACTATAATTACTTGTGTGTGCAGTTCCTCAAGGCAAGAGAGGTGCAGAAGACTAAAGTTCCAGGAAAAGGAATGTGCTTCAATAGGAGCACTGGCCCTCACACACCTGAATGGGTGTCATGCTTCATCATTGGGCTAGGTCCTCGTCGGGCCGGCGATGCAATTCCCGACAGGCACCCACTAGGGGGCTTTTTGCCGGAGATCTTTTGCTTGGCCGTCTGCCGAAGTGGGGATGTGTGGGCTCGACTGTTGGGTAGAGTGGTAGTACAGAGTGGGTTAAAATAGGTTTGGTGATGCGGTCTTGTTCGATACCCTAATAGGGTTACTTTGCCCAATCTAAGGTACAATAGTACCTTCTAACCTGTTGCGTGACTGATTACTCTAACGCTAATGATTTCTATTGAATTCAATCAGTATGTAGTGTAGGTTTTTTCCTTAGGTCTAGCAGAATTGCCACATGATCGCTCTCTGACATATAAAGGGGAGAAACATTCTGACCTTGCTAGACCAAGGAACCTACCAAGCTAACTAGGACCATTCTATCCTAAATTAGCATTGAATTTTTAATTAGTCTAGCGAGCTCAATCATTAAATAGTCTGACCCTGAGCATCACCACACCTATTTTAACCGACTCTTTACTACCACTCTACACAACACTCTAGCCCACACCCCCCCACTTCACCAGATGGCTAAAAGATCTTTGGCAAAAAGCCCCCTAGTGGGTGCCCTTCGGGAATTGGAGCTCCGACCGGACAAGGAGCTAGCCCAATGATGAAGCATGACACCCATTCGTTTGTGTGAGGGCACGTGCTCTTATTGGAGCACATTCCTTTTCCTGGAACTTTAATCTTCTACACCTCTCTTGCCTTGAGGAACTGCACACGCCTTTTACCAAAAGATTATTGATACATGGAGCATATGTGCTGGACCTGAATAGATCCTGGTTCCCTTTTTTTGTAGACTAGAATTACTTGCACAGGTTATGTTCTACTCCTGCTATAGTAAAGGCCCACAGTTTTATTTGCAATTCAAAGTGTGTCAGATGTCCGAATCAACTGGTGGATTTCTTACATGTGGCTTGGTGGTTTCATCAGATATATGCTTTCTGGGAACACATTTTTAATTTGTCATTTGACAGGGAGGTTTACTGGGATAACTCTTAACCCCTTCCCCAATAGTTGATTATTAGGGTTAGTGAATTAAGTACCTGTTAGTGTGAAACAATTTACAGCCATATTTTTGATATTGGTAAAAAGGTGAGTGGCTATCCAGTGGGGTAGGGGTTTGGTACTAACCACAGATGAGTAGATTTAAGACTCTGATTATTGTAGCAATGCAATGGAGATGTACAATATGCTAATACCCTTCTGCTTCCGCCGAAAAGTTGTTTGGGTTCCTCTGCGACAATATCTCCTATCACTAGCCCCCTGGAAGGGAATGAAGTTTAGTATCATTGATAATGCTTCAGCTGCCTTGCATTGTAAGGTAGACTGTCGAGATGTAAGTAAAGTGAGGTATGGGTGATTATAAAAGTGTGTTATCCTATTATACAAGATAGACGTAATGTTGAGGATAGTTATGTAAATGATATGTTATGGAGTTTTGTGTCCATTGATTATATCCCTTTCTTACCTACCCTGCACCATTGTAAATGTACCTACCCACGTGAACAACTGTCTTGACTACCGCGGTACTGATTCCCACTTTTGTTTTGGTTTTCTAATTTGATGCTTCATGCCTGCTTTTTCCTATTGAAATATTCAAAATAAAAAAGGGTAGGATCTGGGTCTGGTGGTTGGTTACATTCATATATGAGGGTGGACTAGAAATGTGGTGAGTGTATTCCTCAGAAAAAGTTTGAAAGTTTCTAAAGTGCCAATTTTATTTTAAATGACTTTTTTTCATGTCCTGCTTCCTGGCACAGGCAAATCTCATTCAGCTGTGAACGAGAGAGCATGAGCAAAGGAAGGAACCATAATCGCCATGAAGAGAATTTTCCATTCATACCAGTCACAATAAATAGGTGCAGGCTGTTGAATGCCTCTAAAGGGGAAACATTTCTTACCTGTTACATAAACGATAATATAGACAAGAAAATGTTTTTTTTAATTCATCTGTTTTGTAAAGTCTGGTAGATCCAAACTTCTAGAAATGTAAAGAAAGCTCATTTCTGGTGTCTTTTGGATAGCATGAGAAATGGGTGGCAACACAAAACCACAAACATTGGGATTCCTTACGATCTTGGCAAAAAGTGGATATGAAACTAATCTGTTTTCCATACTTTTATAGACACTTAATAGAATTTGGATGAATCCACACAAGGTGAGTCTTTAGTGGCTTATTTGGTTACTTCACATCCTTATTCTGTTAAAACTGTGGAAATAATATAGAGGGGCTTGATATGCATATCTTATCTAGTCCATGAAAGAATTTCAGTTCATTTTATGAAGCAAGTAAATCCCTTAGCTTTTTCATGCAGGCAATCCGGACTTTAGAGGACATCTTATCCCCAGTCTTGACAGATTTTTACTCTGCATTGGAGTAGTTTTATCTTTTGCTACTGAAAACCTGAATTAGATGTTATATTCTGTGTCGTAATTTTATTTGCATCTTGTGTTAATTACTTTGACTGCTACTTAGGAGGGAACAGAGGGAGATGGGTGTATGGTGCTCTTACTAATGGGGCATTGCATGTGACATTGAAGAATGGGAATGAATATAATGAATGTGAAATTAATTTTAAATTAGAAGACCATACAGAGCCTTTAAGAATTGTATTTAAGTCTTGTTGTGTTTGCCTGCATTGTTTAATTATACGTGTTGTTTTAAATTGTCTTCTGTCCCTTTCAACAGAGCCTGTCTGGATACAAGTGAATGTGGTGATCTTAGTTCTTGCACTGTATTGAGAAGCTACAAAGAGGCACAAGAGTATAGCTCATTTGGCTCCTCTGAGATGCTGAATTACTCTGTCAATATCTATGAAGATGGAAATCTGCTTTCTGTTGTGACAAGCGGTGGTAATGCATCTTTTATTTTACAATCTACTTACGTATGTATATGATAGGTGTCCAGCAAGAACTTGCTGTTGTGTTGCATATTTAGGTAATTTCCTGAGCTGCATGTGCTTCAAGCACCGATCAGGGATTGCCACTGTATACCTAATGTAATGTCCAGCTTGTGCACCATTTGACATTGAACCTTACCCAGCCCATAGTTACATTTTCCTTTTGTATGAATTGTAGATGCTGGTGGGGCACTGACCGTGATTTGGAAACTGGGGTTTTCCTTATATATCTTCTTCTTCATTTCCTACATGCATTGGAATTGTGGGTTGCCATGAGGTCTTTTCTTGGGGTTCTGGGTCGGTCGGAGGTTATTGGGCACTCATGTGTGGTTTTGCTCTCTACTACTGTTCTCTACCATTGGTGTTCTCATGAGCCAAATGGGATTTTGCATGCTAGATAGATTTCTTGTGGCCTTCGTACCCAGGTGGGTAGCCGGTAGGCTTGCAGAGCTGGCAAAGCGCACAGGACCTGGTGCCACACTGTGGGCTAAGTCGCAGGTAAAAGTTGAGTATTGAGACTCCAGATATGCCAGAAACTCTTGCTTTTAAAAATAATACCTCACTGTGAATCTTTAAGTTAATCTAGAGTTTAAAGTATGAAAACCGTTATGGTGGTGATCTAAACAGGAAGAAAATCCCCAACATTTTGATAAGTGTCAAGAGAAACCTGTATTATATTTTCTGCTGATCTGTAAAGGTGTACCCTAATTAAAGATACAGTATCACTTCTCGGACTAGCTGACAACCCTATACACGGAGAAGACAGTCCAAGTTCATGGGCAAGGCACTCCTCAGTTAATCAGAGTGCTCTCTAGAACTAAATGACCTACCTCTCTAACCACTAAACCTTGTTGTTTTTATACATGGAACTAATGGAGAATGTCTTGGCACCCTCTGGGCCAAGGTTACAACCCAAAACACCTTTTTAACATGCTGGGCACCAAGTTCTCTTTTAACATTGAGCTCTGACTGAGCTATGATGGTCCCCCATTGGTATACTTCAAGTCTTCTGGGTGAACTTCATAAGCATTCAGGTTTCATTCTTTGAGCATATTGATAGATGGTGTATGTACAAGGCTGCTAGATTGTAACCCCTACTTTGTCATTATCCAGTACATGG
Source organism: Calotriton arnoldi (assembly GCA_963921515.1). Lineage (NCBI taxonomy): Eukaryota > Metazoa > Chordata > Amphibia > Caudata > Salamandridae > Calotriton > Calotriton arnoldi. Next base: position 620,374 of record CAWUFW010005520.1, on the reverse strand, counting down.
CCTCAAAAATAGATAACCAAAAAAGCCTGCTTCAAGATTCCTACCCACAGTAGCAATCTATCCAACCCCCAGTGATGTTTAGGTAGGTAGGTGCCACACCTCCCCATCTCCACCCCCCAATATGTCTGCAGGCTACCAGGTCACACAGCCTTGTCTCTGGAGTCTAGGGACCAGTTAGGGGTCCTACTAGTCCTATTGGTTGAAGGTATAGGACAGTAGAAAATAGTGGGCTACTTTCCAATACATTCCCCGGATGGGGTTCCTATAAGATGAAGTACATCTGACTCAATCTACTGCTAACACCAGATTATATCTAGAAGTGTGGAATCCAATATGACTCCACTGCAGTCCAGGATGACACTGATAGTCCCTGATCAAGATGAAGTAACATGGAACTGCAAATTCAGTCAACAATTTCGGAAACATGAGAGCTAGAACCATGATTCAAACATTTCTGGATTCCGGGTGACCACCTGCAGCCAATAGCACCATACCCCACATTGGGTACTTCTAAGGCTAAGCGAAGGCCAGGACACCCTCTAATTGAGTCTGGTATGAGACCCGCTCACCCTTCTTGATCTATTAAGGCAATAGAGCAGCTCCTCGACCCGAGTGTCCTTACATCTCTAGGGCTGCAGGGCAGAGGTGACCGTATGGCTCTTGGTCAGTCTGTTGGTTGAGCTGTTCTGATGCAGGTCCTTCCAATCAGCTGCTACTGGTTTTTCTGTGGTGTCTCCTGGCATGCTCTATCCATAACCTCAAAGGCAGTTAAATCTTCTGTCTTTTCTCAGGCAATGGAAACAAGTAGGCTGTCCGTTTTTCCAGACTCCAGCCCAGTCTGTGGGGAGAATGTCAATCAGGCAGAGGTCCAAATACTAATTGCATCTTCTGATCCTGCACTGGTGCACAACGCTTCAGTGTCTAAATGAGAGTGAACGGACAAAATACTGGCTGCAGGCGTCACTGGTGACCAAGGCAGCTTTCCAGTACCAACCCAAGAGTCGTCTTTATTTAGAAGTTTGAAAGCCCCTCCAGTCCTGTAGGAGAATTTTGTTGCCTCCGTGCCTGCTGTCCAAATTAAGACAATTTCTGACTCGGCAAGAGAAGAACACACTGACAATATTGAAGATGACCATGTCAGTGAAGATCAGACGGGTAACAGTACTCATGGGGATAGCTCTCCTTCCAGTACCCCTGGGGAAGAGGAAAACGATAGGAGCCTCTTCCCTAAAACTGTACCTGGAGGTTGACTTAGAAGAACTAGAGGATCAAGACCAGGAGCTGGAGAGACTAGCCAGAAGAGTAGCCCTTTATGCCAAAATCCTGCCATAGAGAGAGAGAAAGGGCTAAGAGGGGTCTAGCACCCATAAATGGTGGCCGCAATAAGATAAATAGGGAGAGAAAGGAAACTTTTGGTCCCACAATCCCTAAAGGGATTGTCCCCAAATATGTTGAGGGTGATGATATCACAAAATAGTGAAAAGAACATTGAACTGCTGCTAGTCGAGAGTTTGACAGGGTTAACCTCGACTACCCAGTTAACTGTTGAGGTCAGTTTTAGTTCAAACTCTCTGATAAGTTCTTGCACAAATTTGATGGTGGTATGATGTTAGCACTATTGAACTTTATTAGCGGACTTTATTGTCGATTAACTAATCTAAATTATTGCTGATTTTATTGTCTATTAGCAAATCGGAATTGTTGAATTTTATAAAACTCTGCTCACTATTTATGTATTTTATTCACCATATCAACTATTTGAAAGTTTTAGAAGTAAAATTGTTACGATTTTAATTAACCAAAACAATAAAGAATTTTTGATTGATATCACAAAATGGTTTACAGCCTTTAAGAGAGCTTGTAAAATGAGAAAGCTCAACGAAAAGTATTGGGGCTCTTTGCTCTGGCTTTGTTTTTTTTTTCCTCGGCAAGTGCAGGGATAGATTCCTGACACTTAATGAGGAAGATACTGAGTCCTATGACCTCATGAAGGATACGCTGATTGAGGGCTTTGGACTCACTACTGAGGAGTACAGATTAAGTTCATTGAGACTCACAAAACCTTGAGTCTGTCCTGGGTAGATTTTGTTGACTTCTCAATCAAAACACTAGGTGGCTGGTTGAAAGGCGATACGGCGCAAGATTATGAAGGGCTTTACAATCTGCTGATGAAGGAGCACTAGTTAAGTTATTGTACATCAAAAAAACTGCATCAGTACGTAGTGGATCTAGGGTTAGTTTCTACCCAAGAGCTGGGGAAGAAGGTTGACTAGTGGGTCAAAAAGAGGGAGTCCAGAAAGACCCATGGTGGAGGTGACCAAAAGAAAGGGGTTGCTAATTGTCCCCAAGTGAAAGATGTGGGACAGTCTAAAAAAATAAAAGGCAAAGCGTCTTCTAAAGGCCCCCCCAAAAAAACATGTTTAGGAGGGTGGGTCCAGAGACATTTCACAATCAAAGGGTGGGTACCAGGGTAAGAGGTGGGATCCCAAAAATGCTTGGTGTTTTAATTGCAAGGCCAAGGGATACCGAACTGGGGGCTCTTCCTGTCCCAAATAGGCCCCCACTAGTGCGCCTCCAGTTACTACTGGCATGGTGAGTCTCCAGATGGATCTTTGGTGTGCCCTGACCAGGCCAGAGAGCACACTGAATCTACTTTAGTCTCTGAGGTGGGGTGGATGTAGCTACATTAACTGTCTGGCCCAGTAACATGGAGAAGTACAGTCAAAAGCCACATATCAATGGGGTTGAAGTAGAAGCTCTGAGGGATACAGGTGCAAGTGTCGTCATGGTGAATGAAAAACTGGTATCCTCAGAACAGTACTTGACTGGACAAACCTATCCAGTCATCACTGCTGATGGCCATGCCAAGGTCCATCCCACGGAAGTGGTGACCTTAGTATGGGGAGGAGTTACTGGCCAAAAAAAGGTGGTCATATCCTCTGCAATTCTAGTCCAGTGTCTGCTAGGAAATGATCTGGAGACCTCAGCATGGGCCGAGGCAGAGCTAAGATCCCATGCAGCCATGCTGGGAATACCTAAATGGGTGTGTGTGAAAACTGGAGCACACTGCAAAGCACATGGTGAAAAAGAGGAGTTACAGCATCGAGGAATGGGCGAACCCTCCAAGAGAAAGGGCAACAAGTCTGGGAAACAACTTCCAAGGAGACAAAAGCTCCGGTACCCTCTGCTTAGGGAGAAGACTTGTCCGCCCTTGAAGGAACTGCGCACCAGGAACTTGGACCTTACACGTCAGAGCTCCTAGGCCTAGTGGGACCCTCTAGGGAAGATCTTTTCCAGGGACAGAGGACCTGTCCCACTCTTGAGAGTCTGACACAGGAAGCTGCTGACCAGCAAAAGGGAGATGTCTGAGGCTCCCTCCGAACCAATTGGGAGGAGGGATTCCTGTATACTGAGGCCAGAGACCCCAAACCTGGTACAACTAGGAGAGTGGTAGTGCCTCAGCAGTAGAAAGAGTTCTTACTCATTGGCATATGACATCCCCCTAGCTAGGCATCTTGGCCAGAGAAAGACTTAGAGTAGGTCAGCCACCCACTTCTACTGGCCAGGCATGTCCTAGAAAGTAAGAGTTTTGCAACTCCTGTGTTACCTGTCAAGCCAGTGGCAAGACATGTAGCAAACCAAAGGCTCCCTTAATCCCACTACTAGTGGTTGGAGTCTCCTTTGAGAGGGTAAGGATCGAAATTGTTGGTCCCCTTGACCCCCAAACGGCATCAGGAAACTGATTCATACTAGTGGTAGTGGATCATGCCACCAAGTATCCTGAAGCAATTCCACATAGGACTGTCACTGCTCCTGCAGTTGCAAAGACCCTTATAAGTATTTTTACTAGATTGGGGTTTCCTAAGAAGGTGGTGTCAGACAGAGGCAGTAACTGCATATTTGGTTACCTAAAAGCGATATGGGCTGTGTGTGGGGTGACGTATGAGTTAACCACCCCATATCACCCACAAACAAATGGTCTGGTTGAGAGATTCCACAAGACCATGAAAGGTATTATCATGGGGCTCCCTGAAAAACTCAGATGGAGATGGGATGTCCTTTTGCCAGGCCTGCCTTTTGCTTACAGAGAGATGCCACAGAAAGGAGTGGACTTTAGTCCCTTTGAGCTTCTGTTTGGCCATGCGGTCAGAGGTCCACTAAGTCTGGTAAGGCAAGGCTGGGAGAGGCCTCTAAAAGAACCCAAACTGGACATGGTGGTCTGTGTGCTTGGCCTTCGTTCAAGAATGGCTGAGTACAAAGAGAAAGCAAATAAAAGCCTTGAGGCATGCTAGGAGCTCCAGAAGCAATGGTTTGACCAGAAGAATGCCCTGGTGGAGTTCCAACCAGGGCAGAAGGTATGAGAATTGGAGCCTGAGGCACCGAGAGCCCTCCAGGACAAATGAAGTGGTCCTTACCCTATCCTAGAAAGAAAAGGAGAAGTCTCCTATCTGGTGAACTTCCAGTAGCCCCAAGATGGTTATCCATGTGAACCGCCTTGAACCCTATCATGACAGGGTTTATGTGACCATGCTAATGGTGACTGATGAGGATCAGGAAGAAGAGAGTAACCCTCTCCCTGACTTTTTCTCCAACAACCCTCAAGATGGGTCTGTTGAGTGAGTTTTCTTTTCAGACACTCTCACTGCCCAACAGCAGACTGACTGCAGGCAAGTCCTAAGGTAGCATGCTGGGCTCTTTTCTTTGACCCCCTGGTCAGACAACCTGGTGTACGCATGATGTGGACACTGGGTTAGACCTGGCATCTTTTGACGTGGTTTCCCCTGACTTTTTGCCTTCAGACCTCTTGTTTTGACCATGTTCTGAACGTAGTTTTTGCTGGCTTTAGGACCCTGTGCACTTTTTCACTGCTGACAAGTGCTAAAGCGCATGTGGTCTGTGTCTAATATGTAATGGCATTTAGTTTCTCCATGATTGGAATATTTGATTTACCAATAAGACCCTAGAACAGTGTACTACATGTGCCTAGGTCCTGTAAATCAAATGCTACTGATGGGCCTGCAGCACTGATAGTGCTACACGCATGCATAGCCCTCCAAACCTGTCTCAGACTTGCCACTGCGGAGCCTGTGTGTGCAGTTTAAACTGACTTCTCGACCTGACCAGTTAACCTACTTGTCAGCCCCAAACCTTCCTTTTTATTACACATAGGTCACACCTAGAGTAGGCCCTGGACAGCCCATGAGCAGGGTGCAATGTACTTAAAAGTTAGGACATGTACTTTTTAGTTTTACATGTCCTGGTTGTGAAATACTCGTAAATTTGTATGTTACTGCCGAAAGGTCTCTCTCTCCCATAGCTTAACAGTAGAGCTGCCTTGTAACATTTCACAAGTGTAACTTCCAATTGGGAAAAAATAGGAAGAGTAAGTTTGGTGTCTCTGGACTTGCAACTTAAAAATGCACCTTTTAGTGAAGTTGGTTTTTAAATTGCAGGTCTGAAAATGCTACTTTTTGGAAGTTGGCATTTTCTCACTTTAACCATTCTGTGCCTTTTGCTCGTCTCTGGAATACACGTCTGGGTTGGGTGACAGCTGGGCTTTATGCATTCCCTCTGGATAGTCGCACACAAAGGGAGCTGAGGTGTGCCGCTCACATCCTTGATCAGTCAATATTTGTATAGCACAACACTGTCCCCCGTAGGGGTATCTGGGCGCTGAGGAAGCCATGTCTCAGTCGAACATCCAGGTCTTGAGTCTTTTTGGAGTCCGCCTGGGAGGGTGCTGTTCGGAGATGCAGGGGCAGGAGGTTCCAGGTCTTGGCGGCGATGGAGAAGGAACGGCTACCACTGTGTCAGATGTGGGGATGTGTGCGAGGGCTAGAAGGTTAATGGAAGGTCAGTTGATGTTTGATGTAGGATGGCCCTTGGTTGTGAAGGGCTTTGTAGGCGTGCGTGAGGATCTTGAACTGGCATCTCTTCTGGATGGGGAGCCAGTGGAGGTTTCTGAGGCGGGGGGTGATGTGGGGCCGCTTGGGGAGGTCGAGGGTGAGTCTGACTGCAGCTTTCTTTATGGTCTGGAGTCCTCTAAGGAGCTGGGTGGAGATGATGGTGTAGCGTGTTGTCATAGTCGAGGTGGCTGGTGACGAGGGCCTGAATGACGGTCTTTCTGGTATCGACAGGGATCCATCTGAAGATTCTGTGGAGCATGCAAAGTGAGTGGAAGCCGAAGGAGGCAACTGCGTTAACTTGTTGTTTTATGGACAGTTGGCTGTCAAGGATGATCCCTAGGTTGTAGCACGCATGGTGTGTTGGTGTGGGAGTGGGTCCAAGTTTTGGTCATACCAGAACGTTTGGATCTCTTGGCTGGCCTCAAACGTTTTGGTTGCTTTTTCCATGTACTCGGCCATCCTGGAACGTATGCCAAGCACATAGTCCGATATGTTCTGCTTAGGCTCTTTGAGGGTCCCTCCCAGCCTTCCTTCACAAGACATAATGATCCCTGTACAGGATGACCAAACAGAAATTCAGAGGGGGGAAATCCCTACTCCTTTCTGTGGCACTTCTCTGTAAGCGAAAAGCAGGCATGAAAGTAAGACATTCCATCTCCTTCTGAGCTTTTCAGGGAGTCCACCAATCATACCCTTCATGGTCTTGTTGACTCTCTCAAAAAGACCATTGGTTTGTGAGTGGTATGGGATAGTGAACTTATAAGTCACTCTACCCACGCGTGTGTCAGGTAACCAGACATGAAGTTTGTACCTCTATCTGACACGACCTCCTTGGGAAAATCAACCCTGGTAAAGATACCAATTAGGGCCCTACCCACTGAAGGAGCTGTGGTAGTCCTTGGGAGAATTGCTTCAGAGTACCTGGTAGCATGATCCACTAAAACCAGTATGAATCTGTTCCCTGATGCAGTTGTAGGGTCAAAGGGACCGACAATGTCAATCCCTACCCTTTCAAAAGGAACCCCAACCACTGGAAGTGGTATTAAGGGGGCCTTTCGTGGCCACCTGTCTTACCACTGGCTTGACAAGTGGCACAGGAGTTACAAAACTCCTTCACCTTCTGGGACATACCTGGCCAGCAGAAGTGGGCGACTAACCTACTCCAAGTTTTGGCCTGGCCAAGATGCCCAGCTAAGGGGATGTCATGAGCCAATGTGAGGAGAAATTCTCTATACTGCTGAGACACTGCCACTCTCCTAGTGCTACCAGTTTGGGGTCTCTGGCCTCCGTGTAAAGGAGTTCCTCCTTCCAATAGGTTCTGTGGGTGCTACTGATCTCTCCCTTTTCCTGATCAGCAGCTTGCTGTCTCAGGCTTTCAAGAGTGGGACAGGTCCTCTGTCCCTGTAACAGATCTTCCCTATAGGGTCCCCCTGGGCCCAGAAGCCCTGCCGTGTAAGTTCCTGGGGCTCAATTCTCTCTGGGGCTGCCCTTCTTCCCCTTGAGGAGAGGGGACCTGCGCTTGTGTCTGATCAGAAGCTGATTTCTGTCTTCTTGCCTTTTCTCTTGTAAGGTTGGGCCCTTATTCTGACCTGGTAAGGGTTCTTCTGGGATCCCATCTGGAGACTTACCACTGCATTTACTGCAGTTGCACTAGAGGCATTCTTTTTGTTGGGACATCTAAAGTCTCCAGTTCAGTGCCCATTGGCCTTACAATCAAAGCACCAAGCCTTTTTGGGATCCCAGGTCTTACCCTGGACCCACCCTTAGACTGTGTATAGTTTGTTTCGGAGAGCAGGTTTTTGGGGGCCTTTAGACGACTTTGTTTTTGTCTTTTGCTAGTTTTGGTCACTCTTGTCTTGACCCAGTAGTCTGCCTTCTTCCCCAACTCTTGAGGAGAAAGTGGACCTAGGTCTACCAGGAACGGATGAAATTTCTCAGGAACACAATTACTCAACAGATGCTCTTTTAAAATTATAAAGCCCATCATAGTCGTGCACATTGCTACCTTTCAACCAGCCACCTTGTGTCTTCGCTAAAAAGTCTACAAAATCTACTGAGTTCTAACTCTGGGTTTTTCAAGGCTCCCTGAACCTGATCCTGTATTCTTCAGTGATGAGTTCAAAGCCCTCTATCAGGGTGTCCTTCATGAGGTCAAAGGACTCTGCATCTGCATCATTCAGTGTCAGGAGCCTATCCCTACACTTTACTGAGAGCAGCTCCCAGTGAAGAGAGCCCCAATATTTCTTGTTGAGCTGCCTCATTTTACAAGCCCTCTCAGAGGCTGTAAATCATTTGGTGATATCATCACCTCCTTAGTATTTAGGGACAATCCCTTTGGGGATTTTAGGGACGATAGCTTCATCCTTCTTGCTATTTATGATTTTGCTGCCACCAGAGATAAGTCCTAGGCCCATCTCAGCTCTCTCTTTTTCTGTAGGCAGGCGTCTAGCCTTGAATGCTATCCTCTTGGCTAGTTTCTGAAGATCTGCATCCTCAGTATCCATCTCTTCTGGGACACTAGTAGGAGCGCTCCCAGTGGAGTTGGTTTCTGAAAGAGTAGTGGTGGAGTCAGTGTCAACATCATCCTCCTCTGGGTCCTCTTCCTCTACCCCAGGTGGGAACTTCTTTACCTGCCATGGCCTTGTCTTTTTCTGCAAGCACTTGCTGCAGATGGGCTTTTGTGGGTCTACGCCCCGTGGCAAGTTTCCTTGTTCTGCAGAGCTCCTTAAGTTGAGGCAACCTAAGGTTCTGATAGGGTGCCAGGTTGAGCTCCTGGGAAGGTCCTGCATCAGACATGGTTTTAAAGTAGTTGGAACCTTTTAAGAAACTTACAAAAATGCTAAGTACTTTCTAAAGGTCTAACTTACTTAAATTCTTTTTGACTTCTAAACAGTTTTACTTAGGGACTTTACACAAGACCCTAACAGATGGCTTAAAATAACTTAGAAAAATTTTGAAATAAAAAAAATGTTTTTAGCTAATGACCATTTTAGATTCCTTTGTGGAATCACTTATTAACCAAGTGGTACAGCAGATGTCAAGTCTTGTATCCCACCGCTGCACCACCAATGTAGGAAGCTTGCTCTTTAAATGATATATTGAAAATGAAATATATCGTGTAAAGATTCCAGGGGCGCCCTTTTAAGTGTACAGGGGCTTGCTCTAGCAATCCCAATGTGCTCTTCTCGGGGTATTATAGCCTAGCTGCCTTAGGCTTATCTTAGAGGAGTGCAAGACATCAGAAAATACACACACTGGTCAATAAATGAGACACCCTACTCAATAAGGAGCTCTACACCAATTTATAAAAATAACACGTATCTTTATATATGTTTAGGCACCAGAAGCAATTAGTTCAGGTAAGTACGTTTTTAAATAGAAATTCTTTCAGCTAAAAAAGTCGACACAGTGCAATTTTTAGAAGCTGCAATGTTATCCTATGGGAGGAAAAGTCAATGCGGCATTCAGGCAGAGTACAGCAACTTATGGGACCAATCTCCAGGAGTTAAGGTAAGTGGTGGGCAAGGTCCAAGGTAGCACCAGGAGAACACCACCAGCGGCACTAGGGCAGTCGTTTGCTGGGTGTAGAACAGCGTCTGGTGCCCACTGTTACTCTATGGGGATCAGTCTTTGCGAAAAGAGGCTGCAGGTTTTGACTGGGGGGCCAGTTAGGCTGAACCAGCAGGGGGGCTCAGGCCTCATGATGCTCGGGGACGTAGGAACACCTTTGGCTCTCTTCTCCTCGGCCCAGGGGCGACTGGTGCAGAGGTGTCCGTAGGTGTTGGGTTTTTCTTACCGGGAGCAGTTGCAGTAGAAGGGGTCTGCGTGCAGAGGCTGCAGGTGATGTGTGAGAGTTCACTGGGGGCAAAACCATGGTGGACTCTGTCTCTATATGGGCTGGGGGACCACGATGACACCGCTGGCCCACTTCAACCTGGGCTTGGAGCGACGGGTGCAGTGGTGTCTTGAGGCTTCAGGTTTCTGCGTTTATGAAGTCCTCAGGAGACTTTGGTTGCCTGCAGGATGCAGGGCAGCAGGTCCGCTCCTTCTCTGGAGGTCTTGGTTCGTGAGTGAAGTACTGGCAGGTCTCCCTGGCTTTGAAGACTCAGCAGCTGCAGAACAAGTAGTCTTCCGGCGCAGTTGTTGAAGTCTGCAGGCCGGCCGGCAGAGTTGGCGCAAAGTCAGTTGCTGGGTCTTCAGTTCTTGCTGGATGCTACTCTTCGTCCTCCTTCATCTTTCAGGCCGGCAGGATCTCATTTTCTGGTGCCAGGGGCTCCCCTAAGCACTGAATGTAAGGGTGTTAGGGAAGTGTAGGGTGGTAGCCAATGAGCTACTGACTCCTGAGGTCTCTACGCCCCCTATATGCGCTCTTCATGTCTGAATTGGGAATAACCCTGTCCCAGAGTTCCTAAGTGTGCCAACACAAAGATGGCCACTTCTGAAAAGTCGTACCTCCATCACGTTAGGTCACCTTAGGGGTGGTACTGGCCTGGGGGAGTGGGCATTCCATCCTTACTTGCAAATTTCCCACCTGTCCATGTGTCAAAGAGCTCTGGACAAATGGGGTAGGCCTCTTCTCCTGTGAGGGGAGCCAGATTCGCATTTCAAAGTTGAGCGTCTTTGAAGCTCGCCGGCCTAGGAGTGCTAATCAATTGGGCATCCTGAGGGAGGGCGTGTGAATTCCCTCTTCCTGTGCAGGCTTTGTTTCTAAACTCCTGAGAGCAAAGGCACTCGCCCTGCGAGGTCAGAAATCTGTCTCAGGTGGCAGGCTGGCAAAGACCGGTCAGCCAACTCACCAGAGGCAGGTGGGTTTTCAGGGGGTTTTCCTAAGGTACCCTCTGGGTGCATGTATTAATAAATCCAACACTGGAATCAATTTGGGTTTATTAATACTAGATGTTTGATACCAAACATCCCTATTTCCAGTGAAGCCATCATGTAGCTGGGGAACTCGTTTTCACCAGTGTCCAGCACATGTTCTAAAATGGCTTCCCTGTTCACTTGCCGTAATGGAACTGACCAGCACAGGGGCATATCTGCTCATGCAGATATGTCCTCACATTTAATATAAAGCACCCTGTCTTAGGGCTCTAAGGCCTGCTGTAGGGGTGACTTACAAATATTACATGCAGTGTTAGGGGACATGGCAGACAAGGATGTGTGATTACAACAAGCAGGGGCATCCTTGTTTCCCAGAACCTGGGGCCCCAAAAAATATTACAGCAGCAATGATTCAGGGAATTAATTTAAACAAAAACACTAAAATCACAGCACGTACAGATAATTTAAGATGATTATTAAAGAAAAATTAAGGAAAAATAAGGTACCCACAGCAATTGTTTGAAAAAAACTTTTGATATTGCAAACTATTCATATAAAACAAGAGTGATCCAGAAATAGATTATACAACTGGTGCACACGGAGTTTCACAAAACATACAAAATAAAAATATAAATTACAATGTAGACAAAAGACAATGGCAGAAGGAAAAAGTATGAGAGATAAGTACGTCAAGTGACAGGAACAGAATGCAATATATGCTTTCTCTTAGTTTGCCAAAGGAAGGCATCAATGGGGTGTTTCAAACTTGTTAATTCATTGGGGCCTCATCAGCACATAAACGAAACATTGAGAGCAACCATCAAAATCAATTTGTAAGCACTAGAGTAAATCGAGGGGAAACCTCCAGGTCAAACATGTGTTCTATGGTCCCAAGTAGAGCATGAGCCAAGTTAAACTTGGTGCATGGGGGGTCCTAATAACAACTTTATAGGAACCTCCACCGCGCATTTGTCACCTCCCAGCATGAGGCTGGTGGTTCAGTTAGCTCCTCACTCACACGTCTCTCAGCAATTTGAGAGGGCTTGTAGAATGAGGCAGCTCAACCAGATTTTTACTTTTGTCTGCACTAAAACACGCAGCCTGCGATGGCAGCCCTGCATGAGTGTGGTGAGGGGTCCCTTAGGGTAGCACAATTCATGCTGCAGTCCTTTGGGACCCTCTTTAGTGCCTCAGGCCTTAGTTACCAGTGGTACCATTTACTAGGGACTTACAGAGAGTGCTAAAGGTATTGCGAAAAAGGGGACACAATTGCGCAGTTTTGAGGAAAAAGATCTGACACTTTGGACCTGGTTAGCAGGAACCTAGTGCACTTCCAGTCGAAATCCCATCATGTACCAGGCAAAAAGTGGGGGTGGCCTTATCAATAAGGGGCACTTTCCTACAGGCGTGTTCACCCTCAGGCTAGCTCCACCCCTAAGGTAAGGAATGCAGGAGGCTTCAAAGCCATGTCGCCTTTTATAGGTGACCGTGGCGTCGCCCAGACCTGGGAGATGCCAACCCCTACACTGAGGTCCATTTGGCACCAGAACAGGCAGGAAATTAGTAAGCGAAGTAGGTGTGAAGCACACCCAGGACAGTCGCGGCCCAAAGGTCACCTGCCTGATGTGACCACTCGAGGAAAATTCCACCATCTTTGTGATGGCAGAATTAGGATCTCTGGGACAGGGTTATGCCCACTTCCCGCAGCCAGTGGTCATATAGGGGGCGTAGTGACTCCAGGGGTAAGTAGCCTATTGGCTACTACCCTACACTCCCCTAACGCCCTAAATGTAATATTCAGCGGAGCCAAGGGCACCTGAAAATTAGATCCTGCCAACCTGACAGAAGAAGGCGGACGCTGAAGAGCCACAAGAAGTGAAATCAGAAGACCAGCAGCTGACTTGGTGCCAACCCTGCCGGCCTGTCTGCTGTCCTCGACAATGGGGCCAAAAGACGACTCGTGCTGTTGGCGCCTGTGTCTCCAAAAGCCTTGGAGGACTTCGAGCCTTCACCCGAAACCCAGGAACTCCGATGGAGTAGTGGGGCTGCTCCCCGGCAGGCACCCCAGAAGAGCGGGGAGGAATCCGGACCACCAATAACCCAATATTGGAAAACACCACTGCACCTGTACCCCCTAGCCCGATTTGAAAAGAGGGCCAACTGTGCCACCGTGGACCCCAGACCCTCCAGAGCCGAAGCCCACCTTGGCTTTGCCAACTGTGGACCTCCCTATGCCTCCTGCAGCTCTTTGTGCAGTCCTCCTCTACCGCAAGTGTCTCCGGTGACAGACACCAGATGCCTCAGGACACCTATGCACCTGGCCGCCCGGCCCAGGAGAAGAGGATCAAAGGTGTCAAGTCCCCGAGCATTGTGAGACCTGAGCCCTCTTTTTGGTTCAGCCGGACTGGCCTCACTAGTCCAAACCTGCAGCCTCTTTTTGACAGGACCGATCCCAATTGCCTTCTACAGGGCACCCGACAATGTATTGCACCTCTGCACATAGCCACCTCAGTGCTGCCCAAGGGGACCTGTTGGTGCTGCCTTGGACCCTGCCCCATACTCACCTTAAGTCCGGAAGATTGGTTCTGCAAATCGCTATAAATTACCTGTATGCAGTATTTGTCTTTCCACCATAGGATAACATTAACGCTCCAGAAATTGCACTGTCGACTTTTAAAACCCGCACGTTTCATACTCGAAACTTACTTACCTGATTGTAATGATTTTAGTGCCTAAATATATATAAGGATACGCGTTATTTTTATAAATTAGTGTGGATCTCCTTATCGAGTCGTGTGTATCATTTATTGACTGTGTGCATGCAGCAGATGTCTAACACTCCTCTCTGATAAGCCTAAGGCTTCTTGACCACAAGACCCCCTAAGAGAGCACCTTGGGTTTGCTAGAGCAAGCCCCTGTCCACTTGTACAGGATGCCTGGACCCTTTGCACAGTATACCTCTTTTTAGTATACTATATAAAGATCGAGCTTCCTTCAGTGGGGAGCTACTTGACTCCACCTACCGGTGTGCATGAGTACTGCTCTAAAAGTGTCCGAAGCCAGTCTGACGCTTGAGTAATATTTACAAGTTGAGGAATCTGCAGCTAGATTATTCTTCAGAAATATTGTTACCGAAACTATGTACCTTGTTCCTTAGGAAGATGGAATACCCTGTAAAAGGGTTAGCTCTTCTGCTGAGGGAAATTCCTAGATTTCTTTTACTGGAAGATAATGTTTTGTTTTGAATAGGGTCTTGCTGGACTAAGTGAAGCTTTGCTCTGTAGAAGAACTCCTCCTTTTAAAACAAATTCTCCTTTATCTTTGCTCATTGTACGACCTTGAAATTCCCTTTCCTTTTTTCCATTATTTTTGCTGAATGTTTAATTGCTAAGAACCAAATCTAAATGAACTGTTCTTACTTTAATTCTTCAGGGGCACATGGCACGCATGTTGCTAGTATCGCTGCTGGCTACTTTCCAGACGATGTAGAACGAAACGGAGTTGCACCTGGAGCCCAGATTCTTGCAGTCAAGATTGGCGATACGAGATTAAGTTCAATGGAAACTGGGACTGGCCTCATAAGAGCTGTAAGTTTTCATTTGGTTAACTGGCTTCAATTACATTTTTCCCAGGGGAATATTCATTAAAAAAGATCTCCATGGCTGTCATATTATGATTGTTTCACCCCTGTTGGACGTTGTGTTGAAACCAGTGCTATCTCTGCTAGCTGGATTAGACGTTCTGGTTTTCCAGTTTTAGAGGGCTGATAACTGTTAAATTATTCATTTAAAACTTAGAGTATTCTAAACTTATTACATTATGAATTCATATCTCATCTTTTAACATACTTTAGTGGCCATATATCAGCCTAAGATGCACTCAACATTTTTGGAATTTATGATGTCCTAACAGAAAAATATGCTAACTCTGCTTTTATCATGCATTGCTGATAAAGCAACCCCTCTAGAACTTCAGTTTTGATAACACCCATTAGCTTTAAATGCTCACCACACAGCTGTACATTTGCTAATTGGTATGCATGAGTGAACAAAGTGGATTGAACACTTCTATTTTTCAGGAAGATGTTATTTCACTAGTATATCATTCCTTAGAAATATGGAGTACATCCACTGAGATGCCTAATATCAGTCTGATTACCTTCCCTCAGTCTAATTAATCTCTAAACATGACAGTGCCAGATAATCACAGTCCCAACCAACTTTGATAACCTTCACCATTGTCCTTTGTTTTCCTCTTCATGGAAGGTTTAAATACCTAAGTATTGTTATTACAGTCCTTTCCTAATTAAACGTTGCTCACCAAAGCTTCAGAAACCAGCCCTTTTTTCAAACAAAGCGTGTTTTTGATAAGCATTGCACCAGTATTCTATTCTGTAGGTCTTATATAGGGCATGGCTACCTGGAGGCCTCGGCGCGCTAGAAACAGTCAGAAGGAAGTAAAAGGTTGTGTAAGTCGGCACTCCGCATGGCTAATTGCTGTATAGCCACGTTTTCAAGGCCTTGCCAAATTAAAGCTCATTGGAGAGCACACGCAGTTCCAAAGGAAGGGTGTTCCAAAGTTTGGGGGCCTGATATGAGAAGGATCCGTCACCCCAAAGGGATCTGCAAAGCTTAGGAACCTGCAGTAGATGAGCTGAAGAAGATCTGAGTAGCCTTCCAGGAGAGTAGGGGATGACTAGCGATCTTAGTAAGACGGATGCTTTCTCGTGAAGCACTCTGTGCAGAATGCATTTAAACATGTACTATAGAAATATGTAATGAGTTCCTTGTAAATACGGTTGTGTACTTCCATCTTCAGGTACCCGTGGCCTAGACAAATTTGTCTTTTGGCTCCTGGTTGAAGATGTTAACAAAACTCATTGATGGCAATATAGAACCATATTTGAAGGTTACTAGTTATGTGTCCATGTAACTATATAGAGAGGTTATGTACTGGTTCTTTTTTAATATGGTTCTGCATTGCCATCAAGGGTTCTGGTGACATCATAAAACATAAGGTTGAGTAGTTTGTAAAATTCGCCCGAATCTCGAGATGGCCGTATAGGACCGCAGTACACAAGTCACTAGTTACGTATTTTTATGTAACCTATTTATTTTGATGTAGTCCGCTTCAAAGTGCCTTTTTCTTCAAAGCTCTGCTAACAGTTGGCACTGATGAAACTAGAATGTTTAGGTTTTGCTTACTTTTTTTAATAAATTGATGATAAAACATTGGGCAATGATGAGGGCCACTGGATTTATGCGATTCTGTGGCTGGAGTGTTTACTGCATAGTTCCGCAGGATCTTTATTGATAGTCGTAAACACCTGAATAATTATTTGACCCCTGAGAGATATATATATATTCCCCCATTCCGGACAGAAGAAAGGGACACAGCGGGGCTCATCAGGACGCTTTATTCGCAAGAATACGGCATGACCGGTTTCGGGTCACAGCCTTTCTCAAATGCCACAGTCCGTTGCAAAGAGTCCTCAAAAATATTTAAAAGAGCTCCTCCCACCAAAATAGTGAAGGGCCCAGCTGCAACTCGTTGTGCCGACACCCAGCAGTCCCTAGCCACAGACTACTGGTCCCATCATGCACCTGGCTGAAATGACACGAGCTGCAGAAGGAGTCTCCGTCGGATTTGCTGGGGGAATAAGCGTCCTTCAGTCCCCTACTCCCCACCTCATCACGAAGCGGCAACCACGCTGGAGACACAACTTGAATGACTGCGTCTCTCCACACGGTGTTGGACCACATCTCTGCAGCAGCAAATCGGCGACCACAGGTGAGTAGGGGGTCGTGGATATCCGATACCTCGGGCAAGAATTGTTTCCACACAGTGTTTCCACACGCCAGTGTCTTCCACGACCACTTTCAGGAAGGGTCCCTTTAAGCGCACCACAGGCTGTGCGCAAAACATGACAAGAGCTTCCCCCATTCCGGACAGAAGAAAGGGACACAGCATATATATATATATATATATATATATATATTTTATCAGAGGCACAATGACTCTGAATAAAAAAAATTGTAAAAGTTTTATTGTTGCTATTATAACAAATTACAGCAGTTAATCATGACACCAAGTGTCAGCAGGTAACAGGGTACATTGTATACATTAGTCTGCATAATTCCTCACAGATGTTACATGAAAAGGAATAACAATAGCATTCAATGCATTCTTAGAGGGTCACATGCAAAGTCTATAATTTCAAATGAACAGAATAGTACCATTATCAGTGCTGTCTTGTTGCAGTAAGTAAGCCCGGAGAGGGCCCCAGAAATCTTGAGGGCGTGCCTTTAGGGTGTAGGTCTGCAGCATAAATCTGAGCTTGGTCTCTACAATAGCTCATGTCTTGTATCACCAGGTTATGCTAGGATATAGTACTCTGCATCCACAGCATAGCAACTTGCCAGCAACAATGCCATAGAAGAGAACTGAAGCATTGCTTTAGGCAAAACAATGGTGGTACCCAGCAGCGGCATAGCCGTCGAAAGGGCCAAGAGGGTCTCTAGCATGCCGCACAACTGCTCAAACACTTTAGGGATTTTATGGCAGGACTATGCCACATGAAGGAATCCTATGTTTGGCATGCAACTTTTTTTTAATTTCACTTCATTGTCCTGGCTGATCTATGCTATGCATTGAGTTGTGAGGTAAAAGTGATGCACAAACTTAAATTGTGTTAGTTTTTGCCTATATGTGAGTGGAGCATTTTTGACCTGTGCACAGCAGTAGGACCAGCATTTATCGAACAGCTGCCATCTTAATGCTGTTTTCCATTCCTAACTAGCCCTTAATGGATAGCTGGGCATATCCGCTATCAATTCACAGTATAAAAAGAGATCCGTGTTTATTTTTTTTAAATTCTGTTTATTAGGCATTATACAACCATTTGCCCACCACAGAGGTGACACATCTGCATGCCTTATTGTTTTTAACTTTTAACAGTTATTAATTAAACAACCAACATAACTTGGTACAGTCTATACGTTATTTTGCAATTACCAATAATACATGTTGAGGCATGTTAACGATTAGCCTGGCTGCTGCGTTCTAGATTGTCTGAAGTCTCAGCATAATTTTGGAGGTTGTGCCGGCATAGAGTGTGTTGCCCTAGTCGAGTTGGCTGGTGATGAGGGCTTGTGTCACTGTTTTTACTGGTGCTGATGGGGATCCACCTCAAGATCTTTCGGAGCATGTGGATTGTATGAAAACACGATGAGGCAACTGTGTTTACCTGCCATTTCATGGAGAGTTGGCTGTCTAGTACTATGCCGAGATTGCGGGCCTGCTCTTTCTTTGCGTGGGTGGGTCCGAGCTCAGTGAGCCATCAGGGGTCATTCCAGAGGGCGGTGTTTCTGCCGAAGATCAGTACTTCAGTCTTGTCAGTGATCTGTTTGAGGCAGCTGTCTCTCATCCATGTTGCTATGCTCTTCATGCAGTTGTGGAAGTCGGTTGTGGTTTGGGTGGGGTTCATGGATAGAGAGGACAAGTTGGGTGTCATCGGCGTATGAGATGATGTTGTGTGGTCTGACGATGTCTGAAAGAGGGGTCATGTAGCTGTTGAAGAGGGTAGGGCTGAGCGACTATCTTTGTGGTTCTCCCCAGTTGGTGTGCTAGGGGTGTGAGGTGAAGTGGGGAAGGTGGACTTTCTGGGTGCGTCCTGTGAGGCATAATAATAGCATTCCTAATAGCTATTGCATCAGCTAGGAGAGTAAATGAGCTTCACTCTCTTTCTGCAGTAGGACACAGGCAGGCCAGAATTCAGTGTTTACGACTTCAATGAAGATAACTATGATGCAGCACCAGGACCACAACAAATGAACCTTTTCTTCTGCATACTACCCCTGATGAGGCATTGAAGTACTTTACGGCAGGTCAAACAGAAGTTGATAAGCTCTATTTAAAAAGATTTCAAAGGGTGTCTTGCCCCATTTTAGCATCCGCTTCTGCATCGGAATCTAAACAAGGTCTAGCGAATTTGTGAAGAGATTTCAATGTTTGCAACATTTTTTTTTATTTATTTGATGAGTTTTATATAGCGCTGGCTAGACCCGGAGGTATCAGAGCGCTTTACATGAGTGAGTTACAAGTTACAAGTTACATCAGTTACAAGAGCATAGTCAAACGTAGGAAAAAAAAAAAAAAAGCAATGTTACGGTAATTCGTCAGAGGAAGGAGACATAACAAGGAGACGGGGAGAAACTGTGCCCAATGTCCGGCTGGGTAGGTGACGGCCGAGCGGGTGAACCAGGGCCGATCTCCTCTTTAGCTGTCTAGGCAGCTCCACCGGGCATCGGCCATAATGCTCGGACTCCGCTGTCAGGATAATGATCAGGTTTAATCTGAGAATGTCGAAATCAAACTAGGGAGTTGGAGATATGAGAAGCAGCAGTCCGATCAAAACCCAGGTGTGAATGGGGTTATTGTTTCAGTGATTATCCAGGCGCAATCAGCAGGAAGCTCGATGTCCGGGAGAGGCAGCAGCCAAGAGAACCGGAGAGGACTACGGGCAGAACGAAGTCAGGGGGCAGGCACCATCTTAAAGTCAGGTGTTGTCCTGGCCCGACCTTACAGTGGACACCACGGCCTCGAAATGTCCCCAGAATAGAGCGCCTTCGTAAGGGAGGATCAGATGGAATGCCCCAACAGCTCAATTTGGGAGTTTCCCGGAGCCTCAGGAGTCCCCCGCGGCGGTAATCAAGACTGGTCCCAGCCGCCATCTTGAGGTCAGGCACTGTCCTGAGAAGGCTCTGCAATGAATATTTCGGCCTCAACACAGTCCCCGGGCCAGATCGCTATGTCAGGGGGGATTCCCAGTAATGCCCCCACTGCTACCATTAAAATGTTAAAATCTGCTTCTTGGAAGAACCCCTATTCAGTCACAACGGGCGCCATCTTGGAGTCAGGCACTGGCCCCGATCTCAATCATAATGAGTTAGGGTTTGAGCTCGCTGTAGCTTGGGGGCTATTGTGGGCACAGCGTTAGTTCCTCGTGCCAGAGTCATCTGTGTCTTCCACCTAGGAGTCACCCTCGCAAGACTCAAGCAGTGCAGGGAGGGCCGCCCTTACCGAGCTTGTGAACCGCATCGGGCGCATCTCTGCTCCTCCTCGTGTCTGTAGGGCAGTTATTCCTCTTTCGCGGTGGGGTCAGAGACGTCCCCACATGCAGCTAGCCTCATCCCAGGGAACGCAATGCCGCCGGTTCCGTCCGCCTGGAGGTCTCACTCTCCGGTCCCTAGCAGCCGCCGGGAGCCGCTGCCATTTTGTTTCGCCAGCACTGTTTGCCGCAGCCTTCAAGAAGCTGTTGCCGGCCCTTTCCACCAAGCTGTTAGCGTCCAGAGGTGTCCTCATTCAAGCGCACACTCAGCCCCGGCATATCGGAGTGTTTCCACCAGGTGCTGAGCGGCGAAGCAGTCCAACTCACGAGGCTCACCGCGGGGCTGAGCGGATTCACATTCTCGCGGCCATGATGGCATAGTTTTTAGAATTAGCAAAGATCTTGGGTTTAGCTCAGATGGATCAAAATAATTTGGCACAGACAAAGATTTTGATCAACTTTGAAGTCCTATAGCCTAACTGTTGCACAACAGTAATTTGTCTTTTAATAGCTGTTTTCCTGGAACCTGCAATGCAGATGTTCTCAACACCTACTTCAACCCCATAATAGCATTTGAGGAAGTGGGCAATACAAGGCTCAGTCTGTAGTCTCAGGAGCCAACCAATCAACACCAAACTAATTCCATATTAGCTTCCACTGCATGATAAATATCTTCTTAACTCCTAATGGTATCCTCTACAACAGGCCTTACAGCCCTAGGGAATGGTGCATTATATTACACATGAGGACATAGCTGCATGAGCAGATATGCCCCTGTGATGTCCAAGTCAATTTTTGGACATTACCAGTGAACTGGGAAGTTATCTTGAGTATATGTGCTGGGCACTGGTAATTAATAGTTTCCTAGCTACATAATGGCATCACTGAAACCAAAGATGTTTGGTATCAAATATCTCGAATTAATAAACTCACAGACACCAGCGATAGATTTAATAATACATGCACCCAGATGGTACCTTAGAGGTACCACCTGAAACCTACTAGTCCACTAGTATGCTGGCTGACTGGACCAGTCCAGCCTGCCAGCAAAGGCATGTTTCTGACCCTCTAGGAGGTGAGAGCCCCCCTCTGAGGTCCGGAACAATGCCTGCTCTGTCAGGAGGTGTTTTTCACCTCCTTCAAACAGGATTTCTAGCAATCAGCATATGCATGCCAGAGGCTTCAAAGCCATGCCGCCTTTTATAGGTGACCGTGTTGTCGCCCAGATCTGAGAGATGCCAACCCCTACACTGAGGCCCATTTGGCACCAGAACAGGCAGGAAATTAGTAAGCGAAGTAGGTGTGAAGCACACCCAGGACAGTCGCGCCCCAAAGGTGACCTGACTGATGTGACCCACTCGAGGAAAATTCCACCATCTTGGTGATGGCAGAATTTAGGAAACTGGCACAGGGTTATGCCCACTTCCCACAGGAAGTGGTCATATAGGGGGCGTAGTGACCCCAAGGGTAGGTAGCCCATTGGTTACTCCTCTCCAATACCCTAACGCCCTTAAATTTTGTATTTAGGGTGCTCCCTGAATCCATAACTTTATATTTCACTGATTGAAAAGAAGATGACACTGAAGAGCTGAACCTGCAAGAACTGAAAACTGCTGTGGACTTTTGGCGCCAAACCCTGCCTGCCACACACAGACTCGACAATTGCAAAGACCCAACTCGTCCTGCAGCTGTGCATCTTCCACAAGCCCCGGAGGGTTGCCAGTACTTAACCCAGCATCCAGCATCTCCCCTGGAGTAGAGGAGCTACTCACCTGTAGATACTGACTGCGACGTACGGTTTTTAGAAGCAGCGCTCTACCGGGTTCACCAATCAGTAGCCACCCAGAAGGAGGTCCGTGCAGTTAAGGAGGTCAGATCTGTCTTTGTGCCAAGCCTGAAGAAGCCAGGACCTCCACATGCCCTCCTGCACCAATACCCGGGGTACTGGACCCTCGCCGCGACCATCGCTTGTTGAAGTTCAGTCCGGACTCCAGTGACATCACTGGCGACCATCCATCGTGGGACATAAGTCCCACAGAGGCCAGCACTTAGTGTGGCCAGCTGTCCTGTTTTGTACTCTTTGCTGGTCCTGACCGACACCAGTGAGCGTCTTCAGACACAAGAGCCACCCGACCACAAACACTGTGCACCCGAGCCGCCTGGGCCTAAAGAAACCGTCTGCTCCCTTGTGCTCCCAGGACCCTCCCGACCTGGGCCCCCCCCCATTGGGAGCTCCGGGACTTTTTCCAAAGTTCCCCCTTGCAGTCTATTTCCAGGTGGCCCCCCTTCCTTTCTGCTGCGTAGCGTACAAGGCTACCAACCCATCCAGCACCTCTGTACCCAGACCCTAGGGCAGATACAACTGGTCTGCTGTGGAACTTTGGCCCTTATCCCTCTAACACCTCACTTCTGAAAGGGGTTCCACGGAAACGCCTCACAAATATATGTATGCAGTAAATGTTCTTTCTCCCATAGGAAAGCATTACACGTAAAAACGCACTGTTGATTAACTGCGCTAAAGCTGTAAAAAGTCTATTACGAAAAATGACTTGCCTGATAACGAAGTTCTTGGGTTCAAAATATGTATAAAGATGCACGTTCTGTTTTTCCAAATTGGTGTGGATCTCCTTTTTGAGTGTGCATCATTTATTGAGACTGTTTTCAACAAATGTCTAACACTTCTCTTTGATAAGCCTAAAGCTGCTCGACCACACTATCGTAGATAGAGCACCTTTGGATTGCTAGAGCAAGCCACTGTCCACTTGTAGGGGATACCTGGACTCTTTACTCAGAATACCTCGTTTTGGTATACTATATTAAATGGGCAGCTTCCTGCACTAGTGTTACATTGAAATAACGTTTTCTCATCCTTCACTCTCATGGGCAAAAAAGCTGACAACTGATCATTGTCTTTCAGCACTGCTAAATCCTGCATGTGACACTTCTATACTCTGTTTTTCTTATATGTTTCTGTGAAAGAATTTAGCTGACTTGTCCGATAATACTGGCTTTCAAACCTCTCCAGTCTTTGTTTCATAACTCCCTTAAAACAGATGAAGGTGCTTTTTGCCTGATATACATCCTCCATCATGTAGCTCTAAGTCTGTTGAGTACCTTTCTTTATGACCCTCTATGTTAATATGTAGACCAACCTGTGTTCTAGTTAACCTATCTATAGCCCCAGTTCTGGTGAAGGCAATTCATTTTATTTGTGGGCTACAGAGCACTATTTTCACGTGATTATGGAAACCAGAGCATCAAATGTTGTTTGGAAAATATATTAAATGCTCTCGGGTACTCTGACCGAGCCTGTCATTGCAACCCTCCTCTTTTCTGACCTTTCACCTGATGGTACCTGTGCCAGCATCCCTGACCCTTTTCAAGATAGAAAGGGCCTGATTTAGAGTTTGGCAGGGGGCTACTGTGTCACAAATGTGACGGATATCCAATCCACCGTATTACAAGTGTATTATATACCAATGTGACGGAGTACCTGTCTGCCAAACTGTCAATCAGTCTAAAAAAGTCTTACCATTAAAAGCAAATTCAAAGTGGAAGCAAAGAAGAGTATGGTTTTACTGCATAGTATTGGACGTAGACGTTAGACCATGTGGTATTTTGTTCACTGGACAGCTCTGTATATACATGTGTGAGAGCAAAAGAATGGTCAACCGTAAATAGATTCTGGCAACAAATTTGTTATCGCTGCAGGGTTTTTGTGATTTTTCGGCCTTCATCTACTAGCCCAAGCTTTCCTCTGGTGAAGCCAAACCTCAAACTAGTAGCGTCTGGATGCTGACAAAATGTTAGAAATAGAGATTTTAAGGTGGTGGTTTTCATGTCCCACTATTGGGAAGTTTTATCTTGGGATCATCATGACAACTGCACCAACTCTGCAGAAACTCTTTTTTTCTACGAATTTCCTCTGCCACCCTTCAAACATCTACTTATATCTGTCCTTTGGACCCTTGTTTGCCACACCCATATGACAAGTACTTACAGTTATGCTAGTAAGCATTGCAGGTTGACTGCCTTGGAGTGGGGACCCCTAACAAAGTCTATTATACAATTGAGATAATCTACTCCATCCAGGCCTGCCCCCTCCCCCGCTTCCAACCACCCTTTTTCCATACAGGTCTATTGTCTATTTCTTTAGGATTTTGATTCAGCGTATGGAATGAGACCAGAGAGGATGAGGTTATATTTTTGCCCATTCTATGTATAAATTACATTAAAAAATATATACTTATAGTTTATTCCGTCTGCAGGTTTGGTGGCCAGTTGTATGTAGTGCAGATTTCATAGTAGGCTATTTACAAAACTGGTTTAGGGAACATGCTAACTTATTAGCAAATTTATAAAGAATGGACAAGGCCCAATGGGTGACGGTGCGCATTACCAAGTAACAGTTGATAATAAATGTATAAAAGAGCAATAGCTTCCAGTAAGATCAGATCAGAATTTAAAATAGTGTGGTGGCCTATTTAGATCAAACATATAAATAGTATTTACACAGCCATAAACAGTTGTGATCCTAGGATGTAGATGAGAGAGCGAGAGAGAGATAGATATATTTCTGACAAGTAAATGGGCACAAACTGAATCAGCCTAGTTCTTATTAGTTCTAGTTTGTAAATAGTGTATTGCAGAGCAGCATGTACTTTGACATTTCTCAACCTACTAATATTCATACCAAGTCTCCAACAGAATAGAAGCTTCAAGATTGAATCTAAGCCTGATAATAGGGGCAATGCATGTCTCGCATTGTGTTGATTATGCCCCGTTAATCTTTTTGCCATTTAATGCTTAATGAAGATCTGATAGTGCCGAAATATGATCTCTAAAATAGAATTGAGCCATCATGAGATACAAAAGCATTTATTTGCCAAGCCATCAATGCTGTGTGGAGCCCAGATAATCATTATCTAAGACTCCCTGAACATTTGCAAAGTCCTGTTTTGTTACCAAAGTACTCCGTGTTTGTCTGATCAAAACCTCTACACAGCCAATCCGGGGCATACCCCGGCTTGATCAGGATTGGATAACTCCAATACACCTACCAGTTTACTGTACATAGTCTTCAATCCCATGCCCTGTGGCAGTTACAATTTCAGCTTAGATCGGGATACACACATTTCCTCTCGATTTAACCTTGCTTTCTTACATTGTTCGATGCGTCTGCATACTTTTGTATGTCATGAGCAGTTGTAGTTTGGCAGAGGACAATAATACCATCTTTACATTTAAAGCACAAAATGTTTTTTTTTTTTATAGTATACTCAAACCCTTACTTATTGTAAGAAATTATCAAATTGACCAAGCTGGATAAATTATGTGCTGTTTAGAAATAGTCTTGTTTTGATTTGACTTTTCTTTACAGATGATTGAAGTTATAAAGCATAAATGTGATCTTGTCAACTACAGCTATGGAGAAGCAACCCACTGGCCAAATTCTGGGTGAGAGTGCTTTTTTCTTATTGCTCCTTTTTACAGGGCTTGCTTTCAGTTCTGGGGCTTCAACAATACAAGACAAACCAAAGAAATGTGGAGTAAATTTGTGATTTTTCACACTTCGCCAGTGAGGGTTTTTAGATCACATATGCATTGGAGCACCCTTAAATTTGGCAGCACCAGTTATACATATTTGTCTCTGAAAAATACAGCATACAGACTACATTCTTTATATGCCCCATGCAAAACACACTGTTGAGTGCTGAGAAGCGTGTCTCCAGCCCCTCATTTGCAGTGCATTTCATCAAGGGAACTATAAGAATAGCATTGTCCCCCCCCCCCATGTTCTACAAAATTAGAAATAGGACAGTGATGATAATTCACCCGAAAAAAAGGGTTGCTGTGCATGAATTTGGTCTGAATATAACGTACTGCATTTTTATGAGTTTAGGTGAGCTCATAAACCGGATTAGAGTCCGAACTAGTAGTAACAAAATACTCCTTGAAAATGCAGGCCTTTACCTTCTGTTTTAACCATTAAGTTTTGAATCTTTGTAATTGCACTATTATATTTCAGCCTTCCAATTGGTTATTTCATGACTTATTTCTTTATTGTAGGAGAATATGCGAAGCAATCAACGAAGCAGTGTGGAAAAACAACATAATCTATGTGTCCAGTGCAGGAAACAACGGCCCTTGCCTTTCTACAGTAGGGTGCCCAGGTGGAACCACATCCAGCGTAATAGGTTTGTGGATATTTTGCTTAGCTTTAAGGATGTCAGGACTAATGAAAACGTTTCTGCTTCTCTCTAGGTTATTTACGCTTCTCGTTATTGTAAGGTTTAAACATTTTCAGTTTTGTGGTGAATCAGGTTCCTCCTTTCATATTATTAATTCTGAAAATGTTAAGAATTTCTTGCAATTGACAGGTCCTGGAGCTAGACTATCATTTGAACAACACATTTTTGTTTTAGTAGAACAAAGAAAGAGAGAATTTTTTCATAAACAATTTATATGCATTTTAAGACAAAAAAAGCACTTTCAAATGCATCACCATATCTCCACATTCGCAAATTATGTCCCAAGCTCATGAATCCAAATTACATCAAGGGAGTTACAGTAACTAGCCTACAGCTGACGGCTGACCCAACAACATTCTCTTTACCTTCATCGCGGTATAGTGCCATTAAAATGACACCCAATAACCCCAAATCTTCGCATACTACTTAGGCACATCCTAGCTCAATATATTGGGTCCTCCCATCATTGGGCATCAGTCCAGGCCTCTCAACCATTTGTCTGTTTTGTACTTCTGCCCACTCCACTGCTTGATATAGCTTAGCAGTGACAAGCCTAACGTTAATGAAGGTTTTCAAGTATGTTTACATATTGTTCAAAGACTGCCAGCAATACCAGTTTGGAAGTACGGATAGAAAGCTAGAATCTTATGGTAGCTAGTTCAGTTTTGGTTCTTGCTATTTGAAATGATGGGTTACAACATGGTTTGTGAAAAACTAGTCGGTCTCTGGAAAACTACCTGCCCAGTCCTTGGGGCGAGAGACGGCATTATGGCATTGTTGGGTAAATGGTCTTATGGCAGAGTTACAAGGCTGCAACACACATGTGTATATGTTTTTAATGCATTAATTAATGTATGGATGCAAATGTAAGATCTGCTGTAATGGAATTAAGAGACTTTTTGACTCTTTTTCAAACACCTGTATCTTACCCCGTGCACACTTGCATTAATTGATATTGCAATGGAGTTTATCCAAATCATTTTGTGTGTTTTAAATACAATGATACAGATGAAAACTGAACTGATTTGCAACAATTGTAGTCCTGTTTTCTCCGACTTCTCTTTGCACTGTGCCACCTAATAGTGGCGTGTTCAGAAACCACTTCTCAAGGCAGTGTAAATTTACTACCATGCATTCTTACACATGTATTTTGTAACTACGCTCCTTTCTCCTGCTCTGGTGCGCATCTTGACCAGTTAAATCTGATAGAGACATCCAGCTGCAGATTCCTTATCCTTGAATTTCCCAGGCGTCAGACTGGATACTGAAGTTTTTTCTTTAAGCAATACCCCTGCGTGCCGGTAGGTAGAGTCGGTCGGCATCGTCTGGGCCATAGTGACGTCCGCTTCATCTATATAGGCATCACCTCGGTGCGCTGACGTCGGTTCTTTTTTTTCCTGTGCCAGCCAAGCGCGGATCCGTGAAGAGAGCCCACCTCTGTCACTTTTTGACAGGCTTTTTTCGACGTTTTGTCGTCCCCTTTTTTGGTGTGTAACAGTTTATCAACATGTCTAGGAAGATTTCTGGATTCAAACTGTGTGGTGCCTGTCACCGCGCCATGTCCGTGACAGATACACACCTGGTTTGTCTCTGGTGCTTAGAGCGTGACCACGACCACAGCTCCAAAAGCTTTGAGGGAGCAGTCCCTAAATCAACTTACGGCCCGGACTCTGCATCACATCTTAAGACTCCTAGGAGGTCTTGTTCACGGTCCCTGTCGAGAGGAAGGTCTGGGCACCAGGGAGTTAAAAGTCCTCGTCCTCCCACTCAAGTCATTGGGTAGGTCAGGTAAAAGGCATAAGAAACACAACAAGTCGAAGCGTGCTTCGACTTCTTCCTGTCCGACGGCCGACGCAACGCAGGAGTCCTGGCATTCTAGACCTTGTTCTTCAAAACCTGTGCCTGGGTTGGCTCCGCGCTTACACGCCTTTCCGGGAGTCGGAAGAATTGTATGACACCATGTGCCTCGTATTTAGGTTGCCTTACTCTACTGACGCGCATTCGGGCCCCGTAGACTCAGAGGGGCTCCATTGGGTTCTGCGTGAGCGGCCCTGGCGTCCCCTCATGGATCCAGTCCAGCGCCGGTTGTGCTATTATGACCTTCCCTGGTGCCAGCCCAGACGCCTATGCTCCAGGCACCGTTTGTGCCCCCGCGGCGGCACCAGCCCCATTCTGAGTCCCCCACGACCTGGAGCTGGTACTGTATCGACCAATACTGGCACTGACAGAACTTCCTGGTCCTAGGTAGTTTCCTGAGCCATATTCTGAAGGGGTAGGAGTGGAAAAAGATTGGGAGGGGTCACTGGACCCTTTAGAAGACCAGCCTCATCATGAAATGGACTGGTGTGAGGATTTGAGTGAGGCCCGTGGACTGGACTCCTCTCCAGATTCTGGGATTCTTTCTCACCCTACTGTGGCTACGGAGGAATGAGCGTCATTCGCTATGGTGGTGCGAAGGGCGGCTGAGGTTCTGGACCTTCAGCTCCCTTCAGTGACGGTCAAGACTAATATCTTGACGGAGGTCTTGCAGCCAGGTGTCTCCTCATCTGAACCATTGCTACCCTTTAATGAGGCCCTTACAGATGACCTACTGGTTACCTGATCCAAACCCAGCACAGGGGCTCCTGTGAATACGATAATCGCCTGCCGCCACATACCTGCTTTTAAGTTTTTTCCGAAAGATCGGTGTTTCCTTTATGGCCCTAAGGGTCAGTGGCAGCTCATTCCAAAGAGTAGGGCCTAGAAATGAGAAGACTCTGCCCCCCACTCTCGTCTTCTGAATCCGAGGGACAAAGGCCAGGCAGAGATTTCCGCAGCGAAGGTTTCTCTGGGGAGTATAGGGCTTGATTTTGTCTTGAAGATACCTAGGACCTGTCCCGTAAAGTGCTTTTTGGGTTAGAAGCAGTATTTTAAAAGTAACCCTCATCCTAACTGGAAGCCAGTTTAGGCTGTGGAGGAGGCCGGAGACATGAGTGACGTGGGAGCCCAAAGATGGTATGTGCTGCTGCATTCTGAACTAACTGCAACCTGTCTATCAGGTATTTGGGTAACCCAGCGTACAGGCTATTTCCATTGTCCAGCCTTGAGGTAATCAAAGCCTGGGTTACCTGTTGTCTGGCCTGAAAGGAAAGGAAAGGAGAGGGAAGAATTTCCTAAGG
This sequence comes from Calotriton arnoldi, assembly GCA_963921515.1. Lineage (NCBI taxonomy): Eukaryota > Metazoa > Chordata > Amphibia > Caudata > Salamandridae > Calotriton > Calotriton arnoldi. The sequence continues at coordinate 591,129 of CAWUFW010005520.1, read as the reverse complement.
ACGCGGAGGAGGGCAAAGCCTGTGCCCACCACAGAGATGATTTGACTATGAAAAGATAGTTGCTCGTCGAACGTAAAGCCCAGGTTTTTTACCACTTGATTTGTTAATAGAGGAAGAGGGGCATCCTTTGGCCAGAAAGATTCCCAAGGTGTCTTGGCCTCCGGCCCGAAGAAAATCAGCTCAGTCTTGCCCTCATTATATTTAAGTTGGTTATTGGATAACCATCTAAATGTTGCATTCAGGCACTTGCGGATTTTCTCACCAGAGAAGGCCTCATCCTTCCCCCAGGAGAAAAGGAGTTTGGTGTCGTCAGCATAAGACACTATTTTTGCACCCCAGAGGAGAGAGAGAGATATTGAATAGCATCAGACTCAGAACTGAGCCCTGAGGCACTCCAACTAGCAGCTTACTGGGGGTAGCGGAGAAAGGACTGCACCAAACCTCCTGACCTCTGTCTTCCAAAAAAGAGGCAAGCCATTTCCAAGTGGTATGAGACAGGTGAGATGCAGCAAAAGTTGCCATCCATTGTGGTCTTGACACAACCGGCTCGCTGGGCAGAGCTATTTCATCGATGGTGGCTGTTCGACGTCACTCCTGGTTGAGGACTTCTGGCTTTTTGCAGGATGTCTAGGCCTCTCTCATGGACATGCCCTTTGATGGCACCCATCTCTTTGGACTCAAGGTAGACATGATGCTGGAGCACTTTAAGGATTCACGGGCTATGGCCAAGTCCTTGAGCTTCTCAGTGGCCACTCGTCCCCAGTCTGCCTTTCATGGCTACGAAAGGGGCTTTCAGCCGCGCCAGTCCTATCCCAGCCACAAGACCGCACAGGTTTAGCGACCTCCGTAAGACTGAGGGCGTGGCTCGTTCCAACCCTGTGGGTGCGGCAGCCAGAGGTTGGTTCATTGCACCCCCCATGCAGCCTCAGCCCCCAAACCCTCATAGTCTTGCCCTTCTAGATCATGGGCGGCCAGTTGGTGGCAGGATCCACCATTACCTCCACCGCTGGCTCGATATCACATCAGACAGGTGGGTTCTCCAGATAGTCCAAAAGGGCCTACTTCCTCCCCTTCAAGGCTACCCCTTCCTCCATGCCTCCATCTTACGACCGGCTGACGGAAGATCATCTTATTTTGATTCAAGAGGAAGTTAGGACTATCTTGGCCAAGGGAGCCATAGAGAGGGTTCCGGCGCCTGAAGTAGGCTGTGGTTGTTATTCCCGCTGCTAACTCGTCCCGGCAAAAGGACAAGGGCCTTCAACTTCTTCCTCAAAAAGGAAAAGTTCAAGATGTTCACATTGGCTCAGGTCCTGTCTGTCCTGGACCCGGGAGACTGGATGGTAGCGTTGGACTTGCAGGACACCTATTTCCATATTACCGTCCTGCCTGCCTATCGGTGCTACCTGCCGTTAACAGTAGGCCATGAGCATTTCCAGTTCTCTGTGTTCCCCTTAGGCCTTACCAGCGCCCCTTGAGCGTTCACCAAGGTGATGGTGGTGGTCTCAGCTCATCTGCGCCGATTAGGGGTGCCAGTCTTCCCCCTATTTCGACGACAAGCTGTTGAAGGCGGGCTCACCCCAGGCTGTAGTCTCCCATCTCCAGAATATGGCATACCTTCTGCATTCGCTGGGGTTTACTATCAACGTGCCTAAGTCACACCTGACTCCCTCTCAGACATTCCCTTTCATCTGAGCTGTTCTGGACACAGTGCAGTTTAGTGGTTATCCCCCTGAGCGGCGAGTCCAGGATATTCAGGCTATGATACTGATGTTTCAGCCTCTATCCTGGATTTCAGTGAGAATGAGTCTGAGGCTGCTGGGCCTCATGGCCTCTTGAATCCTGCTAGGGACACATGCCAGATGGCATATGTGGGCTCTGCAGTTCCAGTGGGCGCAGCATCAGGGGAACCTCTACAACATGGTCCAGATCTCTGAGGGAACCGCACAGGATTTGCAGTGGTGGATGACAGCGCAATTGGGTCACAGGCAGACCCCTCTCCCTTCCCCAACCAGATGTCACAGTAGTGACAGATACGTCACTCCTGGGATGGGGTGGCCACCTGGGAGAGGTGGAGATCAGAAGAGTCTGGTTTCTGGCAGAATCCGGACTCCACATCAACCTGCTAGAGCTCCGAGCGATTCATTTGGCATTGAAAGCCTTTCTTCCTTCCATCAAGGGAAGGCTAGTACAAGTGTTCACAGACACCACCACCACCATGTGGTACTGCAACAAACAGGGCGGGGTGGGGTCGTGGACTCTTTGTCAAGAGACTCTGGCACTTTGGGCTTGGCTGGAACACCAGGGCATATCCTTGGTGGTTCAACACCTGGCAGGTTCTTCGAACACCAGAGCCAACGAAATCTGTCGTCAATGCCTAGCGGATCATGAATGGCATCTCTATCTGAAGGTGACGCAAGGTCTCTTTCAACAGTGGGGGGAGAGCTTTGGTTAGATCTGTTCACTTCCGCCGAGAACAGTGTCAGCAGTTTTGCGCACTGGAGTTTCCAAGACTGCTCTCTCTCAGAGACGCTTTTCATCTCGCATGGAGCTCAGGCCTCCTGTATGCCTTTCTGCCCATGCCACTCCTGCACAGAGTTCTTAAGATCAGCACTGACCGGGACCAAGTCATCATTGTGGCCCCTTCGGAACGAACTTCTGTCTCAGCAGTAGAGGAGGGTTCTCCACTGTGGAGATTGAGCGGCGGCAGTTGACAGCGTTCAACCTTCCTCCTGAAGTCTGTAATATTATTTTGGCAGCCAGCATCCCTCTTCAGTCGGGTTATGCCTGCCAATGGAACACGTTGGTAATATACTGTACAGAAAAGTCTATTGACACTTTTTCTGCTTCCCTATCTGATATGTACTTTTTTTTTATCCTGGTCCAGCAGGGCTCTCTGCTGGCCACTCTAAAATGGTACCTTTCAGCCCTGTCTGCCTTTCTGTGACTGCCAGACAAACCCTCTTTATTCAAATCTCCTGAAAGGAGGGGATCAAATGACTGCGAACTCCACAAGTGATATTGGTTGCACACTGCTTTGTATAGCTTTTGCCAACAATATTTTATTAAGTTTTACGTCCTTGATATTCCACTAGCCACATAATTCATAAACGAAAACATAACCATATAACAGTACACTTCAGCCCCCAACCCCTGCTTCCAGTTGGAGTGCTTACCATTCTCTTACATCCTTATTAAAGTTATCAGCAACCAGTCAGATGCATATTTTCCTCCGGCAGCTTGTATCGTGTCCCAAAGGCTGATGCCTCTCCAACTCGGAGTGCATAACACCAGAGTTAAGCCTTTTCTTCAATACCTCGAGCAAGTCTCCCCATTTGGTTTCAAAGTTCAAAGATTGCTACTCCACCTTATGTGTTAAATGCTCTATTGCACATATTGTCCGTAATCTAACGTTTCATTGTTTTATTAAAGAATGTGTGGGTGTGCCAGGCCCTTTCTAATTGTATACCAAAATTCGGTTCATTGCCCCTAAACTTTGCACAACTGTGTACCATTCTTGTCTATGTATTCTTCATTTCTGACAGGTGTAGGCCTACTACCATCACCCCCTCGGTCATCCAGCAGAGGGTAGGCCACAACCTGTGTGTTTTTCCCTTCTCTTTTCAGAAAGGTTTTACCATCGGACATTTCCATCATATATGGAGTGCAGTGCTTGTGCCACCACACTTTCTCTAGAATTCCCCTCCTCTGTTTGGATGAATGCATTGTTTATGCTTAGTACCACCTATACATTACCTTCATATAGCTTTAAAAAGCTGGTGCCACTCTCTACCACTACCTCATTTGATACCCACTAAATTGGAGTAGAAGAGTGCAGTGGCCTAGAAGTGAAGTCATCCCCTATAATAGTACCTGGATCATTCTCCAATCCTGGTGTCTTTCAAAGATTGTTGTATAGCCTTCACTTCTCCCCTCAAAATATTCAACCATACTGTTCATAGGAAAGGGCCCCTTTCTGTCATGATCACCCCCACTTTTTGCTCACCAATGCTGATGTTTGACTGGAAGCCTGCTAACCAGCCCCCAGTGCCAATGCGATTTCCCTAAAAAAAGGTCAGATACAATTGGCATAAACTTTGGCACCCCTGTAAGTCCCTAGTAAATCGTACACCTGGTACCTAGGGCATGGGTACCACAGAGGGTCCCAAAGGGCTGCAGCATGTCTTATGCAACCCTAAGAGATGCCCTCACAAATTGCATGCAGACTGCCATTGCAGGCTGCGTGACATGGTGCAAACCATGGTGAAAACACACCATGGCAGACAACTCTGTGTTCCATGCCCAAGTCACTGCATATGATATGTATGTAAGCCACCCCCTTAGCAGGCCTTACAGCTCTAAGCAGGGTGCTTTGTATCCTATGTGAGGACATATCTGCATGAGCAGATGAGGCCCTGTGATGTCTTAAGGTATGTCCTGGGCACTGGTGAAAACCAGTTACCCAGTTACATAATGGCTTCAATAAAATGTATGGTGTTTGGTGTCAAACACCTTGGTTTAATAAATCTATACTGATTCCAGTATAAGATTTATTATACCATGAACCCAGAGGGCACCTTAGAGGTCCCCCCTGAAACCTACTAGTCCTCTAGTGTGCTCACTGACTGGTCCTGTCCAGCCTGCCACCACAAACTAGTTTCTGACTCCCAGGGGTGAGAGCCCCATGAGGTATGGAACAATGCCTTCTCTGGCTGGAGGTGCCTTCACCATTTCCAAACAGATGGCTAGTGGATCTGCATATCCAGGCCAGAGGCTTCAAAGCCTTTACCGCCTTTGATGTGAAACCCCGGCTTCCTCCAGACTTGGAGAACGCTACCCCCTGAGGCCCATTTGGCACCAGGACAGGCAGGAAATCAGCTATGCAGTAGGCATGTTGCAAACACGGGCTAGTCACACCCCTAAGGTAGGCTACCTGATGTGCTTCACGAAGGAAGGGTTCCGCCATATTGTTTTTGGTTGAAATAGGAACTCTGGGACAGGGCCATGCCCACTCCTCACAGGAAGGTCATATAGGGGTTGACTACTACCCTTCACCCCCCCTTAATGCCTCTAAATCTAGTATTTAAGGGGAGCTGGCACCAGAGAAGCAGAATCGACTGATTTAAGAAGGAGGACACGAAAGAGCTGTGAGGAGCAAGAACTGAGGAGCAGCAATTGACTTGGCACCAACCCTGCTGGCCTGCCTGCTGCCCCGACATTTGAGACAAAGATCACTCGCCCTGCAGCTGTTCAGCCTCCTACAGTCTAAGAGGTCTGCCAGCACTTCGAAAACAGCCAGCATCTCCCTTGGAGTAGTGGAGCTATTTCCCTGCATTCTGCAGGCCCGAAACGCAAGCTCCTGTTCACCGAGCTGCTGATCCCCAGCCTCGCCGAAGCAGCACCCACCCAGGAGGTGTTCCATACCCCCAGATGTCAGCCCCGTCTCCCCAGCGAGTAACAAAAAGCTAGACCCTCCACGAGCCCTCCATCACCAATACCTGGGTACCGACCACTTGCAGTAGCCAAGACTTGTTGGTGGTCCAATCCAGACACCGGCCCCACAGAGTCCGACCAGCTGATTAGGGACGTCCGCACCGCAGAAGCCATCATCCAGAGTGGCCCTGTTGTACCCCCATCTCCAGGTCGTCACCTGAAGCAAGAGCCTCTGACTGCCGTGACCTGACACCTCAAAGAACCTCTGCACCTGAGCCCCATAGCCAAAATCCAAGTGAACAGACTGTGTCTGTAGCGCCCAGAGACCCCCAAGACCTGAGCTCACCCATGAGTTCTGCAAGACTGGTCCCCCAGTCCCCGCCTGCAGCCTGATTCTGAGAGCTCACTGAAAGAGTGCCTCTGACAGCCACTACCTGCTGGACCAAGGACCACTGCCCAAGAGCCCCACAGCCCGGGTGCAGATCAACCGACTGTGCACCCCGGCTCCAGAGACCCTAAAGACCTGAGCCTCCATTTGGGCTCAAACCAACTGGCCCCCTAGTCTCCCCTGGCAGCTTCTTTTTACAGATACTGTTTCCCATGGACTTTAACGGGCTGCCCGACATCAAAAAGCACCTCTGCACTCGGACGCCCCAGAGCCGACCGAGGTGACCTGTTGGTAATGTCTTGACCCCTACTTACCTTAAGTGAAGAACAGTCCTGTAAGTCGTTGACAAGGGGTCCTATGCAGTGTATGTTCTCCCCATAGGTTAACATTACAGGGAATACAGTGTTGTCTATGTAAATGCTGAAAACCTATCTTAAAAAGTACTTACCTGATAATGAAGGTCTTGGTGCCTAAAATAATATAGAAATCTGTGTTATTTTAATGAATTGGTTTCAGATTTCTTTGTGTGTGTCGCATTTATTGGCTGTGTGTTTACAACAAATGCTCAATACTCCCTTTTAATTAGCCTAAATTGCTCTACCACCCTACCTATCACAAAATAGAGCACTTGGGATTTTTGAAGAAAGCACTGTAGACCAATAAGGACTGGACAGTCTAGAGCTTGGACTCTTTACACAGTGTACTTATTTTAGTGCACTATATAGAGAGACCACTTCCTACACTGTTTTCATAGAATTCTCCAAAAAGGAACCTAATGTGTTTAGTCAGCAGTGAGAGGAGAACATTATGCAGTGTAATCTGACAGCAATGCCAGTGGCTAGGATACATTCAAAATTTCCGGCAAATGTTTTTGTTCTTCTCAATGAGTTTCTCTAACTGACTCTGAAATGCCTAAATATAGGTCACTAGCTCAATGTACTACATTTCCCTGATAATGGCTGGCAAGGCCAAAACTATGCGGTTGCTTGGGTTACCATTCATAAGTGGTGTGGATAGCCCCTTTGGGTTTGGGCCAAGGTCGTTTAAATTTATTTGGAGCCTCCATGCAATGATAAAGTCAGCCAAAAAGTGATGCAATTGAATGCGTCTCAGAACAAAAGCAACGGTTCAGAATAATTAATGCTTTCTCTCCATCAAATTTTTGATTCTTTAGATTGACTCATTGACTTATAGAATATATATTTTTTTGTTTTTTGATTTATTACTCACTGAGCCGGATTGGCAGTTTGAATCCTATTGCATCTAGGAAAGGTACGAGCACTATAAAAAAAATGTGCGTGCAGGCAACTTTGTCTTTCCTGCCCAAAGCAAGAATGTTCTTTACTTGTTTTCTTATTTCATTCATATGGGATCACAGACATCCTACCTTGGGTAAGATTATGTTGCAGGCTTCATTCTAATTCACCATAAACCTTGCTTATCAATTCTAAGTTTAAATAGGTTTCAGGCTGAATACAGTTTATATATGTATTGGATACAATTGATATTTGGTGTAAGATGCTGCTTAGTGTACATAAGTTGTTGATTCCACCTAACCAAGCTTATTTTGTGACACCACTATTAACTGATAGTCTCTTCTTAGGTGTTGGTGCTTATGTTTCACCTGACATGATGATTGCGGAGTATTCTTTGCGTGAAAAGCTACCTGCTAATCAGTACACCTGGTCATCCAGAGGCCCAAGGTAGGTGGAAAAATGTGTACAAACTTTAAGAATGCTTTTATAGCTTATGGTTGCCTTTAATTTTTAGAGGTATGTTCTGTAATGTTTTACGATATTCAGTTAGATCGGAAGAACTGGTACTGTACAGAAAACCTGAACACTATTGCATTTATATGCACTGCTGCAATATCTTTCTAGGTGCCTGTGAGGAGAACTCAGATTGACATTCTCTCTTGGGCTGCAAACAGCAGTATTAAGTTGTTTTGCTATCCATTCCTTGTCTTGAGTATATGAGAAGAATGTATGTATGGAAACCAAGAAGTGAATGATAACATTATACAATTGTTGGATGGGTGCCATGGGTGTTTGAAGGAAGTACCTGAGGTGAGGATGACATTATATGTTTAACATTTGCAGACACTTGAGATTTTGGTGGAATTTCATTTGTTATGTTCTTCTGTAATGTCTAGTGTTGAAACGTTATTAATATATGTGGGGATAAGCTGCTTATAATAATACATTACATATCACTAGTTTGTTTGAGATTAAGGTATTTTTTGTAAGTTTTGTAAAGCACTGGGTTTCATTCTGGGCAATTTCGCACACCATACATTTCACACAAAGTGTTCTGCAGGAGAGTATTAAGGGTTGTTCGGAGTTCACTCAGCCACCAACAATCGCCCTTGATGGTACTTGTCATCACTGTCGTTGCTAGTCTAACCCTTAGCCAAGAACATGACTGACTCAGTTTGCAGGAGTTTCTTGAAGTGAAGATAGCTGGGTTTTAGTTTCAAATTTGGCCTCTTAGAATTTCAAAATTTGGGCTGTGTAGTTGCATGACTAACAATTGGCCCACATTGAAAAGTAGTGGACTCTCAGTCTGAATCTAGTGACTAAATCTGTGGAATGTTTGTGCAGTGAAAAAGGTGACAGTAACTGTTAAAGAATATGTGGCACCATTTGTGAGAAAAATCTTAAACTCCTCTGGCAAGTACCATATAACATCAAAATGTGCTTGCGTTCGCCCCTTACTTGAACTATCGCTGGACCCAAACTGGCCATCTAGCTACAAACCCTAACCATGTTGCAACCTACAAAAAAAGCCTGTAAAGGAAAGGGGCCATGATGCCTTTCCTGACATTCTAACTTAAAACCTCCTGTTTTGTACTCTGGTCGATTGTGGGAGGGATGGTCTGACTCCTCTAGGTTTCTTGGTTCTTGCAAGGGCTTTCTCCCACAAGGGATTCTAATTTGTGCAAGGGATAGATTATGGTGGCTGTGGGTGCACATTTGATCGTGGGTACCTTTGTGGACAATTTGGTAGCTGAATCCTCAGCTGTTCAGTATCTAGCACCCAAAACCAATAAATGCTGTACCACAAACATTCCTTTATTTTACAAATCAAACAACCAAGAACCCATCCCAATTACCTTACTGTTGCAGTCTCGAACATCTGGTTCTTGAGATCACTGGTGTCAAATAGACAAGTCACCGGTGCCCAGTTAAAACACCCAAAAAGTCAGTGGAATCCCTCAATCAGTTTAAGAAACCATCTGGTTTTGACTCTTGGTTGAACAGATTTATTAGTGGGCCAGTACCCGCTGTGGAGTCCAAAGGTACCTAAAGGTTCAGGATTTGTGTCTCGGAATGTACCAGTGACGATTGAGGTTTTACATTGGTGAGGGCACCAGTTGAAGCCATCTGCTTTAATTCCCACTGGCAGCTGGACTTTATGGTTAGGACTTGACCATGATATTTTGTCTAGATAGCAGCTTGAACAGGGTTTTGAAACATAAAGAGACCTCATTCAGCAAACAGAACCTATCCATGGAAGTAAATGCGTGTATCTGGGATTGTGGTATCGAGGGGATGGCGGCGGGGTATAAGGGCATCCAGCAGGTGCACATTCAATCTGGGACAGAGGAGGTTCATCTTCTTTAGATGTGCAGCTCCACAATAAATGATGCTTGACTTCATTTAAATGGTCAGCTGGGTTGAGGGAGTCCCTCACTTCTGGGTGACCTCACTCCTTTAAAATATCCTGAGCAAAGATTGTGTATCCAGCTGTGCCTTGTGAAGATGTTCCTCTGATCAGGTCAGCGCTACTGACAGGTGCAAGCAGGGAAACATGTCTTCTCTCCAAGTCACAGCAGTAAAACTACTCTGATTTAAGCCTAATACTGATAGAATAGCAGCTCTGGGAAATCACCACTATTGAAGAGATTTCTTCTCCTGTACAGGTGGGAAGGCCTCCTCAGTTTTCAGATGCTCTATCAAGTATTGGCCTACTAGGCCAGCATTGCACTGAAGATCTGTAGTTGTGGTGAATGTCACTGTCTGCAATGCTTGTAGCAGAAAGTGTTTGCTGAGTAAAAACTCAAAGGTGTTGAATTAGTCTGTTGCTGCAGGGTGCCAGGCCGTGTTGATCTATGGACAACTTTGATAGCAGCTTCTAGCTTGTGGAAGACATTATTGTACAGATTGTTTTATTCTGGTGAAGTGATCACAGAAATGATGTATGTGGAGGTGGGGGAGAGCCATGTCTGTGATGTTGAGTGCAGGTATAAGATGTGTTCAGAGGGCGTCTGTGATGTATACAGCATGTTGTTTTGCAGAGTGAGCCTTATCGGTATGAGGTGTTTTTTATGCATTTGTTTTATGTGGAGGTAAGAGGGATAATATTATTAGGATTGGTTATACACGGTTGCTTGTGCAGCTGGTGTGCTTAGGGGTACATTGACAGTGATGGGTGAGGTGACTATGAGGACATGATGTTGGATGTGGAAGAAGCATGCGTTTTGGTAAAAGAACACTTATTTTTTGCTTTAATTCAGCTTTGCCCCAAGGTTTGTTGGACGATTGATGTCCCCTCCTAAGGAGTCTAGTAGAGGATGGCTTTAGTTGTGTATTCTGGCTCTAGGAAGCTTGGAGTGGAAACACTTTGCAGGGCAATTGGGAGACAGATGGTTGGTGTGTGTGGTATTCAACTTATAGAAATTATGGATGTTGTTGTTCTGTCAGTCATGTAAACAAGGCCAGGTATTGTCAGCTAATGAAAGCAGTGTGATGGAAAGCAGTGACTCAGGCCCAGGTGAGCCTTATTTTAGGGGTACAACCACTTGGCATTTAGGGGTGTCACTTGTTGGTGATTAAAATGGCCTGACGTTATCAACTTGCCAACATTGGAGGGTTTTTCTGATGGATACTTCCAACTATGGATTCCTCACTTGAAGAATAATCCAGAGGCACCATACTGTTCTGGGAAGCTTTCACAATTCTCCTGCGTCCCGCAAGGATGCAGCGTGCAGTTTCGCCCCAGGGCTGCATCTCCCCGGATATGACAGAGCAGAGCTACATATAAGCACCACATCTGCATGCTGATGTTGGTTTCTTTCCACACCACTCAACGCAAATCTGGAGCGCTGCTCCTTCTTTTGTCTGGCCTTTGACAGTTTATAAAATAAAACAAGAACACCTGTGTGCTTGCCTAAAACAGGCTTCAGGCCATTCCATGACTGCAAGAAACCGATGTGGGTCACAGACCCGCAGGAGGTGTGTTAGACTTGGCATCTTTTGGCGTGTTTCCCCTGACTTTTTGCTTTCTGACCTCCCGGTTTTGACTCTGTTTTTGCTGGTGTAACGATTCTGCGCACTTTCCTCACTGCGGTCCAGTGGGAAAGTGCAAGTGCTCCTGTATAAAATGTGTTATGGATTGGTGTTTCCATGATTGGCCTATTTGGTTTATGTGTCAGTCCCTTGTAAAGTGCACTGCGAGTGCCAGGGCCTATAGACCAAATGCTGTTGGTGGGCTGCAGCACTGGATTGTGCCACCCACGCAAACAGCCCGTAAAGTGTAACTCTGGCCTGCCAACGCAGAGCCTGTGCGCAGCCTGGGGCTGCCATGTCGACTTGGCAAGTGCACACACTTGCAAGTCCCTAAACCTTCCCTTTGCTACCTGTTAGTCACCCCTAAGGTAGGCCCAAGGTACCCCTGTGGGCAGGGTGCGTTGTATGCGAAAGGTAGGACATGCCCGGGTGTGTGCGGCATGTCCTGATAGTGAATTACAGCCTAGTTCGTTTTTCACTATTGCAAGGCTACCTGTTCCCCCTAGGCCAGAACGGGCGGTTTTGATTATTACAGTTTATAATCCTAACTGACCCCGGGAACATGGTAGAAATTCGAGTTTAGTATGCCTGGACTCAGAATGATAAAATGCATCTTTTAGTGAAGTTGGTTTTAACATTGTGTTTGAAAATACCACTTTTAGAAAGTGGGTATTTTCTTGTCTAACCATCCAAGCCTGCCTCTGCGAGGTTGTGTATTCCTTGTCTGGAGTGTGAGTGACAGGGGCTGGGGGATGCCAGGAGACAGGGTGAGTCAGCACAGGGCTGAATAGCAAGATCTACATGTAGATGGGTGGGAGGGGTCGCACCTGGGCCCTGAATAGGACAGTGCCTTCCCTCCACAATGCTGGCTCCACCTCCTGTGGTGCGTCTGATGTCCCTGGCCTACTCACTGAAAGAAGGGACGGAGACTTGTCAACAAAGTGCTCCAGAACTGGTTTGGACTAGGCAAAGGCCTCTCTGCCTTCAGAGAACAAAGGAATTCGGGATATAAATATTGGGGCCCTGACCCCATGAATTTAGATCTCGCTGGAATCAAGGAACCTGCCAAGACGAAGAGCTGGAAGAGCTGACAGGAGGAGTACTGCCCCTTTGCTGTGTTGTTGCTTTGTTGGGTTGGCCTGCAGCTGCTGCTTCTGCCTTGGGCAGTGAAAGGACTGGACTGAACTTTCTACAAACTTGTGCTGAGTATCTCCAAGGGCCTGAAACCGAGCTGGCCTCCTGTTAAGAAGTCTCAGGGACTACAAAGACTTCACAAGCCTCTGGGTACCGCTTCTGGAACGCTGTTTCAGTTGCCACAGAGGAAGGGAACTGCAACCGACTCCGTCAACCGAATCCATCCCTGACCGGTGACCTGTTTGCACCGCAGACCGCTTCGCATCGCAACCCTGGTCTCACCGTGGGCGACGTCCGATGCCGCCAGCACCGAGCCGCTGCTTGCACCGTGACCAGTGGGCACCGCAGTTCGCATCGCATCGCTTCACTGTGCCAGCCGGACCAGACCGACGAGGTCGCTGCAACTGGCTCAAGAGTCGTGACCGCACCGCATTTGGGGCACCGCTCGCACGTCTGCGACGCACCGCTCCGACTCGCACCGCTGTCCGACGCCAGCTCCCGCACTCCGGCTAGGTCGCCTGCATCGCAACCTGTCAGCACCGCATCGAGCATCGTCTCACCCTGCATCGCACGCCTTGGACTCACCGACTCCGTCTGCACGACGCTCATCGAGCCGCTGCCTGCACCGCATCGAGGGACATCGCACCTTGCATCGCTCCGTCTTGCACCGCAACCGCGACGAACGCCGACCGGCTCGTACACTCCGTACCAGCCACAACGAGAAAGGTACTGTAACCGAGTCTGTTCACGACTCTGCTGGCCCGTATCGACGCGGTCGGCTGGAACTGTTAGACTCTGTGGTTTTCAGCATCACGGTAGGCTCGGACGGAGCTACCGACTCGTACGAACTTTGCTTTTGTGCTATTCCTGCAAAGAAGAAGTTAACGTATCAAGTATTCATTCGTAAAGTATAGTATTGTGGATTTTTGTCGTAATTGGTCTTGCCTTGAGTATATAAAATATTGGTTATTTTTCTAAACTGGTGTGGTGTCCGTTTGTAGTGCTTACACTGTATTACTGTTGGTTATGTGCAAAGGCTTTACACACTGCCTCTCAATTAAGCCTGACTGCTCGTGCCAAGCTACCACGAGGGTGAGCAGGGGTTACTTCACGAGTGTAACACCCTTACCCTGACTAGGAAGAAGGGTCCCTACTTGGACAAAGGTGCAAGCCCTTGCCAACTAGAGATCCCATTTCTAACAAGGTGCCTCTGGTGTCTGGGTTCGGGCCACGATTTGAAGTCCTGCGACAAGTTTGCACTTATGCATCCTAAAGTGATCCAGGAGGCGAGGTGGTAGATCGCAGAGCCCCAGAAGTCAAAGCCTTCATGCCAGTCTCGCTCCAGGGTGGGGCTCAAGCTCAGGCCCAGACCCCTTCTGGGGCTAGTCTCACAAAAGGGACACCTCGCTTGAAAGTCTTCCTGTAAGTAGAAAAAAAAAAAAAAAAAACACAAAGAAGCAAAGTATGATTTGTCCTAATCTCATCCCTGCGCGTCCAAGGAAGCGGTGTGAGGGCATCACAATAAGTCTGTCTCCTCCAGGATCTCAGAGTATGCAGCCGAACCCTCCCTCCCCCCACCCCCCCCTCCAATTGATGCCAGTGCTCCCCAAATTCCCAAGGCCATCAGTGACGCTGCAGCAAGTGGAAGCCTTCATAGATGCCATGCTGCAGATCTTCGACGCATTACTGGCTCCTTCTGGTGCGCTTTCAGGCCCAAGGATCCTCCAGTTGGGTTTCTGCCAGTTGGACTTCCACCAGTGGCAGCTGACTCTGTGGGACCTGTTTTGGGTACTGACACCGACTCTGGTGCCTATACCTGTGCTGCACCATTATGCATGGATACGTCATACTGTTTTTTCAGATGATGGGCAAGTTTCGCTCTTGGACATGACCTTCGATAGCTCTCTTCTTTTTTGTAGAAAGCTATTTAACATAGTAGAGCTTTGGCACACCATTTGGGACTGCAGACCCCTACTAATCAGTTCCCTCGCTAGTTCCTGAAATTTAAGGGCTTTTCAAGAGTATTGGTGTATAGACCGCGCCAAACATCCTAATGTTTTAGGCTCATTCCTGAGTCTTGGTGAGAGTAGCTCTTAGTCTTTTTGGCCTTTTAGCCTCCTGCATTTTCCTGATCAAGGGAACTGAAAGAGTCAAGCAAGTAACTGATGCCCGCATCAGGGGTTGCACTTTATGCGGTCCCACCCTGTAATTTCCACGGTGGTGTTGAGTCAGCTCGAAGCCTCATCGTGCCACCTGGCAGTGCGCAGGATCATTGCTGAAAGCTTTTCGGATAAAGTCTGACGCCTGGGGAATATTCTAAAGATAAACGATATGCACTAATATAGCGTACCCACCAGAAACCGCATTACTCAAGGCAAGTAACTCGTTTTTCCGTTTGTGCTCATGCTGAGGTGTGCTAATGTTGATGTGTTTGAGAGAGACTTGGAAGAAAATAACGGGGATCAGGTGTGCTGTGGTAATGTAAACATGTGTTGTGCTGGCCTCCTTTTTGTTGTTGATTCAAAGAAGGGCGTGAGATGCTTGTACTGTTGCAGAGTCGGCCAAGAAATATTTTTGATTGTTCTGGGCTAAGTTACTTGAATATTCTGAAAAGGATGCTGGATGCCTTGCAGAGCAGGTCATTGGCTAGTCATTGCATTGTATTAGCCGCTCTTGGGTTTCTGGCAGTGAGCTTGGTACAGTACTTTTTTTTTTCTGCTTGTAATTTCAGTGAGCAAATAACTTTTTTCAGTTCGGGCAGGTATCTGAAGCATTTGATGAGTTATTTTGCTCCCTGCATTTGGTTTTCTCGATCTAACTGGTGCTACAATTTTGAATGAGTGGACTAGGTTCAGGTTTAGGGCATGGCTTCCATGTCTAGGGAAATCAATGGGTTTGTCCTAAATGTTTTGTAGGTCTCTGAACCATTCCCTGCTAATGGTTTGCATGATGACCAGATATCATTAAATTGCCACCCCTTATCTGTTAAAACATCCTTTGGATGGTCTTTTCGGTATTTTGAGCAAACACTATGTTGAGCTTGGGCAGCTGTGTGTGGGTTTGGTGCTTCAAAATGTGACTGGATATTCACAGAGGTCTGATGCCTGCTTGATTTTAGGCCTGCCAACCAATCAGTTGAAGTTTGCTTTCATCAGAGCATTCTAGGCAGCATATTGCAGAAGTAAAGCAATAAAGGAAATTATATTTGGGTTGTTGTCTGATCATAACTGCTATAGCTTTTTTGAACTGCGGTGCAATGAGCCACCACCCATATAAATGTTATGTACTGTATATCTGGAGCCTTGCAGTATTAGCTCTGCCATTCATCCTAAGATTTCTTTGCTGTCTTTCCTGGCTTATGTTTCTATGTATAAATTTCCTAATTCATTGTAAAGTGGAAAAGAAAACTCTACCCCAAGAATCCTTTTATCTGTCTTTTTACTTGTGCATTAAAAAAGAGAGGCCCTACTGGTGTCTCCCCTGTTAGATCTGAATAGTCCCCCCTTAAATAGTGTTCTTGCAGTCCACTGTATGGTGTTACATTTGTGTTGTGTGTGTCATGCCAGGAGAGTGAAGCAGGATAGATGGTGTCAATTTACACCGATATGTCTGCCTGCACAAGCTCCTTTCCCTGGTAGTGGCCATCATCCTCTGAGGAAGTGCTAACCCACATGCCCTTTGTTCCTTGGGTCCCTGCACTGAAACTGTCTGTTGACCTTACGAAAATCTGCACCTGCTCCCCTGCTTAATCAGTTTGCCTAGCAATCCGGGAACCTTAACCAACAACGTGTATGGCCAACATTCTAAACCATATGGCCAGTTGGATCCAGCCCTTCCTTCACCTCGCTTGGAAAAAGTGCTCTGGATTCACTCTATCCTGTTTGTAGAACTGCCTGACATTGGCCTGTCCCTTGTATCCCAGCAGTGAGAACGACTTTGAATAAATTCTGGTCCTATGTGGCCAGTATTATAATCTGTCTGGATTTGGGGAAGAAGACTCCAAGTCAGCAACAGAGAGAACAGTAGACTGAAATAAAGTTAGGTAGAGAGTGATGGGTTGAGAGAATGAGAAAGGAGAGGTTGTGTGAGAGAGAGAACAATGCATCCTCTAGCTCTTATTATAGAAATATTCAGGATTTGATTTCTGGTTGACCACGGACTGACTCTACATCTAAGTGTCTGATCTTTCCCAAGTCGAGACTGGAGGTCCAGTGGGTGACCTCCCTAACTCTGAGCTGCGACTCTTATTCATTTTTTACTCTTGCCTCAAGTTATTGTGCGCTTTGCACTGGAATCTTGATAATCAGATCAGCGATATTTCTGTTAACTGGATACAAATACCTTTTGAAAAAGGTCTTACATTTGACACCCTGAACAGCATTTTTGGGTATACGTGAAATCCCGTTCCTGTTTGGGTGATTAGATGTTTGGTTTTGGAAATGTATTTTATTTAGGGAGCTTGGCTCTCACCGACTGAGTTATACAGTCTTGCACCCTGGGCTGTGAAGAAACAAGGGGAGAGGGCAGTCATATAATAGTAAGCTAACCATTGCCAGATAGTCATTGCCATTTTATGGAAATGCAGTGCATAGCACATACATTCAGTTGAGATTGTATCTTGGCCCAAGATCTTAGTTATAGGTGTTACTTTTTATCTTTTTATAAATAAAGACATACTACTTTTATAAGTGCTCATTCTGACTATCTGTCAAGTTTGTTATAAACTGTCGTGCCATATTAATGTTTCTAACTAGCGATTATCTTCTTAATTAAGTTTTGATTGCTCGACTCCTTGAGAGCCTCAAGGGCAGTAGTTTGGCTATCCAGTTGGAGTGCAATAGTAATTGTGATCCTGAATCACGCAGTGATCAGGCCTCACTGTTTTAAAGTTTGGATTTGGTAACAGCCAAATAAACTTAGTTGATCTAATTGGCGCAGTGAAGATTTTATTTCAGGCTGATGTTGAGATTTATCAAAATGTGTAGTTTTCTGTAAAATAAAAATTGTTTCTTAGCCAGGAGCTTATGCCAGACTTGAGTTCTTTTTCATGTTGTCCGATTTTATTAATTGCATCCATCTGTTCTTTTTCTTTTTAGTACTGATGGAGCTCTTGGAGTAAGCATTAGTGCACCTGGTGGGGCTATAGCTTCTGTTCCAAACTGGACGTTACGTGGAACACAGCTCATGAATGGCACATCAATGTCCTCTCCTAATGCGTGTGGTGGCATTGCCTTAGTACTGTCCGGTAAAAGAACATTTTCTAGCTTTATGCGATTTATCAAGCCTTAATATGTGCAATATTTCTAGACTGCTTTACAGGTTTTTTTTTTAACCAGTTCGTACCTAAATATCTCTGTTCGAGGCATGTGAGCTGCAGAGCTCACACTTTGCATTAGATCACCATCTGGTGTTGGGCTCGGATGCTTACACTTTGTTGTTGTCTTCGAAGAAGTCTTTTGTAGTCATGTGATAGGTGACTCCTCCTTTGGACGATAGTGCGCATGGGCATCGACTCCATCCTCAGATTGTTTTTTTCCGCCATTGGGTTCGGATGCAACTTTCGCGCTCCGGTTCGAAACTCTACTTTCAACCGTTTTCCATCGTCAAAACTTTCAACAACTTCTATCGACATCGAAATCTCGACGCGCCTCTTCATCGATTCCCTTTCCAGCCGTCGACGCGGGCCGTTGGGCCCATCGACGCCGTGAGGCCTACGGCTAATGGAAAGGACGCCCTTCCGGAAATGCCCCCAGTGTGGAGCAAAGTTCCCCCACAGTGACCATCATGAGGTCTGTAACCTGTGCCTCTCGCCCGACCACAACGAGGCTACCTGTCCAGCTTGCGCCTCCTTCCGCTCGAAGAAAACCATTCGGGATCGTCGAGCTCGAAGGCACGTAATGGCGCAGAGATCCGCTCCAGACCCTGTCGACATCTTCGACGAAGGCCCCGATGTCCCCGAGGAGGATTCCGAAGGTCTACTAATCGTGTCGGAGGCAGAAGACTCAGACGATCCCATCACTCCTGGGCAACGAGTGAGTACTACTGCCCCTACCCCAACCCCCCCAAAGAAGGCACCGGTCAAGACTTCGCCTGTTGGCCCCAGTCGCGACCGAAAACATGCTTTGGACGCCCCGCCTTCGGGCTCGGCGCCGAAGAAAAGACTCAAGCCTTCCAGTACCGCGGCACCGACCAAGCCGCATGTATTAGTTCCACCGGCACCTTCGGCGCCGAAGCCAAAGGAACACTCGGCTCCGAAATCCACCTCGATTCCAAAGCCCGCCTCCAACACATCCAAGCATGGGGATAAGTCGGCGTCGAAACCGAAACTCCACAACACAGCCCCTAAGCCAAAGCTTTCGGAGCCGGTTCCCAAGACTAAAGACTCTTCCACACCTTCTAAGGCCAAAGAGCACACAAAACAGCCATCACCTCGCTCGGAACCGAAAAAGTCGGCGCCGAAGCCAAATCTCCAGGAGGAGGAGCTTTTTCATCCGGATCCTGTTGATCCTAAGCAAGCCAAAATCCACATTAATCCCAAAACTGGACATATCATTACTGTGCCACGCCACAAGCCCGTTCCTGTGGAAAAGAAGGACTGTGCTACTTCACCTGTGCCTCCTTCTTCCCGTGTCCTTCCCTCTAACGCCCCTCCTCTCCACATCCCTGTTACACCGCCTCAGCCTGTAACATCTCCACCACATGACTATCAAGATGACATAGGGGACGGTGGTGACCCTGATGACGCATTCACTAACCCAGATGACCCACCACAGGATGATTGGGGCTACAACGATCCAATAGATCTCCCAGACCTCCCAAGCCCTCCACCATACCCAACAAAACCATCTCCCCCAGATGATAACATTGGTTTTGGGCAACTTATTCACAGGGCTGCTGTTTTTCATGGGGTACATATGCACACAAACGCACCAGAGGAAGATTTCCTCCTAGATACCTTTGAACAGTCTCAAAGAACTGTACAAACGTTACCCATGATTAAAGGAGTCATCAAGCATGCTCCTGACATATTTAAAGATCCTGTACGGGCCAGAATTCTTAACCCTAGGATCGACAAGAAATATAGACCTGCACCTGACGACCCTGCCTACATTAAAGGCCAGCTCCCTCTTGACTCCTTAGTGGTATCCAATGCTCGTAAACGAGCTAATTCTCAAACTTCAGGGGACGCTCCGCCCCCTGATAAGGAGTCAAAATTGCTAGATGCATCTGGCAAACGAGTAGCTGCGCAGGCCACCAATCACTGGCGCATAGCCAACACCCAGGCACTGCTAGCCAGGTATGATAGGGCCCACTATGACCAACTAGAAACCCTAATACAACACTTACCTGACCAGTACAAAACGCAGGCAAATGATCTAATTCAGGAGGGCAAACTAATCTCCAATGCGTCCATTAAGTGTGCCCTTGATGCAGCTGACACTGCCGCTAGGTCTGTCAACACCAGCGTACTCATTAGAAGGCATGCATGGTTACGCATTTCAGGCTTCAAGCCAGAGGTTCAAACCACCACTTTAAACCAGCCGTTCAATCACAACCAACTCTTTGGTCCGGCTGTAGACACCGCCCTTGAGAAAATGAAAAAGGACACTGAAACTGCCAAATCAATGGGAGCGTTGCAGTCTCAACAACAACGTGGCTCCTTTTACAGAGGAGCCTCTAGAAACACCAACACAGACAGTTCCTCTTCTTTCAGAAATACCACCCAAACATCCCCCAATAGAGGATACTTTAGAGGTGGTTACCGAGGGAACAGTAAGGGGAGAGGCCGAGGTAGCACCAACACCCGTACCTCCCCCGCTGCTAAACAGTGACTTGCCTCCACTTCCCCCCGACCATTCCACTCCTGTCGGGGGACGACTAGCACAGTTCCTACCTGTCTGGAACTCCATTACAACAGACAGGTGGGTGAGACAAATTATCCAATATGGTTACTGCCTAGAACTTACAGCTGCCCCCCCCCAACATAACACCCGAGCAGCGTCCAATGTCCGCAGACCATCTTACACTTTTAAAGCAGGAAGTTCTTTCGCTGCTTCAAAAGCACGCCATAGAGCCAGTCCCTCTACTACACCAGGGAACCGGGGTTTACTCCCTGTATTTCCTAATTCCCAAAAAGGATGGGACCCTAAGGCCTATTCTAGACCTCAGACCCCTCAATCAGTATATACATTCGGATCATTTCCACATGATCACTCTCCAACAAGTGCTTCCCTTACTACAACAAGAAGACTTCCTTGCCACACTAGACCTCAAGGACGCCTACTTCCACATTCCCATACATCCTGCTCACAGGAAGTATCTAAGGTTCGTACTCGATGGACAACACTACCAGTTCAAAGTCCTTCCATTCGGAGTCACCACTGCTCCAACGGTGTTTACCAAATGCCTTGCAGTAGTAGAAGCACACCTACCAAGACAGCACATACATGTCTTCCCATACCTGGACGACTGGCTCATAAAAGCCAGATCATTCAACCAGTGTGTCGAACACACTCATCAGACTATTCAAACACTACACAACTTGGGGTTCACAATCAACTACACCAAGTCGCACCTCCAGCCTTCCCATATACATCAATATCTGGGAGCCACAATAAACACTTCCACAGCTCTAGCTTATCCCAGCCCAGCCAGGATAGCCAGTATACAAGCCCTCATCACCAAGTTTCAAATCCAACACTCTCTCCCAGCCAGAGTGTTCATGCAACTAATCGGCATGATGGCATCTTGCATTTTCATCGTACCTCATGCAAAACTTCAAATGCGTCCCCTACAAGAGTGTCTAGCACACCAATGGAATCAGGCTCATGGACAACTTACAGATCTGGTGTTGGTGGACAGCCGCACACATCGCTCTCTGCAGTGGTGGAACACAAAAAATTTGTCCAGAGGGCGGCCGTTCCTGGAGCCTGTTCCCCAAATAGTACTGACAACGGACGCATCACTCACAGGATGGGGAGCACACCTGTTAGATCATACAACACAAGGCAAGTGGACCACGCAACAAAAGCTGCTCCACATCAATCATCTAGAGTTACTAGCTATATTCCTAGCTCTCAAATCCTTTCAACTCCACGTACAAAACAAAGCCGTCCTAATCCGAACAGACAACATCACTGCCATGTATTACATACAAAAACAGGGGGGGACACACTCTCCACAACTGTCCCAACTGGCACAGAACATTTGGAGGTGGGCCATTCCACAAAACATATACCTTCTAGCCGAACATCTACCAGGAGTTCACAATCAGATTGCCGATCTGTTAAGTCGACCGACACAACAGATTCACGAATGGGAACTACATCCACAAGTTCTTCTACCTTATTTCTACATGTGGGGCCAGCCAGACATAGATCTGTTCGCCACACACCAAAACGCAAAATGCCCAACCTTCGCCGCCAGGTTTCCACACCCGCAGTCCAAGGGCAATGCGATATGGATGAATTGGTCCGGCAGATTTGCGTACGCTTTTCCACCACTCCCACTCATTCCACTTGTGGTACGCAAGCTCCGACAACAGTCTCTAAAAATGATCCTAGTAGCTCCCACATGGGCACGCCAACCGTGGTTCACCACACTGCTGGAACTAGCAGTAGTCCCATATCAAAAACTACACCTCTCCCCGTCACTGCTAACGCAGAGCCATGGAGAGTTAAGGCACCCAGATCCATCTCAACTGAACTTTGCGATCTGGCTCCTGAAGTCCTAGAATTCGGTTACCTTAACCTACCACCAGACTGCATGAACATCATTAAAGAGGCTAGACGCCCTACCACCAGAGCTTGCTATGCAGCAAAATGGAAAAGATTCGCTATTTACTGCACTAACAATGACATCCAGCCATTACAGGCCTCCACGCAAAACATCATTTGCTACTTACTACATTTGCAAAGATGTAATCTTGCATACTCATCCATACGTCTGCATCTAGCAGCCCTTGCCGCTTACTTACAAAACAGGCAACACTTATCACTCTTTAGGGTCCCCGCCATTAAAGCCTTTATGGAAGGCCTTAAACGGATCATACCTCCCAGATTACCACCTTCCCCAGTGTGGAATCTTAACATAGTACTTACTAGGCTCATGGGACCACCATTTGAACCCTTGCATAAATGTGAACTTCAATTCCTTACATGGAAAGTAGCGTTCCTAATTGCAATCACCTCTCTCAGGAGGGTGAGTGAGATCCAGGCTTTAACTATACAAGAGCCTTTCTTACAAATACATCATAACAGAATAGTTCTCAGGACAAACCCAAAAATCCTTCCTAAAGTCATTTCTCCTTTCCACCTTAACCAATCTGTAGAACTACCCGTGTTTTTTCAAAACCTAGATTCTGTAGCAGAAAGAGCTCTCCACACCCTAGATGTCAAAAGAGCTCTAATGTATTACATTGACAGAACCAAGTCATTTCGCAAAACAAAACAATTGTTCGTAGCTTTCTCTCCACCACATAAAGGTAACCCCATCTCAAAAGCTCGGATTGCAAGGTGGATCGTTAAATGTATCCAAATATGCTACCAGAAAGCCAAACGCACATTATCAATTCCCCCTAGAGCGCACTCAACACGCAAACTAGGGGCTTCCATGGCATTCTTAGGGAACATTCCCCAAGAAGACATATGTAAGGCAGCCACATGGTCTACAACACACACCTTCACTAAACACTATTGTGTTGATGTGCAAGCCAAGCAACAAGCTTCTGTGGGCCAAGCTGTCCTTAGAACACTTTTTCAAACTACTGCAACACATACAGGTGACCACCGCTAGGGGAGATACTGCTGTACAGTCTATGCAAAGTGTGAGCTCTGCAGCTCACATGCCTCGAACGGAAAATGCTACTTACCAGTATGCATCTGTTCTTGGCATGTAGAGCTGCAGATCCTCACACGCCCACCCACCTCTCCGGGACCTGTATGTGTTCCAGTCCTAACTTATTTAGATATACACACATGGACATCCCTTTCCTTTTCTACTAACTCCATCACTCCCCATTATGGCGAAAAACAATCTGAGGATGGAGTCGATGCCCATGCGCACTATCGTCCAAAGGAGGAGTCACCTATCACATGACTACAAAAGACTTCTTCGAAGACAACAACAAAGTGCAAGCATCCAAGCCCAACACCAGATGGCGATCTAATGCAAAGTGTGAGGATCTGCAGCTCTACATGCCAAGAACAGATGCATACTGGTAAGTAGCATTTTCCTTGCAAGTGTTTTGTTAATTGAACTAGAGGCTACAGCTCGCAAAGAGGAGAAGAAATGAGGTTTGGCTTCACTGATAGTCAAAAATGGTAGAATAATTCTGCATGTATGGACTGTAAACACTTCATATCAAATATATGCTTGCAGCATGTGCTACTGTATATCATATGCTGTGCACACTTTCATGGAATCTAATGCTGGGCGCAGATTTTGCAAGTTCCTTTGTCTTCGAAGAAGAGGTTTCAGTTTTGAGGTTACTCCTCTAAAACCCACAATGCTCCAGGACATAGACTCAACCTTGGATTGTTTTTTTGCCACCATCTTGTTCAGACATATCTTTGAATGCTCGTGGACACTCTCATGATGGAAGAAACCCCACTGCCTCAAAAGTTGCATTGGGTGGCAGAGACTGCTAAAGCTTGAAAGCTGAAGCCTTGATGCCAAGATACCCAGCTTTGGCCTTGAGCGTCTGTGCAGCCTGTCTTGCAACTAAGAATGACTTCAAAGACACCCTGAAGGCTGGCACTGAGCTAGACTCTGACTAATCCATTTCCTGCCGAAGAGTGAGGTGGTCAGCCTGATTTATGGCAAAGGCAAACTTATATTGATGGAGTCTCCGCCCACATCCTTGCTCGCCTTCCACCAACTGGACAATCCAATGCTAAAAAGCTTCATCTCACCTTGGAGGCAATTTTTGAGGAACGCTAGACTTTTCCTGTTCCAGAAACTAAGCCCAGGGAACCCACATAATCACCTGCATTTTTACGCTTTGACTATTTTTGAGGTTTACATCCTGGTTTGTCAAGGCTGTCTTTACACAAGTCAGGTTTTAAGCCCTGCTGTGGCTGTCAAAGAACGATGTCGGTGAGGGACCCGCACCTTGTTTGTCTTTGGCGTCTGGAGCGTGACCATGACACCAAGTTGTGCTTCGATTGCTGGGCCATGATCCCAAAGGCTTTGAGGGAGCGGTGACTGAAGCTGCTAGCGGCCTGGCATGCGAATCCGCAGAAGTTGAGATCCCGGTTGAGGGGAGGGTCCCAGTATCGTTCGCAGAGCTTGAAGTCCTCCTTGTCCCATTTGAAGTCCTTGGGAAACTTGAGTAGGAGGCACAAAAAGGAGAGCAATAAGCTGAAGCACTCTTCGACTTCTCCTCAGCTGTTGGCCAACGAGGGAGCCTCGGCGCTCTAGGCCTCATTCCCCGGAACCTGCGGCTGGGCCGACTCTGCGACTCTGAATTTCTGAAGGCCGGAGTGACCCCTGCCCAACTGAATGAGTTCTATGGGGCCATGCGCCTTATATTTGGGCAGCCCGACCCAGTCGACATGCCTTCAAGCCCCATGGGGTCTGAAGGGGCCCCATCTGGTTCCACATCAGCAGCCTGACCCCGGATCCAGATTGACTCCGGTGGTGCCATCTTGACCTTCCGTGGCACTGATGCTCATGGTCTTCCCTGACTTCGACACAGAGCAGGGGGGGGCATTCTTCCAGCCCTCACTCCGGCAGGACCCTTGCCTCCTAGATTGGAGCCTGAGCTTTGTCGGCTAGGCCTCTGGGGAAGCCTGGGAAAGGTCACTGGACCGTTCAGAATACCAGCCCTATGAGGAAGAACAGAGTGTCGACAAGGGTTGAGGACCTGGGTGAGGCCAGGGGCTTGGATATGTCCACAGATGCTGGTCTGCTTTCTCTCCCTACCGTGCCTACGGAGGAGGGAGCTTTTTATGCAGTGGTGGTGTGGAGGGCGGCTGAGGAGCTTGACTGAGGAGTTTGACCTTCAGATGCCCATGGTGGCAGTCCAGACTAATCTCTTGACCGAGGTGCTGTAACCGGGAGTCTCCACGTCGAAACCCTTACTCCAATTCAATGGCGCCTTTACTGACGTCCTGTTGGGTACCTGGTCCAAACCCAGCACAGGAGCTCCTGTAAATAGGATGATTGCCCTCTGCCATCGCCCCGCACCTGGGGACCCACACTTCCCCACACAACACACTACCCCTGAGAGCTTGGTGGTCCAAGCCTCCACCTTCTAAGGCACTTTCCCTACCGCTCCCCAGGATAGGAAATCCAAGAGGCTGGACTCATTTCGGAAGATGTTGTCTTCCGCCAGCCTGCATTGCTGTCGGTGAACACTGCATGCCATTTGGGCTGTTATTCCCACACTTTGTAGGATACGGTTGTGCGAGTGCTGCCACAGGTCCCGGAGGAGGCCCGGACTTTACTCTCCCAAGCTGTCTCCGATGTGAGAGACGTGGCAAAGTTCACTATTCGATGCTTACTTGACATGACCAACTCACTAGGCAGAGCAGTTTCTATGACAGTGGCCGCTGGCGCCATGCCTGGCTGAGGACAACTGTCTTTTCGGGGGCTGTCCAAGCTTCCCTTATGGACTTTGCCCTGCGATGGCACCAGTCTTTTCTGAGACTAGTCCGATTCGGCGCTCGAGTGCTTTAAGGATTCTCATGCTACAGCCAGGCCCTTAGGCCTCTCTGCTGCCACACATCCACCTCAGTCTGCCTTTCGCTCCTTTTGTGGGTACGGAAGAAGCTTCCAGCCGTGCCAATTCCCACCCAGTTTCTGCGTGGCCAAGGGTGTGGTTCCCACAGACCTCATAGATCAGGTGGCCAGCAGTCTGGTCAGTCCACCACCCCCCCTACTGCAACAGTCTCCAAACCCTCCTAGTCTGCCCCTTTACCACCATGGGCACCCAGTTGGTGGCAGGATTTGCCATCACCTGCCCCACTGCCAGTCCATAACATCGGACCGGTGGGTTTTGCAGATTGTCTGAAGAGGCTACTCCCTCCCGAGACTACCCCTCCTTCCATGCCACCATGTCATGATTGGTTGACGGAGGATCATCTGTCTGTTCTCCGCAAGTAGGTCATGGCTGTCTTGTTCAAGTCTTGTCTGCCCTGGACCCAGGAGACTGGATGGTAGCGCTGGACTTGCTGGATGCTTATTTTCATATTGCCGTCCTGGCTGCTTACCGGCGCTATCTGCAATTTACAGTAGTCCACGAACAGTTTACGTTCACTGGACTTCCTTTTGGCCTTACCAGCGCCCCTCAGGCGTTCACCAAGGTGATGGCGGTAAATTTCAGCTCATCTTGAAGGTCAGGGGAACCAGTACACACACACACGCACACACCCCCCCCCCCCCCGGCTGCCGTCTCCCACCTTCACACTATGGCAAGCCTTCTGCACTCGCTGGGGTTCACGATCAACTTGCCGAAGTAACACCCAACTCCCGCTCAGATGCTCACTTTCATCGGAGCTGTTCTGGCAATGGTGCAGTTTTGGGCTTTTCCTCCTGAGTGACGAGTCCAGGGTATGATACAGACATTTCAATCTGAGGCTGCTGGGCCTCATGGCCTCCTGCATCCTGCTGATGACACATGCCAGATGGTGTATGTGGGCTCTGCAGTGGGACCTGAACTTCCAGTGGGCACAGCATCAGGGGAATCTCTCCGATCTGGTCCAGATCTCTTGGATAACTGTGAAGGATTTGCAGTGGTGGTTGATGAACCACGATTGGGTCAGAGGCAGACCCCTCTCCCTTCCCCAACCAGATTTCACGGTAGTGACAGATGCGTCACTCCTGAAATGGTGCAGCTATCTGGGAGAGGTGGAGATCAGAGAACTCTAGTCTCCGGCGGAATCCAGACTCCACATCAACATGCTGGAGCTCCGGGCGATCCAACTGACATTGAAAGCCTTTCTACTCTCCATCAAGTAAAGGCTGGTAAAAGTGTTCACAGCAGACACCACCGCCATGTGGTACTGCAACACACAGAGCTGGGTAGGGTCATGGACCCTTTGTCAAGAGGCCCTGTGTCTCTGGTGGTTCAACATCTGGCAGGTTCTCTGAATGCCAGAGCGGACAAACTTATCCGAAGATGCCTAGCGGATCACGAATGGCGTCTCCATCCGGAGGTGGTGCAAGGGCTCTTTCAGCAGTGGGGAGAGCCTCGGCTAGATCTGTTCACTTCTGCCGAGAATACGCAATGTAAGCAGTTTTGTACACTGGAGTTTCCTAGGCGACTCTCGCTTTTCGTCAAGAGTGGAGCTCAGGCCTCCTTTCTGCCCATACCACTCCTACCCAGAGTTCTCAGGAAGATCAAGAACGACCGGGCCCAAGTCATCCTTGTGGCTCTGGACTGGGCACGGAGAGTCTGGTATCCCAAGCTTCTGAACATGGGCATCGATCCTCTGATCAGGCTTTCCCTTTGGGAAGATCTTCTGTCGCAGCAGCAGGGGAGTGTTCTCCACACGAACCTGTCCACTCTCCACCTTCCTGCGTGGAGATTGAGCTCTGACAGTGGACCTCTTTTGACCTTCCTCCCTAAGACTGTAATGTCATCATGGCAGTCAAACATCCTTCCATTAAGACGGTATATGTCTGCTGTTGGAAAATATTTGTGGCACAGTGTGCAGAAAAATCTAATGATCCTCTTTCTGAAGTTTTGCTTTTCATTCTTTCTCTTGCCCAGCAGGGTTCTGCTCTGGGCACTATTAATGGCTATTTCTCTGCCATTTCTGCCTTCCTATGGTTGTCTGATCAAACCCCTTTGTTCAAGTCCCCTATTGTACATAGATTCCTCAAGGGTCTTACTCATCTCTTCCCTCCTTCACTATTCATTATGCTTCAGTGGGTCCTTAATTTGTTTTTGACTTTTTAGTGTGTGCACCTTTTGAGCCTCTACACAATTGTCCCCTCAGGCTTCTCTCCTTGAATACAACCTTTCTTGTGGCAATTACGTTTGCCTGCAGAGTAAGTAAGCTGCAGGCCTTATCATCTAAGCCACCTTACCTCTCAGTCTATTCTGACAAAGTGGTCACCCTCTTTCATGTAGGCCAATTTATCACCTTGCTTACCATTTATGCTCCTCCACATCCCTCTGAAGAAGAGAAGCGACTCCACTGTCTGGACCCAAAAAGAGCGTTGTCATTCTACTATGACCGCACAAGAGTTCCGGGTGGATGACCAACTCTTCGTAGGGTATGTTGGCGTAAAGAAAGGTCGGGCAGTGCAGGAGTGGACCATTGCCAGATGGGTAGTGCTCTGCATCAAAATCTGCTACGCACTGGCCAAGAAGCAACCTCCTGAAGGTTTGCGGGCTCATTCCACCAGAGCTAAAGTGGCCAACACTGTGTTAGCACACAGAGTTCCAGTCCTGGATATCTGGCAGGCAGCGACATGGTCTTCCAAGCACACGTTCACTAAACATTACTGTCTGGACAGTCAGATCTGCAGGGATGGCTCTGTGCTTCTGGCGTGGAAAGTCGTGAAAAGAAACTGACGTCAGCGTGCCTCGGGGGGGGGGGGGGTGCCTATGTAGGTACAGCGACTTCACTTCCGGGGCAGATGCCGCAGCCGTACGCGGAGCTGATCGATGCCAACTACCGGTGTGCAGGGGTACTGCTCACAAAAAATCTTCCGAATCCAGTCTGACGCCTGTGGAAATTCAAAAGGTAAGGAATCTGCGGCTAGGTTTAGTCTCTACCTGATAGGGCGTTACCGAAGGTAAGTAACTTGTTCGTCAAGGAGGACCACCCAATATACCACTTTGGTGACTCAATTTCAGCCAGCACCACCTACAGCTGCTGAAGGAAGAAGTGAAGATATTGCTCCAAAAAGGAGCTATAGAATCTGTCCCATCTCACCAGCAAAGACGAGGAATTTTTCCTTTCACTTTCTCATTCCCAAGGAAGATGGAATGTTGCAGCCAATACTCCACCATTTCCCACTAAATCAATACATCATGTTGGAGCACTTCAAGATTGCAACCCCTCTAAGATATCATTCCACTGCTCTGCTTCAAAGACTACCTGGCTACCCTCCATCCCAAGGATGCCTACGTACATATCCCCATCCTTCCTCTTCTCTACAGAACTTCAGTTCTTGGTTAGTTTAGCCCATACCAATTCCAAATCCTACCCTCGGAGATTTACCTAATGCTTGTTTAGTAGCATATGTGCAGAACACTGGTATTCATGTCTTTCCACTCTGGATGGTAATGAACCTTGCTCATAAAAAAGCCATCTCACTGCTTCCTACATTGGGATTTACCGTCGGAGCCAACAAATCTCACCTTTCCACAGCAGACACAACAGCTCTTGTGAGCCATACTTGATACAGTGACAGGCAAAGCCTACCCCAGCAACAAGAGAGTGATGGCATTTCAAAGGCAGCTTCCCCTCTACCAGACCATGTGTCATCTGATAGTGAGAACAATAATAAAACTTTTGGTAATGATAGCATTTTGCATTGCGCTAGTTCCAAATGCTCAATTGAACATGCTGGTGGATCCCAGGGTTCAGCACAAACCACAATGGTGGAACAAC
Organism: Calotriton arnoldi; assembly: GCA_963921515.1. NCBI lineage: Eukaryota > Metazoa > Chordata > Amphibia > Caudata > Salamandridae > Calotriton > Calotriton arnoldi. The sequence goes on along the minus strand of CAWUFW010005520.1, from coordinate 561,319 downwards.
AACAAGAAGTTCTTTCTGGGCAGGTTGTTCGGTGATCCTACAGCCGCAAGTGATCATGAACACAGACTCGTCCCTCACAGATTGGGGAGTGTACATGGGCCAACTGACAAACTACGGCCAGTGAGACCCACAACTTCGCTTCAATTTACTGGCACAGATTGCAGTGCAGCTAGTGCTGCGAGGTTTCAGAATGTTACGATAAGACAGTGCTCATTTGCACAGATAACATGGGGGTACGCAGTCTCTACTGTTGTTGGTGCTAGAGAAGACAATTTGGCACTGGGCCATTCTCACCCGGTCGACCTAATGGAACACTTCCCGGTCATGGACAGTGATTTTACAGACTTGCTCACAAGGATGCAGCAGCAAACCAAGAAATAGGAAATCAATACCCAGGTGCTTCAGCAATACTTCCACCCCTGGGAAATGCCAGTGGTGGATCTCTTTACAGGAAACATGCTTCGCCTCTAGGTACTCGCACCCTTAGTCCATGGGCAACGCCCTGTGGCTCAAGTGGTCTGAGATATTTGCTCATGCTTTTCCACCATTATTGTTGATTACATTTTTAGTCCGGAAAATGTATCTTTCCTAAGTGGGTACAGCAGCCGTGGTACTAGCTACTTCTGGAAATATCTATCTTCCACAAAAAGTAGTTGCTGCACCCATACCCTCTCCTCAGTCAGCCTCAAGCCACCTGCACCACCAAAATCTCAGAGCATTGAATATTGCGATTTTGCACCTGAGGTCTTAACATTTGACTACCTGCAACTGATAGAGGAGTGTATACAGATTCTTAAAGTAGTTCCGAAGCCCACTACCTGCACATGCTATGTGGCTAAGTGGAAAATATTTGTTAATTACTGTAGCAGGCTTCACCAATGGCTTTTAAAGGCCACAGTGCAGGACACTATTGGTACGTGTTGCACTTAAAAAAGGTAGGACTAGCCTGTTCTTTCATAAGGGTACACCTAATTGCTGTTGAACACCAGTTAATTTTCAAAATCCTTATTGCGAAAGCTTTTAGAGTAGGGATCAAAAAGGTTATCCCGTCACATACCTCACTGGTGCCTTCATGGAACATTAATATTGTCCTTGCACAACCTAAGGAGCTGCTATTGGAGCCTCTACATTCATGCACACTACATTACCTTTCCTGGAAAGTGGCCTTCCTCATTGCAGTCACTTCCCTCCACAGGGTGAGTGAACAACAAACTCTTGATGTTGGAGTAACCATTTATACAAGCGCACAAAAATTGGGTTGTCCTTTGAACATAATATGCCACAACAAATGCAACAACCGTAATTCGCAATGGGCTAATGAAATCTCTTTAGAACCAGAATGTTGAAAATTGGGTTTCTGGTTGTCAAAGGTATAAACCCTGTCCAAACAGAAGCCCCAATCTTAGTCATGGTAAGCTATATACACACTAAAAGATAACCTGTGCTCACCCTCTGGTAGCTTGGCACATAGCAGTCGGGCTTATCTAAAGAGGCAATGTGTAAAGTATTTGAGCAACATACACAGTAACACAATGAATACATCGCAAAAATACTCCACACAGGCTTAGAAAAAAAGGTTGTTATATTCTGAACAAAACAAGACCAAAACGACAAAAATCCAATATAAAGAAGCTGAGCTATTGAATTTTAAAAGAATACATGCAGTAAAGCGCTTAAAAGCAAGTACCTCTAAGAGGCTACTTTATTTTTCACTGGACCGGGGCAAAGTCGAAGTTTGGGCCAACCTCGTGGAAGCGCTGGCCGGCTACAGAACCCACGCATTCCCCAGTGAATGAAGTACTTTTCCTGGTTGCAAGCAACGAGATGCGTCGATCTTCTCCACACAGTGAAGGCGACGTGTCCGTTCCGAAGACAGGAGCCTGAGTCAAGAGGCTTTGAGCGATGCGCCGGTTCCTGCCACTCAGTTGAGGGGATGCGTCGATCTCCCCATGATGCAGCAGCAACGATATGCTGTCCTATGTGTTGATCTTTGGAGGCCAAGCGTTGGTTCCGATGCAATGCGCATATTTTACTCCCGCAACCGGGTCGTATCTGGGCCACTTCCAGTGGGCCAGGCCTTGGAGTAGGGGTAGAGACTTTCAATTCCCGGAGTCTAAAGGGGCAGGAGGCAAGCCAACAAGCCCTTGGAGATCACTTCGAGTGATGGCAGAGTTCAACTCTCCTTCAGTAGAGTCAAAGAGCATCAGGCAGAAGGGCAATACAAGAGAAAAGCAGGCCTTCCAGGTCTGCAGTCCAAAGAGGAGTCCTTTAAGCAGCACAGCAGTCCTTCTGAAAGAAGTTCAGTTCAAGATCTAAAAGTGTCTGATTTTAGGGGTCAGACACCCATTACTTATACCCAAAAGTGTCTTTGATGTGGGAGTTAACTTCACAGCAGGTCTCTGAAGTGCACAGGTTCCCCTTTCAGCCTAGTCATGTCCTCCTGGCTGTCTATGGGGGGAGGGGGGAGGAGAATCAGCCCTTTGTGTGGGGATAGGACACCACCTATTCAAGTGAAGTGTTAGTCGCTCTCTTCCATCCTGCCAAGGCAAGGCCATCAGAATGCAAATGTATGAAGATGGGTACTCCGACGACACACTACAGATGCATGTAGATGTGTACTCCGATGACACACCTATCCTTCCTGTGTTATGGCTGACTAGAGGGAATGCACAAAGTATAGCTGTCACCCACCCCAGACATGTATTGGAGACAGGCTGTCAGGCACACAGAATAGTAAATGCAAAGAAATGTCCACTTTCTAAAAGTGCTATATATAAAATAGTAATGTTAAATTCAATTCACTAATAAATGGGATTTATCAATCCCATTCCAAACATATGAAACATGAAAATGCTACTCCTCTCTGATCAGGAATTGCAGCATAAAAGTGTATTAAGGAATTCCCAATGCTAACCTATGAAAGGCGTAGGCCTCACAGTAGTGAAAAACGAAATAGGCTGCTTGTTACTACCAGGACATGCAAAACGTAAAATTACGTCCTACCTTTTACTTAGATAGCACCCTGCCCTTAGGGCAACCTAGTGTCTACCTTAGGGTTGACTTATATGTAAACAAAGGGGAGTGTAAGGCTTTGCAAGTAGTTTTAAATGCCAAGTCAAAGTGGCAGTAAACTGCACACACAGGCACTGGAGTGGCAGGTCTGAGACATGTTTGAAAGGCTACTTCTGAGGGTGGCACAATCAGTGCTGCAGCCCACTAGTAGCATTTAACTTACAGGCCCTGGGTGTATGGTATACCACCTTAAAAAGGATTTACAAATAAATTAAATGTCAGTCAGGTACACACCATTTACACACGTTTAGGAAAGAAGCACATGCACTTTAGCACTGATTAGCAGTAGCAAAGTGCTCAGAGTCCTAAGGCCAACAAAAAGATTCAGCAAAACGTGGAGGCAAAACGATTGGCGGTAGACCACCCTAAGGCTAACAGATCTAACACAGAATTTCTGGATAAGGAAACCTCATCCACTCTTTTATGACCTGCTTCATCTTACCTGTCTTGGTAAGATAGTGCTGCCTGGACAGCCTCAACGTTCATATGGCAGGAGGTCTTAATAAACTATTACTGGATAGGCAAAGGGATCCAGAATTGTCAAATTACCTCAAAGGTAAACTCAAAATAAATGTCTTTTTATTGGTACAGGTTCCCCAGATAAGATTAAACAAGCATTGGCATAGCCAATAGGTCTCGCCTTTGGGACCTTATACGTTTTTAGCCATGCAACACATTATCCTGGGTGCTACAACATCTATGAACATCAGAACACTAGGCAAAAGTTTAGAATGGTGACCCCCCCCCCCCCTGTCAAACACACACATGACCTTAGTCGTGCCATTTGCAGCCCACGTCCGATATGGCTCAAAGGTATTCGGCAGTCACAGGCGGCTGTGAATAATAGTGTTAATAAGTGAGATGGGTTCACACGCGCGTGATTTGGAGCAGCAAGTGGGCGTCTCAGGTTGAAGCCTTAGGTGTGATGAGTGTCTGCTGCAGCGCCAAGGCTGCAAACCTACACACACATGAAACACCGCCGACAGCACCGAGCCTTCTGCACTGATCACTGCCTCCCCTTCAGCTCACAGACCACACCAAATGCCAGCCACAGTTGTATTTACGAGCCATGTTGGTAAACACTGATTAAAAGCAACCAGGTCAAAAATATACTGCTTGTTTAGACAAACCCAGACGAGTTCGTGGTTGTCACGGCAATTTTGCAGACAGCAACCATGTCAAATCATATTTGAAACTGCAAAATGAATGACATCCTACCTGAGCAGCAGAGCGGACGTAATACAAGCAAACCACCGCCGACTGAAAGAACATAGTACGTGGATGAAAGAGGGGGGGCTGTAAACCCATCAACAGATGTGACCGCTGATTTATAATCCCCAACATTAATTAAATGACGCTGTACCAATGCAAGGCTCAAAAACATTTCAAATCCGTGGTACCCCCCAAAACGCAAACCCCAGAAACATCTGTCTCCCCAAAACAAAAACCCCAGGCCCAGAAACATCTGTCCCCCAAAACGCAAACCCCAGAAACATCTGTCTCCAGCGACTTGGTTCTCCAAATCTATGCTGGATTTTTATATCCGGTTCTAGAAATATTCGTGAACTGTAGTCAGCTTTTTGTCTCACAATTTGGGCCCAGTGTCAGACACAGTCTCAGTTCCGAGCCATGCACTGGGCAGTAAAAGCACATGCCCGATTGTTTTTTAAATGCCAGACAGCGTGGAGCAGAAACATGCAGGGGAGTGTGTGCACACGAAAAGGAAGCTTAAGAAATAATTGCATAGCCGGTTACTGTGAGCGGAAGCCGACTAGGAAATCAATGAGTCACGCTACACAAATTCTCCCTCTTAATGAATGATTTGTGTACGCAGTGAGCATGCAAAGCTACAACAGTTAATCACAAATGTATATCTTCACACATAGTGATGTAGGAATGTATGCAACACTTAAACCTGAAAAAATTTACATTTTTTAACATTAAAGAAATCAGTGTTGCTCGGAAAAGCACGAGCACGAAAGTGAAAGCCAATTAGAAAACACATAGTCTGGTGATTGTTAGTATTTCCTGGCTCTGTGACGTTTGAGCCGTTACTAAAAGCTCAGCTCCAGTTTGGAAGGAACACAACATTCGCAAGTCGTGGAAACAGCACTCAAGACACTGATCAAACGAGAGGATCCGAGCCAAGAAACAGGCAAGCTTTTAATTTACAGCTTGTTTATTTTGCAGATTACACGACTGGTGCAGCCGATGAAAGACGCTGCATGGTCTGTTTGGGTTCAGTTTTAGTCTAATCGCCAGAATGTGCGCAGTTTCTTAAGCTTATGCAGGTTACAGCAAACACACAACACGTGCCATCGCAGCCGACCGTGTCCACTCCCACGGAAGGACGACACCCTATTCCTACACAGCCGACTGTCCCACCGATCTGTCCCCCGCACTATTGTATTGTGACAATGCAACTCAGTGATCTAAGCGCCTGCTGTAGAGACCAGGTTCACCAACCCGCAGGGTTAAGCCAGCATGGGCCCATTCAGCCGCAAATGAGCGTGTCAGGCAGGACAAAAGCAATTAAAGAAAACAGTGCAAAATAGATGGCCCCTGCGCGCGCCGATCATTTTCTTTAGTAAAGCGCTCTAGCACCTTTGGGTAATGTCCGCGCTATATAAAAATGCATAAATAAATAAACTGTGCGCACCCCAGTCCACTATGTTGCTGTATGCCAGTACAACGTCAGCACCCTCCTTCCAAGGAGCCTTCTAGGCACTTGCACACCTCATAGAACCCACAATGCAAATTTGTTAAATGGAACCAAGTAAAAAAGTGATCTAAAATTTAGGGCGAGAGCACAGAGACGGAGCCTACACATCCAATAAAACAGGACTGGAAATGTGCAAGGGACGCCTCGGCAGTAAAACAGCAGATTACAATCGGAAGAGAAAGCACGCTTCTGTGCAAGGAATGCCCTGCACGCGCCGCTGCTCGAACAAGAACGAAAGTGAAAGCTCATAAAAAGCACTCATGCTTGTGCTGGCATTGCGGGAGCGAGCAGCTTGCGCGCCGCTGCTCGCTCCCGCAAGGTGGATGCCACCACAAGCACGAGTGTGCTTGAAAAGGAGCAGACCGATTGCTAAAGGTCTTCTCCTAGAGCAGCGCATGCGCGCTGCCTAGGCGAGACCTAAAAAGGGGATGTTTGGTGAGTGCTATGACTAGTGCATTTTCCTCATTTGTCTACATGTTTCGACCTATTGTGTTGCCCATGTGGATCACAGGCCTCCTTCAACGCTGAAATAGATCCCAACCTAGCTACTACATTTACTCATGCATACAGGCTCCTAATGGACAAATTCTTTCTACCTCACTGGGTTGAAAAATTGCAATTCACGCAACCTGAAATAAGATAAGTAAAAACATCTACAATTTCTTAATTGTGTATGCACCTCTAATGTGAGAGAAATTCTAGACCGTGTTATTTCTGTAGTGACAAAACGTAAAGAGACTGCAAAAAACCCCCACAAATTGGCACACGTGGGGAGGCTGGGTACACGTACTCTTTCAGCTTTCTCTGTCTAAGAGACGTCATCTCATTATTGTTGTAGCAAGAGAGGCACCCTCACTAGTGACACTCTTTTATATTGAAAATATAATTAGCCAACAACTAATGATCAATCTCAAACTTACCGAAAATGGTATGATTCACTACAGAAATGCAATTGACATACATTCTTACTCCTCTTGATCCATATGCCACGGTTTTAGCGTTAATCGTGTAATTTACTTATATATTTTAATCTGAAGGAAACAGTTAGTTATAGATTCCTTACCTTAGAATTACCCCCAGGCGTCAGACTGGATCCAGAAAGTTTTTTTGGCAGCAGTACCCCTGCGCGCCGGTAGGCGTCGTCTGTCGACTCCGCGTCCGTGGTCGGCGCCGTGGTCGCCGTGATGACCTCACGGAAGAGAACTAGACGCCGCCCTCGCGCCTGACGTCATTTCTTTCTCTTTCCGCGCCAGCAAGCGCAGATCCGGGAAGAGCGGCACCCCCAGTCATTTTTTGACTGAGTTTTTTGCGACTTTTGTCGACATCTTTTCGAGTCGTTCGACTCCTGGTAGCAGGAGGGATGCCCGGTTTTAAGTCCTGCGGTTCCTGTTCCCGCATGATGTCGGTGACGGATCCGCACCGCGTGTGTCTCTTCTGCTTGGAGCGCGACCACGACCCCAAGTCGTGCTCTGACTGCCGAACCATGGCCCCGAAGTCTTTGCGGGAGCGGTCCCGAAAGCTCCTCGAGGCCCGGCAGTCGGCGCAAGGTCCCGGTCGCGTGGGAGGTCGAGGGACTGATCGCGGAGCCATCATCATTCCTCTTCGACGAAGTCTTCGCACTCTGGGTCGGGTAAGTCCAAGCATAAGAAGAAGTCGAAGAAGCGTCGTCGCTCTTCGACTTCCCGTCGGCCGACCAGGGTGCGGGTGGTGCCACTCCCGCGGCTCCGCGTGCAGAGCCTTCAGGGTCGGCTCCGGACTTCCCACCCTTTCCGGGACCGGCAGCAACCCCTGCCCAGCTTCGTCAGTTTTACGAAGCCATGCACGCTATATTTGGGCAGTCCGACTCTGCGGGTGCGCCCTCGGGCCCCGCAGACTCGGCTGGGGGCCCTAGGCCTTCGCCGCCGGCGGCTTTGGCCTCGGCACCGCAGGGCCCCCTTGGATCCAGGCCTGGATCCGGATCGGCGCCGGTCGATCTTGTGACACCTCCACCGGCGCCGGCTCCACCGACACCACGTCCGCAGACGACGCCGGCTGGACCCCCAGCCGACGTCGACCCCGGCTTCCCCCTCCATGTGGAAACTGAGTCGGACTGGCATCGGCCGACCCGACGTCGACGGGTACTTTTGTGCCTACTTTCCACCCTGGCCATTTCCAGCCAGTTTAGCAGCCAGAGGAGTGTGAGGAAGACTGGGAGGGGTCTGAGGACCCTCTCACTGCACAGATAGACTATGACCAGGACTGGAGAGAGGACCTGGGGGATGCCAGTGGTTTGGATACCTCGCCAGACCTTGGCATGTTGTCTCCTCCTACCGTGGCTACGGAGGAGGGAGCGTCTTACGCTATGGTGTTGCGTAAGGCGGCCGAGGCTCTCAACCTCGAGCTTCCTACGGTGGCAGTCAGGACTAACCTCCTGACAGAGGTGCTTCAGCCGGCAGCGAGCTCTTCGGAGCCCCTGCTGCCGTTTAATGAGGCCCTAACAGACATCCTTTTGGGCACCTGGTCCAGGCCCACCACAGGGACTCCTGTGGATAGGATGGTTGCCCGACGCCACCGCCCGGCTCCGGGTGACCTCACTTTCCTCTCCCAACACCCCTCCCCCGAGAGTTTGGTGGTCCAAGCCTCAGCATCCCAGAGCGCATTCCCTACCGCACCACCGGACAGGGAATCCAAGAAACTGGATCAACCTGGGAAAAAGTTGTTTTCTTCCTCCAGTTTAGGGCTGCGGTCGGTGAACACTGCATGCCTCTTGGGCCGTTATTCCCACTCCGTGTGGGATACGGTCGCGCAGGTGCTGCCTCAGTGCCCGGAGGAGGCCCGGGCCGTGCTCTCCCGTGCTGTTGCCGAGGGGAGAGACACAGCAAAGTTCGCCATACGTTGTGTATTGGACACTGCCGACTCACTGGGTAGGACTATTTCAACGTCGCTTCGCCGCCACGCCTGGTTGAGGACGACTAGCTTTTCAGGGGATGTCCAGAACACCTTGATGGACATGCCCTTCGATGGCCGTCGCCTGTTCGGCGACAAAGCAGACAGTGCACTCGAGTGCTTCAAGGACTCTCGGGCTACGGCCAAGTCCTTGGGCCTCTCCACCATGCACCCTGCACGGTCTGCTTTTCGCCCCTTTCGTGGTCACGGAAGGGGTGCCCCAACACGTTCATTCCAGAGCCACAGGCCAGCGCAAGCTGTTCCATCTCAGCGCGGCAGAGGACGTGGGAACCAACGACGTGGTTCTGAGGGCCAGCGGGCAGGACAATCCACCTCCACCCCCTCCGTCGCAGCCTCCAAACCCTCCTAGTCCGATCTTTCAGGCCCATCACACGCCAGTGGGCGGCAGGATTCGCCATCACCTCCCCCACTGGCGCACCATCACGTCGGACAGGTGGGTTTTGCAATTAGTCTGAAGGGGCTACTCCCTACCCTTGGAGACTATCCCTCCAGCCATGCTACCCAGTACCATCGCATGTCGGAGGATCATCTGACCCTTCTCCAACAGGAAGATACGGCACTCTTGGCCAAGGGTGCCATTGAGCGCATTCCTGTCCCAGAAGTAGGTCGTGGTTGCTATTCCCACTACTTTCTGGTGCCCAAGAAGGACAAGGACCTGCGTCCTATCTTTGATCTCAGGGACGTCAACCGCTTCCTCCGGAAGGAGAAGTTCAAAATGTTGACCCTGGCTCAGGTCTGGTCTGCCCTCGACCCTGGAGCCTGGATGGTAGCGTTGGACTTGCAGGACGTGTATTTCCACATCCCTGTCCTGCCGGCCCACCGGCGTTACCTGCGGTTCACGGTAGGCCACGAGCATTTTCAGTTTACCGTGCTCCCCTTTGGCCTTACCAGCGCCCCTCGGGTGTTCACAAAAGTGATGGCGGTGGTCACAGCTCAACTGCGAAGATCAGGGGTTCCAGTCTTCCCCTATCTCGACGACTGGTTGTTGAAAGCGACCTCGTCCCAGGCAGTCGTCTCCCACCTCCAGACTACGGCAGACCTCCTGCATTCGCTGAGGCTCTCCATCAATGTGCCAGAGTCACTCCTGATTCCCTCTCAGAAGCTCCTTTTCATCGGAGCGGTTCTGGACACGAAGCGGTTTTGGGTCTATCCTCCCAAACAGCGAGTCTGGGATATTCGGGCTATGATTCCGATCTTTCAGCCTCTATCCCGGGTTTCGGTCAGAATGACCCTGAGGCTGCTGGGCCTCATGGCCTCCTGCATCCTGCTGGCCGATCATGCCAGGTGGCATATGCGGGCTCTGCAGTGGGACCTGAAGTTCCAGTGGACGCAGCATCAGGGGAATCTGTCCGATTGCGTCCAGATCTCGGAGGGCACTGCACAACAATTGCAGTGGTGGCTCACGAACCAGGATTGGGTCAGCAGCAGATCACTCTCCCTTCCCCAACCAGAACACATGGTGGTGACAGACGCATCCCATCTGGGATGAGGCAGCCACATGGTAGAGGCAGAGATCAGAGGCCTCTGGTCTCCGGCGGACTCCGGGCTCCACATCAACCTTCTGGAGCTTCGGGCGATTCATCTTGCACTCAAGGCATTCCTTCCCTCTGTCCGGGGAAGAGTAGTGCAGGTGTTCACGGACAACACCACCGCCATGTGGTACTGCAACAAACAAGGCGGGGTGGGGTCGTGGACCCTATGTCAAGAGGCCCTCCGCCTCTGGACATGGCTGGAACATCCGGGCATATCCCTGGTGGTTCAACACCTGGCAGGTTCACTGAACGCCAGGGCGGACGAACTCAGCCGCAGGTGCATGATGGATCACGAATGGCGTCTTCACTCGGAGGTGGTGCAAGGTCTCTTTCAGCAGTGGGGAGAGCCTTGGTTGGATCTATTCGCCACCGAAGAGAACGCGCAATGTCAGCAGTTCTGCGCGTTGGAATTTCCAAGGCGGCACTCGCTAGGCAACGCTTTTCGTCGCGAGTGGAGTTGCGGTCTTCTATACTCCTTTCCGCCTATACCACTTCTGCCCAGAGTGCTGAAGAAGATCAAGCGCGACCGGGCCCAAGTCATTCTTGTAGCTCCGGATTGGGCACGAAGAGTCTGGTATCCCGAGCTGCTTCACATGGCCATCGATCCTCCGACCAGACTGCCTCTTCGAGAGGATCTTCTGTCGCAGCAGCAGGGGACGGTCCTCCACCCGAACCTGTCCAGCCTCCACCTCCTTGCGTGGAGATTGAGCGGCGGCAGTTGACGTCTTTCGACTTGCCTCCCGAAGTTTGTGATGTAATCTTGGCAGCCAGGCGTCCCTCCACTAAGACGGTATACGCCTGCCGATGGAACAAATTTGTGGCATGGTGCACAGCAAAGGCTGTGGATCCCCTTTTTGCCCCTCTTTCTGAGGTCCTCTTGTTCTTTCTTTCTTTGGCCCGGCAGGGCTCTGCTCTGGGCACTATCAAGGGCTACCTTTCAGCCATTTCTGCCTTTCTTCGACTGCCTGATCAGCCTTCACTCTTCAAGTCCCTGGTTGTTAATCGTTTCTTGAAGGGCATAACTCATCTCTTTCCTCCTATTCCCTTTGTTATGCCTCAGTGGGACTTGAATTTGGTCTTGACCTATTTGATGTGCGATCCCTTTGAGCCGCTTCACAACTGTCCTTTAAGGCTTTTAACTCTTAAAACTGCATTCCTGGTGGCCATCACATCTGCCAGACGCGTCAGTGAGCTTCAGGCTCTTTCATCCAAACCTCCTTTTCTGGCTGTACATCCGAACAAGGTTGTCCTAAGAACTCGTCCATCCTTCCTTCCCAAGGTGGTCACGTCCTTTCACATTGGGCAGACCATCACTTTGCCCACCTTCTTTCCGCCTCCGCATCCTTCGAAAGAGGAAGAGAGGCTCCACCGTCTGGACCCAAAACGTGCGCTTTCTTTTTATCTTGATCGCACCAAACAGTTCCGGGTGGACGACCAGCTCTTTGTTGGCTACGTGGGCGCCAAGAAAGGTCGGGCTGTACACAAACGGACCATTTCTAGATGGGTCGTTTTGTGTATCAAAGCCTGCTATTCTCTGGCTAAAAAGGAGCCTCCAGTGGGGCTATGCGCCCATTCCACCTGGGCGACGGCAGCTACTACTGCTTTGGGACGGGGAGTTCCCCTCAATGACATCTGTCAGGCGCCTACGTGGGCCTCATTGCACACCTTTAGGAGACACTACTGCCTGGACAATCAAGTCTGGAGAGACGGCTTCTTTGGCTGTTCTGTTCTCCAGGACTTTCTGGTGTGACCTTAGTTCACAGACCCACCTCCGGGGTTGGTATTGCTGGGGTATCTATTCTAAGGTAAGGAATCTATAACTAACTGTTTCTTTCAGATGAACAAGTTACTTCCCTTCGGTAACGATATATCTGTAAGAAACATAGGTTAGTTATAGATTCCTTACCGCCCCACCCATCCTCCCCGTTCTGCAAACTGACTTCTAGGGTTAAGGTCATCCTTTCAGGGCCCTAGTTTTGTGCACCAGTGGTCAGTGTTTTGCATGGCTCTGCGTTCCTGGCGCGAAAAGTCGTGTACAGAACTGACGTCGGGAGCGAGGGCGGCGTCTAGGTATCTTCCGCGACGTCATCACGGCGACCACGACGCCAACGACGGACGCAGAGTCGACCGACGACGCCTACCGACGCGCAGGGGTACTGCTGACGAAAAAACTTTCCGGATCCAGGCTAACGCCTGGGGGTAATTCTAAGGTAAGGAATCTATAACTAACCTATGTTTCTTACAGATATATCGTTACCGAAGGTAAGTAACTTGTTCGATAAGGCCATTGTTAGATAAGTATGCTGATAACAAATATAACCGCTCACGCTTGTAGCTTCTGCGGTCATACAAAGCCTGTAGTGGGCTTTTTAGTAGTATGATACATTTCATTGTTGCATTATTGTTGCTTTTTTCAGACCTCCAAATACACACATCATGAGTGTAAGGAAAAGTATCCAGAGACTGTGATATTGCATCTTGCAAACCATTCATGCCACTTACTCAAGAGATAGTTCTGGCTATTTAGCCCAGTGATTGCCCTCCAACCACCATAAAGCTGCTTCATGGATCGACTAGGAAGCTACCTATCTATGCTTCTAATCTTGAAGTGTGTTCCCAGCGCAATACACTGCCTCGCAAGCTATACAGTAAAAATAAATAATAGAATAAATAGCCAAACCTAACTAAATGTTTTTCTTACAATGGACACACTGAGAATAAACCTCACTGCTACATGATTGAAAAAGTACCTACACATCAGAGTTAAATTTATTAAATTGTTGCTCCATGTTTAGCATGCTATATGCTAATTTTGCATGGCTCAGCAGCACCCACACTTTCTTTACCCATACGTCCACTGTTCCAAAGGGACAGTATCATCTGTTTTGCAGCCAGTTAGAGAAGTGAGAAAGTCTTACTCCTAAATAAGTGTAGTGGATAGGTCCTCTTTCCCTTTTGCGACCCTGTTTAGAATACCCTCCCAAAATTGTCTGACCTTTGGTCAGCCCCATGGTGTATGTAGAGGTAGCACTCCCTCATTGCACCCCCTTCAACACTTCTATTCATCTTGAGATAGTTGAAGTTGAGCTTCATTGTAAGACATTGGTTCTTCTTGCAGAGCCTTGTCATTCTAGCCTCCTTATTGGAGAAAGTGTTTCCTCACCTGTACATCTGGCGGGAGGTTTCAGTTTGACAACAGTGGGGCCAACCTGTGTGCACTGTCCATCATTGGGTTTTCTTTGGGTATATCAGTATGGCTTTGAAGAGGTCTGACATGTCCTGTATGCATATTGGCTCTCCAAATCTTCACATTTCCCTTGTAGAATGACATTATTCTATCAGTTGTAGCATACATGCTTGCAGACATTCACAGTCATTAACATGCTTGCCTGATTCTCTTCCCGAGTGTGCACACTTGACTCTCTGTTCATTGTCTTCTTTTCAGCATCCAGCTTTGATATCCTCTGTGAAGGAGGCTACCTGTTCATACATCCTGCACCTTATTGTGCAACACGCACGGCGGGGCTCTACCCTCCACTCAACACATGGCTGCTGATACCTTGTGATCTTCCTGTGTAGGTGCTGTCACTTCATGGGACGAGTCGGGGCCCAAGTCGAACTGGCTCAAGAGAGAGGTAGCGCTACAACTTTCATTTCTCACCACACTTCCAAAACCCCCGACTACCCCAGTGGATTCACTTCTCTGGCAGGGCCACCAGGTCCTTTTGGAGTGGACAGTGTTGCCTGGTAGGTTCATACATCCCATGGCACCTAGGTCTCATAGGTGTTCGCTGGGGCTACCCATGCAGGTGGCTTACCTTGGCATGCCTCCTCCACAGTGTCTAGGCTGGGCACTCCTGCAAGACCACTGAGCATGGCACCTCTGCCCATTTGCCTCCTTGTGGCTGCTAGGATCTGTGGTCTGGCCCACACAGTCGATACACGCAGGCATGCGGTCTTGGGTCTCCTACCTCCCTCTGCGCACTCCACCTACATGCATGCTACTCTGAGTCCATCGTTGCAGATGCTCACTACACTGGGAACCTCCCCCTAAAAGTCTTCTTTTCATTGTGGCAGTCATATTGAAATGTCCTGTGTGCTCCACAGTCTCTAGCGGCAAGTCATCCCCATTGAATCTGACCTCTACAAATATGGCGCCGGATGTTTCCTTGCACCATGAGTTGATGTTTCCCAACCTGAGGTCCTGCGGCGTTGGGTCCTGAGTGCAATATTTCAGAAGGTGGGCTGAGTACTGCCATCTTAGAGTCTCGGCCATACACCCCTGACTTTTTAAATGCAGACCCCAAACTGGAGTTGGTTATTATCTTTAAGAAGCAGCCTTGCATTAGCCCTTGAAACATCCTCCTGGCAGGGAACGTAAAATAATGGATGTTGTAGGTGTAGTATACAGTGCTAAAACTGCTTTTGCAACTGCTTTCCTTGGTTATTGCGGCTCTGAAATCTGGGATTGTCTGAAATCTTTCACTGATGACATACTTAAACATTGCAGAAAAGATTTCGAAGAAGTGGTTTAAGAAGGTTCTCCTCTCTTGAACCAAGTCATGATTGCAGCCTTTGACTCAGCATAGCTTCCTGCTGAAGGTTACTGCAATGGTATCACTCTGTGCCACTCCTCTTGGTGACACCTGACTAATCTGAAGCTTGATTCTGGACTTAAAATCCTCAAACTCCTATTTTCTTGCTCATTCTTGTTCAGCCAGCATACTGAGGAAGAAATGGTAAGGATGACAAATGAGCCTGAGACCCTAAACACAGCAGGTCTTGAGCAGAAGATAAATCCTTCAGACCACAATATAGAGCCAAAGACAATCACTGATATCCTCAACATGGGGTTCAAACCCCTTGTTGGCTCAAACAGCAACAACATCAGTGCAACCAAATACGTAGCCAAGTCTCAACCAGCCAATTCTACAGGGCGTAAGTCCTCAAACAGTTGCAAATGATTCCACCCCCCCCCCCTTTGTTAACCACTCCTTTGGGGGGGCCCTGTCCTGATGCCTCTCGATACAGGCAGTCCACCTAACAGGAATTCGAAATCGATAACTAGATTCTTTTAAAGCGGATTTTCTAAAGAAATCACAAGTAGGTTCTAGATGATGTTGTCTTTCAATAATTCTTCGCAGGACTATGTGGCAATAGATTTCGTCACTGTGTTTCAGAACAAAAAATGCATAAGCTTCATATGCAAAATATTGGTATTAGGCGAGATTTTCTAAAGTGAACTCTGCCTACATTGATTTCACCATGGATTACTACTCAATTTCTCCTAGCCACCACTTGGAACGGTGGCCCTTAACCTATGCTCCACTAACATCCCTCGTGCTGATGACCTCACAGTAACCCAGAGATCAAGTAGCTGTTGACAACAGACATAGACTCTATTGACCCCCCTCCCCATTTAAAATACTTCCTGGAGCGAAGTCATGCATCTTTTTATGTATACACTCTTGTCACTTGTTTACTATTTCTGGACTACGTGATCACTGCCTGAACACTTATTATTTAAGTTACGTGAAATCCTTGAATTAAAATCCATTTATTAAGTACCTCTTTATTTTTATTAGTTTTTGCAACTACATTTATTTGGATTTCTTGCCTGATTTTATTTTGGTTGTGTTCTACAAATGTATGGATTAGGCCTCCTCCGATGAAGAAACTGTATTGTTAACAAGTCTGCAGTGAACCACTGTTTTGTGCTACTTTCATTTACTACAGTCACATTCACTGGAGTCTAGGCAATTCCAAACACGTGTTGCTTAAATGTATCTTGATAACAGAAATATACAATTAGATAATAAACCTCTACCAGGGAACCGAAGAGCTGTTTCCACCACAGGTAAAGTGGCTCCTACGGCCTGGCTGAGAAACATTAGTTTATCAGACAAATGTAAGATAACTATTTCAAAATCAATTAACATATTTACAAAAGCTGACTCTACTATTGGTCAAGCTACTCTGGAAAAACGTTTTCGGGTAACTTTGTTTACAGAGATTTTTTTAGTTATTATTGTTATTATGGAGTTTCTATCCTACTAAAGAATAGCTGCAAGGGAAACAGTGTGTTGCCACTCTCTTCTACCGTTTATGGCCATTAATGAAGACCTTAATTGCAGAAGAAATAGTTACTTGTAATCCTGAATCTGCATCTAAACAACCCTCCATCCTCGTCAGCTTTATACCGTGGCCATGAGGGACAAACGCAGAAAGTCTTTTTTTTTTCTTTCTTCTTATTACTGCAAAAAAGAACTCGCTCTGTGAGGCAACTGCCAGTACAAGGAATCCTGGTTGGTGCAAGTCCTGGAGCCTTAAAGGTAAACCTTTTAATCTGTTCTTTTTCTAGACGTGTTAGCAGTTAGGCTGCAGTTTGTCCTATAATGTAATATTGACAAGAAATCTGGGAAATGTTGCAGTAGAAAAGGCTTTTGAAGCTTTCCTGCTATATGTGGACGTTAGGCTTTTTCACTCTCTCTGTATATGGGCATATATGTTCGATATGAATTGCTCCGGGGTCCCCACGTGCAAGAGTGAATTATCTTAACGTTGATGGCTTCAATGAAGCATCTGTGGTGCATAACACGGATTACAAGTAATCATTCAGTCTGAACCTAAAATGGTTGATGTATAAAGTGATCAGTTGTCAAAGCATGTAAGCATTTTATTTCAACCCTTGGGAACAGACCACTATCCAAAAAGCAGCAGACACTCATGACATATATTAACATATTTTCTGCAATTAAGTGTTTATCCAAAGTTGATCTCAAATTATGAAATTTACTCCTTGTAAGGCAATGCTCCTTTTGCGGTGGAAAACTAGCATCAAAAGACTTAGGAGCAACTCGGAAGTAACAGTGAATAGCCCCCAGCTGAGATCAAGTACTTAACTAGAGGTAGTTGCAGTTGGACGGGTAACGTTGGAACCCCACTGTAGTCTCAAGGATTTAATATTCTGTATGTGCCTAGCGTAGCCAAAAACTTAAAGCTGCAATATTATTCTGCAAGTGATCATGTGTACTAAAGAATTTAAAAGGCAGGTGAGCTTTTCTAATACAATAACATTCTGATAGATAACTTTGTAATTGCATATTTTTCAACTTTTGAATCCTCTTGAATGTGAAAACTTCTGCAATAGCTTCCGTATGCTAACCGGTGGAACCTTCTGCCTCTGTGCTGACTCCACACCGTATCTGGATGTAACGATATACAGCAGCTTATAGGCACCATCCTGGTTCCTTGTTGAAGACAAAGCAAGGCACAATTTACTGCACCACCCAGTATAGTCACTCCTAAGTCACAAATTATATACTGCCCACTTCAAACGACCAGCTGCCACATGGCCATAAATTAAATACAACTATAACAGAAAGATGAAAGGCAATATAATCCTAAGAGACGTTCAAATTTCAATGATATTCAATCCACTGTTTTCATCCTGAGCAGGAAATTCTTTATTTCATTTTCTTCACAATCATGTGGGCACAGCCAACGCGTTTCGCCCTACAAGGGCTTCTTCAGGGCACTGTAATGTACTGTCACTATGTGTGGATCGCAATAGGAAACGCCAGATCTCTGCCACAATTCTTCAATTCCTCTTAGTAGTCCTAGTCCTTTTGTCCTCTGACGATTCAGTTTTTCTTAGGTATGTTATCAACACTCATTCAGTAGAAACAGGCCAATGTATGTGAGGGAACAGCCATGCTTCAACAGTACATATTCCTGTGTCCGAGGTATCTGTATCCGGTTTCTCCCAAATCGTAAATGTCATCCTTTGTAGGGTGAAACGCGTTGGCTGTGCCCACATGATTGTGAAGAAAATTAAATAAAGAATTTCCTGCTCACATTGAAAACAGTGGATTGAATGTCATTGAAATGTGAACGTCTCTTAGGATTATATTGCCTCTCATCTTTCTGTTATCCTGGTTCCTTGTCTTTAGTTCCTCTTTTTTCCATCTCCTTCGACTTGCATCTGGAGCACCACACTTAATTTAGTCTTTGTGTTCCTGTAAAACTTTCCAAATGATGTGCCTGGGATTTCTCCCCTGAAGACGACGGGTTGCAAGTTGTGCCACGACTGCCAGATGCAGATGTTGGTCACAAATCCACATGACATATGCCTTTGGTGCTTTGGAACCAGGCATGACTCAAATCCCTGCAAAAGATGTGCCATGTTACACCCAAAGGCCATTAGGGGGCACAGAGCCAAAGTTTACTTAACCGAGTACAAGAAGGAGGAGGATTGGTCCTGCTTGAAGTCCCGGAGTCAGTCTTGGCCTGTTCCTCATCCTCGTAAGTCTGAGACTGGGTTGAAATAAAAGTCGCAGAGCCAGCATAAGAAAGTGAATTATTAACTGGGGTGCATGGTAGTCCACCACAAGTAATAAAGTCGCTAACCTGCTAGGTTCAAGCAAAGGATGCATTATATAGACCCGAGTTCAATGCCTGGTAGCTGTGATACATAGCAGACAGGCTTCACTGAGAGAAAATGTGTAAAACATTTAAAAATGCCAAAACAGAAAAAAATCATAGACACAATACAATAAAAATACCATTCTAATTTAGATAGAGTAAAATGTAATAAACAAAATCACACCAGAATGCCCAAAAACCAATAAGAGGAATTGGAGGTGTGAATTCTTAAAGATTTTAGAGAAAAATTGCCAAGAAAAAGTAAATTGCCAGTCAATCATTGTTTGTGGTCACTTAGACCTAAGTGGGATTTCAGGCTGGCCGTAATGCTGCACGGGTCAGTTTTACACTGGTCAAAGATTTCACCATACAACTTAGTCTCTGAAATGGAAGTCAGAATCCTTCAGCGGCACAAAGTTGCAAGCTATAACCAAGGAAGTCTTCTTGAAGCCATTGAATGAGGTCCCAAGGAAGAAGTTGATTTTGGCAGGAAACGTTCATATTGTGTGCCTAGGGAAATCCTCTTGTTGGCCAGATACTTTTCATGCTGTTGCCATGTCAAGATTTCTACATTTGGGCTTAGTCCCTTCATCGGGACAAGGCTGCAGGCTGTATCGAATGTGGATTCGACAATGCTGGATAAGTACTCGCTGGGTGCTAGCTGAATTTGATTTTTTAATGCAGGGAAGCTCCAAGCAAGAGAAACCTGTTACTTCAGCCCAGCAAAGTTGCGCGTTGGCTGGAACAGTGGTAAGTCTAAGGGTCCGATTTCGATGTCGGGCGGAAAGCCATCCGACAGCTTGTTGGAAGCTTTCCGCCCGACATCGATGGTTTCCCTCTGACCGCTGTATTACAATGCCGTCAGTCGGAGGGAAACCCGAGGGGGATTCCGCTGTGCTTCCGTCGGGCTAAAGGAGCCCGTCAGAAGGCATCATACTCCCATAATGACAGCGGAGCCAGCTTCGGCTCCGACGTCTGGATTATGATGGCACTTTCACACAGTCTTTCCATGTCTGCCTTTTCAACATGGAAAGGCCGTCAGAAAGTGACTTTGGGGGGCCCCTAGCAGAGCTTCCCAACCCCTGGCCTTCTGCTATGGGGCCTGGGGAGCACCTATGGTGCCCCCCTAAACATCCCTGCATTGTGTGGCAGGCACCGCATGGTGCCTGCCACACGGTGCAGTAATGTTAATAGGCATCCATTTTTCAATGACAGCTTGTGCTGCGGGCCTTTTCCGCCCGCCACACAAACTGCCTTTGAAAAATGGATGTTTCTGACCGGCCATAGGGCGTCACATCCAAATTTTGCGATCAGAACCGCCAACCTATGGTCCGCAGCGTTGTCGGACATCGTGATTAGGCCCTAAGTGTCTAGAGTTTTGCTGATGATTGATTGGACATGAACTCCTGTTGTCCAACTTTAAATATTAGTTTGCCACCATCTAGTCAACTGAAATAAAGCTCTTATTGTTTTTTTGGGAACAGACACAATGCTACACTCCCGATCCAACAAAAGCTATTTTTGTATTATGGACCTATAGGAAAGTGGGTTTCTGTTGCAGTAACCCCCCCACTTTTTGCCAGACTACTGATGCACTTTCACTTGATGTGCCCTGGGTCCCTGCCAATCAGGTTCCCAGGGCCTGTGTTCTTTCCCCAAAACTAACCCAATTGGCATCTCTGGCCACAGGTCAGCCCCTGGTAAATGGTACCACAGGTACCCAGGGCACTGTGACCAGGGCAGACCTCTAAGGGCTGCAGCACTTATTGTGCCACCCTTAGAGGCCCTGTACCTTTACACACACACACTGCCTTTGCAGGCTGCGTGTTTTGGTGCAGAACAAAGTGAAGAGGCGGCATGGCACACATCCCTGTGTGCCATGCCTACAACCCACTGCCCTGGCATAATCAGTCACCCCTCTAGCTGGGTGCCTTATGCCAGTGGTGAGGGTACAGGTGCATGAGCCCTGTACCCCTACAGTGTCTAAGTCCATTCTTAGATATTGTAAGTGCAGTGCTGCCATTAAGAGTATATGGTGCTGGGAGCTTGTCATTACGAACTCCACAGCACCATAATGGCTACTCTGAAAACTGAGAAGTTTGGTATCAAACTTCTCAGCACATTAAACCCACACTGATGCCAGTGTGGAATTTAATGAAAAATGCACACAGAGGGCATCTTAGAGATGCCCCCTGAAAACTAACCTACCACTAGTGTCCAGGCTGAGAGGCTGCTTTCAGCTGCCACCACCAGACATGTTTCTGGACCCCTGGGTCGAGAGCCTGCTGCTCTCTGGGGCCTGAAACAATGCACATCCTGGGACGAGGTGCCAAGCCTCCTCCCCCAGGATGGGCAGGGTTCACGAAGGGGAAGCTTCAAAGGCTTGCCGCCTTTGTGAGGTTCCCCAGGCCATTTGCTGCTTTCAGCAACTGATCCCCACTGGTTCTGACCCCCACTTTGGCAGGAGAACCAGCGGGAACAACAAGTGAGGAAGAGAGGTGTGCCCACCTCTGCCAACTCCACCCCTCAGGTAGGAGAGGTGAAGCACAACTCTCAGTCCCCGCCATCTTGCAGATGGGGGGACTCCGCCAACCAGGGACAGGCTCATGTCCCCCTCCCACTGGAGGGTGGCATAATAGGGGGTGTACCCACCCCAGGGAAGGGACCCATTGGTCCCTACCTTTTACCTACCTGTAACGCCCCTAAATCTAGTATTTAGGGGCCCCCTTGAACCTTGCTTCCTCAGACAAGAAAAAACTACAAGAAGAAGGACCGAACAGCCGTGCAGCAGCTAACGAGAGGAAGACGCCCACTGACTTGGCCCCAGCCCTACCGGCCTGTCTCCCCCTCGAACCTGCTCCTGCAAAATCCTGGTGTCCTGCAGCCAGCAACCTCGAAAACCCCGGAGGACCTGCCTGCCTTCAACTACAAAGACTTTGTCTCCCGTGAACACCGGATTTGTTCATCTGCAACCTCTGGCTCAAGCCGGACACTGCAAATCCGCCCCACTCTGCACCCGCAGTCCACGGCCCGAGCTCGAGTGGGCAAACACCACGAGGAGGTCACCCCGGCGATCCTGACCCGAGATCCGGCGACCCCTGACCTGCCTCAAGCCTCCAGCCGACGCCTGCAGCCTAAATCCAGAAGGTCCCCAAAACCACGACCAGGAGCTGATAAGATCCGACCCCAAAAGGCACCCCTGCACCAGACGCCCCACGGCCTTGTGTGCCCAAACCGACGGTGCCTAACCAACCCCTAACTTCCCAACTTACCTCTCAAAGTGGTGGTCGCACCCAGAAGACCTTCGTCCCCAAGCCTGCAGTGCCTTTGCAAACCGGAGGTTCCTCATTGAAAACAGGGCGCCCGACGTCGAAACAGCACCCTGCACCCGGCCGCCCTAGTGCCGCTGAGGATGCACCTTTGGTGCTACTTTGTTTCCCCATTTGCCCTGAGCTAAAGTCCAGGAACTTTGCTCCCACAACCAAGTGGCCTGCTTGTCAGCAGCCACCAACCGGAGACCCCCTATCCCCCTTTGGATAACATTGGGCCTCAGCACTCTGCACCTGGCCGCTCTAGTGCAGCTGAGGGTGTAACTAGAGTGCATCCTTGACCCTGGGGGACCCCTGAGTCTACCCCCAGAACCTCAACTCCCACTACCAAATACTTACCTCAAAACCGATAACACTATTTTCCTCCATAGGATAACATTGACTGTTTTTCTTGGAAAAGTTTCTAAGTGTGGAGTTTGAAAACCTAAAGAAATTCTTTAAAATTGCACTAACTAACAAAAACGATTTTACTTACCTGTTTGCAGGAAATGTCCCAGAGTAGTTTCCAGGTATACTACTCTGAGTAAGAAAAGTAATCTCAAAAGTAACTTACCTGTAATTTTACTGAAAAGCCCATTCAAGTCTATGTACTGTATTTACAAAGTACTGCATTTCTCTGAAACCATACTGCAAGTCAAAATAAAGTGCATATACTATTACAAATCCAAACTGTATTACAACTGTATATTTACTGCAAAGTACTTATCACTTACCTGTGCCAGGCTTGCTTGGTTCTAGAAAATAAAATAACTAAAAATATTTTTATACAAAAACAATTGGTCTGAAGTTCAGTCTTTGAGTGTGTGAATTCATTTGCTGACTGAGTGTGTACAACAAATGCTTAACACTGTACTCTGATACTGCCTTACTGCTCGACCACACTACCACAAATAGAGAGTGAGGTGCTGTCTTTGGGGTTCCACTGCCTACCTTTGGGGTTCCACTGGACTCTGTGCACACTATACCTCACTTTGGTATAGTATATACAGAGCCAGCTTCCCACAGGACCCAACTGAGAGAACCTATTTGTGCATGGAACACTGTAGTTCAGTAAATATTAGCACCTAGGATTGGCATTTCTAACCTACAATTTATACAGTCTTCATCTGACAACTTGTGCTTAGTGCTCCAACTATTACACCACCTCTTGTATTTTTTTCAGGTCTCAAAGCTAATGGTGTGCCTTATACTGTCCATTCAGTAAGAAGAGCTTTAGAAAATACAGCATTGAAGACCGAAAGTATTGAAGTGTTTGCCCAAGGGCATGGCATTATTCAGGTACTTCAAGACTTCAAGATGAATATGTTCAAAATATGTTGTGCTTACCAGTGCAGAAGATATCACGTTTAATTAAAATCCTGCCAGTTGTCATGTTGGTCCTTCCCACTTTTTACGGTACGCTATCGTTAGAATTCTCGTTGACCATATTTTGCATGAATATAGATTTCTTGTACATTCTCTTGGTATTTTTACTTAGCAGTCTTGTAAATGTAATTGAACATCCCATAATGTTTGTTTGCAAGAGCTTGTTTTACAGAATAAAACAAGTTAAGCTAGCTGATATCAACCATTTGCGGTCACTCTTTGTTCCATTTTTCTTTTTTTAAGCTTGTGCATTTTTTCTTCATAGGTTGATAAAGCTTATGACTACCTCATTCAGAACTCATTGACCACTAGTAATGTAGGATTCACAGTTACTGTTGGAAGTAGTAGAGGAATATACCTAAGAGATCCGGTCCAGATTGTTGCCCCCTCAGACCATGGTGTTGGCATAGAACCTGTTTTTCCAGAAAATACAGGTAAAGGAAAAGAAACTTCTTGTTTGAGATTCTTAATTTAACTAATGTTCTGCCATGCTTGTTGGTGCGCGCAGTCATCATATTTAGAGTTTGAAATGCTGGCCTGCTTTTATTTTGTTCATTGTATCACTCTATTGTTTCAGGCGTTCCTCGCTTCTGCTGCATTGAATTTTTCATAGATTTGCATACTTGACTCATTGTCAGTTGCCTGACTGAGAATCCCTCGTCAATTTTATACACTAGAAGTGTTAACATGCATTCATGCAGTTTTGTAAATGCAGCTACATTAAGCAGCAATTCCACAAAATTTTGTTAACATGAATTCTCCAACATTGATACCTTTTATATATTCACATGCTTGGATCATTCCCAGTTGTCAGGCTGGGAATCCCCGGTACATTAGTATAGCAGTAAACAGTGTAAAAATATACAGCATACAGTATACAATGCAAAACAACATGGTATCATTAGTATCACATCCATCTCATTTGAAATAACCCAAACTTCAGCTAATGAGGTGGAAGCCCAAGCTTTCCTACTCCACCTAGAGACCACCATAGCTCAGATTTCAAAGCACAAGTCTGAGAATAAAATACATTAAGCCTCTGACCCTGATGGAGAGAGAGTCACGTGACTATATATAAGATATCAATGTTGGAGAACGATGCATGCTGAAAGTCAATGGCCTATACCCTGTTTGGACAAGGCCTGACCTTTTCGTGGTTGACTAAACAGCATGAACAGCTGGTCTGATGTGCTTACACCCTTTGTCTTGTCTATATACAATTTGAAATATCTATATAAGTCTAAAGAATGCAACTATCTTTCTGCAGTTGAAGATGGTTTTGGAAAGAAAGATCTTAGAATGACAGGCTCATTTAGGTGAAAATCATTTGGAACCTTTGGAATTAATTTAGGGTTGGTTCTGAGCTGAGAATTACCCTGTCCTTCATGAACCTGAGAAAAAGCTCAATTAAATTTAAAAAATATGGAAGTATCGGCATAGGTTTAATTTGAAGTGGATGATGATCATTCTTCCACCAGACACAAACACTTCCATAAAATGTTGTAAGTTTTATTAGTTGCTGGAGCTCACACCATCACAGCCACTTACCCCATATCCTGGGTTGAAAGGGCAGTGACCACTCACTCGAAAAATGGGCAGGACTCTGTACCCCAGATGATTGAGCATAGGTCTGATCGCGACAAAAATGTAAAAAAACAAAGTTCCTCCACGGGGGCTTTAATGATAGAAACGCTCTAGAAACTTAAAAGGGTAGGACGGCACAGCATCACTAAACCATGTGATGACCTTTTATTACATGTATAAACCAAGAAGGGACAAGGGCTTTTAATCACTAGGTCCTGCATACATGCCCTACTGGATATCTGTACACAAAGGGTATGCAGTTCCTATGGGGAGGGGAGGAGAACAGCAGGGGGAGGGGAAGGAGGGGGGTGGGCAAACAGGCAGAGAAGGAACACTAGAAAGGAGGGGGGTGCTCCAATAGGAGCAAGGGCCCTCACACACCCCGAGGGGTGTCATGCTTCATCATAGGGCAGCTCCTCGTCGGGCCGGCTCTGCAATGCCCAACGGGCCCCGCAGGGGGGCTCTTTGCCGGAGATCTTTTGTGTTGTAAACCGTGTGGCCCTATATGGTGAAGCAGTGGGGCGAAAAAAGTGGTGAGTAGAGTGGTGAGGTGGTGTGTTAAAACTACCTTAGAGTGTCCAGAAAGTACTTTATTCGCTGGGCACTGGTGCTATTGCTAAAAAACGGTCTGCAAGAGTCCCAGCTGGCAGGAGAATTAAACCTGCTACAGCTTAGAATTTGTGAATAGTGAGGGGAAAGTGTTAATTAAAAGGTCAACATGTTTCACGCCTTTGTTCTCCAGGCGGATGGGTGGCGTTTCTTCAGGACCAGGGTGCAGGGGGATACCTAATCTACTCTTAAATTCAGAGAGACAGTCAGGGAGTACCTTAATGTGCTGTCCCTATGATATCGGATTCCTAAGTAATCCGTGTGGGGGGTAGAACTGTCAAATAAGGATGGAAACGTCCTTCTCACAGACCTAATGGTTCCGGAGAGGGTGCGTCAGCCTGTGCGTCCACACCAACCGCAGCAATGACGGATGGTAGAAGCCTCCCGTTTGGAGCTCCTCCGTGTGGGACCTACCCATGTCTGGACGCCAGGGCCCCTGCGGGGCACGTTGGGCATTGCAGCGCCGGTCCGACGAGGAGCTGCCCTATGATGAAGCGTGACACCCCTCGGGGTGTGTGAGGGCCCTTGCTCCTATTGGAGCACCCCCCCTCCTTTCTAGTGTTCCTTCTCCGCCTGTTTGCCCCTCCTTCCCCTCCCCCTGCTGTTCTCCTCCCCTCCCCATAGGAACTGCATACCCTTTGTGTACAGACCTTTTATTACAGCAAGATTACGATTAAAGTTTTAGTTTGGTTGAGAGTCAGGGTTTGGTTTAAGATCAGAATAAGGGTAATGGTTAGTTTAGGAGTTCGTATTAGGAATAGGTTTAGGATGAGAGTTAGACTATGGGCAAATACAATCTCGGAAGATATTTATTGTTTAGTGTTAAATAAAACATGTTGCTATGGATTCTCTGTAGTGGTTTATTTGTAAAGGTATTCTTTGTAATGACATAGCTACGACTTGGAGAGCTGTAGCTATATGTGAGTAATGCAATACCTTCCATCCTTACAATGTTTTAATATTCATGGATATTGTGTTTGTCATCTAATATTTTCTTAACCTTGGCAGATAACACAGAGAGAATATCTCTTCAGCTTCATCTTGCATTAACATCTAGTGCGTCTTGGGTTCAGTGTCCCAGCCACTTGGAGCTCATGAACCAGTGTCGGCACATAAACGTCCGAGTAGATCCGAGGGGACTAAGAGAAGGAGTACATTATGCTGAGGTACAGATTTTAGTTGGCTGATTTAAAAAAAATATTGCTTATGGTCTTTAGAGAACCAGTATAACGGCATGTTGATTATGTGAATTGTTTTATCATTGTGTTGCAAAGACTCGTACAAATAATATTTTTATTATGTTATATGCTCTCTAAGTTTCAAATTATTTTCACATTATTATAGCCCACGAACAAAATGGCCATAATTAATTGAATAATAAGTTTGATGTGCATATGCCCCAAAGCTTTGTAGGTTTAGAACCACACCAACTGTCAAAGTTAGCAATGGTTGAAGCAAATTATCCCTATCATTTCACAAGATGGGTGATATGTATTACAGCAGGTGCTCTGAACGAATACAGAAACAAAGCATTAGACTACCTGCGAAAAAAGAAGCCCTCAAATTAAAGCAAAAAAGCACACACAGCACAGGATTTGCAGGGGTTATTCTGTTGTAGATTAACATGCATTCCTACTTCTCTACGGTATAATTTGTTGATCTCAAAATCTGGGTGGGGCTTCAGGCATGATTCAAATGACTCATCGCTACATCATCCTAAAACCCACAATGTATTGCAGCACAGTCAAAATCTTTAAATGATTTATAGAGCGCGAACGTGACCCGTTAGGGTATCAGAGAGCTTTACAAGGCTAAACAAGTTGATTACAAGATTCAGACTTGTTTCTCCGTTTGGTCTGTAAGGGGTGGCAGAGGCTGACAGGTGAACAAGATCACACCAATCATTTTAGTGCAAAACTACCATGCTATTGTTGAAATAGTGTCAGTTGGCACATTACAGCATGGTGGCTCAGAATTCAGGAGAGCTTCACCCTTTCCTACCCCTCCCCACCCCACTTCCTGGAGCCATTGAATTGGAGTTTGAAGAAGTCCACACCAAAGCCAGGTGGTGGGTGGAGAGGCAGAAATAGGAGGATGTTTGTGATGCATTCACAGTAATTTTTGTGGATAATAAGGAGCAGGGGCATTCTTTAACCAGAGGGAGTCAAAAGCCCCAATTCATTGGTGCATTAGACGGAAGGACTCCCATCAAACAAAAAACACAACCTCCACCCAGACGTGCCTCATAAAGAATCAAAACAAAAAGCCATATCTGAGACATCATCCTTGATGCAGTTACGTATTTCAGCAACACTTGCAAATGTATTGCTTGTAAGACTGAGCTCGTACAGAAACTATACCTTGCTTCTGTTTGATGCAGTTGAAGCTGGGAACTTGATTATTTCTTAGGTAATAAATTTGTGGATAAGCATTGTGTGATTCAGAAACCTGCCAGTCATAAAATGTGTCTTCTTAATTCTAAAAGTAGTACACCCACACACCATATAGTAGCTGGATAGTAGCCTTCCATCAAAAGTGATGTGGTTTACTGCAGTGAAAGAAGTTTAAAGAACATAAAGGCCTTTGTAGATCGAAACATTTATCATTTAATGCTTCTTCTTTATTCTTTCAGGTCTGTGGTTATGATTTGTCCACGCCAAACTCAGGTCCATTGTTCAGAGTTCCAGTAACTGTTGTCATACCAAGGAGGTTCGGAAACACAACTTAAGTTTTTTCTAAATATGCTTTATGTCATAATATTGAGAATGTTCACTATTTGTGGTTCCTTCGAGTTGTAGTGGCACTAGGACTTGTAAACTGTCATTTGTAAAGTACTGCACCATGAATATGTTATGGATTCACAAGTAGATAATTTCCCCACATCTGTCTTATTTTAGTGGATGAGAGAACATACAATTTTCCTTGATGAATCAAGATAACAGCCTATAACTTGCTTCATAGCCCCTTTTCCCTGTCCTCCAACGTTGTTCTATTCCCCTTTCCTTCCACCCTGCTTTTCTGCCTTTCTTCCCTCCTTGCACTATTCTTCTATCTCACCCATCAGCTTTGAGGTTGCTTGTTCATGGCCTCCTTTTAGTGCCCATTTTCTCTTTGGACTGACGTTTTATTGTCCATCATTTTTCAGTTGATCTAAATAATTAGCAGTTGAATCCACCCTTGATTTTCTTACAGGTATTTTGTTCCAGTCTGTTTTAATTACTGCATTGACGTGCGCTTCTCTAGTTGTCTGTAGGACGTTGTCATGCCTAGCTGTTAGTTGCGTCAAATTTGCTTTCGCAATCAATTGGTCGCTAACTTAAATGTATATTAATCATTTCAATAACTGTTTGACATCAGCTCAATTAAGATTGTAACTTTTGAAGATTGTATGGAGCTCTTCCTTTAACTTCTGGGAATCATCTCTAATCTCAAATGTTAAAAGATAATGTGGATAGTGACGTTTCTGTCCATCGTCTCCCCTCGATGCTGCAATACAATTCATTATGCTGGGATATCCTCTGAGATAACTTCATCATCTTCCTCCCACAGACTGTTCTGTTATACTGGACCTCTTTATCTGATCCTAATTCTCCTCTCCTCTCCTCTGTCCGAGACTTTTGCATGCAATTGTAAAGCTAGGCACCTGCTCACTAGTTTCTGGTTAGGGAGTTGTTGAATGCACTCTGACAGGAGACAGTGAATGAGGAGTGTTAGTGTTGGCTTGTCCTAGAACCCTCGCTCTCACTGTGCTTCTGCTCTTGCTTAAACATCTGCCTGAGCTGGTACTGTCTGGCTGTGCGCCTGCCAATGCATCTACTAGTGCATCATCTCCTTTCGGCTAGAGCTAGGATAACATATCTAAGAGTTATCCAGAATTCAATGTTTCATAGATTCACATGGTTGAATTGTTCTTAGACATTAGGCTGGGAATCCCCAGTAACTTTAGATAGCAGTAAACAGTGGTAAAAAGTCCATAGACCCAACAACAGTGTTTAGTAGCACATCCACCTCATATGAAAAAAAAAAACTTCAGCCAGTGAGGTGGAAATGCTGGTCTCTTTACATCCCCAAGAGGCCACCTTAGCTCGGATTTCTACCGCATGGCATGGGCAAGGGAGTCCCCAAGCAGAGCTCTGCTCTAACCTGTTTGACCTTATTTTGGGTACTTCTTGAACTCCATTTCATCTTCTCTGAACTTGAGCTTGCCCTAACTTCAGCTTCCCAAGACTTTGAGTTGTTTTTAGAAACTTTTGTGTATCTTTCCAAGGGGATCTTTACAGACAACAACTGTTACTGAGAAGAAGAAAAGATCTACGTTAAAATCCTGCTCAGATTGTGTCCAAAAGATTATAGACTTCACTGACAGTCAGTGTATTTTTTGCCTTTATCCATTTTGAAAGATGTCTCGTTGCGACCTCTGTAGGTCTTTTTCCTTCCAAGACACAAAAATATAGAGAAAGGAGTTTGGCTCTTTTATCTTCTTGAAAAATAAAGGTCAGCCTTCTAAAGGGCACAACCCCTCTTTTGGGGAGGATTCAGTGAAAAGTGCTTCTCTAAACATGTCCACGAAGGTAGCACAATAAAAGGAAGCATATGGAGCTTCCTAGGCTGAAGTTTGCCTCCGAAGTGTCTGCATCCACCTCCTCAAAGGGGAAAAGCAGACCTTCTGTGGAGAAGGTGTCAAAAAAAGTGTGCGGAAGTACCCGCACAAAAATGGCGTCAAAATCCTGCTCCTCTGATGGTCCTGTAAGACGTCCTGCCCAAATGGTTGTCGACATGAATCTTGCTGTCATTTGCTAAGAAGTTTCCTTCATCAAAGCCCACCCCATCACCAGCAAAGTCCTCTGGCAACGTACCATAGTAGTCATCTAAGATACTTATGACTATCCTGCTGTAGACAGTCGACCCTGGTCAACAAGTACTCTGTCGACAACTGCTCCAGGGACACCCACCTTGACGATGACCCCATAGATGTCAGAAATACCTCTTCTAGCATTTTACTTTTTCGCATTCGATTTTTAAAGTTTAAACACACCTGCCAGCACAAATCTTAGTTTCTGAACTTGGGGCTGATGTCGACGACCAAGATTCCACTCGCCTCCTAGCACAAATCTTGGTTTCTGAACTAGGGGCTGATGTCAACGACCAAGAACAAGTTTGACAGTGTATGTCCCTGCACAGGTAGATAGATATGCGCTATGTCACTTTAAAACAAAGAAGAGGCTTATTAGGAATAAGAGTTCATACATGATTGGGAGACCTACGAACCCCAGACATTTGCATCCGAAAGTTGCCCAAGAGCTGTGACCCTCCATATGAACCTAGGCGCCAAGAATGAAAATATAGTTTGCTTCATGTCTGTGCTGCAGTAGGTGATGGAGACTTTCTAAAAGCTGATCCCTCAGCAACCTCTGCTCTATATCCTCTTTGGTCCTCAGCCTGGACCACCCATACTGCCTCCTCCACCATGTCTACCATCACTGTCCCTGCCTTCTCCTCCAGAAATGGCTACCTCGCCACTTCCGCCATTCCCCGAACACCAGCTCCAACTGTGCAGATGGTCTCATCAATGCCTGGGGACATGGGGAACTAGATACTTTAGACTCTGATCAGAATTCGGAACCTGAGGAGGAAGAAGGCAAAGTTATGGATGAAGATCAGGGAGATGATGGTGAACACCAAAATGAAGGATGGAGGACTGCATTCTGCCAAAGGAAGGCCCAAACAGACTCTCAACCGGATAACATTGCCCTTTTCCATGCCTTATTAGAGCAAGCATCCAAAAAGTTTGGCCTTCCGGTGTCCTTTCTTGAGCAGCAATGTTTTTTTTATGATTTTAAAGAACAGCCCTGAAAGAAGAGCAAATTAATTCAAGTACTGGATTTTGTCTGAATGAAGGTATCAGATTTATGCAGACACCAGCTACAGTACAAGTAGCGGTGCTGTGTGTAGAGGAAAATACAGAGCGCCAAACTCTGCACCATCATTCCTGACTTGATATCCCAAACCTCTTTCCCTTATTGCGGTAGTAGCTCCGAGACAAAAAAACACCACTCCTCCTTGTAGTGCTGGCTGATGTATAGATAATTTTAGCCTTAGTCGCTTTGATGGAAGCAAATTCAATCAAAACGTCAAAGTCCTTGGCCATCTTAGGCCATTATGACTGTCAGATGTGGCACGACATCTTGCCCCTCACCAACACAAAGCAGAGGACAGGAATGAAAAAGGCTAAAGCTATTATAAATGAAGGGGCTAGTGTATCAGCCATTGTCATTGATTCAGCATGGATGTGTCAAGTGATGGTTTCTGCCAGCTTGTGGAGACAAGGCTGGCGTAGATTCATGGCCTTCAGTCCTGAGGTATAAGCCAAGGTCTTGAGCATACCTTTCAACAGACAGACCTTGTTTGGCAAATATGTTGATGATGAGTTGCAGGACATGTCATCTGTCATCAATACTACATTCTTTCTTTCAGTCTTACAGTGCAGGTCCAATTGTTCTGCTTCCTTTCATGGCACCAGGCGCTCCTAGGCCAACATAGTAGGTTTCTCTCAGTACCTACATATTACATCTCCTCGCCCGGATACATTCAAAGTTACTTTCCCAGCAGAGGCAAGCACAACAGCAAGTCATCAGAGAAGAGAAATGATGCTGCTCAATCACACTCCCAGAATAAAAGCCTCGCTTCTCCAAGAGGCCTCTCTCCAGTCACCCTCTCCCCACCAGGTTGGGGAAAGAATTTTCATTTTTGCTCGTGCTTGGAGAAAGTTAACAGTAGTTGGCTAGGAGCTCCAAATAGTACATTCTGGCCACAGCCTGGAGTTCATAAAAAAAAAAAACCCTGGAAGGATGTGAATTTGCGAGAGCTACAATGGAAAATTCTTCTCTTTCTGTAGGGAAAAATGGAAAAGGTGCTGAAATCCCAAATGTAGTAAAGTGCCCCTTTTTTACATGTTCACCCCCACGTTTTGCCTGGTATATGATGCAATTTTGACAGAAGTGCACTGGGTTCCTTCTATGCTAACCAGGTCCCCAGTGCCAGATCTCTTTCCCTAAAACTGTGCAATTGTTCCTCAATTGGCACTACCTTTAGCACCCTTAGAAGTCCCTAGTAAATGGTTACCCTGGTACCTAGGACATGGGTTACTAAAGAGGGTCCATAAGGGCTGTAGCATGTATTGTGCCACCCTAAGAGACCCCTCAGCACCAACATGCAAACTGCAGTTGCAGGCTGCTTGCCATGGTGCAGAGAAAAGGGATGACACGACATGGCACACATCCTGTGTGCCATGCCTGCAGACACTGTATACAGTATAGGTAAGTCAATGCTACAGCAGGCCTTACATCCCCAAGGCAGGGTGGACTTACTAGGTGTGGACATATCTGCATGAGCAGATATGCCCCTGTGATGTCTAAGTCGATTCTTAGATATTAGAAATGAACAGGGAAGCCATTTAGAGTACATGTGCTGGACACTGGTATTTACGAGTTCCCCAGTTGCATGAAGGCTCCACTCAAAGTAGAGATGTTTGGTATCAAACCTCTCGTATTAAACCCACACTGATGCCAATGATGGATTTATTAATACATGCACCAAGAGGGCACCTTAGAGATGCCCCCTGAAAACCTACAAACTACTAGTGTTCTGCCTGACTGGTGTAGACGAGCCTGCCACCACAGACAGGTTTCTGACACCCTGCAAGTGAGAACCCATGCTCTCTGAGGGCAGAACAAATGCCTCCTCCAAGTAGGATTGCTAAGTGATCAGCATATCAAGGCAGGCGGCTTCATAGGCCTCTGCCTCCTTTCATACATGACCAAAGGCTTCCCCAGACGGGGGAAATGCCACCCCCTGTCCCAGGCATTTGGCACCAGGACAAGCAGGGAAATTTGCTAGGCAGGAGGCGTGTCCCCCTCTCAGACTAATAC
The DNA here is from genome assembly GCA_963921515.1 of Calotriton arnoldi. Classification (NCBI taxonomy): domain Eukaryota; kingdom Metazoa; phylum Chordata; class Amphibia; order Caudata; family Salamandridae; genus Calotriton; species Calotriton arnoldi. Next base: position 527,808 of record CAWUFW010005520.1, on the reverse strand, counting down.
CACCCCTAAGATGGGCTATCTGAAATGGACATGACTTTTAGAATTCCACTATCTTAGTTTTGGCGGAATTCAACTTTCTGGGTTAGGGTTATATCCGCTTCCCACAGGAAGTGGTCATATAGAGGGTAGTAGGTAAGAAGCCCATTGGCTGCTGCCTTTCACTCCCTGTAACATCCCTAAAAAGTGTATTTAGGTGGCACCCCTGACACCAGGAACTCCGATTTGACGGATCAGGAAGAGAAGGACGCTGAGAGCCGCAGGAACTGCGAGAACTGAAGACTGCTGTGGCTTTTGGCGCCAAACCCTGTCTGCCACACTACGTTTCGACAGTCGTGACCCAGCGACTCATCCTGCTGCTGAACTCTTGCTAAAGAATCCCGGTGGGCTACCAGCACTTTGTAAATCGCCAACAAATCTCCCTTGGAGTAGAGAAGTTACTCCCCTGCAGTCCGCAGGCAGGGAAACGCAAAGTCCTGTCTACCGAGTTTCCGCTCCCCAGCCAGCTCGTGGCATCAGCTCTCCAGAAAGAGGACCCTGTGCTCCTGAAGGTCAGATATGCCCCTCTTCCAAATGAGGACACCAGGACCAACCAGAGCCACACAGGACCAATACTCTGGGTACCAGACCCCTTGCAGCAAGCAAAGACAAAGTTCTTAGTGTCAACATTTATATAAATATACAACTTATTTTTCTTAATTGGTCTAGAATTTATTCTTGGGTGTGTCTCATTTATTGCCTCTGTAATGCTTAGAACTATCCTCTGATATGCCTAGCTGCACTCCCACTCTACCACAAAAGAAAGCATTTGGGATATCATTTGTGCCTCTGTAAACCAATTAAAGAGCCAGCTTCCTACACCAAATAAGTCAGGGTTTTTTTCCAGCTGTTTTGTGGTCAAGAAAAAATAAAGAGTGGAAACAAGTATTGGACCCCCGAAAGCTAAAAAGTTCCTGAAAGTCAGTCCCTCTGAGGCTGCAGGATGGGGAGCACCTTACCCAACTCACAAGAGATGTCTCAGTTTTCTGTAGCAGGGCAGCTCTTCCAGTTCAAGGCACTTTCTTTTGGACTGAAATCAGCACTTGGAATTTTTACAAAATTCCTAGTACCGGTGGCTACCTTCTTATGGCATTACATGTGTAGATACTTAGACTGGCTCATCAAGGCTCCTTTAGAGGAAGAAGCTTCCACTCTTACAGTGCTTGCCTAAGCCTTGTCCATCAGCTGGATTTGTCACTAAACATATCTACCCATTTGCAAGACTCCATGTTCTAGGGACTGTACTAGACACAACTGAAGAAAGCATTCCTCGCCAAACAAAAGAGTTACAAAAATACATGCAATTGGAAAGAGGTTTTGTTCCAAAAAGACACTTCCTGTGAGGGCTTGCAAGTCTCTTCTTGGCCTGATTCATCATACATAAATTAAACACCATTCTGCAGGCGACAAATGAGGCCAAAACAGCAAGAGTTAAATCAGAAATGGAAACAGGCGGTAGAATCTTCGAGCAACATAGTGCAGGTATCCAGAAGGCTCAAACACGCCTTGCTGTGTTAGTTTACCAACAAATCTTGGCGCATGCATTCCATTACATTCCACAGTGGACTGGCTCTCAGTGACAACAGGTGTCTCGATGGTAGGATGTGGGGCCCACATGCACAAACACTCTGCAAGGGTACTCTTGTTCAAAAACGGAGAAAACACTTGACATAAATATCTTGGAACTGTGAATCATCAGGCTCGATCTGCAAGCCTTCCTGTCAAGACTGGTAGACAACCATGTTGCTCTGGACAGATGACCGATTGAGGCGAGATGCACAAGTAAGAGCTCTGACTACATCAAAGACTTATTACACTAAGTGGAAGCGTTTCTTTATATGGTGCAAAGACGAAGGACACCGCCCATTTTCAATATAGCTCCATCAAGTGTTGCCCTGCTTGCCAGATTTGGCAAAGAATGGCCTCTGATATGCTTCAGTCAGAGTCCATCTTCCGCAATCTATAGTTTCAGGTGAACAGTGGAAGTGTTGTTCTCTTTGTTGTCCTAAAGAATAAACTGTTCATTAATGGTCTTTTTGGGGCCTTTCCCCATGTAGAACAGAACTTAAATATAGTAGTCAATTAATGCTTCTTCCCTTTGAACCAATCCATAGGGCTCTTCTAAAATATATTTCATGGAAACCTGTGATGTTTATAACTCTCACATCAGCACGAAGAGCTGGTGAGTTGCAAGCATTCACCATAAAAATGGCATAACTTAGTTTTGCAAAAGAATCATTTTATCCACTAACCCAAAACTCATGCCAAAGGCCATACCAAACTTTGACGTAAATTAAATCATGATTCTCTGTTTCTTTACATCCCCCTGATGTTTCCAGATGCATCAGACTACATGGACAAAATTAAAGACTTCCATATGTCTGAAATTAGTTCTCTATTTCGTCACCCAGACAAAGGCTGTCCATTGTCCAAATAGAGCACTGTTCATTCATAGTCAACCTGTTTTGTCTTGTGTCACACCAAAGCAACTCTTCCGTTTTGAGACAGAGAGATGGTGGTTTCCACAAGAAGTGTAGGAAGCTGGCTCGCTATATAGTGCACTAAAATGAGGTACACTGTGCAGAGAGCGCAGGCGACCCTTACTGGTTTACACGGGCTATAATAATAATCTCAAATGCTCTCTTTTGTGGTAGTGCGTGCGAGCAGTTTAGGATTATCAGAGGATATTGTTAAGCATTTATTGCACACACAAAGCCAGTAAGCGAGTCACACACTCAAATAAAATCTGACACCAATTTATAAAAATAACACCGATTTTTATATGAATTAAGTAACCAAGATCATCGTAATCGGGTAAGTACTTCAAGTTATCAATTTTTATGTATACAGAAATACACTTAAATTTGCAGATCTGAAGCAGTAATGCTATCCTCTGGGGAAGAACCATATACTGCATACGGTCACTTGTCAACAACTTACAAGACTGTACTTCTGGACTTAAGGTAAGTATGGGGCAAGGTGCAAGGCAGCACCAACAGGTCACCTCGGCCGGCTCTTGGGCATCTGGGTGCAGAGGTGCTTTTTGGCAATGGGCGCCCGTTTAAGTCAATGGAAACGGCACTGATGAAAAGAGCCTGCTAGCAGGGACTGGGGGGGGGCAGTCCAGTTGAACCAACAGGGGAGCTCGGTCTTGAGGGTCTCTGGCACTCAAGGGCACCGTCGGTTCTCTGGTACTTGGGCTGGAGGGCACGTGTGCAGGGTGCTTTGTCTGGCGGGGTCGCACTGCGGAGGCCCTTGTGATTCTCTGTTTCCTGCAGAAATAGGCTGCAGGCAGGGACTGGGGGACCAGTCTGGCCAAACCCAAAGAGATGCTCTTCTCTAGAGGGTCTTTGGATCCTGTTGGCACTGTCAGTTCACCTGAACTCGGGCTGTGGGGCTCATGTGCAGTGGTGCTTTCCGGTTTCGGGTCATGGTGGTCAGATGCTCACTCTCTATATTGGTGACCTGGTGAATAGGGGAAACCAGGGCAGCAGGGCCACTCTTGATTCTGGCCTTGTGGATCCTTATGTCCATTGACCGTAGGTCTGTCTTTGTGCTGTTGGAGTCCGGATTGGACCTCCAACAAACCTTGGTTACAGCAATTGCTCCAGTACCCTGGGTATTGGTGCTGTGCGGCTCCTGGGGGCTCCTGGCATCTCTAAACTTGGCAAGGAGACTGATCTGTCCTCTTGGTGCACAAAGCCCTTCTCCTTTCGTGCTGCTCCTTCAGTAAGCCCAATGGCCGGCAACACGGTGGACCAGGCAGATGCTTTTCAGTGCGGATGCTGGGAAGCAGCTCCTCTGCTCTAAGGGAAATATTGCTGGCAAGATAAAGTTGTGGGTCGCTCCCCCACAGCTTTGGGAGGTGACAGCGCTTTCTGGACGAGCCAGGTCCATGCAGTTGTTGAGGTCCAGCATCAAGGCAGGGTTTTGTGCAAAGTGGTGGTGAAGTCCTCAGTATTCGTGTTGTGGGCTCTTCTTTGTCCTCCTTTCTTCTTCAAGCAGACAAATCTGATTTCCTGGTGTCGGGGCCATCCAACTACTCAATTTACCGGTGTTAAGAGGAGTGAAGGGTAGTAACCAGTTTGCTACTTACCCCTGGGAGCACCTCATCCCCTAGATGACCACTTCCTGGGCATCACCCTGTCCCAGAGTTCCTAATTCCACCACACTCAAGATGATGGAATCCTTTCTTTCTTGTCCACTCCAGGCTTTCCACACTAGAAGTGTGTCCAGACTGGCAGTCCAACACGCCTCCTGACTATCTAATTTCCTGTCTGCCCTGGTCTCTAATGGGCCTCAGGGCAGGGAGTGGCATTCTCCAGGTCTGAAGGAAGCCAGGCTCGCATATCAAAGGCGGCAGAGGCTTTGAAGCCTCTGGCCTTGATATGCTGATTTACTAACCTTACTGCTGGAGGAGGTGTAAACACCTACCCGAACAGGCATTGTTCCTGACCTCTGAGAGCAGGGCTCTCACCTCCTAGGGGGTCAGAAGCTCATCTGTGGTGGCAGGCTGGGCAAGACCAGTCAGCCAGCTCACTAGAGGACTGGCAGGGTACTGGGGTACCTCTAAGGTACCCTCTGAATGCATGTATTAATAAATCCATCACTGGAATCAGTGTGGGTTTATTAATGCAAGGTGTTTGATACCAAACACCATAGGTTTCAGTGAAGTCATTATGCAGCTGGGTAATTCGTTTTGAGCAATGCCCAGTATATACCTTAAGAAGGCTTCCTTATTCACTTGCAATATCTAGTAATCTGGACCAGACATCACAGGGGCATGTCTGCTCATGCAGATATGTCCTCACATAAACTATAATGCACCTAGTCTTAGGGCTCAAAGGCCTGCTATAGGGGTGACTTACATATATCAAATGCAGGAACTTTGGCATGGCATACAAGAGTGTGCCGTGTCCTGTTTTGACTCCTGGTTTGCACCATGTCACGCACTCTGCAATGAACATCTATGTGCAACTTGTGTGTGGGTCCCTTAGGGTGGCATGAGATGCTGCAGCCCTTGGGGACCCTCTTTAGTAACCATGCCCTAGGTACCAGAGGTACCATTTACTAGGGACTTACAGGGGTGCTAAAGTCCTGTGCCAATTGTAAAACAATCAGACATACCTTGTTGTAATGTAGAGCACTGACACTGAGGTCTGGTTGGCAGACCTCAGTGCACTTTCAGAGTTGAAAACCAGCATCTAATAGTTAACAAGCATTGGCATAGCCAATAGGTCTCGCCTTTGGGACCTTATAAGTATTTAATTATGCAGCACAATATCCTTGGTGCAACATCAACTGTTGCATGGCTAAACACTTATAATCTCCCAAAGGCGAGACCTATTGGCTATGCCAGGAGCTGCAATGACGCACTGGGTGACGTTGGTGCTATAATGATCATAGAGCATTGGCACATGGTGTCTGGCCCACAGGAGCATTTGGAAGGGGTGCCCCCCACCTCAAACTAAAGAGGGGAGCAGGAGAATGGCAGGCTAGTTTGCCACACTAATATCTCAGAGTAAAATAAAATACATCAGAGTAGTATACATTACAAACCAGTAAGGGCATGCGTACAATGGTGAGGGCCTTCAGTTTTACTCCAGTCTTGCATGCCCAATGTGTGTCTGGGAGGCAGCTGCAAGGACATGCCGGCGCTGCCCAATGCAGCAATTGTTCTCTTGTTCAAGAAGGGTTGTCAGCTCTGAGTCCTGACAGTAGCCGATCCTACCATGGCCTCCTTGTATTGGCTGACGCTTCATATAGTCAGCCATTGGAAGAAGGGGCTGTATCCCGGGGGAACAGAGTGCAGGGCAGCCACCGCTGCTAGGTGACAAGCAGAATTCGCCAGAGTAGAATTCAAAACTGTGATCAGTTTGCACTCAAATATATGCTTATGAATTTTGTGACGGAGCCTCATATGTCATACGTCCCGGAAGTAATCTAAAAGAGTGCCTTGAAGTAATTTCACGGCGACGTGCAACTCTGTCCAAAACACCCAAATAATTTAAAGGTGCCTTTACAAACATAAAGTCTGGCGCCACACTCCGCCAAGCAGGGGTCTGTGTCTCTTTAAGGGAGGAGCTGTCAGGCTCCGTGCAAGTACTAGATATCGATCCGTGTGGCCACCTAACCATCCATCACTCCTCTCTCCGCCCGCCAGACCCAGACGAATATTTATTTTGAAGCAGTCTGTGGGACAGACTCCATACCTGCACTGGACCAGAGAGTCAAACTAAAATGTTTATTTAGCGCTTCAAGTATTACTGTGGATGTCTAAGCACTTTAAGAACAACCGGTTGTTATTACCCCAAGGAAAAGATATGCAGTTTATCAGCCGATGAAGGACTGAGGCACCCGTTACAAATAACGTAAAGCAAAGTTGAAGAGCATGCACTTAAGAAGACTTTCCTACTGGTATTTCCCACCGTAGAAAAGAGTCCTTGCCTTGGAATCTCCAGTGCGACAGCACACCTCAGCATTGCTGACCCAGCTCGAGTCCATTATTGTGGAGATGGACTGCGTGACTGCGCCTTACAGCGCGCGTGGCAGGATTGCTCAGCAGAAGCATGCTCACGCTTCACTGCGCCCCAGACTGCCTGACGTCATTTCTGTGTGAAATCCCCGGACCTAGAGCAGGGGCGTGGCTGTCACTAGGGCAGCAGGACACTGTTATAATAAATAATTATGTTCCAGGCACTAGTGTTTTCGCTCACTAGGCCTCCTCAAAAACGCAACATGCATTACAAATGTATCTATGTATGTATCGCTCGTCCGAATAGCGCTTCAGCACCTTGCCGGTGGCAGAAGGAGCCATGTAAGTGCCAGTACAATCCAACATAAACTACCACCTACCATCTAGCAAACATGACAAATGAATACCTCAGTGGAGCCATCAGCCATGGACTCCGGTGGGAACTGCATGGCCTGACCTAGTGTGACAGCAGCATGTCTGTGGCCTCTGCCAGGCAGCAGAGTACAGTCTGTTGATAATGAATAACAAGAAACGCGCTCTCTGGTGAGGGAGGGGGAGGAGGGGTGAGGGAGGGGGAGGAAAGGCAGATGGCGCGCGTGCACGCTCACGTGAACGCAAGCTGGTCGACAGCCGAAAGCCACTGTTTGCACTTCCAAAACCCGCTTACTAAAACTCTCGGCCAGACCAGCGCTGGTGCAGGCCGAGACCTAAAAAGGGGGCAAAAAGTGTGTGTGTGTGGGGGGGGGGGGTTTACGGCCACAAAAACCCTGTTTTCTACAAGAAGTATGACAACAACATCGATCTTTGCTGGAGTTCTGCTACAGGACATTTGCTTTGTAGCCACATTGAAAAGTATGCATAATTTCGCCAGAGCACTACTTCTTGCATGTAAATGCAGTGGCTGAGACGTCAGTGGGTTGAGCAGTTCTGTGAAACCTGTTTTAGAAAAGGTGAAACTGCTTTCTTTAAATTCTATTTACCGCTTGCTATACTTATTTAAGTATTTGAATCTATGAAAGATACAATGCTGGAGAAGAAATTGATGACTTGATGGTAACACCAGTTCTCCACTGTTGGTATCTTTTATAGTTTAACATGCAGCCCTATCTCCTCATCCTCATTTAGATTTTCACTTTCTCTTGCTCTATGCAATTTGAGCTATTATGGCCTGTAGAGGGAGTAGAGAGCTTAGCACTTTCACTTCCTTTGCAGATTTAGGTTGTTAATATTGAGGCAGATGTGCTACTATGCAAACACTGTTTGGCCCATGCCCATTTTTATCACTGTTGACTGATGTGTAAAGCTACTGGGCATTCTGAGCATGTGAATCAATGAAAATAACCAAGGTTAGAGAACGGGAATTACAGGTAAGTAACTCATTTCACCCTACTATTATTCCAGAGTTTCTTCCTCGGTAACCTCTGTAAAAGGTTACAGAGTGTGGGCTTTCGGCGTGCAACATCTAATCTTATTTTTCATATTACTAATCTGCTATATTAGCTTATCCTGAGAACCTGGAAGGCCTTTCTTTGAGATTATTGCCGGAGTTTAAGGGTTTGCTTTCACCAGTTTCAGAATGTCTTCCATTGTTTTGGTAAGACTTTAGCTTTTGATATTTTTGTATTTGTATTTGGGGTGAATAATTCTGTTCATATCGAACCTACCTTCATCTGAAAAGCTCTTCCCTCTGGCTGTATTTATGCACTTGACCCAATCCTTGAAATAACTGTTGACACTTTTACAATACTAATTGTACATAAATTGGACATGAATAACTTTATTTGGAATCAACATAGCTTTTGGTCCCCTTTTTAACCCGGTTTACCTTCAGCTTCACTAGTCACTTAAAGAAAAAGATTTCAGGTTGCTTTGCAACTAATTGCATTTCATACCCTGGGATGGAAGACTTGAGAGTATATATTGACTTCTGTCAAGTCACTATGTTCTAAAGGCCCCTTGTATTCAGGAAAATCTTTGTTTTTGACTTGGTGAGTTTCACAGACCTCCTGCTGCAGCTAGATCTGTTTCTAGCGGTCATCAACACTCTTCCAAAAGTCTACACTGTTTACATGTACTAAATAGACACTGTACCACAAAAGCTACCTGCTTGGTGTTTTAGTTGCACTAACACCATACCTCCTGGTACCCTTTTTCTTAATAAATGTGAAATGAGAAATGTTTTTTAAGCAGCCAGGCTGTCATATTTTTTTAGACTTCATTTAAGTATAGAATTGGCTTTGTAATAATTTTCTTGTGTCTGTTTTAAAAGGTGAAAAAATGTAAACAAGTGTTGCCGTGCATTGGCATTGGTTTTAGCTTTATTTGGAAAATTATGTGCTTACATCTTTTTAAGTGTTCTGGGATTCCATACACTGTCCTGACTATTCAGTGTTCATGAGTTTAATTGAAATACCTTTGATTGAGGACTGGTGTTAAAGGTGAGTAACTTGTTATTAGTGCTTCTTATGAGTTAAATTACCTCTAGCATCTATTAATTGAGATATGTGTTGACAACCTTTTTACATTTTTAAAGTGCGTTGGCACTTAATTAAAAAAATATATATTTTATTTAATTAATCAAGTAGAGAAAAGTCTGTTAAAAAAAAAAAAACAATACCAAAACCCATATATTGTACATCAATTCATTGAAATCAAGTGCTTGTTAAGTTGAATAGACCAACACATCTACTTATCCGCCCTAGATTAAATCGAAATATTGCCTCCCCCGCCATTTCGGGGTGGACAACACATAGAATACCCCTATGCGAAGTACTGCATAATTACAAATTCACACATTTATCGCTATACTTTGATACATGACGGAAAAATGCAGTTAGTAAAAATAAGAGACTAAACCCCTCCAAATTAAATTCGATGTGTGACCGAGAAGAAATCCCTTGTATATGCTACCAAATCACCCAGGAGGTTTTGGGCTTTGCTAGTGCGGGTGAGATTGAGTCATTGCTATTGCAATGCTTTCGCCAGGCCCTCCATACCAAATGTCCCTGAATTCTTTTTAAAGTCCCCTCTCTTTGTGCATAAAGGCTTTCTGTTTGCTTCGCTCACTTCATTTTGTTCACCCAAGAATCATAACCGGAGACTTCAGAGGACTTCCACTTTTGCAAGATTCGGGATTTGGCCACCAGAGTGGCAATAAACAAGAACTGTTGCTGTCGTGGGTGATAGGTATTTGAGGAGCTGGTAATCCGAATAGCGAACAGAGGGGATCTGGTGTCATGGCAACCTGTGGTCTTACACTAATCAACTGGAATATCTTTGTCCAGAAGGGGTAAGAGCGGGGCAGGTAAAACCAATATGAAGCCAATCACCTTTGTTATGTTCACATCTAAAGCACACCAATGAACTAGAGGGAAAAACATTTTGGATGCGAAAAGGCGTGTGATACAGCATCCATTTAGAAGAAAAGGCCATTCTTTTATAATTTGCGCCTCTGATGCCTTTATGGACCAATTGATTATACTAGCCCCAAGGCCCTAATCGATCTTGCAAACTGTGGAGGCTTCGATCTTCGTTAAAGCAGCAGAGACAGATATTTCGTGTAGTTGCTGCTGAAGCATGCAGTGCCAGTTGCCAATTTCTGTCAAACCACTGATGAAATAAGCTTGACTGATACTAGACGCTAAAGAGTTGGTTATCAGCTGCATATTCCTCATATAGTGGTAAATTTTGTAGTAGGAAAAGGGTAATTTTGAGAGAATCACAGGATTACCAGCTATCAACTGATCCCATGATTTCATTGTTACAACCAACAAGTCACTATATCAAAATAAAAGAAGAAAAAGCCCACCTTTTTCCAATCCCTTATGACTCCTATCTTCACCTGTATACCTTACAGGGCACACTCCCTTATAGACCTACAAGGATGAAATTGAGCTAAGTGAAACTCCTCTTTAAGTTTGGTGTACCTAAAGTCCAAAATGTGTGGGAACTTATATCTAGTGCTCTTCAGGAGTTTAGGGATTTTTAGAAAGAAGGGGAGCCAAGTCTTGGCTTCTTGGAGCATTTGCTGGAGATAGAAACTCTTTGGCAGGTTATTAGGTAGTACTGCCCGAGTAATCCAATCGAGGAACACCGCTTGATAGTATTTCCTGATATGTGGGGGCGCCAGGTCCCCATCTTCAATACTAAGTTGCAAGGTCATCAAATTAATGCAAGCTTTCTTCTCTTGCCACAGAAAATGGAGTAGTGCTTGATCTATCTCATTAAAATAAGTTTGCTGAACTTTAATAACGTTAGAAAAAATAAAAAGAAACAGTGGAAGGATGGCCATTTTGATTTGTGTAATGCCCCTATGAATTTCAGGGGCAGGGATTCCCATTGCAGTAATAAACAACAAGCCTTATTAAGGATGGCAATATAGTTTAGCTGGTATAGATCCGCAAAGCTATGCAAGACATAGATACCTAGATAGGCGAGTGGCAGAGTAGTGCGGCCTCATAACAGCGGGTAAAATTGAGGCGGGGCTATTAAACAGAAGCGCTTCTGATTGTGCATGATTTCTTTTATAACCCCCAATGTCGGTAAAAGTCTGAGTTTTAGCAAAAGCTTTGGAGATGTTCTACTCCTCTGCGGCTAGGTAGAGGATCATGTCATCCGCGAAGAGCTTGATTTTAGGTGATCCTTGCAGGGGGGCCTCAACCAGAGGTTCTTACCACAATGCGGTTGCCAAAGATTTAATGAAAGAGCGAATAGAACCTGGGACATAGGGCATCTCTGCCATGTTCCTCTGCTGATGGTCACGGATCCTACCATTTGCGAATTGACTACCACTTCTGCCTCTCTATATAAGTTTTCCAATAGTCGCACTAATTTTGAGGGGAAACCAATGATGGCAAATAAAAACCTCCCATTGCACAAGAGCAAAGGCTTTCTTGGCATCCAGCATGATGATGGCTGCCTTGATCTTGTTGCTTGAAAAGTAATCTATAGCCTGCAGCAGGAAATTGATATTTGACGAGATCGATCTTGCAGGTAAGAATCCGCTTTAATCACTGTGGACCAAGGTTCGTGCTGAAGGAGCTATCCTAGAAGCAATGATTTTCGTAAAGAGCTTCTAGTCACTATTCAAAGACTGATAGGATGATCGAAGCCAGGCTTTTCCGGTGGTTTATCCTTCTTTAGGAAGCTGATAATTACTGCCTCTGTAAAAGAGCTTGGGACCACGCATCCATCGAGAACTTCATTGAATAGAGTGACTAAGAATTCCTCTAACTGGGCCACAAACGACTTATAATTTTCAACATGTAGACCATCACTACTGCATGCTTTGTCGTTGGGTGATGTTTTAATGGCATCTTTTACTTCGGCAAGTGTAATGGGGGCTATGGCTGGAGCTTGGAGATCCTCATTGAGCAAAGGCAACTTGATTAACCGCAAATACTCCTCAATTTCTACTGCAGTGGTTTTACACGTGAAAGTATACAGATATGTGTAGAGCTCTAAAAATACTTTGCCTATACGTTCTGGTTGATCGACCATCCGGTTCTTAGCCTCATCGTAAATTGTTTTGATGGTCTCATTATTCCTTTTTTTTTTTTTTTTTAACGGACCAAGCCAAGAACTGCCCAGCATGCTCGCTCTCTTCATAATACTTCTGGAAACATGTATTTTGATTAACGAGTTCCAGTGACATGTAATGATCTCTCAAGCACTGACTTGCTTGTGCAACTTTTTGTTTGTTAAAACTTTAATTTTTCACTTTTACCATAAACAGTACAGCAGCATTGTATGACAATGTAAGCATACAATCGAGCACCAATAGTTCAGTGAAGTATAAAGAACTCCCAGCAGGCCTCACATAACTTTTTCGGAGTCTCCAGACATTGGACCCACTGCACGGACATAAACACCTGTTATAGTCCAGGATACCTCGGTTATGGTACACCCACCGGACTGTTTCCTCCTTATTGGTTTCCCCATTTTCGGTATCCTCACCGTAAGAAGAGGTCATGGTTGCCTCCGGATCTAGGAACACTTTGCACAAGTCTTTCCAAACAGCTAGATCTTCTATTGCTTTGTCATCGCGTCTGGCAAGCCTCATGTGAGATTCCTCTGCTACGGACCATTCTAACACATCGCTAGACCAGCGAATAAAGTAAGGCGCTCTTCGCCCCATCCAGGTTATAGCTATGCAACGCCTGGCCAGGACTAGTGCCAAGTGCAGAAATCTATATGCCATCTTCCAGCCCCTTGGACGTTTAACATTTCTCCGGAGACAGCACTGTGGTGTGTGTGCAAAAAGTATACGGACAGTCCTCTGAATCTCTGCTATTACCCTGGTCCAGTAACCCTGTACCTTCCTACATTGCCAGGCTAAGTGCATGAAGTCCGCCCCATCGTGACTGCGCCTGAGGCAAGCACCCGAATGCAGTGCAGATATTCTGTGAAGACGTATGGCAGTAAGATAAGTCCTATGTAGGAAATATAATGTACCAGCTTAAAGCGAGCATTACAGGAGACAGTATGAGTGGGGTCATTGACTCGTAACTAGTTCCCCTCAGTAAGTGGAGTGTCCAGGTCCATGCCCTAGGCCATTCATGACGGCGGAGGAGGACTTACTTGTGCAACTCTAGCCCCCGAAGCTTCAGAATGGAGTATGTTGTGAGCAAGCGTGACTTGATCGAGTTCGAGCTGCAAGGGTAGTGTCTTTTCCCTTCTTAGCTTACTGATTTGAGCTTTGTAGGAGATCGCCACGCCTTAATAAAAGCTTTGCAAGCTCCCCAAACTGCAAGGATAGAAGCTAAATCTATATTTCTCGAAAGGAAATCATCTAGGGCTGACCGCAATACCATGAGCCAGCTATCCTTCGTTAGCAGCAATTTTTCAAGCGACCATCAAGGCCGATCGGCTCGATTTGACATTTACAACTACATCTATAAAGGGGACCAAATGGTCCGAAAAGGGTTTGATAATATGAAAGTTTTATTTCTGGCTCATTGATGGGATACTAGAAAAAATCAATTCTTGAGGTCGAATCCAAATGTTTGGAGAAGCAAGTATTTTCTTGCGCCTCCGGATGATCTAATCGCCAAGGGTCTATTAGAGCTAGGTCACAAATTACTTTAGCTAAAAAGCGTGAAGCCCTTTGGTTGTTTTGTTTGTTACTGCATGAAGAATCTAGCCTAACATCCTGTATAATGTTTAATCCGCCCCCTATTACTAGTAGCCCATTCAGTGGGAGCAGTAAATTTGACTTCTTTGATGGGGGTTGTATTGTCCTCATTTGGCCATAGAAGCTAACCAGGGAGTAAGGTGATTCTCAACCCTCAAGCTTACCAATATCCACCTGACTTTTGGATCTCTAACCACCTGATGCACTTCACCTGGGAAATCCTGGGAAATCCAAATCGCCACCCCCCTGACTGCTGTGCTGGCTGATGCATACAATGCGTGTGAAATAAAGCTTTGAGTCTTGCATTGTTAGGTCAGTGCCTTAAGCTGAGTTTCTTGAAAAAGCATAATCTGTGCTTTAGACGCCCTGAGTCACTCCGTATAGACCTGAACTTGACTTGGTTATTGATACCGTTGGCGTTACACAATACTACTCTTAGAGACCTAAAGTTCAGGGAGGGGGATTTTCTGATGGCTTAACCATCCTCCCCTTAGCCCTTCCAATACAATGTCCTAAGATATCCTACTCGCTCGGTTTCTCCCTCCTAGGAAAAAGATCATAACTGGCTTCTGCCCTAGCCCCTTGCGGCCCCTATGCCTGGATGCCGCAGTGGGGGAGTGAGGAGCAGGTTTGCCTAGATCTGGCCGCTGTCAGCAGCAGTGCGTTAGACGCCCTCCATCTCGATGCATGCCCTTGTTACCCCGAATGCAGTCTCTCAGCCACGGAGCATGTTGGGAGCTCTACGTGGCCCTTCCAGGAACATATCATTTTTGATGAGTTAAAAGTAGTATATAGAATTCCTTGTTAATCCATCACTATTTACCACTCGTGGCCCTTGCAAAAACTGTCCATAGACAAGACAGTAGTTAATAATTTCTTATGCCAACTTTCAATATGACGCTTTGGCTAAAACCATGTGGATATCGGAATTTGGAAAAATACACCTAGTTGGTCATTAGAAGTGTTAGCATAGAAGTGATCTGACATATTTTAAGGTCCAAGATCAAATTCGGTCAATTATTGAGCTTATAATGGCCATTCTCACCACCATTAGGTTATACAGCAGTTGGGTTTACGTAACAGTTGTTTGTCTTTGCCTGCTAATAAATGAAAATGGCCTAAAATATTGTGCATAAATGCGTGGATATGCAAGTCCTAGTTGTGAAAATAGACTACAAGTTGAATTTATGTAGTTTTATCATACAATTGCCACATACGCTTTCTGGGTTATTTACAGGAGTTGGATACTTCCTGAAATCGATTGTGTACTACTCTAGACGATGCATTGTCAAAGGAAGATTACAGATCTGTCAATAAGTTTTATATTAGTCACATTGTTTCTCTTTTTTCACAAAATGACTTTCAGGTTAAATGAATCAACAGGGTATGATGTTGCATATACTGGTGTCCATTTTAAGCCAGGACAGATCCAAAGACATTTCATTGAAGTTCCTCAGGGAGCCACATGGGCTGGTATGTGCAGTTTCCTTTTCTTTTCATTTTAGTTCTACTTAATTTGACATGTTCCTTGTCAGTTAAGAATAATTTTCTTTCCTGTTTACAGTTGTTTGTCTCTTAAATTTTGTGGCCACAGGTTTCTTTAATGATTTCTGAAGTTAAACATATTTGGTTACCTTCGCTCATTATTTAGCAACACAAAACGAAAAGCATGATGGAAACTTGCTCTGATGATTTGCGTTTTTGCATTAGGCATATTATGCAAGTTTCACATTTAACAAACACTTTTTTGTCCATAATTTCATTGCTCTTGGAAAAAAGCTGCAACTCATGTTAAGAAGCCTTTTACTTGGGCAGGAGGAACGTGTTGGAAAGTAGCTCTTCAGCTTGGTTACTCTTTGCCTTTGCATTACCTCCCTCGCAAGATCTACTTTGCTTGCATCGCATTATGCTGTCAAAATAATTTAAGCTCGGGCACAGTCATTGCCTGTCTTTAGGGGAGGGTGCTGCTTTTTTTAAAGCCAGAGCATTATTTTAAAAACTGTTTCAATCTCAGAGGTTTGTGCAGCAGGGTTCTCAACAAATTATAAAGAGTTGGGATAGATCACTAAGTGTATCTAATTTACCATGTGGGTAGCTTTTTGAAACCGTGTACCAGCTTAGCATAACACGGTGTTAGCAACAGTAATTGGCTAACATTGCTATTGGCTGACCATTGGACACCTATAAACTTAATTTGCCCCACATCAAAGTTTACGGACCTAATAATATATTGACATTGGTGTACTTCAGTGGTTCTTGTCCAAGGGAATCCATGCATGAGTTTCTTATGGTTTAAATATGAATTAACTTTAATCCTAAGTCAGTAGACACATTTTCCATTTATTGACTCTTTTTATCCTAGAGGTTACAGTATCTTCATGCTCATCAGACGTGTCTTCAAAGTTCGTGCTTCATGCAGTTCAGTTGATGAAGCAAAAGGCCTATCGAAGCCATGAGTTCTACAAGTTTTCCTCTTTACCAGAGAAGGGCTCTGTGACTGAAGCATTTCCTGTTTTGGTATGTAACGTTTTATTGTGTCAAGTTGCCGTAATGCCGATGTTTTTCTGGCTTAATTTCATCTTGAATGATACTTACTAAGCTCTACTAATAAGCCAAAGATATTTAGCACCTCACTTAGCCCCTTCGATATATTTATTTGTAAAATTACTCACACTGCTTGTGCTTGAATTGCCTGGGCCATCTTGCTTTTCTCAGATTTGTTCAAATTGTTCTAATTTAATCCTTGAGCAGCAGGCTTTTTCTGTTGAGTTCCATATTTGAATTTGCTATTTCACAGTCATCAGTAATTCATAGTTTGGAAGCCACATGGACAGCATGCAACCTAATTTTCTTTAGTTTATTCATTCCCCCTGACAGTGGAATTGTTCTTTGCATCATTTTCTTTGGATAATTGAAGGAAGAACTTGTTGCCCCAAGTCCCCTAAGTTGCATCACCTTCCTACTGCTTGAGCATGCTCTGAGATGCAGTCCAAGTTTTACTTTAATGCACGATCATGGCCTAAATCCACCTTAGTTGAGATCTAGGCATCATCAACTCTCTGATCACAAAAGTAGGCTGAAAGGTGTTGTGAAAGTTGTTTTACTTTCAAATGTGTTCTAGGAGCCTGCAGGGTTTCAATATTCAGTGTGAACGCTAAGGTGATGGCTGATCTAATACTGGCAAAATAATGGATATTGTTTGATTCCCACAGACAAATTTGGTTATAGATGCTTTGTTAGCATATGGTGCCCGCAGGTCAGACTAGACAATAGATTCTGGATATCCTGAGAGAAGATGCTGCTAGTTGAATTCTAAAGCCATTGCACCAACCAGTTAACTCGGTCTCCCTTCTTCCTCTTTAGTAAGAACCTAGAGAGTGCAAGTCCTGGCTAACAATAGTAAGGCTATAAATTATATTTAATAAAAGGATTTC
This sequence comes from Calotriton arnoldi, assembly GCA_963921515.1. Taxonomy (NCBI): domain Eukaryota; kingdom Metazoa; phylum Chordata; class Amphibia; order Caudata; family Salamandridae; genus Calotriton; species Calotriton arnoldi. The sequence continues at coordinate 510,731 of CAWUFW010005520.1, read as the reverse complement.
AGTAGCCTCTGCAACAGCTTGATGTAAACATAATTTTGGGCATTGAACCACTACAACTGCATCTGCAAAGCTCATGTAGTTAGTGGTGGCAGGAAGAGGGTGGGGGAGGGTGACCAAAAAGTCGGATTCTCCTGACTGGGTGAGACGGACACTTTCGATCTTGCGGTCTCTGCGGAATGCTTTCCATCAGGATGGACGTCTGTCTCTGCTGAGCAGATGGTCCTACGCCCAATCCTAATTCTGGCTGGGCAGCAATAACAGAAGGATCGGATATTGTCAGAGGAAGTCATCAGTGTGGTTCCAGCTACAACTTTGACCAATTCTGTCTCTCTAGAGAGATGGAGAGGATTTTCAGGCTGGTGAGAATCTAATATCGGAGCACCTCATTTTTATCTCTGTTGCTGTAGTTTTTCAGTATACATTATTTCCAACCTAAAAAGGTTTGAGATGAGGAATGTCCACGTTATCGGGTGGCTATTGATTTTTCATCCACCTGAGAGTGGTTCTTTTTCAAAAGACAAGAGTTTTTTGAAGGATCCCCTTTACACTTGTCTTCATATTTACTTTAGTTACCACTATAACTCTCCTGTGGAATCTTAATTGGGCTCTATTCCATTTTGATGGCGATTGTAGGAAACTAGGTTTTTGTTACAGCCCCCCCCAACACACACTTCTTCCCCTTTTTTAGCTACTGGAGTCTGGTTTTTCAATTCTTACAGTGCACTGAGGCCTGCTAACCAGACCTCAGTGCCATTTCCGTAAAACAAGATGTCTAATTGTATCACAATTGGCAAAGGACTTTAGCACCCCTGTAAGTCCCTAGTAAATGTAACCCCTGGTACCTAGGGTATGGGTACTACAGAGGGTCCCTAAGGGCTGCAGCAGATCTTATGCCACACTAAGGGACCCACACACAAATTCCACACTGGCTGGGTGAAATGGTACAAACCATGAGTAAAAACATAACAATGCACACTCCTGTGTGCCATGCTAAAATCACTGTATTTAATGTAAGCATCTCGTTATTTTCATATGCAGATGAAACCCAGAGCATCTTTTCATTGTAATCCACACAGAGAGACAACTCAGAGGCCCTAAATTTCGGACTGAGGATGGTCGCAGACTGGATAGACACTCAAGCTTACTGGAGAAAAAACGGACACTGCGCTAGCACACATTTCCTACTACCCAGCATTCCCCCCAGTCTCCCGAGTAAAATGATACCTCATTTGTGTTAGTGGGCCCAAGTGCCTGCGACAGGGAAGGGCCAAAAATGTGTAGAGATTAAGGGGATATCTCAGCGTGTTCATAAGCGCAGTTTCCTTTTTTATATACGTTTTTAGGCTGACTGTGCTGTGGGTACCCACACAAGTGAGGTATCATTTTTGTCAGGCGACCAAGGGGGTGGTAGGAAATTTGTGCCAGTCCGGTGATCCCATAACTTTCCCACACAGAAATGTGAGGAAAATGTGATTTTTTTTTTTAAAGCTAAATTTGAAGTTTGCAGGAGATTCTGGGTAAGAAAACGTTGGGGGATCCACACAAGCCACACCTCCCTGGACTCCCCCTGGGTGTCTAGTTTTCAGAAATGTCTGTGTTTGGTAGGTTTCCTGAGACTGCTGCCGAGCTCTGTCCCAAAAACGTAGGTGGCCCTCTTGCAAAACCAGGTTGTTTTGTGATAGATCATTTTGATGTCTCCATAATACATTTTGAGCCGTTTCCTGTCACAGGCACTAGGCCTACCCCCACAGGTGAGGTACCATTTGTATCGGGAGACTTAGGGAAACACAGAATAGTACAACAAGTGTTATTACGAATTGTCTTTCTCTGCATTCATGCCTTCCAAATGTAAGACAGTGTGTAAAAGAAGTCATTTTGAAAAATGCCCTCTAATTCACATGCTAGTATGGATACCCACAAATTCAGAGAAGTGCAAATTACCATTGCTTCTAAACTCCATAGCTTGTTCCCATTTCGGAAGTACATAGGTTTCTTTGAGACCTATTTTTCACAGTATATTTTGCCAAATGAATTGCTGTATACCTGGTACACAATAAAAAAAACACTGCAAGGTGCAGTTCAGTTATTGGCTTTAGGTACCTCAGGTTCTTGGTGAACCTACAAGCCCTATATATCCCAGCAAACAGCAGGGTTCATCAGACGTAACAGTATATTGTTTTAGAAAATCTGCCATAGTTAGAAGACGTTACAGGTGAAAACTTAGGCACAAATGGCTATTTTTTCAACTCTGTTTCAACATGTTATTACAACTGTTAAATTCTATAGGAAAACCTTGAAGGATCTACACAAATGACCCCTTGCTGAATTCAGGATCATGTCTACTTTTCAGAATGTATAGCTTTCTGGGATCCACCATTGGTTTCACACCCATTTCTACCACCAACTGGAAGGAGGTTGAAAGCACAAACAATAGGAAAAATGGGCTATGTCCCAGTAAAATTGCAAAGCTGTGTTGAAAACGTTGGTTTTCTGACAAAAGTCGGCCTGGTTTTGAAAGCTGGGAAGATGGTGATTTTAGCACCGCAAACCCTTTATTGATACTACTTGAAGGGAAAAAAGATGCTTTCTTCTGCAGCACTTTTTTCCCATTTTTCCGAAAGAAACCCTCAAAATTTAACTGTATTTTAGCTAATTTCTCGGTCCCCTCCAGGGGAATCCACAAGCCCTGGGTACTTTTAGAATCCCCAGGATGTTGGAAAAAAAGACTCAAATTTGGCATGGATACCTTATGTGGACAAAGGGTATTGGGGCCTAAAAGCGAACTCCCCAAATAGCCAAAAAACAGGCTTGGCACAGGGGAGAAAAGGCCTGGCAGCAAAAAGGTTAACACCAAGAACTTTGTAATTTGGTAAGTACTTTTCGAGATATCAATTTTTACAGGTAAGTAAAACTGTAATACAACTGCGTTTTTATGCATTAATGCTTTCCTATAGAGAAAGAAGCATATACTGCATATAGGTTCTTGCAGGCGTATATCGGGGGTCTCCTTCAGAACTTAAGGTGCTATGGGACCACCGGTTCAAGTTTATCTGCCCTAGTGTGTCCAGGTGCAGAGATACTGATCGGGCTAGTAGCCTTGTGCGCTACACCGTAGGCAAAGAGGGGAGCCACCTAGAAACAGGCTGCTTAGGGGGGGGACTTGAGACAAGTCCGGGAGCTCCCAATGAGGTGCTCAGTTCGTGAGGGTCCTGGGAGCAAGGGAGCACAGTCGGTTGTAGTGGACCTGGGCCGGGGAGCTCTGGTGCAGAGGGTTTAGGTTGGCTGGGCCTGTGCATCAAAGGCACTCGCTGTTCTCATTTAGACCTGCAGAGGGGGGCAAAATAGGACGGCTGGGAGACTCTTGGTGCTGGCCTCTGCGATGCTGACGTCCCTCATCGGCTGGTTGGTCGTTTCGTTGTTTGAGTCTGGATTGGACTTCAAACAAGCTTTGGTTGCTGCAAGGGGTCTGGTACTCTGGGTATTGGTGCAGGGCGGCCCAGTTCGTCCTGGCAACTTCACAGTTGATGGGGAGACAGATCTGACCTGGAGCACGGTGACCTCCTCCTGGGTGGCTGCTGTGTCGGTGGACAGCAGAATGGTGAACCAGACATTGCGGTCGGTGCCTGCAGGTTGAAGGGAAGTGGCTCCTCCACTTCAAGGGAGATGCTGACGGCTTGGCGAAGTGCTGGAGGCCCTTCAAGGCTTTTGGAGGATGCACAGCTGCAGTACGAGTCAGATTGTCGTGATTGTCGGGACAGGAGCTGGCAGGCAGGGTTTGGTGCCAAAGTCCACCAGTAGTCTGCTGTTCTCGCATCTTTGGCTCTTCTTGGTCCTTTTTCTTTTGTCAGGGGAATCTGAGTTCTTGGTGTCAATGGCCACCTAAATACTGAATTTAGGGGCGTCGAGGGGAGTGAAGGGTAGAAGGCAATGGGATGCTTACCCCTGGGGTCACTACACCCCCTATATGACCACTTCCTGTAGGGAGTGGGCTTAACCCTGTCCCAGAGTTCCTAATTCCACCAAAATCAAGATGGTAGAGTCCTTCCTTCGTGGAGCGCATCAGGCAGCCCCCGCTAGGGGTGTGACTAGCCTGGTGGTGCAATACACCTTCTTATATATTTAATTTCTCACCTGTCCTGGTGCCAGATGGGCTTAAGGGCAGGGAGTGGCATCTCCCAGGTCTGGGGATGCTGGGGCCACATGTCAAAGGAGGCAGAGGCTTTGAAGCCTCTGGCCTTGGTATGCAGATTCACTAGCCATCCTGCTGGAGGAGGTGTAAACACCTCCTGGCAGAGCAGGCATTGTTTCTGAGGGCGGGCTCTCACTTCCGGGGGGGGGGGGGTCAGAAACTAATCTGTGGTGGCAGGCCGGAAGATACCAGTGAGCCAGCACACTAAGAGGCTGGTAGGCTTTCAGCCGACACCTCTAAGGGCCCTTGGGGTGCATATCTTAATAAAGCCACTACTGACATTAGTATGGATTTACTAAGACCAGGTTTTTCATACCAAACACCATAGGTTTTAGTGAAGCCATCATGAAGCTGGATAACTCGTAATGACCAGTACCAAGTACATATACTTAAGGTGGCTTACCTGTTCACTTGTACTATCTAGCAATTGAACTAGACAGCACAGGGGCATATCTGCTCATGCAGATATGTCCTCACATGTAATATAATGCACCCTGCCATAGGTCTATGAGGCCTGCTGTAGGGATGATTTACATATATTGCATGCAGTGTCTGTAGTCATGGCATACAGGGTGTGTGCCAATTTGTGTTTTCACATTTGTCTGCACCATTTCAGGCAGGCTGCAAAGGCAGTCTGTACGAGTTTGGTGGTGGGTCCCTTAGGGTAGCACAATACATGCTGCAGGCCTTAGGGATCCTCTTTAGTACCCATGCCAAGGATGGCTAATTCACCAAGGATATCATTCACTAGGGACTTACAAAGATGCTAAAGTTCTTGCCAGTTGTGGAACAATTGCACAGTTACCTTGTTTTAGTTAAAGAGCGATGGCACTGGGGACCTGGGTAGCAGGACCCCAGTGCACTTCAGTCAAAATTGAATCAAATACCAGGCTAAAAGTGGGGATGACCATGTCAAAAAGGGGCACGTTCCTACAGATACCATTCATAGATTCACATGCGACCCTCTCTCCTCCCCAATCACGGGCTGTGATTTAAAATATCCTTTCATGCAAGTGTACTAGAAAGCAAGCTGAACAGTGGGACCCTCTTGGGGAAGTGGTGGCCAATGCGCTCTCACCTCATTGACTGACGTTTTTGTCTTTCCTAATGAGATTATTTGATTACTAAAGTTCATGGTTTCATTTTTCTAGTACATTTATTTGTACTACTTTTGAAATAATACTTCCACCTCAAGGACTGGAAATGATTCAGGTATGTGACTCTGAAGCTTTGTAGCTACAGGTTAGTAACTTGTTTCTTATTTGGATACTTGCCCTAGTGTAACCTGAGTTGAATGCACAGTCAGAGTTAATGTCTTGTAGTGGTTTTGTTAAGTCCCGAGAATTGCAGTGAATCACGTTTATGGTAGAATAATTTGAGGCTGTTGAAATATTCAAGTAAAATGATTTTTTCCCTTTTTCTTTTTTTTTTGTGTAGGGTGGAAAAACATTAGAATTCTGTATTGCTCGTTGGTGGGCAAGCCTCAGTGATGTTTGTGTTGATTATACAGTTTCTTTCCATGGTTTAGTTTCCTGCGCTTCTCCACTTAACATTGTAAGTGTGATTTCTTTTTAAAACATGCCTTTTGTTGTTTGTTTTAAATGTCTGTATTTTTAAAGTCTGCTTCAGAAATCTAGATTTAAAATGACAGTTAAATGTTTCATGCTTACACCATAAAGTATTTGCCATAAATGAGAAACTGTGTCATAAACTTCATCGTCTTTGCATCTATTTGCGGTTTGTTTTTGACTGGTTAGTTATTACATAGTAGGTGTGAAAACGCATGCTGCACATTTGCCAATTGTAAAATAGTGATTCAGGATCATAAATGAAACATGTTAACAATGCTAGTTGGAGATACACTGTTGTTTAGCTACAGTTAGGACTTTGTCTTTAATATTTAGTCCAATGTGCTTTTGTTATGCTCTCACACTCAAGTCCTACATTCAGAGTGACTAGATCACTGCAAGGTTATGTATATAGTGCAAGTTACAGCGTGATCAACATCCATTGCAAAGCTCATTGGCGTACTTTACAAACATCTGTTGAAAGGCATGCAGTTTCATCATATGTACCATTCAATAATCTGTGTTAACCTCTCAACTATAATTTAGCAACCACTTCACAGCAGTAGTTAAACATACTTTTTTTGCATAATACAAATGAGAAAGATCCTCTTGTTACTTTAATTATCACACTACACCAAACTGACCAGGACCTGCATGTTGTTTAGATAGGATTACGGCAACACTGTGTGTGTCTCGAGCACCAAAGAAAGATTGTGAAACTACAAACACTACAAATCAGACGTCTTCAGTTTCGCCTTAAATTACCCCAGTGCTAAAGACCTTTCAGTGGCTGCGGTACTTTTGTACTTCTAAATCAGCATCTCACCTTCATTAATGCAGTCCCCAGTCTGTTGAGTCTACCTCAGAATACTATCTTAGCAGGTGTACAGAAAAGGTTCAGACTGAAAGGAAGCAAAACCAGTGTATTTCGAAATTGGTGGAGTAGAAGGCTCACGGAGGAGCTGTTGCAATACAAGAATCACTACTTGTAGTTCTAAAATGTTCTGAACATTATTCCATCCTGAGCCCTGGTGATGGCTAAGTCTGTTTTTGTGGTGTATATAATGTCCTGAAGCAGATCTGTAGCATGCTGCAGATGTGAGCGATATTTTACTTTTGTCTATTTTGTAAGACAATTAAAGAAAAAAAATTGGAAAAAGGTAAAAAGAAAAACAATGCAGGAACTTGCCTTTTTATGAAAGACAAATGCAGCAATGGTCAAAACATTTACTGTTCTAAAGGTGAAGCATGTCAAATCAGTTTTCATTATTTCCCAGCACTTACAGCAATACTGATATTGGTGTGACCTTTGAACCTCACAGTCCTATTTAATAAGCAACTGTTCTGCTATGTGCACGTTTGTATATTTTGATGTTGACCTACGAACCTGGTATGAGTGCTTATGAAAGCTGGTCACTTGGTTCATATAAAAACTATGTAAAAGTTATTATACATGTGTATATATAAGTGAGAGGATTGTTTGTTTTGTTGTAGCATGCTTCTGATGGCATTGTTCGATTTGATGTGCAGTCCACGTTAAAGTATGAAGAATTGTCCCCCTGCATAACTCTGAAGAGCTGGGTTCAAACATTAAGGTACTGCTTTTTTGGATTCCTACAAGTAAGTTTCATTTATTGAAATTGCATTACAGGAGACAAATGAATTGTGAATGTCTCAAAGACATTAATAACATTTGATTACTCCTTATCCGTGATGGCTCCAGCTGTTACCATATTCATGTGATCGAACTGCAAGTCAACCAATGAGTTTAGGGGCTATAGCCTGATCAAGCAATCTAAGATCGAGGACCTGTTAAACAGGTGAAGTATGCTATGTGTGATCTAAATGCTCATCCAGCTCTAGTCGAGTTTGATTCTCACCTTCTGATAATTTCAGGGCTGCTCAGTGGGAAGGCAGTGTCCCAGATTCTTTGATTTCAGTTGACAACGTTGTAGAAAATGAGTTTTGGATACAGCCTGTCCTATAACAAGTCTGACTTTGAACCATCACCTTTAATATAGCTTTTCAACTTTAGTGGTGTATATTTGGGCTGGTATGCATAGTTGCCTCTGCATCATTCGCTGCTTGGCGTTTTAGGTTTAACTTTGTTTTTATTTACATTCTGTAGCCATAAAAGAACATACATCTCAGTAATGAAACAGCACCTCGTCATTGATGCCCTTTTTGGGCCATACATATAGCAACCTAACGATGGTTTATGGGCATTGTGCGGTCCATGTCTGTCAACAGCTATGAGGTAATCCATAAAGTCACTGTACGTCCCATTACCATACAAATCGTACTTATACAGCAATGCCAAAGGGAGAAAGAACAGAAACAGAGGAAAAAAGAGGAACATAATCCCCGCCCCTCCCTTCCCACCCACGAACTGGTGTGCTTACGGCCTATTTGAAGTAGAGCAGAATATCGGGCAAGGACGAGGGAGCTACTCATGAAGTGGGCGTCTGTGTATCCAGAGATGTAAGGCGGAGGAGCCGGAGGTACCTTGGACATGTGATTTCATTCATTTCGGTGGCTAGCAAAGGGTATCGGCTGCCAAATTTCAGTAAAGGTGGCTGTGGAGTTAGTAAAAGATGCCTGTATCCTTTCCATCCCTAAAATGTGCCACAACCTGTGTAACCACCCTAAGTAAGTCGGCCTTAATTGTGTGCCCCAGTGCGATAAGATGTTTTGAAGTGCCGCTCCTAGCACCAGTCCCATCTGCCTTCCCCTCCTAGATCGTAGAGGATATGTCAGCGGGTTGGGTAGTCCTAGTATTACATATGCCGGGAATCTCGGAATTTGCGTCTCAAACTGTTTATCTACATCGTCTAGGATCGCCTGCCAGTACCCTTCTAGTTCCCTACACTCCCATAGCAGATGTACGAGCGTGCCCTCTTCCCCACAGCCCGTCCAGCAGGTCGGGTTACGATCCGGATTCCCCTTGTTGAGGCGAACCGGTGTCAGGAACCAATATGTGGCTATTTTAATTGCGGTCTCCCTGCTAGCTGTGTTACGTGCCGTATGATTGGCCCGGTAGTAGATATCCTTCCATTCTTTTCCGGTGAGTTCCCTTCCCAAGTCTTTCGCCCATTGTTTCTGACTAGCCGTGGGCGCCTCAGGTGTTTGAGGCGTATTATATCATACAGTTCAGAGATCATTTTCCTATCCGTAATCTTTGTTAATAGCCACCGTTCATATTTTGTCAGTTTCCTGCTCACCTTTGGCCGCACCTCCGTTTGGAGAAGCCAGTGCCGGAGGTGCAGATAGTGGAATCGTTCCGATACAGGAAGGCAATATTACACTCTAAGGTCAGGGAATGAAAGAATCCCATCGAGGTCAAAGAAGTGTCCTGCCGACTTACATTCAGTTCCCCGCCACCCCGGGAACGCTCTTTCATCCAGCCCCGGTGTAAAATCTTTGTTCTCCAAGAGAGGAGTCATGGGCGAGGGGAAAGAAGTCAGTCCTTTCTTCGTGGCCACCCCGTCCCAAACCCTGAGTTGTGTGTGGATGATGGGTGATCCCTGTAAATTTAAGGGCCTATCTGCACTCTTGAGGAAAGGGACCTTCCAGAGGGAAAGTTTTGCTAACGCTCTGTCTTGGAACAGCCACCTCTTTTCGGATTCTGACCTATTCCATTCCACAAAGTACCGGAGTTGCGCTGCTCTAAAGTATTTCAATATGCACGGGATCCCCAAGCCTCCCTCATCGAGTCGAAGGTAGCCCAGCTCCCTTTTCATCCGGGGACGTGCCCCAGCCCAGACAAACTGTACTATCCCCTGTTGTATTTTGTGAAGAGTACCCGGCGGGGGCCATAGCGGGTGGGTCTGGAAGAGATATAGTACTTTAGGAAGGATGGACATCTTAATCGCTGCTACCCTTCCCAGAAGTGATAGTGGATAGTATTTCCAATGCTGCAGCTCGTTAGCGAGCTGGGTGGTTAACTTGGAATAATTTAATTTAACCATTTGTGAAACGGATGGGGCCAGTTCAATTCCGAGGTATGGGATAGAAGTCATAACTGGTATCCCTGCGTAAGTGTCCCTTCCCGGCGTATTTATTGTCCCCTGTTGGTGCAACCAGAGAATCATCTATTTCCCGACGTTGACTCGGTATCCCAAGACCTGGCCAAAGGCTTCCAGCTCCCGTAGAAAGGCCGGGACCGAGCGCTCCGGTGATTCGAGGGATGTGATGATGTCATCCGCATAGAGGCTGATCGCGTGTCTTTCCTCGCCAAATGGGATACCCAAAATGTTGGGGTTATCTCTGATCCTTTGGGCCAGCGGCTCGACGTACAACGCGAAGAGGAGGGGCGACAGCGGGCATCCCTGCCGGGACCCTCTCTGGATCTCAAAGGGGCTGGATGAGATCCCATTGACTCTAATAGTCGCCGTAGGCGCGGTGTAGCAACTCGACACCCAGGCCCTGAACCTGTCCCCCAGACTAAAATGCACCAGGGTTTGATATAAAAAGTCCCAGTCCACCCGATCAAATGCCTTCTCGGCATCTACCGACCGCAGGAGAGCATTCATGTTGGTGCGATGGGCTTTGTCGACCAGGTGTAATATGAGTTTGGTATTGTCGCTGCTTTGTCTATTTGGGATGAAGCCGGACTGGTCTGGCTCGATGATACCCGGCATGAGGGGGCCTAGCCGGGCCGCTAGCACTCCGGTAAAGAGCTTCAAGTCCACGTTCAGAAGCGACACCGGGCGGTAGGAGCTGCATGATGTTTTATCTTTCCCTGGTTTCGGCAGTACCACTATAGAGGCCGCTAGCATCTCCGGGGGGGATCGTCCCGGGTCCCATAAAGGAATTAAAAAGTTGTGTCAAAATTGGAGCTAAAACCTGGCAGAAAGACTTATAGAACCCGGCTGAGAAACCGTCGGGTCCCGGTGATTTCATTAGCTTGAGGCGCGATATCGCCCCTATCACTTCCTCCACCCTTATTGGAGCCTCCAGAAATTCTGCATGCCCTGGGTAGAGTGCCATCGTGCGTGTATCCTGTAGGTAAGTGGTAATTCGGGACCGGGTCGGGGTGTCTTTACGGTAAAGCTTGGCGTAAAGTGCCTGAAAGGCCTTTGCGATCTCCTCATCGGCTTCCTCTAATTTCCCCGAGTTTGACTGGATTGATTGCACTTTCGTTTGCTCGGTGCGGGCTCGTAACTTGCTAGCCAGCATACGCCCCGTTTTGTTCCCCCCAATGTAATAGGAATGTTTAAGCCTGAGCCTGGCATATTCAGTCCTATCGAGGTCAAGGCCCGCTAGTTGGGCCCGTGCCGCCTTTAGCTGGCGCCAAACCCTAGGTGCCCTTGTCCTGCTGTGTACCCTTTCCAGCTCAAGGACCTGCGCCGTTAGGTGTTCCCTTTTAACTTTGCGTTCCTTGTTCTCAGCCGCTGATATCGCTATTAATTCTCCATGCATTACCGCTTTGAGGGCCCCCCATAAGGTGGACAGGGAAATACCGGGGGAGTCATTTAGTTCGAGATAGTCCGTGATGCATTTGAGAATCTGTTCTTTCACCTCCGGCCTATGTATCATACCCTCCCGCAGTCTCCATCCCCCGGATCTATTACGCGATTGAGGCACCCAGAGAGTCGCCACCACCGCATCATGGTCTGAAAGTGCTGCCGGTGTTATATCTATGTCCTTGACTAGCTGTCGAATTTCTGCTGTGCCCAGCATGTGATCCAGCCTAGCGTATGTACCATGGGCGTGGGAGTAAAAGTAAAATTGTGAAGTGTGTGGGTGAGCCTCCCGCCATAGGTCAGTCAGCCCCTGGGTCTGGAGCCGGGATTTCCCCTCCGGAGATAGCTCCCCCGTTTGAGTGTAACGTTGACTGGATCAATCTTTTATCGTGTCCATCACTAAATTGAGATCTCCCCCTATAAGCAGCCACTTCTCTTGTGCACACAGGGTTTCCGAGAGGGCCTCTGTCAGAAACTTCTCTTGCCCCGAGTTGGGTGCATAGATGGACCCTAGCACCACTGGCGAGCCCCCCACCCAGAAATTGTAGGCTAAGAGGCGCCCTTTTATTTCCGCTACCTTATCCCCCACCTTCCCGGCAAAGCTCTTAGCAACCAGGATGGCTACCCCCGCTTTCTTATCTTGTGTGGAGGAGAAAAATTGTTGAGGGAAAGCCCGAGCACGCATACGGTGCCAGTCTTTGGGGAGGAGAGGAGTCTCTTGTAGCAGGCATGCATCAGCCTCCGAATTCTCTAAATAGGATAAAATTGCTCTCCGCTTGTTCGGGTTATTCAGGCCCCTCACATTCAGGGTAACAATCCGTAAAGTAGAGTGCATGCTGATGTCCAGTCTCAGGTCGCTCTGTATGACTTCGAGGCTACTCGTCCCGCACCCGGGCCCACCTCCTCCCTCCCCCCGCCCCGTTGCTGATCCACCCCTCGTTTTGACTGCCATCCCCTACCATACAGCACACCAGTTTCCCCCCCCCTCCCTAACCCCAACTGGAACACCCAACCCCCCCATATTGTCCAGCGCCCGCAAGGCGTAATCGCGCGCATATGGAAAAAAAGAGAGCAGGGACATACCTTGGGCCAAGAATCCCCGCCTCCTCGCAGACCCCTCCCCAGCCCTGCTTATCTCCCTTTGTTGCAGCCTCTCCAGCGTTCATGAGCCGTCCTGGGATGCAGTATCTTTCAGTACTGTGTTTAAGGCCGCTCGCCGCTCCTGTGCCATGGTCATAGGGTCGGGCCCCCGCGAGCACCCCGAGAAGTGCTTCTTTCCGACTCTCTGCCACCGATCTCTTGCAGTTTGGTGCTCCGGGCTGGTTTACTCCTCAGGGCTGGGATGTGGTAGGCCCCCTATCTTACAGGCCTCTTGAAGGAATCCGACCTGGTAGAGTTTGCCGTCCCATTTGAAGATTAAATGGAACGGGTGACCCCAGGAGGAAGCTATTCCTTTGTCCCGGAGAGGAGTGGTTACTACTCTGAACTCTCGCCTCTTTTGTAGTGTGCTGGCTGCCAAGTCCTGGTAGAGAGCTATAGAGTGACCCATATACTTGATCGGATGTTTCGCCCTGGCCTCCCGCAAGATACGCTCTTTAAGGGGGTAGTCTGGCAAAAAAGCCAGGATGTCTGGTGGAGGCGCCGGGGCCGGTCGTCTCAATCCCACTCTATGTGCCCGGTCAATACGGATCTCCATGTCCAGCGCGGCTCCCAGGATGTCTCGGAATAGCTCTTGCAAGTAGTGGGTCACATTCGCACCCTCTGCGTCCGAAGGTACTCCCTTCACCCAAATGTTTTTCCGCCGAGAGCGATTTTTGAGATCCTCCGTGTGGGCCTGCAGATCTATTTGTTGCTCCCGGAGTCGGATCACTTCTTGCTGGAGCATTGTTACTTCTTCGTCCCTGCTCTGTTCCTGATCCTCTATCGCGGCCACTCTTTCTCCTATTGCGTCGACGTCCCTTCGGATCTCTTTCACCTCCCCTGCCACCTCACTTTTGAGTGTTAGGAAGTCCTCTCTTAGGGTGTTGAAAAGTGTCTCCAAAAAGGAGCGGGTGATCGGGGCCTCCGAGCTCTCCGGGTCGAGTTGAAGCTGTTTCGTGGGGGAGGATCTGTCTTCTCCATTGCCAACCGTTGGGGGTTTAGTTAGCATATCTTTCAATGTTCTGTCCTTTTCCCCCCTCATGGAAGCCATGTTAGCAGTGGAGGCTCTAGTGTTTGGAGTGGAGCGGTGCCCTTCTGCGCTTCCAGACCACGCGTGGCCACTGTGCGTGTCTAGTAGCTCCGCCGTCTCAGGACATGCACCCCAAGCGCCCGCGGGGGTCAATGCGTTGTGGAGCAGAGTGAGCTCGCCGAGTTGTGTTGTCTTTCTCCATCCCGTTATGCCCCCAGCCGTTGCTACTCAGATCCCTGGCCATCTCACTGCCTCTTGGTGTGGGCACGTCGCTTACTCCTCCACCCGCAGAGCCCTTTCTCCACTACTCCCTGCCCGAGGCAGCCCAGATGGAGCTGTGGGTATTGCAATTCGGCGGCTCGGCAGGCGTCCTCGGCTTCCTTGGTCCCGCTCTCCGCCCGCTGCGGCCGCCTGCCAGTAGGCCCCATGCGTGTTGCCTCTACGCCCTTTGGCGCGTGGTGCAGTCGGGCGTATAATGCCCCTCCGGCTCCCGCCGCTATGAGGGCTCTGCTTCTCCTTGCACCAATGCCCACTGAGCCGGGTCTCAAACGCTATGCCCACGACTGCCCAGCCTCTGGGGCTGGCTGCTGTTGTTAATTAGTTCTCACGGCGTCCCCTCTCCACTCTTTGTGCCGGGTCTCTATTCCTCGCCGAGGCTGGGCTCACTCAGACCGGCTGCCTGAGATTGAAACTTCCCAGGCCACTGCCTGGCCTGCTGCTCTCACCGCCCCTTGTCCGCTGCCAAGTGGTACCCCCTTGATGGACCCTCGTGGTGGAGCCTCCGTGTTGCCGTGTGCTCTGAGGTTCGGAGCTGCCTCCTGCTGTCCAGACGTATCGCCGAGTGTTATGTAGGCCGCAATCTGCCTCGGCTCTCTACGGGCAACCTCCGCTAGCACCGCCACCCCAGCAAGGCCCGGATCGCGCGCGCCAGACCCCGGCTCCGCTGCTTCACGGGGGCTCTAGGGCCGTGGGACACCGTCCATGCAGGCCTCTGGTTCACCGCTAATGCTGGCGTTCCAGGGTAGGTGCCCAATTGGGACGCTGCCCAGTCCGCCCTCTGGTTCTCAGGCCCGTGAGCGCCAGCCGGTGCGTCTGGCCGAAGCTCTGCCGGGCTGATTGGCGTCCAAGGGGCTCCCACCACTACCTCAGCTTCTGTCCGCTGGGGCTCCTTCACTACTCCTTGCAGTGCCTGCGCTGTGGGTACCGTGGGTCCGCTTCGCGTGGGACTCCCGGCGCCAGCCGACTTACTGGCCGATGACCCGATGCTCCGCTCAGCCTCGCCTCTGCTACGCCACCCCGGGGCTTCGCACTGCCTGTTAGGCCTTGGCCCTCCACTCACAGCCAGTCGGCCACTCTTCCCTCCACTTCTGTCGTGTCCCTGAGCTCCCCGGATCCCGCCAGGCCGCTACGCCACCCCGGGGCTCCTTCACTACTCCCTGCGATGCCTGCGCTGGGGGTATCTTGGGTCTGCTTTGCATGGGACTCCCGGCGCCAGCCGACTTACTGGCCGATGCCCCGATGATCCGCTCAGCCTCACCTCTGCTACGCCACCCCGGGGCTTTGCTCTGCCTGCTAGGCCTTGGCCCTCCACTCACAGCCAGTCGGCCACTCTTCCCTCCTCGGCGCCTGTCTCTGTCCGGGGCCTCCCGCCTAGCCCCTCACCTCGCTCAGCCGCTCTTGGTGGGTTCATGTCTGCTCTCTGGGGCACACGCCGCTTCACCGGCCTGCCGCCCTGTTCCTCTCTGCCTCGTCGCAGCCCGGTGGGGCCGGCCGCCATTTTCTCCGCCCTGTGCCGCAGTCGCCGAATGCTCCGTGCTACCACCTCCAGCCTTATGTTCCCCTTATCTCGGAGCGCTGTCGGGCTGTAGGTGCAGCTCCGCTTATTCCCCGGTCTTCAGAGGCTGCTCGTCGCTGGATTGGGCTGATTCGTGCGCTCTGGAGCGGGGAGACTGTGTGAAACACGTCTTACCCGCTCGCCATCTTGGCCACGCCCCTGCTTGTAGTTTTAAAGTAAATATTGCTAAATTGCGATGATGTGTTCAGCATGGTCTTAGAAGAGGTAACCAGGCGCTTTTTGGCCATTTTTCAGGCAGAAATAATATTTTTGTGTCTGTTCATAGATAGGAAGAGGAATAGTCTTAATGGGGCAAAGAATTTATGGAAGAATGTGTTTTTGATGTTGACATACTACCATCCATCATTTCTAGCATTTCACCTTTGGGCCCCCTTTTGGTTCTCCCTTGGTTGCTCGTATTGGCAGCTTTAGGCTGCCTTAGCTTTGCACAGCCACACGTAATACATTTGTGTTCGAGGGATGTGAGCTGTAGATCACATGCTTTGCATAGCCTGCCATCTAGTGTTGGGTCCGGATGTTTGCACTTTGTTTTTGTTCGAAGAAGTCTTTTCCAATCACGAGGTAGGTGAACTCCTCCTTTCGGTGATAGTGCGCATGGGCATCGGCTCCATTGTTATCAGAGGTTATCAGAGGTTTGAGCAACAAAGTGGTGACTTCCTAAAGTCACCTTTGCCTTACAAATTACCTTAAATCCGACTACATCACTAAGTAGAGTTTAATGCAACTATTATTTTGATACTTTGAAGTACCATGTTCAGTGGTCCCATATGGAAGTTAGCACTTAGTGCGTCTGCTAGTGAAACTCCCTGTTGGCTAATAGGGCTACCTGCTTTGCTACAGTAAAAAGACAATTGCAAGTTTTAATTGACAGGATATGCAAGGTGAAATTTCAGCATGTCCTCCTTTTTAATATCAGCACCCTGCCTCTTGGGCTTATAAGGCCTAGCTTAGGGGTGGCTTATAGATATTAAAAGGGAAAATTTTGACTTGGCAAAGTGTTATTTTGTCACTTACAGTGAGCAAGCTGGAAACTGACCAACTAGGCTGTGAAGGCAGACATAAAGCTACGGTTGTCCCTTTATTACAACAATGGTGACACAATAAGTGCTGCAGTCTCCTGGTGACTCTTACCTAACCTGCACAGGGTAGCTCTTGTAAGTTAAATAAGCCAATCATGTATTAGCCGATTGTATGCTTACTTTGGGGTCTGAGTACCTGCATTGGGACCTGGATAGCAGGACCTAGTGTGCTACAGAGTTGAAAAACCCACAGCATCGGCCCAAAACTGTGGGGGGCGTGGTCATACAAAAAACAGTGCCTTCCTACACACGCTATTGGTAAGAAATGCACAGGTGAATGTAAGCAAATGAGTTGATAGCATTTCTTCTAAAACAGGCAGCCATTGTGGAGAAGTGGCAGGACAAGATTGTGCTGAAAGACTGATTACCTAATTTAGTATAAAATTATACTTTCCTTCCTAAGACCTCCTGAGGAATATGGACATGTTCTTAAAATTTCCTTTGACACCAAGATATTTTTGGGTTATCTAATAGATGATCCTTTGCACCAAGTGAAAAATTACACCACAAATACCGCTGTAAGTTAGCTATGCTAATACATATTTTACAATGCATTATTACTACAAATAACAAGAACCTGGTTTTAACATTGTTGCCAGAAAACTTTGAGAGGGACATCTGGTTGACATCTGGTAAGCAAGTGGTTTTCCTCAAAGAAATGTCAGCTGAAGAAAATGAGAATTAAACTTGGACTGGTTAAAGTAGCTGTTTGTATACTCGGGTAAAAAACAGCAATTTGTAGCATCAAGGGTCTTTTGTCCTGAATGATTTAGTAGGGCTATGAATGGAGGTAGATCTCAAGTTTCTCTAACCTCCACCCCCAGCTCGATCAAAATTAGCTATGCAAGTAGGCGTGTTGCACCACCAGACTAGTCACACCCCTAAGGTGGGCTACCTGATGTGCTCCACGACAAAAGGGCTCCACCATCTTGTTTTTGGTGGAATTAGGAACTCTGGAACAGGGATATGTCCACCCCCCACAGGAAGTGGTCATAATGGGGGGTGTAATGACCCTAGGGGTAAGGAGCCCATTGACTACTACCCTTCACTCCCCTTAATTTAGTATTTAGGTGGCCCCCTAACACCAGGAACTCTGATTCATCTTCCTAGATTAAGGAGGAGGACAAAGAAGAGCCAAAAATGTGAGAACTGTGGACCAGCATCTTCCTTGGCGCAAAACCCTGCCTGTGACTGTTACTCTCCCAAAAATCACTGACACCGACTCGTTCAGAAGTGGAACAGCCTCCTCAAATCCCAGGAGGTCTGCCCAGCAATTCCTCGACCCCACATAATCTCCCTTAGAGTGGAGGAGCCACTTTCCTGCACCAGCAGGCACCGACTGCAGCTGCCCAAGAAAGCGTTATGTCGACCCCAGCAAGCGGTCTTCAAGCTCCAGGAGGTCAGATCAGTCTCCTTGCCATGTTTGGAGATGCCAGGACTCCCAGGAGCCGCCCTGCACCAATACACAAGGTCCTTGAGCCAGCTGCAAGCACCAAGGCTTGCTTGTGTTCAGTCGGAACACCTCAGCCACCAAAACTTACCTGCACATCGAGGGACTCCGAAAGAGGCCAGCTCCCCATCGAGTGGTGCCCTGCTATGTTTCTTTCCCCTCTTCTGCAGATAGACCAAGAACTGTGAGAGCCTCCAACTCCCCATCCAGCCGGACAAAACACCTCTGCACTCGAGCTCCCCAGCCCGGGCTCATGTAAACCAACAGTGTCTCTGTGGTCCTGAGTCCCTCAAGAGCCGAGACCCCCTGCCCCCTCCATTTTTACAGCTACCAATTGACTTCAGCGTGTAGTGTTTGAGGCTAACACCGCTAAAAGCACCTCTGCACCTGGACAACCCAGGGCAGGTAACCTTGAACTGTTGGTGCTTTCTTCGACCTTGGCCCCTACTTACCTTAAATCCAGAAGAACAGTCTTGTAACTCGTCTGTAAGTGTACCTTTGCAGTGAATGTTTCTCCTATAGGATAACATTACAGCATTCGAGGATCATGCCTCAAATCTAACCGCTGTCATTTTCTACTGTAAAATGTAATAATGTCTAAAGTACTTGCCTGATTCCAATGATCTTGGTATCTAAAATTATATAAAAATTTATTTTTTTCTAAATTGGTCTCGAGTTTCTTCTTGAGTGTGTCTCATTTATTGACTCTATGGTACAACAAATGCTTAACACTACCCTCTGATAAGCCTAAACTACTTGCCTACACTACCACAAAAGAGAGCATTTGGGATTATTAATTTAAGCCCTGCAAACCAATAAGGATCGTCTGGACTTTCTACTTAGTGTACCTCATTTTGGGACACTACATTAATAAAACAGCTTCCTACAGTGCACAAAACGGTGGAAGTCTCTTGCTTAAAACCAGGTGTTGGGAAGGGGGTGGAGTTAATTATAAATTATCCTCCCACTGCCATTTACAGTTTAAAAGGAATTTTACCTTCAATGAATGACTGTGTGAAGTCCCTGAATATAAGGATTTTTCTCCTGTAAAAATGGTAAAACACATAAAACATTTGCCAAGTGATTTCCATCATTACTCAGTATTTGTTGCAAATTAGAAAAAGGTGCTTGGTAAGCACTCACAAGACAGTGTTGCTTGAATTCTGTTTCGCTCCATATCGTAAAGTAGGCCCACTTTCTCTGGAGTTTACTGCTATTAAGAGTGCAGGCTACAAAATGGGTTTCCTACCTGCAACTATGCTTTTCTAGCGTCATACTTTTCATTGCAACATTGCTAACTTGGCAGGAGCAAGAAGAAAAACATGGTTCTTGCTGGAGTCAAAAGATAAGATAGTGAACTTTTATCTCTTATTATTTACTTAATGAGTACAGCATCAACCTCAAGACGGTCTGTGATTCCTATCAGAGTTATCTTGATTAATTATAGACTGTCCCTCAAGCTAATATCCAAAGCATGGTTTGCTACTGTGTATTATTTTTTTAATTAAAAATATGCAGAAGACACTAGGAAGTGTGCCTAATTCTTAATTTATCGCAGAATTTAAAGGAGTAAACCACTGCTACTCATGAAGCTGTGTGAACCAGAATACTTGCTGAATTGTGAGCAAGGAGCATCTTAGTTTGAAATTGGCACATTGGATAACCTCAGCAGTGGTTATAATTTTCCATCCTGAGCAAAGGTTGTTGTTTCTTTTTTGGGTTGCAGTACAGAAATATCAGTTGTACTATTATTGCATGATCCAATAAGTAATCATCTACAATTTCAATATATTGATACTGCCATTCACCAATTGTTCTAATTGCCCTTTCTATTGTAGAGTAAATTATTGTATTTTATTTCTTTTTTTCTAGGCCATCAAGTTCTAAAACAAAGCCATTAGGATCCCGCGATGTTTTGCCAAACAATCGACAACTTTATGAGATAATTTTAACATATAGTTTTCATCAGGTAAGTACAATTATCATGCAGCTAACAGAAAATGTTAATGAAACATAAACTATCTTTTTTTTCAACCTCCTATTTACATTTTTAAATGTAAATAATGAATGGCCTGATTTAGAGTTTGACAGACAGGTTACTCCATTGCAGTGCCAACAGCCTACCCTGATTTAGAGTTGGGTAGACCTCCAGGTTTACACTGGCAGACTAAAACTTACTCTGTAGGTGTCAACCTTTCTCCAACAGCCCGAATATGGGCTGTCTGAGGTAAGCCATCTGACCTGACCCTCTGTCCCATTTAAAGTGTGCTGTCAAATGACTTTAAAAAAAAAAAAATCCTGTCCCTCCCTGACAGAATTATCCTGGCAGGGAGGAACAGGTAAAAGTTTTTTTAAGTTACACACACTTACACACACACCCCCCCCCTCCGTCGAGCCATCAACAAACTCTCGCTTTTAGGGTTTTTTTGGGGAAATTAAAAAACGTTAAAAACTTTGGTGACGCATTTGGCAATAATAGACGCACACCAAACTTTGTAATGGCTTTGTATACACAGTTGTGACAGCGGTTCATACAAACCCAGAGAGCTCACCGCAGGGTTCGCAATGAACTCTAAATTTGCCAGGCAAAGTAAAGGCAGGGTGACTGACTTAAATCCTCTGCCACCCTGACTGCCTTTACTCAGTACGCCGAAGTCTAAATTGGTCCCTAAGAGTCATGTATGATTGTTACACACTCCTAAGAATATGAAGAAAGCCTGCATTATTCACATTTGGTTCATAGATTATTTTCCTGTAAAATGTTCACCTCACTCACCGCTTGCCAGAATGTTCCCATTTCTGATCTCTGTTTAACTTTTCATTGCGCGCCCAATTTTTTAATAGTAAAAATAATTGTGTTGAATGTTTGTTTATGATTGTTGCAAAAGGGCATTCTACTTTCAAGAGCAAATAGTAATATCAGTGCTTAAAACAGTAGTTCCTTCAGGCTAGCAAGCTGTTTGCTTTTAATTTACATTAAGAGAATCTTTTCCAGACCTAGAATGGTTAGTCTCTTGCAGCTTATGCTAAACTGCTAAATGTTAGAATGGTTAGTTCAGCTCCTCTTTAGAGGCCATCCACTGAAAAGGAAAATTAACCCAGTTTTCTTTACAGCAGTCCTAACTCAATAATGAGAGCTACAGAATGTCCGTTGGTTTCATAATGCTTGATTTGGTTTTTAAACCTATTGTGACATCTTTCACTGGCTGAATTTTTTCTATCCCTCCCGTCTGTTTTTTTCTGCTATATCCTAAATGTAGTTTTGCTATCATATTGTTTGTTTTGGAAATATAAGTCTGATGTTTAAATTGTAGGTCTGACCTACGCCCTTTTCCTTGTCCGCCTGAATTTGCCAAATAACATAGTTTGTAGGAAGGCACACGGAGACCATGGAGGTGCTTATGGTTAAACAACCTTTTTTTGTAAATAGCTCCACCGCAAAATGATCAACACCCTGGCGGTGAAAGGGTTAAACAGATATCAACTAGTTGTGGATAGGCAGAAGGTGAAAAATTAATTTTTCAACTGAACCAAGACGGACTAAGGCACTCAAAGAATTCTCACATTTGCTCCAGTATACATAGGCTTCTCATATTTCACATGCCACTCACACAATGATGCTCA
Source organism: Calotriton arnoldi (assembly GCA_963921515.1). Classification (NCBI taxonomy): domain Eukaryota; kingdom Metazoa; phylum Chordata; class Amphibia; order Caudata; family Salamandridae; genus Calotriton; species Calotriton arnoldi. The sequence continues at coordinate 489,331 of CAWUFW010005520.1, read as the reverse complement.
TCCACAGTGTTTGAATTGGCAGTTTAAGATTGAAAGGACCCAGGAGTAAATCGAGCTGAGTAATGTTTCTTTTTATTGGGAGGCAATTGATTGTAATATATAGCCAACATTTTGTAATATATAGCCAGAATTGTTTGTGTTAATGTATAGTACAACATGCATGAACTGTATATTGAAGAGTAACCGAAAGGCCCAAGGGGATCCATTCCAAATAATAGACTTTTACTGTGGCACGTTTGCTACATTTTGTCAAATGCTTTTTCTCTATTTTTGGCTTCATAATTGAACATTTGGAGAGGAGTTTCTTTTTTCATGTTTGTTTTGTTTGTCTAATTGCAGCCAAAGAGTGGAGAGGTAACCCCTAGTTGCCCGCTACTTTGTGACTTGTTGTACGAATCTGAATTTGACAGCCAGCTGTGGATAATATTTGACCAGAACAAAAGACAGATGGGTTCTGGAGATGCATATCCACATCAGGTACAGTGAATTGCGTGTGTTTTTGATGTTGGAAGTTTTATTGATTTGCAGATATGCCTATGAAATACGCAGTTCCAATGATTAGTTGTTTATTTTAAGTAGTTTCTTTTTTTACATTGCTCAAATATTCATAGCAAGCATTTGTAGAACATCTTTTCATTTTGTTTGAATGCTTTTTGTGGTAAAATTGCACTCAGCGAACTGAACTTTAATGTGTATATGCTGTTTCTCAATTTTTTAAACTTAAAAAAACCATACTGATCAATGTATATTGTGTTACTATAGCGCAAAACTAACTATGAAGCAATGGAGAGTTGTACATTGTGTATAAATCTATGAGTATGAAATGGGAATATATCTGAATATAGAAGTTGGTAAGTTTACTCACTAATATGTCTACCACTATTCTGTTGGGCTGGCAGGTCAGTGGCTTTGGCACCAACTTTATTATGCCTCTTATTAGAGTTGCTAATCACGTTTCAGCAGTCTAATGCAAAAATTGTTTGCAGCTATTTCTCTTTAGTAAACCTTTTCTTTGCCCTCGCCATACACGTAGCAAGAAAATGGCATAAAAAGGCTTGCTTACTCCAGAAACGTAGCCAGAATTCATTGAAGAACGTAAATATGGAAGAAAGCATTCTTTGTCTGGAAATATATTGCCCTTGCAACTAAGGTGCTTGTGTAATTGAGGGCCTTAATGCAAATCAGGACTCATGGTAGCAGTGGGCACAAATGAAGTATAATTTTTACCAGGGCTAATGCCTCTTTAAATTTGATTTTATTTGCTTTCTCTTATTGTTCTGTTTGTGTGATGGATCTCCAAGTCTTGCATATGGGAGGTCTTGCTTCACGCCAGACGTAGGGTGCTTGGTATCCCTTACTTTTAGCCCTAACTCAAGATCTTTTCCAGGTTTGCTTGCCTCATTATGGCCTGCATAAGGTCCTGGAGCACGAATGGTGGCATGATGGAGGGGGAATCTTTTACTGCTTTAAGAACTTTGGGGCAAACTCCATGCCATTTCGAGTTAAGGTCATATGGTTCAAAGGCAGACAGACCCTGGGTTCGATTTGAAATACCATATGGTGTTGCATCCTGGGTTGCCAAATCCAAGCCAAACAATTTTGATAAATCAACTTTATTGATTTTTGTATAAGGTAAACAAAACAATTCGTTCTTGCATCGTAATACAAATCACATTGGAATATCTTAAACATGTCTTTTCATCATACAACCAATGATTCACCATCTAGCCCATAATATGCGCACCAATTACCCCAAATCCTGGAATGTTTATGGGGGCAGCCTCTGACTTGGAAAATTGGCTTTTCTTGCTTTGCACACCAATCTACCTTCAACCACCACTCTGAATAAGTAGGGGTGTTTGGGATCTTCCATTTGCATGCAACATCTCTTTTGACGATTACTGTGGCCACTCCCACCAGAATGCATTTACCACGAGTACAACAGCGGGTGTCTGCTATTCCCATAGGGGCCACCCAGGGCAATACATCTACTGGTTGTTCCAAAACCCGGGCCAGTACCCCCTCAATCTCCCACCAGAGTCTGGTAATTTTGGAGCATTAACAGACCATATGAAAGAAGTCTGCGTCCGCATAGGCGCAGGGAAAGCAGGTGGGATGAGGAATCCTGCCCACATGCCAAAGACAACAGGGTGTGAAGTAGGCTACATGTAAGTAGTTCAGCTGAATCAGTCTATGTCGAGAGGCTATAGCAAACTCTCAGGGGCTATATGAGCACCTCGCCAAACAATATCCTCAAGGGATCCAACCCAACTCTCCCATTTCCGCTTGAGGGTCGTAATCGGGTGCATTAAGAGTCGGGTATATCTGAGATATAGCTCCCTTGATCCATCAGGAGCTTGGCCTCAAGCGGGTGTGAGTTTGCAGGTCCTGAAATGGTCGGAAGTGTTCACCCTGCCCTATGTCTCCTAGGTTTGTAATGACAATTTTGGCCTATTTTTCATAAACCCTCTTAATTGGACAGTGTGATGTAGCCTTTCCCCCTAGTTTGATGGAGTTTGCTGTGGCAATTTGTTGTCCCTACCAGTGGGGTGTAATGCAAATGGCCAGTTTATAATAAAAAAAAAAAACCCTTGAAACCTCTGGGAGCCACTCATGAACTGGATTACTGGATAGTATGTCTATCATAATACCTTAGCTGAGGAGGAAGAGTTCTATTTAGTACGCCGGATCGTCCCATCCTCCACTCAACCAGTCATTTATAACTAGAGTTTCTGCAGCTCAGTAGTACAGGTATAAGTCAGCCATCCCTAAACCCACCAGCATACACGGATTGAAGACATTTATCTTAGGCAATGCAGAATGGGCGACCTGCCCACAAAAAGGAGCAACTCCTGGAGGTGAGGCTCCTAAAGCAGTGGGTCAGGTTAATCTGCTGAAAGTTTTGGGAGTGTACAGGAAACTTGGAAATATCTTAATTTTTAACAGAAGCTCCTGGCCAAGTATATGCAGCGAAAGCTGCACACGTTTTTGGAGATTCTTTTTAATTTTAACTACAAGAGACTCCATATCAGGCTGGGTTCTCAGGAAATGTATACCCCAGGCATTGGAAGCTCAGTCGTTTTTATAGGAACAAAAGTTTGCCAGGATGCGACCTTAAAATTGCCTTTGAGTGGGACTAAGAGGGACTTGCTCCAATTCACTTGCAGGCCAGATTCTTCCTCTTATAAGTCTAGGATTTGCAAACAAAGTCCCTGAGAAGTGTGGATTAGCCTGGAAATAAATAAATTGTCATTGTAAAGCGCTATCTTGCCTACTGTGCCCCCGTCCCATCTCCAACACTGCTCCAGAGCATCCACATCTCATGAGCCTACATGTAGCTAGGGTGAAGAGAAGCAGATACAAGGGGTATCCCTGTATTGTCCCACTGGGGATAGGAAATCAGCTGGAAAACATGCCATTGATTTTCACTCAAACCGAAAGCTCAGAGTATAGGACCTTAACGTAACTCCAGAATCGTAGACCGAAACCCATATGCTCAAGAACCCTGTTCAAGAAAGACCAAATTACAGAATCAAATGCCTTTTCAAAGTCTACTAACAAGAGGGCACAGGAATCTCTCGTGCTGGAGGCAGATTTGCACCACATGTCTGTCATACAGTGACTGGTACGACGGCAGGGCATAAAGCCACATTGATCCAGAAGAACAAGAGTGGTCAGGATTTGCTGGAGTCTGTTAGCAAAGACCTTAGTGAATTTCATTGGTTATCAATGAGATAGGTCTATAAGAGGTGCAGTATTTTGGTGGTTGATCAACCTTAGCGATAACCATAATGGTGCCCTTATCAAGTTTTTCCTCTTCCATGGAAATAAGCCATAGTGAGGCTCTAGCAAGTGAAGTTGACAGCTGAGGGTGTCCATTGGTTCCCTCAGACACTGACTTTCCAGGCTCAGGATTTGTCCCTAAAGAGCGGCTACTTGATGCACCCTTTTTTTTTCTCTACACCTGACGTAATTCTTCGCAATCCCCCTCATGGTGGCTTAGCTTCTTTGTTTTGTGGCACAGTTAACAAAAGCCTAGACTGGCTGATCCGATTTATCAATATGTGGAGGCCCCTTGCAAGGTCCCACTCATATTGGCTACATTCTACTTGCAATTATTTAACATTTTTGTATGGCTTATTATGTTGTCCTAGCACCTCTACCTACATTTTGTCTTATGGTTTTATGCCACACAAGTTTGCTAACGTCTTTACTGATTAGAAGTTCATTTCCATTCAGTCTTGCAAAGGTAGAATCGAGGATGAGCAGTGACAATTTAAAATGGAATGGAAGCAAAACACTGATGTTAAGATCTAAACATCTGCTCCCATCTTATTTTCCCATGGAAAAAGTGGTGAAGAATACACATTAATCAAGCATTGGCATAGCCAATAGTTCTCGCCTTTGGGACCTTATAAGTGTTTAGCCATGCAACAGTTGATGTTGTTGCACCAAGGATATTGTGCTGCATAACTAAATACTTATAAGGTCCCAAAAGCGAGACCTATTGGCTATGCCAATGCTTGTTTTCCAGTGCTCTGCACCAGCACTTAATTGTCTTCACCACACTTATGACACTCTGCCACATGGTGGCGCTGCTCATCTAATTTAGAGATGAGCACAATAATGGTTGTTTATGAATACAATATACATCAAAAAATACTAATACCTGCCTCCCCAGGCATTCCTTTAGCTTTTGGGGACCTGGAATAATTTGAACTTTCGCACTTGCAGGCGAGAGAGATGGTTAGTAGTTGTTTTGGTACCGTCATTGGCAGCGATGATGGGCCAATGGGTGGTGTAACCTGCAGTGGCCTCCTGGTCAGGGAGCTGGCACTTATTATTTTACAAATTAAACACTGTGTGTAACATGGCTTTAAGACTAGTTGGCAGCGTCTTAGTGTTTTTTCCCGTTTACTTCAAGCCATGTTGCACAGCAGCCCGAGCATTGAAAAGGTTTATAATATCACTCTGCTGTGCGCTACATACCATGCGGCTCCGGCAGAAACTAGAGAGGGCAGTGAGTGTTCAGATGGGGCATTGAGCAGATTGGACAATTGTGTGAGCTAAGGGGGCAGGGAGCACAGAGGGCTGTGTGTGAGCAGAGTGTGCGTGTGTATGTGCGTGCGTGCGTGTACAGAAGAGGCAGGAGCAGAGATTTGACAATGAAATGAGTGGCATTGCTTAATTTTACATTTGATCAAATTGCATATATATCGCAAATGGATAATAAGTCTGCCTTCCTTTCCTTCTTCTCCCTGGCAATGTGTCCCCTTTAATATTCAAAATTGGTCCTGTGACCAGGGCCCACCAATAATTTTGTTAACTTGGCTCCATCGACAGAGGGCTAAGGAGCCTGTTTTCGAGAAGGGTGGTACATTTTAATTGGTCACTTTTAAATTCCTTCACGAGTAATTTTCCGGCTATAGAAAATTACCACTGGATGACTATAACATAAGCACATCCAGATTAAACGTTTATGCTCTCTGACGCTGAACCTTGGAAAATGTGCAAAAACAAAAAAGGATTAAAGTAAACCAACGGGACGGTGCTGCCATATATTGACCAATTACTTAAGGTTTATAGAGTCTGTGGTTTAGCGACTTGGTGAGAAAGGATGTGAAACTTTAAAATAAATAAAGAATTGCAGTTCTCAAATGCTTTCACGTTTTTTTATTTTATTTTTAAATGCATTGTTTTAAATCAGTGGTGCCAAAAAACATTCTTCTAGAAGAGTAACGAGCACGAAATGGGATATTGAGTCCGGAAGCCAAGCGTGCGCGGCCACACTAATTAGAAACAGATGGCCCCTGCCCGCCGCTGCTCGCTCCCGCAAGGTGGATGCCGCCACACGCACGAGTGTTAGAAAAGTGCAGACCGATTCCAAAAGGTCATCTCCTAGAGCAGCGCATGCGCGCTGCGCTAGGCTCGACCTAAAAAATCAATGAGAGAGAGAGAGAAGCTAAGGAATAAGTCATCCCACTCGGCTTCCCAAATGATATCCACAAAAATCAAGAGGAGTGGGAAAACTCAATGTTGCATCAAGGGATCTCTTTAAAAAAAATGTGTAGTACCCTCAACAGTTATGTTCAGTCAGTGGCATGTTATCTCAATGGCGTACTAATGACTGTTAATATCATCATTGGGTCTATCCTCCACCAAGAGGAAATGTCTCTCACACCAGAGACAGTTTGGGATCCGTGACATAGAAACTGTGTTTTTAAAACTATCTCCTACCTCCGGAAACTATGATTTTATTAATAATTGGGGCAGTGGTAAGGTTATAAGAAAGCGAGATGTGGATCGGAAGAGTTAAATGTCCCACACATCTACACAAACATATGGTCAACATGTTTCAGCCTACCTGTCAGTCGTGACTGTCGCACTATCTTATGTCTGATCTTTCCACTTCTTCATTCCTTACGTCGTTTTGCCAATTTCTAAAAATCAGACTTATTTGAGGTTGTTTTTGAGTAAGTTCTTTCCCTTCAATTGCTCTATCTGGACCTTTATCACCACTGAAGACCTCACTGAGGACAACCTCATTGATAGGCTTCTTATTTCCAGCAAATCAGACTGGTGCCTTACTGGACTATACCATTGCATCTACTTTTCAATTACAGTTCCTCTTCCATTACACCAATAAAAGTGTTGCCAGTGGACACTAAGCTAATTTGGCTTGTGCAAATTTTAGAACTTGATGAAGGAAATAATTACAATAGTGAAAGGTATCAGGAAGAAACTATTGATCCTCAGAACTCTGAACAGCCAACAAAAACCAAAGAATCCACTGCTTAACATTGGTTGTAGGGATCTGCTTAAAAATATCAGCCAATGAGTGTTCAAACTTAAGAACACAGAATAACTGATCTGCCCAGAAATGTAGAGCCGCTCTTCTAAAGAGAGCGTAGTATTAAGCCAGGATACCAGAATCCCACTTTTAGTCCAATTCTAGTCATGCCAGTGAGAAAGGGAGGAAGTGTTCAGCAGTATTAACCACTGTTGCAGGGCATGACATCAAACTGATGAGTTTTGCACATCATTCAAGTTAGTCCCTGTCTGAAATTTACCGAGAAGCTCTATCCACTCCTTCTAACCAGACACAGCATCAACATTACAAGACCTGCAGGAGGAGACATTCAATATGCTGCTCAAAGGAACAGTTATGAACACTGGAAAGGAAGTATTCCATCATGGGTTTTCCTTTATATGAAGGGAAATAGCATGGGAATTGTAGATCTGCGAAGGTTGAACAGCCACCAAAAATGTCAATGGAAAAGTGAACTCAGCTTTGCGATAGGATAGAAAAAGCATTTTGCCCATGCAGAACCCTACAATCTGAACTCAACTAATTCCAACCCAGACTCAGAAGGCTCCTTGTCGTGCTCACCAGTGTATATTGATTCACTGAGTTGTTGTTAAATACCCCAAACTTTTCTATATAGCACATCAAACCACATTGTTCAGCAGGGCCATCACGTTTGAGCCTATCGGTATTGCGCAGTCTCCTAAGCAGGCTCATTTGTTGCTCCATAAGCCTGAACTCTGTTAGCTTGCAGTCCTGCTCCTTGATGTTCATTTTGTGGACTCTGCTGTTGTCTCTCATAGATATCTGCAATGGGGTGTGTGAATCGCACATCACACTCGGTGACCTCTCAATTCAAAGCACTGCTTTCTGGCCTTATACAACCAATCTGTCCAATTATCCACTTGCTTGTTCAGGGTCAAAGAAGGTGTCAGTCTATGCATTACAGGATCTTAATTTCTCTTGGCAAAACTTAGTGTATTTCATGCCTAGGAATCTAAAGACAATTGATCGTTGACAATAGAACATGTGCTGTGCATCAACAACCTCTAAATGAATGCCGTAGGCAGATACAAGAAAGTTTGTTACGAGTGGGAACTTGTCAACTAACTGATGCTAGGTTTACAATGATGAGTTCCTCTCCAATTGGATTTGTTTGCTACTTGTCAGAACACAAATTGCCCACTCTTCTTAAGCATTGGACATTACCCAGGACATAGGAGGAAAGGGTTTTGAAGCCATGCTGCAATAAACTTTCCTATACTTTTCCTGCCATTCTCCTGAATCCTTGCATGAGCAGACAATTCTGGTTTACGCTGTTCTAAATGATGTTGGCTGACATGCCAATACGGTTCAAGCTGGATTCACAACTGCTCACCAGAGAGCACAGAATAATTCTGCATTGCAACCTAGCAACACTCCAAATGGCAGACTGGCTCCCAAAGATCTCGAAGTCTGTTGGGAGACAGTAAATTAAATCTGGCTCAAACGTGTTAAATTGAAAGTAGCTTTCTTAACTGACACTGCTTCACTATGTAAAGTTAGTGAAAACAGGCATTTGTGGTATGCCAGGCAAACCTGCATATACACACACAGAGGTTTTTACTTGCTTACCTACGTTTATTCCTAAAGTGTTATCTGTTTTCCCCATAGATCAGGCTAGTGCACTCTAGAGAAAGATTTCCTTTGCAATATATTCTACTAAAAGAAAGGACTTTCCTTCACTTTCCTTGCAATGATTCTATGCCTGATATGTGGTATGTAGGCAGCAACTTGATCACTTGTTTAGTGAGCATTATTGTAGTCCACACTGGGGCATATCGTAGTAAATAATTTTGTCTCTTAACCGCCCTCCTAACACCCTTCGTTATAAGGATAAAACACTGTTTCACAATTCCTGCAAAATGCGTCTCTAGAACTATAGTTTCCCTCTGCAAAAGGTAAATGTTATTTATTGTGATAATAACCGTGCAGCTTGAAGCTGTAGATTCACAGACACTCCTGCCTTCCATGTGAAGAGGAGTGCTTACTAATCCTTGCGTTGTATCACACATATGATACTCTGTCAGTTAAAATACACTGAGATGCTTCTTTTCATCAACAGAATTCATACTAACTCCACTAGTTGTCCATTTCCAAAGAAGTAAAATAACGTGAATATGAAAAAATATTATTTCAGGTAACTAACCTCTTTTAAAGATGAGGTTCCCATTCCCCGTATCAACGTACCATTATTTAACTATTTCCTTCGATTTAACTTCGGACCTCCTCAGCTTAGATGGAACTCCATTGGTTGCCTTGGATTAAGCACTCCACTGCTGTCAGCCATCCAGCAAAGACATCTGTGAAACATATTACCTATTGACTGAGTCTGTTAACACAAAACATACATGACGATTCACAAAAGCATTTAAGTACTGGAAATAGTACTAAAAGTATACTCTGTTATGTACTTTTACATGCCTTTGTGAATTAGCCCCAAAACGTCAAATCCCTATTAGTAAAAGTACTAAGAGGGCACAGTCCTGTCTATTTGTACTCGTTGTAAATAAATAATTTTATTCCCATTTCAGATGTTTTGGGGAAATGCACAAAGGTACGTAAGAGCATTTAAAAACAAAACTACAGAGGTGCTAGTCTAAAAATGCCTTTGTGAATAGGCCTCATGGTGTTTCAAAATGCGAAGGGAAAGCCACACCTTTAGGGCTATTGGTTTCAGGTTTTTGTCATTACTTCACATGGCCCTGTACTGAGTAACCATCAGTGAAGAGTAACTTGCTGCTTAACTACTACTTAGCACTAATAGCAGGTTTGGGGGTCACCTGTTCTCTACAGAGGGTGTTGGGACATCAGGGGTGTTTTTTTGGTTTTTTTTTATGTGCCCTAACATTTCTGATTTTAAGTTGTCCTATTTGATTGGAAAGGCATACATGTTCCAGATTACTCTGTCATAGTTTACTAGGGTTCAAATCTCTGCTGCCTTATAGATTAATCAACGTAACACAAGAAGGGAGTGAAGAGGTAATGCTCAAAACAGCAGAAGAAGTGGATACGTCCTCCTCAAGTTATATTGTCAAAAAACAAAGGGATCCACCCTTATGGGAAAGTATAGAAGTGTTCTTTCAGACTACGTGTGTCTCCTACAATGGTGGAAAACACACAGCTTTGTTTAAATACCCCTCACCCACCAAAAGGACCCTTGGTGGCATGCTTCATCATCGGGGTCTTCCCGCCTCGCTGCGGGACGGGGCGTGCTGCGACCTACGACTATGTGGGAGCACTGGTTATGAAAAACAATACTATGTGTGGTGTAGGAGTGTGAGTGGAAGGGTCAGAAGTGAGTGAATAGTGAAAAATTAAAAAATACCTGGCTCCGTGGAAAAAATAAATTTTAATGTTCTTTTGAGCTGGTATCGTTAAAAGTGGGGAATGAGATGGAGATACTATGCTTTAATGAGCAGTGTCTCCTGTGTCGACATGTTTCGAAGCCCTCCCCTGGCTTCTCATCAGGACCTAGAAGAGATCCCTTCTACACTCAAATCAAAACAACTGTGTATTTACATATAATCCTAACTAAGTGGTGCACATAAATTTAACATGCACAGTATACTATACCACAATAGGTATATTGCTGAATGGGTTCTGGAAGAGTAAAAACAGAGTTAAAATAACATAACACATCTAAACTGCACCATATGTGGTGTTGACCTGTAAAGAAAAGTGATCTATTTCTGTGATATATTTTTCTTATCTTTATCCGTTATAATAGGTAATCAGTGCTGTGTTATGCCGGCGAGATGGGACAATACAAAAACATACACACATAAAACACACACACTATATCGAATGACAGCATGGTGTGCGTATCCATATGATAAGTATAACTGAGAGTATCTGTTAAATATATCTCTCCTTCAAAAAACAGTTTAGTGACAGATAAAGAAGCGTCCAAAATTTAGGCTGTTCACGTACTCTTATATCGCCCAGATAATGCCCCATGAGCCTTCAAAACGGGAGGGAAGGGGTACCTATAGTCACACACTGTTAAAAGAAATTGAAAAAGAAAAACTGTTGGTTTTGAGATCCTTCCTAATTGAGCAGCGTTTCACTGTTGCAAATCGGCTGTGCCGTACTTACAATATCAAGGTTACCTCCTCACCAGGACACTGCCTCGCCGCGGCTCCATGGAACATTGAGCCAGTGTGGGCAGTGTCCTTAAATACTGAGCATAATTACTAGTTTTGCCGCCAAAAAACTGCACTAATTGGTACAAACACTAGACCGTCAGAAAATCCAAGATGGTGACCTAGAATGGCACCTTCGGCTGAATGTGTTTGTTCCTCACTTCCTGTTGCTCGAGGGTGTTTGTTCCTCACTTCCTGTTGCTCAAGCGTGCCTGTTGTATAGCCCTAGGAGTGAGAAAATGGGACTGGACGTGGAGAGTCTGTATACCAGTCTCCCACATGATGAGACACTAACAATCATTGAGGAGGTACTCTTCACCACAGATTGGGGATACCGCACACCACGTAACGCTGCTCAATTAGGAAGGATCTCAAAACCAACAGTTTTTCTTTTTCAATTTCTTTTAACAGTGTGTGACTATAGGTACCCCTTCCCTCCCGTTTTGAAGGCTCATGGGGCATTATCTGGGCGATATAAGAGTACGTGAACAGCCTAAATTTTGGAGGCTTCTTTATCTGTCACTAAACTGTTTTTTGAAGGAGAGATATATTTAACAGATACTCTCAGTTATACTTATCATATGGATACGCACACCATGCGGTCCTTAGATATAGAGTGTGTTTTATGTTTTGTGTGTGTATGTTTTTGTATTGTCCCATCTCGCCGGCATAACACAGCACTTGATTACCTATTATAACGGATAAAGATAAGAAAAATATATCACAGAAATATATCACTTTTCTTTACAGGTCAACACCACATATGGTGCCGTTTAGATGTGTTATGTTATTTTAACTCTGTTTTTATTCTTCCAGAACCCATTCAGCAATATACCTACTGGGGTATAGTATACTGTGCATGTTAAATTTATGTGCACCCCTTAGTTAGGATTATATGTTAAATACACAGTTGTTTTGATTTGAGTGTAGAAGGGATCTCTTCTAGGTCCTGATGAGAAGCCAGGGGAGGGCTTTGAAACGTGTCGACACAGGAGACACTGCTCATTAAAGCATAGTATCTCCATCTCATTCCCCACTTTTAACGATACCAGCTCAAAGGAACATTAAAATTTATTTTTTCCACGTAGCCAGGTATTTTTTTAATTTTTCACCATTCACTCACTTCTGACCCTTCCACTCGCACTCCTACACCACACATAGTATTGTTTTTCATAACCAGTGCTCCCACGTAGTCGTAGGTCGCAGCACGCCCCGTCCCGCAGCGGGGCGGGAAGACCCCGATGATGAAGCATGCCACCAAGGGTCCTTTTGGTGGGTGAGGGGTATCTCCTAATGGATACGCACACCATGCTGTCATTAGATATAGTGTGTGTGTTTTATGTGTGTATCTTTTTGTAATTGTCCCATCTCACCGGCATAACACAGCACTGATTACCTATTATAACGGATAAAGATAAGAAAAATATATCACAGAAATAGATCACTTTTCTTTACAGGTCAACACCACATATGGTGCAGTTTAGATGTGTTATGTTATTTTAACTCTGTTTTTATTCTTCCAGAACCCATTCAGCAATATACCTACTGGGGTATAGTATACTGTGCATGTTAAATTTATGTGCACCACTTAGTTAGGATTATATGTAAATACACAGTTGTTTTGATTTGAGTGTAGAAGGGATCTCTTCTAGGTCCTGATGAGAAGCCAGGGGAGGGCTTCGAAACATGTCGACACAGGAGACACTGCTCATTAAAGCATAGTATCTCCATCTCATTCCCCACTTTCAACGATACCAGCTCAAAGGAACATTAAAATACATTTTTTCCACGGAGCCAGGTATTTTTTAATTTTTCACCATTCACTCGCTTCTGACCCTTCCACTCACACTCCTACACCACACATAGTATTGTTTTTCATTACCAGTGCTCCCACGTAGTCGTAGGTCGCAGCACGCCCCGTCCCGCAGCGAGGCGGGAAGACCCCGATGATGAAGCATGCCACCAAGGGTCCTTTTGGTGGGTGAGGGGTATTTAAACAAAGCTGTGTGCTTTCCACCATTGTAGGAGACACACGCAGTCTGGAGGAACACTTCTATACTTTCCCATAAGGGTGGATCCCTTTGTTTTTTGGCCTTATAGATTAAGCCTTTCCTCCTAATACAAGATACCTTGGGTAGGTAAGCACCCAGAGGTAGTCTTGGCTGTAATTTGACTTAATAATATGACCCAATGACTAGGAACAATACTGATAAACTTCAGTATTCACCAGGGAAAACCAAAGAGTGCCTGGCAAACTGATGTTTTTTTTAATTTTCTTCTCCAGATGTTTTCTCATGTCTCTCCTCAATTGCCACTATATTTTCCTTGTAGGAGGAAGTAACTTAGGCACTGAGGGTCTGGGTGCCATATGGAATCCCAAAGTCTCTGGTAGCACAGTTGCGTTGAGGATGACATTATATGTTTCTGCCAAGTTTTATGTGACTGTCTTTGAAACATTAAAGAATTATCACGGGAAAGACAGTAGCCATCATAACTAAGTTAACAAAAATTAGTATAGTGGTTTAGATTTCCCTTGCATGCTGTACTAGAGGGGATGATTTAATTTTTTTTTTAAAGTATGACCCAGTTAGAAGAATAAAATCGGCGAGATCCAATGCATTTTTTTCTGCAGGTTTTTTTAATACTCTTGCATGTTAACTTGTACTTTAATGTTTCCTGATTTGATATATTTGTTTTTAGTACTCGGTGAAACTGGAGAAAGGAGATTATACGATTCGTCTACAAGTTCGGCATGAGCAAATGAGTGAGCTAGAGAGGCTCAAAGATCTTCCATTTATTGTTTCTCACCGGTTGTCTAATACTCTGAGCTTAGACATTTACGAAAGTCACAGTGTTGCGCTTCAGGGAAAGAAAAAAGCGAACAGCTCAACACTACCACCAAAACACAGCCAGCCTTTCTTTATCGCCATGCTTCCAGATGACAAGTGAGTTCATTATATTATTCTTCTGACTGTGGAACAGATCATCCTAATTTACATTTGTCATTATGCTCATCTCCATCAGCTTTTACGTAAAGCAGTGTGTTCTTGAAGAGAAATCAGAAGCTTCCTCAGACACACCATTGCATATAGATACATTTGTAACTAGACAGGACTTTATCACACTCTCTCTGGGTTTGACTATTATCCTCAGGTTTTCACATGAATGATAGATCTCCAGTAATAAGAACTGCCTATGTTTCTTGTGATTTGTTTTTTGTTGTAAAATAGATTTAAAAAATGTAAAATGGGGTTCACTGAAAGTAGTCTACATTGCGATTACTCATGCCTTTCTCCTGGTTTTCAGTGAAGGTCTCCCCATTCACACCCCATTTTGGCCAGGGCAAAGAAAGTTATTAATCCAGCATTTATTGTAATTGTAGCTTCCATCTTTGGTAGTACAAAGTACATTACTTCCTCACACCTGAAGAAACAAACTTTCATATTAACAAGGTATTTTGGGTCAAGGCAATGTTTAACACCATAATTGCCTTGCATTAGTGTTGTTTCCTTGTTCCTTTGTTATTCCTTTCAAATAAGGGCGATTAGGACACACTAGCACTCCTCTTTCTCTATCAATTTTTACCTTTCCCATCAATTCAGCTAGAATCTAGAATTTTCTGAACATATGCTGCTGTAGGTTACATGCTTTGCACACTCCTTCCATTTAGTGTTTGACTTGGATGTTGCAAGTTGCTTTTGGTTACGAGTTGACTTGTGATCCCTGAAACTCACAATACATAAGGACAAGGACTCTGCCTTAGATTTTTATTTTTCCACCATCAAGTTTGGGCATGGTTTTTTCTGAGCTCCGGGTCTGTCGCCCCACAGAAGCCAATTGTTCAACTCCAAGGAACGCAATCTTCTCCTAAGACATGAAGACACCGTATGACTGTCTACCGCTCAAGAATCAACCCAGACTGGAGGTTTTGGAAGTCAGAATGACTTCTGTTTATTGAAAACACAACCTTCCAGTCTGTCCTAAATGCAACAGCAAGTTACAATAGTCAGATCAGCATAGGGTCTGTAACCTTTAACTGCCAAGGAACCATTAGAAATCAAACTGTTTCACCTGCCAGGTCTTTAAAAATGAGAAGTCCATTTGTTGCAGGAGGGAATGTTGGTGGACTCACTACAAGATTCAGTGCTGAAGCTCTCCTGAGTCATCGAAGGTGTCAAGGGTACATACTCCGACTGAGAGAAGGGAAGCCCATCCTTTTTTCTGGGAGGCCAGACAGTGGATTCCAGAAATGAACTTGAACTTTGGAGAGTAACCACCTCCAGTGCCCTTAGTGAAGCCCTCTCCCAGGACAGAGGTTCTTCTTCCAGGGTTTGACCTCGACAGGCATCTCTATTCCATGGCAAGGATTGGCTTTGAGTCCTGAGGAGGCACCGAATAGGCTTTGTCAGTCTGCACCCACTACTGCCCCTGAGACTACTCTACCTCGAAAAATATTGCCTCCAAAAGGCCTATACACTAGCTCGTCAGGCCTTGGTGCTGAGAGACCCTTTCTCTGCACAGAGATCCACTCACAACTGCCTTGGAACCGAGGTCTATGATGAAGCCAGCTTTGAAACAGGCCTTGACATCTATTTGAGCCTACACATCACAATAACAGGAGAAGCCTTATGTTAGACAAACCAAGATTTACATTGATAATGTTCAAGGACACATACTTGCACATCCCCCAAAGCAGGCTCTGTATAGGCAAGTACGGTCAAAGAAAAGAAAGCATGCTTTCGAAAAGACTATACCTTAGGAAGTCACTTCTTTAATTATAGCAAGGAGAAATAGTACTAGAGATTCCAGATCTCCACCACCATGTCAGTCACTGGTGCGCTGTCAATCACCAACACATTCACAGCACACGGACTCTGACCCTGAGAAAGTATTAAACATTCTTGATCCATATGAAGAGCCTGTCTCTATAGACAATGATGATGACCCCTGGCACTACTATACCATGGACATACATTCCCAGAAGAAATAATCTTTAAAGACCTATCTAATATAACGTTCCCCACCCAATGACACTACAGCATACCATTGGTCATCCAAAGTTGAGGTGACCCCCGCAAAGTTAAACTACATGTGGTGGAGAAGGAAAACATATTGCTAATAGAGATGCTCACAAAAAAAGGACGTTCATGTACTTTACATCTCATGCTAAAAAGCATGACTAAGTGTGCAGCAGAAAACATTTAAGGACACATTAAAAAATAAGGTTTGTCATACTGAGAGTGGAGAAGTAGCAAGAAGTACTAGAAGATCCCTTATACCTTAGAAGTTATGTACCACCAGATTCCCTGGTTGTTCAAATAGCCTGGAAGAGGGCCTTCGCCCAGAACCCAGTTAATACCACACCGTCTGCCTAAACAAATCTAGAAATAGATGCAACTGCTGGTAAGAGAGAAGCGGTTAGTGCAGCCGCACAGTGGCGCATCTTCACTTCAGTGGACCCTTTGTCTTTATATGACGGATACCACTGGAAACGGCTGGAACAGCTGCAGCTGGTCAAAGACCTGCCAGAAGCCTTCTCAAAAAAGGCAAGGAGTTGGGACTAGAGGGGAAAATCCACTCCAGGGCCAATATTCAATATAGTGTGGATGCAACCGATACTGCATCCAGGGAGATAAACACCATCCTGCTCGGAAAGCATGACTGGCTCTGTATCACTGGGTTTTGCCTTGAAGGCCAATAGCATCTGCTAAAAGTCTCTTTTGATGGAGAACACCTATTTGAACCAAAAGTAACCACTATGATGGAAATTATAAAAAAAATATACAGATGGAGCAAAGGCTATTGGTGCACTCAAAACTCAAACGTGCAGCTCTGGCTTTTTGCACCAACAGGTGAAAGGAGGAGCAAAAGCTGCAACACCCTTATTATCAACAGCAGCTCGCTTTTCCGGAAGGACAAATTTCCAAGTTATATCATTAAGGAGGATTTGTGGGCAACAGTCACAGTAAATTCAGAAGAGCCCAAGGAAAGGGCCCGCTCCCTCAAAGCAGTGACTTACCCTACATACCCCTAACGTAACACCTGTCGGGAAAGGATGAGGTTAGTTCTTCCCCAGTGTGAAGACACGCTCAGATAACTGGGCGGTGTACATCTCCCACAGAAAATGTTTAGAATTCCATACCACACTACCAAAATAGAACATCGTCGGCATGGAACATCAGAAACCAAAGAGGACAGGTAGTATCTTCTCTATACTTCCTTATTCCCAAAAAGGAATTCACACTTAGGCCAATTCTATTTCTCAAGCCAATGCTAAATCTCAGGCTATTGAACAAATGCATTGTGCCAGAGAACTTCCAGAGGATAATTCTGCAAGGTGTCATTCCATTGCTCTGCATTCAGGATTACCTGGTGGCCCTCAGTCTCAAGAACATATACTTCCACTTCTCTATTCACTAAGCGCGCAACCAGTGTCTCAGGTTTTTGGTGAGTAGACCGGATTATCACTTCAAATTACTACCTTTTAGGGGCACAACAGCCACATGGGTTTTTTCCAAATGCCTAGCGCAGCTTGCAGCACACATCTGTTGCAGTGCTATTCATATCTTTCCATAGCAGGACATCTGATCGAGGAATCTAGCTGCAGATTCCTTACCTTTGAATTTCCTAGGCGTCAGTCCAGATCCAGCAGATTTTTCTTTGAGCAATACCCCTGCGTGCCGGTAGGTGGCGTCAGTCGACTCCACTTAGCATTGTCTGCATCGTCTGCGCCGGAAGTGACGTCCGCATCACCTGCGCCGGAAGTGACGTCAGCATCACCTATATAGGCGCCACCTCGGTACGCGCTGACGTCAGTTCTTTTTTTTTTTTTTTTTTTGTCGCGTCCGCACTGATCCAGAGAAAGAGCTACCCCTCTGTTGCTTTTTGACAAACTTTTTTGACGTTTTTTTGAGTCTTTTTAGAGGAATTTCTTCCTCCTGGAGTGTCGAGGTGATGTCTTTGAGGAAGATAGGTTTTAAACCATGTGGCGGTTACTGGGATGGGTGGAGAAATCTGGGCTTTTGTGCTACAGTTATCGGGGCCCAATCTTGGTGGTGGCACGTGCCTCACAAATGGCTACACCCAAGAGCCATTACAGGGTAAGTAAGGCTATCATTTTATGAAAAATTACCGTATCCATACTAAAATGGAAATAGTGTGTGGAAAATTGGTGGCCTTAGTGAAAAAATAATAAAACAAACAAAGGCAAAAGATAAACGCAATAAAAGAATGCAATAAGAGAACAAAGGGTGGCAATGGAAGAAGTACTGATAAAGAGAGGTGATCTATGCTTAGAGATACACTTGGAAAGGTCCCTAAACTTGTTTGTTTAAGAGTAAACTATGTTTAAGAGTAAACTATTAGTGAGCACTACTTTTTTCCTCCCCCTTTCTCCTCTGCTGTGCTCTATCCCCGACCCTTCAAACTCCCCTTTTCAAAATTTTTCCCAACCCTTCTTCATGTCTCCCTCCCCTTACCACCACTTAAATTACGACATATCCTCACTGTTTGCCCTTATGCGAATTGTTCTTTCACATTCTGAACTGTCCTTGCACCTAACCTTTCCTTAACCCATCCTTTTATATCTCTGTACCCACTCAGCCTTGAAAAAGCCCTCGGCCGATGGGCCATACGGGCGAAACACGTGTCGGCTGTTTTTTTCCTATGTATGAGAATATGAATAAACACAACGCACTTGAAACCTACCAATGAACTATTGGCTGCTGAAGGGGAGCTCACCCACATGCTGTTGTCTCCCACCTCCTGACTACGGCGAACCTTCTGCATTCGCTGGGATTCACTATCAACGTGCCGAAGTCACACCTGACTCCCTCTCAGACTCTCCCTTTCATCGGAGCAGTTCTGGACACGGTGCAGTTTCGGGTTTATCCTCCCAAGCAGCGAGTCTGGGATATTCAGGCTATGATACAGATGTTTCAGCCTCTATCCTGGATTTCAGTGAGAATGACTGAGGGTGCTGGGACTCATGGCCTCCTGCATCCTACTGGTGACATGCCAGATGGCATATGCGGGCTCTGCAGTGGGACCTGCAGTTCCAGTGGGCACAGCACCAGGGGAATCTCTCATACATGGTTCAGTTCTCGCAGGGAACTGCAAGGGATCTGCCGTGGTGGCTAACCGACCACGATTGGGTCAGAGGCAGGACTCTGTCCCTTCCCCAACCAGGTTTCACAGTAGTGACAGATGCGTCACTTCTGGGATCGGGGACCATCTGGGAGAGTTGGAGATCAGAGGACTCCGGTCTCCGGCGGAATCCAGACTCCACATCAACATGCTGGACCTCCGAGCGATCTGGCTGGCATTGTAAGACTTTCTACTCTCCATCAAGGGAGGCTGATCCAAGTGTTAACAGACCACACCACCGACATGTGTTACTGCAACAAAAAAGGCGGGGTGGGGGCATGGACCCTTTGCCAAGAGGCCCTGCATCTCTAGAAATGACTGGAACAGCAGTGCGTATCCCTGGTGGTTCAACACCTGGTGGGCTCTCTGAACGCCAGAGCGGACAAACTCATCTGTTGATGCCTAGTGGATCACAAATGGAATCTCCATCCGGAGGTGGCACAAAGTCTTTCAGTGGTGGGGAGAGCCTTGGTTAGATCCATTCGCCTCTGCCTATAACGCGCAATGTCAGCAGTTTAGTTTACTGGAGTTTCCAAGGCACCTGTCGCTTGGAGACGCTTTTCATCTTGAGTGGAGCTTAGGCCTCCTGTATACGCCTTTCCACCCATACCACTTCTGCCCAGAGTTCTGAAGAAAATCTGGAACAACCAGGCCAAAGTCATCCTTGTGGCTCCAGACTGAGCATGGAGCGTCTGGTATCTCGAGCTTCTCCAACTGAGCATCGATCCTCCGATCAGGCTGCCTATTCGGGAGAATCTTCTGTCACAGCAACAGGGGAGGGTCATCCACCTAAACCTGTCAACTCTGTGCCTTCTTGCTTGTAGATTGAGCAGCGACAGTTGACCGCTTTCGATCTTCCTCCCGAAGTCTGCAATGTTATTTTGGCAGCCAGGAGTCCCTCCATTTGTATTATATTGTAAAGAAAAGTATATTGACCCACTTTCTGCTTCTCTGTCTGATATTCTTCTTTTTATCCTTACCCTTGCTCTGCAGGGATCTGCTCTGGGTACTCTCAACGATTACCTTTCTGCTCTATTTGCGGCTGCCTAACCAACCCTCTTTATTTAAGTCCCCTATTGTGAATAGTTCCCTTAAAGGTCTTGTACATATGTTCCCACCTTCCCCTTTCATTATGCCTCAGTGGGACCTTAATTTGGTTCTCACATTTCTGATGTGTGCTATTTTTGTGCCTTCAATTATTGTTTTCTCCGGTTGCTCACCATCACGGCAGCCTTTCTAGTGGCAATAACATCTGCCCGGAGAGCGAGTGAGCTGCAGGCTTTATCATCCAAGCCTCCATTCCTGGCGATATTTCCAGACAAATTAGTGCTTAGCACTAGGGCTACTTTCCTGACAAAAGTGGTAACACCATTTCATGTGGGCTAATCCATCACCTTGCTCACTTTCTACGCTCCTCTACATCCCTCAAAAGAAAAGGAGCGACTCCACCGTCTGGACCCAAAAAGAACGTTGTCGTTCTACGTTGACAGCACAAGAGTTCCAGGTGGATGACCTTCACTTCGTGGGGTATGTTGGAGCAAAGAAGGGTCGGGCGGTCAGAAACTAACCATTTTGCACTGGGTCATTTTCTGTATAAAGATAAGCTACGCACTGGCCAAGAAGCAGCCCCTTGAGGGCTTAAGTGCTTATTCATAAGTGCAAAAGCTACTACCTCTGCGTTAGCACATGGAGTCCCAGTCCTGGACATCTGCCAGGTAGCAACGTGGGCATCCCTGCATACGTTCACCAAACACTACCGCCTGGACAGTCGGATCCGCAGAAATGGTCACCTCGCCCGTTCGGTCCTGCAGGACTTTTTAGTTAGGAATTTGCCTGCAGCCCACCACTGGGGATGGTATTGCTTGGGTATCTATTCAAAGGTAAGGAATCTGTGGTTAGATGTTTCTATCAGATGAACAAGTTACTTACCTTCGGTAATGCATTATCTGGAAGAGACAAGATCTAGTGGTAGATTCCATACCGACCCTCCTCGCTCTGCGGACAAGTTTCTAGGGTCAGGGCTGATCCCTTTCAGGGCCCTAGTTTGGACACACCAGTGTCCGTTCACTTCATGGCTCCGCGCTTCTTGCGTGGAAAGTCGTGAAAAAACAACTAACGTCAGTGTGCCGAGGTGGTGCCTATATAGGTGACATGAGCGTCCCTTCCAGCGCGGATTACGCAGACTATGCCACGCCAAGCCAGCCGATGCCACCTACCAGCGCGCAGGGGTATTGCTCGAAGAAAAATCTTTCGGATTCAGTCTGACGCCTGAAAAATTCAAAGGTAAGGAATCTGTGGCTAGACCTTGTCTCTAACAGATAAAGCATTACCGAAGGTAAGTAACTTGTTCGACGGGCTGATAAAGAGCGGCAGCCGACAACAGTGCTAGCACACAGTCAACAGGCAGTGTCGCTTCTCCGCAGATTAGAATACACAAATGCCATTTGTCACACCTCTCTCCCAGCAAACTCAAGCTCTCTTGGGAGAAATATTGCAAAGCCTACCCAACATCGAGAGAGTAATGGCATTTCAAAGGCTGCTTCCTATTTGCCAGACTTTGCCTCTTCTAACAGAATGATAATGAAACTGCTGGGGATGATGGCCTCTTGTACTGCAGTAATAACAGATGCTTCTCTACAAATTCAATTGCGAGGGTGTATTGCAAGGGAAGGGTTACATGTGGGTGGTCAGTGGGAGGATCTTTTGTTGTTATAGCCCAGAGGTCCGACTAATCAAAATGTTGGAACAACAACTTGCTACTATGCAGATCATTTCTCGACCCTCAATCGCTGGTAACAATTAACACTGAAGCCTCCCTTATGGGAAGTGGAGTACATTTAGACAACCTGGCCACTCGGGGCACATGGTCTCCACAACATCAGCGCATCAGTCTTTTGGATCTCTGAGATAGCAGTGCAACTGTCATCATGTGCATTTTAAACTGCGTTTTGCAAAGACTGTGCTCCTACATAAAAGCAACATGACCGCCATGTTCTACATCATAAAACAGGAGGGGCAGGCATTTGCCCAATCGATGACCTTAGCACAATTGAGCACTGTCCATTCGACATTAACTCTTCCTCCTAGAGGAACATCTCCCACGAGTGCACAACGCCTTTTCAAACTTCCTAAGTAGGACCTATCAACAAACACTCAAATGGAAGATAGACCTCAAAGTACTTCATTAGTACTTTCAGCGATGGTGAACATCAACAGTCGATTTTTTTCACTACTGCAGAATCGCAAAATACCCAAACCTCCCCTCCAGGTACCCACACCTGCAGTCAAAGATCAAATCTCTGTGGATGAACTCACCATGTATATGTGCTTAAGCGTTTACTCCACTAGCACTGATAATGTATGTAGTGATAAAAATGAGTCCGGCACCCATGAGGCTCATTGTAATCTGTCCCACCTTGGTGAGGCTACCATCACACTCCAAGGTTAGTTCATCTGCACAAGAAGTTACTCAAGCATGCAGACGTACTCGCTCAGCATCTGGGTCAGTTACGACAACCAAACCTCAAGGCACTGAATCTTGTAATTTGGCATCTGAGGGTTAAGAATTCAACTAAACTAAACTCCCAGAAGAATGCATATTAATTCTTAAGGAGGCTCGCAGGCCCACTACCAGGGCATGTTACACAGTCAAATGAAAGTTTTGCCCACTACTGCCTCTCAGCAACAGACCACCCCAGCATGCTTCAGTACAGGCCATCATCTGCTGTTAACTGTATCTGCAGAAATCAGGCCTAGCATATACTTCTTTTAAGGTACATTTAGCAGCTTTATGAGCATACATGCAGGCTAGACCGCACCAATCATTACTTATAATTTCTCTTGTGTAGGCGAAGAATGGAGGGTCTAAAAAGAGTTGTCCCACCAAGAAATAAGGTCTGCGGTTTATCAACATAGAAGGGAGTTTCTAAAGTGTAACTACTTCTAATGCTTTCTGCATGCTTGTTTCATAGTATGACCTATTTTCTAATAGCGATGTACATATATTTTAACAATGAGTTAATTTAATGTAAAGTTAGTGCATACATTTTTATGGAAATATAGAAAACCTAAAAGCGAATATTACCAAAGCAAAAGAGAGCCTTAAGAAATGAAAGCACAGCAAAGTCGCAGCCCATGCTTGTTGCCTTTGTTTGGTGCTGAGCTGTTTGCCACACAACAGCTCAAGCCACTGAGTTCTCCCTTTCGTTTGTGGTAAGCATAGTCCTCCTTGCCACTGCCCAGATACAGCTGATAAAGGGCACCCACAAATCCTTGATTCAGGGTATACCCTAAGACTTTGTGCTATTACTAAGAACATGGCCGCTTGGTTTTGGGCCAGTAAGATTAGCATCTCACTGACAACATCTTTGGAAATGCTAAGCAGTTTTTTTCACCAAGAGGTTTTCTCCTAAATGGGAATTTGAATTTGACATGCATCTTGTGTAGTGGTTTTTTACTTTGTGTGCACAAAAAGGGACAGGCAGAGGCTGAGTTATCTGGGTAGCTCCTACACCTGAGACATTAAATGCTTTTTACTGTCAATTTCTAAGGAGAGGATTTCAGTATTTAGTTAGTAATCTCACTTTACTGTATGTAAATGAGCTTGAGGAATGATCCTGGAAAATATGATGAGCCTTTACTCTTCTTGCTGTGCTTTTTCTGTGGCACAATCAGACACATTTCAATAATCAAGAAGGGACTGATTGTATGATACATACTTTCGATTTGAAACTAGCATTATTCGATTTAATAAATCATAAAAGCACAAATATATTTCATCATAAAAACAAATTCAACCAAGTGCAATTTAAAAGGACAGTAATGCCAGCATTAATTCAATATACAATCATCAATACAATATAGGCATCGATATCATATGGTCCTCAGTATATAAAAACTATGAGTGAATCTGCATAAAAGGTGCTGATAATTAAAAACAATCAATTACATAATGCATCTACCCACCCTTGTCAATACCACTTTCTAATTACAATGACACCTTTAATAAAGTTTAAAACGGCAGAGCAAATATCAATAGACTTCAAGGAAAGGAGGTGGTTGAATCCTTCTATCTAAGAACAGTGGCGTAGTGCCCTCAGCAGTGGAGATAGAAATGTGACTCTCACTGTCATTTACAAAGGACAGAACAAAACAAATTGTATGGTACTTAGTTTTGTTATATGGTTGCATGGACACAACCTAAGGTGGTTATAACAGCTGCATTGCTGCGGGAAAGCTACCAAAAAGTGCACCGAGGACAAGCGAAATCTAGTCAAGTAGAATCTATATTGCTGATTCCTTCTAAAAACCAAATAAATTTGAGGTTGGGTTGTCAGGGCTCTGATATTTAAATGAGTCACTGATCTCTGCTGGTTCAGGACTTGCAGATGATGTGAGCTAGACCATGAGACATATGCAGCTATGATCACTGATTTTGCTTGTTGGAGCATTGTTGCGGGATTATTAAAAAAAAATCAATTAAACCCAGATCATGAAAGGTATGTTTCAAATATGTAAACCATGGGATACTATCAGCGTTGGAGAGGGAGAGACCATCTCGAATAATGGATCTTGTGAACTCCAGTTCGGGGGTGATCCAAACCTTTGCCCATAGCAACAAAGGAGCAAGGGCAAGTCTATCCTCAGTTTGTTCCAGACCCAATTCAGAATGGCAAAAGAAAATTGAT
Source organism: Calotriton arnoldi (assembly GCA_963921515.1). NCBI lineage: Eukaryota > Metazoa > Chordata > Amphibia > Caudata > Salamandridae > Calotriton > Calotriton arnoldi. The sequence continues at coordinate 464,510 of CAWUFW010005520.1, read as the reverse complement.
GCACTTTTAGGTATTATCATTAGCTTTTTAATAAAATTATTCTCAACTACCTGGAGCTTAGAGCAATTACTACAACCGCAAACACCATATTAAAAAAAGATGACCAAAAGGAAGCATCTCTCGTTTCTGGATGGGAATTTAAGGTCCCGCATTATTAGCTATGCCTGGTGTTTTCAAAGATTACAGATAAACTGTAGTTCATCCATACTTGCACATCTTAAGGCACTTAAAGTACAGTTTCTAGAGTATCAGAGTGACTGTTTTTTAACGCCTATTCAAAATGGCAGGTTTTGAAGGCTTTCCAAGCATGGTCTATTAAGTGGATCTATTTGTGAATGATGGGAAATGAAAACTTTCATTATAATTAGTTCTTAATTAGACTCCTATGTCCTTGCTGCTTCCAGTGAATGCAGTCATTATTTTATTGTCCTGTGCAAATGTTACCAAAATATTAATTCTTAGAAAGTGACGATAAATGCAGCTTTGCATTTATACCTCTGGACTGCTCCTTCGGAGCGGGGTGATACTGATTTTCATATGGTTCCCCACAGAGCCCTTAGGAAGTTATTGCAAAGTTGAAATAGAATAAATGCATAACTGGATGTATCCTCACTTTCTAACAATGTGTGCTTTTGTAATTCCTAAAACATCACGCTGATGCAGCATCTGGAATTTGATCCGATTCCTAAGTGGTTATAGTTGTAAAAGCTTGATTTTTCAGAGGTACTGTAGGATGGGAACAAAAACTTTAGACACCTTTGCATTAGATAGCTTAGAAAAAGCTTCAAAATGCAAATAGTATTGTTTCAGACATTACCTACAAGTAGAAAATGTAGTAGACTATGCATATTTTAACCAAATAGTCATTGTTACTGTCTGTTTGATAGGGTTCCCAGTCACATGGTGGTCTTAATGCTGTCCTCGTTTAACCTTTTGTTTCCAGAGTACCAAAGGGGGCAGGACCTGGATGCTATCTTGCAGGATCATTGACGTTATCTAAAACCGAATTAGGAAAAAAAGCTGTGAGTAGTTGCAACACGCCTTCAGTTATGTAACTTGTCATTGTAGATTAACCATACAGTATAGCTATACTCATTCCTTTCATATCTAGTGTTGGAAGGGCACTTCCAATTACAGCTATAACACTGATACTATGATGTCCTGGCTCTTCTTCATTTTTAGCCGCTGGAAATTCCTGCAGCTTAGTGGTATGACCCAAAATTGTTTCTTTGGCGGTTTCAATAGAGAAGCTTGTATGCTTGTTCATGTATGACATGAAGCATGCCCCTACCCTTGCCATCTCCTCCCCCCCCCTCCCACACTCAGCTGTGTGGATTGCAACCTGCTTCTTTTTTTGCTCAGCTTTTTTTGCTTCTGTTCTTGAAGTTCTCTTTTGGATCTATTCTTTTGCAGTTTTCAGCCTCATGTGCATCATTGGTCAGGCTCAGATCGTTTATGCCTGCAGCCTCAATTCATGCTTGACATGCTATTAGGCATTTGTGAGGGAATGGCTTTTTGCAGGTTTACCCCCACTGGGGTAATGACTCTGAAAATGCACTGAGGCCTGCTAACCAGACCTCGGTGCCAAGGCTCTGACCCTTAAGAGTATGTTCAATTGGCCTATACTTAATTGGCATAGGTTAACTTACTTATAAGTCCCTAGTATATGGTACCAGGGGTACCCAGGGCCTTTAAGTTAGTGTCCCTCATGGACTGCAGCACTTATTGTGCCACCAAATGTTTGACAAAGTAAAATCATGTCTCCCAGCCTGCCACTGCAGACTGGTAATGCAGTTTTAAACTGCTAACTTCACTTTGTCATTACTTTAAATAGCAAAGCCCAAATCTTCCTTTTTCATAGATATGTCATCCCTGAAATAGGTTTTACAAATGAGCCTGACTGGACCCAAGACGTATTAGTGAGTTTATTACATGGTGAGGCCACCCAACCACACCATACAATAAACCACTTTCCTTACAGCATTGCATAACCTCGTCTCATATTTTGGGAATAGTCCTCTGGTTTAGGCGTATCATCAGTGTGTGGTGTCTCTGGAACTGTCTGACTTGCATGCAGCATAAGCCTTTTCTTGATTCTGAAAGTGATGTATGGTTACTAAACCAGGAATGAAAGTAATAAGGTAAGTATGGGGTCCCTCCCACTGGGAGTGGTAATTAACCTCCTTTCTGCCAAGGTGTCTCCACCAAAGACCCACAGCTTTCCTCACTCTCACAGGCTCTATTCAAGCAATTACTCTGGAGAAGGTGAAGACACCAGGTCTAATGACCCTCAATACGCCCAAGCTGACAACTTGTTTCAGCAGGGCCTTGTTGTCACAATTCAGGGGAAGGATATGAGGTCCTCTTGTGCACTAGGTTCTTTGGGCAGAAAACCATCTGTTCCAGAGACTCTGTTGCATATTGAGTAAAGTGCAAAGGCCCGATGCAAACAGTTAACTAATGTCAAGTCAGTCCATATTTCTGGGCACAGTTTTGCATGTCCATAGCTCAGAATCAAACAGAAAGTCTATTATGAGGCCATAACTCTGGCCAAAAGGCAATTCTATTCAAACCGTATTGACTCTGTTAAAATACAACGTTAAAGAAATTTTTGCGATTGTTCAGAGCTTTACGTCTCCTTCAGCTCAAGCTAGCGCGTCATCATCCTCAGTCACCTGGTGCGATACTCTCTCGAATTTCTTCTTGGATAAGATCCGCACTATTCAGGCGGCTTTCTCGCCCGGTGACAATAGGACCGAGGCAACTGTTTTGCCTTCATTTGTTAGCGCCGAACATCTCTTGGACGCTGTAAGCCGGTGGATTTGCCTGACTCTCTTAAAATCCTTAAGAGTTTAAAATCTGGCTCCCCCTCTGACTCTTGCCCTGCTAGACTGCTAGCAGCAGCAGCAGAGACGATTAACGCAGAGGTGAACAGCATTATCAATCTGTCCCTCCAGACAGCCAGTGTCCCAGTGGCCTGGAAGCAGGCCAAGATTCTGCCACTTTCAAAAAAAGCCGTCACTAGACCCTCTCATTCCAGGGAACTACCGGCCCATTTCCCTCTTACCTGGCCTGGCCAAGGTGTGTGAGAGGGTTGTCAACAAACAACTCACCGCGTTCGTTGAGAGGGAGGGTATTCTGCATCCGGCACAGTCAGGGTTCCGGGCTTCCCACAGCACTGAATCGGTCCTGGTGGAGGTCGTGGAGGCCATCCGGGAGTGTCTGGACGCCGGCGGGAGGCAGCATTAATTTTGCTTGACCTCTCGGCGGCGTTCGACATGGTCCCGCATTCTCTTCTCCTTTCGCGACTTACCAGGATCGGTGTGTCGGGTACTGCCTGGAATTGGCTTAGGTCCTTCTTAGAAGGACGAGCCCAGCAGATTTGGATTCCTCCGTCCACCTCCTCTCTACAGTCTGTGACTACGGGAGTCCCCCAGGGGTCATCCCTTAGTCCCCTTCTCTTTAATATTTATGTGACACCTTTAGTCTATCTGGCCGAGAGCCTGGGGGCCAAGGTGATGGCCTACGCCGATGACACCCAGCTGCTCTTTACTTGGGACGATAACGATGATTCAGTCTCCTTGGTTCGCCACTGTCTCTCTTCCATTTTTAAATGGCTAGCGGCTGCGCAATTAAAGTGTAATGAGGAGAAGTCAGAGATTCTCCTCTTCGGAAAATTCCCTCCTAACTTCCAGGAATCTCTTTGGCCTCCTGAGTTCCCCTTGCCCACCTCTGTAGGGAAGCCTGCCAAGAATTTGGGGGTGTGGTTTGACGAGAGCCTCTCCTTCTCATTCCATATCAAGAAGCTGGCCGGCAACTGTTTTGGTCTCCTTAAGACTCTGAGGAAGTTCTTCCCTCTCCTTCCCCAGGCAGCGATAGAAACGGTCACCTGTGCACTCATTCTGTCCCGGCTAGATTATGCCAATGCTCTTTACATTGGCATTCCGGGCTACCTGCTGAAAAAGCTCCAGGTGGTCCAAAATGCGGCAGCCAGACTTCTTGTGGGTATTAACGCCAGGAACAGCGTGCGACATCACCTACACTCACTACACTGGCTTCCCGTGGCGGAACGGGTGAAGTACAAATCGTTGATTCTGGCCCACCGCCCTCTTCATGGCCTCGGCCCATTCTGTCTACAAAAACGGTTCTCCTTCTATGTTCCATCTAGACAGTTGCGCTCTATGTCCCTTCGCCTTGCTCAGGTTCCCCGATTCAAATACCAGAGGCTAGGAGCCAGCTTGTTGGCAAGGAAGGCCGCTGTTGCTTGGAACACACTGCCCCTTGCCTTACGCAACATCCAGGACCCAGCAGTATTTAAGAAAAACTTGAAAACACACCTTTTTGCTTAAACAGACACCTTCACCCTTTCTGGCATCGCGCCGGAACACTCGTGAGTATCCGTGCGCGCTATAAATCAAAATAACATAACACATACATCTCCTTCTCTTGGTGCGTTCAGTTCTGGAGCCTAGTCTGCATCAAATATGTGAGTAAGCAATCTTGCCACCTGTTTTACCATGCCACCTCCTTCAGATGCAACACTTGCTGGTGCAGCAGCTGAGCTGTTGGTAGCCTTGTGGTCTTTCTCTATTGGGTACTATCTACAGTGTTTTATCTCTTGACTGTACCTCCCGCAGGGATCTGACTCAATGCCAGACTGGTTAGATTCATCCAAACCTTTGGACCAAGAGCATCTGAAGGATATGCTGCACCCCACCTTGAACCCTCTAGATCTAGCTGCTAGATTCGGCGTCATCCTTTTTTCAGAAGTCGTCTTTGGTTCTGAGGATATGGAGCCTCCTTCGGTGCTGCTTGCGACTTCATAAATGCAGCTTCAGAGGTCAGAGGATCAGACCATAGCTGGCACTGCAGACTTTAGTCCAGGTATTGGCACTGAGTTTGGTCTTGGCCACACTTGTTTGTCTGTTAGCATGAACGACTTCTTTGTGGATCAGACTGCTACAGTACCTCCGTACAAGGGTGCCTGCCTTGGAGAACTAATCATTGATTTGGTGACCACATAGTGCTACATCTAACCTGGTTCATCTGATAGAGACCTCTAGCCGCGGATTCCTTACCTTAGAATATCCCAGGCGTCAGGCTGGATCTGGAAACCTTTGCTTGAGCAGTACCCTTGCGCACCAGTAGGTGGAGTCGGTCGGCTTCGAGTGACGTAGACGTCATCTGCGTCACATGGTTGTGTAACCTCAGCACTCTGATGTCAGTGTTTTTTTTCCGCACCAGATAGCACAGATTCTAGAAGAGTTACCCTTTGTCACTTTTTGACAGGCTTTTTTTGACGTTTTGTTGCCGATTTTTGGTGTGTAGGTTTTTCCCTAGATATCGAAGAAGAATTCTGGATTCAAACAATGCAGCGCTAGCCACTGCGCCATGTCGGTAAGAAATCCACACTTAATTTGTCTCTGGTGCCTGGAGTACAACCATGACTCAACATCGTGCTCCGACTGCTGGGCCATGGCTCCGAAGGCTTTGAGGGAGCGGTCCCTAAAGCTGCTTGCGACCCGGCTTTCAACTCCACGTCACTCGGCCCGGAGGTCTAGTTCCCAGTCAAGAGGAAGGTCCAGGGACCTCTTCGGAAGTCTTAAGTCCTTGTCCCCCTGACCGAAGTCGTCGAGTCAGTCAGGTAAGAGGCATAAGAAACACAAGAAGTCGAAGTTTGCTTCCTCTTCTTCCCTTCCGTCGTGACGGAAGAGCCTCGACGCTCTAGGCCTCGTTCTGCGGAACATGCACCTGGGTCAGCTCTGCGCTTCCCTGCATTTCCAGAAACCGTAGCGACCCCTTCCCAGCTTAAAGATTTCTATGACACCATGTACCTCATGTTTGCATGACCTGACCCTCCCGGTGCCCCTCCGGGCCCCAGAGGCTTAGGAGGGGCTCCATCCGGTTCTGTGCCGTTCAGCTCCATCACCAATGGCCCCCAGTGGATCCGGCAAGACGCTGGTCGTACCCCTGCGACCTTTCCTGGCGTCGGACCCCCACACTGAAACTCCCGATGCCACCAGCACCACCAGTCCCATCCTTATCCCCGACAAGCCATATTGGCGCCTTTTGACGCTGATTCCAGTGCCGACGGCACCGTTGGCCCAAGGTTGGTTCCTGAGCCTTATTTTGAGGGGCTAGGAATGTAGGATGATTGAGAGGGGGTCACTGGAACCTTTACAAGACCAGCCTGAGCACAAAATAGACTTGTATGAGGAATTGGGTGAGGCCAATGGTCTTGATACCTCCCCGGATTCTGGCCTGCTTTCTCCCCTACCATAGCTACGGAGGAGGGAGCTTCATATCCTATGTTGGTGAGAAGGGCAGCCGAGGTCCTGGACCTTCAGCTCCCTTCGGTGGACGTCAAGACTGACATCTTGACAGAGGTCCTGCAACTGGGTGTCTCCTCCTCGGAGCCCCTCCTACCTTTCAATGGCGCCTTAACTGATGTCCATCTGGGCACCTGGTCCACGCCCATCACAGGGGCTCCTGTGAATAGGATAATCGCCATCACCCTGCACCGGACAACCCTAAATTCCTCACCAATCACCCTACCCCAAAAGCTTGGTGGTCCAAGCCTCAACCTCACAAAGGCGCGTTCCCTTCCGCACCCCTGGACAGGGAATCTAAGACACTGGATAGTTGGTAGTTTGGGCAAGAAAATTTTCTCTTCCGCCAGCCTTGTGTTGCAAAAAAACTGCATGCTATTTGGGCCGTTACTTCAACTCTTTGTGGGAAACGGTTGCCTAGGTGCTGCCACAGGTTCCGGAGGAAACCCGGGCCTTTATCTCCAAGTACACCATTTTTGTGGGCTTGACACCACTGTCTTGCTTGGTAGGGCAATTTCGTCGAACAGAGGCTATTCGATGCCACGCCCGGATGAGGACCTATGGCTTTTCTGGGGATGTCTAGGCTTCCCTTACGGACATGCCTTTTGATGGCGCCCGTCTCTTCATGGCGCTGGAGCGCTTTAAGGACTCTGGGGGGGGGGGGCGGCTATGGCCAAGTCCTTGGGCCTCTCGTTGAATACCCGTCCCCCATCTGCTTTTAGGCCCTTTTGTGGCCACGAAGAGGCTTTCAGCCATATTGCAGCCACAAGAACGCAGACTTTCAGCAACCTCTGCACGGCCATGGGCGCAGCTCCTGCCTACTTACTTTGCTCCACCTCATCCCTCCAAACAAAAGGAGAAACTCCACCGCCTGAACCCCCAAAATGCTTTGTCGTTCTACCTTGACCGCACAAGAGAGTTCTGGGGGGACGATCACCTCTTTGTGGGAGCAAAGAAAGGAAAAGCTGGACAGAAGAAAACCATCTCACAATGGATTGTCCTGTGCAATAAGATCTGCTGGCGCTTTGGCCAAGAAACAGTTCCTGAGGGCTTGCTGATTCACTCAACCAGAACCAAGTCTGCGACCACTGCGTTAGCGCACGGTGTTCCTCTCCTGGACATCTGTCAGGCAGCGATGTAGGCATCACTGCACATGTTCATAAAACATTACTGCCTGGACAGTCAGGTCTGTCGTGATGGCACCTCGCCCATTCGGTCCTGCAGGACTTTTAGGTTTAGTCGAGTTCGCAGACCCATCTCTGGGAAGAAATTGCTTGGGTATCTATTCAAAGATAAGGAATCTGTGGCCAGAAATTTCTATCAGACGAACAAGTTACTTACCTTCGGTAACACCTTATCTGGTAGTGACTCTAGCTAGCTGCAGATTCCTTACCAACCCTACCATCCTCCCTGCTTTGCGAACCGGTTCAGGTGTAAGGGACACCCCCTTTTCAGGGCGTTAGTCTTTTCCACACCGTGGTCAGTTCTCATCATGGCTCCGCGCTCCTGGCATGGAAAGTCAGGAAAGTAACTGACGTCAGCGCAACGAGGTGGCGCCTATATAGCTATTGCGCACGTCACTTCCTGGGTGGACACCACTGATCCGAACGATGCCACCTCCTGACCTGAAGGCGAACTGCTCAAAAATCTTCCGGATCCAGTCTGATGCCTGGGGATATTCAAGGAAGGAATCTGCAGTCAGAGTCTCTACCAAATAAGGCATTCCATGATGGATGAGGTCCTGAAGCATTACCAGAAGGTTTTTATCATGGTGAAATCAATGCAAACTATGTAGCCATACTAGTTAGACCTTCCTACTATTTGCAAGCTAACAAAGGCCTTTCCTGTCTTTGGTCAAAGGTGCCCAACTGATTTTCCCTTTTCTTTGAGGAGCAGACAATGATGACCTTCAGAGGAAAGAACAAGCCAGTGCTTCAGCAGAGGCCAAGAAGTCTCAGTGACTTCTCCATGGTCAAGCCGACTTTCTCTGCACCGTCTCAGCGGTCCCATTCTGCCCCAATGAGGGAAGGCTTTCCCTCAAGTAGACCTAGATAATAAAAGACCTATGGGACCACTCTAGTGAAGAATGCCTATACTCTATAGCCGCCATGACCCCCACTATCCTAGACGTCTTTGCCCCAGTCGGCATGTCAATAAATGTTCTCTTTATAACCAATTGATTTGGTCTTTCCCACAGAAAGAGGGGAGGCATATTAGACCAATAAATCATTGTAAAGAAAAAGAAAGAGCACTGTGTCCATCTTGGATCATAATGGCATTAAGCAGCTCCTCCCCTTTGCAGAAGTTGAAAATGCGGACATTGTCCTAGGTACATGCAGCTGTCCAGTTCACTGTCTGGAATGGTTTGTGGACCTTCAGGGTGCTTACTTTCATGTACTTCTTCTGAAGGAACACTATCCACCCCATTCTTGGTGGGAAGCCAACATCACAAGTAGTAGGTACTGCCATTTGAGTTCAGTACCTCCGCCCCCACCCCACAACCACCTATCATGATGTCAGCCTATCGGGACCGTTATGGCCCTCATTCAACCAGTGGCCCATTTCTTGACAGCCCACTGGTTCCAGGGGAATCTGGGACTCTAGGCATCTCCTCATCGGTGCCATCTCATAGCAAGCTTCCCATATGCTTCTTGCTGTCCCATTCCATTCATCCTTGGAATGTAGGGGCATCATCCCAACCTCTTGATGGCATGCAACTTTCCGCTGCCCCTCTAAAGTTCAAAGTCCCCACAAACTCCTCAGGGCACACTGCGCAGAATTCTTCATATGTGCCTTGTGAGGTATGTTCATGCACACAGATGCGGTTGGCAGAAGGCAGTTTTCATGGCTTTGAAGGCCTACCAGTGCTGAGTTGTATGAGGGTGATGGACAACCCAACTCCCCACAACTCTGCTGACTGACTATAGGCGTGTATGAAACTAATAATAATAAGTCATTTATAAAGCGCCTGGCTACACCAACTGGTGTGTCCCCGCGCTAAGAAGCAGTATCTGAAAGAGACACGTTAGTGATAGATTTCTTACCTTAGAATATCCCCAGGCGTTAGACTGGATCCGGAAAGTTTTCGTCAGCAGTACCCCTGCGCGTCGGTAGGCGTCGTCGTGCGGCTCCGCTTACGTCGCTGGCGTCGTAGTCGCCGAGATGACGTCGTCGGAGCTACTTGGACGCGCTGACGTCGGTTCTTTCTTTTTCCGCGCCAGCAAGCGCAGATCCGAGAGAGAGCGGTACTCCTAGTTAATATTTTAACTTGGTTTTTGAAACTGGTTTCTCTTGTTTTGTCGAATACTCGACTTCTGGTGCAGTAGGGAACCATGTCGGTGGCGGACCCGCATGACGTGTGTCTCTTCTGCTTTGGGCACGCCGAGACGTGCCCCGATTGTCGGGCCATGGCGCCGAAGGCTTTACGGGAGCGTTCCCGAAAGTTGTTGGAGGCCCGGCAATCGGTTCCACTCAAGGTCCCGCTCCCGTGGGAGGTTGTGGGACAGGTCGCAGAGCCCACACCATCGTTCGTCGGCATCAGCAGGTAAGTCAAAGCGCCATAAGAAATCGAAGTAGCGACGTCGCTCTTAGTCTACCCCTCACCGGTCGCGGGATGCGGTGGAGGGGGCGGGCGGTCACTCCCCCCATGGCTCCCTGTGGAGCCTCCGTTGTTGCCTGCGGCCTACCTGCCTTTCCCGGGGCCGTACGTGACTCCGGAAGAAATACAGGTATTCCTGTCGGCCATGGGCCGTTTATTGCCCCATCGGGTCCCTTCAGAGCGCCTTCGGGCCCCGTGGACCCGTTGGGTGGTTCTGCCCCCGTGCCTCCGCCTTTGGCCCCGGCTACGCCGGCAGGATACCCTGCGGCGCCGTTGGCTCCGGCCTCGGCGCCCCCTCCCGGGTCCCTCCGGAGCGCCTTCGGGCCCCGTGGACCAGTTGGGTGGTTTCGCCCCGTGCCGCCGCCTTTGGCCCCAGCTACGCCGGCAAGATACACTGCGGCGCTGTTGGCTCCGGCCTCGGCGCCGCCTCCGATGCCGGCAGGATACCCTGCGGCGCCGTTGGCTCCGGCCTCGTCGGCGCCGGACGCCGTTGCGATTACCCCCCCAATTCCCCAGACGGTGGACGAAGGGGAGTACTAGTACAGCTCAGTGTGAGGATGAGCTGGAATGGGAGGGCGATGTGGAGGGTCCAGGCGATCTGGATTTCTCTCCGCACCCTGGTACACTGTCCCCTTCTTCCGTAGCTCCGGAGGAGGTTGGGTCCTTTTCTGTGGTGTTGCGTAGGGCGGCTGAGGCTCTTAACCTCGAGCTCCCATCCGTGCCTATCAGGACCAATCTCCTGACTGAAGTGCTGCAGCCGGCGGCCTCCTCGGTGGAGCCGCTACTGCCCTTTAATAACGTGCTTACAGATATTCTATTAGGCACCTGGACGCCATCGCCCGGCCCCGGGCGACCCCAGTTTTCTCACGCAGCACCCAACGCCTAAGAGTCTAGTTGTCTAGGCCTCTGCCTCTCCGAGCGATTCCCTTCCGCACCTCCGGACAAGGAATCCAAAAAACTTGAGCTCCTGGCTCAGAACAACTGGCTTCTCAGGGGATGTCCAGAACACTTTGTTGGACATGCCTTTTGATGGCACACGCCTCTTTGGTGACAGCACATTGGAACGCTTTAAAAACTCCTGGGCTACGGCCCAGTCCTTGGGTCTTGCCACCACGCGCACCCCCTTGGGGTCTGCCTTTCGCTTTTCAAGGTCAAGGTCCAGGCACACAAACTCGTTCCTTTCAGAGCCGCCGGCCTGCGCAGCAACAGTCTCAGCGCAGCCGCGGTCGGGGGGCCCGCCGCACTGGGTCACGGGGCCAACGGGCGGGTCGGTCCACCACCGCCCCTGCCACCACTGCCTCAAAACCTTCCTAGTCCGGTGTTTGAGACCCACCGAACGCCAGTGGGCGGCAGGATTCGCCATCACCTCCCCCCACTGGTGCACCATCACTTCGGACAGGTGGGTTCTGCAAATAATCCGAAGGGGCTACTCCCTCCCCTTCTAGACTACCCCTCCAGCCATGCCGCCTCAGTACCACCGCATGTCGGGGGATCACTTGGCACTTTTCCGGCAGGAGGTTGCGGCCCTCTTGGCCAAGGGGGCCATCAAGCACGTTCCGACGCCAGAAGTAGGTTGTGGTTGTTACTCCCACTACTTCCTGGTTCCAAAGAAAGACAAGGGCCTGCGTCCTATCTTAGACCTCCGGAACATCAATCACTTCCTCCGGAAGGAGAAGTTCAAAATGCTCACGCTTACTCAGGTCTTGTCTGCCCTAGACCCGCAAGACTGGATGGTAGCGTTGGACTTGCAGGATGCTTATTTTCATATCCCCATCCTGCCGGCCCACCGGCCTTACCTGCAGTTCACAGTTGGCCACGAGCACTTTCAGTTCACTGTGCTCCCTTTCGGCCTTACCAGTGCCCCTCGGGTGTTCACGAAAGTAATGGCGGTGGTCACAGCTTATCTGCGCAGATCAGGGGTCTCAGTCTTCCCCCTATCTCAACCACTGGTTGTTGAAGGCGGGATCGCCCCAAGCAGTCGTCTCCCACCTCCAAACTACGGCCGACCTCCTGCATTTGCTGGGGTTCTCCAACGTGCCGAAGTCGCATCTGATTCCCTCTCAGAAGCTCCTCTTCATCGGAGCGGTTCTGGACACGGCGCAATTTCGGGTTTATCCTCCCGAACAGCGAGTCCGGGACACTCGGGCTATGATTCCGTTCTTTCAGTCCTGGTCCTGGGTTTCGGTCAGGAAGACACTGAGACTGCTGGGCCTCTTGGCCTCCTGCATCCTGCTGATCAATCATGCCAGATGGCATATGCGGGCTCTGCAGTGGGACCTGAAGTTCCAATGGACGCAGCGTCAGGGAAATCTGTCCGACTACGTCCAGATCTCGGAGGGCACTGCACAGGACTTGCAGTGGTGGCTCACGGACCAGTGTTGGGTCAGCGGCAGATCCCTCTCCCTTCCCCAACCGGAGCACACAGTGGTGACGGATGTGTTCCTCCTGGGATGGGGCGCCCACATGGGAGAGGCGGAGATCAGAGGCCTCTGGTCTCCGGCGGAGTCCAACCTCCATATCAATCTTTTGGCTGAAAGCATTCCTTCCCTCTGTCAAGGGGAGGGTAGTGCAGGTGTTCACAGACGACACCACCGCCATGTGGTACTGCAACAAGCAAGGCGGGGTGGGGTCGTGGACCCTATGTCAGGAGGCTCTGCGCCTCTGGACGTGGCTGGAACGCCAGGGCGTTATCCCGGTGGTTCAACACTTGGCAGGTTCTTTGAACACCAGGGCGGACGAACTCACCCGCCGGTGCATAATGGATCACGAATGTCGTCTTCACTCGGAGGTGGCACAAGGTCTCTTTCAGCAATGGGGAGTACCTTGGTTAGATCTATTCGCCACCACAGAGAACGCGCAATGTCAGCAGTTCTGCGCGTTGGAGTTTCCAAGGCGGCACTCGCTCGGAGACACTTTTCGTCGCGAATGGAGTTGCGGTCTGTTGTACGCCTTTCCACCTATACCTCTTCTACCCAGAGTGCTAAAGAACATCAGAAGCGCCCGGGCCCAAGTCATTCTTATGGCACCGGACTGGGCTCAAACAGTTTGGTATCCCAAGCTACTCAGTATGAGCGTGGATCCCCCGATCCAACTGCCTCTTCGGGAGGATCTTCTGTCGCAGCAACAGGAGACGATCCTCCACCCGAACCTGTCCAGCCTCCACCTCCTTCCGTGGACATTGAGCGGCGACAGTTGATTCCATTTGACTTGCCTCCTGAAGTCTGTAATATGATCCTAGCAGCCAGGCGTCCCTCGACTAAAACGGTCTACACCTGCCGGTGGAACAACTTTGTGGCATGGTGCACAGCCAAAGCTGTAGATCCCCTTTCTGCCCCTCTTTCTGAGGTCCTATTGTTCCTTCTCTTTTTGGCCCAGCAGGGCTCTGCTCTGGGCACTCTCAAGGGTTACCTTTCAGCCTTTCTCAGGCTGCCTAATCAGCCCTCTCTTTTCAAGTCCCCTGTTGTCAATAGATTTCTCAAAGGCATTACTCACCTTTTCCCTCCTATTCCCTTTGTGATGCCTCAGTGGGACTTGAACCTGGTTCTCACATACTTAATGTGCGCTCCCTTTGAGCCTCTTCATAACTGTCCTTTGCGGTTATTAACTTTGAAAACGGTCTTCCTGGTGGCCATCACCTCCGCTAGGCGGGTGAGTGAGCTCAAGGCTCTTTCATGTAAACCTCCTTTCCTGGTGATTCATCCGGACAAAGTTGTGCTTCGCCCACGTCCCTGCTTTCTAACAAAAGTAGTCACTGCCTTTCATCTTGGGCAAACTGTCACTCTGCCCACTTTCTTTCCGCCTCCGCACCCTTCGAAACAGGAAAAGAGGCTCCACCGTCTGGACCCGAAACGTGCGCTTTCATTCTATCTCAACCGCACACAACAGTTCCGGGTGGATGGCCAGCTCTTTGTTGGCTACGTGGGCGCCAAGAAAGGTCCAGCTGTACACAAGCGGACTCTCTCCCGATGGGTTGTCTTGTGTATTAAAGCCTGTTACTCTGGCTAAACAGGAACGTACCGGAAGGGCTGCGCGCCCATTCTACCAGGGCGACGGCAGCTACTACAGCATTGGGACACGGTGTCCCCCTGCAAAACATCTGTCAGGCAGCCACGTGGGCCTCGCTGCATACTTTCACTAAGCACTATTGCCTTGACAGTCAAGTCCGGAGAGACGGCTTCTTGGCCGTTCGGTTCTCCGTGACTTTCTGATGTAATCTCATTTCGCAGACCCACCACCGGGGTTGGTATTGTTTGGGTATGTATTCTAAGGTAAGGAATCTATCACTAACGTGTCTCTTTCAGATGCACAAGTTACTTACTTGTGTAACGATATATCTGTAAGAGACATTAGTGATAGATTCCTTACCGCCCACCCATCCTCCCCGTTCTGCGAACTGTTCTCTACGGTTCAGGTAGTCCCTTTCAGGGCCCTAGTTCTATTGCACCAGTAGTCGGTCTCTGGCATGGCTCTGCATTCCTGGCGCGGAAAGTCATGTACAGAACTGACGTCAGCGCGCGTGGGCGCGTACTAAGTAGCTCCGACGACGTCATCTCGGCGACTACGATGCCAGCGACGTACGCGGAGCCGCACGACGACGCCTACCGACGCGCAGCGGTACTGCTGACGAAAACTTTCCGGATCCAGTCTGACGCCTGGGGATATTCTAAGGTAAGGAATCTATCACTGTCTCTTACAGATATATCGTTACACAAGTAAGTAACTTGTGCTACAGCGAGAGTCAGGTGGAAGACAGGACTATAGCTGGTAAAGCCAGGTTTTCAGGCCTCTACGAAAGACGGACTCAGATTTTTCTGCGCGCAGCAGGGGTGGCAATGTGTTCCAATTTTTGGCTGCCAGATAGCCAAATGAGCATGCTCCCATCCTTGCCCTTTTAATCTTCGGTATTTTGAGCAGGTGAGCTCCTGTCGATCGTAGCTGCCGAGTGGGGTTATAGGGGGTCAAGAGATCATGTAGGTAGCTGGGACCTTTCCCCTGTATACTCCGGTGACATAAGCACAAGGCTTTGAAGAGAATTCTTTTTCCAACTGGCAGCCAGTGAAGGGATTCAAGGGCTTTTGTCGCTGAGGCCCGCCTAGGTAGATTGAGAACTAGGCATGCCGCCGCATACTGAATGCGTTGAAGGTGTTGCAGGCTACCCTTTGACGCTCCCAAATATAGGACACTCCCATAGTCCAGCTGCGAGGTCACTAGGGCACAGTTCTTCAAACTGTGGGGCGCGCCCCCCCGGGGGGGCGCGACACCATCTCAGGGGGGGCGTGCACTCCACCCTAGCATCTCATTGTTCCCCACTTTCCTAATCGATGGGGCACGACCTGCCCATACTTTTGTAATTTGAAAGCAAACCGTGAAAGCAGTCCACTTTCGGTTTCACAGCACAGGAGATTCCCTGCCTCCCACTGCAGCTGAAGCTTTTCAGCTCTCGGAATCAACCGTCCCGGGAAGGTTAGTTCTTCACAGGAAGGAGGCAAAGTTTCTCTTTAAATTACATAAGTATGGGCATGTCAATTCTTCATAAATTGTAGAATGCGCACCTAATTGACTGTGTTAAAAACTTTCAGCTGGCTTTCCCTGCAGTTTCAATTATGCAACTATTTCATGAAGATAGTGTGGACATTTACTGAGTTGGCAACATTCAGACATATTGTACACTGATAAATTTATCATTAGTTTGAGTTTTAAAGCAATTTTGTTTCTGTGTCAATGATTATGTTTTTTAAACAAAACATTTGGTGAGGAGAAATGTTTGCATGTTTGCATTTATATTTTTTATGGGTTTGAGAAGGGGCACGTAATGCTGTATCGTATTTTGTTTAGTTTCATGTCATGTAGGATGATTCAAATACTCTGGGGACACTCACGGTCGTTTAATAGTACATTAGCAGTTCTGTGTTTGGCAAGATGGGGCGCGGATACGGTTCAAGCAGTGCTTAATTTGAGCCGGTGGTTTCAGGTACTCAGCACCAGCACTTATTTCACAGGGCCGGGGCTACGATTTCTGACCCTGCAGGTGGTGGTCTCAATATTAATTGCCCAACTTCAAAATAAAAAGAACAACATACCTTGCATGGTGACGGGCTGGTATGTTTTCATAGGCAGGCGTACGTCTGTCCAGGCAGGCATGATTGTCTACCACCACGTTAGTGATGATGTCATCACGCCTGTCATGAATCCTAGAAGTCATCATTAACGAATGGCTTGCATTCTATTCCCGGAGTCTGCTGCACACTGCCGCTGCCTAAGCCTCCCATTGGATAATTGTAGCTGGGGGCTGGCTTATGACCGAGTTAAGGCAAGGAAGCTGCAAGAGTGCATTTCGAGCTTGGGAGTGAGGGCTCGTGAGGAAGAATAAACGAAAGTAAGTGTGAACTTTCCACTTGCTGCGTAGCCAGAGTAGTATAGCCTGCAGCCGTGCATTGCTACTGTCCTCAATGTGCTCGATGCAGCTGTGGCCACCGCAACTTTTGTGTGCTATGGAGCCACCTGCAGTATCGGTGAGCTGCCTCCCAGCATGCTAATTGCTGAGTGTGCGTGAGCTCAGTAGTCGCAACAGCCATACTCACGTCTCACAGGCATTGGCAGCATTACGGCTGGGGACAGTGCTTGTGCCGTAGCAGGCAGGGTGACAGAAATTGCCGGATATGGCCTGGGATATGCGGATGGCGGTCAATTATGTAGTGTACCAGATTCCAGACATTTCTGTCAGGTGGTGGGGGGGCCCGACATCTAAAAAAATTGAGCTGGGGGGGCTCAACCTAAAAAAGTTTGAAGACCTCTGCACTAGGGTGTGGCAAGAGTTCTCCTTGCCGATACGGGAAGAATGTCTAAGGTTTTTCTTAGCATTTTGAGGGTGCCAAAGCATCTCCCTGCCACCTTCCTAGTGTGGGACTCGAAGGATATTTTTGGATCGAGCCACACCAAGATTTTTTACCTCTGTTTTTGGCGTGGGGACAGGCCCCAGCCTCTGGGGCCACCAGGCTGAGCACCAGATGGAGGGGGATTTCCCAATGACCATAACCTCCGTCTTACTGCCATTCAGCTTTAGGCAGCTATTAGACATCCATGAGGCTAGATCATTGAGACAGGAGGAAAACTGCATAGCTGACTCACTAGAGTCTTGTGCTAGGGTCACTACAAGCTGGGTGTCATCCGCATATGACACCGTGGTGATCTTGTATTTGTCCATATTATCTGCCAACGGGCCGATGTAGAGATTAAAAAGAGTGGGGCTCCGAATAGAGCCCTGTGGAACCCCTTGGAGGAGTGGCAAAGTTTTAGATCGATAGGGTGCTGCGCAACCTGGAAACTACGGTCCTGTAAGAAGGACCGCATCCACTTTAGTGCCTCTCCATCCAATCCGCACACCCGGAGGCGTTGAAGTAGAAGTTTGTGGGATACTGTGTCGAAGGCGGCACTTAGGTCCAACAGGACCAGGGCAGCTGTCTGACCGGCGTCCACCCGTCTCCGTAGAGACTCTGTTGCAAAAAGGAGTGCTGATTCAGTTGAATATGAGGCTCTAAAACCCGATTGTGTAAGGTGTAGAAGATTGTGTAGATTGATGTGAGCCACTAATTGTTTATTCACCACCTTCTCTGTGATTTTAGAGATGTAGGGAAGCAGAGAGATGGGACGCAAATTTTCCAGCAACTCTGGGTTAGCTGAGGGCTTTTTCTTTAAGGGTAGGACAATCGCGTGCTTCCACGTCCTAGGGACCTCCCCACATTTAAAAGATAAGTCCATTAGTTGCTGCACAAAGGGTAGTATCAGTTCTATGCCCTCCCTTATTCTGCTAGGTGCAGCTGGATCAGTAGGGAAGCCAGATTTAATACTTGGGGCCACCTCCTTGAGCTCTGTCACTGGGGGGAATCGGAATTCCCGGAGGGGAGTAAACCCCAGCTCAATAGATCTCTCAGGCTGTGAAGTAGGGCCATTGCGGGCTTCCTCAGGGAAGGTATTGTATATATTTGATATTTTCTTTAGGAAGGAATCTGCAATCTTATTGCACCGCTCCTCAGAGCTGGTAGGAGTGGTCAGTGTCCTCTCTAAGGATGAGATCTCTTTAAGAGTAGCATAGAGTTCCTTAGATGAGTTTTCTGCCGTTTCTATTTTCTCCTTCTAGTACACAGTGC
This sequence comes from Calotriton arnoldi, assembly GCA_963921515.1. Classification (NCBI taxonomy): domain Eukaryota; kingdom Metazoa; phylum Chordata; class Amphibia; order Caudata; family Salamandridae; genus Calotriton; species Calotriton arnoldi. The sequence goes on along the minus strand of CAWUFW010005520.1, from coordinate 446,436 downwards.
GCCTCTTTTTTAGCAGAGAATGGTACTTTTTTTGTGCTGTCTTATAAGCCTCCTTGGTTTCTTTATAGAAGACTGTCCTCCATTTACGCTCAAGGCGCTTACAGGCTTGTTTAGCGATTCTCAGTTCTTCATTATACCAAGGAGCTGATTTAGACCATATCTTTGTGATCCAAGGTGCCACCTCATCAAGTGCTTCCGAGATACACTTCTCTACTGAAGAATTGGCCATGTTAATGTCGTTACGTAGTAGAGGTGGATTTTTCTCTAATGCACAGGAGAAACTCTCACAATTAAACTGGTCTCTCAAACAAAGTATGTTCCTACTAGGGGTGGAAGGAACTTGTGGCATTTCACCACGTGGAATTCTGCGGAGTTGCATGGAAGGGCGGAATTAGGCATGTTGCGCTGCTCACGCTGATGTTTAGTGTTGGAAGCTCATTTCTCGCTGAAAGAACCTTGCAAATGGCACGATGCAGCGCGCCAGAAGGTGCTGCATCAGTTGATTTTGCTGCTGCTTGAGTAGATTTCCTACTCGAGCGACAGCTTTCTCGCCACGAACAGTGCTGACCACCCTTTGTTGGGGATATCTCGCGGGATGTCCTAGTGTCCGAAAATCGCTCTTGGAGACACCAAATCTAGCTCACACTTGGCAGCTTATTGTTGGCAAGCCGCGCGCAAGAAAAAACTCCACCATGCGGCGGTTAGCGTAATTTGGCCAGAACTCGCAATGAACGCGGAGTGGCCAAAACTCCGCTGGCAGAGCGGAATTTATAACCCACCCCAAGTTCCTACTAGACTTTGGATTGCTGTTATTGACAACACCATCTTGGGCAGCTTACGCAGTCAACTGTGCTCATTCCTGGAGTGGGATATCATCCAAGTAGTCTTCAACTCAGTTTTCAAGGTTTGTGGTTGTCCTCCTGAAGGCCATTTGCAACTCATCTCCATTCCAAGTGCTATCACTTTGCTCCTTGAATGGGGACCTGGTTTCCTAGGGGGTGGTCAAACGAAGGATAAGATGGGGGCATTTCTGTAGACTTTTCTTTGATTCACGCAATTCTGCAGAAGATCAAAGAGATCCTCTGATGTATGGTGATTCTGGTGGCTGAAGCCCAGCCATGCCAGGTTTGGTACTTGGATCTACTCCATATCCATGATAACAACCATGGCTGCTTCCCCGGGAGTTCTTATCAATTGAGAGAGTGCAAATTCTGCATACCTCTGTGCCATAATTTAGGTTGAATGCATGGTTCCTTATCAGTTATCCTTTAAACAACTAGGCTTTGTGGTGAATGACCTTCTCGGTGGGCATTACATCATCCAGGTGCAAAATCGGGCTTCTTCCCAGACCAATGATAAACTTGGTCAGGAAGTTCTGTGAAATGCCTTTGGCTCAGCCTAAGCTGCCCAATGTTTCATTCTTAATGCACATACACTTCTCAAATACTGTGGAAGCTACCCATGGCTTGAGAATGGGAAAGAGCCAGGACATTATAAATTTAGTTTTATGGCAATTCCTTTACATCTTCTCCTTAGGCTCTTTCCATTATCAATTCCCTCCCAACAATTGCTCCGCCACTGATCAGAACACCTGACCTTGACTGGTAGGTCGCTCCCCCACCACACAGCTCCGTCTGTGTGCCCTGCTGCTGCCCCTGATTGTGCTCGTTTTTTCCCTTCTGTGCCCCCTTGCTACCCTGATTGTGCTAGTTTTTTCCTTTCTGTGCCCCCTTGCTGCCCTGATTGTGCTCGTTTTTTTTTTCCTTTCTGTGCCCCCTTGCTGCCCTGATTGTGCTCGTTTTTTCCTTTCTGTGCCCCCTTGCTGCCCTGATTGTGCTCGTTTTTTTCCTTTCTGTGCCCCCTTGCTGCCCTGATTGTGCTCGTTTTTTCCTTTCTGTGCCCCCTTGCTGCCCTGATTGTGCTCGTTTTTTCCTTTCTGTGCCCCCTTGCTGCCCTGATTGTGCTCGTTTTTTCCTTTCTGTGCCCCCTTGCTGCCCTGATTGTGCTCGTTTTTTCCTTTCTGTGCCCCCTTGCTGCCCTGATTGTGCTCGTTTTTCCTTTCTGTGCCCCCTTGCTGCCCTGATTGTGCTCGTTTTTCCTTTCTGTGCCTGTTTCCCGCCGCTGCGCCTGCGGCCCCGCCCCCTCACTGCCCATTCGCTGCCCCATTCCCTGCTCCTCCCTCCCACCTCCCCATTTATGGCGGCCGCTGCGTGGTGAAGAGAGCGACCCCTGAACTTGACTGTTAGGTCGCTCCCCCACCACACAGCTCCGTCTGTGTGCCCTGCTGCTGCCCCTGATTGTGCTCGTTTTTTTCCTTCTGTGCCCCCTTGCTGCCCTGATTGTGCTCGTTTTTTTTCCTTTCTGTGCCCCCTTGCTGCCCTGATTGTGCTCGTTTTTTTTCCTTTCTGTGCCCCCTTGCTGCCCTGATTGTGCTAGTTTTTCCTTTCTGTGCCCCCTTGCTGCCCTGATTGTGCTCGTTTTTTTCCTTTCTGTGCCCCCTTGCTGCCCTGATTGTGCTCGTTTTTTTTTCCTTTCTGTGCCCCCTTGCTGCCCTGATTGTGCTCGTTTTTTCCTTTCTGTGCCCCTTGCTGCCCTGATTGTGCTCGTTTTTTCCTTTCTGTGCCCCCTTGCTGCCCTGATTGTGCTCGTTTTTTTCCTTTCTGTGCCCCCTTGCTGCCCTGATTGTGCTCGTTTTTCCTTTCTGTGCCCCCTTGCTGCCCTGATTGTGCTCGTTTTTTTCCTTTCTGTGCCCCCTTGCTGCCCTGATTGTGCTCGTTTTTTCCTTTCTGTGCCCCCTTGCTGCCCTGATTGTGCTCGTTTTTTTTCCTTTCTGTGCCCCCTTGCTGCCCTGATTGTGCTCGTTTTTTCCTTTCTGTGCCCCCTTGCTGCCCCTGATTGTGCTCGTTTTTTTCCTTTCTGTGCCCCCTTGCTGCCCTGATTGTGCTAGTTTTTTCCTTTCTGTGCCTGTTTCCCGCCGCTGCGCCCCTGCGGCCCCGCCCCCTCACTGCCCATTCGCTGCCCCATTCCCTGCTCCTCCCTCCCACCTCCCCATATATGGCGGCCGCTGTGCGGCCGCGCAGCGGACGTGCGCAGCGGGCGCGCCGCTGGCGCGCCGAAGGCGCGCCTAAGGCAAGCCCGTCTGCGCCCGTCCCTGCTGGGACCGCGCCCAGCGCCAGAACCCCTGGTCCGGGCATCCCCCGCGCCCGCCACATCAACAGACGCCGATACGACGCCAGCACCCTCCACGCACTCAACCCCGGAAAAGATCACGCCTGCTACCTGGCCACCCCGAAGCGCACCCAAGGGCCCTTCACCTGCCGGAACTGCAGCTTCGCCAGCACCCGCCCCGCCAAACCACCGCCCAGGAAAGAACCCAACTACCTCAGATGCATCCTCCTCAACACCCGCTCCTCCCGCAAACACGCCATCGAACTCTGGGACCTTCTCGACTCAACCTCCCCAGACGTCGCATTCCTGACGGAGACCTGGCTGAATCCCGCTTCAGCCCCCGACATCGCCATTGCCATCCCGGACGGCTACAAGATCACCCGCAGGGACCGCACCAACGGAGTCGGAGGAGGCATCGCCATCGTCCACAGGAACACCCTCAGAGTCTCAACCAACACCGACGACACCCTCAGCACCGCCGAACACATGCACTTCCAGATCCACACCGATCCCAACACCACCCTCAGAGGAACCCTCATCTACAGACCCCCGGACCCCGACCACAGTTCAGCGATTCTATCGCTGACTTCGTCAGCACACACGCCATCGCCTCCACGGACTACATCCTCCTCGGGGACCTGAACTTCCACCTCGAGAACAACAAGGACACCAACTCCACCACCCTGATCGACAACCTCGCCACCCTCGGACTCAGACAGCTCGTGACTACACCCACCCACGCCGCCGGCCACACGCTAGACTCCATCTTTTCCGCAAGCCCACACGTCTCCTTCAACCACACCTCCGAACCCCACTGGACTGACCACCACTGCATCCACTTCACCTACAGGAAGCCCACCACGCACCACCGCACCGAACAAATGCCTCGCCGCTGCTGGAGCAGAGTCACCGAAGACCAGCTAACCACAACCCTCGCCCTGAGCCCACCCGCCGAACCCTCCGACCCCGACACCGCCGCCCGCAACCTCAGACAGTGGATCGACGACTGCGCCAACACCCTCGCCCCGCTCAAGAATCCGCCCAACAGCCACACCAGCAAGAAAGCCACCTGGTTCACCGAAGACCTCCAGGCCTCCAAACGAACATGCCGAAAACTGGAGAAGATCTGGCTCCACGAACGGACAGCGGACAGCTACGCCGCCCACAAGAGCGCCACCCGCAGTCACCATCACCTCATCAGATCCGCCAAAAGGGCCTCACTCAAAGACCGCCTAGACAACAACGCACACGACAGCAAAGAGCTCTTCAACATCGTGAAGGAACTCTCCAACCCCAGCTCCAACACCAACGACATCCCGCCGTCGCGAGACCTGTGCGACTCACTGGCCACCTTCTTCCACCGCAAAATCGCCGACATCCACGACAGCTTCAACACCACGACCGCCCCGGCAACCACCGAGACCACTGCCCCCACAACCACCAACCGCCTGCTCTCCTGGACCAACATCAACGACGAGGACACCAGCGAGATCATGAACACCATCCACTCTGGCTCACCGCTAGACCCGTGCCCTCACCACGTCTTCAACAAAGCCAGTACAGCCATTGCGCCCCATCTCCGGAAAATAATCAACATCTCCTTCGAGACAGCAACCTTCCCGGAAAGCTGGAAGCACGCCGAGATCACCGCCTTACTCAAGAAACCCAAGGCAGACCCCAAGGACCTCAAGAACTTCCGACCCATCTCTCTGCTCCCGTTCCCCGCGAAGGTCACCGAGAAAATCGTCAACAAACAACTGACCCGCTACCTCGAGGAGAACAACATCCTGGACCCTTCCCAGTCCGGCTTCCGCAGCAACCACAGCACCGAAACCGCCCTCATCGCCGCCACCGATGACATCAGGACCCTGCTAGACAACGGAGAAACAGCAGCCCTCATCCTCCTGGACCTATCAGCCGCCTTCGACACGGTCTGCCACCACACACTACGAACACGCCTTCACGACGCCGGGATCCAAGAGAAGGCCCTGGACTGGACCACATCCTTCCTCTCCGGCAGAACACAAAGCGTCCGCCTCGCCCCCTTCCGATCCAAAGCTACCAAGATCACCTGCGGCGTACCCCAAGGCTCCTCCCTCAGCCCAACGCTGTTCAACATCTACATGGCACCCCTCGCCCACGTCGCCCGACAGCACAACCTCAACATCATCTCCTACGCCGACGACACCCAGCTGATCCTCTCCCTCACCAAAGACCCTCACACCGCCAAAGCCCACCTCCACGAAGGAATGAAGGCCATCGCCGAATGGATGAGTACCAGCCGTCTGAAGCTGAACTCGGACAAGACGGAGGTCCTCATCCTTGGTTCCAACCCTTCAGCATGGGACGACTCCTGGTGGCCGACATCACTGGGAACAGCCCCGACACCCACCGACCACGCACGCAACCTAGGGGTCATCCTCGACCCCACCCTCTCCATGACTAAGCAGGTCAACGCCGTTTCCTCATCCTGCTTCAACACCCTCCGAATGCTCCGCAGGATCTTCAAGTGGATCCCCACCGAAACAAGAAAAACAGTCACCCAGGCCCTCGTCACCAGCAGGCTGGACTACGGAAACGCCCTCTACGCAGGAACGACGGCTAAGCTCCTGAGACGGCTGCAACGCATCCAGAACGCCTCTGCACGTCTTATCCTCGACATCCCCCGACGCAGCCACATCACACCCCACCTGAGAGACCTGCACTGGCTCCCTGTCAACAAGAGGATAACCTTCAAGCTCCTCACCCACGCACACAAAGCACTCCAGAACTCCGGACCCGCCTACCTCAACAGACGACTCAGCTTCTACACCCCCACCCGCCAGCTCCGCTCCACCAGCCTCGCCCTCGCCACAGTCCCCCGCATCCGGAAAACGACCGCCGGCGGCAGATCCTTCTCCCACCTCGCCGCCAAGACCTGGAACACCCTCCCCACCAACCTTCGGCAGACCCAAGACCTACTGGCCTTCAGAAGACTCCTCAAGACCTGGCTCTTCGATCAGTAGCAGCACCACCCCCTCTTCCCCCAGCGCCTTGAGACCCTCGCGGGTATGTAGTGCGCTTTATAAGTGACATGATTGATTGATTGATTGGTTGAAATCATTACAATATGTTAAAAAGAGGATTAAAAAACACTACATAGCAGCCTGTCCCGAAAATTAACAATAAATTAAAAAGTGCAAGTGCAATTCAGTAAGCCTCGATTATATGTTTTTTAAAAGAAGTTCATCACAATACAATTTTACAAATAAGAGTGTCCAAATAATCCCTATAAGTAAGTGGCACTCTGAGATAAACACTGCCACATTGTAACAAATACCCAGGGCCACATTTGATCTCCAGAAAATTGCCAGATGTCTCACTTACATTAATGTTTGAACTTGGCATTATTATTGTCTAGTTCTGTGAGGCCTGTTTAAAGGCATGCAATGGTAGAAAGACAAAAGGTTCAATCGGATTTATGGACTTGAGTTTTTTCTCTTCTATGGCCATAAAAAATGTGGTGAACCAGAAGCTCAGTTAAACGTTGGAGCCTTCCAGGCTGGCAATCCTCACCTAATGGCAGGTTCTTATTTGGAGCATCTTAAATAGTGGCATTAACAAATGGATTTTCTCCTTTCTAAAACCCAAACAGGTACACAGACGATGAAGGGGATGACTCGTAAGAGTATCCGCCTCTTTGCCTATATCTTTTAGATAACAGGTTTGAGATCGATCCTTTGACAGCATTAGACCAAATCGATATTGCAAAAATTACTTTTTCAGTTTGACGGAAAATGGCTTGCACAGGTACTCTTGTGGGGTTAATCATTTATCAGAGTTGATGACCGACCATGCATGAAAGCACGTGCTGGAAGCAATTTTGTCTTCAATGAGAGATTGTTTTTAGCCGTGTGGTTCGCATGTGTGTGTGTGTGTGTATATATATATTCACTGAAAAAACCATAGGTTTTAGGGACAGTTATAGTTAGTTGGACATTTCACTCGTACAAAACCATAGAAATTCCCCCGTTATAGTTAGTTCAGCTAACTATAACTCGCGCCCCCGCAATGCACTGCTGATGACGTCACATATTACATCACTCATGACATGGTCAGTGACATCACTGATGACATCACTGATGACATCACTGATGACATCACTGATGACATCTCAAATGACATCACTGATGACATCACTGATGACATCTCAAATGACCACTGATGACATCATCCAGTGACTGTGTGTTTCTGTAAAGTTTAAATATGTTTAATATATATAGGGAAAGGCGTATTGAAGAATGAGTGGGTGTATAAGTGTCTGAATGGATGATTTAGTACGTGAGTGACTGACTCTACAAGTGAGTGATTAAATGTATCTTACTGAATGCATGGGTTAGTGACTAAACTGTGTGAATGTCTATATCCGTCTGTCTGTTGGTTTGTAAGCGGCTGAATGGCTTTCTGAATAGCTACATGAGTGTCTACATGGGTTATTGATTGATTGTCTGAGTATCTGTATGGGTGCCTGAGTGTTTGTGTGGGTGGGGTGTGTGTGACTCTGTGCATAGATGTGAGTTGGTGATTCACTGGGTGCATGGTTTCAAGAGTGCATCTGTGATGGACTGTATGGGTGGGTGAGTGTGTGTATGGGTGTGTTAGTGATTGAATGTATATCTCAGTGGTACATGTGTGAGTAACTACATATGTGAAAGGCAGTATATATGTGTGTTGGAGTATATAAATGGCTATAAGTGAGAGTGTGTGATTGTGAGAGTGGCTGTATGGATGAGTGTGTACTTGTATCAGTGATTGTATAAGAGCGTAAGAATGTGCTAGTATTTGTATGAGTAAGTGAGCTGGTGTGTGTATAACTGTATAGGTGAGTAAATGGGTGTGTGATTAAGTTTTTTGCATGACTGACTAGGTGTGTGAGTACCTCTATGGATGAGTGGCGGTGTGTGAGTGTTTATATAGGTGTATGAGTGCATATGATAGTCCTGTACTGAGTGACTAAGTATGAGTGACTGTACGGGTGAGTGAGTGGATGTGTGTGTAGACCTAAGAATCAGTGAGTGGGTATGTAGTTTTTGGTGTTGGAGTGTCTATGGTTTTGAGAATGGCAGTCTGTAATTTAGAGTGGGTGTATCAAAAGTTATATTAGGGTGTGAGAAGATGCATGAAATTATCACATGGATGATGTCATCAGTGATGTCATTTGAGATGTCATCAGTGATGTCACTGACCATGTCATGAGTGATGTAATATGTGACGTCATCAGCAGTGCATTGCGGGCGCGAGTTATAGTTAGCTGAACTAACTATAACGGGGGAATTTCTATGGTTTTGTACGAGTGAAATGTCCAACTAACTATAACTGTCCCTAAAACCTATGGTTTTTTCAGTGAATTTCAAAGGTTTTTAAATGCTAATTTCTAACTATAACGTGTCTGAAACCTATGGTTTTTTCAGTGAATTTCAAAGGTTTTTTAAATGCTAATTTCTAACTATAACGTGCCTGAAACCTATGATTTTTTAAGTGAAATTTCAAAGGTTTTTTTAAATGCTAGTTTCTAACTATGCCTACAGAGGTAGGACATGTGAAGAAAGAAGAAAAAACGCACAGAAAGAAGCCTAAGATGTGCAGAAAGAACCAACAGAGGAGCAGAAAGAGGCCTTGTTGCAAAATCATCCTGTGCCCACAACTTTTTCAGACGGGTACTGGTGGTAACTGACTCTGACTAACCAGAGCCAGTGCTATGCTAAAAGACACTTAGAATACAGTGAAAACACCTACATACACTAGGGAACACTATGCGTTGGGGTACCCCTGTGATTAGCATGACCTCCTCTGCAAGTCCCTAGTACATAATAGGGCAGGGGGATTAAAACTACCTCTTAAAACGCGCTACAGGGCGCGTTTGCACAGTGGTGAAGGGAGGGGGGCCTGAGGTGACATGTGTGCAAACGCATCCCCGTGGCGCGTTTTAAGTTGCGGATTAACTCCCTTGAATTCTGAGGGTCCCTGGGGCCCAACTAGCCCCCAGGTACCTACAGTTAGGACCACAGAGCTGAGTTGCAGAGAGGCGTTCGAGGCCACGCACCTTTTTTCACCTCTCTGCAACGCAACTCTGTTGTGCTTACTGAAGGTACCTGGTGGGCTAGTTGGCCCCAGGGTCCCTCAGGATTCAAGGGAATTAATTCCCCAACTTAAAACGCACCACAGGGCGTGTTTGCGCACATGTCACCTGAGGCCCCGCCCCCTCCCTTCACCACTGTGCAAACGCGACCCGTGGTGCTTTTAAGTTGGGGGATTAGGTCACCTTGAATCCTGAGGGTCCCTGGGGCCCAACTAGCCCACTAGGTACTTCCAGTAAGCACCACAGGCCTGCGTTGCAACGCCTGTAACAAATTGTGCAGTTGTGTTTAGGTAGTGAAGAGGGTCGTGCTGGGGGTAGTGTTTTAGGGTTTAGGGTAGTGCAGTGGTGTTTGTGTAGTGTAGGGGGTCATGCTGGGGGTAGATTTAGGGTTTAGGGTAGTGCAGTGGTGTTTGGGTAGTGTAGGGAGTCGTGCTGGGGGGAGTGTTTTAGGGTTTAGGGTAGTGCAGTGGTGTTTGGGTAGTGTAGGGGGTCGTGCTGGGGGTAGTGTTTTAGGGTTTAGGGTAGTGCAGTAGTGTTTGGGTAGTGTAGGGGGTCGTGCTGGGGGTAGTGATTTAGGGTAGTGCAGTGGTGTTTGGGTAGTGTAGGGGTACTGCTGGGGGTAGTGTTTTAGGGTTTAGGGTAGTGCAGTGGTGTTTGTGTAGTGTAGGGGGTAGTGTTTTAGGGTTGAGGGTAGTGCAGTGGTGTTTGTGTAGTGTAGGAGGTCGTGTTTTAGGGTTTAGGGTAGTGCAGTGGTCTTTGGGTAGTGTAGGGAGTCGTGCGGGGGTAGTGTTTTAGGGTTTAGGGTAGTGTAGGGGGTCATGCGGGGGTAGTGTTTTAGGGATTAGGGTAGTGCATTGGTGTTTGGGTAGTGTAGGGGGTCATGCGGGGGTAGTGTTTTAGGGTTTAGGGCAGTGCAGTGGTGTTCGGGTAGTGTAGGGGGTCGTGCTGGGGGAGTGTTTTAGGGTTTAGGGCAGTGCAGTGGTGTTCGGGTAGTGTAGGGGGTCGTGCTGGGGGAGTGTTTGAGGGTTTAGGGAAGTGCAGTGGTGTTCGGGTAGTGTAGGGGTCGTGCTGGGGTAGTATTTTAGGGTTTAGGGTAGTGCAGTGGTGTTCGGGTAGTGTAGGGGGTCGTGCTGGGGGTAGTGTTCTAGGGTTTAGGGCAGTGCAGTGGTGTTCGGGCAGTGTAGGGGGTGGTGTTTCAGGGTTTAGGGCAGTGCAGTGGTGTTCGGGCAGTGTAGGGGGTCGTGCAGGGGATGGTGTTTCAGGGTTTAGGGCAGTGGTGTTCGAGCAGTGAAGGGGTCGTGCTGGGGGTGGTGTTTCAGGGTTTAGGGCAGTGCAGTGGTGTTCGGGCAGTGTAGGGGGCGTGCAGGGGGTGGTGTTTCAGGGTTTAGGGCAGTGCAGTGGTGTTCGGGCAGTGTAGGGGGTCATGCAGGGGGTGGTGATTCAGGGTTTAGGGCAGTGCAGTGGTGTTCGGGCAGTGTAGGGGGTCGTGCTGGGACTGGTGTTTCAGGGTTTAGGGCAGTACAGTGGTGTTTGGGTAGTGTAGGGGGTCGTGCTGGGGGTAGTGTTTTAGGGTTTAGGGTAGTGCAGTAGTGTTTGGGTAGTGTAGGGGGTCGTGCTGGGGGTAGTGATTTAGGATAGTGCAGTGGTGTTTGGGTAGTGTAGGGGGTACTGCTGGGGGTAGTGTTTTAGGGTTTCGGTTAGTGCAGTGGTGTTTGGGTAGTGTAGGGGTACTGCTGGGGTAGTGTTTTAGGGTTTAGGGTAGTGCAGTGGTGTTTGTGTAGTGTAGGGGGTAGTGTTTTAGGGTTGAGGGTAGTGCAGTGGTGTTTGTGTAGTGTAGGAGGTCGTGTTTTAGGGTTTAGGGTAGTGCAGTGGTCTTTGGGTAGTGTAGGGAGTCGTGCGGGGGTAGTGTTTTAGGGTTTAGGGTAGTGTAGGGGGTCATGCGGGGATAGTGTTTTAGGGATTAGGGTAGTGCATTGGTGTTTGGGTAGTGTAGGGGTCATGCGGGGGGTAGTGTTTTAGGGTTTAGGGCAGTGCAGTGGTGTTTGGGTAGTGTAGGGGGTCGTGCTGGGGGAGTGTTTTAGGGTTTAGGGCAGTGCAGTGGTGTTCGGGTAGTGTAGGGGGTCGTGCTGGGGGAGTGTTTTAGGGTTTAGGGCAGTGCAGTGGTGTTCGGGTAGTGTAGGGGGTCGTGCTGGGGGGAGTGTTTGAGGGTTTAGGGAAGTGCAGTGGTGTTCGGGTAGTGTAGGGGGTCGTGCTGGGGGTAGTATTTTAGGGTTTAGGGTAGTGCAGTGGTGTTCGGGTAGTGTAGGGGGTCGTGCTGGGGGTAGTGTTCTAGGGTTTAGGGCAGTGCAGTGGTGTTCGGGCAGTGTAGGGGGTGGTGTTTCAGGGTTTAGGGCAGTGCAGTGGTGTTCGGGCAGTGTAGGGGTCGTGCAGGGGATGGTGTTTCAGGGTTTAGCAGGCAGTGGTGTTCGGGCAGTGTAGGGGGTCGTGCTGGGGGTGGTGTTTCAGGGTTTGGCAGGCAGTGGTGTTCGAGCAGTGAAGGGGGTCGTGCTGGGGTGGTGTTTCAGGGTTTAGGGCAGTGCAGTGGTGTTCGGGCAGTGTAGGGGTCGGTGCAGGGGGTGGTGTTTCAGGGTTTAGGGCAGTGCAGTGGTGTTCGGGCAGTGTAGGGGGTGCTGCAGGGGTGGTGCTTCAGGGTTTAGGGCAGTGCAGTGGTGTTTGGGCAGTGTAGGGGTCATGCAGGGGGTGGTGATTCAGGGTTTAGGGCAGTGCAGTGGTGTTCGGGCAGTGTAGGGGGTCGTGCTGGGGCTGGTGTTTCAGGGTTTAGGGCAGTACAGTGGTGTTCGGGCAGTGTAGGGGGTCGTGCTGGGGCTGGTGTTTCAGGGTTTAGGGCAGTGCAGTGGTGTTCGGGCAGTGTAGGGGGTTGTGCTGGGGCTGGTGTTTCAGGGTTTAGGGCAGTGCAGTGGTGTTCGGGCAGTGTAGGTGGTCGTGCTGGGGCTGGTGTTTCAGGGTTTAGGGCAGTGCAGTGGTGTTCATGCAGTGTAGGGGGTCATGCTGGGGCTGGTGTTTCAGGGTTTAGGGCAGTGCAGTGGTGTTTGGGCAGTGTAGGGGGTCGTGCTGGGGCTAGTGTTTCAGGATTTAGGGCAGAGCAATGGTGTTCAGGCAGTGTAGGGGTTTTGCTGGAGGTGGTAGGTTTAGGGCAGTGCAGTGGTGTTCGGGCAGTGTAGGGGGTGGTGTTTCAGGGTTTAGGGCAGTGGTGTTCAGGCAGTGTAGGGGGTCTTGCTGGGGTTGATGTTTCAGGGTTTAGGGCAGTGCAGTGGTGTTCGGGCAGTGTAGGGGGTCGTGCTGGGGGTGGTGTTTCAGGGTTTAGGGCAGTGCAGTGGTGTTCCGGCAGTGTAGGAGGTCGTGCAGGGGTGGTGTTTCAGGGTTTAGGGCAGTGCAGTGGTGTTCGGGCAGTGTAGGGGGTCGTGCTGGTGGTGGTGTTTCAGGGTTTAGGGCAGTGCAGTGGTGTTCGGGCAGTGTAGGGTGTCGTGCTGAGGGGTGGTGTTTCAGGGTTTAGGGCAGTGCAGTGGTGTTCTGGCCAGTGTAGGTGGTCTTGCTGGGGTGGTGTTTCAGGCTTTGGCAGTGCAGTGGTGTTCGGGCAGTGTAGGGGTCTTGCTGGGGGTGGTGTTTCAGGGTTTAGGGCAGTGCAGTGGTGTTCGGGCAGTGTAGGGGTCTTGCTGGGGCTGGTGTTTCAGGGTTTAGGGCATTGCAGTGGTGTTCGGGCAGTGTAGGGGGTCGTGCTGGGGCTGGTGTTTGAGGGTTTAGGGTAGTGCAGTGGTGTTCGGGCAGTGTAGGGGGTCGTGCTGGGGCTGGTGTTTCAGGGTTTAGGGCAGTGCAGTAGTTTTCGGGCAGTGTAGGCGGTCGTGCTGGGGCTGGTGTTTCAGGGTTTAGGGCAGTGCAGTGGTGTTCGGGCAGTGTACGGGGTTGTGCTGGGGCTGGTGTTTCAGGGTTTAGGGCAGTGCAGTGGTGTTCGGGCAGTGTAGGGGGTCGTGCTGGGGGTGGTGTTTCAGGGTTTAGGGCAGTGCAGTGGTGTTCGGGCAGTGTAGGGGGTCTTGCTGGGGCTGGTGTTTCATGGTTTAGGGCAGTGCAGTGGTGTTCGGGCAGTGTAGGGGTCGTGCTGGGGGTGGTGTTTCAGGGTTTAGGGCAGTGCAGTGGTGTTCGGGCAGTGTAGGGGGTCATGCTGGGGGTGGTGTTTCAGGGTTTAGGGCAGTGCAGTGGTGTACGGGCAGTGTAGGGGTCTTGCTGGGGGTGGTGTTTCAGGGTTTAGGGCAGTGGTGTTCGGGCAGTGTAGGGGGTCTTGCTGGGGGTAGTGTTTCGGGGTTTAGGGCAGTGCAGTGGTGTTCGGGCAGTGTAGGGGGTCGTGCTGGGGGTGGTGTTTCAGGGTTTAGGGCAGTGCAGTAGTGTTCGGGCAGTGTAGGGGATCGTGCAGGGGTGGTGTTTCAGGGTTTAGGGCAGTGCAGTGGTGTTCGGGCAGTGTAGGGGTCGTGCTGGGGGTGGTGTTTCAGGGTTTAGGGCAGTGCAGTGGTGTTCGGGCAGTGTAGGGGGTCGTGCAGGGGTGGTGTTTCAGGGTTTAGGGCAGTGCAGTGGTGTTCGGGCAGTGTAGGGGTCGTGCTGGGGCTGGTGTTTCAGGGTTTAGGGCAGTGCAGTGGTGTTCGGGCAGTGTAGGGGTCTTGCTGGGGGTGGTGTTTCAGGGTTTAGGGCAGTGCAGTGGTGTTCGGGCAGTGTAGGGGGTCGTGCTGGGGGTGGTGTTTCAGGGTTTAGGGCAGTGCAGTAGTGTTCGGGCAGTGTAGGGGGTCGTGCAGGGGGTGGTGTTTCAGGGTTTAGGGCAGTGCAGTGGTGTTCGGACAGTGTAGGGGGTCGTGCTGGGGGTGGTGGTTCAGGGTTTAGGGCAGTGCAGTGGTGTTCGGGCAGTGTAGGGGGGGTGGTGTTTCAGGGTTTAGGGCAGTGGTGTTCGGGCAGTGTAGGGGGTCTTGCTGGGGGTGATGTTTCAGGGTTTAGGGCAGTGCAGTGGTGTTCGGGCAGTGTAGGAGGTCTTGCTGGGGGTAGTGTTTCAGGGTTTAGGGCAGTGCAGTGGTGTTCGGGCAGTGTAGGGGTCATGCTGGGGGTGGTGTTTCAGGGTTTAGGGCAGTGCAGTGGTGTTCGGGCAGTGTAGGGGGTCGTGAAGGGGGTGGTGTTTCAGGGTTTAGGGCAGTGCAGTGGTGTTTGGGCAGTGTAGCGGGTCGTGCTAGGGGTATGTGTTTCAGGGTTTAGGGCAGTGCAGTGGTGTTCGGGCAGTGTAGGGGGTCGTGCAGGGGCTGGTGTTTCAGGGTTTAGGGCAGTGCAGTGGTGTTCGGGCAGTGTAGGGGGTCGTGCTGGGGGTAGTGTTTTAGGGTTTAGGGTAGTGCAGTGGTGTTTGTGTAGTGTAGGGGGTCATGTTTTAGGGTAGTGCAGTGGTGTTTGGGTAGTGTAGGGGTCGTGCTGGGGGTAGTGTTTTAGGATTTAGGTTAGTGCAGTGGTGTTTGGGTAGTGTAGGGGGTCGTGCTAGGGGTAGTGTTTTAGGGTTTAAGGTAGTGCAGTGGTGTTTGTGTAGGGGGTCGCGCTGGGGGTAGTGTTTTAGGGTTTAGGGTAGTGCAGTGGTGCTTGAGTAGTGTAGGGGTTCGTGCTGGGGGTAGTGTTTTAGGGTTTAGGGTAGTGCAGTGGTGTTTGTAGTGTAGGGGGTCATGTTTTAGGGTAGTGCAGTGGTGTTTGGGTAGTGTAGGGGGTCGTGCTGGGGTAGTGTTTTAGGGTTTAGGGTAGTGCAGTGGTGTTTTTGTAGTGTAGGGGGTCATGTTTTAAGATGCAACGCTCCAATACCTGACCAGTCTGCACTACATAAAACTGCAAAAACTAAAAATAAAAAGTGTTTTGCACACTTTTGTCATTGGGCTATATGTGGGCTACATCTGGGTAATATTTGTGCTACATTTGGGCTCTTTTTCACTGGTGGCCATCTTGGAAGACTTCTTTGTTATGAAGTTTCCTAATTTCCTCATTTACTGCAGTCTCCTCAGTAGGAAATGCTTTCAGTTTTTACTTTGATTCCATCAAGAAGGCATTCAGATGTGTCACATATTTGCCATAAATTCAGAATGTTATTACTCTAGTTGTTCATTAGATCACTGTAGTAAAGCTACTGCTCACCAAGGAGTTAACTGGAAGTCTACTGCTGGTATTGAAAGTGATTGTTTCAGTCTGCATGTCAGAATTTTCTAATGAAATAGAAGAGGATTTGAGATCTCACTTAAAACATGCACTAAATTTTCTTTTGCAGCACTAACCATAATTTCTATGGCAAAATGAACCCCCTCATTTTGTTCCTTTTTAAATTAAATGTTTTAAGTGTTACCAGTTTATTCCAATCAAGATGGCTTCAGGTGTGCCATACTTTTGTCATAAGTAAGGCTGTTAGCACTCTAGTTGTTCTTTAGAACACTCTGGGAAGCTGCAGTAGAACACAAAGGCATCAACTGACAGGCTGCTCCTGTTGAAATATAACAGGAAGATATTTGAGATCTCACTTAAAACATGTCCTAATTTTTCTTTCTACAGCACTAACCATAATTTCTATGGCAAAATGAACCCCCTCATTTTGTTCCTTTTAAATTAAATGTTTTAAGTGTTACCAGTTTATTCCAATCAAGATGGCTTCAGGTGTGCCATACTTTTGTCATAAGTAAGACTGTTAGCGCTCTAGTTGTTCTTTAGAACACTCTGGGAAGCTGCAGTAGAACACAAAGGCATCAACTGACAGGCTGCTCCTGTTGAAATATAACAGGAAGATATTTGAGATCACACTTGAAACATGTCCTAATTTTTCTTTCTACAGCACTAACCATAATTTCTATGACAAAATGAACCCCATCATTTTGTTCCTTTTTAAATTAAATATTTTAAGTGTTACCAGTTTATTCCAATCAAGATGGCTTCAGGTGTGCCATACTTTTGTCATAAGTAAGGCTGTTAGCACTCTAGTTGTTCTTTAGAACACTCTGGGAAGCTGCAGTAGAACACAAAGGAATCAACTGACAGTCTCTGCCCTTGTTGGATGTACATGTTTTACTGAGAATGTCAGACTTCATTCTCACATGACTGAGAAAGATAATGTGAATTTACAGAAAATATGCTCTCATTTTAGCTTCTGGGGCACCTTCCAAAACTGTATGGGACAAGCATGTGAAAATAGTTTTCTCTCAAACATGATTCATGATATCCCAGCAGAAGGTTTTTCACAGGGTAAAATCACCTTAGAACACACCACAATTCCTGAAATTAGTATGGTACCATCAACAAATGAATTCTAATGTAACTAAAGTCTGTTATCACCCTTTATAGTTCTCCTTTTGGTAACCCTCAAAATCTTCGATTCACTACAATGCATTTCAATGGGGTACTATCATTTATATTGGTCCCAAGATGGCTGCCAGCAATTCCAGGATGAAGTGCTGACAGCCAATCAGATCTCACGATGACATGTGTGGTTAGGCTCCGCCCAGATATATATGTGTTTTTACTTTTGATTTTCTCAGCAACTACTGAACGGATTTACACCATTTAACAAAAGGGTTCTTTTGAACCAAGAACTACCTCTTTGCCAAATTTGGTGTAATTCCGTTCAGCAGTTCAGGCTGTAGCCTTGCATAAAGTTTCCTATGGGAAATTGATTTTTGACTCTTATTTCTTTAATTTCTCCGCAACTACTGAACGGATTTACACCATTTAACAAAAGGGTTCTTTCTGAACCAAGAACTACCTCTTTGCCAAATTTGGTGTAATTCCGTTCAGCAGTTCGGGCTGTAGCCGTGTCTAAAGTTTCCTATGGGAAAATGAATGGGAAAACACGTTTGGGACCCCCTTTTTCTCGGCCCCGCTTGACGAATCACCCTGAGACTTTCAGGGTAGGAGCGGACCGGAGCGGGCCATAAAGTTTGAAAATTTCGCGAAGATTCGTCATCCGACGTAAGAGTTATTTCAAATAGAATGTCGCGGATTTCCTATGGAAAATAGGTCCTAACTATAACTATCTACTGGCGACCGCCAGTAGATAATATATATATCTATATATATATATATATATATATATATATATATATATATATATATATATATATATATATATATAATCCAAGTTGTCCTGTGCTTAGGTGACGCACTCACCACAGGCAGATTCACTGAATCTTAAATGCAGGGGAACCGGCAAATTAATTTCTGAGTTTTCATGCTGCCTGACGCGTTTCAGAGCCCCCAGCTCCTTTTTCAAAGGCTTATGCAGCAACACGCAAATGAACATTCAAGGTGCACTCGTTTTTTTCAAACAATTTATTGCCCTCTAGTGGGCTGCAGGTGAGTGCTTTTTTCCACAGGATTCTGGTATCCGTAGTGCATCTTGAAAAAAATAAAGCCCTTCAGTGGGTTTCACGAGGCTGCAGTCTTTTAATTAATATATTACACCCTCCAGTGGGCCTCAGAATATGATTTGCACAGTTTGTTTTTTCAAAGCACTGCGGTGCCGCATCAAGAATAAAGACAATTCTTTACCTTGCGCCCATGTCTTTATTGGGTGGTGCTGTCTCCACTACGGCCGGACTGCCGTGTTTGAATATGAAATCCAAGTTGTCCTGTGCTTAGGTGACGCACTCCACCACAGGCAGATTCACTGAATCTTAAATGCAGGGGAACCGGCAAATTAATTTCTGAGTTTTCATGCTGCCTGACGCATTTCAGAGCCCCCAGCTCCTTTTTCAAAGGCTTATGCAGCAACACGCAAATGAACATTCAAGGTGCACTCGTTTTTTTCAAACAATTTATTGCCCTCTAGTGGGCTGCAGGTGAGTGCTTTTTTCCACAGGGAGCTGTGAAACGCGTAGGGCTTTTTTATTGAATTTGGAAAGACATGCCGGCTTTGTGCTTCAATAAAGGACTCTGTTACAAACAACGGGGCCCTGCCTGTTCATTGAGTGCGTCTCTAAGCAGGGGACAACATGTTTGACGACATTAAAAACGGCCAGTCCTGGTCGTGGAGATTGCACCACCATGGGATATTACATGGACTGCTGCGAGGTACAGGAACCTGCGCAATTGCAGAATGACAAGTTAAGAGTGTTATTGAAAACCGGCTGCCTTTTACAGAGACCCACTGGAGGGAATAAGTATGCACTTAACTGTGAAGGGCAGAACCCACTGAAGGGTGAGAATGTGTGCGAGAGAGGACTACAAATCCCAGATGCTACTGCGACAGATGCACTGGAGCGAGCCCACCAGGGGGCGGCAAATTGGTATTTAATGGAGTGTTTGTTAACTCTCTCGTAAAACTGCCTGAATCTGATGTGCCAGCCCGTGAACAAGCAGCAGGGAGCTGTGAAACGCGTAGGGCTTTTTTATTGAATTTGGAAAGACATGCCGGCTTTGTGCTTTAATAAAGGACTCTGTTACAAACAACGGGGCCCTGCTTGTTCATTGAGTGCGTCTCTAAGCAGGGGACAACATGTTTGACGATATATATATATATATATATATATATATATATATATATATATATATATATATATATATATATATATTTTTTTTTTTTTTAAAGAAGTGGCTTATTGGGCCCATCCACAAATCTTGCAGCCCGAACTGCTTCAGTGAGGAGTTTAGTAGCTCAAGCCATTGACTTTTTACAGGCGAAGGAATGTTGATTTCCTGCCTGGTGTAATACCATAATGTATCTGAATTTGCAGATTTCGATTTATGCATTCATTTAATATTAACAAGTTTCTTGACAAAACTGGTGACGGACCCCAAATTCTTGCCTGATCTGAGAAAGGGGCCATATTTGGCAGCAGCTAAAAGATTTTTCTGAATGCTTTAGCTTTGATAAGGTTAGAGTAACTAGCAATGTCAATTGTTAATTCAGCAATTCTGTAGTTTAAAACAGACCCAAGCTTGCTGTTAATTGTTTTCAGGAATGGTTCCAGAGAGTGGCCATGCAATTTGGCATGTAGCTCTTTGAAAGCATATGTTACAGAATTTCCCTTTAATTTGAGTGATACTCTATGGTGTTCGAAAGAAGTCTGGTGATCAAACGTAAAGCCTTAGTATGTATAAGTGTTTACAATTTCAACTTTTCTGTTGTTGATAAACCAGGCTCCTGTCTTTTTGGATCTTTGAGTGCCAAACCATATTGATTTTTGTTTTGTCCAGATTTTTTCGAGACTATTGATAGAGCAGTACATTCCATGTTCATCAAATATTCGTTGCAAACCAGTCAGTGTTTTACTCATTAGAAGCCTATTATCTGCATTTTATAGGATGGGAAGATGCAGGTGGGCTATTTTTAGTGGTGTATCTCAAAGTACTTTCTCCAACATTGGATCTTTTATATATTCACATGCTTGAATTATTCCATGTTGTCAGCCTGGGAAACCCAGGGACATTAAAATAGCAGTATACAGTGTAAAATCTATAACAAACACTATATAATGTAAAATGGCCTGAAACAACATAGTATGTCTAGTAATACATCCACCTCATGTGACAGAACCCAAACTTCAGCCAATGAGGGAGAAGCTTAAGCACTGATACTTACCCTAGAGGCCACCATAGCTCAAATATCTACCGCACATCATGTGTGAGGGTCTTCCCTGGATTTGAACTAGCCTATCTTCAGCACTACTGTACTGTGAGTTGTATTTAGGGAAGATTGTTACAATTTCTGGACCAGAGATTTCTTTTTGGTCTGACAAGCAACTGTCGCCAAGGCTGACAAAGAGAAAATATCTCTTTTTAAAATCTGTTTATCTTGTGGCATCAAGAACATTTACACTGATGACCCACACTGTGTATTTATTGTCTTTATCCTAAGCATAAGTCAGTGGAATGCAAGATCTGTAAGTTTTTCTCTAATAAGATCCTTAAGGATAGAGAAAGGAGGTTCGCATTATTTGTTACGAATATTACGAATAAAGAGAATTTTCCTCTTTCTAAAGGAGATGCCCCCCCTTCAGGGGAAGATTCCATGAGAGGTTTGTCCCCTTTCCCCCCCCCCCCCCAAGCACATTCATGAAAGCAGCGCACTAGAGGAGACTTTTCCATTTCCCTGAGCATGATCTATTTGGTACAGTGCTTGCAGCCACCTCCACTGCTGACAAACCAGAGTCTAAGTGCTACGGAGACTCACCTGTGCCAAAAAAGAAGAAATCTTCAAAGGGAACCTCGTCAATGAAAAGACCGATGTTAAAAACCTTAGCTTCTTCGTTGATGACAAAGATACCGTCGGCGATTACACGATCGTCAATGTCTAGCACGACAACGACCATACCGAAAATCATACCGTCAACGTCCTTACCGTCGAGAATGGTGGCCATACTGTCGACGGCATCACCGTTTGGAACCACGCAGTCACATAGGAGAAAATGTTTTTTCACCTTCTGATATATGCACACAGGTGAAAGGACCCATATCCTCTCCAAAATTAGCTTATTTCCCCTGACTTGAGGAAGAAGATGTTCGTAATCTAATTAAAGCTACTAAATCTGGATCACCTAGTGACCCAGCCCCTCCCCAGATTTTAGCTAAAGCACTGGAGACCATTTTACCCTCCATAACGGGAAATGCTTAATCTATCATTAGATACAGCTTCGGTCCCAAAACCCTGGAAGCATGCGATCATTAGGCCTTTACAAAAAATAGCCAACTTGGACCCCATTGTTTATAGCAATCTACGCCCTATCTCACTTTTGCCATTCATCAGCAAACTTCTAGAGAAGCATGTAAACATTACCTTGACTAATTTCCTGGAAACTAATGACATATTGCATCCCACTCAGATGGGTTTTCGAGCCTCCCATAGTACAGAATCAGCACTATTAGTGGTCACAGAGGAGTTAAAGGCACTACTGGATGAGGGTGGATCTGCTGCCATCCTTTTATTGGACCTCAGTGCAGCATTTGACACCGTAGATCATACCACCTTAATGGGGAGACTAAGGGAAATAGGAGTCCATGGCCTTGCCATAGACTGGTTGGCCTCTTTTTTGGAAGACAGATCCTTCCAAGTGATGGAAGGGGACTGTTTTTCAGATCGCCTCCCAATTACATGTGGTGTCCCACAGGGATCTTCCCTTAGTCCCACCCTATTTAACATTTATGTACGACAGCTGGCTAATATAGCACAGGAATCTGGTATCTCAGTGGTGTCATATGCTGACGACACACAGCTGATAGTCTCCCTAACAGATAACGCAAACCAGCAGCTGAGTCACTGTCTGGAGAGAGTGGTAAATTGGATGGCTAATAGCCATCTGAAGTTAAATGGTGGAAAAACAGAGATTATGTTACTAGGAAAACCTACTATCCAGGCACCCCTGACACAGTGGCCCCATTGCATGGGAAATCCACCTATCCCCAAACCAGTTATAAAAAATTTGGGGGTTTGGATGGAGAACTCCCTCACGATGGATTGCCAATCCAGGAAATTGTCAGGAATATGTTTTTCTCTGCTTAAAATACTAAGGAAGATTATTGAGGTGATCCTGGAACATCTGAAAAAAACGGTCATCCAGTCTCTTATAATCTCACGCTTGGATTACGGCAACTCACTTTACGTGGGCGCGCCTAAATATGTGACGAAGAGACTCCAGGTAGTACAAAATGCGGCAGCAAGACTCCTTCTAAAAATTCCCATACGCACTTCTATTAAAGAAGCACTGAAACAGCTACACTGGCTCCCTATTGAGACAAGAATAAAGTTTAAGTCCTTTTGCCTGGCATATAGGGCCGTTAACAAAAAAGGCCCAATAAAACTTAGACAATTGATGTCCAGGTATATCCCGACCAGGCATCTAAGATCAGCCCAGCAACAGCTTCATAGGACATTTAGAGCCAAAAGAGCTAGGTGGGGGGGCAGATCATTTGCCCATCTGGTACCAAAGATGTGGAATGCCCTCCCATATAAAATAAGAATCCTACCCAACGAAACCGCTTTCAGGAAACATCTCAAAACTCTGCTGTTTCCCCTGTAGACGCCATATGGATAGAGCTTTGTAAACAGTACTCTTTAGCGCTGGGAAGCCTTCGGGCAGCCATGCGCTTTCCAAATTCCTTAACATAACATAACATAACCTTTAAGGGTGACGGATACAATTACAATCTCCAGTACAATTATTGCAATCCAATCAAGAAGAGGCTAGTGATTATGCCTCACTGACAGCTTACAGCCCAATGCAATTGGATGTGACATATGTCCTGGATTTTGAAGAGGGCGCAATGGACAATGAGGAGTCCTACAGTGATTGTGTGTCAATAGAAGTACACTTTTGGAAGTACTCGAATGGATTTAAGACAGAAGCCACCTAGATATTACAGAGAGCCAGATGTGCTCCAAGTACCAATGGCCTTCTTATGAACATTTCAACAAATGTTGGATACTTTTACTAAATTATTGCAGCAACAACCATTTAATAATCCTAGTATGGTGTTACCTGCTGCTGCGATCCTCCCGCCTCCTCAGCCTGCTCCATAACCAGTTTCACCTCCTAGGCAGCCATCACCTCTACCTCCTCCTCCAACGCAAAGGGGATCGGTCCATGGAGAAGAAATGGATGATGTTTAATGGTTCTACCTATTCTGATGTAGAAGAAGAGGAAGGTGAGTTACCACCAGATAGTGATGGAAGGGATGATGGTGGCAGAGATGTTATTGTCCCAAGTGGAAATGATAGGCCACTTCCAACAGGTTGCTACAGATGATATCTCTAAATTTCATTCGTTGATTGTGAGAGCTGCCAAGAAATTCAACCTACCAATGACCTCTGTAGATCAACCATGTATTCTATAAGACTTTAAAGAGCAACCTAAAAAATACATTAAATCCATACCTATTCTTGATTATGTCTAGTCAGAAGGTCTGAAATTAATGAAAACAACTGCTACCATTCCAGCTGTGATACCTCGTCTGGAAGAGAAATAGAAAGCCCCGGATTCAGCTCCAGCTTGCCTCATTGGTCATACTAGACGGGATTAATTAATTGCTTCAGCAGCTCAGAGAAGGACCAAGACCCCGAAAACGCCATCATCTAGTCCGCTAGACTGGGAAATTGACTCACTACTAATAGAACTCATTTGGATGACCAGAAGAAGACACCCCTGACAGTTCCCTCATGTCAATACACAACTCTGAGGATGAATAGGTCCCGAAATCCTTGATCTCTAGGTATTGTGAATTGGGTGGATGAAGACGACGGCGCCCACTAGAACGCTCCACGGGGTGGGATTATTGAAGAGTAACCTGCAAAGAACGTTAGGCGGAGGCATGAGTTGGGGGAGGGGGGACTTGGGGGAGATTGTAACGCAGATTTGGGACATCTACTTTTCGTGGTTAACGCAGATCACAAAACTTCAGAGCAGGTTTCAACCAGTATGGAGGGTAAGGACACCCTTCTAATCCTGAAACATTCACAAAAAATCTAAGCACCTGAAGGCACATATTTGTGACTAACTGCTCTTCTATCCGATTCTGTGGTTTCAGCTGTGCCTAAAAAGATATTGCTGAATCCTATTTCAATTAACACTACTTCGGTGGTTAGGGCATCAAGTTGAGTGGCTACTCTTGCAAGATACACCTGCATAATATGAGAAAAATGGAAAAAGCATATTACACACTTCTCTGCTAACATAAAAGCAGACGCAAATTGTAGAACACTGGAAGGTCATCAAGCCTTCAAACATTCTTTAGCAATGGCAATGTAATTATTCTTCTTTGGTTTCCAAACTAGCTTAATTCTGTGTTTTTGTTGGCTCCACTTGCTTATGAATGATTAGATATAGGCTTGGAAATACTGGCCAGAATAAAAGACCTGCCTTTTTAATAAAGGCGACATGTTTAAATAAGAAATAAAGGGAAACTTTACAGTCAAAGAAAACCGTTTTTTAAACATAGCCAAAACCATGAATGTAATTTCCCAATGTAGCCTATTTGCAATCCAAGCAAGAGGCTCTTCCACACAAGGGTTTGCATTCTGTCATCAGTTCATGTGGGGCCTTTAAATGTCTGTAACCAGAAAAGTGGTGAGTTATAGCTATACATCCCTAGAGCTTTGAGGGACACAAAATGTTTGCTTCCAGAAGCAAGCATGACATGCTGCTTGCCCTTTAGATCTTTTGCACTCCTGTGAAGGATGATTTAGAGATTTCTTTCTCACTGATGAGCAAACATTAACCAAATAGGCACAAATAATCAATCTGTCAGGATTATTTCATATTCTAGAATCCCAGATGCCTCACATTTTGTAGTTGAATGCTTAACTCAGAAATATATGTGAGCATTGAAGCAAGAATATGCAATGACAGTTTGAAAAGCAAGCATTGGTAATAGAGGCTATTGATGCACAGCTTCAGTAGAGTTTTGAGGCTCTCTGTTCTCCAACAGAAACTTTGATTCCCCAGGCAATATCTCATCCGGAGCATATTGAGCATATTCATAAAGAAACAGACTTTAGAAACTGTGCTCCCGTCGTCATCCCTTAAAGTCTTAGATTTCCAGTGTGCGTTCCACAATGTGTGCTTCTACATATGTGGCATGTTGAATACAGTGTACAACAAATTTGACAAAGGGGGAGAGGATGTAGCCTTACTGCTAGAGCGGTCGACCTCGAAGCTGGGGAACCGGGTTCGAGTCTCGGCAACGACGCTCAACATCCTGTGATTCTGGGCAAATCACTTAATCTCCCCGTGCCTAACAAAGAAAAATGAAAGTGTCCTTCTGTAACGAAACTGGTGCTCATGTAAAGCACTCTGATACCCGATGTCTCGGGTCTAGTTCGCGCTATATATAAAACTCTTTTTTTTTTTCTTTTTTTTTTTTAAGTGTCTTAAATTGTTAATTCACAGTGCTTCTAATTAACCGAAGATCAAACCAAGAGTCACCCAAGGGTTTCATGCACACCTACCCTCATCTAGATGATAGGTTTATGCATAACCCCTCAGCACAACCCAGGCTCTCTTAACCTCCGTGAGGAGCTCCTGAGAGAGTACAATATCAGGATCTGCAGTAAGATGCACAAAGTTTTGTTGGACACTTCAGAAATCCTTTAACCAGGAAAGCATATTGGCTATATGTGAAGGAGGTTCTTTCTTGGTGCCTGTAGAGGAATAGTCCTATCTCTGTTACAATGACATTCATTCCACATGACTTTTTTCTTTACATTGGTTCATGTGTCCTTTGCAGAGATCCAGATGGTGAAAGTTTGAATTCCAAGCTGAGTGACTGAGCTCTCCATCATTACTGGGCTTTAACTTGGTTGAGGAGTTTGGTCAGCATTAAAATGAATGTTTTCACCACAGTTCTTTCCGCTGCAAACTTCATGTTGTGTTCTTGAAAACCTAGCAAGCTTCTTAAGTTTTGAAAAGGTTGCACAGTTAAAATTATGAGGAAAACATCTGAGGAAGTAGTGTTTTACAACAAAAGAAAAAAAATTCTTTTAGTAGCGGAATTCTCTTGCCAAAGGTGTTTCTGCTGGCTTATGTTTAGGCAAGTGACGTTTTCCCAAACAAGTGCGAAGGTGGGAAAATTCTCATCACTTCACATACAAACATTTTTTACTGACCTCCCTCCCTTCCTGGGATCATTTCACCTTACGACCCAAAATGCATTCCAAAAAGAATAAATATCCAAAAGAATGCATTCCAAAAAGAATGAAAGTTTGGTTTGCTTCAGTCGAGAAGAAAAGTGAACTCGCTATGTGATGAACTGGGAGCATTTCATAGGCATTTCTGACTAAAGAAAAACCCAATATGTTAGTAAAGGTGTTACCCAACTCTGAGCTGTCTTAAATGTGTAAACCCATTAACGCAGAGCTTCTGCACATGCAACACCCTCTTACTCAACAGATTGATATCTTTTGCAATGACATGCTGTTCTTTTGAAACAAAATCAATACAAACATCTGTGAATCTGGTTCAGTTCAACAACTAATATTGCAGGTATTCACTCTGTTTCAGGCGCCATCTGTGCCATCCCAACTGTGGTCAGCCTTCCAAACTGACAGTTCTTTGCCCTCGGTGTGGGCGTCTTTTCACTGAAGCAACTACTACCTCTATTGTGAAAGCTATTTAGGCAGGTTTGCCATGCTATTGCAGCATGGCAGAGGTGTCTGCTTTTCTGTGATCCCTGAGGATGGTACCCACCTCAAGGAGGTTGTCTGTCTTATAGAATCACAAATGCAATGTCCTTTGTATGCTTGGGAGTCTTGTTCCAGTCTTTGGAGGACAATGCTGGACTTGTTCTGTCTTGGATTGCCATGGTTTAGTCCCAGGCAGGAAATATACAGGTGGACATGGGACTGCTGGCATCGGGTCAGTGCAATTGTATTACTGACTGCTAGCCAGTGGCTGATCCACAATCAGCAATACAACGTTCCACAACCTCTTCATGAAGCAGTGAAAAAGAGGGGTAGGCAAACTGGAAGCTGTCAATTATTGGCAAATGTTCTAATACTGCCCACCTCTCAATAAGGCTCTAAGATACTGATCTTTTTTTAAAAATCTGACAATGGTTGGTGGAGTGTGACAAGCATACTAGAATGCTTCACTGCTTAACCAGATCTATCTAGCAATTCCCACTGGTTCCCTTCCTCTAGAAGCACTCTACTTCTTTGGGGAGCACTGTAAGAGTCAGTCCTCTAACAAAACCACTTAAAGTGATCCCGTCATTTTTCCTGTTTTCTTATTTTGACATGTTGGATACCCACTTAAAACCTGTGCAGACGGTACACAGTTTCAGATTTCTCTTTGATATTGACATTTCCTTCACCAAGTGTGGTGTCAAACATGTTTGGCAAAATCTCATTAGTGGTTGCTGTACAGCGGATAGTAAAAAATAGGGTTTTTTCAAGGTTGAAAGAATACTGAACTGATCTTTATGTTTGGCTCACTTTTAACCTAAAACAATAAGGCTACAACACACCTTCCTTTGAAGGCTTTACGCTGGCTGCGGGTGACAGTGATGTGCTTCCTGGGATTTAGAAGCATTAGAGAAAGGTCCACTGTATAGTCAAGGTTCTTCACTCTGAAGTATCATCCCAGCATATCCCAGACTTGATGGGGACCTACCTAAACTTTGCAGCTACCTGGGGTTATTTCTTCCTCTACATTTATGAATATGGAATGGATCTGCCTAGATGTTTAACCCACCTATGCATTTGATTGACTCACTAACGCAAAAGGCTTTCTGGCACTTATTCTCTCCATTTTCTCCCACCTTTTTTTGCTTACCTCTCTGGCCATTCATCTAAAACCTTCATCATCCCTGCTTTCCACAAGGTGCCAATGAACCAAAAGGCCATCCTCATCCTTCTGCCAAGGCTCATTGTAACATATCAAGTGGTTATTTTGAATTTTGCATGTACACGTCTGTCATTGTACGTGTTCCATCAGGACTTCTACACCTGTGTAACCCCTTTGCACCCATGTCTACAAGTATTCTAATGTAACTAAACATGGAGAATATAACTTGATTCAACTCAAGTCAGAATCAACTTATTTTGAAAGTATTTCCATAAATCTGCACCAGAAAATCATTAATACAGTTAGTCAGTACAATAATAACAAATATGTAAAAATTAAAACTGTGGACTAGTTCCCCTACCTCCAATATCTGAGCCCCCAATAGCCGTACTTGGGCTGAAACATAGAAGACTACCATGTCCAGTCTACCTGAACCTTTGAATTTTTCAGCATATTGAAGTTATGTTCTATTCTACTAGTGCACTTGACAGTATTTTGCAAATAAGAATCCTGTGAGTCCGATAAACAAAACAGACATGCCACACTATGGCCTACTGTTTTGGTCAATAATTCTTTCTGATTCGAGGGTATGGAGGAGTTGTTGCAGGAATGGGTGTGGGTGGGATTGATTACGGTTTCATTGCTGCATTTCTTGATTTTAAAGTCAAAGAGTTAGGTTTTCTTTTGCTATTTCATATTTGAAGATTGAGTTACCCTTGTAGCAGAGACTAACATAAAGAATAACATGTTTCTATAGAGAGCCACCACCTCTGTTTTACCGTTTTTTTTGTATTTTTAATTATTGGGGGTTTTAAGGGCTCACCAAAATTTTCGCCAGACTCCACATTGAACAAGAAACTTTCTCTAGTGATTTTCTCTGTCATTCTAATTTTAATCTTTTTTTAAAATGAGACCATGGTTTCGCACATCATGCACAAACTGATTTATTTGACCTTAATCTTAAAATGAAGGTGTAGAGTTGAAGAAGCCAACAAATCCACATAAAGAAGAACAGGCAGTAAAGGTTGTCATAGAGGAGGGGGCAAAGTATTCTATGCCTAGATTCTAAACTAAATATTTCCAATTCTTGTAGTAACGTAGCTAATATAAAGCTACATAATGAGTGGGCCATTCTAAAGCATAACATTAAATTCTCCAGCAACATTCCACATTTAGTCAATATCTAAAACTGGATAGCACATTAAGTGAACACTTTTAAGAAGAAACTATAGTAAGTTCACGAAGTATGTACAGAAATTGGAGAGAAAATTACATGAGAGAAGACAGAAAAGGGAGAATATTGTGGTCCATAAAATGGTGGAGTATTATTTTGCTCTTTTTGTTGCTATTTCTACCCATGGTAAATATGTCTTCTCCTTCTGCTGTGTGCGGTAAATCTAGGCTTTTTGAGTGCTCTCATACAGCTTCTACTTCTTTGTTATTAAAATACAAATTTTTTACTCAACTTCTGTGTATTATTTGTGGGTATATTTGAAATTTAGTGGACAATGGCAATAGTTCACAAGTGAATGTAAAAGACAATGAAAAGCCAATTAAACCTTAATGTAGTAGGAGCATGTTTTATCATAGTGCTGCTATTTGATCGTTCACCAACTGCAAGTAAATGTTATGCCATCATACTACGGAGGTATCTCCATCCTATGTCGTATACTGTATGCATGTGTTCTTACAGTATGTTATTCTAACTCCCAGGGGCAGTCTGCAGCAAAACGACAAAGGAAATTGAAAAAGGTACTGATTGCTAGCTCTTAAAACAGATTTACAATAGTCTTTTTCTAATATATGAATTGCGGTATTTTTAATACATAGTTGGTATTTTTTTCTTAATTTTTTTCCTTTAACAGTCTTACATTTTTAAACTTCTATTGCTGTGCAATTGTGACAAAGTGCTAGTGTCACAGAATTATGTTGCTTCTTTTAGTGGAGCAGGCTCTATAAACCGATCATTCCCTGCTGCCCAACCCCTTTTTTGCATAAGTGGCTTATGCCAGATCTTGCTTCTTTTAGTTTTGTTTTGTATCTTAACATGTAAGCACCAATAAATTAAACTAAATAGATGAGTTTTCTGTATTTTTTTCATACTGCTATTTATATTCCAATTGGTAAATTTGTACACATTTTAAAGTACGCTAATTTTACAAAACACATTTCACGTCTTCCAAATTGGAAAATACCTTTGCTAATGAACTATGTGAGATCCACAGTAGAATCAGAAGTGCCATGTATTTTATTTTAAATATTTGATAGTGTTGTATACTTTTGAAGTCCTACTCAAGGTGTTTTAATGCATACTTTTTTTTAAAACTGCATTATGCTCTTGAGGTGCCCATTTTATTTATTTCTTAGATAGCATCAACCTTAGCCTACCATAGCTGGTCTTTTAAGTGATATTTTCCCTGAGATGATGCTCCACCTACTCTCCAACTGTGGAAGTATTTTTTTGTTCTGTTTCATTGCTGGATCTTCGAATATATTATTCTAGGAGTGCTGGTTCAGTTGTCGGCTGTTGTGGTATAAATATGCCTCTCATGTACTTTAACTCTTCTCTTCAGCATCACCAAGAAGAAGGACCTTACAAAAGCATTACAATCTTCAGCTTGTTTATCAAATATACTTGCAATGTATTGTTTCGCAAGATTTAATTCATTGGCACATTCTGAACTTTGAGAACTTTGGAAGCCTCAGAACTCCCAGCGTAGCAGGTCAGTCTAGGATATCCAAGACCGATTGTGGTTGGTGCTTGCGGCTGTTTCATGGCCATTCCAAAGGCAAGGTGTGCAACCCATGAATTTCCGCATCATCAAAACGTAGGAGAAACAACCTGTTTCCATTGTACTGTTCTCATTCAAAACCGAGAAAATTATCTCAAAACTGTAAATCGTTGCTCTCCAGATTTGGACACGGCGAGCAGGGCAAACCTTTCACCTGGTCAGTGCTACTCCCGCCCCCCGCATATGTTTTACAAAGCCTCCAGACAAGCAACTATATAGAAGGGGCCTGCAATGTCTTTGTCTTCAGTGTTACATCGCTTGGCTACTAGGCTACAAATCCTCCTATACATCCATCATAATATTACTTGGGAGTAGCTTCTGCCATCACACCCATATCGTGGTGATAATGACAGTTTTCTGTGCTTTTTCACTCTCTCCCTATTTACAGGTATTTGAACACAAAGTCCTAGGATCAAAGACTGATGGAACTTTGGGTTTGCTTCCCACTCTGTCAGAAATGTACATGTAGTTGCGTATGTTCCAATGAAAAAGGAAGACGGCTTGCCACATCTGGCTATTTTTGTACGTTTGGGCTTGGAATATGACTTTTGACTGATTTGCAATGGGTTGTTTCCCTATATATTGACATGGATAAGCAGAAAAGCATGAAATGGTATGCTACCCATTCATGTTTCCACCGATTAAGAAGCAGGTCTTGCATTTCCATTCATTGCTTTTCGGTAGCCTTGTGTCACATACACTGACAATGGACCTTTGAGGTAGCGATCTGGAAGGAGAGAGTGGTCCTCTTGTTTCTTAAGTAGCCAAGCAGAGATTTTTAGATAGTGGTGGGAGTACCTT
This sequence comes from Calotriton arnoldi, assembly GCA_963921515.1. NCBI lineage: Eukaryota > Metazoa > Chordata > Amphibia > Caudata > Salamandridae > Calotriton > Calotriton arnoldi. Next base: position 415,243 of record CAWUFW010005520.1, on the reverse strand, counting down.
TTTCTGGAACACTGTGTTCTTCAACTACTTGAGTGCCATTCCATGGCTAGTTCCATTGATTATTATTATTATTATTAAATTTATAAGGCGCACAGCTACCCGGAGGTTTCCCGGCGCCATCAGACACAACGCAAAAAGAAAAGGAAAACATCTACTGGTTAAATAGCCAAGTTTTTAGGCCTTTTCGAAAGTTGTTGTAGCTGGTTTCGTGCCGGAGAGGCGTGGGAGCGAATTCCATAGTAAAGGGGCCAGGTAAGAGAAAGAACGGCCACCCATATGCGACCGTTTGATCCTGGGGACTAGAAATTTGACCTGAGAGGAGGATCGAAGCAGGCGTGTAGGGAGATAAGGATGGGCTAAGGCACTCAAATACTGAGGCGCTGTGCCCAATTTGATCTTATGCATGTAGCATAGGGCTTTAAATTTGGTACGATTCTCTATCTTAAGCCAATGGAGGTCACGGAGAGAACCTGAGATAGAGGCCTTTTTAGGCACATGGCAGAGCAGTCTGGCCGCGGAGTTCTGTACTACCTGCAGTTTTCGAACCACCTCCTTATTGTCTCCTAAGTACAGGACGTTGCCATAGTCCAGCCTGGACGTAATCAAGGCCTGAATCACTGTTCTTTGTGTGGGACTAGGCAACATCCAGAGTATTTTTCTGAGCCATTTTAGGATGGTGAAGCAGGTTGAGGCGACCTTGACATTGATGTCTTTCTTTCATTGTTCAGGATACTAGCAACCCAGGACCGGTTTGCCAGTGGTTAGACTTATTGCAAGCATTCCTCCCATCACCTTTTGTGTGTATTATGTACCGCCCTAAGTGACAAGAGTATGCCCAGATGTGGGTTTCATGCTCACTGTTCCATGGTAACCAAGCTACACCCAGCTGATTAGCCCCAATCAGGGCAACACTGGTTTTGGGTTGCTTGTGTTCCGACTCGGGGAGAACCTGACTTGGGAATCCAGGTTATTGTATTCCTGGTGGAGCAGGGTCAGTACTGATTTGCTTATGACTAGGTCCAAACTAAGGTGCCATGGTGGGCAAAAGAATGATTGGTTGGAGTGCTACCCAGAGCAATTACTCTTGGTTAGATGTATTGCAAGCATTCCTCCCATCACCTTTTTTGTGTTACATGTTGTGAGGACCTTCAAAGAGTAATTTGTTGGTTATTAGTCAAAGAAGCAAATCCTTGCCATGAATAGCATTTATGACTGCCAGCACATTGTTGAGATTAAATGACTATCTTAACTTCATTAAATTAAATAGGAGTGCAGTTCCTCACAACAAATGGCAATGTCTGTCCTTCATTTTCAGTGTGTAGAGCTAGTACTCCCTTTGGGTAATAAAAATGACTTCAGAGGAAATGGGTTTTGAATTCTGCTTCAAAATTCACAGTGCCACCTAGAAAGATTGGCAACAGATGCTTCTACCTATCTGTTATTTTGGAAATATCTACAGGTGCAAAATAAAAAAACTAGAAAACTTTGCAAATTGCTGGATAGCAATAGAAGGACTTCACAGCCCATAAAGTTGTTGATTGTTCGTTCCTGTGTTCTAACATGCAGACTAAATATCTTTAGCTGCTTATTTAGTTATCCGATTTCCACTGGAATGCCATGTGGAGTCAAAACCTTGCTTCCTTAAAAGGCCCTTGGTGGTGTAGGTCTAAGTCCCAGATACCCATGCTGATCCCCATATGTATTGATCCCTTTATGCCTTGACTGCCTACCTCAGATGGGGCGTGAACTGAACTCCGATGCATGGGTGCCAGTTTCATGAAATTATTTAAAGACCTGGTTATATGATTCAGTTTTTAGCATGCTTGTGAAAAAGAATTGGCGGTGAGGTGAATTTGTGGATGGCGCTTCCAATTGTAAAAAGTATGCAAAGTGTTCTATTTTACGCTGGACAATAGAGTTCAGTAACTATACAAATGTCTTTCATTACAAATAATTATTTTCTTCAGTGCGCTCGTTCTTGAAATGTTAGTCTGAAAAATGTTTTCTCCTAAATTATAAGGAATGGCGGTATGGCTTATAGCATATTGTTAAATAAAATAGTCGGGGAATTTGAATTTACTCAAAAATGACATGTTCTGGTTGTGATTCTTGTGAAAGAATCATACCTGCACAGGTTTGAAGAACAGTTTACTATAAAAAGCAATTAAAACTTCAATAAAGGGAAAAATACATTTTAGAGACTGGAAAAACATTATGGCTGGCTTTTGGACAGAAGGGCTGTGTGTTTAAGTCTTCGCACAGTACAATTTGCAGCATGAACAGCATACCATTTAACCCCTAATGTAAGCTAGCTGCATTTGAAAGTGTGTCATTCTAAATCTTCTCACACCTGAAACAAGGCAGGTCCTGCAACTTTCAGTTAGGCAGTTTGGCAGTCTAGTACTTTATTACACTTGGGTGCACAAAACCACAGGCTTCTCACAAAGATCTAGTTTGCTAACCCAGCTTTCAATATAGTTTTAGAACTGATATATTTTTTTCTAATGAAGCCGTCTGACTTTGTAGATGACAGCATTATTATGGTTCTTCTACCAGTGGAACAAGCAATGTAGTTCGCAAAGTGATCTTGTATCTTTGCATAGGCAAGCCATCAAAGTATTAGAAGTGTATTCACACCTGTAAAATTTTCTTTAGACATCAAAAAAATATAATGATTAAATCACGTTTCGCTCTGTTTCTACTGTCGTCTCCATCGACAGTGTTGTGCATTACATGGCTCGGATTCTAGCTGCATGACAGAGTTGTCTATAAACTACAGAGAGTTTTGTCGGGTGCAGTCCCCCACCTTCATGTTTTGGATAGGAACAGCCTTGGGACATGTATGGAAAAGGCTAACTAGTGACTTATTCAACAGTGACATTTGGCAAGTTGACAAAGAGTGGCTGTGGCCAGGAGAGAATCCTTGGTTCGTTTTTCAATCAGCAATTGTATTTCTGGTTTATACACAGTCCTAAACCTAGGGTCAGATTTTTTTATTTTATTCTTTTATTTTTTTATTGTTCGTTCAGGTATAACACTTGAGCATTATCACCTCATCCTTTATTAGAATTGCCTTTCAACACGTCTCAGGGCTCAGACACTATCTCTTCATATTGTGAACTGAGTGCACCTACAGTAGCTGTGGAAGATGTTTGAACATTGTGTAAGTAATAAATGATTAAAACTCATTGATTCTTCTACAGGTATATAAATGTTTATATCCAGTAGGTGTGTGATAATATTGTGTGACCTAAAGATGGCATTTGACGTAATTCAATCAATCCATGACCATTCATTAAAAAGGTTCCTGAACAGTTAATGTCTGTAACTTTGAAATTCCTTGCAATAATTGAAATAGCCTAATAGTCACTGCTAAATCTGTTGTGGGGTGTGTTTTTTTAGGTATAACTTATTTTTACATTTAAGATCTCAACTGTGCATTCTGCCATAAATTTGTGCACTAGTGGAAACATTTAAGAGATTTTATCATGTTAAGTTTCCATTGTTACCTTACGTTTTGATGGTTTGAGTGAAGTATGTTGTCCGATGTGGAAGAATAATTACTTTGATCATTTATGTAGCATGCAGGCTAAAAGAATTAGTACTAGTACAAATAGAACCAATGAGAACGTTCAAAAGGATGCCCAACAATGGTAACCAAATATGTAGGAAGATAGAGAAATATGATTTTATTTCCCAATAAGCAGATACTCATTTTAGCAACCTGTGAAGAATAAGCAGATAGTGAACTTGTAGGGAGTTGGACCTGTGAGATCCTCTCCCCCACCCCCCGTAGCACATACTTGTCTAAAATGAATATCTAAGTCGCCAGAGAATTATTACCATTTCATACCTAAATGGCCTTTTCTGGTTGCAGATATAAAACTCTGTACAGTGTATGAAATGCAAAGACTTGTGGGAAATGATTTTTCCAACAGCACTGAATTTAAGAAGATGAATAATTCACTTTGTGTTTATTATAGTTTTTCTATCCTGAAGGCCAACATTGAATTCTCAATTAAATAAGCTGAAATGTTTGTAACCACTGTGTCTACATCTGCCAAAGTCAGTTATCATTGTAGTCATTTTGCTCCACCATTATTTCGGACAGTGCCCAATGTATGTTGAATTTTAATCCTTGTTGACTATCTGGTTTTGTTAGAGAGATGAATTGGTTCATTCTTATTTTATTGAAGGGCAGATAGATGCGCTCATTACTGAACCTACTGAAAGTTGATTCTGATGCTTATGGTTTCCTTTGTTGATAGTTAATTTTTGAGGTAGCCTATCAGCAGATAGGGACTCTGGAACAGTTTTCATGCTGTCATGTCACCGGAGCATGACATTTATCCATCGAGTGTTGCAGTAGAGTTTTGTGACGAGACTTTAGTTCATAACTGTGTGCCCGTATACTTGACCCTCTCAGATAAGGTACACCACTATTTCAGTTTCAGTTTCAAATAGCTTTATTCGACAAATTAAGTCATAAAAGCATATAGGAACCATCCATCATAAAATACATGACCTAAAAAGAATATTTTAAAATATATACAATGTTGTAAAAAGTAATATGTTAAAACCAACTTTTAAAACATATAACATGTACATTTCATAATACATTAAAAAGACCTTCCCTTCAGAAATATTTATGATTACAAGACTTGCAGGGCAGCTCTTAATATAGCTAGCTTATGCATTTCGTAGGTGATTTGATCTTAGAGCCCATGACCACCCTAGGTATTTCGCCATTGCTATAACAGGTGCTGTAGTATCCGAGCGCAATATTCTTTCAGCCTCCTGCGCCCTTCTTGTACCTATGAGCTTACAGATTGGCCGTAACCAAACACGGCGTGGTCTTTCATATCCGACACAGACAAATAGTAAATGCGTTAGAGACTCAACACTATCTTTGCAAAATGGACAAGTTTTATCACGAGATACTTTCCATCCCGCAGTAAAAGCTCTCAAGGGTAGGGAACCTACCCTAAACTGGAAATACAATTTCCGGTCCAATGGCTTTGTAATGAGGTCCCAATAGGACTCCATCCTCGGGGTAGCTTTAAATTCCAAAAGGAACCAGTCAAAGTGGAAGAATCACTGGATCTAAAAACATTAAAATAGACCCATTCCCAATATAACTCCTTCATACATTTTTTTTGAAGGGAAGACAGAATTTTCTGGATCATTCCACAACTGGATCATGCCAATATTAAATAAAATATCTCTAACTGTCCGTAGCCACTTTATTGAGTGAAATGTGTCGGCTCTAATTATATCCAGAAACCCTACTGCATAACCTACAAGTTCTGGTACACTCCATACTCTACGCCAATATAGTAGAGGACGCAATTTCGCTAGAGCTGCAATCGGTTTTCTCCCCATATCATTCAATAATGGGCACATTGGAGTGCTTTGGGGTAGTTTAATAATATTCCTCAAGAATCTATTTTCAGAGGATGTAAGCACCACCAGATTTTCACAGCCCCACAGCTCCGAACCATAAAGGGCTGAACTAATAACTTTTGTGTTGTAAATCTCCAGGGCTGGACTTATGGGTTTTGTGTATGATTTATTATATTCAAGTTGAACCGCCCGCAAGTTGTCTATGCTTAAGGGATGCCAATTCTATCTGATGATTCCATTTCAGATTATTTTGGATGTTAACCCCCAGATAAGTGAACTCTTTTACATATTCTAACGGTCTATTATTCATAACAATTCCGCCCTTCAATACCTTTTGTGTGTTGAATGCCATCACTCTTGTTTTCGCTACATTAACCTCTAATCCACGCAGTAAGCAGAACTCCTCAAATATTTTGAGGGCCTTTCGCAGTCCGCTAGGAGTCTTGGAGATGATTAAAGTGTCGTCCGCAAACAACAGTATGGGGATTTTTACTCCAGCTAAACTTGGGGCATCCGTAGGGGTAGAGCTCATACTATTCACTATTCCATTAATATATAATGAGAATAGTGTCGGAGACCATCACACAACCTTGTCTCACCCCTCTTTCCACAGGGAACGACTCAGTCACTTCATCTTGATTCCCCCATCTTATCTTGGCACTATTCTCAACAAGCAGCCTAATAATAAGTGACAGAAGCTCATGTGGCATCCCTAACTCATGTAGCACCTTCCATAGTTTTGCTCGGGGAACTAGATCGAATGCTGACTTAAGATCAACGAACGCGGCGTATAATCTACCCTTACCCAAAATAACAGTTTTCCAATAAAGCAAAACAAATCTAAACACCTGATCGATGGTGCTGGTTAATGCCCTAAACCCTGCTTGGAAGGGAGATAAAACATTGAGCTCATCGATCCAGGTCTTTACTTTATTCAATACCAATCTCCCCGTAACCTTTTGCATACAGTCAATCAGACTGATTGGCCTGTAATTCCCGGGGCATGACCTATCCCCTTTCTTATAGACTGGTATAATTATTGCTCCTCTCCAGGATTCTGGTATTGGCGCCCCCTGAGCGATAGCATTTGTCAGCAAGAGGATATAACGGTTCCACTTATCTCTATCATAAAGGAAAACATCCCCGGTATGCCATCCGGCCCTGGTGCTTTTCCCGCTGTGATTGCCCTAAGTGCAATGTTGACCTCTTCCTCACAAAAGACTGGGCCTTGATATGGTGTAATGGTGAAGCCACCTTCCTCATAGACTATTTCTGAGGCATACTGGGGTCTAAAGTGAGTCACCCAGTCCTGTTGGGAAACATAATTCAGGGGCTGCTGAGCCTCCCCTCCCCCATTTGTAGACGTTCCAAAATTCCTTGGGATTTTTTAAGGCACAGGCCACCTTAAGCTCAAGCCATCTTTTGTCATCCCAGCTTCTCTTTGCTGAGGCCTGAGTTACTTTGTAAACACTTCTTGCCTTACGTACTACTATAGGGTCTCCTACCTTAATGGCTTTCCCTAACTCAAGCCGAGCTTCTCTACACTCTTTGTTAAACCAACGCTCACCTTTCTGTCTATAGACCTTTTTTTGTCTCCCCTGCCTAAAAAAAAAGGTACGTAGATCAGCAAAAAAAAGATTATGAGCACTTGTTATTTCGTCTAGTCCATTAGAACTTTTCACCTTCCTTTCGAGTTCGGTGGTAGCACTATCCACTCCCTTCTTTATGCAATCTAGTAATTCTGGTGTTTCGATAATTTGAGCCCATTTAAGACGTTGCATGTCATTCGAACAACTAACTTCATTTGCCACATTACTATCACTAGATCCCATTTGTGTCTTAGACCCCCACAGGTGAGTAGTTATGCACAGCGGATTGTGGTCACTTTCATCCCTATCAATTACTACCATATCATTCAAAAAATGCCATAGGTCCAAACTCAACAATACATAATCAATTCTACTGGAGCTGAATCCATTATTAAAAGTCTTGGCTCCAAACTTGTCGGAGTGCGTACGCCCATTGACCGCCCTCAAACCCCTTTATAGTATTGATTTGGATGACCACATCTGTCCACTTTCTTATAGGGTCCAGTTCCAGCTTCGGGATACCCCAAAAAATATCTACGTCATCTAGGTGGTTACCTCCCTCCTGAACTAGAGGCTCGAATGTCATGTTAAAATCCCCAGCAATAATAGCTTTAGTAAATTCCTGGTTAGAATCTAGATGAGCATCCAAAACATCCAAGACTCCCGATGTCTTGCCTCTTGTGCCCCGCACATAGATGTTATAGATATCTATTATTTGACCTGTACTCAAAATCAGTCTAACTACCTGGATATCGTTACTTTGAATTTGAATTTCCTTCATAGTTAACTGAAGATTTTGTCGCACCCAAATGGTCAAGCCCCCAGATGGCCTCACCACTATTTATTTTAGAGGACATTATTCCTTCTTCCGAATCCATATCTCTTGAAATATTTTACAGCAGTACCTAACGATTTGGATGGAAGAATATCTGGAAACACAAGAAGTGCCACGTTGTAAATGCAGGTCTCCTATTCTCTGGTTATGAGTCTAGACCATAGTACTTAGCTAAAGCATGCAGTAAAGACCAGCTGGCTGCGTCCCAGATATCCTTAAGCTATCCCCTTTCATGAATGGATTAGTGACTGTTCTGGCTGTGGAGTGATTCTATCAGGTGGGGAGTTGCTGGAAGCTTCTTATCACCTTCTTCCTATACAAACTACACTCCAACAACACAGTCTGTTTAATTACTGATACCTCTGGAACACCTTTCGCAGGCAACAGTGGTCCGTTCATTGAGTATTCACAACATTTCAAAATGCAATATCCCAGTTGATGGTTGCTGCGCTGGAAAGCAAGCAGTAGTTTTACAGAATGGTTTTAATAAAATTCCGTCTCCAGCATGATGGGACATGCTCTGTTTCTCAGAACATTTTGCCCTAAGAAAATAGATTATGAAATAAATCAGCTGAGAGAGCCTTTAAGTTTCTCACTCTGCATGAAGTCAGTGTCACCAGAATCTGTCCTGATAGTAAAGGTTTTGCACACTGATATTGAGTGACTCAAATCAGCCGAGACACTACTTATATTAATATCCCATCATGCATGCATACTCGGAGCTCAAGCAAACTTTTTAAACAACATTTTTAGTAAATGAGATACCACAGAAATGTAAAAGAAAAACCTCTTAACATTTTCTAATAAAAATTGACAGCCTCTACAATACCCATTACAAAAATGTAGTCGTTTTTATACAATTGTATTGTAAATTCTAGATCCACCAATAGTAATGCCAGCAATAGTTACACATGTTGATCAAACCACCAGCAGTACCTCAAGTAAGTAATGGACTATAGACGCATAATGCTTATACCTCTGCATTCACCATGCCTTTGTCCCAAAGGTTATAAACTGAAAACCTTAACCTCTGAGAAAAGGAAACTGCAACTGTAGGCTTTTCTGTCTGGGTGAAACAAAGGGTCCTTCTCCTTAGGCCAATGAAATTAGCCACTGGCCTTCTGAGGGTTGTCCAGATCTGGCTACCACTGTTTTTGGACTTTGAGCCAATATATGCATTATTGCAATTAATGCCTAGACATAAACAAGGTGTAATGGCCAGAGGACTAAAATTGCATCTCCTAGCTTTCCTGTTTTCTGAGGCAGAATAGGGGGCACTTCGTGTGGTCCGATAAGTTGTGAAAAGATCAGCCTGCGGGTACAACTGCACTCATGATGTTGGTCTGCAGCAGTACGGTTTAAAACACCTTTATTATTATCTTTAGCTAAAACCTTATTGTGCATCTGTAAAGCCATGTAGATATTGCCACTGTGCACGTTTGTATAGTTTCTCATTTGTGTTCAGAGTTTCAAATTACTAAAAAGGAGTGCTGTAACTTTGATGTAAGCCAGACTGTGGGCCATGCTTCCTATGAATTGATATTTTGTTATCCATATATATGCCAACATCCCTTAAGTTAGCTAGTTTGATTTTTTTTTTTTTGCACTTTCCAGTTACCTTTCAGTTCCATGAGACGGGTTTTGCTGTTTCAGTGCCCTAAACAACTAATATAATCTAACAGTTAACATTTCATGACTATGATGTTGTTGAGTAGCACAAACAGTTTGCTTGCCTTCATCTAAGTAAATGTGTCCATTTAAATGTGATCGACCCAAGCTCCAACCCACAGTCAGATCTTCTATGTGAGCTCTCTAATCTGCAAAACTGCTTCAGTCACTACCTGAATCTGATAGTGTGAAAGACCCAAGCCATGCCCCCCTCAAAAGATTCTTCTCCAGCAGACCTGATCTTAGAACCTAACCTTGGTCACTAAAAGTAAATGTGTGACCAGCGCTAGGTTCTGCAACCAGGAACCCATAGAGACTACAGAAATCTTAGCTTCACATGAGGCACCATGTGGCTGAAAAATCACGAGCTGTACAGCCTTAGGTTCAGTAGAATGGGATGTCATCTTTAATGTATTGAATCCATCCTGAAGGGAGAAAAGGCTTTACTAGAGAGTTGTCCATGTCCACTCATAGAAAGTGAATACTGTTACTTTAGAATAAAATTACTTTGGGGGGGGTCTATGAAAACCAGAGTTGTCGTAAAAACAGTTGGGTGGTGTACAGTCTTTTCTTTGGAAGCAACTTTCAAAAATCAATCTTGCAGAGAAGAAAAACCCATATCTTAAATCCAATAATTGCCTTCTATCACGGTCACTAGCTTGTAAAAATCTTTTCAAGCTGATCCCAGGTCAAAGTGTTGCACCACTAATGTTATCTTTCTGCATGATGAATGGGAATATTGCATTGTATGCTCTAAACATTGAGGGAAACCATCCCAACACACTCCTGCAACAGTTAGAATTGATGCCAAGGACATTTTTGCTTATATAATTCTGTCCCATGCCTTTAGGCTTCAAATAGGCCTCACCTTTTCTTTGCCCTTTTTGACGAGGAAGAATCCTCAGTTGAGCGCTGTGTGCCATTTTGACAGTCTAAAAAGCACATCGTGAATGGTATGATATGCAGGACCCACATCCAAATCATGTTGAATCAGATTTGACATGGGGTGATTCACGCAATGAAGACTGACATGTTTTGACTAGGATGGAAGGAGTAATGACTGTACTTTGGGTTACTCTGACATTAGTTGATCTGTGATTCCCCAAATGGTTCCAAGGGTGGGATATGATCAGGATATCAAAGATTGGGGCTGTGTGGGGCCGAAGTGGTATTAAAAAAAACTTTCTGAATCTTTGTAGCAAATTTCCCCAGCAGTTTCTCGGGCCCCTAAATATTTTCAGCTGAGACATGTCCTCCTGAAGAATACTGACAAATTATTCAATGTTCATTAAGATCTCCATTGAGCAGAATGCTGTCAGCCCCACTTTTGAAAGTGGTATAATCTTATTTATAAAACATTGGTAAACTGTACCCCACATAAGTAAAGCAGGTTGAAGATTTAGTGTAAAGGCGGTTAGGCCGTATAGATGAGGAGTGGGATGAGGCAAAGATGCACCAGACAGAAGTTGTGGCCTAATCTGGGTTCCAGTTGTCAAATTTTAACTTTTCCCAGCAAATCTATTACACCTGGGTACAAATGGAACCTGCGGTGTGATCACTAAGGTCCTGTTTCAGGGGCAGTGGAGCAACAGGTTTATTTTTCCATACTATGTGGCAATGCATTCAAATTAGGAAATTGTGGACTGAAGTAAGGCATATTTTGTCTACAGTACTGGAAAACCCAATGGAACAGACTGATCAAACAGTCATGTTTAGCATTTGGGTGCTGAGGGAGACAATGCCCCACAGAAATTTAGTAAACGCCCCTGCTGTTATGTCGGCCTGGTGTTTACATAGCACGGTATTGCCCGGGTGTGGGGAAGCAGTTTACCCCCCACCGTAGGCAAATAGCACAGCAACATGGCCCAGTGGATGCTGGGCCAAAAGACCTTGCATGTCGTCTTCTAACCATGGAAGGAGTGTTAAATTTCCCCCCATCATGAAGATGTTTCTTGTAAGAAGGTTGCTTTGGAATGATACCTGGGGCCATATTATGAATACGGCATTCTTTCCATGTTTGTGCCATGGCGCACGTTTCAAAAGGTGCGCCGGGCACAAACCGGGACAGCGTGGTGTGTTGCAATGAATGTGCTGCCCCAAGGGCAGCCGCAAACTCACGCTGTCCTTGGGGTAGCGCATTCAAGTGAAATATGGAGCAGCTGTCTAAAAGCTGCTATGTGTTTCACAGTGCTGGCTGCAACCCGCCTGCACTTTGAAGAGGGGAGAGAGATCCCCTTGCAGGCGGGTGCAGTGAGTGACTGCGCATGCCTGCAGGGTGATGTCGGGGGGAGGGTCCTTTATGCCCCCCAGAGGACTGCCTTTAGGAGGCGCACTTTCAGTGCAACACCTTTTTGTGGTGCACTTTCAGTGTGCCTCCTATAGGCATGTTTGCCTCTGCGCCCACGTTGGTAATACATCATGGGCACAGAGGCAAAGAGACACCCTCATTTGCTTGGGGCCATGCACCCAGGCAAATGAGGGAATGGTCTTATGATGGGGCTGGCGCAACATGTACGCCAGTGCTATTAGTATTACTGAAGGGGCCACCAAGCGTGTCTGGCCCCCCTCTGTAATACCATTGTGCTCCGGGGGTGCCACGCCCGTTGCGCCCCTGGGGCACAATGTAAAATATGGCCCCTGATCCGACGAGATAATTTGCTGTGAAAAAACGAATAAAACTTGGGGGTTTTTTGTTGTTGTTTTTTTTTTGTTTCTTTACAACAAAAAAACGGCATCAATTTCTTGACCTTCACCAGGTCTTGTGATATAAGGGGTCACAATGTGACTTCCCATAGCCAGCAAAACCCTGAGTGGCCAACGCCTATGGGGTAGTTCTCATATTTCCTTGAACCCTCCCTCTTACAGGCTTTTTTTTTTTTTTAATAATACTGAGAGTATGTTTAAAAACTGACTACTCCCAAACTGTGAGATAGCCTGTGGTGCTGGATGCATTGATGAAGGCATTGTCTGTAATATTGTCACACACAAAAAAAAAAAAAGGTTTGATAATGTTGACAAAACTAGAAAGTGAGCTATACTCCTTAGCCGCTCACATTTTTCCAATGAAGGGTGTACCTTCTCACTGAAAATCTTTTCACAGTTCGAAGTTATGTGCAAATGATTAGGCTGTATTTTCAGCGAAAACCCTGATCGACATAAATCAGATATATCTTTGTAGCAGAAGAAATTTTCATGAACCCTGCTATTGAGTCAACGGAACCGGTCCTGCCTGAATAATAATTAGACAGCGTTTAAATAAAAATTTGCTAATTAAAATTGATGCATTATGGTGACCTTTGAAGGATGAAAATCTAAATTGCTTAGATGAATCAAAAATATCTAATACTTTCTTCTGAAGCATCCGGTTCACATATTTATCCTGTAAGTGCCACAGTGAGTACTGATACTGTCTAAATTGCTGGATACATTCAAATCCATGAACTTTGAAAAGCAAAATCAGCCATGGCATCAGTTGCTCTTTGAATCCCTGTCCTCTGGCAATGCAGGGAACACCTTGCACCTGTATGGTAATAGCATGAGAATCAGCAACCGAATTTAATCAAGCCTGGGCAAAATTTAAATTACACCAGTGAATTTGGAAAATCACTGATTTTCGAATTACTTGAAATTCACAAAACTCCTCAATTTCCCATTATGTAGTGTTGCATAATTTTTGCCTGTAGGAGACTGGATTGCACAGAAAGTATCTCACTGACAGAGGTATGTACGCACAATATGCAACCGTGTGAAAGTCACTCAAGATACTGGCAAACAACATTTCCCTCTGGAAGTGTAATTTCATGAAATGTCACAAAATTTCTGGGTACATTACACATGTTGGGCCACTCTTAAAATAATCCTAGAATCTAAAAGGTTCGAGATCTGGTTTTCCTTAGCATGGATGAAGATAAAGCAGACTTTGGAACTGACTTTTTCAGATTTTGGCAAATGGCGTTATTTGATCCCCCTAGCAAAAAGCTGCTCTCATAATTTGATTTCTTATAAAGGAAGTCTGTGGTTTTGGTATAGATGTTGACCTCTTTATTACCTTCCACTATTTCTGGAGCAGCTCTTCTCTCCGGTTACATATCCAAAGCCACATATGTAGATTCTGAGGTGGCTTGGAGCACACACGGCATCAGAATATCTATCACTTTCCACCTCTTTGTGAAAAAGCAGTGGCAAAAGTAAAGGTGTAAGTGTCACAAATACCTTAGATGCTGATTGCTCCGTGAAATTGAGAATTTAATCATCTGTAACGTTACTGGACTTCTGGGGATCCCTAATGTTTCAAAACCCCACATTAGTGCTGTGCACATGGTGCGTACAGAAGAAGCCATTTGCAGCTTTGTCAAGAATGTGATTAGAAGAGCCTCAAAGGCATAGAAAAGATTGGGATCACTTGCCCTGTCTTCCCACATCTAGAGGCTGCACTTGGAGCAGCAGCCGGGATCCGTTTCAAAAAACGTTTCCAAAACTGACTCAAAAGCCTACCTGACTTTGGAAGAAGGGTTTTTTTCCGAAATGTCTGTGCTTTGATGGGGATACATTCTGTGATCTCGGATTCTTCTTTTCTCAAAACTGGTCCTATCCCACAAAATGATGGGGTAACCCTTTGCCTCTCTTATATGGATCCCTCTGTTTATTTTATTAAACGTGTTAGTCTCCCAGCTTCCCTCTGCAGGCCACCTACCCTTCAAGGGTGTGCTGAGATATAATTCACAGATGTATCTGTTGTGATGGACTGCCAAAACTACAGCAGTGAGGGAAGTTAGTCTTTAATATTGTCATGTTGCATTTGTCACAGTAATTACATTCCAAAGGCATTTTACTCATTGTCATAAGTAAAACATCAACATAGCCAAAAATGAATACACAATGGCCTGTGAATCCATTACATTTCTCTGCAGTGTTACCAAATCCTGGCACCGCTAGCATAGAAAAGGGAACTAAAGAGATTTCGCACCGTGGTACCACGATTGATGCACTTGATGTTGGTTGTTTGCAACATAATGGGATAAAAGTGACTCGCACTGGCATTGTGACAGAATGAAAACTGTTTTCAAACAAAACACCTGCAGACAGCGCTGTAGCTATTATAGAGAAGTATCTGCACAGGGAATAATATCAGAACTAACTTCAGGTTGTGTGATGCTGTATTGTAAAAATTGCTGACGGTTGTCCCACAGAAGACTTATATAAACAACCCTTTTTGTTTAATTTAGGATGTAGTATCTGTACACTATCATCTTGTGCCCTCACCTACAAAACCGAAAAATGGCAGCAAAGAGAAGGAGAAGGATCCAGACAAAGAAAAAGATGTTAAGGAAGAATTTGTAGAAGCACTGAGAGATTTGAAAATTCAGTGGATGGCAAAGTAAGACACAAACATAATAAAATATATAGGAATTGGTGTTTCCCCAAAACAAATGCATAATTAGCAAAACATCTGTCTGTGTATTGTGGTTTATTACCTTGGTTTTAGACTAGAGTGTTAATTTTATTTAGTTTCATACCTCTATCATTACATTTTCATTTGTGTTTTTTTTCCAACAACTACATTGTTGGAGTTCATGAAAGGCTAAATAGTAGACTAGGGAAAAGACCCCTAAAAGCTTTAACGCTTGTTCCCTCAAATGCTTGTTCCCATCTACTGCTACTCCTTTCTGAGCTGACTGGCTAGGAGTAGAACTTGTAGCCTTTGCCTCTTTTTCAGAATTTCTGGCCTAATGGAATTTCTCCACCCTGACCGGCTCCTCAACAGACCCCACACCTGCTTCGCTTACATTTTGCAAGCATTTTTACTCCTTTAGTTAACCTGTTCCTATAAGAGCCACAGTCCACCACGTCGCACAAACAAGATCTGTGAGAGGCAAACACAAAGATCTCAAACTCCTACACTTAAAACCAGTGGGAGGTAAAATAGAAAACTTCCTTCAGGAGTGGAGGAAGATGACATCAGACAAATCGATTCCAAACGTAATACAATATGGATATTGCATAGAATTAGTCAAGAGACCTCCAACAGGTGGACCAAAGAAGAAGGTCCATTCAAAAGAAGTAACTTCTCGCCTGCTCAAGGAGGTAGAGGAATTGCTGGAGAAAAAACAATTCAGACAGTGCCAAAAGCAGAAATCCACAAGGGAAATGACTCAACATATTTCCTAATTACAAAGGTAGGTGAATCTCTAAGACCAATTTTAGACATCAGATTTGTAATCACGTTTATAAAGACTCAAAGATTCAAAATGACAACATTGCAGGAGGGCATACCACAATTGCAAAAAGAGGATTACATGGCCACTATAAACTTCAAACGCCTACTTGCACATCCTAATGAATCCAACGCACAAAAAATGTATCACGTTTGGGGTTAAAAAACACTCACTACCAGTTCACAGCACTGGCATTTGGGATAAAATCAGTACCAAGAGCTTTCACAAAATGTCTTGCAGCAGTAGCAGCACACCTAAGAAGACAAGACATACATGTCCATCCTTACCTAGACGGCTGGCTAGTAAGAGCAAACTCCCACAAGTGCATGGAACATATTCAACAAGTAATGAGAACTTTATTCGCTTTGGGATTCTCAATAAACAGAGAGAAGTCATCACCTGAGCAAGAAAAAATGTTTCTTGGAGCAAGGATAAACTCCATCCTAAGTAAGGTGTACCCCAGCGACAAGAGAATACAGTCATTACTGCTAGTGGCTACCCTATACCAGAAGAGGCAAGATCTAACAGTGAGGACAGTGGGGAAACTCTTAAGGAAGATGGCATCATGTATACCTTTGACCCCATATGCAAGACTGCACATGAAGCAATCCAGGAATGTCTCCAAAACCAATGGTCACTAGCAACAGGGAGTTGCTAGTGGTTGTCATACAGAAAGTACAAGAGGAGATGGCGTTGTGGAACAGATCACATATAAGACAAGGGAGGAACTTAGCACAATCAATTCAAACAGTGACCATTACAAAAGATAACTCGCATATGGGCTGGGGATCTCACATGGGCTCACTCAAGGTGCAAGGAGTCTGGGAAGAACAAGACGGAGTACAACACAACAATATCCTGGAACTAAAAACTGTGTTCTTAGCCTTAAAAGCCTTTCAGAAAGAGTTGTTAGAAAATTCAATAATGATCCAAACAGACAACACAACGAAAGTGTTGTAGCTCAACAAGCAATGAGGAACACAATCCCTTGCATTTTCCAGATTAACCCAAAAACTGTGGAAATGGGCCATACAGAGGAAGATGGAACTAACCGCAGTTCATCTCCCAGGAAGGGACTATATAGCTTCAGACAGGCTGAGCAGACAGGCATCATGCTCACATGAATGGGAACTGAATCAGAAAGTACTCAACAAGATCTTTGGGAGGTTAGGGAACCCCAACGATAGATCTATTTGCAACATCAAGGAACAACAAATGCCAAAGCTGTGCCTCGAGACAGCCATAACACCAATCCCTGGGGAATGCACTGTTGAAAAACTGGCCAGGGACATTTGCTTTTTCCCTGATACCACTGATGCACAGAGTGATCAGCAAATGCAGACATAGCAAAATGACACTCATACTAATTGCCCCACTGTGAGCAAGGCAAACATGGTTCTCGGAACTGATAGAAATGGCACAGGGAAACTTCCAAAGATTACCAATACAACAAGACCTACTGGCAATGGAAAAAGGAATGGTATTTCACCCAGAACCAGAGTCTTTGAGCCTGGCTCCTGAAGACCTAGAATTTGGACATTTAAAGCTGCCAGAAAACACAATGGGTGTTCTAAGAGAAACAAGAAAGCCAACTACAAGAAAGTGCTATATAGCAAAATGGAAAAGATACTCCATATGGTGCCTTAAAAATGGATTCTTAAGAAGGAACACAAAAAGACGCAAGTGTTAACGATATCTTGCACACCTCATAGACTTCAAGTTGTCATATGCCTCGTTAAAGGTACACTTGGCAGCGATAGGGGCCTACACATGTGGTCACATGGGAAGAAGTTTCTTCACAGCCCCAGTAATTAAAAGATTCTTAGAACCATTGCACAAGCCCTCGTTGCAAATGCTCTCCCTAAAAACAGCCTTTCTGGTTGCCATTACATCTCTGCGCAGGGTGAGTGAATTGCAGGCACTCCCGCTTCAAGAAACATACTTTCAGGTTCACAAGGACAGGATTGTTATTAGGACAGACCCACAGTTCTTGCCAAAGGTAATCTCACAGTTTCACATGAATCAAACTATATAAATACCAAGTTTTTTTTCAAAAACCAAAAACACATGCAGAAAGAACGTTACACACATTGGATGCAAGACGCGCCATAATGTATTATATCGAAAAGACAAAACCAAACAGAAAGACAAATCAACTATTCGTCTCATTTGCGAACAGTTTTCTGGGAAGACCAGTAACTAAAAACACGATTGCAAGGTGGATAGCACAAACTTTTCAGATGTGCCAGACAAACGCAGGAGAAAGACTTAGTGCAACACCTAGAGCACATTCCACAAGGAAGGAGGGAGTTACCACTGTGTTTCTAGCGAATATACCCTTAGAGGACATTAGTATGGCAGCAATGTGGTCATCTGTACACACGTCCACATAACAATGTTGTATAGACATTCAAATGAACAAGGAAGCACAAGTGGGACAAAAGCCTTAAAAAATCTGTTTACCAATCAATGCTGATCTTCAACCCAACTACCACAAGTTTAGCAAACCTCTACAAAATCTAAGTACAGCATGCAAAACGTATAGTTTCTTACCTGTATGTGTAGTTTTGCAGCTTGAAGAATTTTCTGGATTCATAAGCAACCCACCGACCTCTGCCAAGAAGATGGTAGGAAGGAACAAGATACCAGAAAAAAAAAAAAGAATCTGGTGATGGCGACCAAAGGTGGGAGCTTCCGGAAGAAGCAGTACGATGTCACAAGGACCCCAAATGGGGGTTTGTCGTAGCCCACCAACCACAAAAAACAAAATGAGAAGGACTGCAAAAATTGGGAGAATTCCAGACCCAATGACTAGATGACGGAATAATGCACAACATGTGAATTCAGAAAAATTTTCAAGCTGTAAAACTACAACTGTAAGAAACTATGCGATTCCTGGTACTAGAATCTACAATCTGGTTTCACACCCCAACATAGGGCAAGAGTTTGGGACGGAAATAGGTGGGCATTGCCTTGCGATGTTATGTGCTGCGGTTAAGCTCCGTTTTGACAGTGATGGGTATATGGGCCTGGGCTGCTAAAGGTTTGTCAACAATGGAAGCCCTTTTTAGGTCGAGCCTAGAGAGTAGCGCGCAAGCGCTGCTCTGCGAGACTTTGTTAGGGGCTTTTGAAAGCTGACCAGACGCTCATGCACAATGGCCTTTTCCGTGCGGTTACCCGCACGGCCGCCATGTGTTTCCAATTATCGTGCCCAGCCGCAGGTGCGATAATTGGAAACACATGGTGGCCCTGCGGGTAACTGCAAGCAAAAGGCCATGGTGCATGAGCGTCTGGTCAGCTGAGCTAAGCTCAGCCAGGATTTGATGTCTGCTGCTGCAGTGCGACAGCAGAGGGCGCTCTCGCTCCAGTGTTTGGAAACACACCGTGCCCTGATGAAGAGCACCCTCCCGACAGACACCCTTGTTTTAATTTGTCCATGGGCAATTCTTTTGTATCTTTTCGAAAAAAACTTTCTTGTAAATTCGGCGATATATGTAAACGCTGCATTTTACAATGTGTTAAGAAAATCGACGAGTTTCTAATTTCATGTTGAAATGCAGAGTAAGTGCAGAGTACAGTTTTTCACCCAAGGAATCGCTAGCTACAGGATTCGGCGATATTACTACTTCAGCTTTGACAAATATATATTTTTTTAAAACATCATGTTTCGCGTAGCTAGAGTATTTATTAATGTGCATAAAGGGTGTTTGCTTGCGATGTGCTCTAAAGACATTTAAAAAGTCTACATTTAACAGGACCAGTTAACCGCCTTCTAAAAAGATTTTTAAACTTATTTTTATCTTGTTTGACAACCAGAAAAAATACTTTGTTTCGTTTTATTTTCATTTACATTGAAACTCATCTGTACCTGTTGTTTTCTTAGGGCACTAATTGTTCTCAACAACATACCAGGTCTTGTTTAAGGACCTCGCACTTAAGGCTGCTAGACTTACCGACAACGCTGCAGAGAGCACCCCTCTCTTTCCTTCCCACCCTCTTTCCCGAAAGCCGTGTTTCCCAAGATTCCAGCCGTCAGGGGTATTCAGGAGCAGCCGTCCACTTCCACTTTTGACAGGGTACAGGAGTACGCCACTGCCCCTAGCTGGCATTCACGAAGAATGGTGCTTGCATCTCAGGAACGGCACCTGAGGGGCGACAGGACTTCCGCAAGGCCTCCCGAGCCTCTGCGCACTGGGCTGAGCAAACATCACAAGCAGCCTGGCCTTTAACCCGGTGACGAACCATCCCACACAGTGTAAACACAGCCTAAAATGTTCATGCCC
Source organism: Calotriton arnoldi (assembly GCA_963921515.1). Classification (NCBI taxonomy): domain Eukaryota; kingdom Metazoa; phylum Chordata; class Amphibia; order Caudata; family Salamandridae; genus Calotriton; species Calotriton arnoldi. Next base: position 395,250 of record CAWUFW010005520.1, on the reverse strand, counting down.
AGCGAAGCTTAATAAATAGAAAAAAAGTTTCACAGGACCTTTAGCACTGACTTGTTGCATGGAAATAAAATCTAACCCAGCATAAAAAGAATAACGTCACCGCTTCCAGGTCTGCTCTAATCACCTACCCCATCTGGCACCAGGCGCTGAGGGCCCTGATTAAGAAATGCACATTTTTAATAATGATTCAGGCACTGTACATTTGCAGAATATTCACTATGACACTACACAGTCCCTTTGCTATTGCTGAACAGTAACGGAGGTTTTTGCTTAGTTCTATACAAAGAACTGTTAAAAGACAAACGAGCATTTGCAATGCAAAAGGTCTCGCATTTACGCGAGTTTGAGCTGTTGACATTGCAAATGACAATGCCTTTTATTTTTTTTTTCGTTTTCAAAACATAAATAAAAGGCATTGTCATTTACAATGCCAATAGCTTAAACTCGCGTAAATGCGAGACCTATTGCATTGCAAATGCTTGTTGACAGTTTGATTTTGAAAACTAAAACTTCCCTGACCATGGTGCTATGAATAGCACTAACACATTGCCAGGTTATACTCGCCTTAAAGTGGGAATGCTGGCACATTGCTCACAAGCATGAATGGGGTACGGTTAGTTACCGATTTATATAGAATGTCTGGACTTCTCATTAACTTATCTAATCGGTGTTAATGTAAACTGGGAAACTGATTTGGATTGTGCAATTACAGATTCTTAATGGAATACTATTTGTCCACATAGTTAAGAGATTTCAATAAATATGTGGTTATAGGCTGGATGGAAATAGTTTATTGGGTTGGTCTTGTTACTGGTTGACTGCGCAAATGCACTAAGATGGATGAGGAGACAGCCTCCTGTCTATAATGCATGATGAGAGATGGACTTTTGGGTGGACTATTTAGCCTCTTTAGCACGAGGTTGTTTTCCCATTCTAGTGTGGAAGAGGTATCAACTGACATGAACCTCAAGTCTTGTCCGGTATTTGAAATTGTTCCACGGGCACAGTGGCATCAATGTTCCAAGTCTGTACAATCATCTGAACTACTATGGTGATCTAATACTCACTCTCGCCAGTGACTTGAAGTGATTAATATAACATTTACTCTGTGTAATATCTCTTTACTGATGTTGTGATGTGCCACCTTTGTTATGGTATAGGAAAGTGCCCCTTTTTGTCATGGTCACCCCCACTTTTTGCCCCTGGTACTGATGCTTTTCAACTGATGTGCACTGGGTCCCTGCTAACCAGGCCCCAGTGTCAGTGCGCTTTCACTAAAGACAAAGTAAAAAGTGTCAGTGTGCTTTCCCTAAAGACAAAGTAAAATGGTCTAATTGTGATACAATTGACACACAGTTTAGCACCCCTGTAAATCCCTAGTAAATGGTACCCCTGGTACCTAGGGCATGGGTACTATAGAGGGTCCCTAAGGGCTGCAGCATATATTATGCCACCCTGTGGGACCCCCGTACACATTGAATGAGGCTGCCATGGCAGGCTGTGTTACATGGTGCAAACCATATGTGAAAACACGACATGGCAACCTCACTGTGTGCCATGCTAAAGTCCCTGCATATAATATATGTAAGTCACCCCGACAGCAGGCCTTATAGCCCTACGGCAGGGTGCATTATATTACATGTGAAGACATATCTGCATGAGCAGATATGCCCCTGTGCTGTCTAGTTCAATTACTAGATGGTACAAGTGAACAGGGAAGCTATCCTAAGTATACGCACTGGTCATTACGAGTTCCCCAGCTACATGATGGCTTTACTGAAAGCTATGGTGTTTGGTATCAGACAACTTGTTTTAATAAATCTGTACTGTTGCCAGTACTTGATTTATTATGGCATGTACCCAGAGGGCACCTTAGAGGTGCCCCCTGAAAAGCCTACCAGTATCTAGTGTACTGGCTGACTGGTATCGTCCAGCCTGCCACCACAGACAGGTTCTGACCCCCTGCAGGTGAGAGGCCATGCTCTTGGAGGCCAGAAACAATGCCTGCTCTGGAGGAAGGTGTTCACACCTCTTCCAGTAGGATGGCTAGTGATTTAGCATATCCAGACTAGGGGCTTCAAAGCCCCTGCTGCCGCCTTTGATATGCAACCCCAGCTTCACCTAGACCTGGAAGATTCCACCCCCTGCCCTTAGGCCCATTTGACACCAGGACAGGCAGGAAATTAGCTATGCAGTTGATGTGTTGCACCACCAGGCTAGCCACACCCCTACGGTGGGCTACCTGATGTGCTCCACGAAATAAGGGATCCACCATCTTTTTTTTGGGTGGAATTAGGAGTTATGCCCACTCCCCACAGGAAGTGGTCATATAGGGGATGTAGTGACCCCAGGGGTAAGTAGCCCATTGGCTACTAACCTTCACTCCCCTTAACATTAATAAATTGAGTATTTAGGTGGCCATCTAACACCAGGACCTCTCATTTGTCTGCCTGAAAGAAGGACAAAGAAGAGCCGAAAACGTGAGAACTGTGGACCAGCATCAACCTTGTTGCAAAACCCTGCCTGACTGCGGCTCTCCTGACAGTCACCATCTCACCCAGAAGCAGAACTGCCTCCCTAAACACTTGGCGGTCTGCCCTTCACTTCTTAGACCTGGCAGCATCTCCCTTGGAGTGGAGGAGCCACATTCCCCTGCTCAAGCAGGCACGACTGCCGCTTCCTGGTACACCGTTCTGTCTACCCTCAGGCCCATCAAGGGAGCAGCACCCCAGCTGAAGGGCTTCGTGTTCCAAGAGGTCAGATCAGCCTCCCTGCCCAGTTTAGAGACGCCAGGAGCCGCCCTGCACCAATACCTGAGGTACCTAAGCCAGTTGCAAGCACCAAGGCTTGTTTGTGTGTAGTCAGAACACCATCGCTGCCAAAACTTACCTGCACGTCAAGGGACTCCGAGAGAGGCCATCTCCACACTGAGAGTGGCCCTGCTGTGTTTCTTTTCCCTCTTCTGCAGGTACACAAAGAACCGTAATAGACTCTAACTTACTGACCAGTTGGACAAAACACCTCTGCACCTGAGCTCCCCAGCTCGGGCTCACATAAACCAATGTTGTCTCTGTAGTCCTGAGACCCTCAAGAGCATAGCCATATGCAAATCAGTCTTGACCCTGTGCCTCATGGGAACAGTCCAGACCGAACTGCCAAGCCATGTCTTCCCTGGACCGGAATCAAGCATCCTAGGACCGGTTTCAGGCTATCAGCCTTCATCAGCCAGGATAGCTTGACTCCAGTGGCGTAGTGAGCACGGGACCCACGTCTGGGCATACCCTTCCCACTTAGGGCAAAATGCAAAACACACAAGATGATGGACGGAATGCTGCACATTGGCAAACATTCACCCCCAGTCACAGATCTGGGTTTAATCCATCGTTATTTTGCTTCACCACGCCACCCCATATCAGACATAGCCATATGATCTGTGACTGGGGGTGAATGTTTGCCAATGTGCAACATTCCGTCCATCATCTTGTGTGTTTTGCATTTCGCCCTAAGTGGGAAGGGTATGCCCAGACGTGGGTCCCGTGCTCACTACGCCACTGGAGTCAAGCTATCCTGGCTGATGAGGGCTGAAAGCCCGAAACCGGTCCTAGGATGCTTGATTCCGGTCCAGGGAAAACATGGCTTGGCAGTTCGGTCTGGACTGTTCCCATGAGGCACAGGGTCAAGACTGATTTGCATACGGCTATGTCTGAACTGGGGTGGCGTGGTGAAGCAAAATAACGATGGATTAAACCCAGATCTGTGACTGGGGGTGAATGTTTGCCAATGTGCAACATTCCGTCCATCATCTTGTGTGTTTTGCATTTCGCCCTAAGTGGGAAGGGTATGCCCAGACGTGGGTCCCGTGCTCACTACGCCACTGGAGTCAAGCTATCCTGGCTGATGAGGGCTGATAGCCCGAAACCGGTCCTAGGATGCTTGATTCCGGTCCAGGGAAAACATGGCTTGGCAGTTCAGTCTGGACTGTTCCCATGAGGCACAGGGTCAAGACTGATTTGCATATGGCTATGTCTGAACTGGGGTGGCGTGGTGAAGCAAAATAACGATGGATTAAACCCAGATCTGTGACTGGGGGTGAATGTTTGCCAATGTGCAACATTCCGTCCATCATCTTGTGTGTTTTGCATTTCGCCCTAAGTGGGAAGGGTATGCCCAGACGTGGGTCCCGTGCTCACTACGCCACTGGAGTCAAGCTATCCTGGCTGATGAGGGCTGAAAGCCCGAAACCGGTCCTAGGATGCTTGATTCCGGTCCAGGGAAAACATGGCTTGGCAGTTCGGTCTGGACTGTTCCCATGAGGCACAGGGTCAAGACTGATTTGCATATGGCTATGTCTGAACTGGGGTGGCGTGGTGAAGCAAAATAACGATGGATTAAACCCAGATCTGTGACTGGGGGTGAATGTTTGCCAATGTGCAACATTCCGTCCATCATCTTGTGTGTTTTGCATTTCTCCCATTGGATAACATTACTGCGTTTGAGGCTCATGCCTCAAATCTGACTACTGTCATTTTCTACAGTTTTTACTGTAAAACTTGATAACTTCTAAAGTGCTTACATGATGCTGACAATCTTAGTGTCTAAAATTATATAAAAAGATGTTATTTTTCTTAATTAGTCTTGAGTTCCTTCTTCAGTGTGTGTCTCATTTATTGACTCTGTGTGCAACAAATGCTTAACACTACCCACTGGTAAGCCTAAACTGCTCGCCCACAATACCACAAAGGAGAGCATTTGGGATTATTAATTTAAGCCCTGTAAGCCAATAAGGGGCGCCTGTACTTTCTAAATGGTGTAATTGTAATTGCATCTATGTAGCAGTTACTACCCCTGACGAGGCTTCGAAGCGCTTTTCGGCTAGAAGCACGCTACTCCGGAACCCAGAAATTATTAGTGGTGAATTAGTATAGGGAAATATGAAATTAATTTGAATGGTGGAGATGTGAGTCTGTTAGTTGGATTGAAAAGGATGGTGGAAGGATAGAAGAGGGAAGGGTCTAGAATGTTTATTTGGAGATCATAGCAGTAGGAGGAGGATTGGGATGAGTAAATGAGAGATGGAGGAGGGAGGAATCTCTAGAAGTGGATTAGGGAGAGAGATGAGGTATTGGATGAGTCTAGGAGGGATACATGAGGGAAGGGTTTAGAAAGGCTTGTTTGGGAGATCTGAGTAGTGTAAAAGGTTTGAGATGATGCAAGGAGGGGTAGAGGAGGGAAAAGTCTAGAAAGGGTTATTTTGGAGCTCATAGTAGTAGAGTGGGATTTGGGATGAGTCAGAGAGTGGAGGTAGAGTATATATTGAGGGAAGTATTGGGTGAGATATAGGGTAGTGCATTGAAGATGCTGAATTAGGAGTAAAGTAATAAATTTAAAGCTAGATAAGTACATGGAAGGTATATATGTATAAGGAAGGTAATGTATCTAGATTTAAATTGTATTTAATAAGCTCAGACTTTTTGGTGTTGCTGTACTTTAAGCTATTTTATTTTCCTTTTAGTAATTCAATAGTGAAGCAATTGTAGATAGTTATGATAAAAATGTACTTATTTAAGCAGTGACCTATATACATGTTAAACATAGAATAATATAACCATAAATATGTACATTTGTTAAGCAGACCTAATGAATTTCTATATATTTATAAACATAATTATTATACACATTTATACAAAGTTATAGACCTATCTAGAGACATACATATAATCCAAATAAATGGCTTATATATGCCGGAATTTGCTGTACATTTATGTTGGAGTATGGTGGTTATGTGGGAAATAGCCAACTCTTGAGTAGTCTTCTGAAGATAAGATAGTTATCCGTGGATCTTATGTTTGGGGTTAGAGAGTTCCATAGTTTGGCTGCTTGAACAGAAAAGGATGTGTCGCATATGTTTTTTTCTTGTATTGTGGGATTTTGAGGGGAGGTGCCAATCTATTTATTCCTGATAAAGAGAGGCCCTGTTCCATGCATCGCTTTGTGGGTGATACAAAGCAGCTTGAATGTGGATCTTCTTCTGGCAACTGTTAACCAATTTAGGGCCTTTAAGGCTGGGGAGATGTGGGCTTGTGGCTTTACATGTAGGAATAGACTGGCAGCAGAGTTCTGAATCCGTTGTAGTCTTTTCATAGTTGTTAAAGATGATCTGTGGTAGAGCTATTGGCATAGTCGAGTTTACACAGTGCAAGAGAGATTTTAGCCTGGACCTTGTGTGGCAATCCCAGGTGGGGGAAGATTTGTTGCAGAGTTTTTATAGTAATGAAGCTTGATCTTGCTAGCTTGTCCTCTTGGACATTCATTGATTGCTTGGTGTCCAAGGTAATTCCGAGGTTTCTTACTTCCTTAGATACTTTGGGCAGTGTTCCCAGGTCATCAGGCCAGGCAGCGAGTGGGTCATAATTTTTCCAGTCGCCACATGTGAATATTTATGTTTTGGAAGCATTCAATTTGAGATGACGCCATGTCATTGAATGATCCACTGCTCTGAAAATTTGTGAGTTTCCAGTGTCTTTGGGGCTTTCCAGTTTAAGGAGTATTTGTGTGCCATCTGCATAGTTATAGCATGTTAGGTGAAATTCATTTATCAGTGCTGGTATTGAATTCATGTAGATGTTCAAAAGCATGGGTGAGATGATAGAGCCTTGAGGGACCCTTGCTTTTGTGAAGTACGGTCTGGATGAGAAAGGGCGAGAATGGATTACATTTGTTCTGAAGGTAGGATATGATCCAGTCGAGAGCAGTCCCCTCTGTCGTAGAGTCTTTATATGAGAGTGTCATGGTCAACTGTATTAAATGCAGCTGAGCGGTAGTGCAGCAACCCCGTTCCGGTCAGCTGTGTTCTTAAGGTCATCCCAGATGGCAATAAGGGTAGATTCTGTGCCTCTTCCTGCACTGAGTCCTATTTGGAAGTCTGAAAGTATGAAATTATCTTCAATGAATTGTGACATATGGGCGAATGCTGCTCTTTCTATCAGTTTACCCAGGAAAGGTCCATTTGTAATTGGTCTGTAGTTGTCAGGGGTAAGTGGATCCATGTTTGTTTTCTTTAGTAATGGGCGTATGTATGCCTTTTTTAGGTTTTCTGGAAATATTCCTGTAGTTAAGGAATTGTTGATGATTCTTCTTACTGGTGTGGCAGCAGAGGTAGTTAGATGAATTTTCTTGAAGGTTTGTGGTGGACATAGGTCAGAAGGGCTGCCGGCAGGCTTGCTTGCTTTGACCAGATCCGTTAATTCATTGTGTGATATTTGTTGGAATAAATGCAGAGGCTGGGTTAGCCTGCTCTTGGAGGGGTCTTTTGGAAAAGGGTAGGTGCTGGTGGTTTTCCGCTGTTTTAAATAGGAGTCCAAAGTGTCTTCTTTGGTTGTGTAATGATTTGCCAGTTTGTCTGTGAATTCTTGAGTAATGGGATAAGTTCCTTCTAGGTAATTTGGATTACGAAATTCAGTGAGAATGTTATAGAATTCTTTTTGTACATTTAGCATTTTGAATTGTGTCTGAATAGTATCTTTTTATTTATTTTTATTTTTATTTTTTAGCTTTTTTTGATTGCTGACTTGTATAATCTGTTAAGTTTCTGTAGGTGACGTTTGTCTTTATTGCTGTTTGTTTTGAGCCAGGTGCGGGCAGCTTTTTAATTTGCTGTTTTATCTCTTTTAGCGCCAAGGTGCCTTTTTTTCTTTTGTCCTGTTTTGCTGTCCTTAGTTGTATTAGGATATCAAAAGCTTCCTGTAGCTACTCATATAGTTTAAGAGATTTTATTGTGCCTAGATCTGTATTGGATGTTAGTTGTGTTTCTAAGTTTTCAAAATTAAGTTTGTTCCATGGTCGATAGGTGGATGCATGTAAGGTGGTTTTAGGTGTTTTGCGTTGTTTTATGTTGGAAAGCAAGCAAATGGTGGTCTGACCATGCAACTGGAGTCATCATATGAAAGATAACTAGTTCTGGATTTGAAAAAATGACATCTAGTTTGTGTCCAGCAATGTGTGTGGGTTTGTGGATGATCTGATGTAGGTTCAGTGCTTCTAGGCCAGTGATGATTGTTTTCGGATGGGGCATATTGGGTTTGTCAAACCAAATGTTTAGGTCACCAAGAATGCATAGGTTGGAGTGTAGTGTTATCAGGTTTGAAACTGTGTCTAGTAGTGTGTCTGGGAATGTTGTATTGCTAGGTAGACACCTGTAAAGGAGTAGGACGTTACTGTAATGACCACAGGAACTCCTCAGAATCCTGGCGATGCACAAAGGGGTCCACCTCTTGACATCCCCCAACTCGGACTTATCATCACAGAGTATTGAGGCGATCAAGCGAGGGGAAGGAATTAGGGTAGGATCAGCGGGGAAATGGTATACCTTGTAAACATAAAACACAGGATTACTACAGTTTAACAGCAGTGCTACTATCAATGATTCTCACTACAGCAATTAGTACCTGGAAACACAAAACAGCAGTCGCTGTGTTCCTTGGTCTTCTAACCAGATAAGATACCTCTCTCAACCTGGAAGAACGGATACCTACAACAACAAAACAAGGATAAGTACCAATCCACTCACACTTCTTGTTTTCCTACTATAGGAAACAAAACATGACTCATACATACCCTTCCATCATTCCCAAATAATGAAGAAAAGAACAACAGAAAAGAAGTGTAGAGTGTCCTACAGCGTGATTCTTAAGGTGAAAACCATGGGTCTTTCATGAGGAGTACGTGCTGAATAGTGGTACAGTCTTCGGCACTAGATAAAGGCGGAAGCCACACAAAGTCAATGTTTCCTCTTGACGCTTTTTCTTACCTTTCCCCCATACCAAATAGCCTCTTTGATATGTGTGTAATATTAACATCCAAAGTAAGAAGTAGGAAATGCAAAACGATATAGTATGCAGTAGCGGTCCAAGAACAAAACAATAGCCACTTTACATAGTACCTGAATGTCTACAACACCTTGAAGGTGTTGATTCTTCAGAACCAACACGCAGAGAATATCATGATGCTTTTTTGAGCAGCCCAAAGGTAATGTGGTATTGGAACTTGTCCACATTCCGCTCCCCGGGCAGCGTAAGGCATCCAAAATACGCTCTTCCAACAAGAGCGGGAACTTCCCCGTCAACCGACGAGGAACGCCGGTAGCCTTTCTCTCAAAGGCGGTTCCAGAGTATCACTCGAAACAAATGGCTCTTCAGAGACAATCTGCAGACCGCCGTCTGCGGAGCACGAGCGACGTCCGTGGCTCGAAACCCTCACTGGTCAAGGAGGCCTCCGGAGAGGATTCCCCGGCAAGGAAGTCTTCGGGATGCCCCAGGAAACACACGGAGGATCCAAAGGAGCAGCGCAGCCGCACTGCTAAACGATCTCCAAAACAAAGATAGAATTATGCACACCGCTCGGTGCGCGTCCTGGCAGATAAGCGTCTTTGGCCCCTCCCAGAAGGAAGGCCTTCTGCGGGATGTAGTTTTGCGGGGCAATGCTTCCAATTGCTCGTACAATGCAGGCGCCTTCGGTCAGTGCCTGACAGTTACAGGAGGAAGAAGGTGTAGGGTTGTATCTGGTGAAGAGGGCCTCACAACCCAGTATGGAGACATTGTCAGCTTTAGTGATTATTTAATGTGTGCTTGAATACAGCAGCTAGCCGTCACCTCTTTTGCCTATACGATTTTGTGTGATAGTTTGATAGCCTAGATGAACGGCTTCATGCATCACCGGAGCCTTGTCCTCTCCCAACCATGATTCAGTTATGAAGAGTGTAGGAAGGTAGGATCCTTTTAGCATGGTTACCCCCACTTTTTGCCTGGTGTCAGTGTGTTCTTGGCCTAGTCTTCTGGGTTCCTGCTAATCCGGACCCCAGCAACTGTTTTCTCCCCCAATTTAACATGGTAACTACTTTGGTACCTCCACAATTGGCTACTGGTGTACCCTTGTAAGTTCCTAGTATATGGTACTAATGTACCCAGGGCATAGGTACACAAGGGGTCTCCCATAGGCTGCAGCGTGTATTGTGCCACCCATGGTAGTCCACTTAAACTGTGACTACAGGTCTGCCATTGCAGCCTGTGTGAGTTGGTGCTTGCACCTTTCACAACAAATATAAGTTTCGTTATATCTGAGGTCACTACACTTAAAACTTATAAGTCACCCCTATGGCAGGCTTTTCAGCCCTGAGGGCAGTGTGCTTAGTTATAAGTGTGAGGGTGCCCCTGCATGAGCAGGACACCCCTGCAAACTCCAGAGGCGATTCTCTAGGCTTTGTAAGTGTGGTCAGCCATTTTTATACATATAGTGGACATCAGTCATTCCAAGATATCTAACTATACAGTGGCTACAGCGAACCCGGTTATGTTTGGCATCAAACATGTTGGAATCATACCCCAACACCAAGTCTATCTTTGAACCTGCAACCAAACTAGTGCTCACTGCCAACCACAGATACGATACAGCCCTCCTGCTGCTGCGCCAAGCTCGAGCAGGGGAAGGTAGAACAATAGGTTTCCTATCGCAGGGAAGTGTAACCACCTCCCAGAGAGGACTTGGTGTATTGGGTTGGGGTGGGGCGCTTGCCAGCACCACCAGACTACTTTGAAGGGCACATTTGGTGCCCTCCTTGCATACTCCAGTTTGAGCCAGTTCAGGAACCCCTCGGTTCCCGCTCTGGCACAAAACTAGATAAAGGACATGTAGGTATCCTTCCCTCTGTCCAGCCCCTCCTCTGAGAGAGACCCCCGAGTTGTTCCAAACCTTTCCTTAGAGTACTTAAGGGCTTACCTGTGGGTGGGTCCTTAGTTTTGTCATGGGACAAGACTCAACCCTGAAACTACGTCGCTCTTCAATCGTTTGGACACTTGGACTTCAACTTGAACTTAGACTGCACCAAGGAAGACTCCTGCTGCTTCTGGTCTCGCTGTTCTTCAAGTCTTCTTCATCTGTGTCTGTGCTTCATCCAGGTTTCTCAACAGGCCCTTGAGCATCAAGGACACCCAAAGAAATCTCCCTTGAAGTGAAGGAGTCACTCCGCTGTATCTGCAGGGCCCACAATGAAGCTGACCAGTCTGCTGCTCCTGTCGTCCTACGAACTTCCCGAGGCTCCGCAACACGGTGGTGATTCTGCAACTCCCTGGAGGCCTTGCCTGTCCTTCTGCAATTTTGAGGCCAGTATCCCTCGTCGAAACCGCTGGGACCATATCCATGCACACCGCACTGATTTGCTGTTGCCAAGGCTTGTTGGCTCTGCACTCCAGAGATCTTTGGGCTACAAGAAGCTCCAGCCTCCAGCACCTCTTCCCTCCAAGATCAGCGTCCTCACTGCATTCTCTGCTTCGTGGGCCTCCATCTTTGGTGAGCTGCTCGAGGTCCTCTTGCAACTTTTGTGCCTTAGGCCGGTGGGTCCTCCTGAGGGTCTTCTCTTGCTTCTGTGGGCTCCCCTGCTTGCTCGGGGTCTGCTCTGACTCTCCTGCTGTTGGTGAGTCGGTTGGACCTTGTTGGTTCCAACGTTGCTCCTTTTTCGTCTTCCACGCCAGTTGCTGCTACCAAGGCTTGTTGGTGCTCTCGCTGGACACTGACCACCTAGATACCGACATCCTACATGGGACAACTCGTGCACAGCTCCTCGTCGACTGGTCCTCACAGCTGCAGCGACAAGGTCACCGTCGACTCTTCAGAACCTCCCGAAATCGGTAGACATTGCTTTTCTGTGCCTCCTGGTCACCTCCGAGTGGCATAGACTCTGTCCCATCTGATTGCAGGTTCTTCACTTCCAGAATCCACCCTTGGATTCCACCGGACTCCTTCACAATCTTCTCCAGAGGCATCTTCGAAGTCTTCTATTTTCGTCTACGGCAGGTTCCGGCGTCACTTCACCCGTATGCACCCGGCTTCCCTGTTGCAGGTAACCTGGTTCCTGGGGCATCCCCGGGCGGTGTGGCTCTCCAACCTTCTGTCTTCCAAAGGGTTTCTTCAGGGTCCTCAGGGAAGGGTCCTTCTTCTTTAAAACTGCAACCGCAACTTCTCAATTGACTTCCATTGGGCACACGGCTGTGTTTCCACTCAGCACACAGTCTCCGTGGGGTTCCTGGGTATTTACCTTGGGTGGTTCCTTGTATCCCCGGCTCCTCTGGATCTTCTGGTCCAAGTCCTGTTCTCCTTTGCAGTTCACATTCCACTTTCCTTGTATATGGTTTGGTCTCCCTCTGAAGACCACTGTATTTTGTGCTACTTACCTGTGGCTTTGGAAGTATTCATGTGTATTGTGTTGATATGTCTTGGTAGGAGATATACCAATGTGTTAGTGAGTGTTGTGTAATAAATAGAAGTATTTTTATATAAATACTGTCTAGTTCTTTTTCATCTAACTTACACTACAGATTAAACTGGTAAAACAAGCTGCTTTACCCTCCATAACATAAGCCTGAAGGCTGCTCTCCACAGCTACCACTTTGAGAGCTTTCTATAGTTATCAAAGACCCCTACAATCACCATGAGAGTTGCCTGGTTTAGTGCAAGGTGCATCACTTGAATGAGTGTGCACCGTATACTAAGCCAGCCTCCTACAAAGGGTAAGTCAGGTTGTGTCAGTGAGAAATTCGTAGATGTGATGCTTGTTTTTAGAGAGTGATCATGCATTAATTAGTAGGCAGTTTAGAGAATGTGTTTTGGGGATGGTGTGACTTTGTTTTGTAGAAGAGTGAGCAATATTTTATGGACTTGTAGCAGGTGTGTCCTTAGTGCTGGTATTAGCTGTATGAGGATAGCAACAGTGCAGCTTTTCTGTATCGTATTCCTCGTCCAGCAGGCTAAGAAGGCATTTTGTTGGGTCAGCGTGTGTAGGTGGTGGTTGAGAGTGAGTTGGTGAGCTGTGTTGTTTTTGTAGAATAGCCTTGTTGTGCAGTAGATATGGAGATGCGAAGTTGTGAGGAGTGGCATGTCATTTATTTTGTTTGTCAATGGATGAGAGGCGGTCCAATGGATGAGAGGCGGTTGAAAGAGAGGTGCTGTGTTGCAGTGTATGTGTTAGGTGTGGGAGAGAAGAGAAAGCTTGGAAGTAGAGTTGTCTTTATGTAGTGAACCTCATTTTGGTACACTACATAAATAGTCAGCTTCCTACATATGGCTGTTCTATAAAAATCATGCAGAAGGTTTAAAAATCGAAATATTGATAAAGGAGCTACCACCCTACTTGAGGTTTCCTCTGCCTCTGACACAGTGGACTGTCAGATGCAAATCAGCTGGTAGTGGGATGATCCTACAAAGCTGGACACACCAGGTAAGGAGGGTTCTTCATCATGGGACCCACATTTACATTCATAAAGGATATGCTATGCAGATTTGTAGAGTGCACTATCACCTGGGAGGATATCTGCTGGCGCTGAGCCGCTGCGAGTTTAGGCATACCCGGGGCCTGGTGGCACTAATCAATAAGCCAGGTCTTACGCCTCTTATTCAATTTAAGAACTGAGAAGGCAGCTCTGAAGTGTAGTTGCAGGGTGTTCCATGATTTAGGGGTGATGTAGAAGTGTCGACCGCCAGATCTGGTTTTCCATTTGCGTGAATTTTGTGTCAGTAGGAGTCTGGACGAGCAGAGGTGTCTAGAAGGTCTGTGAAAGCAGATGAGATTGTTGAGGTATACTGGGCCAGTGTTATGTAGTGCCTCGAAATTGTGGGTGAAAAGTTTGGATTGTGGTAGTTAGTGACTGGGGAGCCAGTAGAGCTTCTTTGGGCGTGGTGTGATGCGAGTGTGGCTTGGGAGGTTGAGAGTATTTCTGGCTGCAGAGTTCTGAATTGGTCTTCAGCCTTCTAGTGAGTTTTTTGTTGTTGATCCCAGCATAGAGGATGTTTCCGTAGTACAGCAATGCTACATTCATAAATGATAGAATATCAGTTTGTATGCCAAAGATTGTTGGAACCCAACTTTTAAAACAATTGGTTATTTTCCAATCAACTAAATAAATAGAAAACATTCCAGAGAATGCAACATTTACTGTCTTTTTTCCAATTACTTCTACAAGTAAAACAGTATATTTGTCTGAAAATATTGCTTAGCAAACAATGTACTCAACTTAAAAGAAAACAGGAAATGGTGTACTAATGTAAAAATACTGCACAATTGTGCAAATTGATCCTGCTCCTTTTTGAACCTCAGACTACTATCCTATGATGCCCAACAGCATGTCCGGCAATTTGTTTTTTTATATTCTTTAAGGAAGATCCTGAACACAATCCTACCTTATCTAATGCTGTTTTTGCCTACTAACCATTTTTTTCTGGAGGGTGGGTGGGAGGGGGGGGGAGGTATGCTTCTAAGTTTCCAAGTGCCTTAGGGCGTTGTCTTTATCTTAAAACTTTTTCCTGATCAAACATATTTTCCTGTCTACCTCTATATCGAAGGCTGAATGAACACAGTTCACGACTTGCAGCACAAAGCCCATTTTGTTTCCTTGTAGGCACTTGTTGCCATTCTTTAGGAGTTGCCTGGTTCCTCGTAGCAGGCACCATCTTATAGAGGGTTGCACCCTAGATTTTACTGTTTTTATGCTTTATTTCCTCACTTTTAATTTATTTGCTTTTTTTTACCAGTGTCACTCCATAGTTGGTGAGCCAGTCTATGGTCTGAAGTGATTGCTGGACCCTAGTTCTGTATTATTTTCACCATCTGTTTTTAATGCTAGGAAGCGTCCCGCTCTGCCGCACTCCTTGTGACACGCCCCCTGATTACGGCAGGCTATTTAGAGAACATGCTAGCAGTCTGCGCAGCGGACGCACCGCTGACGTGCCAAAGGCAAGCCAGTCTGCGCCCACAATGCGCCATGCACCAGAAACGATAATCACAAGAAAAGCTCAAAGCACTGAATTTATTAAGTAAGAACGCAAATTGCACAAAGAAAGACCCCATTCTTCTAACCAAAACCACGAAGTTGCCATGCCATAACTGTAATTACCAAATAAAATGCCTTAAAACTCCTAGTTGTCTTGCCCAACAGTCAGACAGAGCCCCACACCTGTGACAAGACCCCACTAATTACTTGTGCCCTTATAAATGCAAGATCACTCGTCAAACATAAAACATATTTTGCACACTTTCTTGACTGCCGTAAATTTGATGTAATTTTCGTTACCAAAACCTGGACAGACCCCTCCTCGGGCCCTGATCTTGCTTCAGCAACCCCACCTGGATATCTGCTCCACAGGCTAGATAGACAGCATAAAAGGGGAGGTGGCCTCACCATTATTTACCAAGATCAGTTGTTAGCAATCTTTCAACCAGTCTCTTCATCTGAATGTGAAGTACTTTCCATTAACATAGAAATATCAAAACATCAAACCATTAGGGGATTACTAATTTATCGTCCACCTGGATCTAGAAACAACTTCCTAAAATAACTCAATTCTCTCTTAGAACCCTGCCTTTTTTCCTCAGAATTCACAATCCTGGGAGACTTCAATATTCATTTGGAAGCTCCTTGGACAAAGATACTGAGGCCCTAACAGATACCGTGACTTGTTTCGGCCTCACCCAAGTGGTGGATAGCCCCACCCACTCAGCCAGACATACTCTTGATGGCATCTTTACCAACAACCCCTCTCACATTAAACGTGATATATTACCACTAACATGGTCCGACCACAGCGCAGTGTTATTTGAAATAACAATGGCACATAAAGATACAAAAACCACAGAGACCTGTACAGCCCAAACTTGTATAGCTTGGCATAAGATTCATGGCAATCAGTTTGATCAACTTCTGTCTAAATCCCAACCACAGATAAACGGTGATTAAGAACAACTAATTTCTAGCTACACAAATTGGTTTAGCCAGTAAACTTTAGCATTAGCACCAAAGAAAATATTAAAACCGGGCCGAAGAAAAAGCTCTGCTCCTTGGTTCTCAGATAGACTCAGGAAACAAAAACAAAAATGCAGGCGACAAGAACACATATGGAGGAACAAATATGATAACCTAGAAAAAGAAATATATAAATGTTTTCTCTCCGAATATAAGGCATCGTTCAAAAAAGACAAAACACAATTCTTGACTCATAAAATAGAACTAGCAAAAAACTCAGTAAAGGATTGTTCTTGACTGTTAAGAAATTATCACATTTACCTTGTAGTAACCAGACAGAAAACAGTCAATCATTCTGCAACACACTTGCAAAATTCTTCCTAAATAAAGTGGAGCTGATTTTTAATAAATTCTCATCCAATAATACACCTAATTTAAAAGGCATTAACCTAATTCCTTCCTCTCCAGGGATTCCTAACTTCACTGAGTTCCATCCATTAAGTAAAGACCAGGTTAAGGAACTAATCTACCCCACTAAATCGGGCTCGCCCTTAGATCCTTGTCCTCTTTCAGCTGCTAAATTCAGAACTGGCCAATTTCTCAAGCAGTGGAAAAAAGTATCTATCCATTCTCTATTGAAAAAACCTTACCTCAACCCATAAGATCCAAATAACTACTGACCCATCTCAAGACTACCTTTCCCAGCTAAAATAGTGGATCAAGCAATGAATATGCAATTCTCCGCTTTACATACAGGACCATCGACTTCTAGACCCTACCCAGTTCGGGTTTAGAAGCAGTCACAGCATGGAAACTGTTTTAATTGTGGCCACCGAAGAAATCAGAGCAATCATTGACAAGGGAGGAAGAGCAACACTGGTACTGCTTGACCTCTCAGCAGCATTTGATACGGTCAAACACCAGTTCTTGGTTGACCGTCTCTCAAAGATTGGAATAAAAAGAACTGTGTTGACCCTACTCACCTCCTTTCTTGTAGGTAGAGAGCAAACAGTCTCCTCTGGAGACTTTGAATCAGATTCCACTTCTTGTAAATACTGCTGCCAGAGGAAAGGACACTTATTTTTAGCATTACTTTTATTCTGAACGCTTCATACAGGAAATAATATCCTTGTTTTAAACTAGTACATTGACTTTTGTAAGTGCGTTATGAAGACAAACAGGAAGTGACTGAAAGACAATATCTTTCATGTGAACAAAGTAACTTGGGAATAGTACTTGAAAGCAAACACAAAATTGAACTTTTTACAAGTACTTCTTATTAACAAAATGGAAAGGTTATCTATATATTTACTAGGTATTACTACAAATGACATGAGAACCACGTAAAAGCAGTTTAAAGCATCCAGTGATAATTCATTAAACACCACACAGACCGGAGAGAAGCCTGCATTGAGAATAAACATATTCACCTTTACTAAAGCACTCAAGTCTGAAATTTAACTTTATAGCACACAATAGGAGCTATGTATAAATGTATTCATTTATAGAGATATTGGTTAGTGTACAGAGTATTTCTAGTGACTTAGCGTTTGAGAAGCTGTTTCTTTATGTTCATTTAGTTAGACTGATGGGCTGGAATATTTACATTTCTTTGATACATTTGCTGAAACTAAACTATCAGTGTTTTCACCATCCTTATTAGTGTTAAGATTGTTTCATTTTGCACTAGAGCTTTATGGAAATCAGGCCTCGCAAATACATAAAAGTTACTAGACCTTAAGGTCTAGTAACTTGAATAATCTACTCGGCCTAACTGTAATGTGCTTGACCTGTAAACTGGTCTCAAATTGTGTGATCCTAGGCAAATATTTTATTTTACAGAGCTGCCTTTTTCTTCATTATCACATTTGAGAGCACCTTCAAATTTGTGAGTTCAGTATTTCTGCTGTACAAAAAAACCTCTTTTGGTTGTTTAAATAGACTAAACCTTTGCTCCATGTATATTAGAACCTAACCTACATATAGGGTACACATTATTCCTGACTTGCATCTTAGTTCACTAGTAGCATTGTTGTCAGGACAGGGGCTAGAATGTTTCTCTGTTCATGTTTAAAAACTCACTTTTAATATATTACTAAAGCATGATGTGGTAGCGCACTGTAATTTACAGACAGTAGATTACTCGTTGAAATGTCCAAAAATACTAACACTGACAAAACTATTTAGTGTATAAACAATAATCTGTGAAAATTGGTTTTCTGCAAACATAATTATCATTTGCACATCACCAGGTAAAGTTTTCTGATTTGTTTTCCTCCCTATAAAATAGATTTTTCATCCCACAGAATTAAACAAAATGGCCTTTAATAACTACTGAAATATATTTTGAAATATTTTTAAACTTCACTTATTAGCTATTTAAATGTTAGTGGCGCCAATTTCTTCTTAAATTTCTAAGGATTATTGCCTTCTATCCGTGCCGGCATCATCTCCGTTCGTGTCCAAAAGTATCGTCTGTCTAGCCACGGCTAGACAGACGATACTTGGAATACCTTACCTCAGAAATTTAAGAAGAAATTGGCGCCACTGGATTATCGGTGTATATGAACGCATATTATTAGATTGCTTTGGTGATCTTCACAAGCTATTCCCAACACGGATAAAAACAAATAAGACGCCACGAGAACATCGATATATAGGACTAAGCATGGATTGCTTCGGTGATCTTCATGACCTAATTCCAACCCTGATAAAGTCCATTTTTGGGACGAAACGCGTTGGCTGGGCTTGATGCATTTTGATTGAAAATGAAAATAAAGATTAATGGAAGAAAAGAGATTCCAAGACTCCCCGTATTATAATTTCATAAGAATTGTATGTATGGATTTGAGAAGAAATGGTTTATAATTTATAAATGACTCCTATTTGATTATTTGCTCCTTTTCATTATTTTCATTATTTGAAGAGAAGTTTTTCTTCTCACACAGTGTGACTTCTATAGCAGCGGGGTTACGAAAAGTTGAGCATTTTGAATCGAATAACTTTGGGAACTAATCTACTGGTGCAGCCATCTTAGCCTTCACGGCTGTTTTCCTAAATTTAAGCTTTTAAAAAATGCACTGTTAAGTCGTGTCCTTAATGTATATGATATGTACATGGAAACATTCACTGTAGTTTTTTAAGACCCTTCCAGAAACCTGTCCACTTTTGTGAGCTATGCAATAAAATGGAGGGTCATCCAGCGTGCCTTATGCAGACTATACAATATACACAAGCTTTAGAGCATAAATTCCCAATGAGTTGGAAAATGTAATGGATTTGGCTATAAAAGTAAGGAACTGTTACTAAGCCAAATAGCAACACCGGTGGTTATCTGCTTGTTCGGTTTTCCCTACCAACTTTCCAGTTTCTGTTCAAAGCATCTTCATTATGCTTACTTGTTACATTTTTAATTTTGAAGCGAAGTAGATGGCATGTGTATTGCACACCTCCTGGACTTGCTCTTTAATTGATAAGATTGAAATATTAATTTTCTTCTGGATTAAGAGTATTAACGTTATTAATGGAGCATAACATTGTGTGTAAGATGCAGGCGTTTTGTGAATACGCCTGACAACTTGTATGGTGCTGCTTCTGTTAGCATAACTTTTTATTTTGTCAATTACTTTTGTCTAGGTTAGATACCAGTGACCTATATAATGAACTGAAGGAAGCTTATCCTAATCACCTTCCCTATATGTTGCAAGACTCCAGCAACTTGATTCTGAGAAGGTGAGCCATTACACATTCTTAAGTCATGTAATTTGTTCTGAAACCTAATTTGTGTTTTTCCAGTGTGTTTATGCCCTTTCCTTCTTTTCAAACCCAGTTGTGAATGTTGTGGCCAGCAAGTGAAATGCTTAGCCATGTACTCTGGGTGTTACAGATCTCCCAAAGTGACCAAAATGTTTGGACCTGATTAACCTTCATATTATAATGGAGAATCCTCTCAAATTGGTATTCCTGTTTTTTAACCTTGCACAGCACTCTTGGAGCAGCACTTCCTGGCTGTACAATTACAATGATTCAATCTTTTTTTTTTTTTTTTTTTTAATACTTGGGACTTTTAACTTTTTCCAACATATTCCAGGATTGGAGATAGAACAATAAATAAGCCTCCTTGGCTATTTAGTGAATGTTGTCCTTCACCCCTTATATTCTACAGGTGAGCTAAGAGTATTAAATTGGCCTTCCTTGCGTCCATTAAATCCTTTTCTACACAGGATGGCTGATATGGGCTTGGTGGACACATGGCGACACTGCAATCTGACAACAAAAGACTATAAAAACATGTCAGCAGCACACCCGACATACGCAAGGATAGATATCTTCCTGACTTCCCCACGCCTTACTATGCCCACCTCAGCTGTAGTAATTGGAGTAGCTGCACTCTCTGATCACTCACCCATTATCATTACACTGTCTTTACCTGGCTCAGCCCCTTATTGTTGTACATGGCTTCTTAACCAAAAATTACTTACCTGCGACTCCAATGGATACCAATGATGCACCTGGTGCCCCCATTGCCTTATTGTGGGACACGTTGAAGGCAGTTCTCCGGGCGGGGCTGCTTTATATCCATTGCAGCCCGATTTAACAGGGAGAGAGGGAACAAGCAAGCTCAATTAGAGGGCGACATAAGAGACTTAGAGGAGCGGCATAAGCGTACAGGTTCACTCTGTGTGCAATGCAAGCTTACAGCGGCTCGCAGACAATTGAAAGCTCTGGATATGGACAGGTCAGAGTATACCCTGTTACGTACAAAGCAGAAATATTATATATGGGGCAACAGAGCGGGCCGTTTATTGGCCCACTGGCTCCGTCCGGGCTCAAACCCTACACTATGGATGACTGAACTGATATTAGGGTGTGACATGACGACCAAATTGCGATGCATTTTTACTCGTCCTTATACATGGCTGACACACTTGAATCGAACAATGCTGAAATCTACTTGGCAAAAACACTGCTGTTCCTTCTCCCTCATGACGAGGCATCGAAACTAGACAAACGCATCCATCCTACTGAGGTCCTTCTGGCCATAAAACACCCACAATCGGGCAAAGCACCTGGCCAAGATGGATACACTTCTGAGTTTTATAAAGCTTTTGCAGCTTCCCCCCCCCCCCCCCTTTGCCCCTCTGCTGGTCCGTCTGTATAACTCTTTCAGTACCATAGGCACACTTACCGACACCATGAAACTGGAAACCATAACAGTCTCTCTCAAGCCCGGTAAAGATCCAAAGCACTGCTCCTCATGCCGTCCCATCTCGCTGTTAAATGACGCCAACATCTTTACCAGCATCCTGGCTTTCCGCCTTGCCCCTTACATGCAAGACATCATTGACCTGATCAAGCCGGGTTTATACCCGAAAGGGGATGCAGTGACAATACTAAATGCATCTGCCATCTCCTGGACAAAACACAACACTCCCGACTACCTGTCCTTCTACTATCTATTGACGCAGAGAAGGCGTTCAGTTGTGTGCACTGGCCGTACCTTCAGTTGGTACTAGCTAAATTCAGCCTGAGTACACGGTTTCAGCATTGGTGTAGCTATGCAGGTCCCAGAGTTACAGTCTGGGTTGATGGGATGATGTCACAACCTTTCGACGTAGCAAGGGGCACTCAACAAGGATGCCCCCTGTCTCCATTATTATTTGCCCTTTACATGGAGCCATTTGCAGAGCCAATACGCTTAAACCCTCACATATCTGGCATACCAATGTTGAGGGGGGGGTCAGGAACACAAGTTGGCTCTCTATGCTTATGATGTCTTGATTACAGTTGCACACCCATTCACATCCCTACCTTTGTTAATGCTTGAGATGGATGCATTCGGGCAAGCATCGGAGTTTAAGATTAGTTTACAAAAATCTTGGGCCCTCAACCTTACTATTCCCAAGACTAATCGAGTCAAGCTTAAACGTCTTTTCCCCTTTCCATGGGCGGCACACAGAGTTAAATACCTGGGCTTGCAAATCCATTCCATGACCGGATGTACAGTTGACACTAACTATTCCATGCTTCTCGCTAATACCTGGTCTGATCTTACAGCATGGAAAGGCAACATGCTTTCCTTGCTGGAACAACTTGCGGTGGTCAAGATGACCCTGATGGGCAAGATCCTCTACATCATGCAAGCTCTCCCCCCCCCTTGGCAAACTGCAGCAACTCATTGATGACTTCATATGCGCTTGGAAGAGGGCCCATATTGGGAAGAGACAACCATACCTCGCTCAAACAGAAGGTGTACTTGTTATATGCCACCTGGTGTGATACTGTCAAGCAGCTCAACTGAGATACCTGGTAGAGTGGGCTAGACCACGTACTGAGAAGCACTGGTGTTTTATTGACCAGTCGGTTGCTGGAAGGTTCCTTGACTACCCAAACCATCCCGGACACCAGGGGTTTACATATCCCCTGTCCGAGCGACGATGGGGGTGTGGGATAAGGTGCAAGTGTAGCGCCAGCTCTCTACGCGCGTTTCCCCTCAAACCCCAATAATAGGGGACCCAGACTTTCATCCAGCATTCCGAGGATCCTCCTTTATACATTGGCAAGAGGCTAATTGCAAGAGAATTGGGGATTTCTTCGGCTTGGATGGGCTCATGGACTTTTCACAAATCCAATCTGACTATGGCCTCCCCCACTCTGCATATTGGCAATATATTGCTTACCGCCATTGGATTTTGCAGCCTCATATCTACCCACAGCCAGCCGACTTCTTACACAGTTTGAACAATGGCTCCTCACCCGCTCTTCTGATAAATGCCTCCTCTCTGACCTCTATGTCTTTCTCATTACATCACTAGCCCCCATCAAAACACCAGTGCAACGGAGCTGGGAACTGGAGTGTGGACGCCCCTTCACCCCCAAAGAGTGGCATGACATTTTGCACAGAGCGCGTACCTCTGCTTGTAGTGCCTCTGGCAGAAAAACAGTGCTTAAAAGGGCACACTACTGGTACTATACACCAGCTAGGGAAGCCAAATGAAAGCAAGGGTGAAACACCAACTGTGGAGACAATGTGGACAAGTTGGCACACTGACACACCTCCTTTGGCACTGCCCCAAAATACAGCATTTCTGGGCAGAGGCTACAGCAGATGTTGATGAGATGCAAGACACTGACCTTCCCAAGTTCCCCAGCTATATATTGTTAGGCCTCCCGAATACATTAACGTACCGTCTGAAATCTGTGCTGGGGCGTGCTATTGCGCTACCGATTGGTGCCACTAAACAAGTCATCTTATTCTGTTGGGGCTCTGAAACAATACCCACAAGACTGGATTGGCTACACAAACTCTGGGAGCTCTTGGCAATGGAGAAACTGACGGCCATGTTGTTTCACACTCTTCCACGATTTGATAAAACATGGGGACCCTGTATCCAATTTCTCTCCAACGAATTTAGGAAGTTGACCTGTCCGGCATATCTGCGTGTAGTCCGCCTCACTCAGGCAGCTCACTCTACTGACTAACTTATAATTACTCCAGTATATCTCCTACTTCCGCCAACTGGATGTTAACCTTCCTTATCATTGAGATTTTTCGAACAACCACTTTCCATTCTACTGTTTTTCCCCTATCTACCCTTTCTTCCCTAGATCTTCTAGTTCGTTCTCTTTCCAAGGTTTCTATTTTCTTCTTATTGTCACCCACCGGCCGTTGGATGTAGGTGGGATTTTTTTTTTTTTGTATTATGTCCCGCCTTCTAACAATAAAACAGATTTAAACCATAAAAAGTATTCCAGAATCCCACAAATGCCTGGCAATATTCTTTGTTCAAGAATTTAATGGAAGAGTCTCATGGTGGAGAAGAGGTGTTACAGGTTAATAATACCTTCCTTCTCGCATCGTAGCTTCCATTTTAATAATTGGGTCTTTCAACTGTCTCTTTAAATGACTCAATGAGAACACTGAAAAATATTGCCAATAATGTTAGTTTTTATTGGGAGAATATATTTTTATGTCACTCATCTAAATACATTTTGTAAGTTAACAAAACCAGACAAATATACTTTATTTTTATAACTGAGAAATAGTGGTTAACATTTCTTTTTTGTATGTGTTTCATCTTTGATTTTATATTTTCTCACAGGAAAGAATGACCCGACTAAATGAAATCATTGAAGCTTCAAATGAAGTTATCTCAAGAATTGACCAAACTGCGTTAGCGGTCTATGCTGCCATGAAGACTGATCCTAGGCCAGATGCTGCTACTATAAAAAAGTATCTAACCAGTAAATAGTTTTTCTTGCATCCCATTTTCATATAGTGATAGTGTTGATGTAATTGGTTTGATACCTATAGAAAAAGTGGTGTAATATGATACTTCCCCAAGATTAATGTCAGTGCTGCAATGTGTGTTTTTATTTAAAATTAAGTATTTAAGTCATAGATGTCATTAATTAAAAGTTGTTATATGGTGATGGGTGTAGAATATTGCTGTAAACATTAATCTAAAATTCCCATTCAACTAAATCCCCTTAATGACTACACTGTCGTAGAGAAATTCTCAGCCAAATTAGTAGAGGCTGATGATGCCCCAACTAATGACCTGAGGTTCGCTTCAGTCTGTGATTCAACAAAATCCCTGCTTCTGAAACTTATATGCTAATGTTGGTTGTTCTTTTTAATGCTTCTTGACTCATTTACCATGATGTCTATTCACCAGAAAACTGCCATTTTACTTCTAAACTATTACTTGTTTACGTTTTTCAATTCTATCATTATTCTATGTGGAGTTGATCTTTGGTCCTTCTTTTTTCATACTATGCCTCAATCGCTGTGGTGCTGTTTTATTTTTTATTTTTTATTTTGAGCTCCAGTGTTCTTTGTGGAAGATTAAGAAATGTGCTTATGTTCAAAATATTCTTGACGTCTGTAGGATTCTGCAATGGATTCCTTGTGCAAATAAGACAATAAATCCTCCATCCAGACTGGCACAATAGAAAGGGCAGCCCAGCTCCTCCTACTCTTACTCTTTGACACCTACTGATATACACGTGAAACCAGTTCCCATCTGCTGGCCAAGGAGGCTATTGAGTGGGTGCCAGCTTATGAGAGAAGAGAGGGGGGCTATTCATGCTACATTGTTGTATCGAAGAAGGACTGTGGCCTCAGGCCTGAGGTGGACCTCTGAACGAAAATCTACTGAAAGACAAATTTGAAATTCTCATCCTGTCTGATTCTTTCCTCTCCAGACCCAGGAAATTAGATAATGTCCCTGGATTTGCAGGGCTTGTATTTTCATATACCTGTCCTGCAGTCTGACAGGCATTACCTGCAGCTAAAGATGGTTTTGGAACACTTCCAATTTGCTGTGCTCCCCTTCTCCTATCCCTCAACCTCTCAGGTGTGCAAGAAAGTGATGTCAGTGGTTGCTGCCCACCTTTGGAGGTCAGGAATACATATGTTATCAACTCGACAACTGGCTGCTCAAGGCAGGCTCACCACAGTCTGTCATGGACTACCTCCGAATGATGGCCAAATTCCTGACATCTTTGGGGTTTTCGATCAACGAGTCGAAGTTCCTTCTAAGCTCCACCCACAAGATTCCTTTCATTTGGGCTGTCCTAGACTTAATGGCGTACTGGGCCTTTACTGCAGCAGCAAGTTTGGGACATTTAGGTTATTATCCCACTGTTCCGGGCTCAAGGGCTACCTCTCAGACTCCATGCAGATCTTGCAAGAAACAGCTGAGGATCTTCTGTGGTGGCAGTCAACCACCAACCTGACCTGCATCAGACCACTCTTCCCTTCACCAATCAGACTTCACAGTTGTGATGGATGCATCGCTTCTAGGTTTGGGGTTGGTGCATTACCTGGACGACGTAGATATAAGAAGTATTTGCTCTCCAGCAGTGAGTCAGCTTCACATAAATCTTTAGGAGCTTCCTGTCATTTATCATGGAGAGTCTAATACAGGTCCTTAAGGACAACACCACTGTGTGGTACTGCAGCAAGCATGCAAGAGTGGAATCTTGGATCCTGTGCCAGGATGCCCTATGTTTCTGAGCATGTCTGGATCAGTGGAACATCTTTGTGGTAGCCAGCCATCTGGCAGGATCTCTGAATGCCAGAGCAGACGAGCTGAGCAGAAGTCGGCTGGAAGATCGCGAGTGGCATCATCTCCAACCTGAGGTGATAAGCAGCATGCCCTGGTTAAATCTGTTCACCACCAGCAAGAGCCCACAGTGTCAAATGTACTGCGCTTTGGAGTATTCTCCAGAAAAGTCACTGGAATACGCTTTTAACTGCAATGGGAAAAGGATCTCATGTACGCGTTCCTGCCACTACCTCTCCTGCCTCGAGTTCTGGGGGAAATTAGCCCAAACCGACACAAGCCATTATCATCACCCAGGATTGGGCCAGGAGAGTGCGGTACCTGGAGCTCCTGAGCATGAGCCTTTGCCCCCTGTTCCCACAACCACTTCTTGAGAACTGTCTCAGCAGGATCCAAGGTGGATTATAGTATGTTTTTGTTTGGTATCATTTTACTAACAGTTGGTTGTCTGGTGTATCACAGGCATGTCAGAAAAGGCTAAATAAAGCTACTGCAGTTTTCATAGGTCACCTCCGATAAAGGTGCTCACTTGTTATGCTAAATGCATTTTATATAGCGTGCTATCACCCTTGATGGTATCCTGGCGCTATGCAGGTGTGTGAGGCTAGTCTCCGGGAGCGGTGAAAGAACTTAGTCAAAAAGCCAAATCTTAAGCTTCTTACGGAACTCAAGAATAGAGGTGATGGCTCTGATGTGTAGTTGGTGTTTGTTTCGTGCTTTAGGCATGATGTTCGAGAAAGCTCGACCTCTGGAACTGCTTCTGTGATTGCGTGGGGTGTGTGCTAGTAAGAGTTCGGCTGAGCAGAGGTGCCTGGATGGTTGATGAAAGTGTACGAGGCTAAGGTAGGATGTGCCTGTGTTTGGATGAGTACCTTGAACTCTGCTCACTTGTGTATTGAGAGCCAGTGGCGTTCCCTCAGGTGTGGTGTTATGTGATTGCTGCGTGTGAGATTGAGGATGAGTCTGGCTGCTCCTTTCTGGATGGTTTGCAGTCTTTTTGTGAGGTGCTTGGTGATTCCTAAGTGGAGCGCGTTCCCATAGTCCAGTCTCATGGTGATGAGAGCCTAGGTGACTGTCTTTCTGGTGTTGCTTGGTAGCCACTTGTAGATCTTTCTCAGCATCCTAAGAGTGTGGAAGCAGGACGGAATGACGGTGTTAAACTGGATGGACATGTCTAGCTTGTTGTTAATGATGATCCCACTTATCATTCTGTGCATCCCTTCGCCAGTCAATACTGCTTTGACTCTACTGCAAGGTATATTCAGTTGTGGCAAATCACATCAAGCAAACCTTTTCTAGAGTTCTCTTTACCTCATTCCCTCTTTAGCTACGGTGAGATACTGCTTGCTAATTTATTCTAAATATTTTAGTTAATTAAGTCTTGCAGCAAACAGTTAAATTTGTTTTCTGCAGCACAGTTTTTACATCTTACAGGTTCACATGCAACAGTTTTTACATCTCACAGGTTCACATGCAACCCCTTCACTCCGACCCATGCCCTGTGAGGCCAATAATATGTTATATTGATTCTTTATTTCCCAATTCCAAACTGCCAGTCTTGAAATTAGATGCACATTTCAGGCACACTATTTTGCACACCCCTTGTTACATCTGATTCTGTGCCCATCTTAAAGCTGCAAAACTGATATAACTACAAACTCCATCACTAGTGTAAAAAGCTAGGTTACTTTTGTTATTTGCAGCTGTGTGCGCCTTACAGGATTATTAAGCACTAACTGAATGCTTTCTTTTGCACATTTTGCATAGTGACATGGACAAACAGAAGACCACCCTAATTGATGCTCTCTGTCGGAAAGGAAGTGCACTAGCGGATAAAATTCTGCAGCTGCAGTCTCAGGATGGCGCAGTTTCAAGTGATACAGAAGGAAAAGAAGATGATCAGGAGGCGATTTTAGAGGCTTTGACAGAAACATACTGGGAGGCTGCAAAATGGACAGAAGTGTCTGATGCAAAGGTAAGATTTCATCGTTGTCATGGGTACGAATCACACGTCCTTTTTATCAGAATAAACTGTCTTAATCTTGGAAATTGATGAACAAGTCAACTATTGTTGCAAACTATTTTTATTTACCAAACTGAGAGGTGGATGTACTATTTACTGGACGTAAAATACTGATCACAATTTGCAGCCAGTATTTTTTTGACCAATAATTTTATGAATCAACTTATGTACCATTAGGTTCGTTTTTTAAAAAGAAAAAAACAAAATCTGATTGAGTCACAATGCAAACTATCTAATTAATATTCATTAAGTAGGTCACTAATTTTGACTCAGTATAATTGGTCGCAGATTGCGACTAAGAATGATTGGCCCCAATCACAGGGACATGGGCCTTCACCACCGCTTACTCTGTAACAAACTTTTTTTTTTCTTCTTCTTTATTCATTCACAAGTTGCGATTGGGTTATCGCCATTTGAGGTGTGGGTAAAGTTTGGTTGTTTTGTGACTGGATTTCGCTCGCAAAACATTGATACCGAAGACATTGATTTCATATTTTAAAGGGATGCCCACAACAGGGCTCTTCCAGATACCAAATGGGTATCCATTCAGACTCCCATTTTAGGAGTCTGAAACCTTTTCAGACTCCTAAAATGGGATTAAAATGGTTAGTATATCTGGACCAACATTTTCACTTTTGGTTGTATATTTAGGTAATTTCTTTTGTTTCCAATCAGTCTCTCAGTATTGTTCACAGGCGCGCTGACGTCGGTTATTTTTTTTTCCGCACCAGCCAACGCTGATCCAGAGAAGAGCTACCTCTGTTGTTTTTTGACAGGTTTTAAGCCTTGCAGTGCCTGTCACCAAACTATACTCGTGACGGCCCCACACATCATTGTCTGTGGTGCCTGGAGTCGACCACGACACCAAGTCGTGCCTCGATCGCCGGGCCATGGTCATAAAGGCTTTGAGAGAGCGGTCCCTGAAGCTGGTAGCGGCCTGGCATACGACGCCGCAGAAATCGTTGTCCCGGTCGAGGGAAAGGCCCCGGGATCGTTCGCAGAGCCCAAAGTTTTCTTCGTCCCATTCAAAATCCTCAGGACACTCTGGTAAGAGGCACAAGAAAAAGAGCATGAAGTCTAAGTGCTCTTTGACTTCTCCTCATCTGTCAGAGGGAGCATCGTCACTCGAGGCATGGTGCTACGGAGCTTGCGCCTGGGTCGACTCCATGCCTCCCTGACTTTCCAGGCGCCAGAGCAAGCCCCTCCCAACTCCGTTTTAGGAAGCCATGCGTCTCATTTTTGCATGGCCTGACGCTGTTGACGTACCTCTGGACCCCGCTGGGTCGGAGGGGGCTCCATCTGGTCCCGCTCCGGCGAGCCCTCAGGGAACCATTCCTGGATCTGGACTGACACTGGTCATACCATCTCGATCTTCCCCTAAGGCGGACCTGATGCAGATACTCCAGACGCTGCCATCCCCACTGTAATTCCCCAACTCTGACACAGAGCAGGATGGTTGTCGCCCGACACCAATGCTGGCAGGACCTTGAATTCCTAGATCTGAGCACTGTCCCCATGGACTAGTACTCAAGGAGGAATAGGCGGGGTTGCTGGACCCTGAAGAATGCCAGCCTTACATAGAAGACCCAAATTTGGACTGGACTGAGGGACTGGGTGAAGCCAGTGGACTGGATACTTCTCCAGATACTGGTATGCTTTCTCCTCCTCCCATGGCTACGGAGGAGAGAGCCTCGTGCACAGTGGTGGTGCGGAGGGCGGCTGGAGGCCTTGACCTTCAGTTTGCCTCAGTGGCAGTCAATATCAACATCTTGATATAGGTGCTGCAACCGGGAGTCTCCTCATCAGAACCCCTACTCCTGGTTAGCGATGCACTTCACTGAAATCCTGTTGGAGACCTGGTCCAAACCCAACTCAGGGATCCTGTGAGTAGGATGATCACCCGCCGCCATCGCCCCACACCAGGGGACCCAAATTTCTTCACCCAACACCCTACTCCGGAGAGCTTGGTGGTCCAAGTGTCGACTTCCTAGGGCCCATTCCCTACTGCTCTCCCTGACTGGGAATCCAAAAGGCTGGACTCTTTGGGGAAGAAAATGTTTTCTTCTGCCAGCCTAGCCTTGCGGTCTGTGAACACCGCATGCCTTTTGGGCTGTTACTCCCACCCTCTGTGAGACACGTTTGCGCAAGTGCTGCCACAGGTCCCAAAGGGTACTCTCTCAGGCTGTTGCAGATGGGAGAGACGCAGCAAAGGTCGCAATTTGTTGTGGATTGGACACGACCGACTCACTGGGCAGAGCGGTTTAGTTGACGGTGGTCCTGAGGCGCCACGCCTGTTTGATGACGACTTGCTTTTTCAAGGGATATCCAAGCTTCCCTTAATGACAAGCACTTCAATTGCTCCTTTCGTGGCTACAGAAGGGGCTTTCAACAGTGCCAGTATCCTGCCAGCCACTGAGCCGCGCATGCTCCCCAGCCTCTGTGTGGAGGAAGGCACGGTACCCGCAGACCTCATTGGTGAGGTGCCCAGCAGTCTGCTCCATCCACCACCCTCCCGGCACATGCAGCCTCCACAATTTCCTAGTCTGCCCCTTTACCACCATGGGCATCCAGTTGGCAGCAGGATTCACCATCACCTGCCCCACTGGCAGTCAATAACATCAGACAGGTGGGTCTTGCAGATTGTCTGAAGGGGCTACTTCCTCCCCTTCGAGACTGCCCCTCCCTCCATGCCGCCATCCCACAACCTGCTGATGGAGGATCATTTGTCCTTGTTCCTTGAGGAAGTCATGGCTCTCTTGGCCGAGGGAGCCATAGAGAGGGTTCCAGGGCCAGAAGTAGGCTGTGGTTGCTATTTCCTCTACTTTCTGGTCCCCACAAAGGACAAGGGCCTTCGTTCTACCCTAGACCTCTGAGCCCTCAACTTTTTTCTCAAAAAAGAGAAATTCAGGATGCTCATGCTAGCCCAGGCTTTAGACTTGCAGTATGCCTATTTTCATATTCTTGTCCTGCCTGCCCACTGGCGTTTTCTGCGGTTTACAGTAGGCCATGAGCATTTTCAGTTCACTGCGCTCCCCTTTGGCCTTACCAGTGCCCCTCGGGTGTTCACCAAAGTGATGGCAGTGGTTGCAGCTCATCTGCGGAGATCAGGGGTGCCAGTCTTCCCCCTAACTCGATGACTTGCTGTTGAAAGCAGGTTTGCCCCAGGCTGTCATCTCCCACCTCCAGACTATGGCGAACCTTTTGCAATCGCTGGGGTTCACTATCAATGTGCCGTAGTCACACCTGACTCTGTCAGAAGCTCACTTTCACCAGAGCTGTTCTGGACACAGTGCAGTTTCGGGCTTATCCTCCTGAGCAGCTAGTCAAGGATATTCAGGCTATGATACTGTTGTTTCAGCCTTTATCCTGGGTTTTGGTGAGTCTGAGGCTACTGGGCCTCATGGCCTCCTGCATCCTACTGGTGACACATGCCAGATAGCATGTGCGGGCTTTGCAGTGGGACCTGAATTTCCAGGTGGGGGTAGCATCAGGGGAACCTCTCCAACTTGGTCCAGATCTTGGAGGGAACTGCAAAAGATCTGCAGTAGTGGCTGATTAACCGCGATTGGGTGAGGGGCAGATCCCTCTCCCTTCCCTAACCAGATCTGACACTAGTGACAGATGCGTCACTCCTGGGATGTGGCAGCCATTTGGGAGAGGTGGAGATCAGAGGTCTCTGGTATCCGCTGGAATCCGGACTCCACATCATTGACTGGCATTGAAACCCTTTCTACTCTCCATCAAGGGTAGGCTAGTGCAGGTGTTCACGGACAACATCACCGCCATGTGGTACTGCAACAAACAGGGCGAGGTGGGGTCGGGACCCTTTGTCAAGAGTCCTAGCGTCTCGGCACATAACTGGAATAGCAGGGCATTTTCCTGGTAGTTCAACAACTGGCAGGTTCAATGAACGCCAGGGTGGACGAACTCAGCCATCGATGCCTAGCAGATCACAAATTGTGTCCATCCGGAGGTGGCACAAGGTCTCTTTCAACAGTGAGGAGAGCCTTGGTTAGATCTGTTTGCCTCTGTGGGGAACGTGCAATGTCAGCAGTTTTGCATGCTGGAGTTTCCAAGCCGGCTCTCGCTCGGAGACGCTTTTCATTTCGAGTGGATCTCAGGCCTCCTCTACGCCTTTTCACCCATACCACTCCTGCCAAGAGTTCTCAAAAAGATCAGGAATGACTGGGCCCCAAGTCATCCTTGTGGCACCAGACTGGGCATGAAGAGTCTGGTTCCCTGAGCATGGCCAACGATCCTCCAATCAGGCTGCCCCTTCGGGTTCTCCACCCGAATTTGTCCACTCTCTGCCTTCTTGCGTGGAGATTGAGCGGCAGCAGTTGACAGCTTTCGACCTTCCTCCTCAAGTCTGTAATGTGATTCTGGCAGCCAGGCGTTCCTTCTCCAAGACAGTATACGCTTGCCGTTAGAAAGAAATTGTGGCATGGTGTGCAGGAAAGTCTATTGATCCCCTTTCTGCCCTTCTTTATGAAGTTCTGCTCTTTCCCTTGCACAACAGGGCTCTTCACTGAGCACCATTAAGGGCTATCTTTCTGCTCTGTCTGCCTTCTTGTGGCTTCCTGATCAACCCTCCTCCTTTAAATCCCCTATTGTACATAGGTTTTTGAAAGGTCTCGTCAACCTTTTCCCCCTTAACTATTCCTTATGCCTCAGGTGGACCTTAATTTGGTTCTGACATTTTTGATGAGTGCTCCGTTTGAGCCTCTACACAATTGTCCACTCTGGCTCCTCACACTGAACACAGCCTTCCTGGTGGCAATTACATCTGCCTGTAGAGTGAGTGAGCTGCAGGCCTTATCATCTAAGCCGCCTTACCTCTCAATCTATCCTGACAAAGTGGTTCTTCACACAAGGGCCTCCTTTCTGCTGAAAGTGGTCACCCCATTCCATGTAGCCTTGTCAATTACCCTGCCTACATTCTACGCTCCTCCACATACCTCTAAAGAAGATGAGCGACTCCACCATCTGGACCCAAAAAGAGGGTTGTCATTCTACCTTGACCACACATGTGAATTCTGGGTTGACGACCAACTCTTCGTGATGTATGTTTGTGCAAAGAACGATTGGGCAGTGCAGAAGCGAATCATTTCTCGCTGGGTCATGCTCTACATCAAAATCTGCTATGCATTGGCCAAGAAGTAAACTCCTGAAGGCTTGCGAGCTTATTCCACTAAAGCTAAAGCTGCGACCACTGCGTTAGCTCGCGGAGTTCCAGTTCTAGATATTTGCCAGGCAGCAACGTGGGCTTTCTGCACACGTTCATCAAGCATTACTGTCTGGACAGTCCGGTCCATAGAGATGGGCACTTCGCCCGCTCGGTCTTACAGGACTACCTAGTCTGAAATTCGTCTGCAAACCCTCCTCTGGGGATGGTATTGCTTGGGTATCTATTCAAAAGTAAGGAATCTACAGCTAGAAGTGAACAAGTTACTTACCCTTACTAACGCCTTATCTGGTAGAGACTATATCTAGCTGCTGATTCCTTATCGACTCACCCATCCTCCCTGCTCTGCGTACTGATTTCTTTATATGGTCACCCTTCTGAGACCCCTGATGCACTGGTGTGCATAAGCATTCTCCGTGGCTCCGTGCTTCTGGCATGGAAAGTCACAAAAGGAAACTGATGTCAGCGTGCTGAGGTGGCGCCTAAATAGGCACTGTGCACATCAATGCCATCTACTGGCAGGCAGGGGTATTACTCAAGATTTTCCGGATCCAGTCTGACCCCTGGGAAATATTCTAAGGTGAGGAATCTGCGGGTAAATATAGTCTCTCCTAGATAAGGCATTACCATAGGTAAGTAACTTGTTCTTCAGGGTTTACTTTAAAACAATTTATTTCTCACGCAACTTCTTTCACAGCTCTCCATCAAGATCACCTGTCTTTCCCTCACTTTTGAGGAATTGTTTTCTCACACTGCCTTCACTTTTTGTAATGTACATTTCCTTTGCAAGGAAGGAGACTGCCAATGATCACCCCTCTGTCTTTGTAGTCTGTCTTTCACTTACACATTCAGTGCAGTCCTGTGGGTTATGCCTAAAGATGTTCAGAAGAAACCTGAGACAGAGAAGGCATTTGCCTTAGAGGACACCTTGGAGATCTCAAGGTGTAGCAGGAGGGAAGTAAGAACAAGAGACCGGTCATAGAGTGTGTAAGTCCACTTCTGAATCTATGCTTCGTCCAAGAAAAGGCTCCCAGGAGGGGAAATCTAAGTAAGAGGCAACACAGACACCATTGCCATCATTCGACTTGCTTCTAAAGTCGAAACATTCTTCTGTTGCTCCATCTTCAGAGTCGCCAGCAGAGCAAGACTCCTTCTCTACTCCTACTTTGCCTCTTCCAGCAAAGATGCCAAGGCCGATGATTCCTGCTGCTCATGCTATTCAGGATCCTTTCCCACCTCTGGATCTGCTTTCACAACCACTATTGGAGTACATGAATATCTCTGGTAAGGAAGATTTCCTTACCAGACCTTCCATCAGCATCCATCTATGAACAACCCCCATCCAATCCAGTAACATAGGAAAGGTCCCCATCCAGATCTTCTTCGGGTGTATTCTGTTTCCGATTATAATTTGACATACACCCTGACTTCGCTATCAACATTCCTATGCCTCTACATGTCCCCAGTGGATGATATGAATACATTTCAAGATGTACTAATAAGTGCAAATTAATATTCTTCTGGAAGTCCTGCAGGTTGTTTAGGAAAAACGTCAGCCTAGAAAATCCCAAGACTGACCTTTCTGCTGGTTCCCCCAGTTGGTGGAGGAGAATATCCTTTTGCCTTTGAAGATCTAAATCAGCCTTTTGCGACTCTGAGGTTACAAAAGAAATACAAAGCATCAGAGCAAGATCCTCCCTACCTCAGTTAAGAACCAAAGCCTGACTTGGTTATTGCTTCAGTGGTGTGAAAGAAACTCCCATCTGCTGCAGAAGTTTCAACCCTACCAGATCGTCAGTGTAAGACCATGGATGCTACAGGGCACAAAGAGTGGGGCACAGTGGCAGTTGCACTAAATATTGCTAGTGATCTGCCTTAGTTGAGCAAATACGACAGGTCATGGTTGGAGACTCTGTCCTCTTCTGTGGAAGACCTTCCTAAAGAGTGCAGGCAAGATTTTCTGGAGGTGATTCAGGAAAGCAACCAAATAAGTCCAGCTATAGATACTCTGGATTTATCGGCTGTGCTCTTCTGTCATAGGAATTTTTGCAGAGGGTATCTTGGTTGAGATTGGACAATCAATGATTTTCAAGGAGGACATTCTCATGAACTGTGTGGCACTCACACAGATGGCAAGATGGAAAGAATTAGGAAGGATGAACAAACACTTAAGGCGTGGGTTTCAAAGAAAATAACTTTTTAAATTCCAACATCACTGCAGAGACGTCAATTATAAGGACTTGCAGAGGGTTGTATCCCTTCCGTGGGTCTATTGTACATATGGTCATCGGCAACAACAATGACCATACCATAGGTGGTCAGCAAGAGACCGACAACAGCAACATCATCAGTGGGCCTCTTCATCTGGGAAATTCAGACACCAATCGAATCAATGAGTATCCCACTTCCTCTGCTCTGTTACCCACTCTAGTGGGAGAGAGTATATCGAAACACCGAAGAATGGGAACAGATTTTATCATACAAGTGGGTCTTGCAGATCATTGACAAAGGGTACACAATTAAATTGAAATCGCCTGCATGATGTTTCACTAAAAAGGGTGCCAAAAGATTTGCTACTTGCATTCAGAAAGGAGGTACCATCTTTCCTTCAAAACAAACTATAGAACCTGTTCCTCACTAAGTCGAGGGACAGGTATTTATTCCAGATATTTTTTTGATCCCAAGAAAGGCCCAAAAACTGAATTTCCGCCTATCTTGGATTTGAGACTAGCCACCAAGTACATCAAAAAACCACAATTCATAGTGTTAGCCCTACCCCAAATTTATCCTTGACTCACAAGAGAAAATTGGATATTTTAGGTGGATTTGCAAGTAGCTGACTTTCATATAAATCCCTGTAGTATGAAAACGCCAGAACTTCTTAAGATTCACTGTGGGGAAAAGCTCACTATCTGGTCAGAGTGCTCCCTTTCAGTCTAAAATCTGCACCATGTACATTCTCAAAGTGCATGCCAGTTATGGCCGCAAGATTAGAGGCAAAGGACCTGCATACCATCCATACCTAAATGGCTGGCTAATAAAAACTAATTCGCCAGAATATTTTCAACGGGATTTTCACACCGCCATATCCCTTCTTCACGTCTTGGTTTCCATGTCAGTTATGCAAAGTCAGGAGAAGGAGGTAACAAGGCTGGAGATCCTCTCTTCCTGCGGCCGAGCCTTGCTGCAGCCCCCTCCCTTGGACCCGGACAGCGCTTCAGCTAACCACGCGGCATGATCCGGAAGGCTTCCACGGTACATTCTTTTTCAGTCTCCACAGAAGATGGAGCAGATGAGTGGAAGACTGATCCTGATTTTGTGAGCAACGTCAGTGCGAAAGAGCAAAAGTGGGGGGCAAAAACAGTGGAAGGATCCAGCAATCGTGAACACACAAACAATCACAAACTGAGAGAAGATGTTTCTCAAGAGCTCCAAACCCTGAAGGAGAAAGAACTACAGTCAGGACCCAAAGCTTCCCATGGCAACAGAGACAAATTCGGTGTCCAGCAAGATCGTACAGATAAGTCGGCTGTTGAGCACAAGTATTAGACAAAGCTTTCCAAACACTGCTCTCAAGTTGAATCTGTAAAGGGCTTCAGAGGCAAGTTTGGTGTACAAGTAGACGGAGTAGATCAGTCAGCAGTGGGCTTTGAATATCAAGGCAAGACAGAAAAGCATGCATCACAAAAAGACTGTTCAAGTGGCTTGGGCAGAAAGTATGATGTACAAGCTGATCGGGTGGATAAAAGTACCCTGGTGTTTGACTATTAGGGGAAAACTGAGAATCATGAATCGCAAAAAGACTACTCAAGCAACTTTGGCGATAAATGCGGTGTGCAGGCTGATCGGTCACACAAGAGTGCCCTAGGCTTCGATTACCAGCGTAAAACTGAGAAGCATGAGTCACAAAAACATTATTCTAAAGGCGTTTGGGGCAAGTATGGCGTTGACAAGGACAACGTGGACAAATCAAAGCAAAGCAGAGAAGCATGAGTTTCAGACAGACAATGTAAAAGGATTTGGAGGAAAGTTTGGCATGCAAACAGACAAGTGTGCCCTTGGATGGGATCACCAAGAGAAAGTGCAGCTGCACAAGTCCCAAAAAGGTTTCTTAAAAGGTTTTAATGGGAAGTTTGGTGTACAGAAAGATTGAATGGACAAGAATGCACTAATTTTTGAAGACATAGAAAAACCTTCCTCACCATATCAGAGAACCCAGCCTAAAGGCTGTCGGCAACAAAACAAGCAACAGCAGGGCAAACTTCAAAAGTATTGCGAAGGAGAATGAAGCTAGGAACCAAACCAAGGCAGAAGCAAAAAGAGCTCAGTGGATGGCAAAGGACTGACAGGAGCAAGAAGATTGCACTCTAGTTCTGCCTTAATGCCATTGTCTGTAGAGCAGATTTCTTAAATT
The DNA here is from genome assembly GCA_963921515.1 of Calotriton arnoldi. NCBI lineage: Eukaryota > Metazoa > Chordata > Amphibia > Caudata > Salamandridae > Calotriton > Calotriton arnoldi. Next base: position 357,776 of record CAWUFW010005520.1, on the reverse strand, counting down.
AAAAATCGTGCGGTTTTTGCAAACTGCTTTTATATTTGGCTGATTCATCTAAGATGTTTCTGCTGCAAGTTTGCTTCATATAATTGCTTGCCTTTCACCATTGAAGACAGACTTTCACATGAAACAAAACTGTGCAAAGTCAGTTATGGTTCCTGTTCACATTCTAGACTACCTAGGTGCTATGTTGAACAAAAATCAAAGAAGTGTCTCCTTCAGGGGACAGAGTGACTACCATTTTGAAGAAAAGACAACTTCTATTGCAAATTCCTTTTCCTTCTCCCTCTGCACGTCAGTTATCATCCAAGTTGGAATCATTGGCATTCTGGATTTATCTAGTGCCTAATCCACATCTTTTTATGAGACTGCTGCAACAATGCATGGAAGACTAGTGGACTCAAAACCAGAACAATTAGGGGGGCGTGGCCAAGATGGCGGCTAGAGCGGACGCGATGCCCTGAGCTCCGCTCTAAGCCCGCCGTAAATATCCTGCTTACTCTTCGCCTGGCCAACTTTCCCGCACTGAAACCAACGCGGAGAGCGGCCGGTCCCTCGTTCCTGCAGACACCGGAGCTCTTTGAGACTCCGGGTGACCGCTGCGCGCTCCGATCTCCGGCTACGCAGCGGGGTGGGCTCCCGCGGCCCGGCCAGTCTCAACGAGGGGGCGCTGCATCCATGGAGGGCCGGGCATTAGCCGAGCGGGGCAAGCACCTCTCTCCCGCTGGGCTGAGGACTTGCCAAGCTGCGCCCTGTGACATCGACCAGCTGTGCCTGCGGCCGCCGGACCGAGACGGACGACGCGGCCGGTGCCGCCATTTTGCCTCGGGCGGCCCGTGGTGATCGGGCCAGCCGAGGGATAGGCACGCGATCGGGGTACCTGGCTGGTGCCTGGCGGGTGCCCGGAGGTTGTGCCCTGGAGGCGGTGGGTGGCTGCCCGCGACCACCCCCTCTCTTCAGCTCCTTCCTGGCCCGGACGAGTGCAGAGAGTGCTGTGGCTGTACTGCTGACCCTACGCACGCAGATCCCCGGTACCCGAGGCTGCTGGGACCTCTGCTCTGCGGCAGGCGTGCTTTTCACGGACTACCCTGGTTTGCAGTGGCCTTGGGACCGGTTGGGCCCAGCTGGCGGACTGTGGGCTGCATCCCGCGGCAGGTAAAGATTTCCTGACTTTCTGGACGTTGCTTCTGGCCTTGTGGTGGGGGTTGCTTTACATCAGACCTGGGCCTGTGTGTGCTCTGTTGTGTGAGGGGAAGAGCCTTGGTGGAGGAGCGTGCCTTGGGGCGGACCTGCCGCGTCCCCCTGCGATCTGCAGGTGAATGCACATGAAGATACTGCGTGCGCTGATAGATACCCAAGTGCAGACTGTCTGGAGGGTCTTGTGTACCCCTGCCGACTTCATATTGTCGCTGATAGCCTTGCGTGCAGGACGTCACAGGCTCCGCATGACTGGGGGTACCTCACGGTGAGGACCTGCGACGTGGGACGCCTTGTTCTTTGGCAACTCACTCCACGCACCTTACTCTACGCCTACACTCTTACCCACTCCTGCTCTTTGGAGGTGCGTATACACCAGCATCCAGCTCGTGGTCTCTTGTGGGCGGCATAATGGGCAAACCTAGATCGGACAGGTCCCAGGCGCAGCCTCTGGAGCTGGAACCAGCATCCTCGGAACACAAGAGTATGAACCCACCACGGTCCTCCAGCCAGGGAGATCGCGTTGACCAAACACACCGCTTTGATGAAATACTAGCGGCAATTCTGGACATCAAAACTACCTTGGGCTCGAAAATTGACTCCCTCAGTATCGACATAGGGTATTTGCGAGAGGATCATAAGAAACTCAAGGGTCGAGTCGATGAAAATGAGTCCGCCTTGGCATCCATGCGGCCTACAGTGGCCGCGACGACCTCCCACCTGCGGACCCTCCAACAAGAGGTGGACTACCTTCGGGCACGAGTGGATGACCAGGAAGGGCGCTCGCGCCGCAACAATGTGAGAATTGTGGGTCTCCCCGAATGGGCGGAGGGGCCCAGCATGGGGCTTTTCTTGGAAGACTGGCTCTCACGCGAGGTCCTACAGGGCAAACTGTCAAAGTTCTTCTCCATTGAACGGGCTCACAGGGTCCCGGGGGGCCCCCCTCGCCCCGGTGCACCTCCTCGGCCAGTGGTGGCCAGATTCTTCAACTACCGTGACAGGGATCACGTGTTGCAAATCACCAGGGCCTGGGGTCCCTGGCAAGTCGAAAATGCTGCAGTCCACATTTATCCGGACTATACCTTGGCCGTACAGCGCCGCCGATCCTCATATTTGGAGGTCAAGAAGTGCTTGAGAGATCACGACATCCAATATTCCTTGCAGTACCCGGCACGTCTGCGTATTCGCCACAAGGAGGGCACAGTTTTCTGCGATACGCCTGAGGAAGCCTGGGCTTGGATCGACCAACAGGGAATGGCTCATGATCCTCCTGCGCCACGGACGGACTCTGCACAACCGGGGACCTTGGTGGCAGCACGTGGAGGCCGAGGTGGGAATCGGTCATGACGCCCGACGAAAACGCAGGTCACACAGGAACGGGCACAGGCTATCAAGACGGTGGAACAATTGGGCTCCCCTGCATCTTCTTCCAGACGGGACTCGGACTCCGATACTCAAATGGACCGCACGCTGCAGCTCACGGACTCGCAGATCGAGGCGTTGGCAGGGGAAGGCCTGGCCCTCACCCCACAAACAGCGGATGCGCTGGGCTGAAGTCATCGGACTCGGGCCTGTTCTTAGTTGTGGTGGCCGGACGGCTCGCGCACGCCTGTTGAGTGCTAGGCTGAATCATGGGAGGCGGCATGGACATTACCCACGAACTCTGCGCCACCTTCCCCACTGAGCGATAAGTAGCTGATATAGCAACTCATTTGATTTTCTTTCTTCATTGTATGTTTTAGTTGTTGAGTCATTGGATTTGCAGTTTAGTGCGAATGGCCCATTGCCCGTTGGCAACCAGGCCTGGGGTGGGAAGTTGTGGAATTTTTGTTATTTTTGTTTTCTTCCTTCTGTGCTTGCAACTCACGAGGTCTGGTGCCGACATATGTTTGCACCCGGTTATGAGGGAGTGTGGATGTACTAGAGGGGGTGCGAATTGTCACACAATAATGGGCTCAATGTCGTGCTCTTCCACGCAACTGTGTAAATGGCACAGGGGGATTACTTCTTTTTGACCTGGAATGTGAGGGGGTTGGCGGGATGCACCAAGCGACACAAAGTTTACCAATACTTGCGCAGCCATAAGATCACGTTTGCATTGCTCCAGGAGACACATCTCGCCACACAGACATTCGCGTCGCTCCGCAAGCGCTGGCGGGGCACGGTCCTGGGCACAACGTATTCTGGATACGCCAGGGGAGTGCTTATATGGGTGGCACCGGGAACTCCACTGCAAATAACACACTCCCGGGCCGACACACAAGCCCGTTATGTTACCATGGAGGGCTTGCTGAATGGCGCCCCCCTGGCATTGATCTCCTTGTACGCTCCAAACTCGGGGCAACCCAATTTCTTGCGGACGCTTACGCCCTCCCTGCTTACAGACCCTACAATACCCACATATTGGGGAGGCGATTTTAATGGAGTATGGGATCTGACCTTGGATCGCTCCCGTCCCCCTCTTATAGGGGCACAATCCATCAAACTAGCACACCACATGAAGGAATGGGCGTCCCATACACAGGTCCACGATATCTGGCGTAGGCTACATCCACAGGCGTGCATGTATTCTCATTACTCGACACTGCATGATTTACATACGCGGATCGACGTGGTGTTCTGCTCGGACAACGCTGTGCACAGCGTGGTCCATGCAGCTTATTTGGCGCGCGCGCTATCAGATCATACTCCATTGCAACTAAATCTGGTCTGGGGTACGTCACGTCCTGAGATCTCGACTTGGCGTTTACCCGGGGCGGCGCTTATTGATCCCTCGTACGGGGCCACCCTCCTGGAATCCATCACTTCCTATTTCAGGGAGAACGAGGGGACTGCATCGTCGGCGGGGGTGGAGTGGGACGCCTTCAAAACTGTTCTCAGAGGGCACGCCATTAAGACCACGTACGGGGTACGAAAAACTCTGACTGACGCTCTTGACACACACGAGTCCGCAATTCTGCGCCTTGAGCAACGTGTCCCCTCTGATCCCCTGACTGCCCCCTTGCTTGCTCAGGCTCGCTTGGCATACAAGACCGCGATGGACGACTTATGTGCCTTCGACTACAAAACGTATTTGGCGCGCAGACATAAAGAGGGAGACAAGGCAGGGAGACTCCTCGCGTGGCTACTGCATTCCGACACTACCCAGCTTCCCATCACTACCATATACACGAATGCTGGAGTCCTGGTGCACACCCAGGCAGCTATCAATCGTTCTTTCTATGAATATTATACACTGTTGTACGCAGCCCCGGCCACACAAGACCCTGCTATTATACAGGACTTTCTGGCGGGGATTCAGCTCCCACAGGTCACCCCAGCCTCCTTTGATATCCTAGAACAACCCATTGCGCTGGACGAGATCACTGATGCCATTAAACAGATGGCAACGGGCAAAACGCCGGGGACGGATGGGTGGCCAGCAGAATTTTACTCCGCCTTCTCTACACAGTTAGCGCCTAGACTGGCCGAGGTGTATGCTGAGGCCTTCGAGGCGGGTGAGTTACCGCCTACTATGAGGGAAGCGACGCTGGTTATCTTGCCTAAACCGGGCCGAGACCCCCTCCACATGGCCTCCTATCGACCCCTGTCGATGTTAAATGTTGACTATAAGATCCTTGGGAAGTTACTGGCTGATCACTACTGTTCCCCTGCTGGTCCACGAAGACCAAAATGGCTTCATTCCAGGCCGCAGTACGGGGTTGAATTTGCAGCGGTTATTTACATTATTGGAGTGGGCAAGGGACAGGGGGGAGCAGCCCTGGGTTGCCTCCCTGGACATAGAAAAGGCATTCGATACTTTAAGTTGGGCTTACCTTGAGGCGACACTGGCGGGGTTTGGCATAGGCCCTAATTTCTTGCAATGGATCAGACTGCTGTACTCTGGACCGCAGGCTAGGGTGAAGACGGGCCGTACTTACTCACCGCTTTTGTCGATAGCGAGGGGCACACGCCAGGGCTGCCCCCTGTCACCGATCCTTTTTGCTCTGGCTATGGAGCCCTGTGAGAAAGTGCCATCTTTCTTGCATGGTATGCCCCCACTTTTTGCTGAATAGCTGATGTACTTTGACTGAGTGTGCCCTGGGCTCCTGCCAATCAGGTGCCCAGGGCCTGTGTTCCTTCCCTAAAACTGCATTGAAGCCTAAACCCAATTGGCATCTCTGGCCACATGTCAGCCCCTGGTAAATGGTACCATAGGTACCCAGGGCACTGTGACCAGAGAAGGCCTCTAAGGGCTGCAGCACTTATTGTGCCACCCTTAAAGGCCCTGTACCCTGACACACACACACTGCCTTTGCAGGCTGAGTGTCTTGGTGCAGAACAAAACAGAGTCGACGTGGCACACATCCCTGTGTGCCATGCCCACAAACACACTGCCCTGGCATACCTCAGTCACCCCTCTAGCTGGATGCACTATGCCAGTGGTGAGGGTACAGGTGCATGAGCCCTGTACCCCTACAGTACCCAGGTCCATTCCTGGGCACTGTAAGTGCAGTGCTGCCATTAAGAGTATATGGTGCTGGGAGGTCGTCAACACGAACTCCACAGCACCATAATGGCTACACTGAAGACTGAGAAGTTTGGTATCAAACTTCTCAGCACATTAAACCCACACTGATGCCAGTGTGGGATTTAATGTAAGATGCACGACAGAGGGCAACTTAGAGTTGCCCCCTGAACCTAACCCACAATCCACGTCTTGCCTGAGAGGCTGCCTAGGCTGCCACCCAGCAGACATGTTGCTAGACCCCTGGGTAGAGAGCCATCCGCTCTCCCGGGCCAGCAACAATGCACGCCCTGGGCGAGGTGCTAGGTCTCCTCCCCCAGGATGGGCAGGGGGAAGCTTCAAAGGCATGCCGCCTTTGTGAGCCTCCCCAGACCACTTGCTGTACCCAGTAACTGGTCCCCACCGGTTCTAGCCCCCACTCTGGCGGGAAGACTGGCGGGAAACCCCAAGTGAGGAAAGGGGTTGTGCCAGCCTCTGCCAACCCCACCCCTCGGGTGGGGGAGGCGAGGTGAAGCACATCTCCAGGCTCTCGCCATCTTGAAGATGGGGAGCCCTGCCCAATCAGGACTAGGCTCCTGCCCCCCTCCCACTGGAGAGTGGCAGGATAGGGGGTGTACCCACCCCAGGGAAGGGAGCCATTGGTCCCTGCCCTTTACCTACCTATAACGCCCCTAAAATTAGTATTTAGGGGCACCCTGAACCTTCCTTCCTCAGATCCCGAATCCGAAACAAGCAAGAAGAACAAGAAGAAAGAAGATCTGCCGTGCAGCTGCTAACAAGAGGGAGACACCAACTGACTTGGCCCCAGCCCTACAGGCCTGTCGACCCTCGAACCTGCTCCTGCTAAACCCCGGCGTCTCCAGTGGTCAGCAACCTCGAAAACCCCGGAGGACCTGACTGCCTTGTTACTCTAAAAGACTGGGACTCCCACGAGCAGTGGTACTGCTCAAAGCAAGTAACAAATCCCTGGTGCCAGCCAGGAACCGCGACTCCTGCACACTCTGCACCCGCCGAGCCCGGCCTGTTCCTTAGTGGACAAAGACCACGAGGACGTCCCCCCGGGGACTGTGACCAAGAATCCAGCACCCAAGGACCCTCCTCGACGCTCCTGACGACGCCTGCAGCCTCAGAACCAGGGACCCCTCCAACCGCGACCAGCAGAGGGTAAGATTTCCCGACGCGAAAAGACACCCCGGCGCCCTGCGGCCCCCTGTGCCCAACTCCGGGGTGCCTACCTATCCTCCAACTACCCAACTTACCTCTCGAAGTGGTGGTCGCACCTGAAGAATCTCCGTCCCCGAGCTTGTAGCCTTTGTTCAACTTCCAGCTTCTCCATTGAAACGCATTGAGCGCCCGACGGCTCAAAAGCACCCTGCACCCAGCCGCCCGAGTGCCCCTGGAAGTGCAGCATCTATCCTATTCTACTTCCCCACTTGCCCTGTGTAAGTGACCAGGAGCCCAGCTCCCACAGCCGCGTGGCCTGCCTGCTAGCAGCCACCAACCAAAGGCCCCCTGCCCGCCATAGGCTAACATTGGGCCTAACTCACTCTGCACCCGGCCGCTCCTGTGCCTCTGAGGGTGTACCAACTGTACCTACCTGACCCTGGGAGACCCCTGAGTCTATGCCCAGAACCTTAACTCTGCCAGTCGAGTACTTACCTGCAAGCCGATAACCTACATTTTCTCCATAGGGTAACATTGACTGGTTTACACTGAAATTTCTTCTAAGTGTCGCTAAGTCGGTGGTGTTTCCCATGACCCCTATGACATCGACTCAACGACCGTTGGCGCCATCTACGCCGTTAAAGTGGGCATTCGATACTTTTAAGTACCTGGGGGTTCAGATTTATCACCTAGAATCAGACACGATTGATGGGCACTTAGGCCGGGCTATAGTACGTGCTCGATCGACCCTCCCGTTTTGGACGGGTCTCCCTTTGTTTCCAATGGGCCGGGTTGCGATATCTAAGATGTTAATCCTTCCTCGTCTCTTATACTTTTTCTTCATGCTCCCCTACCATCTACCCCGGAGACTCTTCCGAGACCTGGAGTCCCTACTGATATCGTTGATATGGGGGAATTCGCGGGCCAGGGTGGCACTTCATAAACTATATTTGCCACTGTCGGAGGGCGGCCTGGGTGCGCCAAATTATGAACGATATTATGCAGCGGCGCAGCTGCAGTGGCCGATGCGGTGGATCGCCAATAGCAACCTCACTGAGTAGACCACTGGTGCCATGAGCTGGGATCCCCCGACGCTCCTGGAGTGGCTATCGGGAACGGTTACACCGACCCAGAAGCGGCGAGGTAATTTATTAATGACGGCAGCCAGGCGGCATTGGTCTAGGTATGTGAGACCCAGAGGTCGCCCACCCCCTTACGCTCCCAGTTTACCCTTGGAACTGCTCCCAGGCACGTACTCATGCCATGGATGCCCGGAGTTGGGGGCGTGGAGGGAGAATGGGCTGGACACATGGGGTAACATGTACGCGGACTCACAGTTAGTAACATTCGAGGGCTTGGTGGAAACGTATGGTGTACCGCAGGGTTCCTTTTTACACAATGCCTTACTGACTCGCTTGTCCCTGCAGGCATGGAACGCTGAAAGGGTGGATCCTGTTACCTCACAGTTATTACACAACTACTCACATGGCCGCGGTCGACGAGCCATAACGAGCATATACACCTCCATTAGACTCGACGATCCTCCTGCATTGACGACACTGCGTGCATACTGGGATAGCAAACTGTCCATTACCCTATCAGATAAACAATGGCAGCAGTGTCTTAGCCAACCCAAAACTATTTGTCAACGCCAGAGTGAAATACAGTCAATTTAATTACCTTCACCATACCTACCTCACCCCCCACAGGCTGGCGCGCATGTACTCTACTGCCACGGACGTATAATAAATATTTGGATCTTGCTCTGGGCTTGGCCAAACGAAAAATAGCCATGGCCTGGAAGGCGCAGACGGGCCCCAAGATTGACACATGGCTGCTAGACTTGCGGAGAGCACTGGTCTCAGAATGCACGAATCAGCGTGAGGTTGAGGCAAGGGCGTCCGCTCCCCCGAGACAAACTCCTGCGTGGTGGCAGGAATATTTAACAGTGGTCGAAATAAAAATTGCTGCAGGTGCCCTCCCTGCCTAGGTCTTCCTACATGGGCGGAGACTCGGGTGGTTGCCCTCCCTCCCGCTTGTCTGCCTCCCTCATTCCCCCTCACCCTCGCCCTTTTTCTTTCTCCCCCTCTTATATTTATGTTTACATTTATATTTATATATTTATATATATATATTTATAATTATAATTACTCTTTCCCTTGTGGTGCACGACAGCACACGGCTCATCAAGCCCTTATGTCCAGACACACGTCACTTCCTATCGCATCAGACTGACACACGTACCTGCGATACTCTTTCCCTCTAGAGATCGGTTTTTGTTCCCTTTTTCATGTTGTATATCTATTTTTTCTATATATTAATATTTTGTTATGTTTCTTCTGTTTGGACTCATGATTCATTACGCATATGTATGCAATGTGTCGTAGAACTCGATTTATGGAGCGCTGACCGATTCTCCTACTGCTAGGTTAATTGTAAATTGATTACGTTCAGTGGTGCGGCACTGCGGAGTGAAGTAGCAAGCCACGCCATCATAGTTGACGTGGAAATGTTATGTGGCTGAGTGCTTCCTTAAGCCCTTACCTATGCCATTCGATTTTATTACTAATCTCCAGTGTTAATAGTCTACTTTGATTGTCATGCAAATGTTTTGGATGGTATTATACTAATAATTAATAAACATCATTTATCAAAAAAAAAAAGACCAGAACAATTAGAAAGACAAACTGAAGCAAATGCTAAGGCCCAGAAATTCAGGTAGATGGTGGTGCAAGATAAAGAATCCCTGAAAGGACTTCCTTTACAGCAGAACCTTCCTTCGCTTAACAATAGTGACCGATGCGTTTCCCCCCTCAGGATGGGAGCCCACTTCTAGGATCTGACAATACATGGTTTGTGGTCCAGGAACAGCAACTATAACATACAAATATACTGGAACTCAGAGCTGTACATCTAACTTTGGAGGAGTTTTAACATGCAAGTCTTTCATCGAAAACTATGAATGGGAAATAAACAAGGTGCTTAAAGATGTTTTCTTAATGTGGCTGTCTTTCAGTAGATCTTTTTGCAACAAGACAAAAACGCAAAATGCCAAAACTTCTCATCAAGACTGTGGGAACCAGGATCAATGGGCAATGCCTTTTAGATTAAATAGCTCAACACATTTCTGTATGCTTGTCAACAGTTCCCACTATTTTCAACATTTCTGATGAGGCTGAGGCATTGCAATGTTAAAATGATTCTTATTGCTCTAGAATGGCTAAGACAGTGGTGGTTTCCAGAACTTCTTCATCTACCATTAACACCACTCAGGAAATTGCTGGTGGCCTAAAAGGTGTAATTTATATTTTGTCGGTAAGGCTACTCTGTCGCAGCCTTGACGGAGTATCCTTATCGCCAACAAAATGGCCTGCCCGCCCGATTTAACTACTCTCTTAGCCATAGTAACACCCCTCCGATGGCCTGCCTGAGTAAGGGCCGTCGGAGGTTGACTTCTGTCGGGCCAACTGAATTAGATGGGCAGACATGCAGGTCATTTTTCACTGCCTATAACTTCCAGGAAAACCCTGGTGGAACGGGGCAGTGGACACTGTCTAAAGCCCCCCTCGCCATGAGGAACTCCCATGGTGAGGGGGGCATTGCTTTTTATTTTCAAAAAGAAAAAAAAAGAAGTTTGACGACCGGCTCCTTCATTATGACGGAGCTGTGCATCAAACTTAAAAAAGCATTGGCAGGAACCGTTGTGACCACGTTTCCTGCTAATGCTTCAGAAATGACCGCCTGCTTGTCGGTCATTAATTAATTTGGAGGGCTGGGACGACTTCTGCATCTGCCGATTATTGAAGTTACAATATTCTTCGATGAAGGTAGATTTAGCTACCATCTCTGCTTGCATAAAAGGACCAGACCAAAGACCCTTTTTCACAATCCCAATCGTAAAGGATTTTTTTGAAGGACTGAAGACCTACCTTCCAAGATGGAGCCTTCTCATGTATAGGAACTTAACGTGATGTCTGAAGTAATGGGCTCACCTTTCTTTTAGAGACTTATAACCACAGATTCTTCACCTTACAATATTCCCCATGCATCAGACTGGATCCCGAAAATCTTGAGCAGCACCTTTGTGGATAGGTAGATGGTGTCAATCAGCTCCACTTCTGTGTCGGATGTGACGTGTGTGGTGCCTATTTAGGCACCACCCTGACGAACTGACATCAGTTCCTTTCTTTCTGCACCAAGAGCTGGATATAGAGAGCTAACTGTGTCACTTTTAGTCCACTTATTTGTTGATTCTTTTTGTGCTTTGCTTCCAATGTGCTAGGGACATGTCTCCCAAAAAACCCACAGTATTTAACTGATGTGAGGAATGTCACAGACAGATGTCTGTCTCTGACCCACACTTCATTTGACTTTGGTGCCTGGGGTCAGGCTGTGACCCCAAAGCCTGCACCCCCTGCAAGTCGATGCACCCAAAGGCACTTCACGAGCTCCTGGCACCATGGCAGAAGAAGGCTTTGTGCCAAGTAAGTAGAAGAAGCACAGGAAAAAGTAGTCGAAGCAATCTTCACTTTCAGCTAGTAAACTATGGTTCTAAGTCCTGCTCCCACACTCCACCTGCGGAGCGGGCAGCCAGGTTAGCTCCTTGCTTCTTTGAGTTCCTTGGAGTGACTCCTGTACAACTCAAATTTTACAATGCCATTCACTCAATCGTTGGATCCACGGTTCCCTCTGGCACACCTTTGTGCCACATGCAGTGAAAGATGCCCCTGCTAGGTTACTGTCAGCTGGTTGGCCCTCGACTCCAGCCAGGCCCCCTGGATCTGCAACCGAATCCGGACGGACGCTGTTACCAGGAGACCTCCTTTCCCGGTCCCAATCCATCTAATGCATCACTTTTGCTGCTCGATGAGGAATCTGCTTTCCTTTCTGACTCCGAGATGGCGCCCCCTTGACGCTGTCGAAACCAGTGTAATTGGCATCACACCAAACCCTAGACTTCCCACCCCTGGACAGACCCTAGTTTCCTGTATGAGGGGATGACGTAGAGGGTCTCGGCCTCTTGGAGGACGACTACAAGGAGTAAAAGTTGTGTGAGGAGCTGAGTGATTGCAGTGGTCTGAACACCTCTCCAGACTCTGGCCTGGTTTCTCCTCCAGGCCTTGCCATGGAGGAAGGTGCATCTTTTGCAACCATGATGGACAGGGCAGCATAGTTTCTTGGCCTGCAATTACCCTGCATCGATTTCTTAAAAGAGGTGCTTCAACCTGGAGTGAGCTCTGCAGAGCCCTTGCTCTCTTTTAATAAGGCTCTCACCAACCTTCCCCTGGGGGCCTGGTCCATACCCTGCACGGGTACCCCTGAGCACAGAATGATTGGCCGTTGCCCTGCCCCCCAGAGACCCAGCCTTCCTGTCACATCATCCCTCTTTCGAGAGCCTAACCTCGACAGCCAGGATAAACTTAAACCTGTTCCCTACCTCCCAATAGGGAATCGAAGAAGCTGGGTATTACTGGGAAGAGGATCTTTCTTCCACCAGTTTGGCATTGCTATCAGTGAACACTGCGTGCCTCTTGGGTCGATACTCCCATTCCTCATGGGACTCGGTTGCGCAGCTGCCTCCCATACTTTCTGCGGAGGGCTGTGCCATCCTGAACTAGGCATTGGTTGAGGGGAGGGACGCCGCAAAGTTCATTCTTCGGTGTGGACTGGACACCACTGATTCCCTAAGCAGGGCCATGGCCTCTACAGTGGCACTCTGCTGCCATGCCTGGCTGTGGTCCACTGGGTTTTCAGGGGATATCCAATCATCTTTGATAGAGATGCCCTTCGGTGACAAGGCTGACACGGCGCTCGAGCGTTTCAAAGAGAGCAGAGTCACCGCCGGATCCCTGGCTCTCGCCACCAACAGTCTTTTCGCCCCTTCCATGACCACAGTTGAGGCTCCCATATGCATCCCCAATGCCAATCTCACTTCTCAAGGCCAGCAAGCTTCCCAGTTGCTTCATGTCCGGGGATGTAGTTCCCATAGAGGGCGCAGGACCCACACCCAGCATACTGTCCAGTCACATGCCTCTCCGGCTGTCACAGCCCCCAAACCTCTTCAGTGGGTTCTCCATGCAGCATACCCATCCTGTTGGTGGCAGGACCAGGTACAACCTGTCCGTATGGCAAGCCATAATTTCTGGCTAGTGGGTGCTACAGATTGATCATAAAAGTTATGCCCTACCCTTCCTGGAGACTCTACCACCCTTGCCACCATCCCCAGAACAGCTGACTGAGGACCATCTCTTTTTGCTCTGTCAGGAAAAGCAGGTTCTGTTGGCAAATGGAGCCATCGAGAGGGTGCCACCATCAGAAGTAGGGCGCGATTACTATTCCCGCTACTTTCTGTTGCTGAAAAAGGACGGAGGCCTTCATCCTATACTACATCTCCTCCCTCTTAACACCTTTGTACAGAAAGATAAATTCAAGATGCTCACATTGGCTCAGGATCTGTCTGCCCTAGACCCCTGACCTGTGCTTAATTTAAGCCGTTGGTTTCCGGTGCTTGGCACCTGCACCAATGACAGTCCACCACATGGTGGCGATGCCTGTCTCATTTTGAGATGAGCACAAGAACAGTGTTCAATAAGTCAATATACATTAAAAATGAATAAGGCCTGCCACCCATGCCATTCTTAAAGCTTTGAGTGGCCTGGAATAGTCTAAATTCTCACACTTTTAAGAGTGTGATGGTTATTAGTTGTGTGGGTACTGTCATTGGTAGCGCTGGCAGGGGCACTGGGTGGTGCAGACTGCAGTAACCTCACGAGAAGGGCCCCGACACGTACTTAAAAAAAAAAAAAAATCTTTTTTATACAAATTAACTACTACCGGAGACTGGATGGTAGTGATGGACCTCCAGGACACACATTTTTACATTCTCGTCCTGTGAACTCACAGGCATTACCTGTTTTCATGGTAGCCCAAGAGCATTTCAAATTTGCTTTGCTCCCCTTGGGCCTCACCAGTGCCATTCGGGTTCTTCATGAAAGTGATAGCGGTGGTTGCACCACACCTGCGAAGTCAGGGGTCCCAGTCTTCCCCTACTTCGATGACTGGCTTTTGAAGGGGGGCTCATCCCAGGCAGTCGTTACCCACCTCCAGACTACAGTGGGCCTTCTGCACTCATGGGGTTTCACTATCAACGTGCTTAAGTCATACCTGACTTCCTCTCAGACACTCTCTTTCATCGGAGCCATTGTGGGCACGTTACAGTTCTGCACCTTGCATCTGGAGCAGAGAGACCAGGACATGTGGGCTATGATCCCGATTTTTCAACCAGAGCCCTGAATTTCGGTGAGACTAACTCTGAGACTGCTGGGGGGCGTGGCCAGCAGCCGGGTAAGATGGCCGCACACTAGCAGGGCTCCGGCATAACACACCTGGCGAAAGCAATATCCGCACATTTATCCGTGTTGTAATGAGCCATTACAGGGGCTGCTGGTGTTCGTGAGTGCCAGGACCCCTCTTTGCAACAAACGCGAGCCAATTTGGTCTTCGCGTTCCTGAGATATCGGTTGGGTCTGATGGGCGGCTCCGCAGTAATGGCCCCGCGTCCGTGCTGAGTGGAGCGGTCGCCCGAAGGAAACGCCAGTGATGACGGCAGGAGGAGCAGCGGAAACGTGCATGCAACGCTACGATCCCCAGCCGCTTCTGAAAGACAGGAGAGGATCCTGAGGGACTCTATATTTGGAGGCGGCCGTGGTAAATGGTGAGCCCCAGCGATGCCGGCTGGTGAAGGAGGGGCTTCGGAGAGAGCGTGAGGAGGACAGAGTGCGAGGCGCCTTGCTGAAAGGCCCCGAATGACGAATCTGCTATTGTGGGCAAGGAACAGTGCGGCACAGGGGTACTTCATGTAGTAAGGTCCGACAGGACCGTCTTCTGTGGCAGTTTTTTTTTTTTACTCCTGCGGCGAGCGCGGCAGCTCTACCCCTCCCCCCCTCCCCCATGGATGCACGCAGACTGTGGCGACAAACGAGCGGGTGGTGGAGCGCTGCGGTCAGCTGAATGGGGGCTTACCTCAGGAGAGGCCCGTGTGGACACAGTGGTCGGTGGATTGTGAGACTGACGGCCCTGCTTCACTGCCAAGACTAAGCAGGTCGGGACACGTGGTCTGCCGGGTATTCCGCATTGCTGGGACCATCAGGCCCGGCCATGGAGACGATATGATGATCATCTGGAGGCGACCCGGTAACATACAGGGGCTGTAAGGAAGTGGACGCCCTTGGGAACGCCGGTAATTCCTTGCGGGCACAGGAGTAGCTCCCCGGGGACTGGCTGATGTTCCTGGACTTGGCCGGACCAGAGACAGAGCTGGGTGCGGTGTGTGGGTTTGGCTGGTGAAACCCGACAGGTCGGAAGGGGCTTCTGCCCTGGAGCAGGCGGCAGTGAGTAACCAGTCGAGTCCGGGCCCGTACCGGTGCAGAGATGGTGGGCGGAAAGGGCAATCGCACAACGATGCAAGCAAAACTTGACAAATATGCATGGCAGAATGGACCGGACGCAAAGGGTAAGGGTCCCGAGGGCGCACATGATACCATAGTAGGGGTCGACGGTCAAACTGATCTGACCCTCAACGATATAATGCTAGCCATTACAACGGTCCGGACCTCCCTTGAGGCCAGGATGGACAGTGTTTCATCTGAAGTTTCCTTGATCAGGGCGGACATCCGCAATATGAACGATAGAATCAAGGAGGTGGAAGCCACAACTATCGAACTGAATAACGACTCAGCCACGCTTAAAAAACAGGTTAAAGAACTCCAAGTCAGCACTACCAGGATGTAAGCCCAATTGGATGACTACGAGGGCAGGGCGAACCGACTGGTGCCGGTGATCTCCTCGTTGGTCCATCCGGACCAAACTGGGTTTATGCCCCAGCGTATTACCAGACTTAATCTCCTCCGCCTATATGGGGTGAGGCAGGCTACGGCGGCCAATCCAGACGAACCTGCGGCGCTGCTGTCACTTTACGCACGCATGGCGTTTGATAGTATCGAATGGCCATACCTCCAGGCGGTATTGGCTAGATTCGGCCTGGGCCCCAATTTTGTGGCGTGGGTTCGCCTTCTCTACCGCGACCCCTGCACCCGGGTTCGGGTAAATGGGGCGATCTCTAGGTCCTTCCCACTGCACATGGGCACACGCCAGGGCTGTCCCTTATCCCCCCTTCCTTTTCGCGCTGGCGCTCCAACCACTGGCGGCCTGGATCAGGGGAGATCCGATAGTGAGGGGTATAAACATGGGTGGGTGTGGGAGGAGCGCATATCATTGTATGCCGATGCTATTTTACTTTATGCGGGCAGACCGAGACAGACATTTCCTAGACTCATTAATGACATCCGGTTATTTGGTACCTACTCGGGTTATCAGATAAATTGGGATAAATCCCTCGTTTTTAACCTGTCTGGTGTGCCTCCTTCACTTACCTCAGACTGCGCAGCATTATTGCAACAGGACAAATTTAAATATTTGGGAATCTGGATCTCGCACTCCCCGGAGGAATTTCTGCGCCTGAATATCCAGGCGCAAATGGTAAGGCTACGTGAGGATATTGCCCACTGGCGTCAACTCCCAATTACCCTTATGGGTCGGGCAGTATTATTTAAAATGATGGCCTTGCCACGCTTGCTTTATGTGATACAAAACATGCCATATAGGCTACGGGACACTTTCTTCCATACCATTAAAGGCGAGCAGCGCAACCTGCTGTGGGGGGGGGTGGAGCGCCGCGGATTGCGCTCTGCAAACTCCAGAGGGGGGTATACGAGGGGGGACTAGCTATACCAGATATGAGGAATTACTATTTAGCATCCCAAATTATATCAATGGCTGTGTCTTCGCACCACAGTCTGAACCCGTATACAGAGTGGACTGCCTGGCCATGGGAGATACAGGGTACCCTGCAGCGTTGTATCAGACTAAAGGGAGGAGGCTGCTCCCGACGCACACTCAGATGGTGCGAGCATGGGGCGACGCCACCAAGGCACTTGGGTGGAAGGACAACCTGACCCAACAGACCCCACTATGGCATAGTGATGGGCTGAGAGAAGTGGGTCGACTGAGGGGATTCCTTTGTTGGAGTCGTATAGGTATTGACACTCTTGGAGATATATGGAAGCGAGATAGAATGAGTACCTTTAGCGACCTTCAGGGAGAGTACTAATTGGCAGACACGGAGCAATATAGGTACATTCAACTTAAACATGCACTGAGGTGTCACATCAAAGACGGTGAAACTATGCCCGAGTACGCCCCATTAGAAGACCAACTGTTATTAGACCCCATCCCTGATAAAGCAATCTCCCTTACATACAAGAAGTTAATGAATAACTTACCTGACCCCCTCGGACCACTTCGGGCGAACTGGGAAATGTACATTGGCATACTGGAGGACGATGACTGGCAGGAGGCGATACAGAGCCCCAGAGAAATTGCTATTCGGGCCTAATTCAGACTAATTCAGCTACGCATCCTGCACAGAGCATACAACTCCTGTACACTTCAGCATAGGATTGGACGGGTGGACTCGGACATCTGTGTACACGGACCCAGCACAACCCGACCGCAGGAACACAACCGAACCAGAGACCCTGCAATGCATCCTCCTCAACGTTCGATCCCTCCACAAACACGCCACCGAAATTTGGGACCTCTTCGACAGCACCACCCCGGACGTAGCGTTCTTCACCGAAACCTGGATCAACACCTCCCCGGGACCGGACATCGCCATCGCCATTCCCCAAGGGTACAAGATCTCCAGAAAGGACCGCCATACCCGCCCGGGAGGAGGAATCGCCATCGTCCACAAATCCACCCTCCGCCTGAGTACACTCCCCGACGAGCCCACAGACATGATGGAACATCTACACTTCAAGATACAGACCAACCCTACCACCACCCTCCGAGGAACCCTCATCTACCGACCCCCTGGACCCCGCCGACCCTTCACCAACTCCATCACGGACATCAACTCCCCGCATGCCATCGCATCCACCAACTACACCCTGCTGGGAGACCTCAACTTCCACATCGACAACCAACTGGACCGCAACACCACATCCCTCCTGGACAACCTCCACAATATTGGTCTCCGCCAAATCGTGACCGAACCCACGCACTCAGCAGGACACACCCTCGACCCCCTCTTCACGACAGGAAACTCCATCACCTTCAGCCACACCACCGAACTCCCATGGACTGACCACCGTTGCGTCCACTTCACCTTCAGAACACCCACTGTGAGAAGTTGGCCTGGCATATGCTGTCCACTAATTATAGTGGGCACCTTGCACCAGTCCAAACAACCCCTTATTGGAGATAGGTTAAAGACAACCTTATTGAAAGCTATCCTAGTGGTAGCTATGGAGAGCAGCCTTCAGGCTAAGTCTTGAAGGAATGTAAAGCAGCTTGTTTTACCAGTCTATAATCTCTTGAGTGATCAAATGAAAGAGCACCACACCAGGTATATATTCAAAATATATGTATTTATTGCTAAACACACCCCTCTAGTCTCTTTATGGGGCTAGAGTTCGAAGTACATAAGTTAGAAGTTATTTAAACACAGTAATAGCACAAATACACGTTTGGGCCCTAGGGGCGTACCAAACCATATACCAATAAAGTGGTATAAGAACCACGACTGAACTAGACACTAGGCCTAGAGCATCTAGAAGTGCTTGGACCACAAGGAACCACCCAAGGTAGTGACACAGGGGACCCACGGGAGACGCGTGCAGTGTAAATACACAACCGCGATACGCCGTTGACTTCTATGGAGAAAGTCGCGATCAGGAAATTAGAGAAAAGGGACACTTAAAGGAGGACTTGGAGCAAACCCTTTGAGAACTAGTACTTTGAAGAGTCTCTACCCACGGGAGCACCGGAGTACTCGTGTTACCTCACCCAGGGAAGCCGGGTGCATAGGTGCCTTTCGGGGTCGGGTTTCGTCGTCGATTCGAATGGCGATCTGCTGCAAAGTGCTGCTGGCGACCAAGAGAAAAGTGTCCGGGTGGATCCAAGAGTGGATCGGAGTTCTGAAGAACCTGAAAGCAGAGGGGACAGAGTCTGGGTCACTAGCCAGTGACCAGGAAGGCGATGGACAGATGCCCACCGATGTCGAGTGCTTCAGGTGCGTTGACGGTCGTCTTGACTCTTCAGCCACGAGGTCCAGGAGGCGTTGTCGGCGACCAGGAGCAGGATTCGGGCTGGTACACGATGTCTGTCGGGTGCTGAGGCGTCGGCGACCGGATTGGACCCAACAAGCCTTGGCAACGGCAAGTCTCGATGCAGAGGAAGATTGTCGATGGTGCAGACCAGCAAGGTCTGGGGAACTCACCCAGCGAGGGTAAGTGAGGGCAGGCCTGGAGCAACCAGGATGCCAAGTTAGGAAAAGATTGGCCTTCGTTAAGGGCTACTAGCCAATGGGCTAGCGACCGCGAAGGAGCCTCGTGACGCCGCACGTGGATCTGGCTTACAGGACACTCGTGGAGTGGGGGCCAGTGATCTTCGGTGCAGTTGGTGCTGGAGGCTAGGGCTACTCTGAGCCCAAAGTACGACTTCTTGGGAGACCCAGAAGAGGATGCACTTGCAAATGTGCTCGGTGTCCAGGGGTCACGGTCTCAAGTCACCCACGATAGCCACGGGCCTCAGCTTTGCTGGGGACTCAGGGTAGCCTCGGGGAAGTCTGAGAATCCACCTCTGGTGATGCGATGACTTCGGCGTCCGACGGGAGCTTCAGAAATGCGAACCGGACAGATGCTTCTTTGGTGCCTGCCAAGCAGGGGAGTCACTCCTTGACCCCAAGGGAGATTCTTCTGTCCTCTAATCGTGAGTAGAGCGTCGAAGGTCCAGGATTCAGTTTCAGAGTTTCGTCCAGGGATAATCTAAAGTCCTAAGGACTGGGTTCCTATCTTTATACTAAAGATAGGGGTTGGACTACTCTGTGGCCCCACCTATGGGTGGGTCAGGGCAGAGGGGTGGCTACACCCCTTTCCCTTTGTCCAGTTCGCGCCAAAGCAGGGGCTGCAAGCCCCTGATCCGGTTTGAACTGGGGTATGCACAGGGACACCAAATGTGCCCCCAGTGCAGGACTTCAAAGCACCCGAAAGTGCTCCCGCCCAGCCCCAATACACATTATCCTGTCTGGGGAGGTGGTCACACCTCCCTGGGACAGGAAACCTATTGTCCAGGCCTCCCCTGCCGGAGTTTCGTCCAGCAGCAGGAGGCCAGACTCGTGTCTGTGGCAGCAGCATCCATTTTGTGATGCCAGGGCTCTGGAAAGAAGTTACCGGACTAGTCAGAGTTAACATGTCTTTCCCTCTAGAAGGGTGGAATGCTACCCCCGCCGCCAGTATTGGCGGGGGGTAGTATTCCAAGATGTTTGACACCAAACACGACATGTTTAGGTGCAGCCATTCCAAAGTTAGCATTTTACCGCGAGGATATAATGCGCTTAAGAGTATATGGTCAGGCTGCACTACAAACAGCATCAGAGATGGTCTCCGAACGCTGCAGAGGGGCCCTGCTCATGCAGGGGCACCCTCTCACATAGGAACCATGCACTCTGCCTTTAGGATTGATAAGGCCTGCCTTAGGAGTGACTTATAGGTTTATATGTGTGTATGTATTTAGTGATATAGGTAACCTATATCACAGTAAGGGGTGCCTGCACCACCTTACCCAGGCTGCAGTAGCAGACCTGTGGTGTCAGTTTGGATGGCCTTCCAGGGGTGGCATAATACATGCTGCAGCCCCTGGCAGGCCTCTGAGGTACCTATGCCCTTGGTACATAGTATACCATATACTAGGGACTTATAAGGGCACTCCAGATCCCAATCAGTGATGTGCCTAAGGCACATGGAAACCATTTTAGAGAGGAAGCAGCTAGGCTGGGGTTCTGATTAGCAGGGCCCCAGCCAGACTAATGTCGAAAAACAGTGAAGCATCAGCAAAAAGTGGGGGTACCCATGTGAAGCAGATCCTACTCTCCTACACAACCCCCCCCAAACGTAGGGACATTAAACTAACCTTGCCCAGTTAAGTCTTCATGTTCTAAGTGGAAATACCTAGAGAGTCCATCTGCATTCGCATGGTTACTCCCAGGCCTATGTTCCACTGTAAAGTCCATCCCCTGTAGGGAAATGGACCACCTAAGCAGTTTGGGGTTTTCACCCTTCATTTGTTTTAGCCATAAGAGGGGCTAATGGTCTGTCTGAACCAGGAAGTGTGTACCAAACAAGTATGGCCTCAACTTCTTCAGAGCCCAGACCACAGCAAAGGCCTCCCTCTCTATGGCTGACCAACGTTTCTCTCTAGGGGTCAGCCTTCTGCTAATGAAAGCTACTGGCTGATCCTGACCTTCTTCATTCAATTGTGACAGTACAGCCCCTACCCCCAATTCAGATGCATCAGTTTGAACAATGAACTTCTTGGAGTAATCAGGACTCTGCAGAATGGGAGCAGTGCACATGGCCTGCTTCAGGTCATCAAATGCCTTTTGACAGCTAACTGTCCACTGAACCTTTTGGGGCATTTTCTTAGAAGTTAAGTCATTCAGGGGTGTCACTATTGATCCATACCCCTTGACAAATCTCCTATAGTACCCAGTCAGGCCTAAGAAGACTCTCACCTGAGTCTGGGTAGTGGGAGAAGTCCAGTCCATGATGGTCTGGATCTTGCTCTGCAAAGGTTGAACCTGGCCTCCACCCACAAGGTGGCCCAGGTACACAACCTGACTCTGCCCTATCTGGCACTTAGTGGCCTTGATAGTCAGGCCTGCCTTTGCAGGGCCTGTAAAACATTCCTGAGGTGGACCAGGTGATCCTCCCAGGTGGAGCTAAAGACAGCAATATCATCTAGATATGCTGCACTATAGGCTTCCAGTCCTGTGAGAACTGTATTCACCAACCTCTGGAAAGTGGCAGGTGCATTCTTCAGACCAAAGGGCATTACCACAAATTGATAATGCCCACTAGGGGTTGAGAATGCTGTTTTGGGCTTTGCAGTATCAGCTAGTCTGATCTGCCAGTAGCCAGCTGTTAGGTCAAATGTGCTGAGATATTTGGCAGAGGCCAAAGTATCTATGAGCTCATCTGCCCTGGGTATTGGATGGGCATCAGTCCTAGTGACTGCATTGAGACCCCTGTAGTCCACACAAAACCTCATCTCTCTTTTTCCACCACTGGTGTGAGGTTTTGGTACAAGGACCACTGGACTAGCCCAAGGGCTATCTGAGGGTTCAATAACTCCCAATTCCAACATTTTCTGGACTTCAGTCCTGATACAGTCCCTGACATGGTCAGGTTGCCTATAAATCTTGTTTTTAATAGGCAGACTGTCCCCAGTGTCCACTTCATGAGTGCACCAGGTGGTCTGACTGGGTGTCAGTGAAAACATATGTCTAAACTGATTGAGGACTTGCCTGCAATCAGTTTGTTGCTGGGTAGCGAGGCTGCCTGCCAAGGCTACACCATCAACTGACCCATCGTCGGGGTTCTGTGAGAGCAGGTCAGGGAGTGGGTCACTCTCTTCCTCCTGCCCTTCATCAGTAGCCATGAGCAAGCCCATGTCTGCCCTGTCCAGATATGGTTTTAACCTGTTGACATGGAGAACCCTGTGGGGACTCCTGGGTGTTCCTAGGTCCACTAAGTAAATGACCTCACCCTTCTGCTCAACAATAGTGTGGGGTCCACTCCATTTATCTTGGAGAGCTGCTGGGGCCACTGGCTCCAACACCCACACCTTCTGTCCTGGCTGGTAAACAGTCAGAACAGCCTTTTGGTCATGCCAGGCCTTTTGAAGTTCCTGGCTAGCCTCAAGGTTTTTGGTTGCCTTTTTCATGTACTCAGCCATCCTGGAGCGGAGACCAAGTACATAGTCCACTATATCTTGCTTTGGGGGCTTGAGAGGTAACTCCCATCCTTCCTTCACCAAGCACAGTGGACCCCTCACAGGGTGGCCAAACAGAAGTTCAAAAGGGCTGTAACCAACCCCTTCTGAGGCACCTCCCTATATGCGAATAAAAGGCAGGGCAAGAGTATGTCCCATCTACGCCTAAGCTTTTCTGGGAGCCCTTTAATCATGCCCTTCAAGGTTTTGTTGAATCTCTCAACTAAACCATTGCATTGTGGGTGATAGGGTGTGGTGAACTTATAAGTCACTCCACACTCCTTCCACATTGCTTTTAAGTACCCAGACATGAAGTTAGCACCCCTGTCTGAGACTACCTCCTTAGGAAAGCCCACTCTTGAGAAGATTCCCAGGAGGGCCCTTGCCACCACAGGTGCTGTAGTGGTCCTGAGGGGAATAGCTTCTGGGTACCTGGTGGCATGATCCACTACCACCAGGATAAACCTGTGCCCAGATGCTGTTTGGGGATCCATGGGACCAACAATGTCAATCCCTACCCTTTCAAAGGGCACCCCCACCACAGGTAGTGGTATCAGGGGGCCTTTGTAGTGCCACCTGCCTTGCCACTGGCTTGGCAGGTTACACAGGAGCGACAAAACTCCTTGCTGTCTTCAGACATGTGGGGCCAGTGAAAGTGAGGGACAATTCTGTCCCAAGTCTTGTTCTGGCCCAGGTGACCTGCTAAGGGAATATCATGGGCTAGGGTCAATAGGAAGCCCCTGAACTTCAGAGGTATTACCAACCTCCTGGTAGCACCAGGCTTGGGGTCTCTACTCTCTGAGTACAGGAGTCCATCATCCCAATACACTGTATGGGGACCACTAGCTTTCCCAGCAGCCTCAGCAGCAGCTTGCTGTCTGAGGGGTTCAAGGGAGGGGCAGCTCTGCTGCTCCTGGCTCAGATCTGCCCTAGAAGGTCCCCCTGTCCCCAAGAACTCAACCTGGTCAGGTTCAAGTTCCTCTGGGACAGTTCCTTCTTCAGGGCTGAGATCATCCCCCTCAAGGGACTGATCTTCCTCCTGAGCCAAGGGGGAAGGCACTGCCTTAACCCTACTACTCCTCCTCTTGGAAGGCACTTGGTCCATTCTTCCAGAATCCAAGGCCTGTTCAGTGCTAGACATTTTGGCTTGTGACCTGGTCACAGCAAACACATCTGCAGGGATCCCCAGCATTTCTGCATGGGTCCTGAGCTCCACTTCTGCCCAAGCAGAAGTCTCTAAGTCATTGCCAAGCAAGCATTCGACTGGTAGGTTTGCACTCACCACAACCTTCTTAAGGCCAGTTACCCCTCCCCAGGAGAAGTTAACAACTGCCAGAGTATGGTCTGTTCTGACATTGCTAGCATTGGTCACTTGGTACATCTCACCAAGTATAACTTGCCCAGGATTCACAAGGTCTTGTGTCACCATTGTGACACTTGCCACTGTGTCCCTAAATGCCAAAGCCTCACGTCCATTGATTAAAGGCTGTTGTCTGTACTTGCCCAGATTACTGGGACTCACAGTGGAGGTCACATCCATGCCTCCATCACAGACTAACACAGCCTGAGTCAGTTCTCTGACTAGGTCAGAGCCCAACTCAGTACCCAGGGTGAACCCTACTAAACCCTTGGCTGGAGCACTCCCACCAACTGTACTAGGGGGAACAGGTGCCTTAGGGGCATTGGTGGGTGCTGGACTGGAGTCTTTGGACTTGGTGCAATCACTGGTCCAGTGGGTCTTTTGCTTACAGACCTTGCACCATGGTTTTCTTTGGCCTTTCCCTTTGGTAGACTGTGAATCCCCACCAGAAGAAGATTTTTGGGGGCCTGATGAAGACTTTTGATCTTTACCCTTCTCCCCACCCTTTTCAGAGTTCTTAGCATCTTGCTTCTTGGTTTCCCCACCTTGGTTCTGTACCTTCTGCTTCACCCTGGTTCTGACCCATTTGTCTGCCTTCTTTCCCAATTCTTGGGGAGAGGTCAGATCAGAGTCTACCAGGTATTGATGCAACAGCTGATTTTGACAGTTATTAAGAATCTGCTCCCTCATTATCAGATTGTACAATCCTGAGAAGTCACACACCTTACTGCCCATCAACCAGCCTTCCAGAGCCTTGGCAGAACAATCCACATAGTCTACCCAGTCTTGAGTCTGTGCTTTTTGGGTATCTCTGAACTTCAACCTATACTGTTCAGTGGTTAGGCCAAACCCATCAATAAGAGCACTCTTCAAGACCTTGTAATTATCAGCATCCTCCTCTCTAACAGTGAGGAGCTTATCTCTACCTTTGTCAGCAAAGGAGAGCCTCAAGATTGCTGCCCACTGCTCCTGAGGGACCTTCTGTACCTTACAGGCCCTCTCTAGAGCAGTTATCCACTTGTGGATGTCATCCCCATTCTGATAGGGAGGGACAATCTTGCTCAGGTTCCTATGGTCATAGGACCTTTCCCTATCTCTAGGGATTTGGCTGCCACCATGGGACTCTAGTCCCAACTTTCTTCTCTCTCTAAAGAGATCTAGGGACTCCCTGTCTATGGCTAGTTGCTTCTTTTTGAGTTCAAGCTGAGCTTCCTCATATAGAACCAGCCTCTTTCTTCTCTCGTGAGAGGATTCCCTCCTATGAGATGAGACAGAGCTCCCTATTGAGGTGCCAGAGTGGTTAGACTCCTGAGAAGAAGATCTAGACCTTCTGGGCACACTCACAATCCTTCCTGGGGGGACAAAGGGTGCATCATTCTGATCCTCCTCCTCCTCTTCCTCTTCCTCAGGAGGGGTTGGATTATCCAGGTCAGGGTCATTGTCACCCTCCTGGCCAGTTTCAGAGGGGGGCTGGGGGTACTGGTACCCCTGGTCCCTTCCTCATCTTCTGCCCCACCCTCAGCTCCTACCCCTTCAGTCCCCAAGGGCTTACTAAGGTCATAAGCCACCAACAACTCCTTGAGGTGTTGGGTGGTGGGGCTTTGGCCTGTCCTTATTTTTCTCAAGTTGCATAAAGCTCTCAATTCCAAGAATGGGAGTGTATCATACTTGGAGGGTGGAAGCTCAATGGCTTCCTGCAAGGATTCTTTGGATCCTGCCCTTAAAGACATTACTAGTGTGGTGTGGTGTATGCACTACCTACTCTAGTGTGGCCTACTAAACTCTCTTGAGTTGTAGAAAGGGTTGTGCTATCCCTTAACACACAACTCTAAGTTCAGTAGAACTTACTGTATTCTAAGCTTAAATTATATGTACCTTAGGTACCTTTAGTGGTTTTCAGTTGATCAATTCAATTGAGATTATCTGGTAAAACAATAGCAAGCTGGAATCCCACACGCTGCACACCAATGTGAGAAGTTGGCCTGGCATATGCTGTCCACTAATTATAGTGGGCACCTTGCACCAGTCCAAACAACCCCTTATTGGAGATAGGTTAAAGACAACCTTATTGAAAGCTATCCTAGTGGTAGCTATGGAGAGCAGCCTTCAGGCTAAGTCTTGAAGGAATGTAAAGCAGCTTGTTTTACCAGTCTATAATCTCTTGAGTGATCAAATGAAAGAGCACCACACCAGGTATATATTCAAAATATATGTATTTATTGCTAAACACACCCCTCTAGTCTCTTTGAGGCTAGAGTTCGAAGTACATAAGTTAGAAGTTATTTAAACACAGTAATAGCACAAATACACGTTTGGGCTCTAGGGGCGTACCAAACCATATACCAATAAAGTGGTATAAGAACCACGACTGAACTAGACACTAGGCCTAGAGCCTCTAGAAGTGCTTGGACCACAAGGAACCACCCAAGGTAGTGACACAGGGGACCCACGGGAGACGCGTGCAGTGTAAATACACAACCGCGATACGCCGTTGACTTCTATGGAGAAAGTCGTGATCGGGAAATTAGAGAAAAGGGACACTTAAAAGAGGACTTGGACCAAACCCTTTGAGATCTAAGACTTTGAAGAGTCTCTACCCACGGGAGCACCGGAGTACTCGTGTTACCTCACCCAGGGAAGCTGGGTGCATAGGTGCCTTTCGGGGTCGGGTTTCGTCGTCGATTCGAATGGCGATCTGCTGCAAAGTGCTGCTGGCGACCAAGAGAAAAGTGTCCGGGTGGATCGGAGTTCTGAAGAACCTGAAAGCAGAGGGGACAGAGTCTGGGTCACTAGCCAGTGACCAGGAAGGCGATGGACAGATGCCCACCGATGTCGAGTTCTTCAGGTGCGTTGACGGTCGTCTTGACTCTTCAGCCACGAGGTCCAGGAGGCGTTGTCGGCGACCAGGAGCAGGATTCGGGCTGGTACACGATGTCTGTCGAGTGCTGAGGCGTCGGCGACCGGATTGGACCCAACAAGCCTTGGCAACGGCAAGTCTCGATGCAGAGGAAGATCGTCGATGATGCAGACCAGCAAGGTCTGGGGAACTCACCCAGCGAGGGTAAGTGAGGGCAGGCCTGGAGCAACCAGGATGCCAAGTTAGGAAAAGATTGGCCTTCGTTAAGGGCTACTAGCCAACGGGCTAGCGACCGGGAAGGAGCCTCGTGACGCCGCACGTGGATCTGGCTTACAGGACACTCTTGGAGTGGGGGCCAGTGATCTTCGGTGCAGTTGGTGCTGGAGGCTAGGGCTACTCGGAGCCCAAAGCACGACTTCTTGGGAGACCCAGAAGAGGATGCACTTGCAAATGTGCTCGGTGTCCAGGGGTCACGGTCTCAAGTCACCCACGATAGCCACGGGCCTCAGCTTTGCTGGGGACTCAGGGTAGCCTCGGGGAAGTCTGAGAATCCACCTCTGGTGATGCGATGACTTCGGCGTCCGACGGGAGCTTCAGAAATGCGAACCGGACAGATGCTTCTTTGGTGCCTGCCAAGCAGGGGAGTCACTCCTTGACCCCAAGGGAGATTCTTCTGTCCTCTAATCGTGAGTAGAGCGTCGAAGGTCCAGGATTCAGTTTCAGAGTTTCGTCCAAGGATAATCTAAAGTCCTAAGGACTGGGTTCCTATCTTTATACTAAAGATAGGGGTTGGACTACTCTGTGGCCCCACCTATGGGTGGGTCAGGGCAGAGGGGTGGCTACACCCTTTCCCTTTGTCCAGTTCGCGCCAAAGCAGGGGCTGCAAGCCCCTGATCCGGTTTGAACTGGGGTATGCACAGGGACACCAAATGTGCCCCCAGTGCAGGACTTCAAAGCACCCGAAAGTGCTCCCGCCCAGCCCCAATACACATTATCCTGTCTGGGGACAGGAAACTTATTGTCCAGGCCTCCCCTGCCGGAGTTTCGTCCAGCAGCAGGAGGCCAGACTCGTGTCTGTGGCAGCAGCATCCATTTTGTGATGCCAGGGCTCTGGAAAGAAGTTACCGGACTAGTCCGAGTTAACATGTCTTTCCCTCTAGAAGGGTGGAATGCTACCCCCGCCGCCAGGATTGGCGGGGGGGTAGTATTCCGAGATGTTTGACACCAAACACGACATGTTTAGGTGCAGCCATTCCAAAGTTAGCATTTTACCGCGAGGATATAATGTGCTTAAGAGTATATGGTCAGGCTGCACTACAAACAGCATCAGAGATGGTCTCCGAACGCTGCAGAGGGGCCCTGCTCATGCAGGGGCACCCTCTCACATAGGAACCATGCACTCTGCCTTTAGGATTGATAAGGCCTGCCTTAGGAGTGACTTATAGGTTTATATGTGTGTATGTATTTAGTGATATAGGTAACCTATATCACAGTAAGGGGTGCCTGCACCACCTTACCCAGGCTGCAGTAGCAGACCTGTGGTGTCAGTTTGGATGGCCTTCCAGGGGTGGCATAATACATGCTGCAGCCCCTGGCAGGCCTCTTGAGGTACCTATGCCCTTGGTACATAGTATACCATATTCTAGGGACTTATAAGGGCACTCCAGATCCCAATCAGTGATGTGCCTAAGGCACATGGAAACCATTTTAGAGAGGAAGCAGCTAGGCTGGGGTTCTGATTAGCAGGGCCCCAGCCAGACTAATGTCGAAAAACAGTGAAGCATCAGCAAAAAGTGGGGGTACCCATGTGAAGCAGATCCTACTCTCCTACACCCACCATCCAAAGACACCGGCATCTGCTCCCACGAAGAAACTGGACCAGAATCACCGACGACCAGCTCACCTCCTCACTCAGCAACTCCACCCCAACCATCACAGAAAACGACGACCCCAACACAGCAGCCCGAACCCTGCACAGATGGATCTCCGACAGCGCCAACACCATAGCCCCCCTCAAGAAAATCAACAACACCCACGCCAAGAAAGCCAGATGGTTCACAACCGAACTTCGAGAATCCAGACGCACCTGCCGCCGCCTCGAAAAAGCCTGGAAGAACACAAAATCCACTGAATCTCACAACAACTTCAGAGCCGCTACCAACGCCCACCACCAACTAATCAGAAAAACAAGGAAAAAAGCGATTGAAGACAGAATCTCTACTCACGCACACAACAGCAAAGAACTCGTCAACATCATCAAGGAGTTCGCCCAACCCACCAGCGAGTCGACTGACATCCCTCCCTCACAAGACCTCTGCGACAAACTCAGCACCTTCTTTCACCACAAAATCAAGAGCATCTATGACAACTTCGACGAAGACAACCAACACACGGAACCCCCACCAACCACCCCGACACCCTGAAGCCAACGATTGACCGATGGACAGCCCTCACCACCGAAGACGCACTGAAGACAATGAAGTCAATCCACTCCAGGGCCCCCACGGACCCCTGCCCCCACCACATCTTCAACAGAGCCGCCGACACCATCGCACCCATGCTCCGCCACACCATCAACCGCTCCCTGGCGACCGCTTCGTTCCCCGATGACTGGAAACACGCCGAGGTCAACCCCCCCTCCCCCTCTCTGAAGAAACCCTCGGCCGACCCCACCGACCTCAAAAACTACAGACCCATCTCCCTGCTCCCGGCGAAAGTCATCGAGAAAGCCATCAACAGCCAACTCGCCGCATTCATCGAAGAGCACAACATCCTCGACTCCTCCCAATCCGGCTTCAGGAAAAACTACAGCACGGAAACCGCCCTCCTCGCCGCAATAGACGACATCCGCACCCTACTGGAAAGAGGAGAAACCGTGGCCCTCATCCTCCTCGACCTCTCAGCGGCGTTCGACACGGTCTCCCACCGCACCCTAACACGCAGACTTCACGACGCAGGGATCCAGGACAAGGCCCTCGACTGGATCAGCTCCTTCCTCTCCAGCAGAATGCAGCGGGTCAGACTCTTCCCCCCCCCCCCCCTTTCCTCTCAGACCCCACACCAACCACCTGCGGAGTCCCTCAATGGTCCTCCCTCAGCCCAACGCTCTTCAACGTCTACATGGCGCCGCTCGCCCCCATCGTCAAAGCCTACGGACTCAACATTGTGTCATACGCAGACGACACCCAACTCATCCTCTCCCTAGCCAACGAACCCGACACCGCCAGACACAACTTTCGAGAAGGCATGGAAGCCGTCGCCAAATGGATGAAGAACAGCTGCCTACAACTAAACACCAACAAGACGGAAGTACTCATCATGGGCCCAACGCCTGGAACGACACTTGGTGGCCCCCCCGCCCTCGGAAACCCGCCCACCCCCACGGACCATGCACGCAACCTGGGAATCATCCTGGACTCCGAGCTCAAAATGGACCGCCAGATCAACTCAGTCTCGTCCTCCTGCTTCTACACCCTCCGCCTCCTACGTAAGACCTTCAAATGGATCCCCCTTAAACACAGAAAGACGGTCACTCACGCCCTGGTCACCAGCAGACTGGACTACGGCAACGCACTCTACGCCGGAATAAACAAAAACCTCACCCACAAGCTACAGAACATCCAGAACGCCACCGCAAGACTGGTCCTCAACCTGCCAAAACACTGCCACATCTCCCAGCACCTGCGCACACTGCACTGGCTCCCCATCGAGGCAAGAGTCACCTTCAAGATGCTCACCCACGCACACAAGGCCCTCCACGACACCGGACCAGCATACCTGAACAGCCGACTCAAAATCCACGCACCCCAAAGGACCCTACGATCAGCCCAGCTCTCCTACGCCGTGGTCCCTCGGACCAGAAAAACCAGATCGGGAGGCCGCTCCTTCTCCTTCCTCGCAGCCAGGGCCTGGTACGCCCTTCCGCTCCACCTCAGACAGACAGCGTCGCTTTCCATCTTCGTAAGAAACCTCAAAACCTGGCTCTTCGACAGACCCCCTCCTTGATGGACTGGAGCCTGCAAACCCCCAGCGCCTTGAGACCCTTATGGGTGAGTAGTTGCGCTTAATAAGCGCCTGATTGATTGTTGGGGGCTGTAGTTTGCCTGGTACGTTCGTCCATATTTTATAGGAGTGCCCAGTAATACAACGGTACTGGATAAAAGTAGCCGGAGTGATGTCGGGGGTGGTGGGGACTCACATCCAAGTGGAGGCACGTTGGCTCTTGCTGGGTATTACTGGAGAGGAAAGATGGCCCACGCACACAAAAATATGGCTATTGCTGGCCGCCGGGGTCGCTAAGCGTAATATAGCACGACTGTGGGGTGCACCGATGCCTCCCAAAGTGGCCGATTGGAAAACTGATTTGGATTGGTGCTGCTTGGCGGAGAGGGTGGTATATGAGAGCAGAGGATGCCCCAAGAAGTGGGAAAAGATATGGGGCCCCTGGGAGAAATATAGATCCTAGAATGAGGTGTGGCCGGGAGGGTGAGGAGCCAGGCGCATAAATGAAACCATGTATGCTATGTTGGACTATGTAAGATCTCTGCCCTTACTGTACGGACACACTAATACTCCCGATATAATGGGGAAAGTAAACTGTATCACGAACCGCTATGTAATGTGTACCTAACTGGAACTGTTGTATTGTTCAATAAAAATACTTTAAAAAAAAAAAAAAAAAAAGGACTGATGGTTCCTGCATCCTGCTGGTGAAATGCATTCAATTGCATATGCAGACTCTGCAGTGGGATCTGAAACCTCAGTGGGTACAACACCAGGGGAATCTCTCCGACCTTGTCCAGATTTCGGGGGAGAATGTGAAAGATCTGCAGTGGTGGGTAACAAACTGCGATTGGACCAGTGGTAGACTCGTCTCCTTTCCCCACTCTGAACTGACAGTGGTGACCGACGCATCATTTCTGGTTTGGGGCAGCCACCTGGGAGTGGTGAAGATCAGAGTCTCTGATCTCTAGTGGAAACCGAGCTCCACATCAATCTCCTGGAGCGGAGGGTGATTCGCTTGGCATAGAAAGCCTTCCTTCCGTCCATCATAGGAGGGTTGGTTCAGGTGTTGCCGGACAGCACCACTGCCATGTGCTTTTGCATTAAACAGGGCTGTCAATGCCTTACGCATCACAAACGGCATTTACTTCTGGAAGCGGTGCGAGATCTCTTCCGAGAATGGGGAGAACCTTGGCTCAATCAATCCACCACCTCCAAGAATGTGCAATGTCAGCACTTCTGCGCACCGCCATTTGCAAGGTAGGTCTTGCTCCGAGACACGTTGTGGTTAGACTGAAATCTGGGGCTCCTTAATGTCTTTCCTCTTATACCGCTCCTGCCCCGAGTTCTCAAAAAGATCATGACTGACCCTGCCCAAATCATCTTAGTGGCTCCGGACTGGGCCAGGAGAGTTTGGTATCCAGAACTCTTAAGCATGAGCGTCTGTCCTGCAATTAGGCTGCACCATTGGAAGGATCTCTTTTCGCAACTCAGGGCAGGGTACTGGCCTGCACACACTCCTCCTTCAATTGTGGAGATTGAGCTGCGACAGTTGAATGTCTTTGATCTTCCTCCCTAGATCTGTAATGTGATTTTATCCAGTATTGGGGTATCTTTCATAGATTCACATGCCTGAATCATTCCCAGTCGTCGAGATGGGAGTCCCACGGTAAAATACAAAAGCAGTGCCATAAATAATAAAAAGGGCCTAATGCCATCTATTAGTAGCCCATCTATGTCCTTTTTTCAAAAGGACCAAAAGTTGGCTCCAGCCAATCAGCTGCTAGCACCCTCTAGAACACTCCCAGCAGAGGCAAGTTCTCTTCAAATTTTCACCGCATGTCGTGTGGAAGGGAGTCTCTCTGAGTGCTACTCAGTTTTTTCCTTCTATTCAGCTAACTTTGACATTGTCAGACAAAAAAGGCCTCTTCCGCCCTTGCAAGACCTGTGGGAAGAAGAGGGTCCATGTGGATGACCCACATAAAGAATGTATTTATTGCCTTTATCCCAGGCATGAGGTGAAAGACTGTAAGATCTGTCGCACCTTCTCTAACAAAACCCTCAAGGGCAGAGAGGGGAGATTACTTTTGTGGCTTCAATCCACAAAACAACAATCTTGCTCTTCAGATGAAGAAGAAGAGCTGGCTTCAACATCTCACAAGAGGGCCAGATCACAGGAAAGATCTTAAGGTGAGGGAAGAAAACATTTTAAATCTTCCCAAGAAAAACCTGTAAGCAAAGAGAGGATTTCCAAACATTCCTCTGAGCCAACGTTGTCTGTACCCTCTACGCCTGTCAAGAAAGAAAAAGAGCGTCCGAGATCTTCCTCTTCAGATTCTGTGAGTAGAAAGCAGATAAAAAAAGCCAGCGTCAACGACAATTTCTCTCTCGTCGTCGACGATGTGTAACATCATCGACACCATTGTCGACAGCAACCGTCACGACGGCAATCCAGTCCCCTATTTCATATACTAAGATTTCTATAGTTACAAGACCTTCGTCGTTGAAATCCGTCGACGACCCATCGTCGACGGCAGAGACACGGTCGACGAAGACACCGTCAACGAAGACACCGTCGACGAAGGAAATTCCCTCAATTATAATTTCTGCACCATCGACGCCCCCGTCGACGAGGATAACTCAAGTCACGACCATTACAAAGACATTCCTACACCCGTCTTTGCAAGACTATAGTAAAGTATCACCTTTGCTTCCATCGCACCTTTTGGAAGGTTATATTGAGGAAGAGGAAGATGACGAGGATGATGATGATGATGGCGGCCTATATGTGGTAGCTCACAGTCCATCTGAGCTCCATGTAAAATGCCAGGGTGATGATGATGAAGAGGAGGAAGATTACCATGAGGCACATTATTATCAGGAACAATATATGGGTCCACGTCATAGCTATCAATTTAATCTCCGACAGGAACCGCGCCACAGAGAAATGGCTCCTCTACTGCCGTCATTGATTCAGGATCTGCAAGCCATGTTAGCAGATTACAGACCAAGATTCCCTCCTCAACAGAGCCCACCAGAAGACCAGGTTCCTCATGTGGAAGTGCCAACGGAAGTACCAGATCCTCAAGTGCCTAGTACACCAGCGAATGCAACGGGTTCAGTTCAAGCTGACCCCGGAGATCAGAACATTTCCTCTTCGGAAGATGAGGTAGAAGAAGGTGAATTACCTGATCCGACATCCATTCCTGATCCTTGGGATGATTGTGATCCCGACACCATCCCCTCCTCCGCACTTACCTTCAGATTCTCCTCCAGAAGACATCGGGAGTTTCACAATTTGATGCAGAGGGCAGCCAATAGGTTCCACTTACCCATCACTGTAAAACAAACAGAATGTTTTCTGTACGATTTTAAAGAGGACACAAGAAAAGTGGTACGTTCAATTCCTATTATTGACCATATATGGCAGGAGGGTGTAAAGATTATGAAGACGCCAGCATCCATACCAGCGGTACTGCCTCGTGTAGAAAAGAAATATAGGGCTCCGGGAGGACTCTCCATCTTGCCTTATTGGACACCCAAAGCCAGATTCTGTCATCTCCCAGGCTGCACAGAGACGTTCGAAGAATCCGGCCACGCCGATTACTACTCCCCCAGACAGAGAGGGACGTCGGATGGACCTTCTGGGGAAGAATTTTTCATCTATGGCAGCTGCAACAATTCGAGCAGCAAATGCTTTAGCCATTATCGGCCGCTATGACCGTCAAATGTGGTCTGATATGGCAGGGCTGATAGACCTCATCCCAGAGGAAAGCAAACAGCACGCCCGAAAAATCCTATTGGAGGGTGAGCGTGCTGCTTCGGAAACAATTGATTGTGCCCTAGACATAGCAAATACAAGTTTTAGACAATTGGCTGGAGCGGCAGTACTTTGACGCCAGGGGTGGCTGAAAGCGACTACTTTCAGACCTGAGGTACAAGCTAAGGTTCTTGACAAGGCGTTTGATGGAGAGTCGCTTTTTGGAAAACATATCGACGAGGCTCTTTTGGCGATAAAGAATGATACAGACACCGCAAAGTCTTTGGGAGCTCTGCAATATAGAAGAGTAACTTTTAGAGGTGCCAGAGGGCGAGGATTCACCACCTACAAAGGAGGATATCAAAGGACTCGGCAATACCAACCTCCGTATCGCCAATCTTACAATCCGCCATCGTATTGCCAATCATCGACAGCTGGTTTCTCTCGCCAGGGAGGCCGCAAGCGAACACCGCAACAGGGTCGTGACTCTGGCAGAAAACAATGAGTACGTCAGGGTACCAGCCCAACTTCCCTCCCTGCCCGTGGGTGCGAACATTTCTTATTATGCACAGCGGTGGCACGAATTAACAACGGACCGATGGGTGTTGGACCTAGTCACCAAGGGTCACACCCTAGAATTCATTCAAAAACTACCCATTACTCCGCCCAGGGGTCCCCCTCCCCCTCGTCTTCACTTATTACGAAAAGAAGTCTTGATCATGCTCCTCAAGGAAGCTATAGAGGAAGTACCATTCACTCAGAGAGGAAGAGGTTTCTGTTCTCGTTTCTTCCTAATAAGAAAGAAGTCAGGAGAATGGAGACCTATTCTGGACCTAAGGAAACTCAACAAGTTTCTCAAAAAACAGACATTCAGGATGGTAACACTCTCCGATATTCTGGGATGCTTAAACAAAGGGGATTTCATGACTTCACTCAACATGGAAGACGCATATTTCCATATCCCAATCCACCCAAAACACCGGAAATATCTACAGTTCACAGTGGCTGGTACCCACTATCAATTCAAAGTGCTCCCGTTTGGTCTAAAATCAGCACCACGAATCTTCACCAAGTGCCTAGCGCCAGTAGCAGCGACCTTACGATCTCAGGGGTTTCAATTCTTTCCATACCTCGACGATTGGCTGCTCAAAACTGCAACAGCGCAGGAAGCCAATCAGACAACGGCAGCTTGCCTCCATCTATTCAATGCATTGGGACTCACTCTAAACAGG
This sequence comes from Calotriton arnoldi, assembly GCA_963921515.1. Classification (NCBI taxonomy): domain Eukaryota; kingdom Metazoa; phylum Chordata; class Amphibia; order Caudata; family Salamandridae; genus Calotriton; species Calotriton arnoldi. The sequence goes on along the minus strand of CAWUFW010005520.1, from coordinate 321,812 downwards.
GAAAAATCAAATTTACGTCCAACTCAAGTAATATCGTTTCTAGGAGCATCCCTGGACGCCGTCCAATGCAAAGCATTCTTGTCTCAAGAGAGACAGATGCGACTCCAAAGGTTAGCAAGGACCATTTCAAGAAGAAAGTCAGTTATTGTACGAATGTTCAAATCGCTTCTAGAGATGTTCTCTTCAGCAATAAACTTAGTACCTTTAGCCAGACTAAAGATGAGACCTCTTCAGGAAAAACTACAGAAACAGTGGCAAAAAGCTTTGGGATCTTTCGAAGATGTAATTCGAATCACAACAAGGATGGTGGAAACACTTCAATGGTGGTCTCAAACGACAAATCTTGTTCAAGGTCTAACCTTTCTGCAAAGTACCCCAGATTTCATTCTGACAACAGACGCCTCCATGGAGGGATGGGGAGGTCATCTGCAGGATTTGCAAATCCAGGGCAAATGGTCTTCGATACAGAAAAAACAACACATCAACAGATTGGAACTCAAAGCCGTATTCCTATCTCTTCAGGCTTTCCTGCCAAGAATAACAGGTTCCTCAGTGCTGGTACGTACGGACAATAGAGACCAGCATGTACTATATAAACAAACAAGGAGGAACACAATCCATGACGCTATCTCAAGAAGCGCAGAAATTATGGGAATGGACAACGCTCCATGGAATCTCGTTGAGGGCCGAGCATGTCAGGGGTCTACACAATACCCTAGCAGAGACACTGAGCAGGTCTCAGTCCAGCTGCCACGAGTGGGAGCTAGAGCAAGCACAGGTGGACAGGATCTTTCAAAGATGGGGGAAACCAGCTCTGGACCTCTTTGCAACGAAAGAGAACGCAAAATGCCAGTATTATGCCAGCAGTTTCCCACTACCGGGGTCAAGGGGGAATGCCCTCTTAATGCGATGGTCAGGGATATATGCCTTTGCTTTTCCCCCATCCCATTAATCCCCAGGGTACTAATCAAAATGAAATCGGAAGGTTGTCGCCTAGTTTTGATAGCACCACGTTGGCCCAGACAGTATTGGTTCCCGGAGCTGCTCCTATTGTCGCAAGCCAGACCCATTCGTCTTCATCCATCAGCAACGATGTTATCGAGGAACAAGGGCCAAGTGATTCATCCGGATCCACGTTCTCTTCACTTGCACGCATGGCTCCTGAATTCCTAGAATTTAAGGATCTCAATATTCCACAAGACTATAGAGAAATACTTGCTAAATCCCGTGCTGAAAGCACTATCAAGACATATCGTCTGAAATGGAAAAGATTCTGTTGCTGGTGCGGAGAAAACGAAGTTCATCCGCTGCAAGTCCCTGCTGAACAGATTTTATCTTACCTCCTCTCACTAGCTAAATCGGGTCTCACCTTTTCTTCAGTAAAAGTTCACCTGGCTGCAATTTCCCGGTACAGGAAATCTCCTCAGATTCCTTCTCTCTGTTCATCTCCTCTCATAAAACAATTCATGAGAGGCCTTTTCCGCGCTTTTCCTCCAGTGCGTGCGCCTCGTCCAGAGTGGAAACTCAATGTGGTTCTAGCACAGTTGATGAGACGACCATTTGAACCAATTCATAAAGCAGAACTTAAATTTCTCACATGGAAGGTATCCCTCTTGCTAGCTCTTACTTCTGCAAGAAGATTGAGTGAAATACAGGCTTTTACAATCAAAGAACCTTTCTTGCATTTCACTGAGAATTACGTAGCCCTTCGGACAAATACTAAGTTCATTCCGAAAGTACCAACGCAGTTTCACCTAAATGAGCCGGTGATATTACAAGCTTTTATCCCAAATCCATCTAGCCCAGCAGAACGGACTTTGCATACGTTGGATGTCAAAAGATGTTTGAAATGTTATCTTCACAAAACTAAGGAAATAGGAAAAACAGATCAGCTTCTAGTAGCCTACGGTCAAGGAAAAAACGGAACCGCAATAACGAAAGCCACGATCGCCAGATTGGTTGCATCTGCGATACAGTTGTGCCACGAAAAAGCAAACAAACCTCTGACAGTGAGGGCTAAAGCACACTCCACTAGAACAGTCGCTGCATCTACAGCCTTGTTTGCTGGAGTGACATTAGACAAAATATGCCGTGCTGCGACATGGAAGAATGTCCACCCGTTTACAAAACACTACTGTCTCCAATCTGCACAACGTGAGGATGCAGCGGTTGGACAAGCTGTGCTACGTCATCTTTTTAACTAAGGTCAGATTCTTTATTTTTCATAAAAGAATGCTTTTCTTCTTTTTTTCTCTAGTTTTAATTGGGATAAATGATCAAGTAACTGTATTTGGCAATTTCTACCTTTATATGATTTGTGATGTATATTTGGATGGTTATGTCAACAGTCACTGTTTTAATATTTCAATATGTTATAATGCTTAGCACATGCATTGTGTGAAGGATAGTGGATAACTATTGGGAGTTTAAATTTACATGTCTCCCACTAACGACAGTACAATTCAGGTGCTGCTTGCTATTCTGATTCAGGCATGTGAATCTATGAAAGATACCCCAATACTGAATAAGAAAACAAGTTACTTACCTGTAACTACAGTTATCCAGTGTTAGACCTGGTACCATTGGCGTGAGTCTCCCTTCCACTTTTTTCTGATTGCCTCCTCTGTTTTTGATCTGTTTGCTGGTTTTAGATGCTTTGGGCACTGTGCCACTGCTATTCAGTGCCACAGTGCAAGTGCTCCCTATGTTAAATTGATGTATTGATTAGTGACTCCATGATTGGATCATTTGATTTGCTTGTCAGACCCTAGTATAGTGCACCAGGTGTGCCCAGGGCCTGTAAATCAAATGCTGCTGGTTGGCTTGCAGCACTGGTTGTGCCACCCACAGAAGCGGCTTGTAAAGTGTCTCAGGCCTGCCATTGCAGAGCCTGTGGGCAGTCTGTGACTGCCATGTCGACTTGGCAAGTGCACCCACTTGCCAGTCCCTAAAACAAAGTGCTCCAGGACTACACAGAACTGGTTTGGACCAGGTAAAGGCCCCTCTGCCTTCAGAGGACAAAGGATTTTGCAGTATAAATATGGGGACCCAGACCCCAAGACTTTAGATCACTTCTGGAACAACAAGACGAACTTCTGCCAAGGAGAAGAACCAAGGAAGCTGTAGGAAGACAGGGAGAGAAATAGGGCGCACAAGCTGGAGATGGCTAAGCTTAAGATGGAGGGTCAGAGAGAAATAGAGAATAACAAGTTGTCCTTGGAGAGAGAGAGAATGAAAATGGAGCATGAGAGGACGTTGAGGGAGTTAGAGATCAAGGAAAAGGGTCTAGAGATATATCCCTCTGGTGGCAGCGCACCATCTGTGCCTTCAGAAGGCAGGGTATATATCCCCAAAGATGTCATCAAAGATTTCCATAAGCATGAGGATATTGGGCAGTGGTTTGCAGCCTATGAAATAGCAATGTGGCCCACGGGGTCCCTGAGAAGGATTGGGGAGCTGGGTTGTGGGGCCGCTTTGTGAGTGAGGGGAGGGATACTTTGTTAGACCTACCCAGTGAAAATAGGATGTCTTATGCCCACATGAAGGAAGCCCTGATGACAAGGTATGGTTTGACCCCAGAACTCTATAGACAGAGGTTTAGGAATTGTAAGAAACTGGAGGCAACCACTTGGGTAGAATATGTATCTTTCTTTTGCAGAGCTATGGATGGTTGGGTGAAGGGTAGCAAAGTAGATACTTTTGAAGCGCTCTATGATTTGATTGCATGGGAGCACTTGTCTACTAATTGTTTTCCAGAGCTACGCCAGCACCTTATTGATAGCAAGTTAACTAACCCTAGGAAGCTTGCTGAGGAGGCAGACCGCTGGGTCAGTACCAGGGTCCACAAGGGTCATGTGGGAGATTCCGCCAAAGGTGGGCAGGGTCCCCAGCAGAAGAGTGGGGGGGACAAGGGTAAACAGAGGGAGTTCCAGAAAGGGCTCCAAAGTAATTCCCAAGGGAACCAAGGGAAGGGTTCCCAGCCTCCCCCTGAGAAGAAGCAAGAGGCCCCGACAGGTAAACCTGTTCAGAGGGGCCCCTACAAGTGCTTTACGTGTGGTCAAGTGGGCCACCGTTGGTATGATGCAAAGTGTCCCATGAAGGATTCCAAAGCACCACCCCGTGCACCACCCCGTCAGTTGGCGTGTGTAGCCCTGGGAGGGGAGGAGATGGGTGCCCAAGGTGGGTGGGGTCCCGCAGAAATGTCCCTTGTCTCGCTAGGAGACTTTGAGATGGTCCCTGAGACCCAGCTGCCTGATAACACTAAGAAGTACAGGCAGTGGGTGACCATCAATGGCCATGGGGTGGAAGCTCTCAGTGACACTGGGGCTAGTGTGACAGCTGTCAATTGCCGGCTGGTGTCCAGAGAGCAGGTTACCCCCCATGCAGTCTTCCCTGTAGTTGCCGCTGACAACTCGCAGAGCCGGTGTGAGGTTGCTCAAGTTCCCTTTGAGTGGGGGGGGGTCTCGGGTATTCTCCAAGTTGCTGTGAGGCCAGCCATGCCTGTGGATTGTCTGTTGGGCAATGATTTAGAGAGCTCCCCTTGGGCTAAGGTGGAGAAGAAGTCTCATTTGGAGATGTTTGGTCTGCCTGAGTGGGCGTGTGTGACCACTCGGTCTATGGCAGCCAGTAAGGGTGTTGAAGCGGTTCTGGAGCCTGAAAAGATGGCCCAGACCCCTGCCTTAAAGAGAAGAGGTGGGGGGCGCGGGAAACCAGCCCCCCTAGTTCCCACGGTCTGGGAGGAGGCAGACCTTGAGGGGGGATGCCCTGGAACCTACAGGGGAACAAGTGGCCGAACTGGGGGACCTGCCTGAGCTGACCCATTGGCAGCAGGAAGGAGGCCCCTCCAGGGAGGAATTTTGTGAGGAGCAGAGGAAGTGCCCTTCTCTTGAGGGTCTGCGGCGACAGGCCACAGCCCAGGCAGCAGGTGATCAGTCTAGATCACATTGGATTTACTGGGAGAACGACCTCCTGTATAGCGAGCCTAAGGTTGCTGAGCCTGGGTCAGCCCGTGTGCTTTTGGTACCCCAGCGCTTCAGAGCCTTCCTACTGGGCTTGGCTCATGATGTACCTTTAGCTGGACATCTGGGGCAGAACAAGACCTTTGAAAGGCTTGTCTCCCACTATCATTGGCCCCAGATGTGGAAGAGTTCAGACACTCATTGTAAGACTTGTCAAACTTGCCAGGCAAGTGGGAAAAGTGGAAGGAAGCACAAGGCTCCTCTCCAACCTTTCCCTGTAGTCAGTACCCCCTTTGAACGGGTGGGCATTGACATTGTGGGACCACTGGACCCCAAGATAGCCATGGGCAACAGGTTTATCCTGGTCTTGGTGGACCATGCTACCCGGTACCCGGAAGCCATCCCGCTCAGGACAGTGACGGCCCCCGTGGTGGGACGGGCACTGATGGGGATTTTCTCCTGTGTGGCGTTCCCCAGAGAGGTGGTGTCAGACCGTGGTACAATGAATGAATGAATGAATGAGTTTTTGTATAGCGCAACGTTCACTCCAAGGAGTATCTTGGCGCTGTATGCGGAAAGGGGGGCACCTACCAGGAGAGAGAGCTGACGTAGATTTAGATAGTAGAGGTTCAGAGAAAAGCCCAAGCAATATTATCTGGAATACCAAAAATCCATGTTTTTAAGGACTTCCTGAAATTGAGTTCAGTTTGTGTATGTCTAAGTTGAGTTGGCAAGGAGTTCCAGGCTTTGATCCCTATGGCCGCCAGTGTCTTTCCGCCCATGGTTTTACGTTTAAAATTGGGTGTTGTTAAAAGGTTCTCTGAGGATGACCTTAAAGTACGTTGGGTAATGTATGGCTTAGTTCTGACATTGAGATATTCAGGTCCAGTATTATTAGTTGTTTTATAAATGATGGTCAAAACCTTGTAGAGAACCCTCTTATGGACGGGCAGCCAGTGAAGGGTTTTTAATGCTATTGCTGAGGAGGAATCTCTAGGCAAATTGAGTACCAACCTCGCTGCGGCATTCTGGACCACCTGTAGTCTCTGTAGGACTTTTCTATTAGTTCCTGCATAGAGACTATTACAGTAGTCCAGGCGGGATAGAATTAAAGCTGCTACTACTGTCTTTTTGGCTGACATTGGGAGAAAATCGAAACATTTTCTGAGAGTTTTTATTACTTGAAAACAGGTACCTGCCACAACAAGTGCTTGTTTGTGAAAGGATAATGTCTGATCGAATTTTATTCCCAGATTTCTTACAGTATCTACTGTAGTGGGAGGTGGGGCCGAATTGGACGGCCACCATTGGTCCGGTCTGAAAACGTTGGTCTTGCCAAACAACATTATCTCTGTTTTAGAGCTATTGCATTTCAGGTGATTAAGCTTCATCCAATCCATCACTGCTGTTAGACAGTGGTGAAATTTCTCTTCAGCCGCTGTCGAATTTTTGTCTAGGGTAAGGATCAGTTGAGTGTCATCTGCATATGCGATGCACTCCACATCATAGATGTCCATCAGATAAAGCAGTGGTGCCATGTAAAGGTTAAAGAGGGTTGGACTCAGGGCCGATCCCTGAGGGACCCCTGATGCCAGCCCTCTTTCTTGCGATCTATATCCTCCCAGTGTTACAATCTGTTTCCTGTTTTCCAAAAAAGATGTAATCCAGGCCAGTGCCTTGTTAGTAATTCCACTGCATGCAAGTCTGTCTCTCAGAATATCATGAGAGACAGTGTCAAACGCCGCCGACAGATCCAACAGAACCAGTACCGCATCCTTTCCCTGATCCATAGCAAGTTTTAAAGATTCAGTGGTGTGCAGTAGTACTGATTCTGTTGAGTGACCCGATCGAAAGCCAGATTGCTTGGGATGTAAGATGTTGGCTTCCCGAATAAAATTATTGAGTTGGTTGTTAACAAGTTTCTCAGCAATCTTACTCAGGCATGGCAGCAGTGAGATCGGCCTGAGATTGGAAAGGATTGTTGGATCTGAAAGTTTCTTTTTTTGAAGCGGTTTCACAGCAGCAATTTTCCAGCTGTCGGGAATTTTAGCTAGTCTAAAAGTAGCATTAATAATCTGATTAATGATGGGGTTGATGGTATCTACCAGTGCATGCAAAATATTTGGAGGGCAAGGATCAAAAGGTGAGCCAGCTTTACAGGAGAGAATAGCTTGCCTGGATTGTTCTAGGTTGATCTCCTTAAAACATATCAGTTCCTTATTACTTTTTCCTGTGGTCTGACCGTTTTGCTTTTGGGGAAGTGTTTTATATATCCAACTATATGAAGTCCCTGTGGCAGGAGTGCAGTGTTACTTATAAGCTCACCACTCCTTACCACCCCCAAGGTAATGGGCTGATTGAGAGATTCAACCGGACCCTCAAAGGCATGATAATGGGTCTTGAGGAACCTATGAGGCATAAGTGGGACGTCCTCTTACCATGCCTTCTGTTTGCTTACCGTGAGGTGCCACAGAAGTCCTTAGGGTTCAGTCCCTTTGAACTGGTCTATGTTCACCCGGTAAGAGGACCTTTGAGTCTGGTCAAGGAAGGCTGGGAGCAATCTCCCAGGAAACCTCCCCAGGATGTATACAGTTACATGCTGGCCTTCAGGAACCAGACCAGGCGATTCAGGCAACTCGCTGAGGCGAATCTGGAAGCCAGCCAGGAAGAGATGAAGCAGTGGTACGATCAGAATGCCACTCTGATTGAGCTTCAACCTGGACATAACGTTTGGGTCATGGCCCCTGTAGAGCCTTGTGCGCTCCAGGACAGGTGGACCGGACCATTTGAGGTGGTGGAGCGCAAGAGTGATGTCACCTACCTGGTGAACTTGCGGTCTCCAAGGAACCCTTTGCGAGTCCTGCATGTTAACCTCCTGAAGCCCCACTTAGAAAGGTCCGAAGTGGGCATGCTCCTAGCTACAGATGATGGAATGGAGGAGGAGACTGAGCCTCTTCCTGACCTCCTGTCTGCAACAGAACAAGATGGGTCAGTGGATGGTGTCAGCCCCTCTGCCACACTGACCCCTGATCAGCAGCAAGATTGTCGCCAACTGTTGGGACAATTCTCTAATTTGTTTTCCCTGATTCCTGGTGTCACTGAGTGGTGCGTCCATGATGTGGACACTGGGGACAGTCCTCCTGTGAAGCACAAGGCTTACAGAGTGACTGACAAGGTCAGAGCTTACATCAAGGAGGAAGTCTCCAAGATGTTTGCCTTAGGGGTGATTGAGTCCTCTCACAGTCCTTGGGCCAGCCCAGTGGTCTTGGTCCCAAAGGCTGCCGCGCCTGGTGCCACACCCGAACTCCGGTTCTGTGTGGACTACCGAGGACTCAATTCAGTCACCAGGACTGACGCGCACCCCATCCCCAGAGCTGATGAGCTCATTGATCGGTTAGGGGCTGCACGGTACCTCAGCACGTTTGATTTGACGTCTGGGTACTGGCAGATCGCCTTAACTGATGGGGCAAAAGAGAGGTCAGCATTCTCCACACCAGATGGGCACTACCAATTCCGGTTTTGCCCTTTGGGATGAAGAATGCCCCTGCCACCTTTCAGAGGTTGGTCAACCAGGTGTTGGCTGGACTGGAGGATTTCAGTGCTGCCTACCTGGATGACATTGCAGTGTTCAGCGCCAGTTGGGGAGAACACCTGCGCCACCTCTGGGAAGTGTTGATGGCACTGCGAAAGGCAGGCCTCACGATCAAGGCGAGTAAGTGCCAGATCGGGCAGGGTTCCGTGGTGTACTTTGGGCACCAGGTAGGGAGCGGCCAGGTGGCGCCCCTACAACCCAAGATTGATACCATCCTGGCATGGGAACCCCCAAAGACTCAGACACAGGTGAGAGCCTTTTTAGGACTCACGGGGTACTACAGGAGGTTTGTCAACGGGTATGGCAACATTGTTGCACCCTTGACTGAGCAGACTTCCAGGAAGCAGCCCAAGAAAGTGAACTGGACTGACACCTGTCCGAAAGCTTTTGACGCCCTGAAGACTGCCATGTGTACTGCACCCGTACTTCAGGCGCCCAACTTCTCAAGGAAATTCATTGTTCAAACAGACGCTTCAGAGCATGGTGTGGGGGCTGTTCTATCACAGATTAATGAGGAGGGCCTAGACCAACCTGTAGCCTTCATCAGTAGGAGGTTACTTCCACGGGAACAGAGGTGATGTGCAATTGAGCGTGAGGCATTTGTTGTGGTCTGGGCACTGAAGAAGTTGAGACCATACCTGTTTGGGACTCACTTCCGGGTTCAGACGGACCACAGGCCCCTCAGATGGCTGTTGCAGATGAGGGGTGAGAACCCAAAGTTGTTGAGGTGGTCCATTTCCCTACAGGGGATGGACTTTACGGTGGAACACCGCCCTGGTACAGAACACGCCAATGCTGATGGTCTGTCCAGATTTTTCCGCCTTAGTGATGAGAACTCCCAAGGGGAAGGGTAGTTCTCCCCACATTTCAGCTGGAGGGGACACGTGTTAGACCTGGTACCATTGGCGTGAGTCTCCCTTCCACTTTTTTCTGATTGCCTCCTCTGTTTTTGATCTGTTTGCTGGTTTTTAGATGCTTTGGGCACTGTGCCACTGCTATTCAGTGCCACAATGCAAGTGCTCCCTATGTTAAATTGATGTATTGATTAGTGACTCCATGATTGGATCATTTGATTTGCTTGTCAGACCCTAGTATAGTGCACCAGGTGTGCCCAGGGCCTGTAAATCAGATGCTGCTGGTGGGCTTGCAGCACTGGTTGTGCCACTCACACAAGCGGCTTGTAAAGTGTGTCTCAGGCCTGCCATTGAAGAGCCTGTGGGCAGTCTGTGACTGCCATGTCGACTTGGCAAGTGCACCCACTTGCCAGTCCCTAAACCTTCCCTTATCTTCATATCAGACACCCCTAAGATAGGCCCAAGGGCAGGGTGCATTGTAAGTATAAGGTAGGACATGCCCTGGTGTGTGTGGCATGTCCTAATAGTGAATTACAGCCATTTTCGTTTTTCACTATTGCAAGGCTACCTGTCCCCATAGGCCAGAATGGGCAGTTTGATTATAACATCTTATAATCCTAACTGACCCAGGGAACATGGTAGAAATTCGAGTTTAGTATGCCTGAACTCAGAATGATAAAATACATCTTTCAGTAAAGTTGGTTTTAACATTCTGTGTTTGAAAATACCACTTTTAGAAAGTAGGTATTTTCTTGCCTAACTGTCCAAGCCTGCCTCTGCTAGGTTGTGAATTGTGTGTCTGGTTTTGTGACTGACAGGGGCTGGGGGATTCCAGGAGACGGGGTGAGTCAGCACAGGGCTGAATAGACCTATCTGCATGTAGAGTGGTGGGAGGAGTTGCACCTGTCTGAATAGGGCTGTGCCTGCCTTCCACAATGTTGACTCCACCTCCTGTGGTGCGTCTGATGTCCCTGGCCCACACTGTCAAAGGAAAGAAGGAGTCCTGTAAACGAAGTGCTCCAGGACTACACAGAACTGGTTTGGACCAGGTAAAGGCCCCTCTGCCTTCAGAGGACAAAGGATTTTGCAGTATAAATATGGGGATCCAGACCCCAAGACTTTAGATCACTTCTGGAACAACAAGACGAACCTCTGCCAAGGAGAAGAACCAAGGAAGCTGTAGGAGTTGGACTGCCCCCCTGCCAGTGTGCTGTGTTGCTGGGTTGGCCTACAGTGGTGTCTTCAGTGCCAAGGAGAGGAGAAGGAACTTTCAAAGAACTTTCATCATCTTGCAGAATATTACTCCAAGGGCTTGATTTGAGCTTGCCTCCTGACCGAAGTCTCAGGGATACCAGACTTCACCCCCTTCTGTTTGCCTGCATCTGGAACTTGCTGTTCTAGCTGCTACAGAAGGAATTCTACAACACCAACGCCGGTGAGCGACGCCGTAATCTGCAACGAAGCCGTGAGCGCTGCTCCGACTTGCAACGTAGACCCGACGCCGGCCGCTGTGCCACATCGACGCCAGCGAACGACATCGTAAGCCTGCCATAGCCGTGAGCGCTGCTCCGACTTGCGACGCCGGGCCGACGCCTGCTGCTGTGCCGCATCGACTCCGAAGCCGACATCATCGCGGAGCCGATCGTCGGCGTGGGTGGTCAAGAATCGATCGACATCGTGACATCGTACGGAACAGTGGTTTCGGCGCCATCGTGGCGTCACCTCCTCTCCGGTCAGGAACCGACGCCTCCCCTGCCTGCGCAAGCATCCAGGTCCCGACGCATCATCTCCCCCGAAGCAAGGAACAGACGCCGCAGCTCCAACGACGCCGCACCTCCCCGACGCCGTGAGCTGTCTTTGTTTTCGCTTTTCCAAGGTACTGTTCTTTGTGGGTCTGTTTTGACTCCGGGCCCGACGCCGCGCACCTCGCGGTCGGCGCCGTACTTTGGGATTTCTGTGACCTCGACGTCATGATAACTCCAGTTGGGGTTATCTGTTGCTAAAGACTGTTTTTAAGTGAATAACCTATTTTTGAACTATTTCTACCATCTTGAAGAATTATTATTGATTACAGTATTGTGGATTATTGTCGTTTATGGTCTTGTGATAAGTCTATATAAAGAATACTTATTTTTATAATACAACCTGTGTGGTGTCCATCTGTAGTGTTGTCACTGTATTACTGTATGTGGTCACAAATGCTTAACACACTGCCTCTGAGATAAGCCTGTCTGCTCGTGCCAAGCTACCAAGGGGGTGAGCAGGGGTTATCCAGTAGTGTAGCTCCCTTGCCCTGACGTAGAAGCAAGGGTCCCTATTTGGTCAAAGGTACCTACCTCTGCCAACTAGAGACCCCCAGTTCTAACATCCAGTATTGGTATCTTTCATAGATTCACATGCAACCCACCCTCCTCCCCGTGGAGTCAGTTCTCCTTGATTTTGGGGATACTTACTTCCCACTTGTGCTTAGGAAATCTGAAGAGAACTTGCCTCTCCTGGGAGTGTGCTAGCAGCTGATTGGCTGGAGCCAACTTTTGGTCCTTTTGGAAAAAAAGGACATAGGCTACTAATAGATGGCATTAGGCCCTTTTTAGCCTATTTATTATTTATGGCACTGCTTTTGTATTTTACCGTGGGACTCCCATCTCGACGACGGGGAATGATTCAGGCATATGAATCTATGAAAGATACCAATACTGGATAACTGTAGTTACAAGTAAGTAACTTGTTTTCTTGTCAGCCAGGCATCCCACGGAGACTGTATACGACTGCCATTGGGACAAATTTGTGGCTTGGTGCTCCTCCTGTCATGTTGACCAATTTCTGCTCCTCTGTCGGAGATGTTATTGTTTGTGCTGTCATTAGCCTGGCAAGGCCTTTCCTTGGGCATTGTTAAAGGTTATCTTTCAGCCATCTCGACTTTTTTGCGGTTGCCGGATTAGCCATCACTGTTTAAGTCACCTGTTGTGATATGTTTTCTTAAGCGTTTGCAACATTTGTTCCCTCCTACCCCTTTCATCATGCCCCAGTGGCACCTTAATTTGGTACTAGTGGGTGGCAGTGAGCTTCAAGCTCTTTCAGTTAACCCTCCGTACAGTAACTCCTACCTGGACAAACTGGTTGTTAGGACTCCTGCCTCCTTCCTACCGAAGGTGGTGACCCCTTTTCCATGTCTGCCAAAATATTGCGTTGCATAAATTTTTCTGCCAATCAGCTATGTGGGCGTCCCTTCACACATTTACAAAGCACTACTGCTTGGGCAGTCAGGTCCATCGAGACTGGTATTTTGTCCGTTCAATTCACCAGAATTTCCTGGTTTGAGACCGTTTACGGACCACCATCTGGGTGAGGTTGGAAGAGCTATTGCGTGGGTATCTGTTCTAAGGCAAGGAATCTGTGGATTGAACTCTCTATCAGAAAAACAAGTTACTTACCTTCGGTAATGCTTTTTCTGGTAGAGAAACTATCTAACTGCAGATTCCTCACCGCACCTCCCATCTTCCCATTCTTCCCACTGGGCTTTTTACCCTAACTGGATTCATTAATGGTAGGCTTTCTCACTGTATTCCTACCTGCCCTTTGAAATTCCCTCTAACATACACCTGCTGACTCTTCTCGCTTCAAGAAAGTGAGAACAGGGGGCAAGTATTTTTCCTACTTAGCTCTTAAACTTTGGAACTCCCTCCCCATGTAGCTTAAAAACCTCTCCCCATGTAACTTAAACTGGAATCTAACTAACTGAAATTTAGAAAGCTACTGAAGGGGGCCACCTGTTTGACAAGGCATTTGTGTAGTTATGTTGGTACAGGTTATCCCCTCTAAGCGCCAGAAACCCTTTGGTGAAAATGTGCAGTATAAAACAGCTTGTGTATAACATAACACATAGCATCATGCTAGATTCAGCACACTGGTCAAACTATCATTCTGACGTTGCTCTGCGTTTTTTGCGTGAAAAAAGTCACAAAAGAAACTGATGTCAGCGTGCTGGGACGTCGCCTATATAGGCACTGCACACATCACTTCTAACGCAGAGCCGATCAAGGCCACCTACTGGTGCACAGAGGTACTGCTCAATATTTTCCAAATTCAGTGCGACGCCTGGGTAATATTCTAATGTGAAGAATCTGCGGTTTGATGGTCTCTGCCAGAAAAAGCGTTAATTAATGTAAGTAACTTGTTCTTTGAGCAAATTCAGAAGGCCTCATTGATACACCACTCCTGAAAGATAGCTTTTCTGGTACAGTCACTTAAGCTAGAAGGATCACGGTCGGTGAGCTATCTGCTGTTGAAGTGTATACTGTTCGATCACAATAGGGTCGTTTTTAGAACACACTTGCATATTTTTTTTTCAAGAGTTGTCTGTTTTTCATATCAGTCTATCTATATCAGTGTGTTTTTTTTAGCAGCCCCACCCCAGCAGACGGAACAATACACTTATTACATGTAAGAAGAGTGTTAAAGTTTTAGTTAGAAAGAACCAAAGACATATGCAAATCTGTACATCTGTCAATTATAGAGATGTCCGTACGCGGATGGTGTCTACTAAATAAACTGCTAGATGGATAAGGTCCTGCATAGTATACTTTTATCAAAAGGGTAGCAAGCCCTTACCTTGTAGTCTGAAAGTACATTGTTCGAGAGGTAAAGCAGCTGCGGTTGCTTGGTTGAGAAACGTTCCACTTTCTAAAATTTGTAACGCTGCTACATGGAGATTAGTCCACACATTCACTTGTTTAGAGGAGGACACTAAAGAGGACTCTTTGATTGGTCAACAGTAACAAGGTGCCGGATGGAATGCCTGAATTAATCACTCGGATCACAATCAAAGTCCATCATTTTTCGCCCACCATGCCACTCTAAACAAAGGCCCACCTTATGCAAATAAGTACCAACTCTGCTCCTCATAGAAACAGTCTGTCCTGAACTGCCAGGTGAAGCCCCTCCAGAAGGGACAACAGGCAACCCTAGTCCGGTTTTGACCTATTTAGGTCTAATCAGTGAGACATAACTTGAGTCCTGTGGCACAGTGAACACACAGGACCCATGTCTGGGCATACCGATCACTCTTAGGGAGTGCCTGGCAGTTCTGGCTGACTGTTCTGACTGGAGCAGGGTCAAGACTTATTTGCATATGGCTGGGTCCAAACTGAGGTAGCATAGTGTGCAAAATAACGATGGACCAGGATGCGTCCCTAATTAATTACCAGTGGCTGAGATTAATGCAAGCATTCCACCCATCATGGATGAAGTTTTAGTTCACTTTTTAGCATATTTGCATAGAGATCTGCACGCCCGGGTAAGGATTAGCCAGGATGGGGATGTATCAAGTGACATTAAAATTGAGAGAGGTGTCAGACAGGGGTGCGTTCTGGCACCTCTTCTTTTTATCCTATATATTAATGATTTGCATGATACACTAGTAAAACTTACCCACGATGTCCCGAGAATAAATGGTAATACACTCCCCGCCTTATTGTATGCTGATGATGCGGTTTTAATGGCACGCACCCCAAACGCCCTACGCATTTTAGTACGAGGTTTTGTAGATTTTATGGCTGTTTTAGATTTAAGGACTAATTTTAAAAAATCGTTTTTAATGGCTTGTGGTCCGAAAAAGCGCCCTATTAATAAAATTACTGTTAAGTCGGAAAGTTTACAAAGCACTTGCACTTTTTCTTACCTTGGGTTAGTTTACACCACAAATGGCACTTGGTCTGATCACGTGGCACATAGCAGAAGTATGCTGTCACGAAGCATTAATACACTTCTGGGATTACCCCAACCCAAAAGGTCTGAAGTAGTTTTAGCTTTTAAGAAATTTTTTAAACTACAGTGTGCTCCCACCGCAACCTATGGAGCAGAAATCTGGGGCTTCACCAAATGCAGTAGTATTCAATGTGAAGAAAACAGACTATGCAGGAAACTCTTGGGAGCACCAATTTCTTCCTCTGTATATGTGTGCCACAAAGAATTGAAACTGCCCTACATTGAAGATTACATTAGGGCCCGTCCGGCACTGTTCTGGGTTGCAATTTGGAATAACACTGCGGCAACTCTCACCAGAGACCTAATAACTGACTGCCTTGGATGTGAGAGGGGTGGGGATATACCATGGCTTGCCGCTGTAAAAAAGAGCGTAAACCACCTGCGCATCTTTTTAAATCCAATTCAATCCGAGTTAACTAACAAAAAAGTGATACAAGAGGCATTGTATAAAAAGTATAGCGATGAAAGGTACTGCAGAGAGATCAAGAAAACCTCAGTTGTAAGGTATATGTCCATAGAGGACTGCTCTCATTTGCCTGCCAGATACCTTTTAAAACCTATAGGACACTGGGAAAGAGGGTTGCTATTTTGCTTACGGGCAGGTACTATGAAATATTTATTATGCTTCCCTTTGGGCTATAATTCCGATCTTGAAGCATTGCCCTGCCCTTGCAACGCACACAGTAACCAAACAATGTTGCACTTTTTATTCTCTTGTAGTTTTTATTCTAAATTCACAAAAGGATTTTTGATAACTTTTTTTAAAAAACGTGCTATTTTCGACTTCAGGATAGCCTACACGGAAGTGCTTAAACTGGCGGAAGATGAATTAATTCTCCGCGTTGGATCATTCCTGAAGTCAGCCGTACGGTCACGTAGAACTGTGTGCCCAATGAAGGTCGTTAGAACTGTATATTATTGTAATGTTATTAAAACCACCCTATCGAATGTTAATATATGACATATCCTGCTAACTATGGTCTATTTTAGTCACTGTTATAAATGTACTGTACCTTTTGCTTTGAATACGTTGCTATGTATGAATTGTTTTTATTGTGCTTTTATGGATATTCCATATTCGAATAAAGATATTTTGATTGATTGATTAATTACCAGTGGCTGAGATTAATGCAAGCATTCCACCCATCATTTTTTGTATACTTGTTTGGTTGCTCAGACAACTTTAATGAACCTCTTCAGTTAAGACTTAAAATGTTTCAACCTGTAACCTGTTTTAGAGATTTTTCTGGAACATTCTGGCATTCACTATGAGGAATATGCTTGCCACTCTTTTCTATTCTTATGACTACCATTGAAGATCCTACGATGCAGAATGGAATGTTACTTGTAAATAAATATCTGATAGAGACGGTTAGTGGTGAATTCCTTATCTTAGAATTTCCTCCTGCGTCAGTCTGGATCTGGAGATTTTTTCTTCAGCAGTACCCCTGCGCGGCGTTATGTGGCATCGGTTGGCTCCACATCCGTCATCAGTATCGTGAGGGCCGGGATGACATTGCAGGACCTACATAGACGGCGCCCATGCGTGCTGACATCATTTCATTCTTTTTCCGCTCCAGCCTAGCGCAGATCCGGAGAGAGCTACCCCTAGCCACTTTTTGGCTAGCTTTTTCCGTCTTTTTGTCGACGTCTTTTTTTGAGTTGTAGACTCCTGGTGCGTCGAGGATGTCCCAGCGAAGGACCAACTTCAAGCCCTGGGGTTCCTGCCACCGGATGATGTCCGTGACGGATCCGCACCTCGTGTGTCTTCGAGCGCGACCACGACCCAAAGTCGTACTCAGAGTGCCGGGCCATGATCCCGGAGGCTTTGCGGGAGCAGTCCCGAAAGCTGCTGGAGACCCGGCACTTGGCTCCGCATTGCTCCCGTTCTTGTGCTAAGGGAAAGTCTTGAACTGTCGCAGAGCCCACACTACTCGCATTCCAAGTGGTTGGGGAGGTCTTCAGTAAGTTAGGGAAGCACAAAAAGAAGCAGAAGAAGCACAAGCGTTCTCTGACTTCTCCCCTTCGGTTGGTCGACGCGACGCGGGATCCCGAGCTTCGTCGCTAGAAGGTTCCATTTCCGGAGCACACTTCTGAGGCTTCTCCGCACCTCCCTCCCTTTCCGGGAGCCATAGCGTCTCCTGCCCAAATCCGGGCCCGGCGTCGACCGTGCCCCCGGCGCCGATCCCATCCTCATCCCCCGAAGTGGTAACAGAGCCGGACCGACATCGATTCCTATGCCTGAAGGGACTTTCGAACTAGTTTTCATTCATGGCTTTCCTTTTGGGCCAGAAGGTGAGGAAGAGTACTGGGAGGGGCCGCTGGGCCCTTTAACTGACCAGCTTGAGGAACCGGACTGGAGAATGGACCTGGGTGATGCCAGTGGTCTGGACACTTCCCCTGACACTGGCCTGCTTTCTACCCCTACAGTGGCTATGGAGGAGGGAGCTTCCTATGCTGTGGTGGTGAGGAGGGCACCCGAGGTCCTCTGTCTCGAGCTCCCTACAGTGGCAGCCAGGACTAACCTCCTGACAGAGGTGCTTCAGCCTGCGGCTTCCTCATCCGAACCCCTCTTGCCATTTAACGAAGCCCTCACGAATGTCCTTCTGGGCACTTGGTCCAAGCCCACCGCAGAGGTTCCTCTGGATAGGACAATTGCCTGCAGCCCCGCTCAGTGCAACCCAGCGTTCCTGACCAAACACCCCTCCGCTGTGAGCTTGGTAGTCCAAGCGTCTTCAGCAAAAGGCGCATTCCCTTCTGCTTCCCAGATTGGGAATCCAAGAAGCTGGATCATCTTGGGAAGATGTTCTCTTCCTCCAGCTTGGCATTGCGATCGGTGAATACTGCATGCCTCTTGGGCCGATACTCCCATACTATCTGGGATAGTCGCGCAGGTGCTGCCTCAGTGCCCGGAGGAGGCCTTGGCCGATCTCTCTCAAGCAGTTACAGACGGGAGTGACGCAGCCAAATTCACCATACGATGTGGACTGGAGACCACCGACTCACTGGGTAGAATGATTGCCACATCGGTAGCTGTTAGATGCTACGCCTGGTTGAGGACTTCTGGCTGCGGACTTCTGGCTGCTCAGGGGATGTCCAGCCTTCATTGAGGGACATGCCCTTTGATGGCAGTCGCCTTTTTGGCGACAAGGCACACTCAGTGCTTGAGTGCTTAAAGGATTCTCGAGCTACAGCCAGATCCTTGGGCCTTGTGTCCACCTCAATCTGCCTTTTGTCCCTTTTGTGGCTACAGAAGGGACGCCCAGCCACGTCCTGTCCTGCCCAGCCACAGAGTCACGCAAACTGTCCAGCCTCTGCGTGGCCGCGGACATGGGACCCAGCGTCCTCGCGGGTCAGGGAGCCAGCAGGCGGGCCAGTCCACCCTCCACTACCCCTGCCGCAGCCTCCAAGCCTTCCTAGTCTGACGTTTCAGGCCCATCAACGCTAGTTGGAGGCAGGATCCACGAATTACAAGTGTCATTTACTTCTTGATGGCTCTCAAACGTTCTTGTGGCAGGTCTTTAGTTGTCTACTAGAATTCCACACATATGGCTTCCCACTGTGGTAGTGCTTGCCATTTAATCAAATTGATATTTAGTATTTTTCCAGTGGGGGAGGCACTAATGGCAATATAACTTTGTTAGAGATTAAAAACTAGCCCGGGAAACTTTCTTGCTTTTTCAATCAAGTAGATTGTTAAGGCCACAACCTTCTGCTTTCTTCTTTATTTCCCTATTCGTTTGCTTCCAGTTTGTAAAAGCTTTAGTTCTCAGTGACGTAAAACATTGCCCTGAATAGAAGCGTGCCTCGTATTTAGTTTTAAAGGTTAACACTTGTCTTTGTTAATGATCATAAAAAAACAATGAAACTGTCATTCATGTTCATGTGTTAGGCATATTCCACTTCTGGTGACAAGCTGGTTCTAACTTTACCAACGTATAAAAGCTGATTAGTTAAAGCAATGCACTGTTTTCTTATTTGTGCCTCCATTAATTCTTACATTTTGAAACACATCCTCACAGGTGCTTGAGATGCAACAAAATTAAAATAAAAGTATTCACTGTTTGTTTCTTTAATTCATGAATTCGATTTATTTATTTTTTACCCACAACTGTGCATGCCTTGTCGTACCTGCTTTAGATAAACGTTCCAAGGCTTTTTTGCTTTTGGGAATATCATATATTTTTTAATACAGCAAGGCCTTACCCTAGATTGTCTGGATCATCAAGTTGCATGACAGATTTTTGATTTTTTTTCTTCTAGCCGGTTGCGCCAAAAATACATCCTTCTATCTGGGCTACATCCATTTAGGAGGGATCTCTCAATTCATAACTTGGCTTTAATTTGATCATACATAGAAAGACAAAATGTTTACATTGTTAAATAACATTCACGTTTTATCCTCAATTTCTCTTTTATATCTATTTTCATAATTATTTTCTCCATGTTGCACTACATTCAGTACTGTATTTAAAGTGTTTGAAGTCCCTTTAACCCTTCCATTGTATTTCCCCATCTTATGTTTTAGCAGTGCCGGTCAAACTAGTATGTTTGCCGAAGTCAACCGTAAATAATGTGTGTATTCTTTCACCTACCTTTAGGTGTTGCCATTTGCATACAAGCATGCATTGGTAAATAAAATGTACGGTAGAGGCCTCAAGTTTGCAACAAAACTCGCAGAAGAGAAGCCAACTAAGGAAAACTGGAAAAATTGTATACAGGTATGTAAAACCTCCTGTAAGTCTCATAGTAGTTTGAGTTTTCGTATAGCTGTGCTTCAGTAAACATGTATGCTTTCCTCATAGATGTTTTAGGTTAGTATTAATAGGCTATTTCTTCAGGGACAGCAATTTTATTTAGTAAACTTAATCGATTTTTTAAGAGGATAGTTTTTATGTAAGTCTTTCCCTGAATCTGAAAGCATTGTGGATTTCCAAATGGTCCTTCATAATTTACATAAGCTATAGTTCAGTTCTTCATGCATTTAAGATTCTGTACTCTTCGTTCGTATACTAGCTCTTACTAGGCAGTTTCAAGTATCTGGCCATATTAGTCCACCATTCGACCCTGTTTGGACAGAAAAGTCCTCTGTATGGAAATGAATGCGTACCCCTGCCCTGAGTGCCCAACTGTACTGTTTGAATCCCAAATGCTGATTTTTGTTGTCATAGGCAAACACTGTCATGCATGTGTGCCATGACACAGGCCTGTCTCACGAATTGCAGTCTTGTTGGACCGAGATGGGCGTCCAAAGCACTACCTTCATAGAGGTTGAAGGCTACACCCTTCACCAGGAGTTAAGCAGTATGAGCACAGTGGTGACAGCATACCATGTAGTGATCAGTAGGATTCAACTAGTACTTTTTAACCTGTGCCAGTGCAGGCTTCCTCACCTTTTTAATGGTCCAATGCTGTGCGCTTAACTCACCTTTGGGCTACATCAGTTAGCTGTACAGTGCTGGTGAATCTGCACTGGTTGTATGTGTGCCTTTGAAGGGTATAGAACAGGGGTTAGAGCAGTACCATGCACTGAGTGCATGTATTGGGTGTATGAGTACCTGCGAGAATCTTACGAGAGATGTAGTGTTGTGCAGTGTGTGTATGGTGAGTACATGTACTGGGTTTATGATCCTGCGAGACGTTCAATACATGACGGGTGTAGTGTTGGGCAGCGCTTGCAAGATGAATGTGTGTTTCTGCAAGCGACAATACAGAAAGGCTACAGTACTGAACAGTGCGTGCAGAGTGAATATGTGTGTTGAATGTATTTGGGCCTAGAGTGGCACAATACATGGAGGTAACAGTATATGCACGTAGCACACACACTGTCCAGCACTGAGTGCAAGTGTACCTGTAATGGTACATTGCATGGAAGACCCCGGGTTCCCTTATGGGAAGCCCAGGCCTGACTGGTGAAGACATGAGGTAGAGGAATTCCCTCAGACAGATTTGTGTATTGCTTCATACTTGCGAGCTGGGTGCGGACACACTGGAGAAGGGAGAGAGAGAGACTCCCACTGTTCACTTCAAAGGGTAATCTTTGATTTAGTGAGAGATCACAAGGAAGGTGCCTGGACACATCTAAGGAAGGAAATGGGGCTAATAAGGGAATCATAAACAGTAGGGCTGTGAGCCCGTCATTAACCTTTCGATGTGCATATCACTGTGGCTAACATCCAGGTGTGAACTTTAGTCTCTCCCATGGCCTGTTTTATGGGACCATCCGCTTTGGAGTCTCTCCTGCTGTTACAGACGGCCATTCAAAAGGAAGAAGTAGAGGAGAAGTGTGCACTTCAAAAGAAGCAGAACCTCAACATAAAACTTCAAAGACCTAGACCCTAAATCTTATTTGGTGTCCTGAAATGGACTATAAGGAGACCCCAAAAATTGTGATCTGCGAAGGAGCCAGGCAGGCTGTTTGAGGAGGGGAAGCTTTGCTTGTGACCAGAAGTAGAGGCCAAGGCCTCCTAATCTTCCTGCTGGGTGGGGTCGGCATCACCCAGGGAAACCAAGACCATCTGCTCTGGAGCACCAGCCTGCTTGCCAGGACCAGTGTTCCATGTGAGGAAGTCCAGAATGTTGGAGGGAGTGAGGTCCAGCTGGGAACCCTATAATGTCAGTTTCATGTGAAGTGTTCCAGGCAGCCGTCTTGAGCCTCACGTTGTTAAATCTATATTTTGAGCTTCTGGGAGCACTGTAGTGTGGACTTTGCATCTCTGTTGATCCCAGTATGGATGATATCTGATGTTACACAATTGTATCTGCTGCTGTAGTCAATCTAGGACATCAAACAACAATGGTAATGAATGGTAATATTGAAAACTGAAATGTCTCCCTAACCCTCTGTCCCCCATCTTCCCTGCAATTGGATCCCCCAAACCAGATTCCTGGCTTTATGGAAGGTAGTCTTTGTAAACTTCTGGCTCAGTCTTAGAGTATGAGTTTGGAAGGTTTAGTACTAATGCTTGCCATCCTGCTAAATTCATTAGAATTTTAGTTTTGGCTCAAGGCTGAGTTAGGATCATCATATAAAGGCCCTGTTTAAGTTGGCCAACTTTTAGATGTTTTTCCTGAAAAAGGTCCTCCACTTTCTTTTGACAGCAGACCTTAAGTCAGAAAGGCATTGCTTCTTTCACATCTGGCATGTTGTGAATGTGGTGCTTGTGGATCATCTACTCAGGATAGTGCTACATGCCACAGTATGGATGATTACTGGGGTTGAAAAGTAAGATCAAACTACACCCATTTTTTTTTTTTTTTAAACCTCCTCTGCGCCCTTTTAAGACTAGTGTGAAGTTTAAAGTACCATGTCTGCCTTTAAAATGGTGTGTCTGGGAACCTCCACATATCTAAAAGAACAATTGAACCTTTCTGGAGAGGCACAGAGCAATGTTTTAACCTTCCATAAGGAATCTATCTAGATGTAGTTCTTGTATCTATATCTTACCTCACCAACAAAAAAGAAACCACAGGTCAAAGACATCTGAATCTTTAAATCATTACAGGCTGCAGTAGAATAAGTTTGTTGCTGGCAGCGGACGATATGTTGCATAACATGCAACTCTCTTATTCTCCCCAGAGAACGTGGGAAGATTGGTGAAAAGCAATACTTGAAACACATCTCTTCAGCGGATCTGACGATGAACTATTTAATTGTTCATACAGTACACAGAGAGGGATTTAGGTCCGGCCCTTGCTCATGACTGTATAGGTTTCTTATCTGTCAGTTCCCTGCTCCTTATTAGATGTTTTTTCTACCTATTCTTATGTTTCTCCTGCACCTATGAGCATAGTTTCTTGAATTATGTTTGGAAGATGTGCCCTTTCAGTGCTGATATGTCAAGACAACTATTTTTAGATTTCTTTCAGCACATCATTGGAGTGCATTACTTTCTTGTCTCTTTTCTAGTCATATCCATTTTTTAAAATAAAAGTTCTCAAGTTATGGTCGGACTGCAATCCATAATTCGCACAACAAACATGCAAACCATAACTTGCACACCAATTGAATGCTCATAACCCCATCCTTGATGTCGTAGATGCAATTACAATTGTCATAAATCTTAAGATGAGATTACCTAGCCGATTATCCTTAACACTATAAAAGAGATGATTATGAAAACAGTGTTTATAGATTTCAGTATTAGTTATGTAGCGCTTTTAGTATAAATATAAGCTTTACGTTTCTAAATGAATTTCTAAGGATTTTTAAACATGCATTGGGGTGTTATAACCAACACTAACTATAAGTTTTTATATATTTTTTTATCATATACAACATGCAACAGTTTCCTGCAGCCAACCCCCATTGTACTCTGCCTTGGCCATGCTCATGTCATAGGGCCTTTCCTGTTGCCAGGCCATGCACCCAAACTGTCACAGGCGGGTAACCCCTGTTGTGCATGTCTTTCAGTGGTGCACAGGGCTAGCAGATTCAACAATCTGCAATGGGAGAAAAAGCTCCATCATCCAATGGCATGCATTTATTTTTTTTATTGGAATCCTCCATGGATTCGCTAATTTGTGGTTCAGATATCTCCATCTTCTCCAACTTTGCAAGTTTTATGTATTCACATGTTTGAATCATTCTCAGTCATCATGCTGTGAATGATTCAAGCATCTAAATATATAAACAATACCAATGTTGGAGAACTGGAGTTACAGGTAAGTAACTAATTTCTTTTACCCTTCCAAGCCCATCTAAAAAAGAATTTGCACATTTTCTCAAACTACTGAATGGATTTACACCAAATTTGGCTAAAGCGCTTCCTTAAGTAAAGTTTTTCTTTCATTCCAAATTAGGTGTACTTCTGTTTAGACGCCCCCTCCCCCGTAGTGGAGATCAAAGAATCCTATGTGAATTAAAATGGAAATGTCAGTTTTTTTTACCTCCCCTCCCCCACCCCCACCCCCCCCCTTTCTTTTTTTTTTTCGGGCCTTCACCTGATGAATCTGCATGAAACATGACTTGCCAAACCCATATCTGATAAGCTTTTGGATTAGAATGTTTTATCCAGATTCATTGTAAAGCATCAGTTAAGGAAAAAAAAAGCCTTTTTAGTGGAAAAACCTAAACATAACTACACAAACGGTCTGTGTAATATATATATTATGAAGTGGCAGTCACCACTGTGTAGTTATGATTCAGCCACACTTATGTTAAAAATTCATTTTTTGATTTGCCTAAATGTTTGGTCCCCTGTTAACGGTTCTGCACCAAATTTGACAATTACTTACTGTAGTCATCCTAGTTTTGGATGCCAATTTTTGTGCAGTTCCATACAGATGTAAAAAAAAGTTATTGTTTTTTTTGGTTGTTTTTTAGTTGGTTGTCTGGATATAGTGTTTTTCCATTATATCTCCCGTAAGTAACATGTTTGTGCCAGCAGGTAAAACAGCTAAACACTTTTATTCCAAACTTTTGCATAAAAAATGGAAATTTACTTAACAAAAAAAAACAGTAGTTATGGTCCAGTAGATTCAGACCCGAAAAAACCTTAATAATTCACTGGTCATGGTTTAAGAAAACACAACAGAACGCATAACTCATGCCACCCACCATGCTGAATGCACCTCTTTGCCATTTGCACAGGAAAAAAAGTGGACCACCAGGAGCAAAACATTGATGGTGGCCAAGTTATGCCATGAGTTGTGCATTATAATGCAGGACTGGTTTGAATTTCAGGATTTATATTTGCTGAACCATAGGTAACCTGTAACAATGTTTTGTCAGTGAAATATATATAGTGAGAACTTGTTCTGAGCAAATCGCTTTCATGGGACTAGAAGTTGTTGTTAAAACTTTTGCAGATGGAGATGTAAAGAGGAAAAAGATACACCACTTATAAAAGTAATAAATACTACTGCTGAAGGGTCGGGTCTGTGATAGATCTTGGACAAATCATTCAAAAGCACAAGTCTGTCACTGGGGAGCCGGGGTTAGGTAGCTTTCTTCTCCTTTCTTTAATGGTAGAGAAATATGCTTCATCACGTCGAAACATTTCATTTATTCAAGCCTACTGGTAGTGTAAAAACTATAATTAGTGATGTTTGAATCTTTAACTTTCGAAATGTCTAAGCTGAAAAATCACGTGTCTATTGTATGAGTTGTTGAGAAAATGCTGTCTTCTAAATTTTGAATGTGTAGAATAAAAAATGTTTTCTGGCCAAGCACAGGGAAACAGTGTTCTTAACAGTGCTTTGCATGCTCTAAAATGTAGCTACATAATCATAATGGGAAGTGTTTCTTCAACTAATTCCGTAAAGCTGTGTTCCTGGGACCCCCAGGGGATCTGCAACATCTACTCAGGCTATCGACGACTGCTTAGAAAATTAAATAATATTAACCGATTAACAAAGTATATATAAATAAAGAAGAAAAATTTTAAAGTGAAAATTTAAAATGTTCTATAAATGAGAAGGAATTTGAAACTGGAGGCTGAAATTTAAGTTGCTGTTCTCAGATTGATTTGTGGGAGGAGTGGAAATACATCAAACAAAATATAATATGGGCAATGGGTGGCCTCAGTTGAATTTAGAAAAGCCCCAACTTTCCAATTAAAATGAAGATGTTTATGTTTTAGATTTGTTTGTAAATTAAATATTTAACTTTTTTTATGTGTAACCCAAGTGTAGCAGTAACAGCACCCACACTAACCCAGTAAGTCACATGTTCTGCTCCTTTAAACTGCGAGTTGATGGCAAATTTTCTTCATTGGTTCTCTCGAGTCCTTTCCATGAGTAGAAGTGTGATTTATTTAACTATCTGCCAGAAGTTGCACAATGAATATTAATTTCTGCATCATAATACCTTTCAGGCTTTCAAAACAAGGTCTCATGCATTCGAGATGTGAACTGAGAGCTGAATAATATGCGGAAAATGGCTTATTGTATTTACACCAGTCTTACCCACCCAGTCCTTGCTCCCTTTCGTGTGTGCACACGTGGCACACCACAAGCTGTTAGGTTAAAATGTTGGGGAAGGGAGATAACGTTCACCATGGGATTTGTAACAACATTCCTGTGAGCGTCCCAAGAGACTAAACGTACTGAAAGGCTTCCTGTTAACTCATTACTGCATAAAAGAAATTGGCGACGAGGATGGGATCCTAAATTAAGCACTTCTGCCCTGAGTGTACTACTGCTCACCGCTCCTCATAGCACTGTTTTTCCACGCGGTTTCAGTGGTTTGTGAAGTACTTAAAATTGCTTCAGGATCTACACAGTACAGTTGTATTTATGGTGGGTTAAAATATGAACATCTTAGGATGGTTAGAACAGCAGCTCAGAATGGTAATAAACCCATGTCAACCTCCACATGTGTTCAGCATCGTGAAAGATGAATTGTGCACCATTCTTGAACAATATAAAGCAGTGTTCAGCAACAAAACGTGGATGTCTGAAAGATTTCAAACATGAAATAAAATGAAAAACAAATTTTTGTCTAGTCAAACAAACTGTTGGAAACATACCATTGTCCGCATGCACAGAAGTGAAGACTATAGTAAAGGAATGGTGCAACATTGGAGTGATAGAGCAATCAGTGCTTCAGAAAGATTATCTCCAGTTCTGATAGCAAGAAAGAGCTATTATCTTTGTTTATGTTTTTTAGCCATGTATATTAGAGTATTTCAATACTTTTTGCGTTATGAGTACTAAGACACCTGCCAAATAAATATCAAGTTATGCAACCATGTGGGTCATCCAAAAAGTAACTCTCAATAACATCTTTGAAAAAAGCTTCCGTCTCATTTTGTCCGAGGGCAATGATCTTAAATTTTACAGACCAGGTAAATCGTGACTAAACATAGGCAAAGCGGTCTTTCCCTAAAGTGTGCCCAAAAAAATAGTCTGTGCCTAAGGAGAAGTGTGCTACCTATGAGGAGGAGGCGGCAATGATAATCTTTATGGTGGAGTATCGCACATTCTCATATTTGAACCACAAGAGGGCACTAT
This sequence comes from Calotriton arnoldi, assembly GCA_963921515.1. Classification (NCBI taxonomy): domain Eukaryota; kingdom Metazoa; phylum Chordata; class Amphibia; order Caudata; family Salamandridae; genus Calotriton; species Calotriton arnoldi. The sequence continues at coordinate 294,687 of CAWUFW010005520.1, read as the reverse complement.
GGGCTCTACTGCCTCCAGAAAGCACAAAGAAAATATCTTCCGATTACCTTAAACATAGAACTGAAATTTTCCATGTAATCGTTGGAAAGGAGTACTATACGTTTCAGGTTTATTTTTTTTATTACAAACTTGTTAAAGTAGCCAAACACAACAAACGTGCTTTCGGATTTTGCCGACTCATTCTGAGCTTTGCTGACTCAATCTCCGGTATATTATATTTTAAATTAATTTAAATTCTGAGCATGTATCTCCTGCACAGATAAAGCCGCGCTCAGATGCTAGGGCGATCTGGGTGGGGTTGAGATGGGGCGGTTGGGAGGGCGAAAGAGACAACAGGAGACTCAGGACGGAGCGATTGAAAGCACGACCACTCGTATGGAGAAAGTAATAAAGAAAAAAGTAGCTCCTAAAACGAGAGCAGTGGATGGACATGAGTACTTGGTCCATGCTCTGGGGGAGGGCTAAACACAAGAAGAGGCATGACGCATGCAGGCCATGGACAAATGGGGACAAAGCATATGAGAGTGATGATGGAGCAAGCAAATGGTAAGCCTGTGGGCGGGCTGAAGCCCTAGATTAAAAACATGTCTCTTCGAGACAGCGCATGCACTGTCTAGCCGAAACCTAAGAAAGTGGCTCGATCCGTTTAGGCATAGACCTTCGCCAACTCAACCACAATGTAGTGGCAGATTGCCAACTAGTACCATTAATTCATGAGATGGTGATGACCTTGAACCAGTGCATACCAATGATTCAAATGTCTAGGAACGCTTATGGGCCAACTGTGAACAAATGTTGAAAGAAGCTATTGCCATTGTTAAAAAAGCTGAACTTTCTAAACGTCCAGCACAAATAATGTATCCTTGCTAAACAAAGAAAATTTGGAGTGGCACTGTTGACGAGTAGTATATCCCTAATAATAGGTGATGAGTCTCTTTTGCTTGTGATGAAAGAGCTGTTTGGGAACATAGGAAGGATCACACATGCTCATTTGGCAGGTGGGTTTGTGATGGAACATTTTTATTCTGAAATCTCTGTGCTGCTAACGTAAGCTGCGTTAGTGCTTGTTTTAGTTTTCTGTAATCTTTGTCCTATTAGTAAAAGCTTAATAAACATACAGTTTATGTAGCTAATTTGGCGGCTTTCGTAACATCCCCAATGATATTGACTCCACCCTGACTGCTCCTGCTACAAGGACTGAGGAAATGATGTACTGTATGTTAATGATGCAGTGGATACATTCCCTATTTAATCCTTGATGAAGAACTAATTGGCAAGTGTAAAAACTGCATGCCAAAAGGTTTCAGGGCATCCAGTTTGAGGAAGATTATATGAACTCCACAGTAGAAATTACCTGAAATAGCAAACCCTCTTTTATAAATTAGAGCACCAGTAAATTGCATATGGCTGATGTGAAGAATTCTAGGCGATGTTATGTATTTTCAAATTACTTCCTAAAAAGTTAATGGGTATTCCACATTGCAATCTCAATTCGGATGTCGCTTTGAATCTGTATGAGGGAATGAAATGGGTTTTGTTTTGACCTTTTTGATTATTCGGTTTGACAATGAGGCTCTCATTTGTATTCGATCAGTAACACGTAGCTCTGGTTAGCAAGTGTTTTACTGCTATAGTTCCTGTGGCCATTTATGTATCTATTTATATAGCAATTAATCGGCCTGAGTCCATCCTTTCTTTTTTCTCCTTCCCTTTTTATTCCTCCTTTGCTTCATGCTCCTTCCTTTGTCTTGAAGAAAGTTTGTTGTTCTGAATATTTCCTCACAGGGACTTGTTCTACCCCCCAAACTTTTATTCAACATCTGGCTATCAATTATTTTACTAGTGTTTTAGTCTCATCAGAGTATAAGGCTTGGTTGCCAGTAGGTCAAAATCGGAAGCAGTATTGCTGATTTTGAAGAGCAGACAGAGAAATGAAATGTTCCGATTTCAGATTTATTTTGGTAGAAAATTACATAAATCCAACAGTTTTTGATTACTACTATTTCAAAATTCTTTTGAGAACCCAAGTGTGTGAATCTGGATGTCTGAGAAGTAAAATTGCAGGGAATTAAGTTTAATTTATGTTTTTCTTTTCTTACAGGTTATGAAATATCTTGGATGGTCTCACTGTGCATCATTTTCTGAAAATTGGCTTCCAGTGATGTACCCTCCAGATTACTGTATTTTCTAAAATTCAAAATATGCCATAACTAAAACATTTTTATGCTGAAGTTATAAAACAGAAAGAAAAACGTTTTGGTTTTTTACTTTTTTTTTTATAAAGCATGTTTAGATTCATTGAAGGAAACTGGTTATTAAATTGTGCCGTATTTATCAGGGTTTACATAGGGGTCTGGTCTGACTTGTTAAAACTATGGTGGAGAGATATACTTGCATGTATTGTAGATTGATTACTGTAACTTTTAACTTCAAACCTATGATAGTTCTGAATTTTACATGCCAGAGAGCTTCAACTTGTTTTATATTACAATTATGTGAAAGCCTTAATGTAAGCTATGTCCACAGTAGCGAGCATACTTTATTTATTAGACAAAAAGCAATGAAATGCTGTTATCTGCATTATTGTTTACATTTTGAATTCATCAATCAAGAGATCTATGTTCAGTATTTTCAGTCATTGAAGCCTATGTGCTTTTATAAATCTTGACCTGAGACTTATTTCAGGTTAATCATTTTAAATACACCTATTTAAAGTTACTAAGGTTATTATACTCTTACAAATGCAGGTATACAGTATAACTCTTCTTAATCAGGTATTGTAAAGTTAGAGGACATTGTTTTTACATAACTGATGTAAAAAAAACAATAAATGTGCTGATAAATTAAATGCACTCTGATACCTTAAACATTTCTTTTATATAATTAATAAAAATGAATATTGAAGACCCATAAAGTTATTTTTACTTTTGTAAAGTGTATGAAGTCAATGACTGTTACCAGTAAACTGTCCTATTTGGTTCAGTGTATTCCAGAAATGTAAGACTGGTGTACGAGTGGAGTATGCCTTCTGAGATGTTTTGGTTGTATTGATAATATTTTGTTAGTGGCGTGATAACTTAGATTTATTTATTGTATTCCTAGAGTATGTCGTTACCGTTATTTCCAGATCTCTGCATTACACATTTCAGGCTCCAGAAAGACGAAGACCTTCACTTCCCTTGTACCGAGCATCTCTCCGTTGGAGGATAGTTCCACAAATCATCTCTAAGAGTGGCACATCATAGCAATTGACAAATGGGTGCTGTGTATTGTGTGAAATGGGCATGTTCTTTGTATCATTACAACACTGTTGCACTTTTGACTCCCCTGAAAACAGCACTCAAATTTCAGCTGGACTGTTTACAAAAAGAAACAACCATACTTATGCAAAACTAAACTGTGTAGCCTGTACCACCTTCACATGGAGTGAAAAACATCTACTTGTTCAAAAGAAAGGTCCCAAAAAAAGTTCATGCATATTTCGGACCTTAGGATTTCCAACAAATGAAAAAAGAGAGAACTTTTGCATGTTAGCACTTCACCAAATATGCAGACAGCACAGGATTCAGTGTACCTGCAAGGCACACATTTCCACGTTCCAGTTTTCAGGAAACCCAGGGAGTTTCTAAGATTTGTAATGGAGAATTCCCATAACCATAATACAACTTTGTCCACTGCCCAAAGTTGGCCCTTCACATGTTCATGGCTGTAATGACAGTTCAACTGCAGAAACAGTAAATCTTAATTTACCTGAAAAACTGGCTCATTGAGTCCAGAAAAGCATTACAGAGCTTCTAGACCACAGTACATCATCTCAGTCGCTGAGGCCCCCAGGTAAATGTTCTGAAATCTATGAATCCAGTCCAAATTCTCGCTTACCTTGCCAGAACATTGGAATCACAAGGAAAGTTTTTCCTTTAGAGGGCAGCGGGGGTTAAGATATCCCAGAATTCCTCATCTACTGAGCACACATACAGGTCACAGCATATCCAATCTCGTTGTTCAATGGCATCGTGCATATTTATTGTCCCAAATACTAGACTACGTATGCAACTCGTATAACAAGGTCTGTAGGCTCAGAGATCCAAGTTGGAGGATTCTTGGAAGGACCAGTGTCCGCTGTCCGAAGCAGTGAGGCAGTCCCTTCTGTGGAGTTGGAGCAGCCTCTAACAATGGGCCTCACTGCATCAGCATCTACCAACACAGACAATTGTTACTGATGCAGCCTTGATAAGATATGTGGTGCACATCCAGGAGCCCCTGCTGATGCAAAAGCTGTGGTCAAAAAGAAAGCCTCAGTAGGACATTAATCTTCTAAAATTCAGAGCAGTCCATCTGCCTTTCAAGGCCTTTCAGCTGTCTGTGACTATGGACAGAGTTCTCATAATGACCGAGAGCAGACCACTATGTACTGTTTGAACAAACAAGGAAGGCACTAGGTTCAGGGCAAAGTTCTTGAAAGCTTAGTCCGTTTGGAAACAGCTTCTTGACTTCTGGGAGGGAATAACCCCATAAAAGGAGTACACCTCACCTGCATTCAGAATTCATGGGCAGATGCTTGCTGCAGGTTCTATGAAGAGAACTACAAATGGTTCATCAATGACAACATCCTGCGTGTCATCTCCGAATGGGACTTGTTTGCTGCTTCCCAGTAAAGTCCACTTACGTGTGCAGATTCCATAAACCAGGCTTGATAGGCAGTGCCCTTTTGATGAATTGTCTGAGAAATTTCTATGTACTTTGCTCTATTCTTTTGATACTATCAAAACTGGCGACGCTTAAGTATTTCAAAACCAAAATGATACTCCTTGCATAGGTAATGGTGATATATGGATCATCTACATATAACAATAATGAGACGAGATGTCCGAGCAGACCAAAGATGTCGTCCAGTCACTGTAGTGCCAAGTCTTGCATGTAGGTCTGAGCTTGCTATGTTATTCCTGAGTACATGCAGTACAGTCATCTAAGTTTCTAGAGACTTCTAACCGCATATTCCTCACCTTAGAATATTCCTCAGACGTCAGTCTCGATCCGGAAAATCTTGAGCAATACTTCCAAGTGCTGATAGGTGGGTTAGATTGGCTCTGTATTGGCATTATCTGTGTTGTAAGTGAAGTCGCAGTGCCCATATAAGTACCACCCAACGCACTGCCATCAGTTCCTTTCTTACCGTGCCAACAGCTTGGATCTGGAGAGCAACCTTGGTCTATTTTTTTTTACCAACTTTTCCAACCCCTTTGTCGACTATTTTTGTGCTGTTGCTCCCAGTACGCTAGGGACATGTCCCCTGCAAATCCTACAGAGTTTAAGCCTTACAGGTAATGTTACATACCAATGTCTAATCCTCATTTAGTTCGTCTTTGGTGCCTTGGGTTGGGTCACAACCCCAAGGCCTGCTTTGAGTGCAAGTCTATGCACCCCATGGCCATTTGAGAGTTAGCAAGGAAGCTTCTGGTGACTTGGCAGAAGGCGGCTCCACCCGGTTACCGGGGTGGATCTCAGGGCAGCTCTCGCAGACTATAGTCTTCGCAGGACAACTTCCTCCAAGTCGGGTTAGTCTAAGAAGCACATGAAGGTGTCATCTAAGCGTTCTTCGGCTTCCCCATCCAAATGTTTGCTTCTAGGCCCTGCTCCCGCACGCCACCTGTGGAGCAGGTGTCCGGGCCCGCTCCGTGCTATCCAGAGGTCCGCAGAGCTGGAGCGGTGACTGCCATTTGAACGATGTCTATGACATCATGCACGCCATCTTCGGGCCACTGACTCCCTCTGGTGCACCTTCAGGCCCCACAGAGCTGCGTGGTGCCCCGCCTGGGTTAGTGCTGGTGGGTTTGCCCCTGACACCAGCTGGGTCCACCCCCAGATCCGGCTTGACACCGCCTTGGGTCCCTGCCCTCCCTGGCCCCAGTCCCTCCAGTGCCGACCCGGAGGCCACCTGTGCCGCTAGACGACAAACCCATACACATCTGCAACTCTGAGTCGGCACCTCCGCGATGCCACTTGACGTTAACACTGGCACCGTCCAGACCATATCCACACCTGGACTTGCCACCTGTTGACAGGCTCTTCCTACTGAGGCGGGGTGATGAGGTTAAAGGTTAAGGTCCCTCTTGGGTGACTCTGACCAGGACGAGAACTGGTATTAGGAGCTGGGGGACGTCAGTGGGCTGGACACCTCCCCTGACTCTGGCATGCTTTCCCCTCTTGGCCCTGTTTCGAAGGAAGGGGCACCCTTCGCAACAGTGATGCGCAGGGCAGTGGAGGTCCTGGACCTACAACTGCTTGCGCTCAACCTCTGCTCCCCTTTAATGAGGCCCTCACCAATGTTCTCCTGGGGGCTGGGCTATACCTTGCACAGGGGCTCCTGTGCACAGCATGATTGCCTGTTGCCATCATCCCGCCCCAGAAGATCCAGCCTTCCTCTCCCAGCATTTGCCTCCCACCTCCCCCGAGATCCTAGTGGCACAGCCTCAACAGCCAAAGTTAACCCAAATGCATTCCTTTTCACCCCACCGGATAGGAATCCAAGAGGCCGGATAACTTTGGGAAGCAAATGTTCTCTTCCGCCAGCTTGGGATTTCTGACTGTGAACCCTGCATGCCTCTTGGACCTATATTCCCATGCATTATGGGACTCAGTTGCGCAGCTGCTCCCCATGCTTCCTGAAGAGACCCGTGCCATCCTGAACCAAGTCTTGGTGGACGGCCTGGACCACCACAGACTCTCTAGGCAGAGCCATGGTGGCGCTCCGTCGCCATCCTTGGTCATGGTCTACTGAGTTTTTCCAGGGATGTGCAATCCTTCCTGATTGACATGCCATTTGATAGCTCCTACTTGTTTGGCAACAAAGCCGATTTGGCGGTTGAGCATTTTCAGGAAAGCCGAGCAACCGCCAGGTCCCTGGGCCTCTCTCTCTGGCTTCCCAATCACAGCAGCATTCCTTTCGCCCCTACCGAGGTCGGGCCACTTATGGGTGTCCACAATATTAGCCTTAACCCCCAGCCCAGCAAGCTACCCAGCCCTTTCGTGGACATGGTCGCGCATCCCAAACAGGACATGGAAGTCATGCCCAGTGCTTCGTCCAGTCGCCGCCTGTCTGACTGCCACAGCCTCCAAGTCGCTTTAGCAAGCCCTCCACCCAGCACAGTCATCCTGTTGTCAGTAGGATCCGGCATCACCTGCTCTAATAGAGCAGCATAACCTCCGACAAGTGGGTGCTCCAAATTGTGCAGAGGGGTTACGCCCTTCCACTTGTGGAAACCCCGCCCCCTTTCCCACCATCCCCAGAATGGCTGACGGAGGACCATCTCTTCTTGCTCTATGAGGAAGTACAGACTCTGTTGTCCAAAGGAGACCTTGAGAGGGTTCCAGCGCCAGAAGTAGGACATGGTTGCTATTCCCTCTACTTTCTGGTACGAAAAAGGACAGAAGACTTCGTCCTATACTGGATCTGTGCCCTGTCAACGCCCTTCTACAGAAAGAGAAATTCAAGATGCTCACCTTGGTTCAGGTCTTGTCTGCTCTGAACCCTGGAAACTGAATGGTGGCGTTGGACTTGCAAGACGCTTATTTTCACATCCTCGTCCTGCAAACCCACAATAGTTACCTGCGGTTCACGGTGGGCCACCAGCATTTTCAGTTCTCTGTGCTCACCTTCAGCCTTACCAGTGCGTACTAGGGGTTCACGAAAGTGGTGGCAGGGGTTGCAGCTCAGCTTCAGAGGTCAGAGGTTCCACTCTTCCCCTACCTCGGCTATTGGCTCCTGAAGGCGGTCTCGTCTCAGGCAGTCGTCGCCCACCTTCAGACTACGACTAACCTCTTGTATTCACAGAACATCTCAGTCACACCTGACTTCCATTCCTGATGTTCCCTTTCTGGGCTATTCTGGGTAAAGTGCAGTTCCACGCCTCTGCTCCGGAGGGAAAAGTCCAGGACATTCAGGCTATGATGCACATGTTTCAACCCTCTGTCCTGGATTTCGGTGAGACTGACTCTGAGGCTGCTTGACCTGATTGTCTCCTGCATCCTGCTGGTGAAGCACGCCCAATGGCACATTCGTGTTCTGCAGTGAGACCTTTAGTCCCAGTGGTCGCAGCATCAGGGGAATCTCTGACCTGGTCCAGGTGGGTAACAAACCGTAGCTGGCAATTGTGACCGGTGCATCACTTCTGGGTTGAGGTGGCCACCTGGGAGACGTGGAGATCAGAGGACCCTGGTCTCCGGTGGAGTCACACCTCCACATCAACCTTCTGGAGCTGAGGGCGAGTCTCTTGGAATTGAAAGCCTTCCTCCCAACAATGAAAGGAAGGTTGGTTCAGGTGTCCATGGACAACAGCACTGCCATGTGTTATTGCAACAAACTGGTTAGGGGGAATTTGCGGACCTTGTGCCAGGAGGCTCTCTGCCATTGGGCCTGGCTGGACCAACAGGACATCTTCCTGGTCATGCAGCATCTGGCGGGATCTCTGAACGCCAGGGCGGACGAGCTCAGCCGCCGATGCCTTACTGATCATGAATCTCATCTACATCTGGAACTGGCTCCAGGTCTCTTCTCAGAATGGGGAAAACCTTGGCTCGATCAATTCTTCACCACCAATAACGGGCAATGTCAGCACTTCTGTGCGTTGGAGTTTCCAAAGCAGTTTTCTCTCAAAGGCGCATTCTGCTTAGATCGGAACACAGGACTCCAGCTGATACTGCTCCTACCCAGAGTTCTCAAGAACATCAGGCTTGACTGGGTCCAAGTCATCCTAGTGGCTCTGGACTTGGCAAGGAGAGTTTGGTGTCATGAACTCATGAACATCTGTCCTCAGATCAGGCTGCGTCTTCAGGAGGATCCCCCTGTTGCAGCAGCAAGGCAGGCTTCTATAACCGAAACTAGACTTGCTCCACCTTCATGCATGGAGATTGAGCGGCAGCAGTTAAACGCCTTTGATCTGCTTCCTGAGATCTGTGTTGTCATCTTGGCAGCCACGCATCCCTTGACATAGACTTGTATATGCCTGCTGCTGGGACAGATTTGTGTCTTGATTCCTCTCTTGCCAGGTGACCTGCTATCGGCCCTCTAGTCGGAGGTTTTACTGTTTGTGCTGTCTTTAGCCCGGCAAGACCTTGCCCTGGGAACCCTTGAGGGTAACCTTTCAGCCGTATCTACCTTTTTGTGGTTGCTGGATCAGCCCTCACTGTTTGTCACCAATTTTCTGAAGGGTTTGCAGTGCTTCTTTCCTCCTACACCTTTCATCATGACCCAATGGGACCTTAATTTGGTCCTAATGTTCTTCATGGGCTCACCATTCGAGCCCCTGCATAGTTGCCCACTCAGGCTTCTCACTGCCATTTTGGTGGCCATACATTGGCCTGGAGGGTCCACGAGTTTCAAGCTCTTTAAGTTTTTACCCCGACCAACTGTTTTTTCAGACACGTGCCTCTTTTCCGCCAAAGGTGGTCACTCCCTTCAGGTTCAGTTCGGGCAGAACATCACGCTGCCCACATTTTTCACTCCCCCTCGTCCTTCTAAGGAGGAGGAGAACACCATTGCCAGGACTCTGAAAGCTCCCTCTTTCTACATCGATCGCACCAAACATCAGGTGGATGATCAGCTTTTCATTGGATTTACTGAAACGAAAAAGGGCAAGGCGGCACAGAAACTGACCATCTCTCGGTGACTTATACTCTGTATCAATATCTGCTACGCATTCGCTAAAAATCAGCCTCCTGAACCCTTGAGGAACCATTCACCATGACCAAGGCTGCTGCTACTGCGTTAGCAAGTGGGGTACCTGTCCTGAACATCTGCCAAGCAGCTACGTCAGCGTCCCTCCACACGTTAACAAGGCATTACTCCTTCTATAGTCAGGTTCGACAAGAAGGGAATTTCGCCTGTTCGGTCCTACAGGACTTTTTGGTTTGAACCAGTTCGCAGTGTCACCTCTAGGGAGATATTGCTTAGTTATCTATTCTAAGGTCAGGAATCTGGTTAGAAGTCTATCAGAAGAACGAGTTACTTCTCTTCAGTAACTCTTTTTCTGGTACAGACTCTGTCTAACCACAGATTCCTCTCCGACCCTCCCATCCTTCCTGTTCTATGAACTGGGGATTTCACCCTAAAGATCCCATTAGACACTGTACTCTGGTCTATTCCATACAACCCTTATGGTGATTTAGTGGTCTTAGACAATCTTAGACAATCTTAGAAAGCTCTCTAAGTGGTAGCTGTGGAGAACAGTCTTCAGGCTTAGTCCAGAAGGAGTGTAAAGCAGCTTGTTTTACTAGTACTCATCATGCAGTGTAGGTTGAGTGAAAAAGAATCACACAGTGTAGTTATAAAAAATATGTATTTATTATAAACACTCACTAACACATTGCAATATCTTCTACAAAGAGATATAATCATAATGCACACAATACTTAAGTAATAGAACATGTAAGCAGCACAAATACACAGGGTAAATATCCTTCACAACGAATTTTTGACCCCGCATACCATTACTTCGCATTTTTTTACAACGCGTGTGTATTTACCACGCATGCCTTTACAACGAATTTCGTTGTAAAGGTATGTATGGTAAATGCACACGCGTTGTAAAAAAAAAAAAAAAAAAGGCGATCTATGTCGTTGTGAGGAAACGGAGGCTCTTCCGTTTCCTCACAACGACGTGCACCGCCCCTCCGAGACAGACGACGTGAAGCAGGAACCAGGAGGAGAGAGGAACCACGAGGAGAGAGAGGTAAGGGGGATTGGACCTGGGGTGGGGGTTAATTTTTAGGGCTTAGGGTAGTGTTGGGGGGTCGTGCGGGTTAGTGTTTCAGTGTAGGGACCCGACTGGGGGTCGGGGGGGTCATGCTGGGGGTAGTGTTTTAGGGTTTAGGGTAGTGTTTGTGTAGTGTAGGGTAGTGGTTTAGGGTAGTGTCGGGGGGTCGTGCAGGGTAGTGTTTGAGTGTAGGGACGGACCGGACTGGGGGTCGGGGGAGGGTCGTGCTGGGGGTAGTGTTTTAGGGTTTAGGGTAGTGTTGTGGTGTTTATGTAGGGTAGTGATTTAGGGTTTAGGGTAGTGTCGGTGGGTCGTGCAGGGTAGTGTTTGAGTGTAGGGACCGGACTGAGGGTTGGGGGTGGGGAGGGGTCGTGCTGTGTGGGTAGTGTTTTAGGGTTTAGGGTAGTGTTGTGGTGTTTGTGTAGTGTAGGGTAGTGTTTTAGGGTTTAGGGTAGTGTTGTGGTGTTTGTGTAGGGTAGTGATTTAGGGTTTAGGGTAGTGTTTGAGTGTAGGGACCGGACTGGGAGTCGGGGTGGTCGTGCTGGGGGTAGTGTTTTCGGGTTTAGGGTGGTGTTGTGGTGTTTGTGTAGTGTAGGGTAGTGACTGGGGGTCGGGGGGTCGTGCTGGGGTAGTGTTTTAGGGTTTAGGGTAGTGGTGTTTGTGTAGGGTAGTGGTTCAGGGTAGTATCGGGGGGTCGTGCAGGGTAGTGTTTGAGTGTAGGGACCGGAATGGGGGTCGTGCTGGGGGTAGTGTTTTAGGGTAGTGGTGTGGTGTTTGTGTAGGGTAGTGATTTAGGGTTTAGGGTAGTGTTTGGGGGGTCGTGTAGGGTAGTGTTTCAGTGTAGGGACCGAACTGGGGGTCGGGGAGGGTCGTGTTGGGGGTAGTGGTTTAGGGTAGTGTTGTGGTGTGTGTGTAGTGCAGAGTAGTGGTTTAGGGTAGTGTCGGGGGTCGTGCTGGGTAGTGTAAATGTAGGGAGAGGACTGGGTGTCGGGGGAGGGTCGTGCAGGGGTACTACATTAGGGTGTAGGGTAGTGCAGGGTACTCTCACTTACCTTTAAAACTTTTACCATGAGTATACCTTTACCACGCATGCCTTTGCGTTGTAATGGAAGGCGTGGTAAAGGCATAGTCGTTGTAAAAGTTTGCGTTGTCAAAACATGCGGGGTCATTGAATTTGCGTTGTCAAAAATTCGTGGTAATGGTATACGGAGTGTTTGTTAGCGGGGTAACATCATATATTCATACACAGTGGTCTCCAGGGGGAGACCAAACCATATACTAATAAAGTGGAATGCGAACCACGACCTAAGTTGAGACTGGACCCAGAAGATGTAGAAGAGCTCGGGACCCAAGTAGCCACCCAAGGTAAGTACCCAGAAATCCCATGTGTAGAGTGGGAACACGACTGAGTGCTCAAATCAAGTCAATCGGTAAGTCGCAGTTGCAGTTTTAAGCAGAAGGACCCTTCCCAGAGGACCCTGAAAAAAACCCTGTGGAAGATGGATGGTTGGAGAGTCACCCCACCCGTGGATACCCCGGGAACCAAGATACCTACCCCAGGGAAGCTGTGTGCATAGGTGCGAAGTGACATCGTAAACCGCCGTAGACCACAATGGAGGACTTCAGTGAAGATGCCGCTGGCGAAGAAGGTGAAAGTCCGGTGGAAACCAAAGGTGGTTTCAAGAGGAGAAGTACCTGCAAGCAGAGGGGACAGAGTCTTTACCACTCAGGAGTGACCAGGAGGCACGAATGCCCATCGATATCTGAGATGCAGGAGAGTTGACGGTGACCTTGGCTCTGTAGCTGTGCGGACCAGGCGACCCTGTGGAAGACCAGGAGCCGTTCACAAGCTGTCCCACATCGGATGTCAAGAGCCAGGGGAGCACCAACTGGCCTTGGCAACCGCATCAAACGTAGTAGACGAAAAAGGTGCAGTGTCAGGACCAGCAAGGTCCAAGTGACTCACCACGAGCAGGTAAGTCAGAGCAGGCCCCGAGCAAGCAGGGAAGCCCACTGGAGCCAAAGACCCTCAAGAAGACCTACAGGCCGGAGGCACAGGAGTCGCAAGAGGACCTCGAGCAGCTCACCAATGATGAAGGCCCACGGTGCAGAGGATGCAGTGAGGACGAAGATCTTGGTAGTAAGAGATGCTTGAAGCTGGAGCGTCTTGGAGCCCGAAGATCTCTGGAGGAGAGAGTCAACAAGCCTTGGCAACGGCAAGTTGATAGGGTGCACAGGGGGTACTGCTCCAGCGGTTCCGACGAGGGATACTGGCTTCAAACTTGCTATAAAGACAGTGCAGGCCTCGAGGGAGTTGCAGAGCCACCACCTGTGTTGCTGAACCTTTCGGAGTCCGTGGGAGCTCAGGAACAGCAGACCGGTCAGCTTCGTTGCGGTGCCTGCAGGGGAGTGACTCCTTCACACCAAGGGAGATTGCTTCGGGTGTCTTGGATGTCCACAGGCCTGTAGAAGAACCTGTATGGAGCACAGATGACACAGATGACTGGCAGGACGACGAGACCAGGAGCAGCAGGAGTCTTCCCAGTTGCAGTCTCGGTTCCCAAAGCGAAGTCCAACGTGCCCAGACGGTTGAAGATGAAGTGGGTTCGGATCTGAATCTTGTCCCACGACGAATCTAAGTAACCACCCACAGGTAAGCCCTTAAGTACCCTAAAGAAAGGGTTGGGTAGATTCAGGGGTCCCTCCCAGAGGAGGGGCTGGACAGTGGGGGAGGATACTGCCATTTCCTTTGTCCAGTTGTGCGTGAGAACAGGAGCCAACGGCTCCCTGAACTGGCTCCAACTGGAGTATGCAAGGGGGGCACCAAATGTGCCCTTCAAAGCAGTCTAGTGTTGCTGGCAAGTGCCCCCACCCTGTCCCAATACACTAAGTCCTGTCTGGGAGGTGGTCACACCTCCCTGTGACAGGAAACCTATTGTCCTGCCTTCCCCTGCTTGAGCGTGGCTCACCAGCAAGAGGGTAGAATCGTGTCTCTGGTCAGCAGCAGCCATAGTTTGCTGTCCAGGTCTAGAAGACTGGTACTGGGAGCACTGAGGGCTTCCTGGAGGAGCTTTACAGTGCATGGAATCATACCTCCAACACGGTTTACGGTGTCAGGGTATGATTCCAACATGTTTGATACCAAACTCGCCAGAGTTAGTTACAGTCAGTTTAGAGTTTGCCATCGCTTAATGACGCATGGCCTCTCTTTATATCGTAATGGCTGATGCACTAACAACCCGGGAGAATGGACTCCGTGGATTGTAGGGGTGTCCTGCTCATGCAGGGGCACCCTCACACTAATAACCAAGCACCCTGCCTTCAGGATTGAAAGGCCTGTCTTAGGTGTGACTTATAGGTTTTAAGTGCAGTGTCCTCAGATATAAGAAAACTTCTATCTGTCGTAAGTGGTGCTACCACCAGCTTACAAGGCTGCAATGGCAGGCCTCTAGTCACAATTTGAGTGGTCTCCCATGGGTGGCATAGTACATGCTTCAGCCCATGGGGGACCCCTGGTATACCTATGCCCTGGGCACTTTAGTACCATATACTAGGGGCTTACAAGGGTACACCAATAGCCAATCTGGGGGATACCTAGGTACTCACCATTGTCCAATTTAGGGAAGAAGAACAGAGAATGGGGTTCTGATTAGCAGGATCCCAGTCAGACTAGTCAAAAAAACATGACGCCAGCAAAAAGTGGGGGTAACCATGAAAGTTGATCCTACTTTCCTACATCTAGTCAGTCATTGGTTTTTTCGTGGCTGTGCACTTTTGGTGCATAAATTGTCACTAAAGAAACTGATGTGATCGCACCGAGGTGGCGCTTATATGGGCATTGCAATGTCATTTTTTACACTAACGCATAGCCGATTAGCGCCACCTACCTGCACACAGAGGTGCTGCTCAAGATTTTCCAGATTTAGTCTGACTCCTGGAACATTTTCTAAGGTGAGGAATCTGCAGTTAGATACAGGCTCTACCAGAAAAAACATTACCAAAGGTAAGTATCTTATTCTTCAAATGGAAAAGATTCTGTATTTGGTTTCAGCAGCAGTATATTGACCTGATCTCATGCCAAAAAGAAGCAGTGCTGCGTTACTTTCTTCATCTGTCAAAGTGACAGTTCTCTTTTATTAAGGTACAGCTGGCAGACATTACTGCAGTTTCGATGGGATAAAAGTTTTTGCTCCATTTCATAAACCATCCTATTCTCAGGAGCTTAACTTCGTCCTTTTTAAATGGATGGTTCCTTCCTTCAAGTCTGCATAAAGCTTTGTTCCGGCTCACACCTTCAAAAGACACTATTACTTTGACACAGATGTTGTTTTGGAACGCTCTGCTTTGAAAAACCTCCCAGGTTAATTTTCTATATACTGTCAGTTTCTGTCTTATACTTTGTCATCTGTATTTTGAGGCCTTCCATTTGTTGGGGGTAAGTTTGCTATTCTAGTCTGTTTATGGCTGTCAATAAATGTCCTACGATGCAAAAGGAAAAGTCAATTATAATCCTAGTTTTAATCGTAGGTAACTTTATTGATGCCTTAACCTTGCACCCCTTCAGCCTCTTCTCATGGATAGTAATATACTATTGACTGTTTCATTTAATCCAAACAGAACTGAGGCTGTGGAGCATCTGCAAAGTCAAGGAATGATGGGATATGAAAGTTGCTGGCACTTTAAAGAAAGTGTTACTTCTATTTACAGTTTCCTCACTCTTAGACAGTTCCTAGGCTATCCTGTTATAGGTTTAAACCTATAACTGATTAAACTCCATCGAAACGGAAAAAGCCCTCATCACTAAAAATATTTTACCACAGTTCAACACTTGCACAACCGCAAGCTAAAATACCATTCAAAGAAAGGAACGTGAGAGACAAGAAGTCATTTTTATTTCTTACTGAAGCGGCCAACCCCATGTAACTTTGTAGGACAAGGTAGCAGCCTATCCTGCTTTCGTTTTGTTTAAGGATGTCACTAAAATATTGCTTCTCTTTTGTTTTGTTTACTCCAGTTTTGTGTGCTTAGATTAAAAGTGCATGTTTAGAAACACCTTATGGTTTAGGAATTTATAGAGCGTATGGTCACCCAAAGGTGTCATGACGCTGATACTCAAAATAGAGAAGGACATGTACCCGGAGAGCTATGCGTCAGAGCCAAAAGCCCTCCGAAATAGCCAGGTTTTCAATGAGTGCCTAAAAGTATCCAAAGATGACAATGAACAAATATGCAAAGGAAGAGAGTTCCATACTCTTGGAGCCAGGATGGAGAAACTGCGTCCACCCCTCCTGGATTTAGAGAACTGAGGAACAACCAACAGATTGGCCTTTGAGGAACACAGCCCTCTTAGGGGTGTATCTGTTTTAACGTTTAGCAAGAAAATCTGGTGTTAAGCTGTGGATAGACTTAAATACTTGTTGGGGGTTGTAGCCCACATTGTGACCAGGTTCGCATTGCAAGGAGATTACCCCATGATGAAGCATTCCACCTACGGGTGGGTGAGGGAAATCGTCCTGTAAAAGGGATACTCCAGCACTACATTTCTCTACCTTTCTATTAACACCCAGAGACCTTGTTGTCCTTTGTAGACTTACACTTGACAGCACACTTTAAACTAGATAAGTTGGGCAACTGGAAGCCAATGGAGTTGCTTTAATAACGGGCATGTGTGTGTTCTTAAGCCTTAAATATCATCCTTGCCACCGCCTTCTGGAGTAGCTGAAGATGCCTCAAGTCACCTTCTGGCAACCCTAAGTAGATGCTGTTAACGTAATCTAATTTGCCCCCTAACTGCAGTCATAATTGTTTTCATGACATCAGCAGAAAGATACAGATTGAGTTTCTTTAACGTGCAAAGCATGAAAACTATAGAGACCAAAGTTTTAATCTGTTGTTTCAGCGACAGATGTTGGTCTACTAAAATGCCCAAACCTTTTATTGCCCCTTTGGGCATAGGAAGAGGACATAATTCAGTGGGCCAATAAAGGTGTAGCCAGGCTGTGGGGTTCCCATTGAAGACCACCACTTTAGTCTTTTCACCATTCAACTTCAGAGAGTTTGTCCTCATCCATCCATAAATGAACGAAACCCTTGAGATCTCATCTAATTATTTTACACACTGGAGAATCTGTAAATATTAAAATCATATCATATTTTGTCGGAGTTTAATTCTTCCAATGATTGGTGAAATGGCTGGCTGATAAGAATCTTGGCCAATATGTATTATCACACTTGCCTTCAGGCAAAGAATGGTGTAAACCCTTTGATACATCAGCCCTCTTTTCTAACAGGTCAGTATTTATGGCAGGTCGCCTGCATACACCAGAGGCTTTAAACATTCAATATAAGGTTTAGTGACTGGTCCTGTGAAAAGAGCACTGTTCACCATGTACACGGGATAACGGTGAAAACATGACACAGGACTTACCACATAGCAACAAATTACATAGCTGCAAATTGTCTCATTGTTATGTGCGATACCTCCATAAAATCCTGCCTTTTTACCTAACTGTACTTTACTGTTGTGTTTTTTGAGCCCATAGTTCAAATGTTAAAAGCAAATTTTCAGGTCCCTAAATATGAGATGTCTGTTAAAAGGTCAGGACTGGCTTAAAGCGAACCCTGCCTTGGGAACACTTGACAGCAATGAATGTCCTTACAATATCAGCACCATCTAATATAGTTAGCCAAAGAGTACAAAAAAGTAGTGGCAAGCATGCTTTAGGCATCAAGTTTCCGGTGCTTTAGAATACAGAGCTACACAATCTGGTGCAATTAAATATTTTAAAGGTTTCACAAGGTTCTATGCTGTCATATTGTACTAATATACAACCAATTGATGAATGACCCACAATTGTGTCTAGAAATGTGTATATTAAAACATTTTAATGTAGCACTCTTACTTTTTAAATCTATTTAATAGTCTTGTAAACCAGAGAAGAATCCTGACAGTGTTAGCGGCAATGAGTGTGAGAGAGGGTAATAGAATGTAAATGTTATTGAGAGTGCAATACACAGTCTTTCTATGCTTAAAACAGTCTAACAGAAGTCCATTAGACACACTGCAAATGGGAAGACACTACATACCATGCATTACTTATTTTTTTAATTAAATATGTTGTTTATAACACTCACTGCAAAGACATGATTTTAAGAGCACTGAAAAACACACTTATTGTTTATTTTGGCGGATAAGCAGCTGAATAA
This sequence comes from Calotriton arnoldi, assembly GCA_963921515.1. NCBI lineage: Eukaryota > Metazoa > Chordata > Amphibia > Caudata > Salamandridae > Calotriton > Calotriton arnoldi. The sequence continues at coordinate 276,730 of CAWUFW010005520.1, read as the reverse complement.
ACACTGGTGAGCACGGATTTCAAAAGATTTGATAAACAGTAGGAAAACACCACTGGATTCCACAAACTACAAACACTAAAAATAGGACAGGCTCCAGATTGGAATCTGAAGTTTTCATAGTAATGTTCGCACACACCACTTCCTGTTGGCCTTATTCTGCCCTGGAAGTGTGGGAACAGAAACTCATAAGCGCTACTCCTGTGTGCTGACATCAGTTCCTTTCGTTCCATGCTTTCAAACATGGATCTGGAGCGCCTTTCCCTTTTTCATTGGTTTTGAAGATTTTCCAAAACTGAATTCTAGTGTCCAAGGGAACAATGACCTCCACCTTAAAGTACAGGGTTCAAACCATGCAGTGACCTTTGAAAACAAAGTCTGTAACAGGCACGCATTAGGTGTGCCTTTAGTTTCTGAGCACAATTCCAAGTCAAGCGATGAATCTTCCCTGATGCACCTAAAGGCAAACTTGGGACTGTGAAGCGAAGCTGTACGTCCCAGAATATCGTAAGAAGTCATAGATCTTGCATAAGTCCTGCTCCAAGTCAAGGACTCTGACCCGCTCCCGCTTTCAAGGCCAATTCTACGACAGGTCTTCAAGGTTGAAATTGTCTGGTAAGTCTAAGTCCCTCTTTCATGGAAGCCAGTCCGTACGTCACCTGCACCAGAAGGGGATCCTATTTGCACTCCAATGTCCAATCCTGAACCAAATCCATGCTGACCCCAACTGACATTGCACTATGACCACTCCAGTGCAACCAGTGCCCGAACAGTCTGTTTCAGAGAACACACTCCCACTAACGCAGAGCCATCCTCAGAGGCTCCATCATTTTTTGATTTTGATTCTGACCAAAGTTTGCCACCACCTGGAAATGACAATAGTAATGGTGATGAGGGGGATTATTTACCCTCGTATTGTGATGACAGTTTATACATGGACTTATGTAAGGCCAATGGTCTTGATACTTCCTCTGACACGGGGTTGATGTCCACCCCCCCAACCCACCCCCTTGGGTCACCACCAGAAGAGAGTTCGTCTTTGCTGTGGTAATTATCCATGCTGCTGGGTTCCTACTGCCTTCTGTGGAAGTTAAGACTAAGATCCTTGCAGAAGGTGTGCATCCTGGGCCGGCTTCCTCTGAGTCTTTAATTATATTTGATGAAGCCCTAACAGACACCCTTATGGGCACTTGGTCTAAGCCTTGCTCTTGCCCACCAGTGAACAGGCAGGTGGCCAGATGCCACAGACCAGCGCGTGGCGACCCTGATTTTCTTACACTGAACCCTGCTCCTGAGAGTTTGGTGGTCCAGGCTTCCACTAGCAAAGTGAATCTTAATTCTGGCAGGAATATTCTAGTGTTTGACTTTAATGACTATGTCCATGATGTGTAACATGCACTACAAATAAGTAACTTTTCCATACTGAGGCTATGATCAGGCCTGTCATTCTTGGAGAAAATCTTAGAAAGATCATCTACAAAACATAAGTGGTAGAACTATACTTGTCATGCATTACTACATAGCCAGATGTGTTAATACTAAATTCAGGCATGACCTATATTTTTGATACATTTGTAATCTTTTCTCATCTTGGATAATGAAGATGTCCTAGAGTCACCGGAATGTTACCCAGACATTTTTAGGGGTTAATTTTGAACCTATCTCGGCTACAAACTTTGAGCCCAATCCCTGACATTTTCCCATTTCTGTGCTGTCTTCGTCCATGTCCAAACATTTCTTCGGGCAGATTGTATTGATTGGTGTCAAACTACTATTCCCACTTACGTATTTCTTCTCAACCACTTATGTTTTGTTCTTCACCCAGCCCCCATCAGTATTTTGATTCCTGCATGTTACAGATAAGGTGTTCTGTCAGTTGGGCTTTCGATAAACTATATTTACTTATTTAGTATCAACATAATCGTTTTGCTCCTGCAGTTTTAACTCAGCTGATGCCCATGTCCAGTCCTTTTCTTGAACAGCTTAAAGAAACTTACTGGCAAGAGCTCCATGAACTCCCACATGCCCTCTGCTCATGTCAGATGAAAGGGCTTTTGGAAGCGTCAGGTGAGATATTGCATTTCTCAAGTGGAGTGTAGAACCTACACCCAATTAAGTATTATTATGTTTCTTTTATCACTTGTAAGGGCTTCTATCTCTTAAAACACATGAACATGTGTAACTCTGGTTTTTCTTCTACAGTGGTGTCTAGAGATTGTCTTCGTCTCTTGGGACGATCCTATTCTGGTGTGTGTAACTGAGGGGGGGGACAAGGGTCTGGAAAAATCCCAGTCACTCCATCCTTAAGAGAGATTTTGTGAGGAAATAGCTTTAGTCATACCATCTGTTATGAGGTCTGCTTAGTTCCAAACAATGGGAAGCAAAACAACCACAGCTGATATGGATTAGTTAAAAGGTTCTAATACAGTAACTTCTACTGGAGTGCACCGTGCACAATAACTTACAACTTCAGCTTGGCAAGCAGATGGCAAGTACCCTCCCCCACAGCTTCATGGAACACAACTGTTGAGAAGACTCGCCTTTTGAGGAATTTGAAATTTACAAATGCTTCAGACCTCTTCCAAACGACAGAAACGTAAAACTTGGGAGGGGGTTGAGGGGGGAAGATAATGATACAATTCCAGGTCATTGTCTCTGGAACATATTGACCCTCTGGGGCCAGCCTTAAGAGGGCAATGCGCTAACATAAATTTTAGGAAAGAACTTAAGAGCACTTTTTAAATTATGCTTTCTGTGCACATTTGCTTGCAAGGGATGACTCCTCCCCCCCCAACTGCTTCTTTCCTTCCTTGTTTCCAAGGCAACAGGACCACCTCTCCATTATGCTCTACTAAGCCTAACCTCACTCAAGCTAGAGATTGGGGACTGTAGTATGCTAAGGCCATTTCGCTAACATCTAGTGCTCTGAAGTGGTTGATAAGCAACATGTCAGCACTATAAAAAGTTCCTTAAGTAATTGCCAAACATGCCTGTATAAAAATGCATAGTGTAACAAAAAGGTCCAATATCTGACAGCTACTGGTAGCAGCAGAGTCTTTAACATAGAATATCTTCCAGGCATCAGACTGAATCTGGATAATCTTGAGCAGTATCCTTGCGTGCTGGTAGGTGGCATTGAATGTTTCCCCGTAGGCATTTGCCCCGTAAGAAACTAGTGGGTTTCAAACCCTGTGGGGCCTGTCACAGGCAAATTTATGTGATGGACACTTATCTGGTTTGACTGTGGTGCCTGGTGCAGGAACCACAACTCCAGGAGCTGTCCTGACTGCCACACCATGAATCTGAAGGCGATTCAGGAGAGGGAGACAAAGCTACTGGCGACCCGACATCACAAGACTCCGCATCACTCTAGGTCCTGGTCGCGTGGAAGGTCCTAGGCCCACTGTCGTAGTCGTTGCCATTGGTCGTTGGTTCCCGGCTCCGAGGCCATTGTCATTCCCAACTCCATTATGGAGCCAGACAGGCGTCTGTCGATGTTGACATTGGCACCGCCCAAACCCCAATGACTGTCCGGTTCGGAGAGGTTCTTATTTTGACAGGCCTTGTGGGGATTTTGACTGGGTTGTATCTGAAGATCCTTACGGCTACCCTGATCCCCATGATGATCCTTTGGCCCAAGAGGATGTTGACAGCTGGTATGAGGAACTGGCTGACACCAGTGGCCGGAACACCTCGCCAGACACTGACCTGATCTCTCCTCCTAGTGTGGCTATGAAGTAAGGGGTATCCTTTGCTATGGTATTGAGGAGGTTGATTGAGGTCCTCGATCTCCAGCTACCCTCTGTGGAAGTCAAGACCAATGTCTTGACGGAGGTGTTCAGCCACGGGTATCCGACTCTGAACTCCTACTGCCCTTCAATGAAGCTTTCTTTGATGTCCTGCTCGAGGCCTGGCCAAGCCCTATACAGGCACCCCATGCACAAGACAATTGCACTTCATCACTGTCCTGCTCACTCAGCTTTCCTCACCCAGCACTCCACCCCTGAGAGCCTGGTGATGCAGGCTTCAACTTCAAAGTGAATCCCGGCTCGTTCCCTACCAATTCACTGGATAGGGAATCCAAGAGGCTTGGGTACCTCAGATAAGAGAATTTTCTCTTCCGGCAGCCATGCTCTGCAGTTGGTAAACACACTGTACCTCTTGGGCCGATAAAGCCACACAGTCTGGGACTTGGTTGCATAAGTGCTGCCTATGGTCTCTGAGGAGGCCCGATCCATCCTGAACTAGGCTATCGCTGATGGCAGGTTTGCAGCAAACTTCACCATCAGATGTAGGCTGGATACAACAGACTCACTGGGCAGGGCCATTGCTTTGTAGGTGGCACTCCGCCGCCACACCAAGCTCAGGTCAACTGGCCTCTCAGGGATGTCCAGGCATCCCTTGTGGACACACACTTTGAAGGCACTCACCTGTTTGGTGACAAAGTCGATTCAATGATTTAGTGCTTCAGGGAGAGTAGGACCACTGCTCGGTCATTTGAGTTCGGCATGGCCCCACGCCAGCTGCACCCTTCCTTTCACTCTTTCCGTGCAAAGGGGCTATCAGCCGCATCCATTTTTTTTTTTTTTAGCAAAGCCATCATGGCCAACAGGCTTCCCAGCCTTTTGTGGCTGCGGATGCAGCTCCCACAGGTCCTGTGGGAACCAAGGCCAGAGATCTGCCCATCTCACTGCTCCTCCCACCCCAGCAGTCACAGCCTCCAAACCTCTTTATTGTGTTCTCACACAGGCACCACCTGCCCCAACGGCAAGGCATAACTTCGCACAAGTGGGTGCTCCAAATTATCTGGCAGGGCTATGCCCTTCCACTCCTGGAAGCTCTGCTGTCCCTGCCAGGATCCTGAGATTGGCTGATGGAGGACCACCTCTCAATGCGGCATCAGGAAGTGCAGGCTCTTATGGCCAAAGGAACCATCGAGAGGGTGCTGGCATCAGATTTAGGTCATGGTTGCTAATCTCACTACTTTCTGCCACCAGAGAAGGACGGAGGGCTCCGTCCTATCCTAGATCCGGGCAACAGGGCGGTGTTGGGTCCTCTCAATGCCATGCTGAGGAAGGATAAAATTCAAGATGGTGACACTTGCACAGGTCGTGTTTGTGTTAGACCCTGGAAACTGGATCGTGGTGTTGGACCTACAGGATGTCTATTTTCATATCCCTGAGCTGCAGGCCCATAGACGTTACCTACGGTTCTTGGTGGGCCAGGAGCATTTCTAATTTACTGTGCTCCCCTTTGGCCTCACCAGTGACCCTCGGAAATTCACAAAAGTGATGGCAGTGGTTGCAGCACATCTGCCGATGTTTGGAATACCAGTCTTTCCCTACCCTAACGACACCTGCTGAAGGCAGGCTTGCCCCAGGCAGTCATTACCAACCTCCAGACTACGGTAGACCTCCTGCATGCACTGGGGTTCTTCGCTATGAACATGTCAAAGTCACACCTGACTCCTCAGACGCTCCCTTTCATCAGAACCATTCTGGACATGGAGCAATTCCATTGCAACACAAAAAAATGATGGGCGGAATGCTGAACATTGTCAAACATTCACCCCAAGTCAAGATCTGGGCCTACATCCATAATTTTATTTTTTTTGCTCGCCACGCCATGACTGGGTCCAAACTGGGTTGGCATGGTGAGCAAAAAGCGATGGATTTCACCCAGATCTGTGACTGAGGGTGAATGTTTGATAATGTTCAGCATTCCGTCTATCATCTTTTTGTGTTGCTATAGTCGCCCTGAGTGGCAAGGGTATGCCCAGACTTGTGTCCCCTGCTCGATATGCCACTGGATTCAAGCTAGCCTGGCTGATATGGGGTGATACCCCAAAACCGGTCCCAAGGTGCTTGTTTTCTGGACCAGGGAGGGCCTGGCAGTTCAGGTTGGACTGTTCCCCTGGGGAGCAGGGTCAAAAGTGATTTGCATATGGCTGGGTCCAAACAGGGGTGGCATGCCGAGCAAAAAAACGATGGATTTAACCCAGATCTGTGACGGGGTGAATGTTTGACAATGTTTAGCATTCCGTTCATCTTTTTGTGTTGCTATTGTACAATTCTGTGCCTATCCTCCAGAACCAAGAGTCCAGGACATTCAGGTTATGATCCCGATGTTTCAAACTCAGTCTTGGATTTCGAGGAGACTGACTCTGAGACTGCTGGATCTGATGGCCTTCTGCATCCTGCTGGTGAAGCATGCTCGAAATATATGCAGGTTCTGACGTGGGATCTGAAGACCCAGTGGGCGCAGCACCAGGTCAGCAGGTATCTCTCCGACCTGGTCCAGATTTTCAAGGAGACTGCAAAAGACCTTCAGTGGTTGCTAACGGACCATGATTGAGTCCGCGTCAGACCCTTCTCCCTTCCCCACCCAGAGCTGACACTGGTGACCGACTCATCACTTCTGGCCTGTGACAGCCATTACGGAGAGGTGCAGATGAAAGGACTCTGCCAGAAACTCGGCTCCACATCAATCTTTTAGAGTGAGGGTGATTTGTTTGACATTGAATGCTTTCCTGCCCTTCATCAAAGGGAAACTGGTCCATGTGTTCATGGACAACACAACTGCCTTGTAGTACTGCAACAAGCAAGGTGGTGTTGGGTCCTGGACCCTGTGCGAGGAGGCTTTACGTCTCTGGACATAGCTGGAACATTAGGACATTTTCCTGGTCATGCAGCACCTAAAAGCCAGGGCAGATGAATCCGCCATCGATGCCTCGCAGACTAAGAATGGCATTTACAACCGGAGGTGGCACAAGGTCTCTTTCAGGACTGGGAAGAACCTTTTCTTAATTCCTTCGCCACTGCAGAGAATGCACAATGTCACCACTTCTGTGTGCTGGAGTTTCCAAAGTGGTTCTTGCTCGGAGATGCAGTCCGACTAGACTGGAATATGGGCTCCTATACGCTTTCCCGCCAATACCTCATCTCCCCCGAGTTCTGAAAAAGATAAGAACCGATTGGGCCCAAGGCATCCTGGTGGCTCCTGACTAAGCGAGGAGAGTACTGTATCCAGAACTCCAGGGCATGTGCATCTGTCCTCTGATAAGACTGCCCTTCTGGGATGATCTCATGTCGCAACTACAAGTGAGGGTCCTGCACCCAATTCTGCGCACTCTCCACCTTAATGCTTGGGGATTAAGCGGTGACAGTTGAGAGTCTTTGACCTTCCTCTCAAAGTCTGTAAGGTCATCTTGGCAGCCAGGCGTCCAGCAACAAAAACTGTATACGCCTGCCTTTGGGGCATGTTTGTGGCTTGGTGCGCTGAGAAACGCATTGACCCATTTTCTGCACCCTTGTCTGAAGTGGTTGTATTTTTTCTGTCATTAGCCAGACAAGGCCTGACTCTGAGCACAGTTAAGGGGTACCATTCGGACATTTTTTGGCCGATACTGGTGATTCCTGGCTCTGAATGTGCCCTGGGCCCTGCTAACCATGCCCAGAGCCAGTGCTCTGTTTAAGAGGTATATGGTAATTGGTGTATTTACAATTAGTTCAGACAACCTACCTGTAAGTCTCTAGTATATAGTAGGACATGTAGGTTTACAGACCCCAGTGGATTTAATGCACTAAAGTGTGCACTCCTGTGGTGTCTGATGTCATTTTAAAGCCAGCCCTGCCTTGCAGGCTGATTTAAAATACAACTGTGTCCAAATTCGACTTAGGAAGTAAAAACACTTCCAAACTCTAAAACTACCTTTTTATTACATATAAGTCCCCCCTGAGGTCTGCCCTAGGTGCCCCAAGGGTAGAGTGCCTTGTAATTAAAAGCACAGACATTATAAAATATGTTTTATATGCCCTGGTGAGGGAAAAACAGCCAATGTTGTTTTCCCCATTGGAGTGCTGCTAGCTCCATAGGCTAACATGGGATGGCTTTATTAAAGTTTAATAAAGTCTAACTTTTGACAGGAGTGAGATATTGCAGGAAAGTAGTTTTAGAACTTATTTTCCTGAAGTTACCTAAAGCAACCCTGTAGAAGCCTCTTCTGATTAGCCAGCCTTTGGCAGCCTGAGCCAACCTGCTCCCTGATTTGGTGTAAAGAGGCCTGGGGCTGAAACAATGCAACCATCTGGTGAGAGGAGGGTTTTGCTGCCTGCAGATGCCAGGATAGCAAGTGGTCTTCAAAGGTAGAGGCACAAATAGCACAACAACCAGTCCCACCCCCACTTCCTGCACCCCCAGCCAAATGGGAGCCCCTCTAATTAAATTAGGAAAAGGCCTGGATGGGGTGTGTAGGGGAATGTTAGCCACAACTGTGGGTTGGGTTAGCCAGACCTGAACTCCTAGGAGAGATTTTCTCCATTTTGATTTTTGTGGAGCTGTGCATTTTTGGACAGAAATATGCCACACTTCCCAGGAAGTTGTCGTAACAGAGGGTGGTAACTTGACCTCCATTGGTTGAGTGTGCCCCCTCCCTCTCTTGCCAGCCCAGAATATGAAATAAATATGGGAGAGCGGCACACCACCTCAGATCCCTACTTGGAAACATCTGGAGAAGAAAGACTGCCCTGCTGGGCCTTTGGATTGCACAAAGAGAGGACTGCACCTGCTGCACTCTCAAGACTTCACAAAAGAGGACTTTGCCTGTCTTAAAAGATCAAGGAGTGGACTCCCTGATCAGCAACAGGAAGAAAAGTGTGGAAAGAAGCTACCTGCATCATCTACAATAAGGACAAGCCCAGCTGACCAGCTTCACCTGGACTTTATTTGGCTTAACCAGATGCATGTGGGAGTTGGATTCCCAAACTCCCAAGAGGCAAATCAGAGCTTCTGGACCCTTGGCTGGTGTTATGGACCCTTTCTGACTCTCAGAGGACCCTTCAGAAAATGTTCTGACAGTTTGGGAACTTTTTGGCAATTTTTGGTAAAAAGCTCCATGAGAAAACCGCCCTCCACTACAAGAGTCAAGCCGGCGACGTCAAACCGTGACTCGGCCTGACTGTTCAGGTTTGCCCTGCTGAAACACTGCAGCTTTTCACCACCAAAGATAAAACCTCCAGAATTCACCGAGGTATCGCGCTGCAGCAAGCCGCCGTCATCAAATTGAAATCCGGATTGTCGAAGCTGATTGCTTGACGTCGAGAGAAAAAGCTCCACAAAAGTGACTACGTGCAAAGGTAAAAACTTGACCGCCCCAACCACTCGACGTATCCGACCTGCGCTCCATCATGGTCGGCCTCAAAGGTTGACTTGGTCCCGGTCCAGCATGATCAGATAGCCACGGTCGGTGCTTTTCACTTTTAGGCGCTAGACAGCACATTTTTGCTTTTAATCTTCTACATTGGATTTTTGTCGTTTTGGTGTCATGTTAAAGATAAAAGTATTCTCTAATTTTATAAATTTCGGTTGTATTTTCATGGTGTTTCGTGTCTTACTTGTTTACTGTTTTGGTGATATTAAATGCTTTACACACCTGTCTCCCAAATTAAGCCTCACTGTTCGTCAGCCAAGCTACCATGGGTTGAGCAAGGATTAATTTATTGAGACTTGACTGGAACTTGTGTGATTGTGGTGTTGTTACTAGTTGTAGGTAGCTACCTGCACTTACTAATAAACCACCTCCAACAGACCAAGATCACTAAAAGTGAGGCATAGAGCATTGCTGCATTCCCTGATCTTTCCATCTCTATCTTTTCACACCAATTCAATGCAAAAAGAATCACCTGCTCATTGTTGAAGTCAATTTTTTTTTTTGCATGAGCTTCAGTTGTTATTTTGGCCTCGGCTTCATCCTTTGCTGAAGGCAAAATAAAAAGAAATATCGAGCTTCTGCCAAGAAAGCATGGGATGCCTATCAGTTAACCTTGGCTTGTCCTGAGACTTCTGTTTGCCCTTGTTCAGATTTCTTTTGAGACCACTTTCAATGTCAGATCCAAATGGTCCTTGTTGTGACCTTTTGCAGGATGCTGGACACCAAGCTACTCTCTGACAAAGGTTTTTTATGCTTAGGACACAAATTCCAGTGCAAGTGATTGTTCAATTGTTTGAGTACCTTTTGAGAACATGTTTGGGAACCCTGAAAGGACTGACAGAATTGGGTACTATTGGCCTCAAGCTTGGTCTCCCCTCAGAGGGTTTCCAATGTAGAGATCTCGCCCAGAACAGACAAAACATTCCCATGGTGCCTATATCAACAAGCAACAATTTGTCAGCTCATTACCTCTTGACTGCAGCACTGATGTAAATTGTCATGATGTGCAGCCGTGATCTCTTCCAGAAAAGGATCAACTCAGGACTACCCTAGCCTCCAGTTTAGGTCACAATCCCAGAAAGGTGGCAAGAATGATAGCTACTTCCATATATATGATGCTGTTATCCAGCCATATATGTGTCCTGGAACCCATGTCATCCCCTAACAATAACATACCATTCATGGTAGGATTTTTGCAGCCTGCAATGTAAACATTTTTTGACTGTATCTTTGACCTGCCCATGCTCTCACAAGGAGAACAATACATAAAACTACCACTTTTCCATAGTGGACAATCTCCTGCTGATTCCTCTGTTTCTTAAGCAAAAAGGAGAGCTACTCACTCTTTGGAACGTTGCCTTTTGCGCTTCCCCAGACAAGACGGTAAGAGGGATGGCTTGAAGGGGAAAATGATTTGTGCAGTAAGTACTTTGATTAAATGTGCCCTAAGCTGTACTGCTTCGATGGATAAGTAGGATAGATCTGTGTTGTACAGACTCAGTAACCTAATCTAACACCTCCTCTCAGGCCACATGTAAACACTGATTGACCTTTTGACAAAGGCAATTAGTCTACAATAACTTGATAAGAGATAAAGGTCACCTGGTGTCTGCAGGAGTCAAAAGTGTTGTGGTTGTTTGTGACTTGTTGATCAGAGATGAAGGAAGAGGAGTTGTGGGGAGGGGTTTGGGATGTTTGCCGTGGCAAGAGTTTGCGAAAAATGAGGGTAAGAATGAAGAAGTGAATGGATTGGGGTGCTGAATAGGATTCTGGACTTTGCCAGAGTCCAGGACTTGAAGCTGGGAATGGGATGCCCAAATGGTTTCCTGCTTTTTTATTTTTAACCTTCACAAGCTCTGCTGGTTTAAAAGATCAGTTACGTAGAACTTCAAATAACATTGCAACCACTCCTAGATGGTGCCTTGTCACAAAGGGCATACAAAATATTTCACATAGGCGATATATGGGTCAAAGGCGTTTCAAGGTGGGTCAGTAGGGTGTGATGGCAGCAGCTGAATTAAGCTGGGTGGTAGCTACAGAGGTGTATGTGTCAGACTCAAGTCAGCACTAACCTGTAGATCCAAATGTTGCTGCAGGAAAGACATAGAACCCACCAGTCACCTTCCCTGTCTATCGTGCCAAGTATTTTCAAGACGGTTCTAGGCCCTAAGGGTAAAGATGATGGTATGGGGGATAAGGATATTAGGGGAGGCACATGTGACATCAGTTTGTAGTCACACTGCTCTCTTCATCAGATGGAGGTTCTCTGTGATTTTCTGCAGTCTTTCATGAGTGTTACTTTTTTATACTAAACAGAAAAAAGACTACAGTAACTCTGCATCTTTAACTTAAAATAAAAGCATGAATAGTAACAGTCTACAGGAAATGAGATGTACAAAAGTTACTTTACTAACTGTATAAAACATATCTATGGCACAATACCTTTATCTTATTAGAGACAAAAGAAATGTCATAAGACTGGTCTTGTTCCAATGTCCTACAGCAGTTAATTCTCCAAATCTTGAGACAATGATCAGAAACTAAGGTTCACACATGATCTACTATTTAAACAGTAAAAACCCAAGAGATGGATGTTACAGCACACCTTTCAAGGCATCACGGGATCCCTGTACATAGGTGCAGGTGATCTGACAGTGGCCCAACTGGAGTCCCACAATCCAACCATGTATTATCTAAACTTCCCTAGGTATCGCTAACCTAAGGCCTTTGAAGAGGGAGTTGTCATAATTCCAGAGATGCAAGAAAAACCTTTGAGGTAATGCTGCAGAATAAATTTCAAGAAGCACATCAAACTGAAAACTTCAGGGAAGATGATCTCGAAGTCTTGCTTGAAGATAATCTGGATAGCCAGGAACATTGATGAAAAGTTAAGCCCTAGCAGAAGAACACGTGTGAAGAACAAAGCCCAAGCAAAGGCTTTCTCTCATTCTCTGGGAGGAAAGCCAAGCATCTGTCCATGCCCTGAATGTGCCTTTGATAGACTGCAGGATCCTCAAATCCTGCTGAGGCCTGCCACACAGATGGGGCATGCAGTCATGACTTATTGTGTGCTCGTATGTGACTGTTTGGGTAACAACTGGGCAGCACACAAGTAACTGTCACAATCCTGGGTGGCATGACTCATCCTGTTGTGCAGACGACATACTGAATGACAATGCCCTCAGCAAGGTATGAAAGAGTCAGCCAATAATGCTCAGGCCCAGAGGTGAATTGAATTGGGAAAGCACCTGTGACAAGCCATGACAATGGGTATTACCTGAAAATGAAAGCCTTTTGCTCTTTCTTGAATTCCTGATGAGCGGTGTCTAGTATCAGGAGCATCTCATTCCACAACAATCAGGTCTAGCTGGTAAAAGCTTGCCTACTTGTTCTTTTCAATTTTATGGACCTCTACCATCAATGGGCTGGTTAAAAATAGTTAAACGGTTGAGGGGAATAGTGCAGAAAATGCTGTTCATGCAATGGGTGGATCCGGTGTACCTCCATGAAACTCAGCATGACACCCAATGAAATGTTATTGTACTAGGGATCTACAAAGTAGCATGTCCTGTTGGGTACACCACAGGATCAGGGGAGTTGTAATTTTGTTGAAAAGGTCAAAGATCCTGCGGCATGCTCTGTCTTGCTCTACAGATAGGCTGGTGGCACTACAAGAATTCAACCTGATTGAATGTAAATTAGTAACCAACCACTGGGCAGGGTAGGCATATCTAGCCTTTATAGGTCTCTGGTTATCAGATGGTCTCGAGGATGCTTGCAATGTCTATGCGTGTCCGCTTAATGCAGTTTAGGTATTTCCATAGGACATATTACTCTCCTGAGTGACTTTGGCGTATGGGTTGGCCCATGTCCCAGTGTGTTTGCGGTGTGGGTCTCCACCAGGTAGTCTTTACCACACTATTTGGTCCTGTCCAGAGGCACAGGCATTCTGGAAGGCCATCAACAGGCATATCCGGCGGGTGGTGGCAATTCCCTTGGTGCTCGATCCCAAGAGAGTTTTATTGGGAGTAATGGACTCAGTGGGTGACTACAGAGCTGTCCGCTTCTGGATCACCATGGCGTATATATGGTGGCCAAGAGAGATCTCGCCAGGCATTGGAGAGATGCGCAGGCACCATCCATATATGAGTGGGTCTGAGTCATGGACTCCTGCAAGGCATTGAAAAACTGGTGTATAAGGCGCGGGGGTCCCCCAGCTATATATGACCGAATATGGGGGGTCTGGTCTGGGGACTAGGTGCACATTGGTGGAGACCGAGAACAATTTTTGATGTATAGTGTATACATGCTATTGCTCTAATGATATCTGCCATATTTGTTGCAGTGTGTTTCTTTTGCACACTTACGGGTGCTCTAACTGTGGCCGTCACGGCTAGAATTTGGTGTTTTTATTGATGTTGTCAACTAAAATAAACTCAATAAAATGTGTTATTTAAAAAAAAGAGAAAAAAATCATAGAGATCGTAGACGATGCAGACAATAAAACCTCCACAACACCCAAAATCATTGTGTTCCAGGGATTTTTACACCCCTCTTTTTCAACGCCAAAGCTTTGACCCTGCTAAACAAGATGAGTACCTTGGTGACTACATACTTTCAGATCTCCACAATGAACTTGTGGAATTGGAGAGGATATCTTTGAGGATGAGGTCAAGGTAGCAACTCAACGAATGCCTAGCCACAAGGTCCTCTGGCTCGATGGTTTCTTGGCCTCGCCTTACAAAGCCTACATCTCTCATGGCAGATCCTCTTTTGAAATTATTCACCCACTTTTTGATATTGCCAACAGTAATTGAGACTACTCTCTCCTCTCCTAAAGCCGGATAAAGAACCTCAGAGCGGTAGGTCTTATCGCCCCTTTAGCCCTGCTAACCTGTGGTGTGAAGCTCTCTTCTTTAATCCTGGTACAAAGACTCCATTCACTGTGGCCAAAATCAGGGCTCATTCAGAATAGGCGTAGCATGCAAAAAACAATGGATTTAACCCAGATCTGTGACTGGGGGTGAATGTTTGAATAATTCAGCATTCCGTACATCATCTGTTCTTTTTGCATTTGCCGCCCTAAGTGGGAAGGGTATGCCCAGATGTGGGTTCGTATGCTCGCTACGCCACCAGATTCAAGCTAGCCTGGCTGATGAAGGGTGTTACCCCGAAACTGGTCCCAGGATGCTTGTTTCTGGTCCAGGGAGGACCTGACCTGGCAGTTCGGGCTGGACTGTTCCCATGGGGCACAGGGTCAAGACTGATTTTCATATGGCTGGGTCTAAACTGGAATGGTGTAGCATGCAAAAAAACAATGGATTTAACCCAGATCTGTGACTGGGGGTGAATGTTTGATTAATTCAGCATTCCGTCCATCATCTGTTCTTTTTGCATGTGTCGCCCTAAGTGGTAAGGGTATGCCCAGACGTGGGTCCCGTGCTCGCTACGCTACAAGATTCAAGCTAGCCTGGCTGATGAGGGGTGTTACCCCAAAACCGGTCCCAGGATGCTTGTTTCTGGTCCAGGGAGGACCTGGCCTGGCAGTTCAGCTGGACTATTCTCATGGGGCACAGGGTCAAGACTGATTTGCATATGGCTGGGTCTAAACTGGAATGGCATAGCATGCAAAAAAAGATGGATTTAACCCAGATCTGTGACTTGGGGTGAACTTTTTATTAATTCAACATTCCCTCCTTCATCTGTTCTTTTTGCATTAAGAATAGACAGGCACATGACAACACAAGGCTAGCAAAGTAGCAGAACAAAATAATCAACGGTCCTCCTCACTGAATACAGATGAGGCCTTCGACAAGGTTGCCTGGCCCTACCTGATGAAAGTTCTCGATAAGACACACATAGGCCCAGAGATAAAAGTGTTCATTCAGGCACACTGCAAAACATCTTTCCTCCAATTTCATACTCATCCAACATTCCCATATCGATAGGGACAAGACAAGGATGTCCCCTCTTATCACCTGCAATTTATGCTGTTTATGGAGTCCTTGGTCACCAGGATCTTGCATAATTGAGATGTTAGGGGTGTAGGAGTGCAAGGCAAAGAACATAAACTCTTGCTATTCGCAGAGGACGTCATCTTCTTAACTAATCCAGTGATGTCTTTACAAGCACTAAAGAAGGAGCTCAACCAATTTGAGGAAGTCTCCGAGTTTAAGCTCATCAAAGTGTGGGAATTGTTGATCCACACAAGTCAACCCAAGATTTCTTAACTCATGCAAGTTTGCTTGGTTGAAAACTCCCCAAAAAATTCTAGTCGTTAACTTCAACTCCGAAACAAATATTACATATGAATGCAATGTTCCTTCTCTCTTGCAGATGCTATAAAAACCTATAGCGCTGGAGGAAGTTAGAAATATCTTCAATGAGTAGGATGGCGAGGCTTAAAACTAACTTCCTGCTGCTTCTCCTCTACCTAAAACAGACATTGTCCATGAACTTCCCTAAAACAACACTGGCCCAGATACAAAAGAGAATGATAGATTTTGTTTGGACGGACAGGTCAACCAGAGTCATCAGAACAACCTTGATGCGGACACTGGCAGAGGGTGAATTGGGCTTCCTAGATGCAGCCATGTGCATTAAGGTTGCTGTTTGACCTGTCATCCTTAGGGTGGTCTTCGCCCAAACATTTTGCCTGCTTACCGCCTTTTTTTGCGGATTGTTATTGTTGGCCTTAGGACTCTGAGCACTTTACCACTGCTGTCCAGTGCTAAAGTGCTTGTGCTTCTCCCCTAAACATGATAACATTGGTGCATATACAATTGGCACATTTTATTTATTTATAAGTCTCTTGTAAAGTGGTATTCCATATACCCAAGCCCTGCAAATTAATTGCCACTAGTGTGCCTGCAGTACTGATTGCGCCACCCACACAAGTAACCTTTCAAACCTGTCTCAGGCCTGCCACGGCAGGGCCTGTGTGTGCAGTTTACTGCCAATCCGACTTGGCATTTAAAACCCTTTGCCAAGCCTTAAACTCCCCTTTTATTACACATAAGTCGCCCCTAAGGTATGCCCTTGGTAGCCATAGGACAGGGTGCTGTGTAACTAAAAGGTAGGACATGTACTTGTAAATTTTGCATGTTCTGATAGTGACAATCACCCAAATTTGTTTGTCACTACTGAGGGGCCTACTCCTCTCATAGGTTAACATTGGAAATTCTCTAATACGCTTCTAAGTTGTAATTCCTGGTTAGAAAGGATTATCTTTGTCATGTTTTATATCTTTGGAATGGTAATGATAAATCTTCCTTACCGGGAAGGTTGGACTTAACATTACTATTTTTGAAATTCCACTTTTAGAAAGTGGACATTTCTCTGCTCTTACTTCTCTGTGTGCCTGCAGCCTTACTCCAATACATGTCTGGGTGGTTGACAGCTTCACTTTGTGCAATCCCACTAGACAGCCACAACCACAGGTAAGTTAGGTGTGTCTGACCATTTATCTGCATTCTGACGGCCCTTCGTGGGCAGGAAGGAAGGGAGGAGGGAACTGACACTTGCACCTAAATAGGTAGTGTCCTGTCCCCACACAAATGGCTGATTATCCCTCCTACTGATAGTCTGGAGCCAGGGCTGGGATTAGAGGGCTTCTGTGCATTTCAAAGACCCTTCTTTAAAGTCACCCTCACTTCAAAAGCACAACTGGGTCTCTGACCCCACCAAAATAGATACTACTGGACCTTTGAAGAATTCTACCAGGAGGAAGGAGTGCTGGGCTGCTACAATGACTGCCACTCTGCTAGACTGCTGCACTGGAAGAACTGCTTTTCTGCTCTGCTGCCCTTCTGCCTGCTACCATCTGCCCTGCTGAAGAAAGGACTGGACCCATCGCACTTGAACCCAGATTGACTCCAAGGGCATGCTGGCTTGCTCCCTGTTCTGAAGTCTCTTGGACATCAAAGATTTCCTGCAACAGTACCTGGACTCTGCCATCTGTAAGTCCCAACCTGCCAAGTGGTGCCAAGCCAGTCCTGGGCCCTTGGAAGTGAGTTTTCTATGCTGACCCAGCAAAATCGGGGCATTGTCTGCATTGCGCCAATCGGAACCGACGCATCCTCTCCGACGCCTTGCTGCTCGAGGACATTGCTTTGGAGACTGCGCAACTTGATGACGGCCGACTGCGCGACTCAACGACGACTCCACCTGCATCGCAAAGGGGTTCCCTGACGAAGCTTCTCCAACTGCACACATCGGAACCGACTCATCGCCTACATCCAAGGGATTGAAGACGACGCATCGCCCCCTCTGCTCCTCGCATAGGGTCTTCGACATCGATGCAGACCCCTCCAAAGGTACTGTTTTCAGTGCGCCAAGGCTGCTCCCTGTATCCAACCCACGCTACATCAAGGTCAGCCTGAACTTTTGGATTTGCCCCTGTCAGGCGGAACCAGATGTCCACAGTTGGTTCTTTATGACTAAGCACTATATTTTCATTTAAACTTTAAAAATTCATAACTCCAGTTCCGCTTATTGGATGTTTGTTGTTTTGATCTCGATCTACTCATAAGATTATTGTTAATTTTCCTAACCTGGTGTGGAGTCTCTTTGTGGTGTTTTCATTGTGTTACTGTGTGTTGCACAAATACTTTACACATTGCCTCTTTGGATAAGCCTGACTCCTCTGTGCCAAGCTACCAGAGGGTGAGCACAGGTTATCTTTTAGTGTGTATCTGGCGTACCCTTACTAGGATTGAAGTTACTGCTAGGACAGGGTGCAAACCTCGGCCAATCAGAAACCCAGTTTCTAACAGTTGCCCAGTTGCGCCCAGCTTTGGATTGACAACCCAGGGAATAAGCAGTGGATGCAGGTGGAGCAAGAACTTTTTAGAATCCCACTTCGTCATCTTCTCTGGCTCTCCTCTAAATCCAAACCCACACTACACACCCTCCTGAGAGCAATCTCAAACCTTTTAGACTATTGGTATCAGGTGATGAGGAAAAAAGGTTCTTCATCTATCCATCCCTGTTGACAGCGGTGGCCTACAATGCTGACTTCCCTCCAGGCCTGACCAAGATTTCCACAGCTGGAATCATAGTATTCCTCCTCTGCTGGGAGATCTATTTGAAGAATGCTGTATCATGACATGAGTCAACTTGAGTTACAAATGTAACCTTCAGTGGGAATGATGAATATTGATTGTCACAGTTCTATTGGGTTAACAATAGGGACCTAAGCGATAACAAAAGCAGGGAAAAGCATGCCTAGATGCTCTCTTCACCAACAAAGTTAGGCAGAAGGGCATAACATGGCACTATTGCTACATCCAGGAGCTTGGCCCAGTTACCAAACACAAATATGTGGCAAAATGGGAAAGGAACTTGGAGACAGAGATCCCCGAGGAGACCTGGCTGGTAATTTGGATGAGGCTGGCTAGATCTTCCATCTTCATACAATACGGAGAAAATGCCTACATACTCATGACCCGATGGTATATTTGACCCACTAGATTAACATCAATGCTCGGGGGCTCAGACGCTTGCTGGAAGGGCTGTGGCAAGAGGGGCACATTACTTCACACTTCATGGTCCCGCATACACATCCAAATGTACTGGTAAGAAATTCTCTCACATTTTAAAGCAATAACAGGCATTACATTGTCATCCCAGCATCTATTCCTGTTACATGGCGACACAGGGAGAACAGTGAATTCCCACTGTCTACTCTGCTGGGGAAGCTCACTTCCAGTCTGTTACTAGCGGCACAGCTGTGTATTACGCAGATGTGGAAGTGCCAATAATCCCCCAAATCATCATTTTGTGGGTCAAGGTATGGTCCGGGATTTGGCTGTTATGCACGATAGAGTCTCTCAGTTTGAGAAGGAATGCCTCCCATTTGTCACCCACACAAAGAGAGATTAGATGGTAGGTGGCAAACCGTGTGGTTCTATCAGGGACAATGCATCACACTGGGCTTTGTGCTTTTTCACCTACTAGGGACGGCAATGAGGCAATCCGGGAAACTAAGTAACAACTAAAATGATAATTGATGTTATAAGGTTATTTGCACACACTTGGGGAGTTGATATTGGCAGTTGCCCTGGAATGAGGCTTTGAGGGTATTTCTGATCGATCTTTTAGATGTGAAGCTGTTTTGTCCTTCAAAATGATCAATGCTTGATACTGAAGGGTATATCCGTACTACCAGTGCATTACAAAGACTAACCAACATTAAGTTGTTTAAAAAACAAAAAAGGTAAATGAGGCTTCACTTAAAAACAACTTGGAAAGGTGACTTAGGCTGATAGGCAGTGGCACTCGAGACGTGGGAGAGAGAGAAAGGGAACAGTGGTCCACGTCTACCTACCACGCCACACCACACCTTACAGGGCAACTCACTCACTGTGCATAGTGGGCTCACTGGTTACAGAGCTCCACCCTGCTCCCACATAACGCCCCACCTCCAGGAGTAATACTGCACAAAGACATAGACACAACTTGTGTAAGACACACTAGGGGAAGGCGGAAGCACATTAACTAAACTATTGGGTTTTGGCTCATTGATGAGATTGGTGGATATATAGGGCGTGAACGTAGCTGCTACTTCTTGGGAGCGCACACTTCCTATTCCATATATTTTTTTTAAAATACCGCGAAAGACCCGAAGGTATCAGATCACTTTACATGAGCACCAGTTACGTTACAGACGGACACATTCATTTTTGTTAGGCAGGGGTAGATTAAATGATTTGCCCAGAATCACAGAATGTTGAGCATCCCTGTTGAGACTCGAACCCGGTTCCCCAGCTCCGAGGTCGACATAATTGATTATTTCATTTCCCCACAGGCATATCCCTCACGTTTTGTCAATACTTGATATCTAGCAAGGGCGGGGCAGGAAAGCAAAAACCAGACCTAACTGGTGGCTAGTTGCGTGGTATTTGGCAGACCCCAAGGCAGTGGATGATCCGAAGGTGACCACAGAGAAATAATTTTAAAAGAATTTGGAATTGGTCACTAGTGTACTAAGACTTTGGGATGGCCACAAATAACTAATTAGAGGCCATATGATATCAAGCGCCATAGGCAGGAATCCGAAGAAGATGCAATGTCGGGATCTGGAAAAGGATATAACTGAAATGGAGGAAGTCCCTATATCTAATCTAGAAACCTTAACACAGCTGCAAGTTAAAGAAAGATGAATATAGGGCACTGTTGGCTATTGAATAATGCACACTACATATAGAAAAGCTAAGAAGGCTCTTTGAAACGAATGATAAAGCAGCGGAATGTCTAGCACGGCTTACTAGGAAAGATGAAGACATCTGGTGCATCCAGAAAATTGAGATAGCCACAGCCGATGAGGTTGTGGAGGTAGATCTGGCAGTTGACGAAATAAGGTACAGTATTTTTGGGTTAAGCTTCTTTCTAGTCACCAAATGGCAAAAGTAAGAACGAACAGCACACAGGAGATTCACAATTTGCGGGCACCCATGATAAGGATTCCCTGTGCCCACAATGTTATTTGCATTATCTATTGAACCCCTAGCAGAAGAGCTAATGCACACAGATGCTCAGATTCTCTGATCAATCATTGCTGGTAGGCAGTGCTGTAATAACATTTGAGCCTCCCCCACCCCCTGCAAAGTACAGGGAGCCCCCCCCACCCAGTTAGGAGCTCTCAGGCAAGGGGCCTGTAGTGTCCTGCTGGACACATTCTAGTGTTTTCCCCAGTCCCTCCCAGAGAGGGCTTTTACTCCCACCCCACACCCATCCAACACAGGGGTCATTGGTCAGGTGATCCTGCCAATAAAAGGGTCCAAGCTCACCTGCTCGAGGCCAGTTTAGTAACCTTACTCACTGTGTCTGTGTCCATTTTTATATAGTATATGGCCTAGGGCCCACAACTTTACAATGGCGATGAGGATGCTGACCCTCACACCCTGCCGCTTTGCAGCTCGCCGCCATGCCTGCTGAGGAATGCATCAGCTCGGCCGCTATCGCCTGCCATGTGGAGGAGATCAGGCTCAGCAGTGCAGCTGCAGCCCTCTGCCGTAAAGGAGGAGAAAAGAATGGAGACTATTCGTCTCCAGCACCTCGAAGTAACTCCTGCCATCCGCCTGCCTCCAAGTGTCCTGAAGGTGGGAGAAGCCCGCAGTGCTGCCTGTCACACACTGCCCGCAGTGGCAGGATCAGTGAGGCAGACGGACTCGCATGACGGCCCGCAGAGAAGTTGAGCACCATCCCGCTGAGGAGCGGAAGTATCCCCACTGTACCTATCAGATGTGTCCCCAGGAACAAATAACTGGCTGCCACCTACCTGCTGAGCACTGCGCAGTGCTGTGGCCTGGCGAGAGGCGCACCAGCTACTAGAGGGTGCCCCGCGTGCAGGTGAGAATAGCATGAGCTGACCCGCAGATGTTCCCGCTGTAAGTGTCACTTCTGCAGCTGTGAGCAGTATGGCCGGTGTTAAGGGCTGGGGACCACATCTATGGGGGGGTGCAATGGGGGAAGGCCTACACTTGCGGGGCACACACAATGAGGGACGTCCACTCGTAGGCTCGGTTCGTGCCACCAGCCACGAGCACTGATGTCACCATTTATTTATACCTCCTGGTCCGAGCCCGGCCCAGGAGGGTGAATACGATACAAAATATCGTAGGGGCCGGGTGGCTCACTACATCCCTCCTTATCCATCTTGGTGAAAACAGCAAACTAAAATAAGAAACTAACACAACAACCACAACAGCAAGAACAGCAACAGTCTGTGACGTCAATCTTCTTCGGCGGATTTCCCGGCTTTTCAACACCAGCAGTCTCTCAGCCTTTGGCTTGGACGAGGATTCTCTCGCAACTGGTAAGGTCCTTTTCGTTGGGAAGCACCGGCCTCTGGCCTCGAGGTGTTGTCTTCTCCTTGGGGAATTGCCTCTCCTCCCACTTCCTGTTCGTTCACTGAGGCTACCCTGAGCCTGCTGTCTCCTTCAGTTCCTTCACTTTGTCCTTCTTCTGGTTGTCCTGTCTCCTGATCCTCCTGACAGACCTAGGGGGGTAGCACCAACTTTTTAAACCACAACGCATTCCTCGCTATTCGCCTTTCCCCTCTCTGTGCTGTCACCATCGTTCCTTGCACTCTCACCACCTCCCAGGGTTCCGATTCGAACGGGGTTCAGAATTTCGATCCGGGGTGTCTATCCTTCACAACCACCTGGTCTCCCCTCCTGAGTGTGACCAACTTCGCTCTCCTTCTTCTACTGGCCATATCATTAGCCGTTGTTCTTTTTGCTTGCACGGTTGTCTCGTCCATGGTGCCAGGCTCCCACTGTTCACTCACAGGTACTACGTCTCTGACAGCCCGTCTCATTATTAGGTCACTGGGAGCACACCCGGTGGTGCTATGTGGTGTTTGCCTGTACACCCTTAGAAACCTCTGCAGACAATCTTCAAGGTCCTCTCGCCGAGTTACTCCAATTCGAAGAGCCTTGTTGATTGTCCGCATGAGTCTCTCTACGTCACCGTTGGCTTGAGGCCATTGCGGAGTTATTTTCCGGTGACGGATGTTATGGTGCTCTGTGTACTCACGGAATTCTTGTCCATGGAAAGGTGGTCCATTGTCTGTGCGCACCACCTCTGGCGTTCCTAGGAGCGGAAGTTTTTTTTCTAGTGCAGGCTTGACATTTTCAAAGGCTGTTGATCTAACTATCTCCACTACGGGAAACTTTGAATAACTGTCGAGTATGATCAGGGTCAATCTCCCGTCCGGGAAACTCCCAAAGTCCATACTAACTGACGCCCAAGGCTTTGTACATGGCTGTTCAGTGATTATTGGTGGAACTAGCGCTTCCCCTCCTGTGATTTGGCATTCATGACAGCTTCGCACTTTCTCCTCAACCATTCGGTCCATGCCAGGGAACCAAACTTTGGTCCGCAAACGTGTCTTGGTTTTCTCAATCCCCTGGTGCCCTTGTTGAGCCAGGTCAATTGTTCGTTTCCATAGTTTGGCCGGCATTACAATTTTGGTTCCTCTGAGAACGTTCCCCTCACTACTTTCGCTGAGCTCGTCACAGCATTTCCAGACCCCCATTCTCGTTTCTCTGTCCTCCTCCGTCCAGAAAATTCTTCCAGGCATGGCTTTGTAGCATCTCCTTTACTGCCAGCAAGCATTCATCATCCTCAGTGGCTGCCCGAATTTCTTCCAACGACAGAGCTCGAGGGCAAGCCTCTCCGGTGATGTGTCTGATGAATGACTCTGCCCCGTCATCCACCTTGACTGGCTGGCTTGTGACGTTGGTTAGTGGGTGTCGCGACAGATAGTCCGCCGGGTTCTTGGCTCCGGGTCGATAGACCACCTCGAAGTTGTAATGTTGAATCTGGACCGCCCACCTCTCGATTCTCGGGGGTCCGCTTCTCGCCGTTCCTGCGAACAGGGGGACCAAGGGTTTGTGGTCTGTCATGACTTTGAATCGGTGGCCACAGAGATATATGTCGAAATGCTGACACGCCCACCTTATTGCCAACGCCTCCCTCTCAATCTGGGCATAACGAGTCTCCACCGCAGTTAGGGCTCGACTGGCATAGGCGATTGGCACCCAGTCTTCCTCTCCATCTCGCTGAAGGAGTAGTGCCCCTAGGCCTACTGGGCTCGCATCAACCACCAGTTTGGTGGGGTGCCCTGGTTTGAAATACGCCACCTTGGCCCCCTGCAGCAGTGCCCCTTTGATGTCTTGAAATGCCTTCGCCGCCTCCCCAGTCCATTGCCACTTCACATCCTTCTTGCTTAGCGCCCGCAATGGCTCCAACAGTGTAGCCAATTGGGATATGAAGCGGCCACAATAATTTGCCATGCCGAGGAAGTTTCTCATCTCTGACTGATTCTGGGGAATAGCCCCCGCTTTGATTGCTTCTACCTTTGCAGGATCTACCTGTAAGCCATCCTTCGAAAACCGGTAACCAAAGAATTCTACCTTGTTGGCATAGAATTGGCACTTCTCTCTGTGCAGCATTAGCCCCCTGCTCCACCAGCCGTTGGAGAGTAGCCTTCACTCTCTCATGGTGTTCCTCGAGGGACTTGGAGAAGATTAGCACGTCGTCACTCACATTTATCACTCCCATGAGGCCAGATAGCGCTCCTCAAATGGCATCCTGGAATACCTCCGCCGTGGAGGATACCCTAAAGCTGAGTCGTTTAAACCGCCGTAATCCTACATGGGTTGAAAAGGTAGTGATGTACCGGCTGGAGCAGTAATTGGTGGTACCCTGAATTGAGGTCAACTTTGGAGAACCACTGCGCTCCGTTAATGTCTGCAACTATCTCGTCTATTGTAGGAGTAATGTGTCGTTCTCTTTTAATGGCGGTGTTCGGCAGGCGCATGTCCACACAGAGTCTTATGGCTCCTGGTTGTTTTGGTTTTGGAGCAATCACTAGCGGGGCTACCCACGGGGTGGGCCCAGACACCTTCTCGATCACCCCCATTCTCTCCAGTTTTTCCAGTTCGGCCTCCACTAGCGGCCGTAGGTGGAATGGCACTCTCCGGTGTCTCAATGCCACAGGTTTGATTGTTTTGTCTATGTGGAGCTTCACTTTGACGTCTTTCAGACATCCTAATCCCTCGAAAAGGCTGGGGAACTCTTCCATGATCTTGTCGGCGTGTGATTGGTGTATTTGCCTCGCAAACATTACTAAACCTAAGTCTTCTGCGGAGTGACAGCCTACCAATGTGCCCACACTGTCTTTCGTTACGTGAAAGCAGGTCAGGGCTGATCGATCTCCATGCGTGACCTCCATGTCGATCATTCCTTGGAGGGGGATGGGGGTATCTCCGCCATAGGTGAAAATTATAGCTCTGGTGCACTGTAGCGGCGGATTGGGCTCGAGTAGGTCATATTGTGCTGCATCGAGAATATTCACGGAGGCCCCCGTGTCTATCAACTCCGTGATTTTGTTCTCCCCTATGCCAATCAGACACATCGGCGGTGGTCGTTTCCTGGAGTTAGTCCGGCCAGTGTATGAGATTACGAACACCTCCTCTTCCTCATCGTCCTCGGTTATCCTCATGTTCTGTAACCGACCTTCCACCTCTTCCACAACCTCCGTTGCACGGACCATCTGTCTGGGCGTCCCAGGCTTTCTTGGTTTGTTTCCTGGTCCTGGCGCCCTTGACGCACTCATACACACCTTCGCGAAGTGCCCAAATTTCCCGCACTTGAGGCACGGTTTCCCCTGTGCCGGACAACCTCTCGGTGGATGGCTGTCTAACCCACAATTACTGCAGCCATGACCTCCTGAGCATCCAGTCACGCTCCCTCTTCCGGGTCCCTTCCTGATGGCATCCACCCGTTCCTCTTTGACCGCGGCCGCATGCCCTTGCGCTTCACCTGCTGCTCTTCTTGCCAGGGCCGACTCCATCTCTCAGGCGCGTGCATCCGCCAGTGCGTGAGATCTTCCTAGGACTAGTATGTCGTCTAGAGATATCCCCGCCTGCCGCAGGATAAGCTTCCGCAGATCCGACGACTTGCAGCCTTCGATGAGCTGAGCTCTGATCTCTAACTGCTTGTCAATACCAGTGCATGAACTAGCCAGCTTGCGCAATCTCGCGAAAAACATATCCACCGACTCCTCTTCTCTTTGCTTTGCTTGGCGCAATTTGAAGTGTTCAAAATCAGGATTGACTTGTGGGTCAAAGTACCGGTCTAATGCTCTCACTGCTTTGTCGTATTCATTCCTATCCCCAGTGTCAGGCAGGTCTAAAAACAATTCGTATAGTTTGTCTCCTCCCATGTGTAGCATGGTGGATCTCTTGACAGCCCCATTCGTTTCTCTCACTGCAATGAAATAATTCTCAAGTTGGCCAATCCACTTGCGCCATCTGGTCACGGCCGTGGCCGGATCCGCCAGTTGTCTGAACGGCGGTAGTGCGTTCAGCGTGGTACGCGGGCCTTGTTCTACTGCCGCTGGATCACCTCCCTCCGCTTGCTGGGACATCTTGCCTTCCTTCTGCCCTCCAAATCCAGCTGTAGGTGATGGCGGTGGTGTTCCTGCTGGCCCTGATGCAGGTACACTGGTGGTGTTCCTGGCCGTGCCCTGGCAGTGTCTGCTGCACTCACTCTTGCGCCCCTTCGCGTGGTTATGCAGGAAGCTACGCCCTGTCACTCACTGCACGCCTCTTGCAGGGTCTCCTCCACGTGGTTGCTCAGGCCAGGCTGTCCCTCCTCACTCTGCAAGCACCAGCCACCTGGGCCTTGTGCTCCTTGCCAGACTCGCTGCTCTGCCGCACCACACGTGCTCTTCGCTTTGCCGGTGTTCCCCCTGCCTGCTGACGTGTGCCAGACACGCGCTGGAGGGCATGAACCTCACTCGTCCTCACAGCGCGCGCAGGCAGGCCGCGCAGGCAGGCCGCGCCTATCTTCAACACGCTGCTTCGCCACAGCGCACGCAGGCCTGGTCGCGCCCTCACGCTCACACCTCTCAGAGCGTACCTGCGGCGCCGATGCGCCCTCACCCTCCGGGCGCCCGCTCCTCCAGCCTCACCGTTCATGGCCGCCCTGCCATAGGCCTGCACCTCGGCGATGGACCCGCACTCGATTCAGTGCTCGCCCGGCCCACACCGGAATGGAACAACGCCGCAGCTCGCCACCGACTGCCATGGGACAGCAGTACGGTAGGGGACCACAGTGTGCACGATGGCGTTCGTCCGCCTCGTCGCCAGTGTTAAGGGCTGGGGACCAGATCTATGGGGGGTGCAATGGGGGAAGGCCTACACTTGCGGGGGCACACACAATGAGGGACGTCCACTCGTAGGCTCGGTTCGTGCCGCCTGCCACGAGCGCTGATGTCACCATTTATTTATACCTCCTGGTCCGAGCCTGGCCCAGGAGGGTGAATGCGATACAAAATATCGTAGGGGCCGGGTGGCTCACTACAGCCGGTACTTTGGGGAAAGCTGCAGCTGACTTGTAAGGTGGCAGTAACTGGCAGATAAAGCGACTCCTTAACTGAGCTAAACTCAGACTATATACAAGCAGCCCCAACATTGTGTAAACCCCAGCACAGACATCTCCAGTGCCCAGCGAGGCCTACAGCATCAGGAAATCTGCCGCTGCCTGTAAGAAGTGGTTGCAGTGCCACTTAGTGGTGAATCAACGCACCAAGTTCGTAGTGCACCATGAGGTGCATGTGAAGACATGCTGCAGATCGGGGGAGATAGCTCACCGTAGGACCCTGCTTCCAGTTGTCGGTTTGCAGGTCTGGAGACCCACCTGCATTTATATGGCCCCCGCACCTGCATCTCTAGCCCCTGCAGGTTCCGTGACATGAGGGAAGACCGCTGAGGCCTCAATAAGCGGATATAGCGCCCCTAGCGGTTGCCTGTTGAACCGCACCTTGACTGCAAAAAGTGGCGGCCAGATCAGTACATCACCTTTCAAAGTATTATTCGCCCTGCCTTTGTCTAAATGCCCACTGAGCCATGCAACCTCAACCTAGGCAAAGCAGACTATAAGTGGGATCCCACTGCTCGGTAGCACACTGCCAGCAGCAGCAGAGTCAGTGAAGAAAAGCCGAGACGGGATCTTAGTGCGCCACATGCTCCCTAGTGGCAGTAGGCCACCACCGCAAAAGAACGATGCAAGCTTAAGGGAAGAGCCAAAGAGAAACTGACCCAGTGAGAGCTGCAACGTTCTCCCTCAACAAGCCCTGGAGAAGACCCAGGTACCAGCAGCGCTAAAAGCAGTTACACAGCAGGGCAAAAAATGTCCAAAAAGGGTGAGGAGAGTGTTGTTCATGCCCCCTAGCGGCTGTCTGCAGCCTCCACAAGAAAAGAAGAGCAAGCATATAGGGAGCCAGCCGAGGGCACCCTCATAGAGATAATGCATGCAGTGTTGCCAGATTTTGAGACCCATCCCAAGCCCAAAGCCGCTCAAGTATAAGCCCAAATTCAGCCCAATGCAGACCAGTCTCAGCCCAAAAACCAGCCCAAAGTAGCAAGTCTCAAATTATGCAGAAATAGTCATCAGAAACCATTTTAAGGACAAATATACATTCTAATCAATATACATATAGTGGGAGGGCGCCTGTCTTAATGCTACTCATTTTTAAGACCAGTCCTCACTGTGACTTTGTAACATGAAACAGGCACTGCTCATATTACAATAGTAGAAAACAAAGAGATTAAGAAAGGCAGAAATAGTGTTATGTGCAAATTACTGCTCTAAATTGTATTTTTAGAAAGTCTGTAGAACTCAGTGCCTTAATTATTCATTACACAATAAAAATATACATTGAAAAATGCAGGGTGTCAGAGTGCTTTACATAACATACACATTGACAATAAATCATGCAAGTGTGTAAATCAATGTACAAGATGTGTTGCATCACTTGGTGAAGGTTAAAAGATGTAGCAGTCACACATAGCTCACTGTGCAATAGTAAAAGGCTTACTAATTATGAACTGCAAGGAACAAAAGGATCTGTGTTCAAAGCAGTAGCCCACTAACCTAGCTACATTAAAAAAAAATCTGTCATCTGCATATTACATGATGTGCTTTGCAGGAGACACATTAACCTTTTAAACTACTTTGATTCAGATCTGGGACTACACAAAGCAGAGATCTCTCCGACAAATACTTTAACCTCCAGAGTTCTCACCAATTATTAATCCCTGATATTTACTTGGCACCTCTGCAGATGTCTTAGCCCCATAAAATATTAGAAAACGCAGACTTTGCAACCAATTAAGCATAACAGATGTACTACCATGCTTCTCCTTGTTGCCAATTTTTTTATGGCAGGGTTTTAAAAACAATTTTAGTACAATTTGTTGAGCCCCACATTTTGCGTAGGGAGTGTGCCACTTTTGCAGCACAAGCCTAAAGCACAATTTGTTAAATCTCATAATGTGCTTAATGCACTCATGATATACCTAATAAAAACAAATGTGTGGGATCTTATCTGATGTTACTTCGCGTGATGTCACTTACTGTGATGCCACACATTGTGACATCATGGGCTGTGGCAGCACACGCCATGATGTCACTTGCATACTGACTAACTAGGTTATTCCCCCCACGTGCTAAAGCTGTAACTTCAATGCCTTCTCTTTTAGGAAGGAATAATTTTACCCAAACACGAAACCTGATTTGACAACTTTTTCCAAAAACTACCAACCATTAATTTCAAGATTAAAAAAATACAATTTACATATTTTTCTCTTTAATGAGTTGGCAAAATTAACACACCACGTCCCATGGAAAAAGGCACTAAAAAACACACAGGGAAGGCAGTTCCATGCTTTCACATCCACACATGCATTCCGCAGGCCTGCCCCTCGCCTTCAGGTAACTTCACATGTGGTGTACTTCCAACTTTCACCCATTATCCATATCGAAAACGGGACCAGACCAGAGAGATACCTTAAACAGCAGCCACCCTGAAGTTATTTTAACAAATGAGGTTGGCTGCGCCTGCACCCGGCCAGGAACGACGCATTGGTCAGTGCACACACACCCACTGTGGCATAAATTTCAACCTAGACAAGTTCCTACTGTATAGGTAGCCTGGACGGAGAGGTAAAAATTAAATATCACTTACTTAGATTAGGGCAGGGGGCATGCTTCTCACCAGCAGTGGTGGGTCTCTAGTCCACTACAGTCAGTCAACCGAACCGTCCTGGTCCACTCCTGGCGTCCTCAAGTTGAAGAAGGCAGCTACTCAAGGCCAGGGAAGGCTGGGGCCGGGCCGCGCCCGCGGGGCCACAGCAGCACACACGCCAGCCAGGCCTAGGATTTGTACACAATCTCTGGGTATTATGTATTTGCCAACAGAGAACACAGATGTGAGAAATGGCCTTTTCTGTCAGATTCGTTTGAACTGTGCACACAGGTGTGGCGGTGCTAGCCTCTGGCCTGCGTGCACCGTGCAAAGCGCAATTGCAAAGCTAACTGGGAGGTGCTCAGCAGCTATGAGACGGGTGACAGCAGCGTGGGCAGACCCGGCAGACTTTAAAGTTATGAAAAGGTTCCTTTTTCAAAGAGGACAGTGGACTGTGTATGTCGACTGTCGAGTACTGACTCGCAAGCAGTAATTCACCTCACCTCCGGCACCAGACCAGAGAGGAGCAAGTCTGCCTGCTGCGGCCTGTGATCACACAGCCTGTCCTGTCCAACGAGTCGATGACGAAAACGAGACGTGTCCTCCTGGCTCCAGTCAGTCCGTCCGCCCCGCGCGCTGAAATAGAGCGCGTGGTCAGCCTGCACTATAAGCTGGCCAAAAATGATGCCCAGGGCCATCATTGGTAGCGCTTTCGCACGCTACAACATTGACAGCCCTGGGGACCCACATATCGGCCCGCTCCACACACACACTACTAAACTAGGTGGATGGGTGGGTGCAGGGTGCGCAGCGCTGCGCATGTGCAAGTGGCAGCAGGTGCGCTTGCACTTACAATTTACACGTGCAGCCGCCTCACGTGTGTGTGTTGGGACGGGGGCTGCTGGTCACATCACATCATCGTTGATGATCACGGGTCGGGTCATATGGGCACAGGCTGGCCTGGTCGGGGTCCTCCTCCAATCATAGTCACCAATGTCAGCGCGCTGCGCGCTCATTCGCCAATGGACCTTGCCAACACAGATGCACCACTTTGATAGGCGCACGCCATGGACTCCTCATGGTCGGAGCCGCCCCAGCCAGTATTTTGCGCACAGTGGGATTATATCCGCCCAAAAAGTAGCCCCCCGCCAGGTATAGGTTTTCCCCGCACAAATGGCAAAAATGTCGCCCATTTGTGCGGGAAATAGCCCAATCTGGCAACACTGAATGCATGTTACAGAAACAGCCTCATTGTCTGCTTGGTGCCCGTGAAGGAGACGCTGCACATGCCCAGCTCTCCCAGAGACAAGAGGGCAGGAAATGCCTAGCGTGGCCCAAATACAGAAAGAGAGCATCTACGCACCTCAACTGCAATAGCACCGCCCGCAGTGGGGCAGAGACTATTCATGGAGTGCGCCCACACTGCCTACAAACTCAGAACCACTACAGGCATGAGGAGAGCCGCACATCCCCAAGTGGCAATCTGCGAGCACCACAAATGGAAGGAGACTCTCGTCTTCCACAGCGATCTTGAGTTGCACCCTGAATGCCTTGTCCAGAAGAAGAAAGATATGGAAGAGGCTGCAAACCAGATCCATTAAAGCAAACCTACCTCCAGCGCCATCTATAGGATGGCTGGCACGCATGCCAAAAGGCGCCCAGTACTACAGACAGAACAGGACCTGTGAGTGGTCCAAGTCGGGAGAAGATGCACAGTCCTACGGACAGGACGGGGTTGGCAAGAGGTCCCAGTGAGCAGAACTGACGACACGTGGCCTGACGCCACCTCGCACAAGGTGAAGAGAACACGTGCGACTCGTGGCAAGATGCCACATCACAAGAAAGAACCGAGGAAGAAAAAGAAGAGAGGGTGACCAGACCTGTCAACACTGAAGAACTGGACGCCACAGATGAGCAAGAGCACAAGATCACAAAGTGAAGAGACAGAGGACTTGTGCCACTACCCGAGAGTGCACCTACAGACACAAGCCAGCCCGCGGGGTGCAGAAATGTCACTGGAGACAGCCCAGTGGGAGTACCGAACGTGAGCCACCTGAATACGAGAACCGCGTATCTACCACACGCTTCACAGTACGACTGCTCAGCCACCTGTCACCGTCTGCTTGAAGCAGTTGGCATCCCTGTGATAGAGCGCAAAGATATTCTGAAAATTGTAGGGGTACATTATATCCATGAGTAGTCTGTACCCATATGTATTCACATGTATGCGTTAATTTTAGTTAGAGAGTGTGGTGTAATAATCAATGGTAAATGAAATGTTAAGATGGGTTGTGCCATTCAAGAATCGTAAAATGGCAGTCAAGGGAAACGTGTAACTTACGATCTCCATTGCGAAATGTTTAATGAGGTATCTTGTGTGAAATGTAATGCATTAGATTTAAACGTGCATCATGTTGAAGTTGCACGCGGTTAGGTGATTAATTATGTTTAACGGTAATGAAATATAGTGCTTATTAGATGTTACATTTAAATGTGTGTTTAACATGATGTTAAAGGCCTGGATGGAGTATTTACTCTGTTGTGCATAGAAAGGCTTATTCGTTTTCTTATGTTAGCTGGTTTATGTAGGCCTGAAATATATTTCCCCTGGTGAGGCTCTCATTTGGAAATGGTCAGCGAAATTCATGTGCGTGCAAGGTTGTTCCATTCTCATTCATTCGTTGCAGGTGCAAGGACATCGCCTTCGTTAGTCAGAATAACGCTTTTGTTTTAGGAGTTAGGTATGGAGGAGATCGTTACAAAGTCTCCAAGAATGCCGATAATTGAAGGCTGTGCCGAAGATGCCTGAGACCCAAGGACACTTCAACCGTCGTTGGACCGAGTTCAACTTTTAATGGAAAGCTACCTAAGAGAGGTGCCCGGCCAGGAGAGGTGTTACCTGGGCGTGCCTATTGAAGGTTCATTTTGTATTAGGGACAGTGCCCCATGGGATTAGGGGTCAGTCAGAGCAGAGCAGAGCACCGCTGAGCAGAGTGAGGAGAGGTAGAGAGAGAGAGAGAGCTGACTGAGGGTAAAGGGAAGGGATCGATGCTTAGAATGGAAACTTAGGTTGATCTTCCACAACGTGAGTGTACTTCTTAGGAAGTCTTCACGAGCTGACACCTTTTTCTTGAACTTCTGTGGGAAACGTTAAGTAGGGATGTCATCTTAGAACAGAGTAGGGATAGATTAACAGATTTTTCTTTTCATATACTAATGAAGACTAATATAGATGTTGGTGCAGTTATCGCTTGTTTAGTGTTTCTAGAGCTGCTCATTCTCTTTATGTTGTGTCGGATTAGATTGGTTCGTAGGATGGACTTTATATTAGTGCCTTTGTATTTTTGCAACCTCGTTCTGAGGTGTCTGTATGTTCAGTTGTTTTTGGTTCTGTAATAAATCTTTAAACTGAGAATTCGGAGTCGGTGATCCTTTCCGAACTTTACTTAAAGATTGATACATGCTAGCTTGATGTGGATACATTGTTTTTCTCCTTTACACTTCTCAGCAGGTAACAAAAGGTCCAGTCAACCGAGGGTTCCTAGAAAGCCTTATAGTGGAATCCGGCTTTATCAGTTGGTAGCGAGAGTATGGTTACCTCTGTAGTAAGGGGAGAAGCAGAGAAGGGTAGTCATTGAGTCCCTATAGAGCCCGAGTAATGGTTATCCAGTGGATTGTGAGTGGAGGATGACAGCGTTGATGGAAACCGACGGAGAGGGACGGTGCGGCGGAAGCAGCAGTTTGTGGTGGAGTGAGTATGAACAGGGATGTATGTCTGTTAGATTGCGGTGTTGTTTTGATTGTGTAATGTCTTGCGGAGTTGGAATGAGAGTTGAGTGATTGTGAGTTGGGCCAAACGCATGCGGTCCATGAGATTTGATTTTGATATCCCGGGATAAGAGATTGTGGTGTAGAAGACACCCAGAGTTGAAATTGTCTGACCAGAGATTGTGGGAGTCATGAGACGTCGTTGACTAACCCACCGGTGATAGGGAAATGCGTGTGTGAGTGCGTGAGTAACTAACGCAGGTTGTGAGTTACTGTATGTGGAATATTGAGTGATTGGATCCTATCGATTAAGTACGACTGTCCGGCCGTTCGTGGGCAGATAGTCTGGAGCAATTGTCAGGTCGTTTCGTGGACAGATGGTTGCCAGAGTTGAGGTCGACAATTACGAGACTGTCCAGTCGTTGGTGGACAGGCAGTCAGAGAAGTGACTGTTCGGTCGTTTGGTGGACAAACAGTTATTTCAGCGTATGAATGAGATGCGTGAGTGTGCGAGAGACGAGTTGTAAAGGAGGGGAACTGCTGCAAGAGGGGGAAGAGTGATGTCAGAGAGTGTCGCGTTGTGATAGGTCCGTTGGTGTGAAGTCGCGCTGGCATTGGTGGATTGTCATCAGGAAGTCTAGTCGAGTGAAAACAAGTGAAGAAAACGTTGATTTCATCATGAAATGTTTTAAAGTTTTACGAGATATGTGTAGAGGTGACAGAAGGGTGGTCACTCGAGGAGGAGAAGAAGCTCCGCCCGAGGATTCACCAGCCCATTATAAGGCTACAAATGTGGGATTGCATACTATAATTTGGCTTGAAAATTGGCATAAAATGACTGAACATGGGGGAGAATTGACTTTTCCGCATTATGGCACTTTCAGGTTGGAAGTGTTGTATCAATTGAAAACGGTGATGTCTTCATTGCGACCTTTACCCAGACCAACACAGTTTGAGGTTCTACATGCATGGATAAGAGCAGCACATGATAGAAAAAGAGACCGAAGCCAGGAAAGGGTGAAGAAGTCAATCAGGGCGTTTCAGGATGCACGATGGGACGCTTTGGAGAAGAGATGGAGGGTGGAAACTATTGAAGGGGATAGGCTATATCCGTTGCTGATAAATGTAGGAGAGGCCCAGAAGAAGTGGGGTGAGGAAGATGATAGTGACACAGATGACAGCTTGCTAGACAGATTGCCATCAGAAAGACCACCTCCGTATAATCCAGATTCCGTAGAGGGAAAGGCAGTATCAGCGGAGGGAACTGGAGACTCGCAGACTCAACCCAGTGCGAGAGTAGTCGGAAGAATATCAACAGGAACAGAAGGGATGGGAACACACACACCAGCAAGCATTGAAGCTAACGGAGTTACAGTTGTCACAAGGTTACCGGATGCTCTTACAGTACCGGTTACCATTGGCCCCATAGTATCAGTATACGATCCAGGTCACGTAGGGAACGAAAGTTTAGCACGATCAGTGGCCGGAGAAGGGACTGGCTCAGAAGGGATGGGCTCAGGAGGGAGTGGCACAGTGAGTGGAATAGGTCACCTTCCGAGGTCCATGGAACTAGGATCGAGTACACCTTTACCCGCCACTGCAGACTCTTCTAGGGAGTAGGAAAATGTAAGGACAGTGAGACCAAGGTCTTTGGCCGATTCAAGAACTGACTTGAGGATGTGGGAACCCCCTGTGAGAAGCTCAAATTATAGGATGACAGGAGACTGGGATCGAGGAAATTCAGGAAGCCGACCAGTCTTACAGAATATAGCGGAAGGGAACCGATGTGAGGATCAGGACAATGAGAACGGAGAATCAAGTGGTACTTCAAGTCGGGGGATGCTTAAAACTGCTATAAGAGCAAAGATGCTGGATGTGATGAGATTAAAAGCTGAGGTAGATGAGATAATTAGTGGGAATCTGCCATTGGACAGGATAGAGCTTTACGGACCAGACGAGTTGCTGTTTGTAGCAAAAGATGTAACTCGCAAAGCGAGATTGGCGCATGAGAAACTGACAGATTTGGCAAAAAGACATGAGGTGGATTTGTCCAGAACAAAGGTGTTGCAGGGGAATCATAGGTTGCAGTACAGTGACCAGGAACTGGAAGAGAAGAGAGTGATAGGGCTGAAAGCTCACATTCGAGAATTGATTGTGGGGATACGTGCACGGAGCATGCTTGACAAGTGGGAAGAAAGATGGTCCAAAAAGAAGAGCACTAAAAAGAGTATAGGAGAGACACCGCCTCCAGGAGGGGGGATGACAGGAGTAGGGAATTACCCTTTACGAGAGGTACAGAATGGAGGGTATGTGCATGTGCCTTGGAGTAGAGATGATTTGGCAGCATTTACGAACGAATTTCCTCGGCTGAGGGAGAAGCCTGTCGAGTGGTACAAGCAGGTCGATCGATTTGTTAAAATCTCGAAAGTGTTGTGGGTTGACTTGAATACACTGTTTGACATCGTAGTTCCAAGTGATTTGTGGGCAGCTTGTAAAGTTGCAGTTGATTGGCCGACTTCTGAACCAAACAGGGATCCGGTTACAAATGGTCCTTCATCAATTGTTATGAAAAAGTTTGAGCAAGTAATTACATGGCTGAAATCCAAAATTTCACCACAAGACATTGATTGGGTTAAGATAGATCGAACTGTTCAAGAACCAAAAGAGTCCGTACATGAATACTACGAGAGGCTCTTACAAGCCTTTAAGCAGTACAGTGGGCTAGACATGTTAGACCCCAAAGACATGGGACAGTTCGTTTCCAAGTTCGTTTTGGGTCTGAGGTCAGAAATCAGCTTCATGATTCAACAGCATTTGATCTGCTGGCAGAACAAGTCAGTGGACGACATACTGCGGTACGCCAGGTACTGCAGCGATGAAGTGGACTCGAAACACAGGAAGCTTAAGGATAAGCTAATGCTGGTCCAGATGCAAAACGCTGACAGGGACGTTCAGACACAGCCAAGTGGAGGGACATTAGGGAGAAGACAGGGAAACAATCAAGGAGGGACCCTGAATGGACAGGGTCTGGGGAAGGGGAAACCTATTGTCCCCAAGACCGGGATGGATGTGGCAACTCTGAAAAAGACCACTGCATGTCACCTTTGTCACAAGATCGGGCATTGGAAGCGCGAGTGTAGAATGAATCCAGCGAACCAAGTGCCACAAGAGGAAGAGACGGTGCAGGTATCTGAGGTCGTCAATACAGTGACGAGACCCAGGTCCATGCAAGGGGGGACATTGCGCCCGCAGGTGCAAATTCCGCAACCTCCGAGATTTCCACAGGGAAATCGAACATACCAGCAGATGCCCCTTTTCGAGGATTGTGATGATTACAGCTCAGACCCATTGGCATGACAGTGCCTGAGGGGGGAGGAAGACTGCGCTCTTGGGGCAGTCTTAGAGGTAGACCAGAGGGGACCGTTTGTAGAGGCGGATGTTGACGGTCATCCCACCACCTTTTTGGTTGATACTGGTGCTACCCGTTCTACTGTGAGATCTGCAGTAGTTCCCAACCTACCCCTCTCGGGACGTTCAATCCAAGTAGTAGGAGTGGCGAATAAAAAGATGAATAACCCTTTGACCGAGCCGATTCCCGTGAGAATAGGAACTTTCCGAGATCGACACTAATTTGTTGTGTGCGACTCAAGTCCGGTTTGCTTGCTAGGACGTGATCTGTTGTGCAAACTGAATTGTACCATCTATTGCACCCCCAAGGGAGTGGAATTACAGACAAATTATGATGATGCCACCTTCAAGGTTGCAAATCAGCATTTCTGCATAGAGATGTACCCTATGTTAACAGTGGAAGAACTTCCATTTGACCTAAGATATTCAGTTTCATTGGATGTGTGGGATTTCACAGGAGAAGAGATTGGGTTGATCAGAGGTGTTGAGCCTGTTAAGATCCAGGTCAAACAAAACGCTGAGTTTCCAAGAACACCCCTGTATAATCTGTCAACTGAGACGATCGCAGGAATTAAACCTGTAATCGAATCCATGATTCAGCAGGGAATTCTGAAGGAGATAATGGGCAGTCCATGCAACTTACCCATTATGGGATTGCAGAAACCAAGTGGAAATTCAGAAATGGGCAAGACCTGCGAAAGGTCAACACGATTGTGGTTCCGTGTTGTCCAGTGGTACGGAATCCATCAGTGATCTTATTTCAGATTCCGTGTGAAGCCGAGTGGTTTACGGTGATTGATTTGTGCCAAGCATTCTTTTCGATACCCTTGCATGAGGAGAGCCAATTTTTATTTGCCTTCCGGCTGGAAGACCGTGTGTTAACGTGATGTCGTATCCCTCAAGGGTATACAGAGAATCCATCGATCTTTAACCAGATCTTGAAAAAGAATCTTGAGAGTCTTGTGCTGCCACAGAATTCTGTTCTCATGCAGTACATTGACGACCTCCTCATTGCTTCTGAAATGGAGGATGCTTGCAGGATTGATACGATTGCCTTACTGAATCACTTAGGGGAGAATGGACACAAGGTGTCCCTAAACAAGTTACAGTACTGTCTGAATGAAGTTCAGTACTTAGGCCATCGAATTGAGAAAGGCAAGAGGAAAGTGTCACCAGATCGAATTGAAGCAATCATGAACATGACCGTGCCTACCACTCAGAAGGAAGTCAGAATGTTCTTGGGAATGGTTGGTTACTGTCGCCAATGGATTCCCAACTTCTCATTGAAGGCGAAGCCTCTGCAGAGGCTGACGCACAAGGATGTGAGTGATCCGGTACCATGGGACAATGATTGTCTGATTGCGTTCTTGGAGTTGAGAGAGGGCTTATGTCGTGCTCCGGCTCTGGGAATGCCTGATTACAACAAGTCCTTTTCATTGTTCTGTTGTGATCGAGAGGGTTGCGCATTGTCAGTCCTGACTCAGAGTCATAGAGGTGTCCGTAGACCAGCTGCTTACTTTTCAGCTACTTTAGATCCAGTAGCATCAGCGTTGCCCGGATGTCTCAAATCCGTTGATGCAACGGGTGTCAGCATTGAAAGGTGTGAAAGCATTGTTATGGGTCACCCTCTGACTGTCCATGTTCCGCATTCTGTTGAAATGTTGATAACAAGGACTAAAACACAGCACCTG
Source organism: Calotriton arnoldi (assembly GCA_963921515.1). NCBI lineage: Eukaryota > Metazoa > Chordata > Amphibia > Caudata > Salamandridae > Calotriton > Calotriton arnoldi. Next base: position 238,116 of record CAWUFW010005520.1, on the reverse strand, counting down.
ACAAACAATAGACTCACACGCTACGAGCAGGTCATACTTGCTGCGGAGAATGTGACTCTGAGAAGGTGTTCTGTTTTAAATCCTGCTACATTGATGCCATTGCCAAATGTAGAAGATGAAGATTGTGAAGATCATGACTGTCTTGATGTGACTGAACTTTGCACCAAACCGAGACCTGACATTGTTGATGAACCTCTGTCTGATGAAATTTTCTTTGTCGATGGTTCATGTTTAAGAGACAATGTGGGTCATTTGAGAGCAGCGTTTGCTGTATGTACCATTACTGGAGTGGTTGAAGCTGCTTGCCTAGAAGGAGTATACTCCACACAAGTGGCCGAAATCATTGCCTTGACCCGTGCATGTTTGGCAGCTGATCAGATCCGAATCACCATCTATACCGACAGCCAATACGGGTTTGGTGTGGTTCACGACTTTGGACAGCTAGGGTCTCAAAGGGGTTTCTTGACCTCATCCGGATCTCCTATCAGAAACGGAGAATATGTGAGACGATTGTTAGAAGCATTGCAATGTCCCAGAGAGATAGCAGTGGTAAAGTGCGCTGCACATGGGAAGGGGACAGACTTTGTCTCGATTGGAAATAAATATGCTGATGAAATTGCACGTTTTTGCACTGAACAAGGGTGCATATTTACTGGAGATTACACTGGAGAGAGCCAAGAGAGAACCGAGCTCAACATGATGTTAGCCAGGGCAGACACTTGGGAGGAACTTAAGACCTTGCAGGAAGGAGCTTCAGAACAGAAAAGGGATGTATGGATCAGGTCAGGATGTGAGAAGGGAGGTGTTGACATTTGGGTTTCAAATGATGATCGAGCAGTGTTACCAGATGACCTATTGAGGCCAATGGCGAGGCAGATTCATGGTGCTGTGCATCTAGGGAGAGATGCGATGGTGCGAGTGTTCAGACAAACGTGGTACAATCCACGGTTTCGTGTGTTTGCTGATGCAGTGTGCCATAGGTGTGTTACATGTCAACAAATGAAGGCTGGAATGGGAAATGTGGTTGCACTGAGTCACATTGGGAGGTCGGGAGGACCTTTCAATAGAATGCAGCTTGATTTTATCGAAATGCCTAGGTGCAATAGACTGAGATACATCCTAGTGGTGGTATGTGTTTTTTCACGATGGGTGGAAGCTTACCCTACACGTAGGTCTGACACTCTCACAGTAGCAAAACTATTGTTGAGAGAGTTTATTCCTCGGTTCGGTTTTCCAACTTCATTGGAGTTGGATAGAGGAACACATTTCCACAGAGAGATCATGAAATTGCTTTGCGTTGCTTTAAATGTTGATCAGAGACTTCATTGTAGCTATCGACCAGAGGCTTCTGGGATAGTGGAGCAGATTAATGGAACTTTGAAAGCACGGATGGCGAAAGTGTGTTCGTCTACATCTCTGAAGTGGCCTGATGCGTTGCCTTTGGTATTAATGAGTGTTCGCAGTGTCCCAGATAGGAGGACCGGTCTTTCCCTGCACGAAATCCTTATGGGGAGGGCGATGCGATTGCCAGCGATACCATATTCAGCATTGATAAACATCACTGATGATTTGATCCTTGATTACTGCAAAGGACTAGCTGATGTGGTCCATTCTATGTCTCAGCATTTGGAAGCTGCTGCTGTTCCGGCTTCAAGAGATCTCTGCCACGACTTGTGTCCGGGAGACTGGGTGCTTGTTCGGAAGCCCGTGAGGAAGAGCTGTTTGGATGCTCGGTGGCGAGGCCCATACCAGGTGATACTGGTAACAAACACAGCGGTGAAGTGCGGAGAGTTGCCAAACTGAATACATGCTTCCCACACCCGTCGAGTTTCAGAACCCTTGGAAGAAACAGCTCCTCTCGTGAATGAAAATCCAGTTGTGGTGGCAGGGCCACGAGAGAGGACAAGCCAAGCTGTGAGGGTTGCTGACGAAGCTGGTTGCTCACCAGACCAGGCTGAGGAGGGTTACGCTACACACAACCCAGGTATTGACTCTGAGGAAGAAGGTAACGTTGCGGGTAATATAGAGTCAGACTCAGCCGAAAGAAATGGTGCGCACAGGGCTCGAGAGAAAAGCAAAAGGGCTGACCGAACAGAAGAATCGTGGCCTGAAAGGCAAAGAAGGCTGAATCTGGGGGGGCGTGGCCAGGCGCCGAAGATGGCGGACGTGTTTTCCTAACACTCCGTACCTCATCCCCTAGTTATCCTGGGCATCCTGCTTCTGCGGGGCTCTACTTGGCCCCAGTACAAGTCTGCCATGGCGGGCCGGCCCAGTGCTGTTGGAGAAGAACTGCCCGGGCTCTGATCCACTCTGCGGCGGTCCTGGTCATTGCGGCCTGCCGCACTGGAGAAATCTGGGCCTGGCAGCGTGGCCACGCAGCTGCCAGTGTGAGACGACTCTGTTGCCGCGGTAATCCGGACGCCGCCCGGCGCCGCTGACCCCTGTCCTGGTGGTGCTGCGAACTGCTGGGGGCGCCGCGTGCACACTGCGGTCCGGCGGCGGCAGTAGCTGGAGAAGGAGAGGTCCGGATCCGGCGAGGCGGGCTGAGGCAGCAGGAGCTGCCGGTACAGCGCTGGAGTGAGGCCTGCGCCACTGAGGTAGGACTGCGGGGGGAGCTTGGGGTGCCTTCTGACGGCAGCGGGGGGCCGCGGGGGTCGGTCGGGCCTGGGGGCCCCCTGCCTGATCACGACGCGACTGCTCCTGCAGACCGGACGGCTGGGGGGAGTCACGGGGGTCAACCGGGCCTAGGACTCCTGTGGAGGTTCCTTGCGGGGGAGACCCCACTGCCTGGACGTGCGCTGCGGCCCCTGCAGGTTCCTTTACATTGCGGAGCCCGTGTGGGGTGGGGGTCCACGGGGGTCGGTCGGGCCTAGGGGCCCTCATCCACACGTGGCTGGGACTGAGTGGCTGTGCTCACTGTGGCTCTGGTGAGGTGGTGGCGCTTATATCCCACTATATTGGCGCACAGTGTCACCCTTACTGCTGCAGCGGTCGTTAACTGCTGTGCCGGTGGTGGCTCTCTCCGAGATCTGGCCTTCTGACGTGGCGGTTGGTGCGGATCGCGCCGGAGCTGCTGGGTGTGACCTGCGCTGCTGAGGTGGGCCTGTGGAGAGCGCTTGGGGTGCCTGCTGGAGGCGGTGGGGGGCCACGGGGGTCGGTCGGGCCTAGGGGGCCCCTGCCTGATTGCAACGCGGCTGCTCCTGCGGGCCGGGTAGCCGGGGTGAGCCACGGGGGCCGGCCGGGCCTAGGTCTCCTGCGGAGGTTATTTGCGGAGGAGAGATCTCACTGCCTGGGCCTGTGCTTCGGCCGCTACAGGGTTCCTGGTGTTGCGGCACCCGCGTGCGGTGGGGGTCCACGGGGGTCGGTCGGGCCCAGGGGCCCTCGCCTGCACGAGGCTGCTACTGAGTGACCGCACTCGGGTCCTTCTCTATGACATAAGCACCCGGAGCGGGGATGGGGATACATCTCGCCGCATCTGACCTCTGAGGTGCACGCCTACAGGTGGGCTGAGGGGCGGTGGGTCGTCTGGAGGGGGCCTGGGCCTGCTGGCCACGCGAGGGCGAGCGTTGTTGTCAAGGGTGAAGCTGCGCTGTGGAGGGTCCGATCCTGGTCGCGGACGAGACCTCCGAGTTGGAGAAGTCACGGAAACCTGCCAGCCCAGTCTTGCTGCCTATGAAGAGCGCTCAGCAGATCGCCATGGGCCGCTTGCGCAACAACCCCTCTCGCGATGCGCCTCCTGGGGGCCAGGCTGGGGCATCGCTCATGGTCCCCGGGGCAACAGCAGAGATGAACCCACCTGACATTGCCACCAAACTAGACTCTGTACTGGCGGCAGTGGAACGCATCGGCAGCGCCCTGGACCTGACCCGCGCATCCTTGGAGGGCCGCATGGACACTATTACCTCAGACTTCACACTACTCCGGGCCGACCAACACAAACTCTCAGACCGAGTACGTGATGCGGAGGCCACGCTGGCAGACCTCCGACCCAGATCCCAGAATTGCTCCTCCGCGCTTCAAGATCTGCTGGATCGGGTTTGCACCCTGGAGGACAAGGTGGACGACGCGGAGGGTCGATTACGCCGAAATAATGTGCGCGTGGTCAATCTTCCTGAGGGAGCGGAGGGGCGGGACCCGGAGAACTACACAGAGGCCTGGATGAAGGAGCTCATGCCCTCCGGATCGCTCTCCCCGCAGTTCGTGGTGGAGCGAGCCCACCGAATACCTGCCCGCAGGCCCCCTCCTGGGGCGCGCCCTCGCCCCTTCCTGTTCAGAGTCATGAACTTCAGAGATAAAGACGCTATTCTGCGGGAACTGGGCAAGCATCCCGGCCCTAAGGTGCAAAACGTATCCGTTTCTCTCTTCCCTGATTACACAGCTCAGGTGCAAAGGAGGCGAGCCACTTTCATGGCAGTAAAACACCAGCTCCGGGACCTGGACCTCCGCTATTCCTTGCTCTTCCCGGCCCGCCTGCGAGTCATCAGAGAGGGCACTACGAAATACTTTGACTCCCCCGCTGAGGCATGGGAATGGCTCGAGGAGCAGGGGTTGGCAACGGCACCTAAATCATCTGATGAGCCCCGGCCTCGTGAGCGCCCCCGCGGAGGTAGGCGCAGAGGGGGAAAGGCCAGGAGTGTGAGACATGCAGTGACCATCCCCAGTCCCGACCAAATCAGATTGGAACGTCAGGGGCCCTGCGAGCAACGGCGGCCCTCCAGTCCTCCAGATCTCCGTCCCCGGCCGACTCTGCTGCCTCTCCACTTGGGTCCGGAGCCCCTGAAACCACGCCGGAATGGTCCTTGGACGCGGATTTTCCCCCACTCCAGGGCGTCACCCCACAAACCGCAGATGGCATTATCTGATGTTAACATTACATTCATGTTGGACTTTTACACTACTTCAGGGCTTGTTTGTGTTACTCTGACGACCACGCGGTGGGGTGCTTTTCCCCCCTGGGACATTTGGCAGGGGCAGGCCTCACATTGTTTATTTCATCTTACATGTCATCTTTTCTACCGAGACCCCGACGTTAGTTGCCGTGGGCCTTCTATGCATGCTAATACGCCATGGTAACTCAGGACATACTTCTTCTGGTACCACCCTCCTTTTTGAGATGCCCTACCTCCTGTTTTATTGGCGATAATTGAAGGGGAAGGTCTATAAGTTGTCTCCTCTTACTCACTGGTCTACCTTCCCCCCACAGTCATACGACGACGATAGTTCCGTAGCCATGTCTTGGAATGATAGTTTGGGCAGTTCCTCATGTTGGGGTTCCGCTCTTTCCCTGTTGCAAAGTTTCATATTACCCCACTTTCTTATTTTTCTTCCCCTGTATGAGTCGCAGCCCCTGCAGACCTGCCGCCTTCCCGTCCTCCCCGTCCAAGGGAGTCCTTCGCATGGAGAGCCCTACAGCGCCCGGATTGAGCGCATTGACCTTGATAACCCCGATGACCGACCTTAACGCCCTAACTTGGAATGTTAAGGGCATCCAGACACCTTCTAAGCGCTACGCCATCTATGCCTATTTACAGCGTCACAAGACGAGTGTAGCACTTTTACAGGAAACACACCTAACAGCCACTGAAGCCACACGCTTGCGCCGGCGCTGGCGTGGTCAGATATACAGCACCAATTACTCGTCCATGGCTAGAGGGGTGATGATATGGGTTAAGGCTGGGGTCCCGTGGGAAGAAAAGGAAGTTCTGACAGACCCAATGGGGCGGTACGTCCTGATAAGAGGCAGGCTGAACGGTCAACCGATTCTGCTGGGCTCTTTATACGCCCCCAACGTTGCTCAAGGCACCTTTTTGAGTGATCTCTCAGAGATATTACTTAGATGGAGGGGCATCCCGTGGCTCCTGGGTGGGGATTTTAATGCAGTACTTGATGTTTCCCTCGACCGTTCCTTTCCCCCCCTTATTAGTACTACGGCTTCCTCCAACGCTCACCTTTTAAATACATGGCTAAGACACTGGGCCCTTTCGGATGTTTGGCGAGAACGCCACCCTCGTTTCAGGGTATACTCCTTCTATTCTCCAGTTCATAAGCTACACGTACGTCTCGACCGAATGCTTGTATCCGCAGCCCTCCTCCCCTTGGTACAAGCGACGGATTATCTTGGTCGGACACACTCCGATCATAACCCCTTGCTGGTGCGTCTGGCCTGGGAGGCGCCGCCCCGCCGGTTCCGACCTGGCGTCTGCAGACTACAGCCCTGGAGGACCCCCTCTTCCGAAGCTCACTGGAGGCAGCAATAGCTAACTATTTTACGGTTAACACCGGCTCCGCAGACTCGATCCTCACTGAGTGGGAGGCCTTTAAGGTGGTGGTTAGGGGCCATTGTCTGGGACAGACGTGGAGTATTCACAGACAGCTAGACACCTCATTGATCCACATTGAGGGACGGTTACTCCTACTAGAATCACAAATTGTCACCGACCCGGCAAGACAGCGACATATTGATGCTGCTCACGCCGAACGCGCGGTGCTTCTAGACCGCCTGCGCTGCCATAACTATTTAGCACACTCGATCCGCTCCCACTCGACCGCGGACAAAGCCGGGAGACTACTGGCCCATTTGATTAGACAGGAACACCCCCAGCGCCCCATACATTTCTTACTTGATGACCTTGGTCGGGAACATAGCACCCAGGGAGACATACATGCACTGATGACTGAGCACTACACTTGTCTGTATGGCGCTCGACTGACAGGTAACGCCCACGACGTGGGATCCTTCCTGGATACAGTCGAGTTACCCGCTCTGACGGTGGATCAGTCCCTGGAACTGGACTCCCCTATAGTGGAGGACGAAGTGCGGGATGCACTACGTGCCTTGTCCTCGGGTAAAACTCCAGGGCCGGATGGTCTTCCAACGGAATTTTTCAAAGCCTACGCGGAACATCTGGTACCACAGCTGCACTCGATGCTTCTGAAGGCAATCTCGGAGGGGACCTTGCCCCCCACTATGCGTACCGCTAATTTAGTGTCTTTGTTGAAACCTGGTAAGGACCCCACATCACCTGGTTCCTACCGACCGATTGCTATATTAAACTCGGATTATAAGATCCTGGCAAAGGTCCTCGCCAATCGACTGGCTCCGTTAGTTCCCGATCTGGTACACTCTGACCAGAATGGCTTTGTTCCACAGCGTAACACGGCCCTGAACCTACGCCGCTACTTTCGAGTGGCGGAGTATGCTCCAACCACCTGGCCGCGATCCGGTTGTATGGTATTAGATATCGAGAGGGCCTTCGACTCGCTGGCCTGGAACTTTCTATTTGCTGCCCTGGTTCGTTTTGGAGTTGGCCCCTACTTCCTCAGCTTAGTCCAATTGTTATATTGTGAGCCGTCGGTTCGGGTTCGGACGGGCCCATATATTTCCGATCCGATTCAAGTGCGGCGCGGGACCCGGCAGGGGTGCCCGTTATCCCCGCTACTCTTTGCGTTAGCGGTGGAGCCTCTGGCGGCTCATATCCGCGCGCATGTTGATATGGGAATAGAACTAGGCGATGGCATTCACACCATTTCGCTCTACGCCGATGACTTGTTAATATATGCCAGGGATCTTCATGAAATTCCCCCTTCCCTTGATCGGGCCCTTGATCACTTTGCGCGAGCCTCCGGGCTGAGGGTCAACCCGACAAAATCCATACTCTCCCCGTTCCTGGGGGATACACCGGATCCAGGCTATACACTTGGGGGGACAGCGGTGGCCTGGTGCACCGACCCTTTTCGTTACTTAGGTGTTCAGGTTTATCGCGCCAAAGCTGACCTCTTTGACGGAAATATCGTCCGAGCTACCACGGCGATTCGGTCTCAGATGAGTTTCTGGAAGAATCTACCGTTGGCAATCTCTGGTAGAGTTGCGCTGGTTAAAATGGTGGTCCTTCCCCGGCTCCTTTATTATTTTGCCACACTGCCCCTCATTATCTCCCCCACCTTCTTTAAACAATGGGAAAGAATAGTACGAGATTTCATATGGGGGACTTCACGCCATAGAGTGTCCATGGGAAAGCTTTATCTACCTGCCGAGCTGGGCGGACTTGCGGTGCCCAATTTTGAGCATTACTACCTGGCATCCCAGCTGCAATGGGCCGCCAGGTGGATGTCCTCCCGTTGTCTGCCAGACACGGCTTCTCTGCGACCCCCGTTACTACTAAAAACCCTGCTTCAGATTTTCCACCCCTGCTCCACACTTAGGCCTCCGGATAATTTCCTCCTTACTGTAGCGCACAAATGCTTTCGCAGGTGCCTTTTCCTCACTAGAGCCACTATTCCGTACGCACCTGCCATCCCTCTTTTGGGAACTCCACGGGGGGATACCTACACGTCGGCAGCAGAGTTGCATCGCTGGACCTCGGAGGGGATACAGGACGTGGGAGACCTCTTTCAAGAAGGCGCTCTTATTCCGTTCCAGAACCTCATAATAGGAGAAAATATACCTCCTGGGCAGTTCTTGTTGCACAGAGCACTCATAGCCTCATTAGCGTCCAAATGGGGTGCGCTCATCCGGGAGCCACCCATGCATCATACTATGCAGTACCTTCACGTGATGGGGGAGGGGGCACCTTACGCGCTGGTTCGCATCCTCACTTCGACAACACACGGAAACAGATCTCACTCGCCTTCGGCTTCACTGGGAGGGGGCCCTGGGTAGAGCATTCACCGATAGGGAATGGCTAGCTGCCCGTAGCGGTCCGACCCGCATCCCACGGAACCAACGGTTCCGGCAGATACAATTTTTCATACTACACCAAGCCTACCTTACCCCAGCCCAAATAAACAGATACTTCCTCCGCATAGATGCGGCTTGCCCCCGCTGCCGGCAATTGGATGCTGACTTGATACATATGCTTTGGGGATGCCCGGTCCTGACTGACTACTGGCGCACCGTGACAACCACCCTCATAAACTGTGCGGCCCGCACCATTCCCTCGACATGGGAAGCACATGTACTGCACCTCTTTAGCAGGAACAAGAAATATAGAGCTGCTGCACGGTTTCTTGACCTCGGCCTAATAACAGCCAAGCGCCTGATCACTAAGCGCTGGAAGTCCCCCTATCACCTCACCCTCTTGCTTGGCACCGATCCTTCTCCAATTGGGCGAGGGCGGAGGGTGCGGTGCTGCGCAGAGAGGATCTGCTTGGCATTCGTATGTTCCCCTTGGCGCCTCAGTGGGATGCGATGGTCTCCAGGCTCTTGGGGGCAGACACAGACATGGGACCCCTGCCTGCATCACGGAGGGCTATCGCTCAGGGTGAGTCCCCCCCCCCGCTGCGGCGACTCCAGACTGACACCAACACCCAGACTGCCGTTACCCCTCTGCCACGGAACCCCGCTGCCACTGAATCTTAGGGGTGTTTGAGGTCCTCCAGCGAATTTAGCTATGGCGGCAGGTCTTGCGCAACCCTATCCTATCCTTTGTTCGCTTTTGTTGCCCTCATTTTGTTGTGCCCTATGCCCCTGGTTACGTTTGAACTGCACTGCTCCTGCATTACTCGCACATTACTCGATGCTGTGATTTGCTAACACCACTCTCTTTACTGGGACATTGCCATAAGCTTTGATGTTATTAATGCGCACTGAATTTTTCATCGTCATGTAGTTATTGATCCGGTTGTCCCTTGTTAATGGCAATCTATTCTCTTTCCCTCCTTTCTCCGTCTGCTGCATGAGTGATACCCTACCTGTATGCCTTGCTACTTGTATTCTTCGCATATTACCAAATGCCGTACCTTGTGAACATCACTCCGCCTTTCCTGGGACATGGCCGTAAGCTTGGATGTAATTAATGCGCCCTGAATTTTCATTGCCATGTTGTAATTAGTCAAAGTGTACCTAGCCGCTGGCAATCCATTTTCTCCCTACCACCCTCCTTTTTTTCTTCTCATCTGTAGCATGAGTATTATTCTGACTGTATGTTTTATTGACCAATGTGCAAAAACAAACAAAAAAACAAACAAAAGTTAATAAAAATGATTTAAACAAAAAAAGAAGGCTGAATCTGAGATTGGCCCCTGAAAGAGATCTCGCCCCTGTGTCTGAGACATCTGAATCAGAAGTGAGCGAAGAAGACCAAGACCAAGAAGGTCCGAGAAGGTCGAGAAGGCAAGAGTGCCTTGCCAGAGATATGCTGCCCCGGAGTGGACTTACGTAGTAACTGATGCCGGGAGTAGTGAGTTCCGGGAGGCTGAGGTCCGTGCAAGTGGTCAGCAGGAATCCTCGACTGAAGATCGATGTGGGACTGATAGTTCCAGGGCTTGAAGTTGAAGGAGTGTTGACAATCACGGTTCCAGAACCTCCAACCTTGAGCAGGGTGCGAATTTTGATCTTGCATAAATTAGTTTTCCCGACGTTTGGATTTGAAGCATCTCCTCATGAACTGGTAGCTGTACGTCTTGAAATTTTGCATCATGTTTTAGCTGCAATTGGACCTGAACTCATCATAGATTGCGAATGAACTGTGTGTTGTAAATAGGTGTTTCAAAGAAGATAACCTAGGCCTGAGTGGAAGAAGAATAAAATTAGGGATTTTCAGTAGAAGAAGAAAAAGGGCTAGGGAAGTCTTTTTGGACTGTGTAAATAAATCCAGAAAACTGAAAACGAATTTCCAGGATTTCAATGAACTTTGTTTGAACTCTTGAGCAGCAAATCGAGGTGGAAAGAAGAGACTTTTGTGTATCCTCTAATTTGAACTGCTGACAAGAAAAATGGAGTCTGCAAATCCGAACCGTAGGTCCAAGTGTGTGATAGGTACTTCCATAGTGGGAGTGATAGTGTTAAAAGTTATAGTTATTATAGTGTCAGTTACTGTTCCGCATGAGGCAGAAGTCGTAGTGGTGAAAGGGACACCTACACCCAGTACTTCTAGCAAGAAAGAGGATATCATAGGAGCTGAAAAGGCTATGCTAGATCAAAATAGTCGTAGGTTGCATGTAGATTTGTTTAGAAGTGATTTTAAGCTTAACGCTTATGCCAATCTGCTATATGAGTACATAGAAACGATGGATGTGAGTGATTGTTATGTGTGTATGCAATTGCCTGCCTCAGTGGATGAGGGCATTAGATATCATCATCTTCCGTTGACTTATGGAATTTTGTGTAGTTTGTTGCTTAGTATGTTTTATGGGAGAGGTCATTATGAATACTTCTTTTCCAATTATGATGCAGTGCTTTCAGAGGTTCCAGCATATAAGCACCTGAATAAGTATGATTATTACAAGCAGGAGGTTATTATTGGAAAGTATTTCATACCGACTACATCATTAGATACAGCTTATGCACACAGACATAATCTAACTTGTTCACTAACAGAGATAGAAAAGAAATTTGTAGATCAAGTAGAGGATAGATATAGACAATTAACACAAACACGTGATACTGGAGATAGTCCATTAGATTGGACAAAGGAGGAGTTAGCTCATAGGGCGAAAGGGAGCTATGGCCCTATTGCGTTAGATCTAGTGCAAAAAGGGAAGTTGTGTGTGAAACGTGTCCAGACCTATTATGACAAGGTCTATGTGGGACAAAGTGCGTGTGATCACGTTTTCACCATGGAAGAATCAGCAAAGAACTTTTTGCAGGGTCCGGTACAAGTAGTGCCAACAGTATATTTTGTTTGTGGGAAAAACGCCTATGTGAGATTGCCTGCCAACTGGTATGGTACGTGTTACTTAGCAGCTGTTTTCCCTAAGATTTACCATGTAGAGGAGCTAGGACTCCTAGAAGGAGGAATGCATTCTAGGGCAAGGAGAGACGCTAGTGCAGGAGGAGTGATTGGAGACATTTTTGGAGCTGTAATACCAAGTTTGGGAGTGATTTTGAATGATGTGAAGATTAGAAAGCTGGCAACTGTTGTGGATAAGTTGTCAAAACGAATACAGCTAAATCGCTATTGCTTGTCAATGGAGAGATGTTATTGATAAGGACAATGGTGATGCAGAACCGTCTTGCTTTGGATGTCTTATTGGCAAAAGAGGGCGGAGTCTGTAAAATGCTGAAAGTGCAAGAGTGCTGTACTTATATACCAGATAATAGTAAAGATCTGAAGAAGTATATAAGTAACATCACTGAGATCCATCGTGAGATCCAGGATCTGACGGAAGAAGGTGTTTGGGAGAAAGTTGGAAAGGGATTTGGCAAAGTGGGGAGTTGGTTTGCGAGCTTGGGAAAGGTATTCTTGGTTATATTCTGAGGCCAATCCTTACCATTATGATTTGCGTGGTTTGCCTGTGGGGATTTGTGAGGGCTTACCAGTGGTACAGTGCAAATCAAGCCGAAAGGTCCCTTAGGGCGAGGGAAGTAAGGATGACCAGACTGCAGGACAGTCATTATGAGAATATCAAGAATCTGGAAAGGTTCCGATGGGGAAGAATGGCTACTAGCTCTGTTTAGGCCGGTTCTTTCTCCAGGGATTTGTGATTTTGTTGATGACACTAGTCATCAGAGGGGGGAACTGATAGAGCGCAAAGATATTCTGAAAATTGTAGGGGTACATTATATCCATGAGTAGTCTGTACCCATATGTATTCACATGTGTTAGACTTGGGGGTCTCTAGTTGGCACAGGTAGGTACTTGTGACAAATAGGGACCCTCGCCTCTAGTCAGGGTAAAGGGGTACACTCCTAAAATAACCCCTGCTCACCCCCTTGGTAGCTTGGCACGAGCAGACAGGCTTATCTCAGAGGCAGTGTGTAAAGCATTTGTGAACACATACAGTAATCTAGTGACAACACTACAGATGGACACCACACAAGGTTTATATCAAAAATAAGTATTCTTTATATAGTTTTACCACAAGACCATAACGACAAAAATCCACAATACTGTACTTAAAAAGGTAGTTTTAGCTTAGTTCAGTTCAGTTCTTAAGATGCGACACTTTAAGTCAATGTACCTTACGATGCGGGACGCTTCCACAACAAGCAATGTTGCAGCGATGGAAATGCGACAAAGTTCTGGTGCAAAGAAATAAAGACGTCAAGTTCTTCCTGATGCGGCACGCTTGTCCGAGGTTGCGAGAAGTCTCGACTCGATGCGTCAGCTGCAGCGGCGACACCCTTGTTCTGTGATGCGACGACAGCGGCTTTGGCAGCGACACTCTTCTCCGACGTTGCGAGACGCTTCCGCTCGATGCGACAACTGCAGCGGCGACACCCTTGTTTCGTGATGCGACGGCAGCAGGTCCGACGGCGGCACGCTTCTCCGTGGATGCGAGGTGCTTCTCTCGATACGGTGCAATGCGTCAGCTACAGCGGCGACATCTACGATGCGACGGCAGCGGCTGCGACGGCGACACGCTTCTTCCTCGATGCGAGACTCTTCTCTTGATGCGGTGCAATGCGACAGCTACAGCGGCGACATCTACGATGCGACGGCAGCGGCTGCGATGGCGACACGCTTCTTCGGGGTTGCGGGACGTTTCTCGAGATGCGGTGCAATGCGTCAGCTACAGCGGCGTCATCTCCGTGATGCGACGGCAGCGGCTGCGACGGCGACACGCTTCTCCCTCTTGAGTCGCGCTTCCAGCTCCTTGCGACACGCAGTCCCTTCAGAAGGCCCAAAACAGCAGCAGGCACTTCCAAAGGATTCTTGGGGAGCTGGTGGTTGAAGTCTGTTGTCCCTGAGACTTCAGCAGGAGGCAAGCTCTTTTCTCAAGCCCTTGGAGATCCTTCACAAGTTGAATAAAAGTGCACACAAAGTCCTTTCTCCTTCCTTTGGCAGTCAGGCAACCACTGCAGGCAGATCCCTCTAGCTTAGGGATAGTCTTCTCCTCAGTTTCTTCTTGGTTCCGCTCCTCAGCAAAGGTTCCTTCTTGTTTTCCCAAAGTGATCTAATTTCCTAGGGGTCTGGGTCCCCTTTTTATACACAGTTTCTCTTTGTTCTCTGAAGGCAGAGAGGCCTCTGCCTAGTCCAAAACCAGTTCTGATCAGTCCTGGAGCACTTTGTTTTTCTGGCTCCTTCTTTCCTTTCAGAATGTGGGGCAGAGTGCTCAGCCGCCCGGCAGGAGGTGGAGCCAGCATTGTGGAAGGCAGGCACAGCCCTATTCAGACCCAGGTGCAACTCCTCCCTCCACTCTGGATGCAGATCTTTCTATTCAGCCCTGTGCTGACTCACCCTGTCTCCTGTAGCCACCCCCAGCCCCTGTCACTCAATCTCCAGACAAGGAATACACAACCTAGCAGAGGCAGGCTTGGAAGTTTAGGCAAGAAAATACCCACTTTCTAAAAGTGGTATTTTCAAACACAGAATGTTAAAACCAACTTCACTAAAAGATGTATTTTATCATTCTGAGTTCAGGCATACTAAATTCGTTTTTCTACCATGTTCCCTGGGTCAGTTCTGACTATAAGGTGTAATAGTCAGTCTGCCCATTCTGGCCTATGGGGAGCAGGTAGCCTTGCAATAGTGAAAACGAAAATGGCTGTAATTCACTATTAGGACATGCCACACACACCAGGGCATGTCCTACCTTATACTTACAATGCACCCTGCCCTAGGGCCTACTTTAGGGGTGACCAACATGTAGTAAAGGGAAGGTTTAGGGACTGGTAAGTGGGTGCACTCACCAAGTCGACATGGCAGCCCTAGGCTGCACACAGGCTCTGCAATGGTAGGCCTGAGACACATTTTACAAGCCGCTTCTGTGGGTGGCACAACCAGTGCTGCAAGCCCACGAGCGGCATTGGATTTACAAGCCCTGGGCACACTGAGTGCACTGTACTAGGGACTGACAAGTAAACCAATCATCCAATCATGGAGTCACTAATCCATCACACAATTTATAATGGGGAGAGCATATGCACTTTAGCACTGATCAGCAGTGGTAAAGTGCCCAGAGTCATAAAACAGCCAACAACAGGTCAGAAAAAATATAGGAGGAAGGTAAAAGTTTAGGGATGACCCTGCAAAAAGGGTCAAGTCCAACACAACCCCCTTCCAGCCAAAAACGCAGGGGAGACCAATCACTACCCTGACGGGCTTCCCTGCTTTGGGCGATAGAACCTGGACCCTGGCCCACAACAGCAGGGGCATACTCCAGTTCTACGCCAATCTGAACCTATTGGAATCACTCTGTCCATACTCTCAGGGTCCACCAAGCTAATCCATGGGGAACCCTTCTCCTCACCTGTGGACACCATCCGTGCAGCACCTAACCTTAACTTGCTCACAGGTGTGTCCCAACAGACAGAAAGCAAGCCACAGTGGCCACTGACAGTGGTCAGGGGTGAGACCCAGGCCTTATGCCTCTCAGGGCTCTCAAACCTCTGTGGTGTCAGAGAGCGGGGGGCAGTAGCCCCAGGAGCTTGGCACCCTTTGTCCATTCTCCCTCCTGTCAGGTCAGGTATGACATCCTGACACTGATCTACCAGCCCCGGGCCTGTACCCGGCGGCTGGACTGGAGACTGGGGTGGGCTTTCCCACACCTGGTCCTCCTCCTTGGGGCTCTGTACCCTCCCACCTGGAGCGGTACCCCCTTCCAGAATTGTCAGGGCACCTGTGGCAGGTGTCCTGCACAATCCGCCCACCAGTTCAGGGGTTCTATCCTGCAACTGGGATCCCAGCATAGGGTCTGTACCCTTAGACTGGGCAGAGGCCAGGGGTGAGGCTGTCCTCTCCCCGCCCCCCTTACTGGGGTCCTGCACCCTCCCACCTGGAGCGGTGCCCCCAGAACACAAACTGGTAGGGGCACTGTTAGCAGCGGCCCCTTCCTCCAGGTCAGGGGGGACACCCTGAACCTGGCCCTCCAACCCAGGGTCTGTACCCTTAGGCTGGACCTGTGCCTGGCAACCCAGGACTTCCGGGAGGGTACACCAACCCCCCCCAAGGAAAACACACCCCTCTAGAGTTGTGTAAGAATCTGCCTGGCGCACCAGGACTTCCTGGGGAGCACGCATGCCCCCCCAGAGGGTAACACATCTCTCAAGTGTTGTGTGACAGTCTGCCTGGCGCAGATCTCCCGACCCCTGTCCATCTGATAGTGCGTGAAGATCCCCCAGGACAGAAGTGGTGTCACCATGGTCATTCACTGGTGACTCAGCCCTTCTGGCTGGTCCCTGACCCACTGGTTCTTCCACTGGGGACTCTCCCCCTCTCACCCCTCACTCTGGACTTCTGCACCCTCCCAAGTGGAGCGGCACTGCCAGATACCAGAAACACTGGAGCTCCTTTTACAGACGCTCCAGGTTCTCTAGACACTAGGAGATCCTCCTCAACAGGCGGCCCCTCAGGACAGCCTAGGCTCCCTACCTGGTGTTCCCTTAAAGAACCATCCAGGCTCTGAGACTGGGTTTCGGGCACATTGGGACATGCAGCCCCACACTCACTCCTTCTCCACTGAGACAGGACGTGAGTCCCTACACCCCTCCCACTACCGCGGGACCTAGCTGGGCTACACTGAACCTCTCCCACCACTCTGGGTTGGAAGACACCTGGGCCACTCCTCTTAGGGTCACTCCTCAATGCCTCTCCAGATCCTCTGGAATCCACCAAAAGGTCTGCCTCCCTTGTGAGCTCCCTGGGGTCAGAGAACTCACTCTCCACCAGGTGTTGGCATAGCTCTGGAAAACAGGGACTTACAATATGCTCTCCCACAATTGGATCACACCGCCCCCCACAGGGGTTAACCAAACTATCCTTCACCTCACCATCCAGTGCCTTGCACACGTACCCCACACCACTCTCCTGAGATTGGCAAGACAGTATCTGACTGTCTCTATCACTCAACCCACACTCTTCTGGGCGGTCTTCACACTCACATACCAGGACTTCAACCATGGGGGAACCCCTCTCCCTGCACCTCTCATCTAGAGTCAGTAGAGTGTCCCTCCCACCACTAGGACCATGAATCCCTGTGTCAGTTTCCCTATTCCTCTCAGGGACACTGCGCACTACTGGAGCTCCCTCATGTCCTTGAACCTCCTGGTGTATGTTAACCCCTCCAAGTCAGGCGCCACATCTCTGGGTGTGTGCACTACTCTCTCAGCACTGAATAACTTAATTTTGCTGCCACCATCTGAGCTGGACTCCACCTCCAACTCAGCAAAGCTCACTTCCTGAGCTGCCCAAATTTCTTTTTCTTGGGCTAAGGCCCTCTGAGCCTCATCAAGCTCTCTCAGCTCTTCGTCAATTTCTCTCAGCTTCTGCTCATAAGCCAGAAGCCAGCTATCTTTTTCTGTTTCTCCCTCACTTTTAGGGAATTCCTCCTTCTCAGACTCAACTGGTAGTGTTGCCTTCCAGCTGGGTAACTCATACTGAAATAGGGATGCCTCTAGATCCTCCCTGGACCTTCTTTTCACAGGCAGCCCCCTTTCCTTGCCAAACACACGTAGTTCCTTCATTGTGTAGACAAACATGTGCCAGAAGTCGAGTTCCATTTTGCAACAACTAACCAGAGTCATAGTATCAAAAATACCTCCAGGAGGACACCATAAAACAGAAAAACAGTATGTGGTTGCGTTTGGTCTGCACTCACTAGTAGTGTTCACCAATCACTGTACATGAATCACAAATGCAAGTCCAAAATCCTCACCGCTGACCACCAATGTTAGAATTGGGGGTCTCTAGTTGGCACAGGTAGGTACTTGTGACAAATAGGGACCCTCGCCTCTAGTCAGGGTAAAGGGGTACACTCCTAAAATAACCCCTGCTCACCCCCTTGGTAGCTTGGCACGAGCAGACAGGCTTATCTCAGAGGCAGTGTGTAAAGCATTTGTGAACACATACAGTAATCTAGTGACAACACTACAGATGGACACCACACAAGGTTTATATCAAAAATAAGTATTCTTTATATAGTTTTACCACAAGACCATAACGACAAAAATCCACAATACTGTACTTAAAAAGGTAGTTTTAGCTTAGTTCAGTTCAGTTCTTAAGATGCGACACTTTAAGTCAATGTACCTTACGATGCGGGACGCTTCCACAACAAGCAATGTTGCAGCGATGGAAATGCGACAAAGTTCTGGTGCAAAGAAATAAAGACGTCAAGTTCTTCCTGATGCGGCACGCTTCTCCGATGTTGCGAGAAGTCTCGACTCGATGCGTCAGCTGCAGCGGCGACACCCTTGTTCCGTGATGCGACGACAGCGGCTTTGGCAGCGACACTCTTCTCCGACGCTGCGAGACGCTTCCGCTCAATGCGACAACTGCAGCGGCGACACCCTTGTTTCGTGATGCGACGGCAGCAGCTCCGACGGCGGCACGCTTCTCCGTGGATGCGAGGCGCTTCTCTCGATGCGGTGCAATGCGTCAGCTACAGCGGCGACATCTACGATGCAACGGCAGCGGCTGCGACGGCGACACGCTTCTTCCTCGATGCGAGACTCTTCTCTTGATGCGGTGCAATGCGACAGCTACAGCGGCGACATCTACGATGCGACGGCAGCGGCTGCGATGGCGACACGCTTCTTCGGGGTTGCGGGACGTTTCTCGAGATGCGGTGCAATGCGTCAGCTACAGCGGCGTCATCTCCGTGATGCGACGGCAGCGGCTGCGACGGCGACACGCTTCTCCCTCTTGAGTCGCGCTTCCAGCTCCTTGCGACACGCAGTCCCTTCAGAAGGCCCAAAACAGCAGCAGGCACTTCCAAAGGATTCTTGGGGAGCTGGTGGTTGAAGTCTGTTGTCCCTGAGACTTCAGCAGGAGGCAAGCTCTTTTCTCAAGCCCTTGGAGATCCTTCACAAGTTGAATAAAAGTGCACACAAAGTCCTTTCTCCTTCCTTTGGCAGTCAGGCAACCACTGCAGGCAGATCCCTCTAGCTTAGGGATAGTCTTCTCCTCAGTTTCTTCTTGGTTCCGCTCCTCAGCAAAGGTTTCTTCTTGTTTTCCCAAAGTGATCTAATTTCCTAGGGGTCTGGGTCCCCTTTTTATACACAGTTTCTCTTTGTTCTCTGAAGGCAGAGAGACCTCTGCCTAGTCCAAAACCAGTTCTGGTCAGTCCTGGAGCACTTTGTTTTTCTGACTCCTTCTTTCCTTTCAGAATGTGGGGCAGAGTGCTCAGCCGCCCGGCAGGAGGTGGAGCCAGCATTGTGGAAGGCAGGCACAGCCCTATTCAGACCCAGGTGCAACTCCTCCCTCCACTCTGGATGCAGATCTTTCTATTCAGCCCTGTGCTGACTCACCCTGTCTCCTGTAGCCACCCCCAGCCCCTGTCACTCAATCTCCAGACAAGGAATACACAACCTAGCAGAGGCAGGCTTGGAAGTTTAGGCAAGAAAATACCCACTTTCTAAAAGTGGTATTTTCAAACACAGAATGTTAAAACCAACTTCACTAAAAGATGTATTTTATCATTCTGAGTTCAGGCATACTAAATTCGTTTTTCTACCATGTTCCCTGGGTCAGTTCTGACAATAAGGTGTAATAGTCAGTCTGCCCATTCTGGCCTATGGGGAGCAGGTAGCCTTGCAATAGTGAAAAACGAAAATGGCTGTAATTCACTATTAGGACATGCCACACACACCAGGGCATGTCCTACCTTATGCTTACAATGCACCCTGCCCTAGGGCCTACTTTAGGGGTGACCAACATGTAGTAAAGGGAAGGTTTAGGGACTGGTAAGTGGGTGCACTCACCAAGTCGACATGGCAGCCCTAGGCTGCACACAGGCTCTGCAATGGCAGGCCTGAGACACATTTTACAAGCCGCTTCTGTGGGTGGCACAACCAGTGCTGCAAGCCCACGAGCGGCATTGGATTTACAAGCCCTGGGCACACTGAGTGCACTGTACTAGGGACTGACAAGTAAACCAATCATCCAATCATGGAGTCACTAATCCAGCACACAATTTATAATGGGGAGAGCATATGCACTTTAGCACTGATCAGCAGTGGTAAAGTGCCCAGAGTCATAAAACAGCCAACAACAGGTCAGAAAAAATATAGGAGGAAGGTAAAAAGTTTAGGGATGACCCTGCAAAAAGGGCCAAGTCCAACAACATGTATGCGTTAATTTTAGTTAGAGAGTGTGGTGTGATAATCAGTGGTAAATGAAATGTTAAGATGGGTTGTGCCATTCAAGAATCGTAAAATGGCAGTCAAGGGAAACGTGTAACTTACGATCTCCATTGCGAAATGTTTAATGAGGTATCTTGTGTGAAATGTAATGCATTAGATTTAAACGTGCATCATGTTGAAGTTGCACGCGGTTAGGTGATTAATTATGTTTAACGGTAATGAAATATAGTGCTTATTAGATGTTACATTTAAATGTGTGTTTAACATGATGTTAAAGGCCTGGATGGAGTATTTACTCTGTCGTGCTGAGAAAGGCCTATACGTTTTCTTATGTTAGCTGGTTTATGTAGGCCTGAAATATATTTCCCCTGGTGAGGCTCTCATTTGGAAATGGTCAGCGAAATTCATGTGCGTGCAAGATTGTTCCATTCTCATGCATTCGTTGCAGGTGCAAGGACATCGCCTTCGTTAGTCAGAATAACACTTTTGTTTTAGGAGTTAGGTATGGAGGAGATCGTTACAAAGTCTCCAAGAATGCCGATAATTGAAGGCTGTGCCGAAGAAGCCTGAGACCCAAGGACACTTCAACC
Source organism: Calotriton arnoldi (assembly GCA_963921515.1). Lineage (NCBI taxonomy): Eukaryota > Metazoa > Chordata > Amphibia > Caudata > Salamandridae > Calotriton > Calotriton arnoldi. The sequence continues at coordinate 217,563 of CAWUFW010005520.1, read as the reverse complement.
GTCGTTGGACCGAGTTCAACTTTTAATGGAAAGCTACCTAAGAGAGGTGCCCGGCAAGGAGAGGTGTTACCTGGGCGTGCCTATTGAAGGTTCATTTTGTATTAGGGACAGTGCCCCGTGGGATGAGGGGTCAGTCAGAGCAGAGCACCGCTGAGCAGAGTGAGGAGAGGTAGAGAGAGAGAGAGAGCTGACTGAGGTTAAAGGGAAGGGATCGATTCTTAGAATGGAAACTTAGGTTGATCTTCCACAACGTGAGTGTACTTCTTAGGAAGTCTTCACGAGCTGACACCTTTTTCTTGAACTTCTGTGGGAAACGTTAAGTAGGGATGTCATCTTAGAACAGAGTAGGGATAGATTAACAGATTTTTCTTTTCAGATACTAATGAAGACTAATATAGATGTTGGTGCAGTTATCGCTTGTTTAGTGTTTCTAGAGCTGCTCATTCTCTTTATGTTGTATGGGATTGGATTGGTTCGTAGGATGGACTTTATATTAGAGCCTTTGTATTTTTGCAACCTCGTTCTGAGGTGTCTGTATGTTCAGTTGTTTTTGGTTCTGTAATAAATCTTTAAACTGAGAATTCGGAGTCAGTGATCCTTTACGAACTTTACTTAAAAATTGATACATGCTAGCTTGATGTGGATACATTGTTTTTCCCCTTTACACTTCTCAGCAGGTAACAAAAGGTCCAGTCGACCGAGGGTTCCTAGAAAGCCTTATAGTGGAATCCGGCTTTATCGCCTGCTATCAACTGCGCATGCCAAAGAAGAAGAAGGACCGCACCAATGATGTAACAAGTCAAGTGGCCACAAAGTCCATTATTTAAATAGTAGGTGGGCCCAGGGCCTATGACTTTACAGGGCACACCACCGAGCACAGTGCCAGAAGGCGGGGCCAAAGTTACGCCACTGCTGGTAGTACCTACAGTACAATGCGTTTGCTTGGATGGCCGTTTCTTTTCCTTATGGGCACGTAAACTATGGAATGTCCTTCCACTTAAAATCTGAGCTTCCCCCTTGAACAGATCTTCCAAAAACATGTGAAAACCTAGTTACTCCAGTCATGGTAATTAGCTTTTCACTTTTCCCCATTTCACAGCCATGGTAGCACAGGGACGTCTGTCTGACGGCTGTGCGCTCTATAAGTGTTTCATTCCTTCAGATTCTGAGATTAGATGATGCAAGTGGGCACCAGAATGGGAAGAGGGTCTGGCTTTAGGCAGATGCCATCTTATTTGTTGCTGTCCTTGATGAAACTTAAGGGTCAAGTTGAACCCTTAGTGTGAGAAATATGGCCAGTATTCGGGGCTCAGCATAAATTGGACTAAGTGCCTAGTTGTCCCACTAGGTCGCTGGAACCCGATGGTAGATCTCCCAATGGTGGAATATAATCACTTTAAATACTGTTCAAATATATTACTCTGGCATCCTAGATCCTTTACAGGAGTTAGGGACTGACCGTGCACATTGATGGGAATGTTCCCTTTCCCTCCTGGGCCATGCAGCACTGAAAACTTGAGCACTCTTCAAGCTGTTGTATATATTACAAAACACGACGTATGTAGTTCATAAAGGGTGTTTCTTTATAATAGATGAACTGACAAGGAGATATTCTGTGGGGTGGGGAGAGTTCCCTTAGAATTACCTTAGCAACACTGCAGAGATCAACATCGGAGGGTGGCATAATGTTGCCAAGCATAAGAAAATACTATCAAACCTCCCAACTGATTAATGTGAGGACCTTTACACACCAAGAAGAGCCTGCTTTCAGAACAGACAGATTGGAAAGAAAGGCTATAGACAGGGATAATACTGAGGCCTGCTACCGGAAGTTGATCCGCCTGTGAAGAACTCTGTCGTCACACCACGTGGCATACTAAATACAGGAAGTGGGCTCGGTGAAAGGGCTTAAACCCAGAATGACGCTATTTATTTTCGAGTTTTATATAGCGCGAACTTGGCCAGAGACCATCAGAGCTCTTTAAAAAGTTTGTACAGACAGCATTTACAAAGAATACACAAGGAAGATGTACAGACAGTATTTACAAGAATACACAAGAAAGATGAAATGCCTACATACAACAACATATGTGTGGGGAAATAGTAAATAGTAGGGGGGAATAAGCGGTCAATATAGTTTAAGGGTAACAATGGCAGGATGTCACAGGGGTTAGCGGAATGAATGAACAGTAGTTTCGGAGGTAGAGATGAGCGGGCTCTTCGATGGAGGGAGGGGAGGTGTCCTAGTGTTGATTATTTTGGGAGGGTGGGTTCAAGTATTTGTTCAGAAAAAATAGTTGGAGGTTTTTCCTGAAGAATAGGTATGATTGATCATCCCGTAGTTCTTGAGGCAGAGCGTTCCAAATTCTGGGCGCATTCCCAGAGAAGGAACGGGTGAGTGATCTCTGTGTCTTAAATTTGGGCAAAATCAGGAGCAGAGTGTTTGAACTTCGCAGAGGCCTTTTTTGGCCAGTTTTTAAGAGTTTGTTAGTGAGATAACATGGGTTTCCAGTGTAGAGAGCTTTATGTGTTATGCAGGCAGCTTTAAATGTACTTCTTGCTTCCATTGGTAGCCATTTGGGTTTCTTAAGTTTGGAAATGTTGTGGTCATATCGCCTCTCCCCAGAGAGAAGTCTGGCCGCTGCATAGAGTGTGGACTTCATAGGTAGAAGGTGGATGTTTGGAGTACCTGCGATAGTTACTCCCTCCCCCATAAAGGGGGGAGGGAGCACACTGTCTCCCATCCCAGCACAGTTCACCCCATTGGATTCTGGTAAATGTAGTATGCTTACTTCAAAGTTACTGTAGTTTTTCACAAAAGTTGGTGAAGGTAGTGCTGGTATCTGTAGACACGCATTTCTGGGTTTAGCCCTTCATCAGTAGAGAGCAGAAGTAGTAGGGAGCAGAGAAAAGTCATCTGCGGTTGATGAAATGCTCCCTAAGTCTTCACAGGCCACAGTACCACTTGACCGGCACACAGGAGCATCCCAGGTGAGCCACTAGATGGCAGCACATGCCAAGAATTTAATAACAAACGACGTGTAGACTCTCAACTGGAAATGCAATTTATTATAAAATGCAGAATCATGTAGTGGACCAGGAATGTGTGGTTCCGAAACTATGTGCATATTGCATGGCGCCCCAGGCTAGATTTGCGGCGCACAGATTGGGAACCATAGATAGATAGATAGATAGATAGATAGATAGATATTCACAGAAAAAAATGGTTAAATTGCAGTTATAGTTAGGAATTGTAATTATATCTATAATTCATTGAAACAACCAAAGGTTAACGTGATTTTATAGTTAGGTGAAAATGTCAGTGACAATAAAAAAAACCTAAAAAAACGCCAGTCTCTGCACATCGTTCAGATATTTTGATCACATATCATGTTTGATCAATGATTGTGTATTATATGGTGTCATGAATTATCAGTTCTGTATAAATGCCTGTATCATATATCACTGTATTTCATGGATTTACTGAGAAGTATGACAACATTTTTTATTCCCAAAAAATCATATATACCAAAACAAATATATCTGTTCATAATAATGAAATGTTTTTGATAAATTTGGAAAAAATGGAAACTAAATAACTTTTGATATTAGTTATGGTGGTAATTGAATGCTCTTTTTAATTTGTCATTTTTATTGCCCTAGAGTTTTTTTGCCCGCATAATTTGTGAAATATCTTGCCCAGGTGTCTTTACATTTTTTGTCTATTCCCTGTTATGGGCTAATTTATCCTACATACAGGGGCCCCAGTTCTTTCCCAGATAATGTCAGTGACAATGTAATGTTTTTTTTATTTTTAAAACACAGACACTCACGAGATATAATTATCAGAGCTAACTATAACTTGTGCTCCCCATTCATTGCTTATAACCTCACATATTACATCATTCCAGACATGTTCTATGACATCATTAATGAAATCACTGATGACATCATCCAATGAGTGTGTTAGTTTGTCTTATACTTTACATAATAGCATTTTTGTAGTTCCCGACGGGGGGGAGCAGACAAGTCCCTGCCCACACTCCTGCGGCCAGGACAACTGCCACCCAAGAGTTGGCTCCCCGGGACAGTTAGTGGAGCTGGGACCCGTGGTATGAGGTCCCCAGGGCTTTAAGTGGCTCAGGGTGGTGGGCTATGCTGTCCCCTCATCTTTCTAGTTAAAGCCAGGCCCCAGGGGATGGGGTCCCTGGGGCTGAAATTGGCTCGTGAAGTGGGTCTGCATGGCCCCCACCTTTCATTACTGTTCGACCCCGGGGGATGGGGTCCTTGGGGCCTGTGATGGCTGATAGCAAAAAAAAATTCTTGATGCTGCTAGCAGCTAATCAGAGCAATTGCTCCCGCAGGAGTCTGACTCCCATGGGAGCAAAATGGCCCAAGGAGAAAAAAAGCTCTCTAGGCCATTCAGAACGCACTATTTTTCAAAATTGGACTTGCAGGACATTTGTGAGAGTCCCTCAAACCCAACTGTTCAGATTTACAAATATGTTTGATCCCTAACTTAATTTTTCAAAGATTGCCTAACGTATTTACTACAAATAACAAAAAGCACACTATGGACCAAGATAGAGCTTCCTGCTAAATTTGGTGTAATTCCGTTCAGCAGTTTTTGCGGTAGCGCTGCCCAACAAGGTCTATGGAAATGCATGGGGATTATTTGTTTTGGGCGCCCCCTTTTTCTCATTCCCCACTTGATGGATCACCCTGAAACTTTCCATGAAGAGCCTAATCAAAAACGAAAATCTCTGTGGAATGTTTTGTAAAGATTCGACAAACGGCATCAAAGGTATTAGTAAACCAATAAATGCATTTCCTATGGAAACGCTGACCTAAATATAAATAATTTATAATGTAGACAGACAGACAGATAGATAGATAGATAGATAGATAGATCAATAGATCAATAGATCAATAGATAGATATCTCAATAAAAAACACAGTGCATGGTAAAGTGGCAAGTTAAAGTTAATGTAGTGTGGCAGACAAGTTCACTACACTGTGTATGGAGGTGCGCTAGTTATAATAATTTGAAGCTGGTGTGTAAATTATAATTTAAGATATAACTATAATTTTAGAATGTCTAATGTTTGTGTAGTTTGAGTTTGGTTTGTATAGAAAGAATAAATAAACTTTTCCTCACTATAACTAAGTTTTAACTTTTATTTTTTTCATTGAATTTCAATGGTTTTTATTTTTTAATTAAAAAGTGTTTCAAATAGTAGAGTGTACTGTCGTCAAGTGTAGTGTTGTTAAGGGGAGTGTTTTACAGTACAGTGGAGGAAAGTGGAGTGGAGTGGTGTAGAATGGAGTGGAGTGGCATAGAGTGGAATAGCATAGAGTGGAGTGGCGTAGAGTGAATTGGCATGCAGAGGAATAGTGTAGAATGGTGTGGGCGTACAGTGGAGTGGAGTACAGTGGAGTGGAGTAAAGCAAGTGGTGTAGAGTGGAGTGGCATACAGTTGTCTCACGCAGACCGGAGTGGCGTAGAGTTGAGTAGCGTGTCATACAGTTAAGTGTTTGCCATGTACAGTGTAGTGGCATAGAGTGTAGTGGGGACAGTGGAATACTGTAGAGTGGAATAGCTTACAGTGGAACAGCGTAGAGTGGAGAAGCGTACACTGGAGTATTTTAAAATCAAGTGGTGCAGAATCGAACAGAGAATATTGGTGTGGTGTAGAATGGAGTGGCGTAGAGTGGAGTAGTGTAGAGTGGAATGACGTACCGTGGAATACCATTCAGTGAAGTGGTGTAGAGTGGAGTGGAGTGGTGTAGAGTGGAGTGGCATAGAGTGGAATAACATAGAGTGGAGTTGCATAGAGTGGAAATTGTAGCGTGGAGTGGCGTAGAATGGAATGGCGTACAGTGGAATATCGTAGAGTAGAGTGGCGTACAGTCAGATAGCGTATAGTGAAGAGACGTAGACTGGAGTGCCATACAGTGGAGTAGCGTGTCGTAGAGCAGATTAGAGTTGTGTAGAGTGCAGTGGCGTGTTGCAGAGTAGAGTGGAGTGGTGTACAGTGGAGTGGCATAGACTGAAGTGCCCTACAGTTGAGTAGCTTGTAATAGAGTAGAGTGGAGTGGTGTACAGTGGAGTGGCGTACAATGGAGTGGCACACAGTGGAATAGTGTAGAGTGGAATGCCATAGTGTGGAGTGGCATATAGTGCAGTGGCATACACTGGAGTGGCGGAAAGTGGAGTGCCATACAGTGAAATAGCATAGAGTGGAGTGGTGTACAATGTAATAGCTTACAGTGGAGTGGCGTAGAGTGCACTGGCATATGGTGGAGTGGCCCATATTGGAGTGGCATAGAGTGGAGTGGCATTGAGTAAGATAGCATTAAGTGGAGAGCATACACTAGAGTGGAGTGGATTGGAGTACAGTGGAGTGGTGTACAGTGGAATACCATAGAGTGGAGTGGCATGTTGTAGAGTAGCGTATACTGGAGTGTCATAGAGTAGCATGTTGTGCAGTACAATGAAGTTCCATAGAGTGGAATTCTGTATAGTTGAGTGGCATACAGTGGAATAGGGTAAGGTGGAGTGCTGTAGAGGGAAGTGGCATAGAGTGAAGTGGCGTAGGGTGGAATAGCGTACAGTGTAGTGGAATAGCGTACAGTGTAGTGGAATAGCGTCCAGTGTAGTGGAATAGCATACAGTGGAGTGGATAGAGTTGAGTGGTGTACCATGGAGTGACAGAGAGAGGAGTGGCATAGAGTGGAATAGTGTGGAGTGAAGTGGCATAGAGTGAAGTTGCCTACAGATGACTAGTGTAAAGTGGAGTGGCATTCAGTGGAGTGGCGTATAGTGGAGTGACGTACAGTGGAATAGGATGCAGTGGAGTGACGTAGAGTGGCATAGAGTGGAGTGGTGTACAGTGGACCAGCATAGAGTGCAGTAGCATAGTGTGCAGTGGCATGCAGTGGAAAGGCATAGACTAGAGTGGCATAGAGTGGAGTGTCGTACAGTGGAAAAGCGTACAGTGGAGTGGAGTGTCATAGAGTGAAGTAGCATATTGTACAGGGGAGTGGCGTCGAATGGATTGGCATGCCGTACAGTAGAGTGAAGTGGAGTCTCATAGAGTGGTGTGTGGTACAGTGTCTTAGAGTGGAGGGCCATAGAGTGGGAGTGGCATAGAGTGACCTGGGATGTCTTAGACTGGAGTGGTATACAGTGGAGTGGCATGTCATAGAGTGGTGTGGCATGTGGTAGAGTGTAGTGGCGTGACACACGGTGGAGTGGCGTGTCATAGAGGGCAGGCGTGTGGATTGTTATAGAGTGGAGTGGCATGCCGTACAGAGTGGTGGTGTGCGATAGAGTTGAGTGGAGTATCGTGTCACGGAGTGGTGTGTCTTAGAGTGGAGTGGACTGTCATAGAGTTGAGTGATGTGTCATAGAGTGGAGTGTCATGTCGTACAGTGGAGTGGCGTATTGTGTTCTAGAGTGTCAATTAAACAGACGTAATGTGAAAATGGCTGAACGGATGTAGATGAAAGTTGGCAGGAATGTAGAATATGGGGTGGATAGGGTACTTTTATGTGATCTAAAATGATGAAGTAGTGTTAAAGTTATAATTGACAAAACACAAAGGGCCAGATTTATAAAAAATGTCACGTAATGCAGCAAGACACCTTGCGAGACAGGGAGTGGGCATGAATGCGCCATATACGTCAAGATATGGTGCATTCCTGCCCATGCTCAATCCTTGGAACCCCTTCCCAGGGCAGAGAAACACAAAGGCAGCGACTTGCGGTTCCTTGAGTTACTCAAGATTTGCCAAGTAACGCAGGGCCACGCATAGTGGACTTGTGTTGCTTGGTAAATCTGACTTAAGTATTGTATTGCCCATGCGATAACATGCGTGATGCAAGGGCAACGTAGTACAATGATAATTGTGGCCCTTAGTGATATATTGGTCCAAGGTATGCCACAATAACTTCATAGTATAGTGCAGTACATGCTGATGACAAGGCAGTATATGATTGGCTAATGGCTGCGCTTACAACAGTAAAAGGCAGCCATATTGTTTTTACCACACATTGACTGTGTATTGGATTAGGGCCTAACATATAGGTAAGTATTAGGTTTCTTTGTTGTTCTCTACCTATTATCAAATATATTTTTTAAGTAAATGTATGGAGTACTGTGCTAGTTGTACCTAGAAAGTATTTCAGTAGTTACAGACACCCAAAAAAGCAACTATCCGAAAAATAAAAAATACACTGTAGTATACTCTATTAATGAAGTATTGTATAGTACACTGTATTTTTAATTTTTGAACAAATGTAATTTAAAAAAATGTAATTAAGTAGTGCAGTAATTTGTAGGTATTTACGAGGTACTCCATAGACTTTTCAGTAAAGAATTAAATATGTAAAAAATTGAAAAGACACTGTAGTACAGTATGTTTGTGAAATATAATGTAGTACAGTGTCTTAATTTTATTTTTTAATTTCTAATTCTTTTCAAAGTACCACAGTACTTCCTAGGTAGAACTATAACCTTTAGCACCTTCAGACCTCAGGTATTTGTAGTGAATTGTGCCTCTTTAGAGTTTGCATAGAGTGAACACTTGTGTTAGTAGATACTTTTTAATGCTCTGTGTCGTATTTCTTATGAGAGTTCCACTGTCTGCAAACTGTGTGGTACAGAGTAAATTGTCTCCATGGAGTAAACATTGTTTACAGTACCCACTTTTCTACTCCTATCCACTTAATGTTTCCCTGTAGGCTTGGTGACTGTAAGGGGTATGATAAAGGTAAAGGCTGTCCGTAGTAGGGCATTAATTATGCACCTGAAGCTGGAAATCTGGATGAACTTGGTATTCTCTAAACAGTTGTACTCAGATTGAACACTGTGTGCAGTAGGGGTTACCTGTCTACGTGTGGTTGATTGTTAATATGAACTCACCTACCCATGAAGTGTATGGTATAGGACCAATGTTGCACAAAACACAAATATGCTTCACCGAAGGGGGTTGTATGTGTGACGGCATATGATGCTTCATATTGTTCTCAGCTATTTTGCACGTACTTTCATACATCGAAGGCCACACTCGTTTACAGAGTAATGTGTAGAAAAGAAGCTTGGTTGATGTCCTCAGTGATGTCATCGATGATGTAATTTGAGATGTCAGTGATGTCATAAATGATGTCATAGTTCGTCATGAGTGTTGTAATATGTTAGATCATAAGCAGTGCACAGCAGGGGCGCAAGTTATAGTTAGGTCTGCTAACTATAACTGAAGAGAATGTCTGTGTTTTTTTTTAGTTCAAAACGTTAATGATGAAACTGACATATTCACCTAACTATAACGTCACTTTAACCTTTGTTTTTTTTAGTGAATTTCTAAGGTTTGTTTTAAACAAAAACATATCTTTTTAACACACGTAACTTTAACGTTACTTTAAACTTTGTTTCTTTTAGTGAATTTCAAAGTTTTTACAAAACAAAACAGATCTTTTTATCACACCTAACTGTAACGTTACTTTAACCTTTTGGTTTTTTCCAGTGATTTTCTAGTTTTTTTTAATGTAAAGTAATATTTTATTGCCATAAGTAAAGCCAACCCCCTGCCATCCACAGCCCTCAGCTGTGTGTGGTGGGGGGTTGACCACAGGCAGTCCACTCCACGCTATGCACAGCCTTCGATTGTACACAGCAGGGGGTTGGCAACAGTGCCTGGCCTGTGGCCAACGCTGTGGTCAACCCACCCAGAGGCTACCAACCCCCCATCAGGCAGTCAACCCCATGCTGTGCATGGTCTTTCGTCAGATGCGGTATGGGGTTGACCACAGGCAGCCACCTGGAGGCAGCCAACCCCACACTGCGCACAGTCTTTGGTCATGCATGGCATGGGGTTGGCTCCAGGGTCTGGCTTGCAGTCAGGCCCTGCGTCCAACTCCCAGCAGACAGCCAACCCCACGCTTCTTATGGACTTTGGTTGTGCGCGGAGTGGGGTTGGCCACAGGGCTTGGCCTGCCACCAGGCCCTGTGTCCAAATCCCCAGCAGGCTGCCAACCTGACGCTGTGCACAGTCTTTGGTGTGTGCAGTGTAGGGTTGGCCTTTGGGACCCAGGGTACCCATCCCCTGGGGCCAAAACTTACATATTAAGGGGAGGGGGCATGCAGCCCCCTTACCAAGCCTTTTTAGCCTCCGGCTTCCAATCTCGAGGACCAAATTCCAATATAAAGGGGAGGGGGCCATGTGGACCCTCCCCGAGCCTTCAAAGGCACTGGGGACCCCAGAATACTTGTATGTTTGCTCCCATTTGGCGGGAGATTAAAAAATTGGAGCAAACACATGTTTTACTGCCTGTGGTAGTGTGGACAGGGAAACTACTATGTCCCAGGGTGGGCTCCCCAGGACACAGTCACTGAGCTGACCCTGGGGGATAGGGTTCCCAGGGCTATTTAAGGCTTGAGGAGAGGGGCCGCAAGGCCCCCTCCCATTTTTTAAGTAATTGACCCCTGAGGAATGGTGTCCCCTGAGTCCTTGAAGGCTTAGGAGGGGCCCCTCGTCCCTTCATTGCACATTTTGGCCTTGATTGATGGGCTCCACAGGTTCTATAATAGCTCGGGACGGGGGCCACTCACCCCCCTCCCTTATAAAATGCTGCCCTGCATTATAAACCTAAAGATTGCAAGATGTGTTGGAAATTCTAAGCACAATTCCTGAATGATCGGCAAGGCATTTTGCTTGATTGGCTACAGAGAAAGAAGGCCAATGATCAGGGGTCCCCACATCCCAGTTTTCAGGAAGATTGAAAAAAAGCTTACATGCCATCTGAAGGGTGATACACTTCTTCACAAGATGAAAGTCCACTATCCACTTCAGAAGAATCTCCTTAAAAAAAAAAACTCAAAGAAATCCGACAGGAAGCCAGATAGGCTGTATAAGTTATCTCTTGAGGCTTGTTCTAATGGCAAAGTTTCATCACAGTCACTGTTGATAACATGCTGACGAACCATCCCATGATAGATGCACCTGTTTCTAGCTCATCTGACTTCAAAGCGCTGCTGAAGCCCATCGCTGTTGGTGACTCATCTGCAGCACTTGCTCGCTGTCGACAGTGCCACTGACCATGACACCACCATCAACAAGACCATCATTGACAAAACACCCAACTTCAAAGACTATACCATTAACAATGGCAGTGTTGATGTCATTGCCGATTACACCAAACAAAAAGTCTGTCATTCTGCCATCTGATTCAGCCAAGCATTGTATGATCCTGGAGGGCACGTCTCCTAGCAAGATAAGTCTGCAGCTGCCCTCTAAGATCATAGAAAAGACTAGGGTGGTACTCTGTGTAAGAGTCGGCCGGGGGTTACAGGCACCCACTTTATGAAGGACACTATTATGAATATTATTAATGGCCTCATAATCAAGATTCACCAATGTTTAATGTCCCTATTGTCCTCATGAATAGGCTCCATCAACTGTCATAGTTCCGTCTCAACCCTAGCCAGCTCCATCACCAAAGACTCACATGGGGCCTCAGCCTCCACTTCCACTTCAGCCATAGCTTCATCCAAGTCATGCTCCACTGATGGAGACTATGGGCCATATTTATCAAGGGGTTCTGTCACTTTTGCATCACGCAACATGGTGCAAAAGTGACTCAAACCCTAAGCTGAGATTTATCAAGCCATGCAAGGCCCCCTTGAGAGGCCCTGTGTGGCTTGATAAATCTTGAGTAACGCAATGCAGCCCAAATCGCTGCATTGCGTTTCTCTGCCCCAGGGAGGCAATCCATGGGTGTTGCATGGGTGTTCACAAGCAACACCCATGGATTGTGACGCATTCCCAGATTTACCATTACTGGTAGATCTGGACATGCGCCAAAATGCTCCACCTTTCCAGTGAAGTTGTAATGAGGACAAAATATGTTAATTTTTCCTCGTTATTCCTCTTTCTACGTGTGTTCAGGAAATTGCCTCAGGGGATTGTTTTTGTGTAGGAAGGTGCCCCTTCCTGCACAAAATCAATCCTGCTTGCAACGAAGGCACCCTTGAACCATAGTGCAAGGGTGCCTGCATTGGCGCTAGGCAGCACATCGGGCACCAGCGCTAGGAAAAGGCTGGAATGTGCTGCATTGTGATAAATACAGTGCATTCCTGCCCTTTCCCTGTAATGCAGTGCAACGCAGCAAGGTGACTTGCTGTGCTGCACTGCGCTACATTTTGATAAATATGGCCCTAGGTTCAGAAACAATTTCGATTTGCTTGATTGGTTTTGGTGTTGGACGAAGCCCTGTCATGGGATAGAATGTGCGTCAATCTGGTGGAATACTTACATGTGCAAACTTCAGGTGTTCAGGAGCCATGCCAGTAAGTTCAGGGAGGCAGAATGTGTCTGTTCTCCCTGGATCGAACATCATAGTGGGTACCCAGGGTAATGGGTGGAGCCTTGTAGAGGTGAAGGAGGTCGATGAAACAATACCTTCAGACCCATGCGGTGACTGTGATGACCCGGTGTTGAGAATGAAGTGCCGGTGCTGAGCACTGGCAAACAACGGCTCAAATTAGGCACTGCCCAATTGTTTAATTATGGTCCTCTCGGTGTCAGCCTGTGTCTTCCGATTATCTGATGTAATTCAGCTAGAACTTGCCATGAAAAATCTTGTATGACTGTGCAGGAACAAATCTTGTGCAAAATCCCAGCACCAGTTTCTTAACATCTTAGACAATTTAAAGTGTATTGCAGGTACATCGAATTGAACTAGTTTCAATCTGGCTTTGCTTGAGATTTCTTGACTTGGAGGCATGCTTTTCCTAAATCTTTATGTGTTATAGGCTGGAGACAAATGTCCTCCCATTGTTATTTAACCATATTCGACACCCTCCCCTTGTTTTGCTGTAGTGCTGCAATTTATTAGCAACCTGCCAGTAGCGTAGCAATGATGCTATAGGCCCTGGTGCAAGCAAGGAAAAAGGCCCTTTTAAATTCTGTTAGTATAGTAAAATACAGCAATTTGCAGGGTTCAATGGGCCCTTCAGGGCACTAGGCACCAGTGTTACTGCACTTGCTGCACCAATGATTGTTATGCGCCTGCAACTTGCCCACCCCCCAAGGCTAACCTGTACGTCATTGTCTGGGTTTGTTATGCCAAAACTCATGAGACCTCTCTGGCCGAGCATGCTAGCTTTGCATATTGGAAAAACTGCCCCAGTACGATGCCAACGGTGCCTTGAGAGTATTCAAACTTTCCAAATGTATCACTGGAATACTAGTCTCTGAGGGCCTCATTTACAAACTTTTAACACACAGCAGCGCAGCGGGCCTTTCTGCTGCGCTGCTGTGCATCAAAAGAAGAGGGCAGGAATGTGCTGTATCTAAAAGACATGGCGCATTCCTGTCTTTCTCCCCTGTGCATGCGCAAAAACAGCAGCCGTGCACCAACGCAGACACCCTTGCGTCATGTTGCAAGGGTGCCTGCATTGCACGGATTATTGTTTTTGTGCATGAAGGTACACCTTCCTGCACATAAACAATCATTGGTGGCATTTTCCTCTTTGTATGTGTGCTGCAGAATGCTTTATGCATGGAAAAAGAGGAGAAATAAAAATATTTCTCCTCATTGAGCCACTCCTATTCCGAATCTGATGCAATCCCAGGTTTACAATTCCTTGTAAATCTGGGAATGCCTCAGATTCCATGGGCTTTGCGTGGGAACACCCACAGCAACACCCATAGAATGCCCCTTCCACGCTGTGTTCTGTGTGAAAGGAGCACATATTTACAAGACCATCAAAAGCCACTTAAAACGGGTACTATCCATGTTTACAGGGGCACCCGACAGGGATGCCCGCTATCTCCCTTACTCTTCGCGCTTGTTATAGAACCCCTTGCCATCTTGATTCGCCAATCACCGAACATCACTGGCATTGTTCACGGAGGAGTGGACCACAAAATTGCCCTTTTTGCGGATGATCTCCTTCTTACATTATCAAGGCTGCACTCTTCCCTACCAGCACTTCATACATTACTACAGTCTTTTGAAATTGCCTCAGGTCTTAAAATTAATCATGCGAAATATTGGGCCTTGAATCTTACAATTCCTGTATCCGAGATTCCCGAGCTCCAGTCTCTTGTCCCATATCAATGGGCCTCACGCTCCATTCGCTACCCTGGCCTTAATCTAACCTCCAATCTTAACACTTGGTCGCAAGCAAATTGGCAGGAATGCAAAACGGCCGTCTTGGAGGACTTACGAACTTGGAGATCCCTTCCTATTTCGTGGCTGGGGCGTCTAAACACGGTTAAAATGTTGGTGCTACCGAAAATATTATATTTATTCCAAAAACTGCCCACGCCTTTACCACAAAACCAAATCCAGAACCTACAAAGCAAGATCACTAATTTTATCTGGGGAGGGAAATGGCCACGCTTCTCTAATAAAATACTTATGCTACCACGGGACAGGGGGGGCTGGCGTGTCCTAACTTAATGGAATATTACTGGGCCTCGCATCTACATTTTATCTCGGAATGGGTTGTGCGGGAGAGCGAGAAGGTCTGATTCCATATGGATAGGGCCGTGGCTTGCCGACCTCTGTGGGATCTTGCCTGGCTTTCGCGGGATGCCCGACCGCGCAGCGCTTACATGGCCGTACCGACAAAAACTGTGTTGGATATATGGGATAAGCTTGCATTGCCCAGGGGTCTTACCTCCTTTCCCTCACCTCACACTCCCATTGCTCGCAACTCACATTTTCCACCTGCTCTGCATCGGCACTCTTTCTTGGCCTGGTCGGAAGGGGAGTGTCGGACGCTCAGGGACCTTTTCGAGGGGGACACTTTTAAATCTTTCAAACAATGCAAACAGGACTTCCACCTTCCCGAGAGCACGAGATTACAATATCTTCAACTTAGGCACTGGGTACACGCATCGTCCTCCACCCTGGGAGCCACCCGTCCATTTACCCCCTTTGAACTGTTGGTGCGTTCCTATGATGGATCCAGGGGACTGATATCTCGTACGTACCAAGTACTTCAACATGCCCCCCGAATTACTCCTCACACATATCAGTCACAATGGCAATCCGGTGGTCCTGATGAAATCACACATAAACAATGGGAGCAATTATGGCGTGACATCCCAAGGGTCTTCCGCAGCATGTCTCAGAGGGAATCTGCATATAAAGTCATGACACAATGGTATTACACCCCTCACAGGTTGCACAAAATGTTCCCCAACTCCTCTCCTGTTTGCTGGCGCTGAACGAGCGCTACTGGGGATATTCTCCACATTTGGTTGCATTGCCCGTTATTGGCCACTTATTGGAAGGAGGTTCTTAGTTACATTAAACAGGTGATTGGCTACCCTGTACCAGAAACCCCAACCGTACTTATCTTGGGACTCAAACCTGGGAACCTTCTTGCCATGACGCACAGGGACTGGCGCTTAATTTTACATATGCTTGGCGCAGCTAAACAAACAATAGCGTTACATCGGAAGAAGGCTGAAGCACCCTCTGTGAATGTTTGGTTCACTCGTCTGTGGCATACCATGGCAATGGAGCTACTTACGGCGAGGTTTCAGTCTCGTAAGACCAAATTTACAAATACTTGGCAACCATTGATAGATTATTTCTGCAAACTCGATCACGCCCATCTCCAGCCTCCGAGGCTTCGGGCCTTACACCTTTTCGAGGACAACATACTGCCCTCTGGCGCGGATAGTCTTTGGGGCCCTAACAGAGATACTGCTTAATCACTCCTCTGCATGGTATTGGTCACCTGCGTAGCCATGACTTCCCCCGGGTTCCTCACCACACTTGGTCCCTCCATCCACGGGGGTTTTGTTCCTTGCTGCGGAGCATTTTGCCCTCCCCGCTCACATTCTCCGTAGTGTCTCTATCCCCCCTTGTTTCAACACCGCTTAATCCCATCTCACAGGTTTATTGGCTTTTCTCCCAGAGTTATATCCTTCTCTATATCAAAGCTTTATAATATGCAACTGTTATGTATTTTTGTATTAATCTGTCGATATTTTTGAGACTCCAATGCTGTGTTTTTAACGTCACTGTTTTGCTTTTTTCCTTGCCCTCTCTACCTTCCTCTCTTCCTACCCCCCCTTTTCTTTTATTTTCTCTTTTCTTTTTCCTTTTTCCTTCCCGGTCTTTTCTCTTTCCTCTCTTCCTTCCCCCCTCTTTTTCTCATTATTCTGATGGTTGTATTGTATTGTTTTGGTTTGCATTTTCAATAAAACAGATTTGAAAGAAAAAAAAAAGCCACTTAAAGTGGGTTTGTGTGGTCTTGTAAACAAGCTGCGGAACATTGCGCCACCTGAGCGTCATAAAAGTGATGCTAAAGCAACACAAAAGTGCCGCTAGGGCCTCGTAAATAAGGCCCTAAGTGTGAAGCAGCCCCTTTCTTTCCATTGTGTCATCTCCATGTCTCTGTTGATCTTCTTTTAAGGCTGCAGGGCATATAATGGGACAGCCAACGCAAATGAGGCGCTGTTTGTTGTCTTCTTCACTGCTTTCTCCCAGATCCTTCCTACTGTCTTCTGTATGGACACCTTTGAGGTATGTGACTTCACATCATCAATAGTCCCCACAAATGTGTGTGCCTCTGCATGTCCCTAAGATGCACCGACTCCCAATTAGATTGTGCATCAAGCCATTGGACCCCATGTTCTGAGTCTGTGGTGATATAATTTAGATCAAGGTCATCTAGTCCCAACCCACCTTTTTCTCATTCATTGTTTCATTATTTGCAGTTTAACCCGCATGCGCTTCCCTGCACATAACAACTGAAATATATAGTTGGTCTAACGTGAACAATTACACTGGTAGCAGGTTCATTCTTTCCTGTAGGGAATATAGTCATCTCTGTAGAAAGATTATTTTGGCCTCAGACGCTCTACGCTATAACGGCTTCTTGACACCTCACAATGACAATCAGATTATAGTTGTTAGTAACGCAGTCTATCCCAGCAGATTTCCCCACCCTTTCTCCCTCCAACCTATGCCTGCCTAGGTCCATAAACTTCAAAGAAAATATCTCTGAATGGACAACCCAGTGCAGTACCCAGCTAAGTGGACTACGATCATAAGAAACACTATAAAGGGACCTCATGAGCGGCTAAAAGCTGCATGTTTACTGAAAATCATAAACTGTGCACCTCTCACTCACACCTCTTTATTCATCACAATTGTTAACTGCTGCATCCTATAATACGATAACTGCACCTCGCTGGTCATCTTGCATGACATGGAAACACTTCCCACATAGGATGAAAACAAAGACAACACAGTTCCAACCACACACCCGACATCGTGTAACGTGATATACTACCCATGTAGTCAAGTGCTTGAAAGCCCCACATAGGGGTTGTAAGTGCTATGTAAATGTTGCAATACAATACCTAACGCAAGAATGCTAGTTTATTCCAAATAGTCTTTGAGTCTGTTACTACGCTGCCCATATACTGCTTGTACTGTTCTTCTACTGTATGTTCCATTTTGATCCTTAAACATCTGAAGCTGACTGGTTCTCACTGAATACCAAATTTAGAATATGTGCCTAATTCTAACTCTTCCAAGCCCCCAAGAGGAACAATTTACCTTTTGACCTTTTTTTGTGAAGTCCTGATATCTGCCCAAAGTATTGCAGTTCTTGCAATAGTAGTGGTACTGATATTATTAGGTCTAACAAAAATATAAAAATATATTTTCCATAAACCGGGACAACATTCATGGTATTTCCCACTATTATACCTCTGTCCTACAGCACTCACTGTAGTTTACAACACGGATCGCAGCCAGTTTAGTTCCCCTCTCTGTAGGCCAGATATCAGATACTACCTGTCTGGGTCATTCCCTTGCCCTTGGGTCAGCGAGTTGCAAATGTATCCATACCAGAAATACGGGGCCGAAACCCATGCGATCCAACATGCACAACATGTAGGACAACCCAATTGTGTCTAAAGGTTTTTCTATAGCACAGCCAATGCATAAGGGACTTTCAGCCCTTTTAAACTCTGCATAATATGGCTTATATGCTCCAAGTTCTACAACATGTGGTGAAAAACCTCATTGATCCAAGTACCTAAATGTTTCCATGATCTTGACCAATCTTTTGGCCACGACTTTATTCACCACTCTTATGTCTGTATTTAGTATGAATAATGAATGGTCTGTGTGAACCGCACTCCTACGGATCTCGGTCTGGCTTCCTTATCATCACGATGACCATCTCTCTTATCAATGGTGGCCTGCCCTTCTTTGAATACCCCAAAGGAGTTACCTAGAGGCCACATAGCTGGAAATGAAAGTGATAACACCAGAAGTTGTATATGATATCACTGCATCTTCAGTCTGTTTTTCAGTGCCACAGAATATGTTGGTTGAGTGGATCACTCTGTTGCAGTGGGGCTTTTAGCTTCAGTTAGGTTGCAAACACTGGCATATGGATGATGCTGGCTAATGAGTTGTTTGTTGTGGGTATAATGTATGGAGATGATGTGGTTAGTAAGGAGAGCCCCTGGGGATCCATGTAGAGGTCAAACATTGTTGACAATAGTGAACCCAAAGTAATGCTGCATTTCAACAGTAGAAGATCTGAATGTCTCCATGTGGACATATTTGTGCCTTTCATGTAGAAAGGTGTGAGATGCCCATGCGGTTTGAGTGTGAGGAAAGTAGTAACTTCTAACACTTAGCGACCTTCCTGCTGCGCTGCCCTATGGCAAAAGAAAAGGGCAGGAATGCACCGTATCTATGAGATATGGCGCATTCCTGTCCTTTTTCCCTGCGTCGGCACACAATGGGCTGCCGTGCGCCAACTCAGGCACCTTTGCACCATGGTTCAAGGGTGCCTGCATTGAGGGAATGATTGTTTTGGTGCAGTAAGGGAAACCTTCCTGCAAAAAATTAATCACAAGTGTCTTATTCCTTTTTCTATGTGTGCTGTAGAATGCAGCACACATAGAAAAAGGAAAAACGAGGAGAAATAAAGATATTTCTCCTCATTGTGCCTCCCTTCCCTGGGGAGATGTAAGTTTTTGGCGCTGCCTCAGATTTACGATTTCTCGTAAATCTGGGGCAGTGTCAAAAAGCCATGGATGTTGCTGGGAACGCCCCCAGCATCACCCATGGAACGCCCCTTTAACACAGAAAACTGCGTTAAAGGTAGCCATATCTATGAGGCAGCATTGAGCCCAAAAAAAGTGGCTTAGTGCTGCCTCGTAAATATGGAGCAGGCTCCTGCGCCACCGGAAGGTAAAAAAGTGACATTCTGGCGGCGCAAGGGGCCTCATAAATGAGGCCCCAGGTTTTGCATTGCTGCAGCTTGGGCTGCACCCTGGTTAATATGTCTGGGAAAGCTACTGACTGAGGGCCTCACTACCGGCACTTTTGCACCGTCGGAATGTCACTTTTTTTACCTTCCGGTGGCACAATGTGCCACTGCATATTTATAAGGCCACATTAAGCCACTTTACGCGGCTTTTCATGGTCTCAAAATATGTGCCCCTTTCACACAGAAAACTGCGTGAAAGGCGCGTTCCATGGGTGTTGCTGCGGGTGTTCCCAGCAACATCCATCACTTTTTAGACATTGCCCCAGATTTACGAGAAATCGTAAATTTGAGGCAGCGCCAAAAACGTACTCCCGGAGGCACGACAAGGAGAAATAACTTTATTTCTCCTCGTTTTTTTGCAGCACACATAGAAAGAGGAAAAACCTCTTGTGATTGTTTTGGTGCAGGAAGGTTTCTTGCACAAAAGTAATCATCCCTGCCAACCAGGCACCTTTGCACCATGGTGCAAAGGTGCCTATGTTAGTGCATGGGAGCCCATTGTGCGCCGGCACAGGGGAAAAGAACAGGAATGAGCCGTATCTGATAAATACGTCGCATTCCTACCTTTACTTTTGCCGTAGGGCGCCGCGCAGCAGGAAGGCCAGTGGCGCTGCCCTACGGCAAAACTTCATAAATGAGACCCTAAGTTATTTTCTACCTATACAGTGAATGTCTCTGAAGGATATTTTTCATGAAAGTAAAGTGAGAGAGGGGGTTACAGCTGGTTAAAAAAATTATGTCCGTTTTGTTTTTTCTGGAATCGGAGTATCTGAGCAGTTTTTATTGAGGAGAGCAAGATGTCCAAAGTCATGAGAATGGAATTCGCGCGATGTTGTGGGTGGATTGAGTCTGACGAAAGAGTGTAAACTAATGATGTTGCATGGCATAACATAGTCGTCAGAGGAGGTGGAATTTAGTGAATAGATGGGCTTTCAGGCAATATATCAACTCACTAGTCTGCTTCGTCATCACAGTGGTCGTCATTCCCTCGAAATAAATAGTATCACATTTTTCAGTGTGTAGCGGTGTTCCTCCTGTGATTGGCCCTTGCTGGCCCCACAGTGGGACTTATTTACTGGTGCAACCTGTGCCTTGTCTCCCAGCTCCATCTCCCTGCGCCTCTTCCTGAGCTTTTGTGGATTCCACCTGGATTTGCAGAACCCAGCGTTCGTCATCCACATTGTCACACAACCATAGGCAGGACATGGGGGCAGGGCAGAGGCCAGGAGGATGCCAAACGCCTGCCAATGCACCAGAAGGAAGACTCTTTGCCATCCAAGGAGAATGGAGACCATTCACCGAAACACTGGCAAAAGATTTCCCAATTCAGCAAAATGCATTGAATTGAGCTATCTCATAATGTCTCGCAAATTCAGTAGAGTTTTCTTCACAGCATTTTTTTACTTTTTTTTTTTTTAATTGAAACACAATAATTGTTTCTTCGAGTAGGTTTCATAACTCATGACAGTGCCATAATGGGGGTACAGAATTCATACTAAATCGACTCTATATAGTATTCAAATGCAGGTTTATAGAGCCGGGTAACCTTCACTCATTTCGTTTAGGCCTATTGTGCCTAACATCTAACGCGTAGTTATCTTCTCATCAGTTTAAATCACATTTATGATATCCAATCATCTTAATAACATGTTGACGTGCTATGCAAGCATTAAACACAACTAACTATGAACTGTCTGTGGAGATCTGTCACGGATCTGCAGTTTTACAGTATTCCATTTCCGCATAATACCAGGCATGAAGTGGGGCTAGGGGTTTGGTACAGCAAACAACAAGGGGGAGGCAGACAAGGACATATTCCGTCAGTCCCAGAGTACATTATACTGTCTATCCTGTCTTTAATCTACTAACGTGGAGGTGACATTTTGTGGTGATGTGATGCTGGAAGAGATCAGCAAGATTACTGTGATGTCATCAGGAGTGTTGACAAGTATCATGCTCTGAGTGTTCTGTCAGTGGCAGTTAGTACTTGTGCCTTGGCTGTGCCAGCTGGGACGGCTCTCTGTACCCCTGCAATAAATACTTCTTATGGAAATCCACAACAGCGTCAGCTACCCTTCATTTCAGTGGCGACAGAGGACGGGATACCACTCTGCCTACTCAAGGTCACCTGCTATTTTTCAAGTACGCTTTGCATGCAACTCAACTGTGAGTAATATTTTTTTTATTACCCTCATTCAAGGCACACCTGCTTGAACTAATACAATACAGAGAGCCGTGCCCGTCTATTTGAATATATTTTTTAAGCGATCTTTGCTCTAGGCTTGAGCTGTTTGTCTTCTGCTTCGCTTTTTTTTTTTTTTTGCTCTGAAAGAGACCTACGAGGCCTTTTCCTGACTTTATTACTCTGTTTTGTCTGCTTACGCAGGATTTGAACTTTATTTTCAATCAGCCTCCGTATTTCTGTTTTGACCGGGACTTTTATTGTCTGCACGAGTCTAACGGCATTGAGGCTATCACGCGCTCACCCTCACGAGCTGCCTGTGTCTTCACACGCATCGACTTGTGCGCTCTTCAGCTCAAGCGCATGTCAGGAGCGTTCTGTTGCCTAGCAACCTACTTTCTACATGGAGTACAAAGGCTCCGCTTTCTAACATTATCGTCCCACTTTTCATAAAAAAAAAAAAGAAGAGATACACACCTCTTCACGGAGTACAGTTTCGCAAAGGCTAACACTGAACTGTTCCAGTTCTCATCATTTAAAAATAAAGTTACGCTGATACACACAGCTTTGCACTCACTTTTGTGTGTCAGCATCATCTCGAGACTTTTCAGCACCCACATCGAGCAAGGAGAGAGGGTGCACTGCGATCTCTCCCCAACAGAAGTCTCTAAGCTTCTTTCGACACGCTGACAAGCACAGCTATAATTGTTGCATGTCAGTGCGATCCAGCAGTTCATGAGTTCCTGATTTTACGGATATCCCGCCTTCAACTTTCTGCTAGCCTTGGATTGGCTGGACTTATCTGTCCAACAAAGATTTAAACAGGGCTGCAATCCAGCGACAGTCTAGTGTACGATTTTCCCTAACTCAATGTTATCAAAGACTGCCATATTGTGGCCATAGTCAATAATAACATTTTATGAAGAATTACTCTTGTGTATTACTTCTGTGATACACACTCACTTTTATCTTTTGTTACCTGTTTATTCCAGACAAAACATTTTGAAGAAGTAGTTTATTGGTACAAAACCAAGCTTTAGTGAACTTTGTATCATATTTCTTCTGTTTCTTCTCTGGTGACTCTAGTTCTTCTTCTTGTCTCTTCTTTTCTTATTCTTCTTTATTTTTTTTTCTCTTCTTATTAATTTCACCTCTTTCTTTTAACCATTTTTATTCCACAGGTACTCTATCGACATGCAAAGCGTCACTCCACCAGCACCTTTTCTACAAGTTCCCAGCGAACCACCATTAGAATGGAAGTTATGGATTAGATCATTTATGGCGTATCTAGGCGCTATTGATGGCCAAAGGTACAGACCTGAGAGGAAAAAGAATCTCATGTACTATCATCTGGGGGTCGAAGGTCAAAATGTATTTGACCATTTACCTCCATATGATCCTCCTGATGGTGAAGATCCCGACGAGTTTGAAATAGCTGTGGCACAATTAGACAAGTACTTTACCAAAACAAAGAACATTGTGGTGCACAGATACAAGTTCTTCACAAGGATGCAGAAACCCGATGAAAGTATAGATACTTTTATCACAGCTTTAAAAAATTTAGCCTCAAAATGTGAGTTTGATAACTTCACATCTTAACTCGTGAGAGATCAACTTGTTGCACGATGCTACTGTAAAAAGATTCAAGAGAGACTACTTACCTGCAAAGATCCTACGTTAGATAAAGGAATTGATATTGCCAAGAGTATCGAAAGTTCGATGGAGGATGCAAAGCAACTTGAAACTGCTCTCTCCAATACTACCATTTCTGGTGCTGTCTCTGCCAAGCCTCCTACTGCCAAACCTCCTTTTGTCACACGTGATAACATCAGAAGACCAAGCATGCCTAGAGGTGGAAGAAATTTCATGCAAAGTAGACAATCCAATCCCAGAATCTATTGTTATAGGTGTGGCTCATCCTTACATGTCTCATCTTTTAAAAATTGTCCAGCCATCAACCAACAATGTGGCCAGTGCGGCAAAATGGGCCATTTTGCCAAAGTCTGCATGAGTGGCAGAAGAAGAAATGTAAGATGTGTTATTAATGAAAGTGACAATTTCTACGATGAAGATGTCACGAGTCAGGAATATGTTGTAGTAGTCAAAAACTGCAATGAAAAGCAAAATCTACTACATATTCCTGATCCTGAGGTTGATGTCACTATTGAAAATAATCAAATTCAACTTCTAGTAGATACATGAGCACGTATTACTATTGTGTCGCAAGATAAGTATCTTAGACTTTGGTCTGAAAAGAGCTTATTACCTCCGGATATTCTCCCTGTTGCCTTTGAAGGTAGTAGAATTGAATTGATGGGCTATTTCTGGGCTGCTAATGGTGTTCTAGGGGAAACCATCAAAGGTAAATTGTATGTTGCAAGACGTGGGATCAATGTTCTTGGTCTTCTTCATCAAGCTGAATTTGGATTGACTATCAAACCTGGTCTAGCTAATCCTGTTTTCATTGACAGACAACTTAGTCAAAGTTCCACTTCTACTTATGACACTAATTCTCTGTCCACCATTCAAATGACCAGTAATTGGGAATGCAAGTTCAGCAAAATTTTTGAGGACCGTCTTGGTAAGATCACCAATTTTCAACACTCTATTAGAGTTAAGGAAACTGCTATCCCAGTCAAACATAGATTACGCAATGTTCCCTTAAGCATTAGAGGTGATTTATCCAAACATTTACAAACATTGTGTGATCAAGGTATTATTGAAAAAGTTGAGTCTACTCTATGGCTATCTCCCATTGTTTTGGCCAAGAAAAGGTCTGGGGATTTGAGGATGTGTGTCGACTTGAGAAGCCTCAATGAAGCCATCTGGGTCGATGGTTTTCCCCTCCCACGCATTGAGGATCTCATCGCTAAAGTAGGGTCATCTTCATGGTTTACCAAGCTGGACCTTAAAGCCGCCTATCACCAAGTCGAGTTACATCCTCAGTCCAGACACCTTACAGCTTTTGTTACCCCTGATGGTGTTTTTCAGTTTTGCCGTCTCCCTTTTGGTCTGGCCTCTGCGGCCGCTGTTTTTCAGAGACTTATGACTGAAATGTTTAATCATAACCCTCATGTAGTGGTCTTCCAAGACAACATTCTTATTTTCACAAAAACTGAAGCTGAGCATGATTCAGTGATTGATCAAGTCTTCAGTGTGTTATAAAGCAGAGGAGTGACGCTACAGAAAAGCAAGTGCACCTTCAAAGTAAAAGAGATTGAATACTTAGGTCATATCATCTCAGAACATGGTATAAAACCTAGACCAGGCTTAGTCAAGAGTATTGTTGAGGCGCCCGCTCCTCAAAACAAGGAACAACTCATGTCCTTCCTTGGCCTTTGTGAGTTTTATGCCAAGTTTATGAAGGATTTTGCCAAAACCACAGAATGTTTCAGAACACTACTTAAGAAAGGGGCTACTTACAAATGGTCAGAGGAGTGTGAGAAAGGTTTTCAATCCATCAAAGACCATATTGTTAAAGCTCCAGCTCTACAAGCCTTTGTCGAAGGTAGGCAAACTGTTGTCACAGTTGATGCTTGTGAGTATGGTCTAGGAGCTGTGCTATCGCAATATGTTGAGGAAAAGGAGCACACAGTGTGATTTGCCTCCAGGACTCTTCGTCCTGTTGAACGGAAGTACTCCATTATTGAAAAAGAGCTGCTGGCTTGTGTCTGGAGTATCAAGAAATTCAAGCCATACTTGTGGGGTAGATCTTTTATTCTCAAGACCGACCATCGACATTTGGTTGACATTCTGTCTGGGAAAAATATTAAACGCACTACTGCTCACTTGGCCAGGTTGTCTACCAAACTACTTGAGTAAACTTTCAGTGTAGAATACATTCCTGGGGGAAGGAATAGCAGAGCAGATTGCCTATCCAGGCTCCCCATTTCTGATACAGATGAGCAAGACTGGGAGACTGAAGTAGAAGAGTGTTTTGTGGCAAATGTTAATCAGGAGTGCTTGTCTTTTGTAGAAGATGACTGGATAACTGAAATTGATAAGGATGTTGTGCTCAGAGAAGTTGCTTTACTGATCAAGAAAGGTTGGCCGAGAGAGAAGTGTCTTTCCTCTGATCTTCAGATGTTCTGGAAGGTCAGTAATGAGCTTTCGGTTGAGGGTAGAAAAGTAGTCAGAGGTGACAAACTGGTGCCTCCCATGTGCTACCGAGAGAAAATTATTTTTGCCGCTCATTCAGGTCACCTTGGTGCTACCATTACTAAAAGAAAAGTCAGGTCTGATTTTTGGTGGCCTAGGATGGACATCCAGGTTGATGAGTTGGTTAAACAATGTGCACGATGCAATGCTAGTGACAAAGTTCTTGTCTTAGAGGGTATTGTTGAATCCCCTGTACCTCCTCCTGGTAGAGCCTGGCAGAAGTTAGGCATGGATTCTCTTGGACCTTTCCATGTTCTTCCTGCCCATTCAAGATATTTTTTGGTTCTTATTGATCATCGGTCCAGGTGGGTTGAGGTTGAACCTATCGGTGTTCCCAATTCCAAGAGTGTCATTGACTGTTTGAATAGGATTTTTCTCAGGGAAGGTTATCCTGAGGAAATTCTTACAGACAACGGTGTCCAATTTGTCTCGCACAAGATGAATTCCTTTCTACGAGCTTGTGGTATTAAACACACCAGAACCCCTCTTTATTACCCGCAAAGCAACGGCAAAACTGAGAGATTCAACAGAGTTGTTGTGGAGTGTATTCAAGCAGCTTTCAGATCCAAGTTTTGTATTTTTCAAGCTGTGAAAGATCTGGTTTGGTCATACCGCACATCGCCTCATGTTGCCACCAATTTCAGTCCATTCAAACTTATGAGAGGAAGAAAAGCTTCTTCACAGGTCTATCCCTTTTGGATGGTAAAGTCTGTCCATCACGGTGGTGACATGAGAAGCATGTGGGAGTCTGCCAACAAAAAATCATCTGAAACATGTGTTAAAAACATTGAACCTACTGTCCAGAAAGAAATCCACAAGATTTGTGTGGGAGATTGGGTTAGAGTAAAAAACCCCGTCTCAGTAAGAAAAGGTCTTTCTAAATTTCTAGATTCTCAGCAGGTTGTCTGACAAAAATGTTTCGGGGGGGGATGGTGTCAGGAAGAGCTCAAGAGTCCATACCAGGCCAAACAATTTACGAGATTATGTGTAAGTTTTGATGTCTGTTAATTATATTAATCTCTGGTTTTCTTTCCCCTTTTTTCCTTTTCCTTCTTGTATCTTTTTCCCTTTTTTCTGGTTTCAGTATCATTTTGTTAAAAGGGGGGAGGTGTGGTGATGTGATGCTGGAAGAGATCAGCAAGATTACTGTGATGTCATTAGGAGTGTTGACAAGTATCATGCCCTGAGTGTTCCGTCAGTGGCAGTTAGTACTTGTGCCTTGGCTGTGCCAGCTGGGACGGCTCTGGCTCTCTGTACCCCTGCAATTAATACTTCTTATGGAAATCCACAACAGCGTCAGCTACACATTTCTACCTAAGGGTCATCCTCTTCTGTATTCGAAAACAGCGCCTCCCAGCTTCAATTGATTACAATTCTTCCCTACGTTTTTGGCTTCCCGGAGTCATAATACACTTTCATACTCAACCCATTTAAAAAGGTCTATTTCCTGGTCTCCTGATTAAGGCCTACTCGTGATTTCCAACATTCTTTTCAGCTGTGAGCCCATAAATTCCTTGTGAAAGGTTGAAGGATAATGCACACAGACACCTCCGCTCGGCGTCCCTTTCTCTAACCCTCACCCCCTGCATCCGATATAGCAGATGCGGAGGTCGCTCCTTCTCCTTCCTAGCAGCAAAGAGATGGAATGAGCTACCCTTTCATCTACGGAATTCCCATTCTCTTCCAGAGTTTCGAGAGTCCCTGAAGACCTGGCTATTCGGCTAATCAACTGGACCCTGCCAGCGCCTAGATACCCTCAAGGGTGACAAGAAGCAATCTACAAATCTACTGATTGATTGATTGAATGGGTACCCGCCATGTTGCTTTGCCCCTCCTTGACCATTCAGCACCAAATTTGTCAAAGACAACAGCTGCCAAAATGATTTTTAGGGGAAGTTTGAAGCCCATTGCAACAAGATGGTGGGGGTAGAAGTTTCTTCACAGAGTGCCCTAGTCGCTTATCACCAAAGGTGCTTTCTTGCCACCGCCACTTTGGTCTGAGGGAGTCACCACTGTCTAGAGAGAAAGTGGGCACTGCTGGTGCCCTGAGGGCCCCTCCACCTTGTCCCTAGCGAGCCACCAGGACCTCGAGGTAAAGCGGAGCATCCCTACGTATGGGGTCTCCCCATGATACATGCAGGGAGGCACTCACATCTGGAGACGGACTTTCTGCATTCGGTTTGAACGCCTGGTGTGGATGGTAGATCCACACATTTGTGACATGGCGGACAGTCCTCTTTGCCCTCCCTGCATGTAGACATTATCCATCCTGCTGCTTTTGGTCCTGAGATTCGGAGGATGAGGAACGTGACTCCTGGTCCCGCTGGAGTCGTCATGTGCCCAGAACCGGGGCATGAGCCTGGGTGGGCTCCTTGGAGGCCTCAAGTGATGGGCACGATGCCCAGCAGCAGTGCAGGCTATATGCAGGACCACTGGAACTAAGAGGCAGTGGAGGACTACATTATGAGGGGGGAGAGGGGGTTTGACTAAGTCGAGAAAGGCAAATTATGTGGCTCAATGCAGCACATTTTGTGATTGCATTACTTTATTATTTTGTCATTTTCACACATGCTATCCGGGCAAATGTTTGACCTCATAAATGACACCCAAATACTACAATAAATAACATTATACTTCTCAGCAATAAGTGTAGCTGCGTTTTAGTAACTTTTGATCCACTTGAGCTAGAAACAGTTTTTTTTGTTAATATCTGCAGATTGTGCAGCAGATGACGAATTATGTGTCGAATGCAGCAAATCAAGAACTATGTGAACAAGCCCCTGCCGCAAAATCGCATAATTATAGTGGCCCTGGTTATATACCTGGATGCCATGGCCCCAAGTCCCGTACCGAGAGGCTGATTTTTCAGTGCCAAGAGACAGGCAATAATGTGCATAATACTGATAGGGAAGACGAGAAAAATTGAACGAGAGCAAAATAAAACTTGAACAAACATTGTCAAAACCATTAGACCTGGTAATGGCTGCTAGCCTTTTGGTTTTCTCAATGCTTGTTTTTTTGTAACTTATAGTGTTGTGGGAGCTGCTGGGTCAGTATTGTGTAAACGCAAAAAAAGTTTTTGTTTCCCTGGCAATGAAGGGAACTACTTTGCTTCTGGATGTGTTCCTTGTGAAAAGAACAGCATGCTGTCACTCTCAGTGAAGTAGCCAATGGTTGAAGTGGTCTGACCCATTGTGCGTGCTAAAAAAAGCTGTAGTTGATGAAAGAAAAATGTGACCCCTTCCTCTGTGTGTCAGACAGAGGTCACATGGCATCAAGTGGAAGTTACAATGCTGGAAGCTGCACATGCCTTTACTGTTTCTGTGCCTCATTTCCTTTACCATCACACAGGCGAAGTGACTTGAATAGTACATTATGCATGTATTAATAATCGCATTGTTTCCTCCAGGGTCGGACTGACCGTAGGAGGCACCGGGCATTTCCCCGGTGGGCCAGAGGGGCGGGGTATGGTTTTGTGGCCACGGGGCCACTTTTCTTACAGGGAGCCGGTTTTGCAGCAGTGCTGCAATATCGGCCCCTTGTAAGAAAAGTGAGAGCGGTGCTTCTCGGCTAAATCCCCCCCCCCCCGCCGCTCCCAGGGCTGGTCGAACAGCAACCTGCTAGGGCTGGCTGCTGTTCCCAGTCCAGCCTTTGTTTCCTCACAGAAGGCATTCCTAGTGAACTAGTTGCCTTTTTGTGGCTGGTTGGGTCACATAATATTGTTTATGGTTTTTAATAACCAGTCTATATGGTGACTGGCCTCCCACCCCTCCATGACAGCCATGACTGTGACACATGCTGAAACAAAACTAGGGGGCATATTTACTCATCTTTTAACCAACGCAGGGCAACAGGCAAAGTCGCTGCGCTGCGTGAAACGGAGTGCAGAAATGCCCCATATTTACAAAGATATGGAGCATTTCTGCTCCCTCCTTGTGCTGGCACACTGCGTACTGCCTAGTGCCAACTCAGGCACCCTTGCATCATAGTGCAAGGGTGCCTCCAGTGCAGGCAGGATTGGTTTTGTCCCGGAAGGGAGACCTTCCTGCACAAAAATGATCCTTAGAGCAATTTTCTGTGTGTGATGTGGAATGCATCACACATAGAAAGAGGAAGCAACTAGGAGAAAGAAAGGTATTTGTGTCATGCTTCACTGGAGAAGGCGTATCATTTTGATGCTTTCCAAGGTTTACTAGCTTTATTAAATCTGAGAATGCACCAAAATCCATGGGTGGGTGCATGGGACCGTCCATGCTCAACCCATGAATGCCTTCAAGCTTCAAATGTAACACAATGCAGCGCCATGCATGGCGGTGCAAATGGACTCTTGTGTGGCTTTGTAAATATTACTCAAGCCTTTGCGATGTCCTTCTGTCGCCTTGCACAATACAAAGGTAGCACAAAGGCTTGATAAATGTGGGCCTAGATGTTCAACGACAAGAAGAGTCTACCTGGCCTTAATTAAGATATCCAGTCCACCCCTTGATGAGTTTCCTAATAGATCAACGTGGGCCTTTTTGTTTCATTCAATTAGAAGAATCCAAAATAAAACTGATTTGTGAGGTCATTCCCCTAGGAAATATTAGATCAAATAATGTTTGTAACATCCTTAGTCTTCACCATTCTTGGGAATAAACACTAACACTAACAAGCATTGGCATAGCCAATAGGTCTTGCCTTTGGGGCGTTATAAGTGTTTATTGGCTTTGGCTTTGTTAACGTTTTTAATATGTGCTGTAGAGCATTGTGAATGTTGTGCAGCATGTTGAAAATGTATAAGTTATAATAAAAAAGTGTTATAACTATTTCTGTCACCTTATATCTGCTTTTACAGTGCGGA
Source organism: Calotriton arnoldi (assembly GCA_963921515.1). Taxonomy (NCBI): domain Eukaryota; kingdom Metazoa; phylum Chordata; class Amphibia; order Caudata; family Salamandridae; genus Calotriton; species Calotriton arnoldi. The sequence continues at coordinate 187,056 of CAWUFW010005520.1, read as the reverse complement.
TGGAAAGAGCATTTAGTAATCCGTCACCAAAACAATCTTTTAATGCTTCGTGTGCCTTTATTTTGTATAGTAGGCACCTTGTTGGATGGTTTTGGCATATTAATATAATCAGTGTAGCTGAAAGATAAAATAGCGGTGGCAGCGTGGCCCTGTTAAGGGTATTAACGTTCCTGCAGATTAAGAAAGCCTAAACACTTACGTCTGTTGCACCAATCTCGGGGAGGAGACAGTGGGAGGGAGAGAGGGGAAGAGTGAAGGGGGCGGGTGAGGAGCCAGTGAAGGGAGATAAATTGCAGCGATAAGAAACAATACACTGAGGGGCATATTATCAAGAGCTTATCGCCACTTTAGCGGCACTTTTTTGACGCTAAAGTGGCAATATTTTTATCGCCCTATTAGCAAGCTGTCGCTAACAGGCGTTAGCAACAGCTTTCCAGCGATAGCACCCGGTTTTTCTATCACCTTGCATGCCAGCGATATTTATCGCTAATGACATGCAAGGTAGGCGTTCCTTCTCTAAATTTAGCAAAAACTCCCGCTAACCGCACTTCGCCCTATTAGCAAGGATTGGCCGGACCCGCGAAGCGATAAAAAAAGTCGCGCTAAGGCCCGTTAGCTGCAGGAACTTAAGACCAGAAAATAGCTGGTCTTAAAAATGTGGATAAGTCTTGGGCCCACATCTATGCATGTTTTTGGTGCTGGACAGCGCTGCAAGCAATGTTGCAGCCCTGCCCTGCGACAAAAATACAGTGCAGGAATGTGCACCATCAAAAAGATAGTGCGCATTCCTGGGCCCCAGTCATGAAAAGTGTTGCTGCGCTGCGACAAGACAGCGTTGCAACACTTCTCATTACGCCCTCCTTGCAACAGCATGGATGTGCTGTACTCCCTGGACAGCGCTCCATGACGCAAGTAATGACAGATACGTCAGGAATCCTGACGTATCTGTCTGCGCTAAAGTCACGCATTGCTGCAGTCGTGTCACAACCATGACGCAACTCCAGCAATGCATGGGGCCAGCCTATCCCTGTGGCACTGCCTCACGCCTGCCATCAGGCAGGCAGAAGGTACTGACGCAGTGCTGTTCATGAGGGGTGCCCGAATGTCGACGCAGTTGGACATACATCGGTGGTGGTTGGGCGCTGCGGTGTCATCGTTTGGAAGCATTGGTGGAGTGTTGGTGCGGAGGGAGTTGACGAGATGTTCTTCGGTAGCCTTGATCCAGCTGCGAGGGGGTGTGATGATGGTGGTGGCGTCCGGTGGGCAAGGTGAAGACGTGATGTTACCAATGATGGTCGGTCCAGGAAAGTCCGGTGTTGTGGCTGCACTTGAAGTTCACGCTGGCGGAGGTGACGTGCTCGACCATGTGTCCTGCTATGTGGCTTGTTGCGGTGACTTGCTGCTTGCGTCTGATGTAGGGGACCTTCCCCATGAGTGGGTGGTGTCCTGGTCACTGGGGTTCTCCAGGTGGAACTTGAGGTCACCGAGTAGGATGTCGTCGGTGGATGGGAGATCCTGTGGTGCAATGAGGTCTAAAAGGGTATTGGAGAATGGGGGGGCATGGCCCGGGGGGCCTGCACATGAGGGTGCCGCAGAGGATGCACCTGTGCCTGGTCCGGATCTTGGAGTTGACGTGGTCCATGGTCACCCTTGGGTCATTAGAGTGCGTGGTCAGTCGGAGTGTGCTTCTGTAGGTGATGGCAATGCCTCCTCCCTGACGGTTGGGGAGCTCCTTGCGGGTGATACTGCAGCCGTCAGTGATGGTGATGGCGATGTCCGGTCCGGAGCAGAGGTTGGTCCTGGCAGGCAAGGTGGTGTCCAGGGTTGATGGCGAGGAGGCTGCTGGCGTCGTATCGGTGTAGTGTCCAAGAGGAATGCTCCTTGGTGCTGAGCGCGGTCCAGGGGCAGATGGACGCAAACGGCGTAGCCTATGGGTTGCCTTTGGCACGGGAGATGACCATTACAACGCAGGCAGTACATCGTTAACAACGAAACTCAGACAACGCAGGTGCCTTAACATCGCATTTGAATACAACGCATTGTGAGGTCAGTAATGGGGTAATTTCAACTTTTTCAGGTGTGCATGGGTATTGGATGTAAAATTTGAAAAATGGGGTGTTTTTTGGGGTAAAATATGAAAAATGGGGTGTATTTTGGGGTAAAACATAAAAAATGGGGTGTTTATTGGGGTAAAACATGAAAAATGGGGTGTTTATTAGGGTAAAATATGAAAAACAGGGTGTTTATTGGGGTAAAACAGGAAAAATGGTGTGTTTTTTGGGGTAAAACTTGAAAAAAAGTGTATTTGTTGGGGTAAAATATGAAATGGGGTGTTTTGTGTGGTAAAACATGAAAAATGGGGTGTTTTTTGGGGTACATTTTTTAATTTTTGTGTGTTTTTTTGGGGTCAAATTTCTAAATCCTGGGTGTGTTTTGTGTCAAATGTGATCTTTTGGGTGTCTTTTGAGGGTACAGAAATGAATTCCAGGGTTCACGGTTGGGTCTGTTGTGCAAAGGTTATTCTTGGGTCGCACTCCCTGTAGTGGGAACAGTGATCGTCATGTCTCAGCTATGCAACACCTACTCTTCTGTTGCAATGTGCCTAGTATTAGTATGTATTAGAATGGAATGCGATGTCATGGCATGCATCGCAACTACGTATGTGCCTTTGGCACACGAATGGTACGCCCGCTGTACATGGGCGCACAGCGGCCACCATTGAGAAGTGCGGGGGGGTGTCTGGACAGCTGTGAGGTGGTAAACCCCGTAATGAACACTGGATGGTGCGTGGGCGTGGGGATGTGTGTGTGAGCGTGTGTAGTTAAAAATTTATTGAGGGAAGTCTCACCTCTAAGCCGTGTCCCGTGTCTACGTAGCTCCTGCTCTCCTGCGTCTGCTTCCAGGAAAAGGAAGTAGGCAGCCAGGCTCCCTCGCATGAGTCATTCACAATGCTGCGATGCGGCGGTGGTATTATTTGGCAATGGGACAAGTCATGCAGCCCGGGGCCGGAGGGGTGGGCATGTTCTCCATGCAGGCTGCAATGCAGCCTGCATTGCGAACAGAGAAGTGAGCATGTCTGCATTGGGCGGCCTGAGTGGGCCGACCAAACAGTCATTGCGCACTTGAGTGTGCATGCCAATCCGCACATTCCCTGCTCCGTGTTTGGAGCAGTCCTACCCACCCGCCCAACCCCTGAGGATACATAGCATGATTACATCTGTTATTTATCCCTAGATTGTCCCTTTTTTAACTGTTTCATTGGCTTCTCTGAGCCCGCACTACACGCTTCCAGCCACTGCTGCCCCTGTGGCCCCACACCCCTGTCCTCGCACATTCCCGCCTCCCAGCTGATCATTCCTCCACCCTCCCCTACTTAATGGCGGACGCTGCGCAATTGCGCAGCGGACAGGCGCTGCTGGCGTGCAGAAGGCGCACCTAAGACAAGCCCGTCTGCTCACGTCTGCAACCCAACCGCGACCAGCGCCAGTAAGCCTGGATCACGGGCCACCCACTGCTACGGCACAGCCACCCTCCACGTACTCAAACCCGGGAAAGTCAGAGACTGACAACAGGCCTCGGCAAACACGACCCACAGCCAGTTCTCCTGCCTCCACTGCCGCCAGAGCTTAACCACCACCCCGGACTCCAACACATCCGACACCAGCACCGGCGACACCCTAGGATGCATCCCCCTCAACGGGCGCTCCGTGCACATACACGCCGTGGAAATCTGGAACCTACTCGACTCTCTCTCGCCCGACATCGCCTTCTTCACGGAGACCTGGACCAACGCCTCCTCCGCCCCGACATCAAGACCGCCATCCCGGACGGATACAAGATCCAGAGGAAGGACTGCACCAAGCACCCAGGAGGGTGCCTTGCCAGTGCACACAAGAGCACCCTCCGCCTCACCACCCCCAGCGGAACCTTCCCCTCCGCCAAACACCTGCACTTCCAGATCCAGACCAGCCACAACTCCACACTCCGAGGAACCCTCGTCTACAGACACCCCGGGCCCCGGACACACCAGCCAGCCCACCATCTCCACCTGGACGCCAGTCACAACCGAAGACACAGCCTCAACCATGAAAGGCATGCACTCGTGGGCCCCCACCAACCCATGCCCTCCCACATCTACCACAGAGCCACAGCCGCCATCACACACGAACTGCAATGCACCATCAACACCACCTTCAAGACAGGAACCTACCCAGACGACTGAAAGCGTGCAGAAGTCTGGCCCCTTCTCAAGAAGACCACAGCTGACCCCACCGACCTCAAGAACTACCGGCCCATCTCGCTCCTCCCCTTCGCAGCCAAAGTTGCAAAGTTGCAGAGTAAACAGTCAACAGGGAAGTGACACGATTCATTGATGACAACGCCATCCTCGACCCGTCCCAATCTGGATTGCAAACCTACCACAGCAACGAGGCCGTCCTACTGGCCGCCACAGATGACATCCGCACACTCCTGGACAAAGGCCACTCCGCAGCCCTCATCATACTCGTCCTTTCAGCGGCCTTCAACACCATCTCCCACCACACACTAGTCACCAGACTACACGACGCTGGCATACAAGGAACAGGCCTCGACTGGATCCGATCATTCCTCCCCGGAAGAAGCCAAAGGATCAGACTGCCAACCTTCCTCTTCAATCCCACGTAAATCACCTGCGGAGTCCCAGAGGGTTCATCTCTGGGCCCGACCGTCTTCAACATCTACATGGCACCCTCGACGCCAACGTCCAACAACACGGCCTCAACATCGTATCCTAAGCTGATGACACCCAGCTCATCCTCTCCCTCTCCAAAAAGACCACCACCGCCAGACTCAACTTCCAGAACGGAATGCAGGACGTCGCAGTCTGGATGACCAAAAGCTGCCTGGAGCTCAACGCCGGGAAGACAGGAGTCCTTGTCCTTGGAACCACACCTTCAGCATGGGACAACACCTGTTGGCGTTCGCCCTCGGAAGCCCACCTACCCCCTCGGACCACGCCAGAAACCTCGGCATCGTACTCGACCCATCCCTCACCATGAACAGACAGGTCTACGTCGTCACCTCCAGCTGCTTCAACACCCTCCGCATCCTACGCAAGACCTTCAAATGGATACCCCCAGAGTCAAGGAAGACAGTCACCCATGCACTCATCACCAGCAGACTGGACATTGGAAACTCACTCTACGCCGCCATTTACAAGTCCCTACTCCGCAAACTACCGACATTACAGTACACCGCCGCCAGACTCGTCCTCGGCATCCCCCGGCACTAACACATCAGCCAACACCTACGTAGACTCCAGTGTTTCCCCGTGGTGATAAGAGTCACCTTCAAAATCATCACTCACGCCTATGAATGCCTACACAACAACGTAACCAAATACCTCAACAACAGAATCAACTTCCACGTACACAAATGAGACATCCGATCTTCCAACCTCGCACTGTCCGAAACGCAGCGCATCCACAGAGCCAGAGCAGGTGGGAGATCCTTCTCCCACACTGCATCCAATACCTGGAACAAGCTACCGGCAGACATCAGAGGTGCCCCCTCCCTGAACACCTTCAGGAAGACCCTCAAGACCTGGCTCTTCGGCTTACAGATCTGCGGACCCCCACCCCTCAGTGCCTTGCGACCCTCACGGGTGTGTGGCACGCTTACAATTCCCCTGAGTGATTGATTGATTGAGTTATCATCATGTGATGATTGTTCCTCTTCTGCACTGCTTGAGGTGGTGGGGCAAAGCTCTTCCAACATAGCGGTAGACCCGCCACTGGGGGTGCGTCATCTACGTGTGATAGGTATGAGCGACTCCCCCCCCGGCCCTCCTGCGCTACGCAACCACCTTCTCCTTACCTGGACATTGACCCCGTGGCGCAATCCACTGCACTCTCTCCACATCTGTGACTCAGCCAGCAGAAGCCTGAGCCAGGTGGGCTTTCACTGGGCTGGGTACAGCAGTCACTGCGTAGTCAGCTGGTGGACTGCCCGATGCAGTTGATGCAGCAGGGCTCCCTTAGGTGTGTAGTTGCAGCGCTCAGTCCACACAAGTTCGGTGTCGCACAGGGGCCTCACCCTCCAGGGCGTCCGGCCAGCCCAACATCATCTGTCCTGTGATGCAGGGAGACGGCACCCACCGTTGGTAATCTCCTCTGTGCACCCCGGTGTAGTGGTGGATCATAGTATGCAAAGCGGACATCACTACGTTGGTGTGCAGGATCACCTCTACCATTGACTGCACCAAGGTGCGCAAGGCGGGCTTCTCACACAGGTCAGCAACGTGTCTCCATGCGACCTGCCAGACTTCACCACCAGGTACGGGTGATCGTCGCACATCAATGTCTCCCGCCACGGCTCATCAACTCCACATCTACTCCACATCCCACTCAAGGCCACAGACGCAGGTCCAGCGAGGGATCCAGGTACCAGACGCAGGTCCAGCGAGGGATCCAGGAACCAGACGCAGCTCCAGCGAGGGATCCAGGAACCAGACGCAGGTCCAGCGAGGGATCCAGGAACCAGACGCAGCTCCAGCGAGGGATCCAGGAACCAGACGCAGCTCCAGCGAGGGATCCAGGAACCAGACGTAGGTCCAGCGAGGGATCCAGGAACCAGACGCAGCTCCAGCGAGGGATCCAGGAACCAGACGCAGGTCCAGCGAGGGATCCAGGAACCAGACGCAGGTCCAGCGAGGGATCCAGGAACAAGACGCAGGTCCTGCGTGGGGACCAGGATCTCATCCTGGTCAACCAGGATGTTGGGTAGCTTGAGGGGGTTGTTGATGTGTGCTGCACTATGCCCTGGCTGCTCAAATCTGCATTATTCCTTTTTTTTGGTGCATCTTTTATGTTGGATGTGGACAGATAGGCTAAGTCAAAAATTGCGGGTTAGCGTGCCTTTTGCTATCGCTAAGGGCTTATCGCTGGATTCCACCCGCTATCGCTGGTGTCATTAACGCCATCGCGTTAATGTTAGCAACGGTTTTTGCCGCTTATTCCTGCAGCTATCGCCTGTTAGCAAAACGTTGCTAATACGTCGCTAACAGGGCGATAACTTGCAGGGATCGACGTCGATAGAAAAACTAGTGCTAACCTAGGTTAGCGATAGTTATCTCCATTTCTTGCTAATATGCCCCAGACTGTTTACTGTAGAGCTGTCTGTTGGAAGTGTGGGAGAGGTGGTGGGTCTGCCTCCTGTTACAGTGGCGGTACTGGTGTGCTTCCTGTCTCGGCAGCACAGGGGCACAAATGTTGCTGCTGATGATTTAATAACTAACAAATAGTGTAATAAAGGGCAATAATGTCAATGCCAAAGTTGGTAGGAATAATAATAATTAATAATATTATTATACTATCACAGCAGCTTGTGGCGGAGGAGTTTGTCCCTCGGCCGGGGTGGACAGGACGTGCCTTGTAAGGAAAGCTGCAAGGTCCATCGCCTTGGTGCTTTTGTCAGGGCGCTTTATAATCCAGTTTATGGCGGTGGGGTCTGTTCCTCGGCCGGGGTGGAGGGGACGCGCACTGTAAGAAAAGCTGCGAGGTCCAGTGAGTTCACAAATACTAACATCGGAAACCTGGGCATCTGTGTGTGAAATTTGTTTGTTAAAAAGAAAACGAGAGAACCACGTGGGTGTGATGGAGGGGCACGTGCAGTGGGGTGAAGGAAACATGCAGCACGCTGTGCACTGTGCAGTGGGGTGAAAGGAAGCATGCACCACAGCTGTGCAATGTGCAATAAGGTGAAAGGAAGCACGCACCACAGCTGTGCACTGGGGTGAAAGGAGGCACACACCACATATCTGCACTGTACAGTGTTGTGAAAGGAAGCACGCGCCACTACTGTGCAGTGGGGTGAAAGGAAGCACTCACCACAGCTGTCTACTGTGCAATGGGGGGAAAGGAAGCACGCACCACAGCTGTGCACTGTGCAGAGATGTCAGAGGTAGCACGCACCACAGCTGCGCAGAGATGTGAAAGGAAGCACGCACCACGGTGATGAAAAAACGCGAATGTTAAAAGGTGCGGTCCATTTTTAAGCTGTGTACTGTGCAATGGGGGTAAAGGAAGCACACACCACAGCTGTGCACTGTGCAGAGATGTCAAAGGTAGCACGCACCACAGCTGTGCAGAGGTGTGAAAGGAAGCGCGCACCACGGTGCTGAAAAAACATGAATGTTAAAAGGTGCGGTCAATTTTTAAGCTGTGCACTGTGCAGTGCGGTGAAAGGAAGCACGCACCACAGCTGTGCAAAGTGCAATAAGGTGAAAGGAAGCACGCACCACAGCTGTGCACTGGGGCGAAAGGAGGCACACACCACATATCTGCACTGTGCAGTGTTGTGAAAGGAAGCACGCGCCACTACTGTGCAGTGGGGTGAAAGGAAGCACTCGCCACAGCTGTGTACTGTGAAATGGGAGGAAAGGAAGCACGCACCACAGCTGTGTACTGTGCAGAGATGCCAAAGGTAGCACGCACCACAGCTGCGCAGAGGTGTGAAAGGAAGCGCGCACCACGGTGCTGAAAAAACACGAATGTTAAAAGGTGCGGTCAATTTTTAAGCTGTGTACTGTGCAATGGGGGGAAAGGAAGCATGCACCACAACTGTGCACTGTGCAGAGATGTCAAAGGTAGCACGCACCACAGCTGCGCAGAGGTGTAAAAGGAAGCGCGCACCACGGTGCTGAAAAAACGTGAATGTTAAAAGGTGCGGTCAATTCTGAAGCTGTGTACTGTGCAATGGTGGGAAAGGAAGCACGCACCACAGCTGTGCACTGTAGAGAGCCCCTGGATCGAGCGAGCACCAAAAGCAATGTGGGGAAAGGAAACACGCACCACAGCTGTGCACTATGCAGAGATGTCAAATGTAGCACGCACCACAGCTGCGCAGAGGTGTGAAAGGAAGCGCGCACCACAGTGATGAAAAAACGCTAATGTTAAAAGGTGCGGTCAATTTTTAAGATGGTACCGAAAAAGAGGCGACTATAGAGGCCAACTACAGAGTACAGCAAATGTCTTGACAATAACATACTAATACAAAGATAACGGTGCAGGAATGAGCACGTGTGGCAATCTCCTTTATCTCCACTGGGCGTCGACACGCTGATGTTAGAGACATATTCCAAACAAGTCCCAGCATTTCCACATATGGCTGCAACTGGTAGCTCGAAACCAAGACCTACAGACAAGGAATGTTTTTCTATTTAAGTAGACGAGCATGGCTTTATCATTTAGTTTGAAGGACCTGCCACCTAAGCACGTCATCAGCTCGTCTGTCCCTCAAACAGAACCAGTTCTGGTGTCACAGGTGCCTTTGCCAGACCTGCTCTTCCTTGCGGCTGTTAGAAACTACCTCTACAGATTTGGGTTGCTTCATGGTTTACCAAACAGCGCATGCATAATGCGGGCTTGTTGTCAAGACATGCAAAGAGGTTGCTTAGTTAGGAGAGGGTTTAGATGTAAAGTAAATATAGGAATTGCCACACCTGGAGCAGAAGCATCCTCTAAAACAATCCTGGTCGCTCTTACTTAAATGCCTTCATAATCTCCTCTAAGGCCTCCTTGTATCATTTGACTCTGGCTGAAGGGAGATTGAGGATTATTTTTCAGGTCTCAGCTTCAACAGCTTTAGCTGTATGTAGGCCAGACCTATTGTTTCCAATACATTACAAAGACTTTTGCTTATAGTTAGCCCCTTGCTCATGATTGGATGGCTTTGTTGTCGGTCTCATTTCAATGCTCCTGATTTGATTACTTTCCTCCCTATTCTTCCGTTTGCCCCACCCAGGAGCATTTCTGTCTCATAGTGTTCTAAATGGGTGAGTTGTATTCTTCCACTTTTGACATCAGGAAACTATAATTCCTTTTGTGTGTTTCTTTAGTATTTGGGCTTTAGCACAACATGGACTTACCTCTGTTCCTCCCTCCCACACATCACTGTGTGTTTGCTCTTTGTTGCTCCCAGATCACCCTCTCTCCTATTGCTGCCTGCTGGCCACACCTTACCTTGTGTTCTTGCTCAGTGTCTTCCCTCCCACAAGGATCAAAGACACTGGCAGGGGAGAGATTCTTGGCTTCAGAAGGGCTAGCTTTACCCTGAGGACTATGCGTCTTCTTAATCCCTGGGTGAGTTCAGGCTCAGGTGCAGTTACTAGCAGGGGCGTAACACAAGCCCCCCCAGCCCCCGTGGTGCGGGGGGCCCACAAACTCCAGGGGGCCCCCTCAGGACAGCACTTCGGCCAGAGAGCTCCTGATAGAGTCCAGAGGGGGCCCCTCCACGTACCTTGCAGGGGGGCCCCCTCAATTTTCGTTTCGCCACTGGTTACTAGGAGGGGAAACACGCTGGTGACAGCTACAATCCTGGCAAGCCAGCACATTTTTTTTTCAGAGTTTTATATAGTGTGAATTTGACCTGAAGGTATCAGGTATCAGAGCGCTTTACAAGAGCACCAGTTGGGTTGCATAAGGATACATTCATTTTTGTTAGGCACTGGGAGATTAAGAGACTCGAACCCGGTTCCCCAGATTTGAGGTTGACCGCCATAGCCGTTAGTCCACATCCTCTCCCCCAATTCAATGAGAGAGGTTAGGTGGAGATCTGGCTTGGCTCCTAGAGCCAAAGCACAAGCCAAACCATCAAAGGATTCAGCACGTAAATCAAGCAACAAATGTCATAAAGTATTGTGGTAAGAATCTAAAATGCAAAAGACAATATTTCTGATTGTCCCTTAAGTACATCCAAGTATATTATTGTATCGAGTGACATTTATTGAAAGTAATATTTTTTTAAACACAAAATGTTCAAGAAAAATCCAATGCACTGACAACGTTGCCACAAGTTAACCAAAACGTGCCATTTTGCCACGTTCTCTCTATATATAGTCTATATTGTTATTAAATATGAAGGAAGATTATTTTATTAATAATCATATACAAGTGAGATTTTGTTTTGCACTGCTGCGGACCTGGATGACTTCAATGTGCTCTTGAATTGGTTGGTTAAGGAAAATGATCCATAGTAAAGTAATTGACCTTGGCTCACACAATTTGGTCACATCCTTCTCCTGTTTAACATCAGAGGTCAATGCTTTGTGTTCAGTTATTTCAGGACTTGGTATTAGTAGACAACATGTAATAAATACACATATTATGCATAAATCAAGACTGACACTATGCACAAATTTGTTTATTTTTGTAGTTTCATATAGTGCAAACGAAGCATTAGAACACTTTACAAGAGAATGGCAGTTTCGTGACAAAAGACATTCTAACATTAGAAACGAAAAGCACCATATCAATACAGTCAGTATGATGCAGTGAATATGTATGGGTATAGCTAGGAACATCTATCTATCTATCTATCTATCTATCTATCTATCTATCTATCTATCTATCTATCTTTCTTTCTATCTTTCTTTCTTTTCTCCAACGGCTTCCTTCCTATTCCCGAACGTGTTCCGGTACTGAAAGCAGTGTGCTGTACAGGAATTCTTTATTAATTGATCAAAATAAAATCTATGCAAAAAATTCATGGATCTTTGTCTGTCTATCATATATATATATATATATATATATATATATATATATATATATATATATATATATATATATATATATATATATATATATATATGAGAGAGAGAGAGAGAGAGAGAGAGAGAGAGAGAGAGAGAGAGAGAGAGAGAGAGAGAGAGAGAGAGAGAGAGAGAGAGAGAGAGAGAGAGAGAGAAACAGAGAAACAGACAGATAAACAGACAGAGAGAGGGAATATATAATGGGTAACTGTGTAAGATTGGCCTATAGTGCACTTCTAGTGAGATCTTCGAAAATATTTCAAGTTAAAAGAAAATTAGGATCTTATGTACAGTAATCGTTTGTTGTTTGGGACTGCGTAGCTACCAAGGGCAAGAAAGGGGCAGTGAAAAAGGGTAGTCTGTTGTTTAGCTCTATTATAGGAGTGGGAGGATACAAGCAATTAAGTTGTCACTATATAACATTGCGAATGGTTCAGGCACGTCATGTGATCAAGACCGGGGAAACCCGGTCGAAACGCGTCATGCTGTGGAGTCTGCAATAAAGCACTTTTCATCACCGAGCACGTTGTGGTCCGTACCTGATTTCCAGAGAAAGTGGATTCAATCAGAGTGTGGTTTTTTCATATATATATATATATATATATATATATATATATATATATATATATATATATATATATATATATATATATATATATATATATAATATATGAGAGAAACAGACAGATAGACAGACAGAGAGAGGGAATATATAATGGGTAACTGTGTAAGATTGGCCTATAGTGCACTTCTGGTGAGATCTTCGAAAATATTTCAAGTTAAAAGAAAATTAGGATCTTATGTACAGTAATCGTTTGTTGTTTGGGACTGCGTAGCTACCAAGGGCAAGAAAGGGGCAGTGAAAGCACAGCAACCACCAAATCTAGAAAGGTGGTAATAGCATGGCGCGCATAGTTTCGTTTTTCTATCCAAAGTGTCAGGTTCAGGTGATTGTTTCTTCTAGTGCATATAAAGTTTAATAGAGTATTTTGCTTGCTCCACGAGCTTGGCTGTGGATGAGATTAATTCAGTGGCAATTCTCGGTTTACCAGTCCCAACTCTTAGACACTGATTCACATGTTGGTGGTAAACAAACTTTAATGGCGGACCGAAGATTGCAATTCTGAAAGAAGAATCCTTCAGGCTGCTTAACCATCAAGACCAAATAGTCATGCACACATCTTTGTCAGGAAGCTTGCTCATATTGGGACTCATGGTGAATGCTGTTCGGCCAAACAAAGAGCTATCATTCCACTGACCTCCGTTGGATCTCATAATGAGTCGTCTGCCTCTTACTGCATGCCTTCCTCCAACAGAAGTCTAGATACCACTCCTCACCATTTCCCTATTCAAAAGCCCATTGGTAGGAGCTTTTTCTATATACAGACATGCATGCTCTGGAACATGAGGTCATCAGCACTCACTTAGAAGTAAGACAATAAAGACCTGGACGATTCCCAAACTATGATGTAAGTAACTTCAGGCGGTGCATTATACTGGTTTGCATAAGCAGTCAGCGAACCCATCCCACACTCATTGAATCCTATTTCATGCTGCGGCGGCATCTGGAGCACTCTTCCGAGCATCACGCATAACATAAAAAAATACTACACATAGGTCAGACTAAAAAAGAACACTCCTCCGACCATGCACAACAAACTCTTTTATGCAACAATTTACTGCATATACTTATGGAGTATAATATATGTGTCACTGGTCCTTATACGGCTGTATTTGGCTCCTGTGGTTCGTCTGGGATTTAAGTCTTGAGAGGTGTGTGCAGAGTCAGACTCTAGAGGGAGGTTTGATTCAAATCTTGCTGTTTAGCTTCAGTATGAATGCTTGTATCTTCAGGTTGTCATGCTACTAATTCCTTGCGTTGCCCTCCACTGGCACTGCTGTTGCAAAAGAACTTACCATTTTAGTTTTGTGGTTTGTAAAGGCAGAGCACTTTGTGTAAAATATTGCAAAAAAGCCTTTACACAATCCAGTTTATGTGTTTCCCTCTCTTGAACCCACATTGTAAAATTATAAACTCCTCTTCCATTTTAAATTCCACTGTTAATGACCTGTGTCTTTGTTTTTAAGGGTTCACCTTTTGCTGTGGCCTTAAACACCTTCACTTCCAGGCTTGGAAATTCTGCCAGCACTGTTGTATCAAATGCAGCGTTGAATTTTTCCAAAAACTCAAAATCTGTGTTTATTCTGAACTTATTTGCCCATAGTAACACTGTCCCTGGCTGACACAAATACTCCATGGTTGACAGCAACTCATCCACAAAGTTATGGTGGTAGACGACATCCGCAGCCAAAACGTAGTCATAGAGACAGGTGTCTCTTGGGAATGCCCATTCCACGTCACTTCCCCACACCAGCTCCCTTACTTCCGGTTTATGTACACTTTTGTTTCGGGTATTCCTCAGTAGGTTGAATTGCAGATTGCCGAGCACATCTGGCATATCGGTTGCTGTAACACGTCCTCCTAAATGAAAGAAGAGGAATTGTTTAATATGGGTGCTTCTATTTTCTTTAATAACTTTTGTAAAAATAAATATTTGTATTTAAAATGTTATGGCTGATACTATTTCCGTATTATCAGCATTCATCACATACAAGCACACATGTAAAAACACTATAGATATCCTACAAAACTACATAGTGTATCCCAAAACCTATAGAGAATTTTCATTCGACATTTTTAGATATTACAAACTCTTTTAACCATATCATTCCAAGAAAGATATCATTCCAAATAAGTTCAAACGTGTTCAGCGCCTCTATCAGTCAGTCAGTCAAGATAATGTTTATTTAGACCACTGGTCTTTAAACAATGGCAATAACATATCAATTCTAATATCATAAATAATTTCATCATCAGTTATAGATAAAACAGTAATCTTTAAACCAAAAGAAAAAAAGGATAAAATTATATTTTTATATAACAATTCATTGCACATACATCATATATAACATAAATTATAAACACATTATAAACACCCCACTTCATTTCACCTACTTAATAAAAGGATAAATATGTTTTAAAAACCATTCCTGTAAAAGTTATCTTTTCTAAAATTCATCTGCCAGACTCAAGCTAAAAACCTACCCCTTTAGCATTGTTCCACATTTCCATCATGGCTTTCAGTTAAAAAAATTCTATTGCATCGTTCATCTCATTCCTCTGCCTCTATCATTATAAAAGATTATTCTTCAATTGCAAGTTATGAATTCATGTCTGACAGCTGGATGTCGATATTTATAGCACTTGTGTTTTTTTTAATAATCTTTCAGGCAACATAAAAATATCTAATATAGGGGAATTAGCAGCAGCCTCAGGGTCATAGATGTCAGACACTTTTGTTGTTAAGATCATACTTATCCTTGCCTAGCCAAAAAAGAATCAACAGGTCTCAGCCCCAAGAGCATAGCTGTCAGGTTTCTAATCTCGCACCTAAAAGTCCAACACATACTGTCTCGTCTGATATCTCCCTTAAGCATCTTATCAGAAGACCATTAAATTCTCTGTAAAGACTTGGGCCCAGATGTATGAAGCCCTTGAGTTGTCATTGAGTTATGCAAGGCAGCGTAAGGCAACGCAAGGGCTTTAGCGAGATTCAGTAAGCCACGCAAAGCCACCTTGCGTGGTGCTGTGTGGCTTAGTGAATCCAGAGTACCGCAAGGCAGTGCAAGGCCTTGCGTGACTCTGCCCTGGGAAGGCGTTCCATCGGTCGAGCATGGACGTTCCCATACATTCACCCGTGGATTTTGGCACATTACCAGATTTACTAAGATTCGTAAACCTGGGACTGTACCAAAATGTTATGTCTTCCCTGTTGAGGTGTAACAGGGACAAATATGTTTATTTTTCCTCATTTTTTCCTCCTTTTTCTAAAAAGAAAAGACTCATTGGATTGGTTTTGTGCAGGAAGGTGTCCCTTCCTGCCCAAAAACAATCCTGACTGTAACACAAGAACCCTTGCACCATGGTGTAAAGGGTGCCTGCATTGACGCTTGGCAGCACATAGTGCGCCAGCGGAGGGAGAGAGCAGGAATGCATCATATCTTAGTAGATATGGCACATTCCTGCTTTTGCCCTGTTAAATCTGCACCTTGATATAAGTATAGAATATTAAGGTCCAGCATCAAATATTTTGTTAAAAGCCTGGCCTTCATCGTTACTTTCAAATAGCAGAGCATTTTCCATTTAACTTTGATTTTAAGAACAGGATCTTCTTTAATGGATTGAAGTCATTTGTAAGCGCAATTTTAAGAGTTAACTATTACAATGGTAGCAATGGGATTGGAGTCACACATCCACAAAGAGGGGCTATATTCACAGAGATCAACACCTTATTTCTATGTACATACATTTCCTTTGCATGTGAAGTGTCAATTGGTGCTCTACCATTGAAGCATCCTGCTACTGACAGATGAAACAAAAGTGACTGAAAAATCAGTCATTTACAAAATGCAAATCAAAGGGGAGACCATATTCTTCCAGTAACCGTGGAACTCGTTGTAGGATCAATTTAGTCAAAAACGACCTGAGTGACCATGGTGGTAGTCTGTCAAATAATCATTGATTAATATGGGCCTCTGCATGAGACTACTGAGTGATGACAGGCACATTTCTATTGTGCAAATCTATTATATAATTTGATTGGTGGCGTTGATAAGGCATGAGTGCTGAATTATTGTAATTGGCATCTATTGTTTAAGTGATAATTCATCTAATGAAAATATATAATGACCTGAAGAAAGTGAAGAAATAAGGATTAGGTCCATATATACCAGGAAAGGAACAATTGTGTTCTACATTATTGTTTTCAAACCAAAGGAGAGTGTGGTCATACTTAATAAAATTAAACCCATTTGGAACTAGATATCAAAAAGGCCTGCAACCATATAATATCCATGCAAGATGTGGCCAAAAAATTAGAAAACAAGCTTTTAATTGGATATGGAAGAGAGAGTTTCCTAATCATCAATTAAATACCTGAAAAAGAGCATTAGAGTTAGAGGTATAAATATAGAGTTCTTGGGAGCTAATAATACCTGGTTTGTGCATCATTAGGCAAATAAAAAGACTTAGGGCCTGATTACGAGTTTGGCAGTCTGAACCCTTGGTGGAGGTGCAGTGGTGGTCGGGGACTGCCACACCAAGCAATCCGACCACAGTATTACGAGTATGGCAGTCGGAGCATTTTGGGAACGCCACAACTACCAGGGATCCAGGATCCCTCGCGGTGGCTCAGAGGTCTGGGGAAGCAATATGCATGGCGGTGCTGCTGCAACACCGCAATGCATATATTACGAGTTTCCCCATCGCCAGCATTTTCATGGAGGTGAGCTCGCCATGAAAAGCCTGGCGGTGGGGAAACACCCCTGTTGCCCTTGTGCATGGGGGTGTATGCAGGGGGGCACCTGTTGGGGTCCCCTGTGTGAATATACCCCTGCACCTGCACGACATGGACTGCTCAGGCCATGACGTGCAGGTACGTCCATTGGCAGTCCAGTGGCAGTGCAGTTATAAGGCTCACTAAGAGCATTTAAACTGCATCGCCGCCGGATCGCCAATCCGCCCGCCAGACAACGAAATTACTCGTTTGGTGGTTCTGGAGCGGGGCGCTGGCTTGGCGGCTCACTCCAGGACCGCCAAACTCGTAATCAGGCCCTCAGATACAATAAAAGAAAAAAGGAGTACTACTGACCTGTTTTGGAGTGTGTGTATGCAAAGGGTATCAGGATGAGGAGTATGAACCCTGAAGTAACATGCGGCTCCAGACGTAAATGGACCAGAAGAAAAAGGACATAACCAGAGTGACATAAGAGGGTGCCATGTTGAAATGGAATTAGCTACGATAGCCATAAATGAGTCTGATGCAAAAATAGTGTGCGGCATCTCGTATAGAGTATATTGAGGAAAGAAACGATCATAAGTATAAGCTGTTACTAATGTAAACACGTACTATAGGAAGACTGATAATTATGTCAATAAATATAATATATCGAAGTTAGAAAGAGTGAAGTGATATATGTGATAGTTTTTGTTAGGAGAAGACTGTGCTTATGTGTGCACCGTGTTGGAGTGGTCATGATATTATTGATGAAATTATTATGAATTAGTAATGGGTAACCTTAGTCCATAGTCTATGGTGTAGGAAAGAGGAAACAGAAGAGGGTAACGTCGCCAAAAATGAAGTAGACTGTAGGAAGAAACCTGTTAATAGAAAGAAGTCAGAAGAGGACAGTGGAAAGAAACCCGCTAACAGAAAGAAGCCATTTATCCATATCAGATATTGTCCATGGTACAGTGTGAAGTTTATATTTCACAAAAAATAGGATTGCAGTTCACAACTACCTAAAAACAATTATGTTTTGTGTATAAACATTGGAGCAGATTGAAGGGAACAAGTTGTAAACATTTGATACCATTGCCGAACCATTGTTTAGAAAATTAGTAGTTTGGATCATGTTTGAAACATGAATCAACAAGAAGTGCATCAGATACGTAAACACAGAATAGATTACTAGTGTATAGAACCCTTGAAATGAATGTAAAATTGATTAGTTATTCAAGTTAGGAGATTAGGAGTATGTATCATATACAGATAAACAGTGAAAATGCACAATTGTTTCTAATTGTTGCGCTAATAAAATGATCAGAGCTTAAGACATTTGTACATAATGATAACATTTAAATGAAGTATTTAGCAACATGTATGTTGGTTTAGGAGGTGATTAGAAACAGAGGAACGGAAAGCAAAAAAACAGGTGATATTTGACCATGATGCAAGATATGAACTGGTTTTACCTAGTTTACTTAATTGTGTATATGCAGCTACAATACACATTTGCATATATTACAATCATATATTTAAGGCAAGTTAATAATTTGCAGTGATATACTAGTTGTATGGAAGCAAAATATATTTAATCCACAAGGAAATAATGTAATTACTTATTGTGGTTGATACCCCTGTCTACCAATCTGAGTCTTATAATCCACTTTGCTTCTTTCTTCAGTAACGTTAGCGATCTGTCAACTTCTCTTGTTTGGTTTGATGAAAACCAATCCCTGAAATGTAATCGAAATTTGATCTAGAAATCTGTGTGTATAGTTACAGTGTTTGGCTAGAGAATGACTGTTTTCATTATTGTGGATAGCCCAGAAGTGCTCTTGTATTTGTTGATTTAGTTGGCGAATTGTACTACTCACATAGATATTGCAGCACTGACATATCTGTACATAAACTAGATATTTAGTGTTGCAATTTATGAAGTCATTGACTTAGTATGTAGTACTACAATTTATTGAAATTCAATAATTTTGTCTTGGGCAAAAAAACACACATTTAAAGAATCTCCTAGGTGTCTGTGGTAGCCAAGTAGGTCTATCAGTTTTTTTTCTATTGGCACAATTTGAAAACTAACTCTACATTACACAAACTGACAGTTAGGAAGTGCCAGGTGATACACCACACTCAACAAACTGTGATCAAATTTGCCACGTTTTTTTAAGTCTCACGGAAAAATTGTTTGTGTGCTCCCATTACCAGGTACAATTTTAGGAGTTTTGAGGATAGGTCCTTTTGAACCAGCTATTTTAATTTCATGCCATTTTCTTGAACAAATTGTTTATGTTGTCCTTCCAAACTCTCCAGTGCATCACCAAAATTATTCTGTTTCAGGTAGACAATAACCCTCTTTTATTTATTCAAATATGAACATTCCCTCTTCACAAATGTGTTTAATACACTCAATAGTGTGCCCAACCCACTCATCCAAAATAAGCTCCTTCCTATTGCTCTTTATTTGCAGATTTCTTCTTAAACATGCTTATACATTTAGCAATATGTTTACTCATAAGCCTGTTTTTTTTGCCTCCATTTCTCCCTTATCTGCTGCAAAGAAGGGAACTACTCCTCTGTTCTGGAACTTTGCTTCAAATGTTAAAACAAAAGGAATTGGCTTAATAATTGATAATTCAATGTCTTCCCATCCCGGCCTTTCCACACCTTCAATCCTAAACTCAATGGCAGGTTGTCTAACTACTGCCACTTTGTAATGATTTTTGAAGTCTGGCAAGCAATACCTCTTCTATCAAGTAAAGTCTGACATCACTCACACTAATCTTATCATTTTTTTTTACCGCTTCGAAGTATGACAAAAGCATCGTTTAGGGATTTAAAAAATTAAATACTAATCTTTTGAGATCTCATAGAAAATTTGGTAAATGGAACATTTATATCAGATTCATCTTTCCACATAATGACAGTCATTGTTTTTTCCATTTGCCCGTAAGGAAGTTAGGGGCGTATGTACAAGAACTTAACCCTGGCGTAGCGTCAATTTTTTGACATTACGGCGGCTTTTTTTTATCGCCTTATTTACAAGTTACTGCTAACTGCAGTTAGCGGCACTTTTCCAGCGTAAACGTGAATTTTCAAGATCGCCACTTCTGTTAGTGGGACTTAACGAAAATGAGATGCAAGGTAGGCATTCCCGTGAAAAAACTGCCGCTAACCACACTTATATGGTGCAAAACCAAAAAAACCTGCCTCTAAATCCAGTTAGAGGCAGTTTTTTAAGACCAAAAAATAGCTGGTCTTAAAACTGGTGCAAACATTTGGGTCCACATATAAGATGTTTGGGTGCTAGACAGCGCTGCAAAGAACATTGCTGTGCTGACCTGCGCAAAAACAAAAGGTCAGGAATGCGCCTTATCAATAAGATGGGGCGCATTCCTGGGCCTCATTCATGTAAAGTGTTGCATCGCTGTGACAAAACAGCATTGCAACACTTTTCACTGCGCCCTCCTTGTGGCAAATACGGCGCTCCACGTCACAATCAATGACAGATACGTCTGGAATCCTGACGTACCTGTCGGCGCTAAAGTCACGCATTGCTGCAGTTGTGTCGCAAGCATGACGCAACTCCAGCAATGCATGGGGCAGGCCTATCCCTATGTCACTGCGTCACCCTTACGCCCGCCATGAGGCATGCGTAAGGTTTTGACGCAGCGGCGTCCTAGAATTGTCGCAGTGATATCTGACAGATTTCACTGCGCCATTCCTACAAGGCTTTGCTGCGTGGGAACGCCCACCCTGCATACATAATACCTGACGCAGGTATAATGTGGCACAGGGCTTTACAAGGTCAAGCATATGCCTAGATAGATGTGTCACTTTGTAAATACGGCGGAACGTGGTGCAAAATTAACGCTGCAAGTATGTCAAGAAAATGAAGCACCAGCAGCTTTAAACTTGTCGGAAGGGGCTCATGAATAAGCCCCCCAGTATTTTTCCCCTACATTGACGCACAATGGCTGCCATGCGGAGTTGATTGATGTTGTGCAGGAAGGGACACCTACCTGCACAAAGCCTATCAATCCAGGATATATCCTCTTCCTCTGTGTGGTGTGCGTTGACAGCGAATTTGAAGGTTGTGTGAGTTTCAGGGGTATTGTTGTGGCTCCATCTCTTCTCAAGACGTCTGCAGGGGCGTCTGGACTAATGGAGGGCGGGAGTGAACCAATTGGCCTTCTTGGAGTGTTGTTTGCCTGGTCTTTTCTTGAGGGGTGCCAGGGTGTCGGCGCAGTTGGAGATCCATCAGTGGAGGTTGCGTGCTGCGGTGTTGGCGTCTGTAAGCGTTGGTGGAGTGGTGGTGCTGAGGGAGTTGACGAGAAGTTCTTCGGTGTCCTTGATCCAGCTGCGACGGGGGTGCGATGATGGCGGTGGTGTACGGTGGGCGTGGTGAAGGCGTGATGTATACAATGATGGTCGGTCCAGAAGAGTTCGGTGGTGTGGCTGTAGTTGAAGTTCCCGCTGGCGGAGAAGACGGGCTCCAGCGTGAATCCGGCTATGTGGGTTGGTGCGGTGACTAGCTGCTTGAGTCCGATGTTGGCGAGGTTCCTCAGAAGGGGGCTGGTGTTCTGGTTACTGGGGTTGTCCAGGTGGAACTTGAGGTCTCCGAGTAGGATGTTGTCGGTGGGTGGGAGAGCCTGGGGTGCGATGAGGTCTACAATGGCATCGATGAATGGGGGTTCAAGGCCCGGGGGGCCTGTAGACGAGGGTGGTGTTGAGGTTGGTCCGGATCTGGAAGTGGAGGTGTTCCATGGTCGCCGTTGGGTCATTAGAGTGAGTGGTCAGTCGGAGTGTGCTTTTGTAGACTATGGCAATGCCTCCTCCTGTAAGGTTGGGGTGGTCCTTGCGGGTCATTTTGTAGCCGTCTGGGATGGCAATGGCGATGTCCGGTCTGAAGCAGAGGTTGGTCCAGCTTTCCATGAAGAAGGCGATGTCTGAAGAGGTGACGTCGGAGAGGTCCCAGATTTCTGTGGCATATTTGTGGAGGGACCGCACGTTGAGGAGGATGCAGTTGAGCCGGTCGGGTGCGCTGTTTGTCGGCTGGGCGGCAAGAGGCGCTGGTGTGCTGATGTGGCAGGAGGTGCATTAGCAGTTTCGGCAGGTGCAGGGTGCAAGGGTATTCTTGGGTGATGCTAGATGGCAGGCGGCATGGTGTCCTGGGTTGAGGGCGAGGAGGGTGCTGGTGTCGTAGTGGTGGAGTGTCCGAGAGGCAGGGTCCATGGTGCTGGGTGGGGTACAGTGGAGGACGGAAGCAGATGGGCTTGCCTTTAGCTTGCCTTCCGCGCACCAGTGGCACGCCCGCTGCACATGGACGCACAGTGTCTGCCATTAAGTAGTGCTGCAGGGGGGCTGGACAGCTGGAAGGTGGAAAACGCGGGAAAGGACACTGGAGGGGGCAGGGACGTGGGGGATCGCAGCGGCAATGAGGGAGAGGATAGGGAAAAAGGAACTGCAAAAAAGCACAGGAAAAACAAAGCCAAACAAAGCAAAGATAAAAAAAAAAAGACAAAGGTAGTAAAGCAACAGAGAAGAGCAGAAAGATGAACAGGAAAGCAGAAAAGAGGGACAAGAGGGCAGTCAAGCTGCAGAGCACTGGCCCATCAGGGATGAGGCGCAGGCAGGAGCCTGCGGGTGGAGGATGGACTCAAACACCTGACCTCCAGGTCAGAGGAACCAGCAGCAGCAGATAGGGACAGCAGCACCAGCAACCAGACCGTGCAGCGCTGTGGGAAGAGGAAGTCCACTAAGGGTTAGTCCCCCGTACACCCAAAAGCAAACTAACAGGGGGCAAGGAAAGGCAGCACCACCCGGTTGCCTCTTCGGATCTAACAGTGGCGACCAGTTTCCGTGTTCCCAAGCTCCCCAATGAGTAACGGCGGATCAAGCTGCATACCCAAGGGCTTGGGCCAGAACCGGCCCCCGTGCCCCTGGCACCCACTGCCACTAATGGCCGAACTCAGCGACTTGAGCCAGTTAGTGGAGTCCCCCACCAGTCTTGTGCGGTGCCCTCGGTAATGTAGTTCAGCTGCAGCGCAGGGATTGCTCAGGGCACGGTGTGTGTCACCTACAGGCGCTAGGCCTGGGCCTGACTCGCCCCGGGCCTCCTCCGCTACGCGTCCCACCTTCTCCTCACCTGGACATTGATACCGGGGCTCAATGCGCTGCACTCTCTCCAAATCTGTGACTCAGCCAGCAGGAGCCTCAGCCAGGCAGGATTTCACAAGCCAGGGTACAGCAGTCGTCACCAAGTCCGCTGGGGAACCTCCTGATGCAGGTGATGCAACAGGACCCCCTTAGGCGTGAGGCAGAGAGGCGCGGCCCACCATTGGTAATCTCCTCCGTGCACCCCGGTGTAGTTGTGGCATATGGTATGCGATGCAAGCCTCCCTAAGTTGGTGTGCAGGAGCGCCTCTACCTTTCACAGCTCCAAGGGGCGCAAGGCGGTCTTCTCACACAGGTCAGCAACGTGCCTGCATGCGACCTGCCAGACTTCACAACCAGGTAAGGGCGATTGCCGACGCCTCAATGTCTACCGCTACAGCCCAGCAACTCAACAGCACCTCTGCATCCCACTCCGGGTCACAGACGCAGGCCCAGCGAGGCCTTCGGGCCCCGGGGACTGTCCCTGCTTTCAAGGTTTTGACTGCCATGGTGTTGCAAGGAGGGCTGTTACATTCCACTTATCATATTCACTGTAGCTTTAATACATGGAACCATTTAGATGTGGCATGTGCCATGTTTACTTTTGTTTCAGTTGCATATTCTGTTAGAGCTTAAGTTAATGCATTCCAACAGTGTTTCAGTTGCATCTGGAGCTGCTGATAGATGGATGTGCCGTGCTGTAAGGAATAAACTAATTTAAAGGATTTCTGTATGAATCATCATTTTAACAATGGCGACGAGCTGAGGAACCACTCTAGTCATATATTCAGCACGGGAGCAGAGTGATTCCTGAACCCTGAACATTTTTGTGAGTTTTGCTATTTTTGAAATTTCCGCTTTGGAATATAATTGTGCCGCATTTGGAACAACTTGCGTTTCTGGATTCATGCAATCCATGGTGTATTTTTGGATTTATACTCTTCAATGATTACTTTTGTATTTGAATATACAACCATTCGTCGAGTGATCAGAGGGGACTCCGCAAGATTTCAAAAGTAAATATTTCTTACCAGAATATTGGAATCTTTGTGCTCGAATTTCAAGGAGCATTCTCGCTGACGCACTACGAACACTGCCTTCTCTTCGTTCTAATCTAAAGAGCAAACACGTAAGCTTGCGCATCACGTGTGACGTCTTCGCGCATAGCTGTACGTGCAACGTCATACGGCGGCCATTTTATTTTGGGAACAACAACAAATACGAGTAACCATAGCAACAAGCAAGTTTTTACCGGCATTTACACATACGAGGTACAATTTGTAACGCCAGTCTCAACGAGTGTCTCCAGCTGCATAATAGACACAAGAATTCTGCGTTAAATAAACATTACTTTCGGGTGAGTGAAAATTTTATTTGTTTCTAAAAGGAAAAGAACTTATATATATTTATTGAAGGAGAAGTTGGCAATTAAATAAAAAGAAAACTCGTATGTCAACTATATATATATAAAAAAATAACTGGGCACAATATTTTTTTATATATAAGAAAACAATTATTACCACAGAATTATTTTGTGAGAAAACAAGTATAATAATTATATAAATACAGCATAAAACAATATGCAGTTTGAACCTCCTGGGAAATTCTTACAAGGTAAAGGTGATCCACCCATTCCATGGATACGATGGAAAGAGGAATTTTTGACATACATGAAAGCAATAGATGGAGAGCGCATGGGAGCAGAAAGAAAAAAGAGTATATTTTTACATTGTCTCGGTTCAGTGGGACAAGTTATCTTTAGAGCTCTTCCACAAGTGTTGACACCTGAAGAACAAGATGACATGAATGTATATAAAGAAGCGATGTTACGAATGGAACAAAGATTCAAACCCACCACAAATATTGCGCTTAACAGATTTAAGTTTTATACAAGAGCTCAAAAGGAAGAAGAGTGATTTGATGATTTTTTAACAGCGTTAAGGTCATTGAGTATGCATTGTAATTTTGGGATGATGGGAGATGAAATGATCAGAGACCAGATCATTGTACATGTAAGGAATAAGAAAATACAAGAAAAGCTATGGGTCATGGGAGATCCAAAACTGTCAGAAGCTATTGCTACAGCTAAAGCATTAGAACAATCGGAAAAGTGGATGCAGACTGTAAGACAAAATACTGTCAAGATGGATGGAGTAGAAGAAGTATGCGCACTCAGAAGAACAGATGAACACAAAAATGATAATTCACAAGTTAAAGTCAATAATTCAAAATTTAATAGTAACTTTAATGGCAAAAGATATGATAGGTATGAAAAACAAAATGCGTGTTACAGGTGTGGTAGTAGATCTCATATTGCACCATTCTCTGGGTGTCCAGCTATAAACAGAGAATGTAAGAAGTGTGGCAGAATGGGTCATTTTGCTAATGTGTGCAGAAATAGTAGGAAAAATGTAAATCAAACATGAGGTATGGTTTCGTATATTTCTGAGATAAACAAAGTCACCTGTGAAGGTAAGCACAGTGAATTTAAGGAGGGGGAGAAGGGTTTTGTTGTGTCTATCATCAACGACGAGACCACACTCAAATGAAGGAATGGTAATGAAATTGCCTAAGCGTTGGGTACAAATTTTAGGAGCAGAATTAGAACTCATGGTAGACTCTGGGTCTCTTTGGACAATTATCACGCAACAGTATTACAGGGAGAAATTGAGCGAAGCATGTAAAGGTAATCAAATTCAACAAACTGACATTGTGGCTAAAAGTTTTGATGGATCTAATATTGAAATGGAAGGATATTTTGAGGTTCCCTTGATTTTTAAAGCAAGATGTGCTAATATTAAATTATATATAGCAATGAGAGGTGTAAATGTTTTGGGTTGGAGAGATCAGTGGAAACTAGACATCATATTAAATCCACGTTCTAGGGAACCTGTGTTACTGTGCGAAGAAGAATGGTTAGAAGAAATATCTTCATTAAACGATTGTGGGAAAGATTTACAAATTATTGCTAAGTACAAGATGTTTTTACTGACAAGCTTGGTAAATTAGAAAACTACTCTCACAAAATCAAATTAAAAGACAATGCCATTCCTGTAAAACAAAAATTGAGGGGTATTCCCATTAATGTTCAAAATGAATTAAGGGACATGCTCAAGGAATTGGCCAGTGAATGCATCATTGAAGCCATAGAATCGACTGAATGGGTTTCTCCCATTGTTTTAGTGCGGAAACCGGATCAAAAATTGAGGGAATGTGTAGATTTGAGAGCGTTGAATAATTGTAGATTGTCACCCTTTACCCAATATAAATGAGGTGGTATGGATGTTGGAAGGAGCCAAGATTTTTTCAACTTTAGATTTAAGATCTGCGTATCACCAGATAGAATTAACTGAAGAGTCAAAAAAACTTACAGCATTTATTACTCCCCAAGGTTTGTATCAATACACCAGAATGCCTTTTGGGTTGGCTTCGGCCGCTTCAGTGTTTCAAAGAGTAATGTTTCAGATATTTAGAGATGTTGATCAATATGTGAAGTGTTTTCAAGCCGATATTCTTATTTTTTCAAAAAATGAAACAGAACATGAAATGCACTTGAATGAGGTATGTAAAAGATTTTTAAAAAATGCACTAACTTTGAAAGCACATAAGTGCAATTTGTTTAAGAAATCTGTTGAATATTTAGGCCACACATTATCTGGTGATGGGGATGTTCCGAAAAAATCTAATGTGGAGGCTATTCTAAATGCGCCAGCTCCAGTTAATAAGGAACAATTATTATCATTTTTGGAAAGTGTGAGTACTACAGCAAATTTGTCGAGAACTTTGCTACCAAGATGGAACCGTTGAGGAAACTTTTCAGACATAATGTTTCTTATGACTGGTCAAGTGAACAACAGAAAGCGTTTGAAGATATTAAGTCGCAAATTTTCAGTGCACCTACGTTAAAACCGTTCTGTATGAGGAAGGAGTGCATAATTACTGTTGATGCCAGCTTGTATGGTATAGGAGGTGTGCTGTCACAAAAAAGTGGTAAAGAGGAGAACACTAAATGAAACAGAACGCAAATATGCGGTAATTGAGAGAGAGCTCCTGGCATGCGTGTGGGCTATTCAACATTATCGCATTTATGTGTGGGGAAGCAAATTCACCTTGAGAACGGATCATAAACCGTTAGTAAATATCTTGTCTTCAGGAGGAGGTTGGAATTCCACAGCTAGAATTGCTAGGCTATCTTCTAGGCTCCAAGAATACAATTTCAAAACAGAGTATGTACCAGGAAAAAAAATGTAACTGCAGATTTCTTATCACGCCTACCATGTAGTCAAAATGAGGTGCACTAGTCAAGGATTGTGATGTTGTAGTTAATATCAAGGATGTGGTGCCAGAGCAGTTCAATGAAATTACGGAAACTATGTGGGAAGAGTGTGTATGTAAGGATGAAAATTGGGATAACATAAAAAAATATGTGATGGAAGGGTGGCCAAATAAAAAAAACTTAAGCTCTGAAATACTTCCACTATTTAATGTGTCAAACGAATTGCAGTTTGAAGGGAATTTGCTGTTTAAAGGTAATAAGTGTGTACCCCCTAAAGGTATACAAGAGTTAATACTTAAAATTGTACACAAAACTCATCCTGGGATGTCGGCCATGAAACGTTTAGTAAGGAACTATTTCTGGTGGCCTGGTATGGATAGATTTATTGATCGTATTGTCCTTGAGTGTGATGTGTGTGTGTGCAGCGAAAATTTTTTAAGAGTAAACACACCTCCAATGAAAATTGTAGATTGGCCTAAGGAACCCTGGCAGAAGATTGCGTTTGACATCTCAGGCCCATTCAATATTTTACCAGATAAGTTTCGCTTTGCACTGGTATTAGTTGACTACCATTCAAAGTGGCCAGAGGTAAAATTTGTTTCACAAGCCACCACGGGTACAGTAATAGATTTTTTTGAAGAGATATTTGCAAGGGAAGGATGTCCGTCTATTTTGGTCACGGAAAATGGAGTGCAACTAACATCTTCTGAGATGGAAATTTTCTTAAAGCATTGTGGAATCAAACATGTGATGACCTCTTTGTACGAACAACATGAAAACGGTTAAGTAGAGCGCTTTAATCGTGTTTTGAAAGGATATGTGGTAGAAGCTATTAAACATAAAGGTGAGTGGTTGAGTGCTTTAAGAGAAAGTTTATGGCAATATTGCATTACCCCACATACCATTACGGAAGTCAGTCCATTTAAACTGTTGAAAGGTAGAAACCCGGCTTCTAGTGTTTGTCCTTGGTGGTTAAAAGAAAAATGTGGAAAAAATGGAAAAGAGGAAGAGTGTGTAAATGATACTGCCAATAGAGTAAAAAGGAAACAAGGCAAAACTAAATTCTGGTATGATAACAAGTGGAAAGCAAAGATGCATGAATTTAAAGTTGGGGACTGGGTCAGAATTTTGAAACCTGGTTTCATTAATAAAGGAGCAAACAAATTTGGTAAACCCATGCACATCAAGAGAATTTTTACCAATAGTGTTATTACTCAAGATGGAAAAGTGTGGAATATGAGGAGAGTAGCTAAATGCCCCAATTCTTTATTTTTAAATGGTGATGACAATTACGATGAGGATGGGTTTCTGGCAAACGAGCACTATTGTATGCAAAGTGGCATATCTGATTTTAATAATAGAGATGATTCCGTGTCATCAAGAGTTAAAGTTTCTAATCGCTGAAGACAACCTTAAAAAAAAAATGTGGATTTTGTCTGATACCATTTATTCTGTAGAAATTTGTTGTAATCAGTTTGGTTGTTTTTTCTGTATTTTATTTTTGTATTTATTGTTTTTTTTTATTAAAAAAAGGGGATGTGTTACATTCCACTTATCATATTCACTGTAGCTTTAATACATGGAACCATTTAGATGTGGCATGTGCCATGTTTACTTTTGCTTAAGTTCCATATTCTGTTAGAGCTTAAGTTAATGCACTCCATCAGTGTTTCAGTTGCATCTGGAGCTGCTGACAGATGGATGTGCCGTGCTGTAAGGAATAAACTAATTTAAAGGATTTCTGTATGATTCATAATTTTAACAAGGGCTCTATGAAAAGTGACGCATCACTGGTTTTTCACAGCGATGCGCCTCACTTCATAACTGTAGCCCTGAATCTGCATTTCCTCTTCCCCTGGGACTCTGGCTGGTCATCCTGGCTGTTAGGGGTTTGGGGGGGGTTATTGATCTGTGCTGCACTTGGCCCTGGTTGCTCGATTCTGCATTCCATTGTTTTTATTTCCTATTTTTCATTGGAGGTGGATTTATAGGCTATTTTTGCCTCTAGAGGCAAGAAAAGTCATGTTGGGCTGACTAACGTGAGTTTTTTTTCCGCTAATGGGCCTTTTGTCACTTTTCTCTCGCTAACGTCAAAATTTTTATCGCCTTGACGCTAGTGTTAGTGGCAGTTTTCACCGTGGCTCGCTGTTACTATCGCCATGTAGCGACGTGTTGTAAATACATCGCTAACAGGGCGATAGTTTTTGGTGATAGGCCGCGTTAAGAAAACTGCTGCTAACTAAAGCTAACGCCAGTTAGCGGAAGTTCTTGTAAATATACCCCTGAGTCTTTTTACGGAAAAATTACATTTACTCAAATTTTTCCCAAAAATCTCTATTTATCCGAATTCCAAAGTATTTGATATTTCCTTTATTGTATTTTTAATCAAGGACAAAACGGATATTGTATTCAAGCATTCTCTAAAATTTCCAATATCTCAATTGAGTTTAATTTCTCTCTATAACCCAACAGTGATCCCAATTTGGCTCAATATTCATTAGAACAGGCAGTGAGGACAATGGTACAGAAAAAACATAGGGGCATATGTACAAGCCCCTATCGCCACCACAATGTCACTATTTCCTACGTTGTGGTGGCGATAGGGGCTGCGCCTTATTTACAAGGCAGTTAAGCCACTTAACATGGCTTAACGCTGCCTTGTAAATAAGGCCCCCTTTCACGCTTTGTTAGCGTGAAAGGGGTGGGCAGTGGGTGTAGCGGTGGGCATTCCACCACAACACCCATTCATTTTGATGCTGCCCCCTATGTACAAGGGTGGCGTACATAGGAGGCAGTGCCAAAATTAAGACCAGGTAAATCCTGGTCTTAAGTTGTCGAAGCGAGGAGAAATGCATTATTTCTCCTCGTTTTTGCTTTTTCCATGTGTGATGCCTTGTGCAGCACACATGGAAAAAGCAAATTGCCATGCATTGTTTATGTACAGTAAGGTGTCCCTTCCTGTACATAAACAATCTTGAAGCAGCACACATGAAAGTGACAAAATGTCTTTTTAGGATTGTTTATGTGCAGGAAGGGGCACCTTCCTACACATTAACAATCCTCCCCTGCACGCAGACACCCTTGCACTATGGTGCAAGGGTGCCTGCGTTGGCGCTAAGTTGCTAAACTTAGCGCCATCCCAGGGGGGAACGCAAGGCTGAACCACATTCTTGTAAATGTGGTGCAGCCTTGCGTTTCAGAAGTGGTGGAGAGAGGCGTTAAGCCAGGAAGGCTAACACCTCTCTCCGCCACTTCATTGTACATATGGCCCATAGTGTTATTAACATACATACCTACTTTAACTTCCTTACCCCTTATTCCTTTAATATCAGCCTCCTGTCTCATAGTCTCTGCTAGGGGTTCTGAAAATATTGTGAATCATGACAACAAGAAAGGACATCCTTACCTTGTTCCTCGCTCTACTTTAAAGACATGTGATAATGGTCTTCTTGCTGATTAAAAATCAGAATATAACATTTTGATAAGCTCAGAGCTTTCCTGAAAAAGTGATTTAAGGGACATTTCACTGTATCAAGAGTTTTTTTTGCAGCTATCGAAAATGTAACTGCTGAATGATTTTATTTCTTGACATTTATATTAAGTCCAAAACTTTTCTTACTTTGTCACTTCTCATTCTTGCTTTTATATAGCTAGACTTACATTACCTATACTCTTAATGGCCCACTAGAGCTGCTGCCCCACAATAGATGTTAAAGATTTCATTTTCCACAATGAATAATTAAATTGGCCTATGGATTCATGGACTCTTTAGGAACCAAAGGGATCCACCTTTGGATAATAGTTACTGCAAATAACCAATAAGAAAATCATTACATGTTTTGCACTAAACAACATTGATATACCCTTGACCGTGAGTACTGATGCAGCAGGGAGTACAGGACTATTGTGAAATTGTCTGTTAGAAATGGGAATGACTGTTTCTATACTATGCAAGTTCTGTCACCTTTGATGGTCCTTCCACCCCCTGCACACTCACCTTCTTTAAGTAGATTAAATGTTTGTGAAAAACTCGGGACAATGTTTTTTTTTAACAGAGCTTGCAATTCATTATGAAGTTGTTAACTCTCTGTTACTGGCCTTATCTGCAAGTGTCCTAATCTCAAGGCAAACTGAAAGGACATTTTTAATCAATGTTTCCAGTGTGATGGGGGCTTGTAAAATAATCAATCATATGAATACAGTTCCCTAAAGCAAGATTTGTGGTGGCCAAATCGTAAGGGTTTATTTTTGTTATAATTACTTACTAATATGAACTAAAGATGGTTTGATCCTTCAGTACATATATCTGAGAAATAGTTAAAAAGCTGCACCAACAAATGTTGACTTTTTTTTTACCTGAGAATATCTTTAAGGGGAAGGAGGAGGAGCAAGATGGCGGATTGACGCCGTCTTAGGAGAGTCGGGTCACGGAGGTGCTCAGGAGGCTCAAGATATATCGATGAAAATATTGTAGTGGAGAGCATGAAAAGCATGAAAGCAGGGATAGCTGGATAGAGAACATCGCATTCTCATTGCTTTTGTTTCCTCGGGGGCAGAAATGCAGAAACGCAGAAACGCCGAACTCAGCAAGAAAACCGGCAAAATTAAAAAAGACGGCAAACAGCAAAACAGGAAAGCCCGAAGTGGATGTGGATTATCAGGTCGGAATCTCTGACGGATACATGTTTGCTGGTGCTTGCTGGTGCTCTGGCGGTCTGTGCAACTGGTGGAGGCTTACGCTGTGCTGATGAAATAATATCGCAATCTTACCAAGGTACCTGGCATCAGTTTACCTTCCTATCGCAATCATAGTGTTTCTGTTTCCTCGGGGGCAGAAAACGCCGAACTCGACAAGTAAACCAGCAAAAATCTCAAAGAAAACGGCAAGCGGGCTAGTGGAAATCCCGAAGTGGATGTGGACTACTGGATTACTGGATTACTGGATTACTGGGCAGGAACTTGCAGATGGAATCTCTGATGGATACATGCTAGCTGGTGCTTGCTGTTGCTCTGGCGATTTGTGCAGCTGGTGGTGGCTCTGGAATACAGTCGAGCTTGGGGAGTTGAATGCAGGTGAATACAGCTGAATGCAGGCGGCAGTAAGGCTTGGCTTTCGGCGCTTTCCGTACACTAGGGTAGCCGAGTGTTTGGCTGCCCAACGACGTGCACAAGAGAGCTGGCGAGCTATTTGTCACGGACGCTCGGCCAAATTGTATTTACTCCAACGGGATATGGCCCCACCGAAAGCGATGGTCAGGAGTACCCGCGCTACTAACAGAGCGCTGGTGAGTACAACAGTGACTCGGGGTAGTAATATGGACGTCGAAGACGTGGAGATACAGAGGGCGGACTCTCCCAGCTCGGCTTTTGGACTGGGGAAGGTGGGAAAACCTGTGTTGCAATTCTTGCAATCAAGGAAGTCAGTGGAATTGTTTTCTTCTGATATTGTGGCGGAGGCTGATACTTTCAACAATGGCAAGATATTAGCAGATATAGTGAGCCAAGCAATTGGGGTGCAACACAGTAGCATGAATTCCATCTCTACAGGACATATTGTTGCAAATAACTTGCAGGCATTGCCTCAGGCACTTCCTCAGCCTCTGCCTCAGCCTAAACCTCAGCCTAAGGAAGGCTTAGATAATGGAAGGGTCCCGGATTTGGATAGGGGCCTGATTGAAGTGGGGACTGAGCATGGGAGTCTCTTCACCAGACCTGCTGATCCAGCGACTGTCCGGGACTCCCCGAGAATATCTGGGGAGTTCAAGGCTGTCAAAGGCGGAGAGAATGAGACAGCAACGGAGCCCAGAATATCTAAGCCTGGCGAAAGTATTCTTGAGGCGACTAGCAGTCTTTGTAATATTGGGACCCCTATAAGCCCTATTACTCCTGTAACTGTAACCGTGCCTAATGAACTGATATTGGGTGATTTGAGCACCTCGTTTTCGGCTTCTGTTACTGACACTGACCAAGTACTGGAACAGAGCCAGACCCAGACTCCCTCTGTGTTGCAGCATGAAGTCATAGTTGGCAAACAGAAGAAAATTCCAGGAGTAGTAATTGTTAAAAAGAAACATCAAAGTCAGAATCAAAAATTGAAAGCGGTGAAGGAGCTGAAAAAAGCTTTCGGGGGTCTAGACCAGGCAGTAGGAGACAAGAGGGCAAAACAACGGAAAAAGGGAGCTACAGCTGATAACTCCATATGGCGATGGGTACAAGCAAAAGGTGGGGTCAAAGATATGGTATCAAGGCTATCAGAGACTGGCATGACTGATGAAGCTGGCGGGGGAATGGAGCTGGTGGCTGAAGGCACAGGTGACCTAGGATTTGGCCCTGGGTCAGCTTCAATGATGTCGTTGGGAGAAACGAGCCTGCAGCAACTATTGGAGGATCTGGAATGTAAAGAGGAGCAGGGAATCGAAACCAAGATGCTCTCGCTGATTCTTCAGAACCTTAAAGACCAAAGAGAAGAGACTAGAGAGCTCTTTGCCCAGGTGCGATTAGATGCCCAGGGTATTCAGCAGTCTCTAAAAGAAGTCACTACAAAAGTAGGATCACTGGCGGGTGAGATGGCTGAACTTCAACAGCGAGTGGTGGATACGGAAGAAACAGCTTCAAAAACTTTTAGCATAACCGAGAAGCATGACCACGTTTTGGCCACGATGCAACTTAAGCTGGAAGATCTGGAGAATAGGCAGCGGAGACAGAACTTGAAAATGTTTGGCATTCCAGAAGGACAAGAGGGTACAGACCCCAGAACATTTATAGTACAAACACTGCAGAAATTGTGTCCGGACCTTAGTGATTGGGACTGGGATTGCCAGATTCAAAGGGCTCACAGGGTGCCAATGGTCCAAAAGAGACAAGACAGCCGATATCCTAGACCTTTTTTGATTTATTTTGGCAATTTTTTATTAAGGCAGGCTGTCTATTTAAAAGCTGGCCCAAGGTCGTCAATGTCTGTTGATGGTAATTCAATTTTTTTTCGCTCTGATTACTGTAAGGTAACAATGGACAGAAGATGGCAGCTTAGACAATTGATTGACCCAATGAAAGCTGCTGGTGTGCAGGCATATCTGCAAGAGCCGGCTCGACTAAAAGTAATTCGTGGGGGTCAATCTTATATGTTGTTTTCAGAAACAGAGGCAAAGAAGGCGTTATGTGGATGGCAGAAAGAGGGGACAGGCTAAAAGGGGGAAAAGGTATATCTCTTTAAAGTAATTTTTTGCTACCTTATTTATGCGAGAGTAGAATCTATCAGTGGTATACGGTAGAAGTTACTACATTAATGCTTCTTCTGCTCTTTTGTCTCTGTAAGGAAGGGATTTATTGTGGTATATGACAAAGTTATTTTATTTATGCTTTCCTCTGTTTTATGACTTGCTTTTTCTTGTGTTGAACAACATAGAGACCAGAAGCCTCTGGAACCTTTGTGACCAGGGACCCTTAGTGGGCTGCCAAGGTCAACGGCAGCTTCGAGAAAGGGGATGATTCCTCCTTCTAGATGCTGGGGGAGGGGAGGGCCAATCTCTAGAAGAGATTGGGGGAGAGGGAGGGAAGGGAGGGAGGGAGGGGTTGGGGGCTTAAAGAAGAAAAGGTCAATGATTGGGTCAATGATTGGGTAAAAAGCAATGATAAAAGTATTCAGATAAGGCGGTTACTAAAAGGAGTAGGTATTTTATTTTATATGGAAGGGGTTAAATGTTTAGCATGGAACGTTGCAGGGCTAAATAGCAGGATAAAGAGACGACTGGTGGCAGAAGAGCTGAAAATGTATAATCCTAGTGTGGTTATGCTAACAGAGACACATCTCTCGTATAAAGACCGGGGATTGCTAAAACAGTTCGGGTTTGAGGTTATAGTATGCTCTACTCAAAGTGCTTCTATACGTGGAGTTGCAATATTAAAAAACAAATGGCTTAGGGCAACAGTTTGTAAGACAACATCGGATAAGGGAGGTCGCTGGGCTATTTCACAGCTTATATTAAAAGAGAGGAAATATGTGTTCTGCGTAGTGTATGGCCCTAATAATGATGATCCTATGGTGGTGGATAACATAAATATGGAACTTTTGAATTGGGAGGGGGATCGGGTTGTGATGGGTGATTTTAATTGTATCATGGGTTATGGGATTGATACTACAAGGAGGGGGGCATTTCAGAGGATGCGGAAAACACATAGGGCAATATGGGAATTGGGTCGACTATAGGCTATTAGTGATGCCTGGAGAGTATTGCACCCAAGTTTACCAGGGTATACCTATTTTTCTGCCCCACATAAATCTTACTCAAGAATAGATATGGCTTGGGTGTCTGCACAAATATTATGGTCTACAGAAATAGATATATGCCCGAAAGTAACATCAGACCATAACCCTATTCTTCTTACTTTTAAAGTCAATACAGAGAATAGGCCACCAAGATCTCTTTCATTCCCTAGGTATCTTTTATCAGATGCGGATTATGTAGCTAGTACCCGGGAGCAAATCAAAAGCTTTTTTGAAGAGAATACGGGGTCTGCTACTCCCATTGTGGTGTGGGATACATTTAAAGCCATTATTAGGGGGCACACCCAACAGTATATCTGGCACCAAAATAAAATTAATAGAGGGACATTGAAGGAGACAACCTCTGCAATACGTAGGGCAGAAGATCTACATGCGGAGGCAGTTCTGAAGGGGGCGGGTGAGTCAGAACAATTGGGGTTTGAGGTAATTAATCTTAGATTAGGTCTGAAGAAAACACTTAAAGAGAAGAGCATGGTCAAATTTAATAAATATCGGCAGATACAGTATGAGTACGGGGAAACAATTGGGAAAATTCTGGCTTATAAAGTAGCTGATGACAGAGCTAAAGCCCATATCACAACTATTAGAGGGCCTGCAGGTAGACTGTATGAACATCCCCAGCAGAATTTAGAGCAATGTGTGAGGTATTATGAAGCATTGTATACTGCTACAATAAAGCCAAGGCAGGCAGATATTCTTGATTATATTCAGGGATGTTTCCTGCCAAGTATAGGGGAGGAGATCGCCGAGTCCCTGGATGTAGAGATACTGTGGGAGGAGATTGAAATGGCAATTGGGGCTCTACCATCGGGCAAGGCTGCGGGGGAAGATTCTGTTCCTCTAGAATTTTATAAAATCTTCAAGGATGATCTGAGGCTGCCTTTCAGTCAGACGATAGGGTCTATCAGTGTTAATGGGCAAGTGCCTGATTCCTGGAATATGACAAAAATTGTCTTCTTCTTAAAAAAAGATAAACCAGCAGATGAATGTGGATCTTTTAGACCAATTTCGCTAATTAACACTGATGCAAAAAAATTTGCAAAAATACTGTCTAACCGGCTTGCTCCGGTGATGCCTAGTCTGGTTTCTTTCCAACAACATGGGTTTATTCAAAATAGAGATACAACTACTCACGTAAATACGGCAGTGACAGCGTTCGATGTGGCCAATATTACATCAACCCCACTCGGTATGATTTTATTAGATGCTGAGAAAGCGTTCGACCGAGTGGGGTGGGAGTTTCTTTGGGCTGTAATCGATGCTTTCGGGATCGGAAGTCGCTTCAAGAAATGGGTACAAGCCCTATATGATAAGCCCAGTGCTAAATTAGCGTATTCAGGTTTACTATCATCTGTTTTCCCGGTGTCTTGTGGCACGCGCCAGGGGTGCCCTCTCTCACCCCTATTATTTGCTCTATATATAGAGCCATTCATTTGTGCTTTACAAAACAATCCCCGAATAAGTGCTTATAGCAATGGAACAATTTCTTTAAAGGTCACCGCTTATGCGGATGACTTGGCAGTATTTTCCACAGACCCAGGGCGAGCATTAGGGGAAATAACAGCGGCGTCTGCCGGGTTCGGACAGATATCAGGGTATAAATTAAATATCAATAAGACCCAAATATTAATTAATCATAAACTGCTAGATGTTATACAGGGGGTATGTCCAGTCGTCACTTATCTGGGGGTGCGGATATCAGCACAAATAGAGAAAATGATCTTTCTTAATTATGAGGAGTTGTTGAAGGATACAATTAAATCATTTAAAAATTGGCACAAGCTACCGATAGGCATTATAGGTCGTATTAATATAATTAAAATGAAAGTCCTGCCTAAGTTTTTATATCTTTTTCGCTCTATCCCACTACAGGTTTCCAACTCCTTTTTCAAACGATTAGAAGGGGCAATTGGTAGCTTCATATGGGGATACAAGAAATCTAGGCGAGCGATAGAAAGATTAAAACTACCATTTGGTCAAGGAGGATTGGAGCTACCGGATTTTAAGATGTATTTCTGGTCAGCTTTCTTCGGCCGCTTCCGTAGTCTGATTAATCCTGCGGGTATTCTATTTTTTCATACATTTATGTTGGGGGAAGAAAGTAAGATGTTTTTGTATAGAATAATGGACCCTAATTATTTTAAAGGTTTAAATTCAAGACCGCTCGGGACAGCATATATATCTGGCGGGCGATCTTGCATAAAGGCAATATATCTCCATATCATGATAAATTCCCTCTGTATTCTAACCCTGCCTTACCTAGTATATTTCACGATGGGATGGGGAAAAATTGGGTCAGATTGGGAGTAGGATGCTTGGGTGATCTTTTCGATTATAATGGTATTATTGCTTTTGAGAGACTACAACTCATATATAAATTACCAAATTATATGCTGTTAAAATACTATCAGATCCGAGACTACTTCCTAAAGCACCTGAAGCTGACTAATATAACTGGGTCTGAGGTTTGGGACTTCATATATGATGAAGTAAGGGAATCTATGATTAGCAAGGTTTATAAATGGCTGAGTAGCAACAGAGCAGATGATTGTGGAAGATTGGCCAATCAATGGAGTAAAATATTGGAGATTCCTGTAGGGGCTAGCACTATAATACAAGCATTGGGTACTATAAAAGAGGTGGTGCATTCTACTAATTTGAGATCGCATCAACATCGGATGATCTGTCTTCTCTATTACACACCCGAGAGGATAGCCAAGTGGGCGGCTAACAATATAATTACAGATAGGATGAAGTGCCCAAGGTGTGATATATATAAGGCAGATATCAAACATATGTTTGTAACGTGCTTAGAGCTAAAAACATTTTGGCAGGATGTTCAGAATATCATCCATCAGAAATTGGGGGTAGAAATACCCCTAACAGTAGGGGAAATTATGCTGGGCTGCAGTAATGTTGGATCGAAAAGCAGCGGTTTATTAACTATTTTGCTAGTCTCGGCAAGGCTGATTATTGCTCGAGAATGGATATCGCCAAAGCCTCCAAATGTGATGGATTGGTGGCTTCTAGTCCGACAGACATATGATATGGAACAGGCATTGGCCAAGTCAAGAGGCATAGGTTCAGTCGCTAAATGTAATAAAATATGGGGGTCTTGGCTCTAGATAATCTCCTGGAAATTCTAGGATACTTAACGTGGTGTAAATAAGTGGGTGAGGCCCAAGAATGTATTCTGGTATTTATTTCTTATGTGCTCCTTGTTTAATTACCTTATGTGTGATATTATGCCTTGATATTGGCGGTATGCGGCATTGATATTGTTTTGATGTATTTGATTGTACTATGCATTACCTAATCATTGATAAATAAAAAATAAAAATAAAAATAAAAAAGAGAATATCTTTAAGGATTACTGGTGGCAAAGATTTTGCGGTGAAGTAAATATATAATAGCACTGATTACATTTCCAACTATCATTATCGCCATTATGATTCTTATGTAAGAGAATTAATTCTCTAAGGGCACTGCACACCCAAAAGTGTAGTTTTTGCAGAGCGCACTGGTTGATAATAATATAATTATATTTGGAATATTGACACTCATCTAGTTTTGAATAACAACAAGAGAGCAACAGTTGATAATATTGTAGTGCAGTCCATGAAACTAAAGTCTAAATCAGCCCCTCACCATCTTGAGTGAATAGAAACAGATCTCAGAAGTCGGCATTGGGAAAAGAATACAAAAGGTGACAGAAAACCATGGATCATTGGTTTGATGAATTTGATGTACTGTAACTGCTAGTCAGTCCCACTGAATATATACAATTAAAGTGTGAGTTACACTAGAGAACCAGCTGGAAAAAATGAATCATCAGCATGGTGTGCAGGTCTAGGAAACCTAGACAAAACACACTTTAAAGGCCCTACATTAGAATTTCTGATTTTCTGGAAAAAAAAGGTGTGGGAGGCAATCCTGCTGCCTTTTTTAACAGGTTTTGTCAAAAGATCTTTAATGAAAGTTTTAGAGAACATCTGAAGTTCAAAGAGCACATAGAATTCCATTAAGAAATGACGTCACACATGATAACATAGTTTTTTTTTATTTGCAATGTATTAAGGATTCTGCAAGCGTTGGAGACTTTTTCATTAGTAAAGAAGTAAATGGGAGCAATTATGAGGTATGAAAACACATAAACAGTTTCAAAATACTTTGCAAGAGGTACTGTAAGGAAGAGAAGGGAAATTATATAAAATCTCAGCGATATGGGAAGGTAACATATTAGAGTTTTAGGAGAAAAAGTAGTAAGATTTGGTTTGTGGGACCCATTCACTTTCAGAATGACTGTCAACAGAGTCACCATAGGAATTCATGGATCCTAAAGATATAAGGGGATGTATTGGAGGTCTAGACACAAGAAAATGGAATCTTCAGAATCGGGTGGACAATAAAGATACCTAAAGGGTCTGCCTTATTCATGCCAATAATGTTCTTTTTTAGTCCTCTCTTTAGTCCTTGGGATTTGTGGCTATATTAGCTAATTGCATTATCTGGGTTAACAGGTAGGGTAGCAATTTGTTGGTAGATCACAGCCTGGAATGTTAAATAAAATTAGGAAGTAATTTTTATAACATTTTAGTTGAAGTTATTGATGATCAATACCATCTTGGCTATTCAATGTTTTGCATTTATATATGTGTAGTAAATATTATGAGAACTAAATTCAATAGATTAGGCATTTTGGTGCAATTATATAATGTACAATTAAGATAAAAATATAACTTAATAATGTAATGCAGCTAGTTAAGCTGATATGTTAAGTAAAGAGATATATAACTGGGAAGGTGTTTAAAGATATAGCGGCATTATGGGACGGATTGTTTTTCTCTTAATTGTGTTTTTACACATGTGATATTGTCACTGTGCCACTGTTACCTTTGTCATTGGGGTAATTACAGGTTGAATTGATCAATAGATGTGTATATGGTGTATACACATATATATAAAGAGATATATAGATTGTTGTTGGTGATTTAGGAAATCAAATTTTTGTTGTAGTGTATAATTGGGGTTTATTTTTTTAAAATATTGTAAAATCGCTGATGTCCTGTCCAGGATATATTTACAGGTTTCATTCTGCAGGAACCTTACCAGGTTATTTGACACTCCTTTGCCCAGACAAATTGATGATGTGTTTTTTTTCTATGTATAAAAGGTGAAATTCAATGTGAGCATTAATCAGGTTTTATTAATTTACTGTATGAACAGCGGAAAATGACAGTCAAGTCTCTTCACTAAAATCATAGGAGTAGCAGTACAGAAATCACATGTCCTTTGATCTGGTGGCATCCCAAGAAGGGATATCACATTAAATTTGCATCCAAAGACCTCACAAGATGTACCATCCTAGTGTCTATGACCATGATGAAACTGTAGGAAGAGGAAGAAAAGAATTCCTACAATTGTGTAAAACCAATAATTATCTTCATTTTCTTATCAAATTAGACATAATAGGGAGTGCAGGTATGACACTTGGTATTCGAGTGTCATTGTCACTCAAGTTATCAGTTACGTTGACACATGATCTAATCATGAGTTCCTTGCTGATATTTGTGGAGCGTGTTGGTGGTACACAAAAGTGCCAATTTTTCCTGTCTTGTTACTGGTAGAGATTCTCCAAAGCATAAAGATTTCCAGGAAGACCATAGATAGTGCAACTGTGTCAAATGATGATCCATAAATATTGACCAAGTGAAACCACATTTTTTCTAAATTTCATGTATTCAATTTTTTCTAGTGGAGAGGCACCCTTTTTAGGTTTGCACTAATGGAAGAATAATAAGATTATAGCTTTTTTGTTTTTAAATGGATGACACTTTACACTGTTGTTGTGGAGATCACTGTTGCACAAGTCAAGAGCACGCTGTCCTGCCAACAAGTCCAGAAGAGTCAAATTTATTTCTTGGT
The DNA here is from genome assembly GCA_963921515.1 of Calotriton arnoldi. NCBI lineage: Eukaryota > Metazoa > Chordata > Amphibia > Caudata > Salamandridae > Calotriton > Calotriton arnoldi. The sequence goes on along the minus strand of CAWUFW010005520.1, from coordinate 145,495 downwards.
CGCATAGGCTGCCACAAGCACAAGGGGATCCATGACCTGGTGTAGGTTCTTAAGACCTTTTTAAGGGGTGAACATTCTTTTTTGTTTAAATATATGTTTATTGGCATCTTTTGTAAGAACAGCAATACAATATGCAGACTCACTTCCCAGTAAATGAACATGTGACACACAGGCATTACATGATAGATAACAATGCATCAAACATAGTCACACATGATCAGCCCTATAAAGCGTCAGAGACATTCTAGTTAACTCATCAAGGCAACAGGCTGATCTAATCGTACCCCACAGGGTGGTCACCAACTCAGCCGAGGCAGAGCTACTGCAATCGCATAAAAGTGATATGGTCCCCATGGTCTGCAGACCCCGGGTCAAGAGGGAGAGGTGGGGGGGAAAACATGGAAATGAACATTAAGTAAAAAAGAAAACTGAACTGTCTGGCGGGGGTGCTAATTGCAGAGAGCGAGTAGTATCAAGTGAGGAGTGGCTAAGCCAGCATCAGTGGGCCAGACGTTCCAGTGTATACAAAGGTGTTCCTGCCATATCCATGGGGGAAAGGAGGGGGGGGGCGCATGGGGGCTGTCACATGTGTGATGCTTATGATGCTAAAGGGGAAAATGAAAGAGTTCATTCTTATCAGTGTGCATTGGTTTCAGTGCCTGGTTCTACACCCTGATCGCTATCAACCAACCTAGTTTGCTCTTTGGGTTCTCATCCCATATCACCCTTCAGGTGTTCCCAGTTCTCCAACACCTCAGTCCACAGGCCAGCAATTGGCTGTCTCCACACCCCTTGTGCATCTTCTCTAAGCAAAACCCTCTCATCTGCTCTAGCCCCCATAGTGACATCTTTCGCACAAGTCTCCAGGACTGGCCCCACCGCAGACTTCCACGCCATTGAAATTCGCCTCTTGGCTAACACAAGAGCTAAATCCAAGAATGTTGTGCCTACTTTCTGCGATTTAGGTCTGGGAAACCCTACCCCCCCCCACCCCCCCAGGAGACAAGTCTCAATCGTGCACAGGAGCGTACGGCCTAGGGTGTCTATTACTACTGCATTCCAAAACAGCTGCAAGGTGGGGCAGCTCCAAGTCATATGGCTAAAGTCTGCGTCAGGGTGTTGACACCTGAGCACTCCTGGGGTTCACCCCATAAATGACTTAAGTTTATGGGGCATCAGGTAGGTCATGTGAGTGTAATTGAATTGGATGCACTTCAGCCTCGTGTTTCTGGAGACTCTCTTAGGGTATCTTACACCATTCCAACCCTGTAACATCGCGGCCCCGGATTCTGCCCCACTGGTGCTGAGTGTTGGGAAGGGTGAGTGTACCATCCAAATTTAGGGCCCTGTAGAGCCATGTTACCAAATGCTGAGCCGATCCCATAGACAGCAGTAGATGGAGTACTGCGTAGGTACCCAGTTCTTCCCGACCTTTGTCCCAAAGGCCCTCAAACGTTTGGACTAGGGCCTCGTAAATCAAGAACTGTCCCAGGGGCAAAGCATGTTGGGCCGACAAGTCCTCCAAAGGCATGAGACTGCCCAGGTGGTAACAGTCCCCGACCGACCGCAGTCCAGCCTCCGTCCAGCCCGACAACTGCTGGGCCACGAAGTAGACAATAGGTTCCCCATGAGGTAGTCCCACCAGCGGCAGGGCAGGGGCATAAAGAGGCATGTTTCTAGTCTTCACCATGCAGTGTTGCCACCACTGTCAACAGCGTTCCAGTCTGTGGAATAACAACTGCTGGTTTGAGCAGCAGTGCCATGAGCAGGTCTTGATGAGGTGCTAACCCCAAAAGGCTTAAATTGTCCCCGGGGGTTCTCACACAGGCCACCAGGCAACCCACTTCAGCTGTGCCGCTAAGAAGTGCAGCTCAAAGTCAGGAGCCCTTCATCTGATGGGTGCTGCAGAACCTCGAGTCACACTTAATGTTGGACTTCGTCCCCGATCAAATAGCAAAGCAGGACATCCAATTGTCTAAACCAGGTGACTGGCACCCGGACCGGAAAGGCTCAAGAAAAAATATAATAAGGGAGAAAGCATCACCATCTTGGATACAGATACCCGGGCCATGACTGGCAGCCCTAGGGAGCGCCAGAAAAAGACACAAGATTTAAGGGATCGAAGAGCCCCACCCAGGTTACCCTCACGTAGATCTTCCAGAGTGTGGTACACCTTAACACCCAGATATCTAAAGGATGAGGAGGATCAGGTCAGACCCATAGGAAAGTCTAGTGGCTGGTGGGTTCCCTGCGTTATCGGAAACGGGCAAGTTTTGGCCTTATCGACCCTCAAGCCTGAAAGCTTTCCAAACTCCTACAACCGCCGGATCGCTCTTGGGGCATCAGTAGGGCCGTCAGACAGATAGAGCAGGAGGTCATCTGGATAGAGAGAAATTATTTGTTCAAGGCCATGCACGACTATGCCACTGCCCCTACCTTCCAGGTAAATAGTTCTGCCAAAGGCTCGATGGCCAAGGCATAGAGGAGAGGGGACAACCCTGTCTTGTGCCTCTAAAGATGTCATATTGGCTGGAAATCGTGTTGCCCTTCTTGACACTTGCAATCGGACTAGTGTACAGCAGTGTGACCCACTTGATCCAGCCGTCTTCCAGCCCCATTCGGCGCATGAACTCAATTAAAAAATCTCACTGAACCGTGTCAAAGACTTTTTCAAGGTCCACTGACATGAGCATTGCGCTGTAGGGTTATAAAGACATGATATAGACATCTGAGATTAAGTGAGGTACTGCGAGCCGGGATAAAGCCATTTTGATCCCTGTGGACCAGGGCCAGCATGTGTAGTAGTAATTGAGAGGCCAGAACATTACTAAGAATCTTGAAGTCCATGTTGAGCATGGACAGGGGCCTAAATGTGGATGTGGGTGCATCTAGCAGTTTAGTCTTAGGGAATGGAACTACAAGCATGTTTTTTGTGGATTCGGGCAAGGTTCCTGATCTCAACGACTCTGCGTAGAGGGACTCCAACCGTGGGACCAGGAGTCCCCAAAAGGTAGAGTAAAACTCCTAGTGATATCCATCAGCTCCAGGTGTTTTACCAGTGGCCATCTCTTTAATGGCATGCCTAATCTCCTGGAACATCACCGGACACCCCCTTCCTGCAATACCCAGGTAATAGTACCTAGTCTTAGAGGACCCTTAGCCTCATGGTACTAGGTACTATTACCTGGGTATGTCAGGAAGAAAGGCAGGTCCCCTCTTGACAACCTTTTACTCTCTCACTTGAATTAAGTATACGGTCTTACGCATCAGCGCTGATAAATGCCAAGACCTATATAGGCTGTCCGAAGGGCAGAAACATGTCGGCACCTCAGAGGTAGGCAAGGGCCATAATAACCACTGACGTCCTCTGACAAATGCCCTTACGGTATTTTTTTTTGTCAAACCTAGGGTACCACATTAATATAGGACACTTTTTGGTCTACCCTAAGGTATTTTTAATAGCACCAACTGGATCTGAGAAAATTATCCAGAAAAAAGTAATTTCTAAGAACTCCCTCAAGATAGTCCAACTTGAGGTCGAGTCCACCCTAGTAGTACCATCTCACCAGCATGTCACATTACGTGAGTGAGCCAACCTCGTCCAATTTCTGAAATTGCCAGTGTCTTGTGGTGTGACACATGGGCCAGAGCAGCTGACTCCAGAGCGTGGGACTCATGGTTCGATCCCCGGCACTGGCGGAAGCTCACCTCAACATCATGTGACTCAGGACAATAGCTCACATAATCTCCCCGACGGCCCCCCAGCACCTGAATACCCTTAGGGGTAATAAGTGCGTGCTTTACAAATGTGGAATTATTATTATAAATGTGAGTAGGAAGAGTAGCAGCAGGGTGACAGGATCTCAGGAGAAGCACCTGTAGAATTTTCTTTTCCAGGTGCTCGCAAACAGGTTACCACGCCATCTTTGTGTTTCAAGTTTACAGTGGAGTCAGGCGTGGGCCTCTTTCCGCCTCTATTTCTCCCCTTGTGTATGTGATCATGGAGAGAGTCCGTATAGCAAGCATCTTCAAGAGTCGTTGGGTTAAGCCTCCACATCGAAATCCCCAGGCGATCGGCCGGAACCCCAGCAGCAACGGACTATGGCCAGAGAGTGTGCGACCAAGGTATTCTGAGTGGGCTGTGTATTGGCTCAACCTACTGGAACACCCAAATTTGTCCAGTCGTGTGTGTAGCACATATATGTGAGAATAGTAAGAGTAATCCCGTTCCACCCTGTGTTGGGTTCGCCAGAGGTCAGCTAATTCCCAGTGTTGTAGCCATGAACGGAGGCCCTCTGCTATTCTATGTGCCTGTGCCCCAAGTAGAGGAAGTGTGGAGCGGTCCAAAAATACATCTGTGACACAATTAAAGTCACCTCCCAGGAGCAGACTGTCGGTCGCAAGGTGTCCCAGCGGCGCTGAGAGGGCCACGTACAGGGTTTACATTACTTTTTTCTTGCCTCTTAGTTCACTAGTGGTTCATGTCTAAAAACTATCACTTTTAAAAATAACTTCTCAGTGCAGTGCTATAATGTCACGTATTAATGCCAAAGCTTCCTTCCACATGCTAAAGAAATACAGATTTTAGAATTTTGAAGAGACATCATAATATTTTACAGAATGTTTGTTTTAGGATTTAAACAGCAAACATTTGAGGACCCAGCTCATGCAGGGCGCTAAGAGCCAAGCAAGATCCTTGGCTCCACTTAATTTGCTGGCTCACCCATATGCCATATCTACTTTCAAATGAGTGGTTTGCCAGTGCTTATAGCAGGTCAGGATTGAGAGCTCTGGATTTCAGGCTGCAGGCAGTGCACACTCATCACAGTGCCTTCCAGTGGGTCAAAAGGCTGTTCGACTAAATTGTCATCCATTGTCATTGCTTTGGCCTCTCAGTACGGCGCACTGGGCACTGATGACGCTAGAAGGCAGGATTTTAAATTCTGCTGGATTGAGAAGCAACCAAGACCATGTTATTGAAAAGTGGTCCTTTATCCAGTACATACGTTTTGTGTCTAGAAAGGAAGTTGTCTAATTAAATTAGATGCTTGCTTTCTAGACATAAAACATACCTCCTGAATACATTTTTAGAAAAACATAAGTTCTGTGTGTAGAAAGCAAGTTGCCTAATTTAATTAGGTGACTTGCTTTGTACACACAGAACCTACATCCGGAATAAATGACTTTAAGAAGCAAACTCAGCCGGGCAGAATTTAGAATGCTTATGCTGCCAAAGGCCCGGCAAGTGCCTAATTTATTGACTGCGGCGCTATTTGCTCTCCCTCTATTTCTATTTAGTATCAGCACTGCTGCTGCTACTAGTCTAGAGAGAAAGAGAGATAGAGTAAATAGCGAGAAAAGGAGAAGAGATCGACTGGACAAGGACAGAGAGAAAAATAAATGAAGTAGAAGGGAGAGAGGAAGGGAGGGAAAGAGAAGAAAGGGAGGGAAAGAGGTACAAAGAGGCGTAAATCCAACCTTGAAGAAAACAAGTTAAAACAACTTCCCTCTACAGTCTTGTTGTTGTCCAGTTGGTTTTGCACTGGACTGGACATATTACACACCAACAGTCTGCGGCTCTTCTTCTCCACGAGCTAGCAGCTTGTAATCCCCTCTTTGCTGGAATGCTGTAAACAGCACTTGAGGCGCAGAAGCATGCACAGTGTATCTGTTTACAGCACGTCTCCTGGCCTCACAGAGCCATGATTTGAGTCTCATAACTCTGTCATATCAGGCCCTCTTCTGAAGGCTGCAACCCCTCCCCTTCCCAACTCGTCACCCTATGACGACTTCAGGAAAGGGATGGGTGGTGAGAGGCAGCTGTAAATAACTGACAAGCAGCCTCGAGTACATGGCCGATACTGTCCATGCCAGGGGCTGCTTCAGAATGTGAAGCTTTTCTGCGTCATTAGTGGGAGGTCCCTGGAGACCCCAAGCATTGCACACCTGGGTTGGCAGCATGTCAGCCCCTAGGCTGTTTAATATTCACTGCTGCAGTTCGGGCTGGACTGTTCCCATGAGGCACAGGGTCAGACTGATTTGCATATGGCCATGTCTGAACTGGGGTGGTGGAGTGAGCTAAAGAATGATGATGGATTAAACCCAGATCAGTTGACTGGGGGTGAGTGTTTGATTGGCTCAAACGTTCCGTCCATCATCCCCTTTTGTATCGCGCCGTCATATAACAGGCACATGCGCACTAGTGCAGGTGCCTAATTAAAACTGCCTGATGTCCGTTTCGGAGAATGGACTAGGTAGGTCAAGGCAGTGGATGCACATAATATAATTTAAATTAGATGGTAATTGCTCTGTGCAATTACCATCCATGACCCATGTAATTAGAAGGGCGTGGCCCCTCCGTCCATGCTCAGAAACCACCCCTGCTTTCTGCCCTACTTGAATACTGGGGGGAAGATTTATAATTGAGTTGCATCACCCTTGCATCACGCAACGGGGTGCTAGGGTGACACAACTACTAAGTCAGATTTATCAAGCCACGCAAAGGCCACCTTGCGTGGCTTGATAAATCTAGAGTAACGCAACACTCCGCAAATTGCTGCATTGCGTTACTCTGCCGCAGGGAGGCGTTCCATGGGTGGAGTGTGGGTGTTCCACACAGACCGGGGAATGTGTCAAAATGCTGAGCCTCCCCAGGTGAGGTGTAACGAGGAGAAATATTCTCCTTGCTTTTTCGTCTTTCTTTGTGTGCTGCATTCCGCAGGACACATAGAAAGAGGAAAATGCCTCTGAGGATTGTTTTTGTGCAAGAAGGTGTCCCTTCCTGCACAAAAACAATCCTCTCTGCAGCGCATGCACCCTTGCACCACGACGCAAGGGTGCATGAGTTTGTGCTAGGCAGCACATTCTGCGCCAGTGCCATGAAAGGACATGAATGCACTGTATCATGTTAAATATGGTACAATTCTGCCCTTTCATGCAGTGCAGCAAGGTGGCTTGCTGCACTGCGTGAAATAATGATTGATCTGCCCCTGCATACCTGGAAGAGAATTTTGATCATCTGTTAGAAATGGGATCTCTAGTTGGCAAGGGCTTGCACCTTTGTCCAAGTAGGGACCCTTCTTCCTAGTCAGGGTAAGGGTTGTTACACTCGTGAAGTAACCCCTGCTCACCCTCGTGGTAGCTTGGCACGAGCAGTCAGGCTTAATTCAGAGGCAGTGTGTAAAGCATTTGCACATAACCAGCAGTAATACAGTGTAAGCACTACAAACGGACACCACACCAGTTTAGGAAAATAACCAATATTTTATATACTCAAGACAAGACCAATTACGACAAAAATCCACAATACTATACTTTACGAATGAATACTTGATACGTTAACTTCTTCTTTGCAGGAATAGCACAAAAGCAAAGTTCGTACGAGTCGGTAGCTCCGTCCGAGCCTACCGTGATGCTGAAAACCACAGAGTCTAACAGTTCCAGCCGACCGCGTCGATACGGGCCAGCAGAGTCGTGAACAGACTCGGTCACAGTACCTTTTCTCGTTGTGGCTGGTACGGAGTGTACGCAGCCGGTCGGCGTTCGTCGCGGTTGCGGTGCAAGACGGAGCGATGCAAGGTGCGGTGTCCCTCGATGCGGTGCAGGCAGCGGCTCGATGAGCGTCGTGGAGACGGAGTCGGTGAGTCCAAGGCGTGCGATGCAGGGCGAGACGATGCTCGATGCGGTGCTGACAGGTTGCGATGCAGGCGACCTAGCCGGAGTGCGGGAGCTGGCGTCGGACAGCGGTGCGGGTCGGAGCGGTGCGTCGCAGACGTGCGAGCGGTGCCCCAAATGCGGTGCGGTCTCGACTCTTGAGCCAGTTGCAGCGACAGTGTCGGTCTGGTCCGGCTGGCCCAGTGAAGCGATGCGATGCGGACTGCGGTGCCCACAGGTCACGGTGCAAGCAGCGGCTCGATGCTGGCGGCGTTGGACGTCGCCACGGTGAGACCAGGGTTGCGATGCGAAGCGGGGCGATGCGGTCTGCGGTGCAAACAGGTCACCGGCCAGGGATGGATTCGGTTGACGGAGTCGGTTGCAGTTCCCTTCCTCTGTGGCGACTGAAACAGCGTTCCAGAAGCGGTACCCAGAGGCTTGTGAAGTCTTTGTAGTCCCTGAGACTTCTTAACAGGAGGCCAGCTCGGTTCCTGGCCCTTGGAGATACTCAGCACAAGTTTGTAGAAAGTTCAGTCCAGTCCTTTCACTGCCCAAGACAGAAGCAGCAACTGCAGGCCAACCCAACAAAGCAACAACACAGCAAAGGGGCAGTACTCCTCCTGGCAGCTCTTCCAGCTCTTCGTCTTGGCAGGTTCCTTGATTCCAGCGAGATCTAAATTCATGGGGTCAGGGCCCCAATATTTATATCCCAAATTCCTTTGTTCTCTGAAGGCAGAGAGGCCTTCGCCTAGTCCAAACCAGTTCTGGAGCACTTTGTTGACAAGCCTCCGTCCCTTCTTTCAGTGAGTAGGCCAGGGACATCAGACGCACCACAGGAGGTGGAGCCAGCATTGTGGAGGGAAGGCACTGTCCTATTCAGGGCCCAGGTGCGACCCCTCCCACCTATCTACAGGTCGATCTGGCTATTCAGCCCTGCGCTGACTCACCCTGTCTCCTGGCATCCCCCAGCCCCTGTCACTCACATTCCAGACAAGGAATACACAACCTCGCAGAGGCAGGCTTGGATGGTTAGGCAAGAAAATACCCACTTTCTAAAAGTGGTATTTTCAAACGCAGAATGTTAAAACCAACTTCACTAAAAGATGCATTTTATCATTCTGAGTCCAGGCATACTAAACTCGAATTTCTACCATGTTCCCGGGGTCAGTTAGGATTATAAACTGTAATAATCAAAACTGCCCGTTCTGGCCTAGGGGGAACAGGTAGCCTTGCAATAGTGAAAACGTACTAGACTGTAATTCACTATCAGGACATGCCGCTCACACCCGGGCATGTCCTACCTTTCGCATACACCGCACCCTGCCCACAGGGGTACCTTGGGCCTACCTTAGGGGTGACTAACATGTAGCAAAGGGAAGGTTTAGGGACTTGCAAGTGTGTGCACTTGCCAAGTCGACATGGCAGCCCCAGGCTGCGCACAGGCTCTGCGATGGCAGGCCCGAGTTACATTTTACGGGCTGTTTGCGTGGGTGGCACAATCCAGTGCTGCAGCCCACCAACAGCATTTGGTCTATAGGCCCTGGCACTCGCAGTGCACTTTACAAGGGACTGACAGATAAACCAAATAGGCCAATCATGGAAACACCAATCCATCACACATTTTATACAGGAGCACTTGCACTTTCCCACTGGACCGCAGTGAGGAAAGTGTGCAGAATCATCACACCAGCAAAAACAGAGTCAAAACCGGGAGGTCAGAAAGCAAAAGTCAGGGGAAACACGCCAAAAGATGCCAAGTCTAACACATGTCCCCTCCAGCTGAAAGTAGGGAGAACTACCCAACCCCATTGGAGTTCTCTTCACTAGAGGCGGAAGAACCTGGACAGACCATCTGCGTTGGCGTGTTCTGTACCAGGACGGTGTTCCACCGTAAAGTCCATTCCCTGTAGGGAGATGGACCACCTCAGCAGTTTTGGATTCTCACCCCTCATTTGCATCAACCATCTGAGGGGCCTGTGGTCTGTCTGAACCCGGAAGTGAGTCCCAAACAGGTATGGTCTCGACTTCTTCAGTGCCCAGACCACAGCAAAAGCTTCCCTTTCTATGGCACTCCACCTCTGTTCCCTGGGAAGTAGTCTCCTGCTAAGGAAGACTACAGGCTGATCCAGGCCCTCTTCGTTCAGTTGTGAGAGCACCGCTCCCACACCATGCTCTGAAGCGTCAGTCTGCACGACAAATTCCTTGGAGAAGTCAGGTGCCTTGAGCACGGGCGCCGTGCACATGGCTGCCTTCAGGGCATCAAAAGCTTTCTGGCAGGACTCAGTCCAGATCACTTTCCTGGGCTGCCTCTTAGAGGTCAGCTCTGTCAAGGGGGCAACGATGGTGCCATAGCCCTTAACAAATCTCCTATAATAGCCGGTGAGACCTAAGAAGGCTCTCACCTCTGTCTGGGTCTTGGGGGCTCCCAAGCCAGAATGGTGTCAATCTTGGGTTGTAGGGGCGCCACCTGGCCGCTTCCTACCTGGTGTCCCAAGTACACCACAGAACCCTGCCCGATCTGGCACTTACTGGCCTTGATCGTGAGGCCTGCACCTTGCAGAGCCCTCAACACTTTCTCAAGGTGCTGTAAATGTTCTTCCCAGCTGGAACTGAACACAGCAATGTCATCCAGGTAGGCGGCACTGAAATCCTCCAGCCCGGCCAACACCTGATTGACCAACCTCTGAAAGGTGGCAGGGGCATTCTTCAACCCAAAGGGCATCACCCGGAATTGGTAATGACCTTCTGGGGTTGAGAATGCTGATCTCTCCTTGGCCCCATCGGTTAAGGCAATCTGCCAGTACCCAGACGTCAAATCAAACGTGCTGAGGAACCGGGCAGCTCCCAACCGATCAATGAGCTCATCAGCTCTGGGGATGGGGTGCGCGTCAGTCCTGGTGACGGCATTGAGCCCACGGTAGTCCACACAAAACCGGAGTTCTGGAGTGGCACCGGGCGCCGCAGCCTTTGGGACCAAGACCACTGGGCTGGCCCAAGGACTGTGGGAGGGCTCAATCACCCCTAACGCCAACATCTTAGAGACCTCCTCCTTGATGCTGGCTCTGACCCGGTCAGTCAACCTGTAAATCTTGTGCTTCACAGGATGGCTGTCACCGGTGTCCACGTCATGGGTACACCAGTGAGTAACACCGGGGGTCAGAGAGAACAGTGGGGCGAACTGTCCCAACAACTGGCGACAGTCCCCTGCTGCTCCTGAGTCAGAGTAGGGGAGAGGATCACACCCTCTACTGACCCATCGTGCTCCTTGGTAGACAGGAGGTCAGGGAGAGGCTCGCTCTCCTCTTCCACCCCATCATCTGTCGCCAAGAGCATACTCACTTCGGACCTCTCGAAGTGGGGCTTGAGGCGGTTCACGTGAAGGACCCTCAACGGGTTCCTTGGAGCCTGCAAATCCACCAGGTAGGTGACGTCACTTTTGCGCTCCTTTACCTCATATGGCCCAGTCCACTTGTCCTGCAAGGCACAAGGTGCCACGGGGGCCATTACCCACACTTTCTGCCCAGGTTGAAATTCGACCAGAGTGGCGTTCTGGTCATACCATCTCTTCATTTCTTCCTGGCTGGCTTCTAGGTTCGCCTGAGTGAGTTTCCTGAAGCGGGCAGTTTGGTTTCTAAAGGCCAGCATGTAGCTAAATACATCCTGGGGAGTTTTCCTGGGAGCTGCCTCCCAGCCTTCCTTTACCAAACTCAGAGGTCCTCTGACAGGGTGGCCATACAGGAGCTCAAAGGGGCTGTACCCAAGAGACTTCTGAGGCACCTCCCTGTATGCAAAGAGTAGGCATGGCAAGAGGACGTCCCACTTACGCCTCATGGGTTCTGTTAGACCCTTGATCATGCCTTTCAAGGTCTGGTTGAATCTCTCCACCAGACCGTTTCCTTGTGGGTGGTAAGGAGTGGTGAACTTGTAGGTTACCCCACACTCCTTCCACAGGGATGTCATATACTTCGATATGAAATTGGTCCCCCTATCAGAAACCACCTCTCTGGGGAATCCCACACGGGAAAAGATCCCCATTAACGCCCGGCCCACCACTGGCGCCGTCGTTGTCCTGAGAGGATTGCCTCCGGGTACCGGGTGGCATGGTCCACCAAGACCAGGATGTACCTGTTGCCCATGGCTGTCTTGGGATCCAGTGGCCCCACAATATCCATCCCTACCCTTTCAAAGGGGGTTCCAACAACCGGAAAAGGTTGGAGAGGAGCTTTGACCTTCCTCCCACTCTTACCACTTGCCTGGCAAGTCTGGCAAGACCTACAGTGTGCATCTGACTGCCTTCGCATTTGGGGCCAAAAGAAGTGGGTGACAAGCCTGTCAAAGGTCTTGTCCTGCCCCAAATGTCCTGCCAAAGGCACGTCATGAGCCAGACCCAGTAGGAAGGTCCTGAAGCGCTGGGGTACCACCAGCACACGGGCTGACCCAGGCTCAGCAACCTTAGGCTCACTGTATAGGAGACCGCTCTCCCAGTAGATCAGATGTGACCCGGACTGATTACCAGCTGCCTGGTCTGCAGCCTGCCGCCGCAGACCCTCCAGAGTAGGGCACTCGTTCTGCTCCCTGCAGAACTCCTCCCTGGTGGGACCCCCTTCTTGCTGCCAATGGGTCAGCTCAGAGATGTCTCCCAGTTCGGCTACCTGCTCCCTGTAGGCACCGGGCGTCCCCTCGAGGTCCGCCTCCTCCCGGTCCGTGGGAACTTCGGGGCCGGTTTCCCGCGCCCCTGCCCTTTCTCTTGGCAGGGACTTGGGCCACTGTTTCAGGCTCCAAGTCCTTTTGATCACCCTTTCTGGCTGCCATTGACCGAGTAGACACGCATGCCCACTCTGGCAACCCAAGCATCTCCAAGTGCGACCTGAGCTCAACCTCCTTCCACGAGGACTGCTCCAGGTCGTTTCCTAGCAGACAATCTACAGGCATGGTAGGGCTCACAACCACCCTCAAGGGACCTGAGACACCCCCCCATTCAAAGGGAACCTGCGCCACCATACACTGGCGCTCTGAGTTGTCGACCGCAACTACTTGGTGGAATGCTCCTGGGACTACTTGCTTCTCAGACACCAGGTGACACCGGACTGAGGTCACACTGGCTCCAGTATCTCTGAGAGCCTCTACCCTGTTCCCATTAATGGTCACCCAGGTGCTACATTTCTTTGTGTTAGGGGGCACCTGGTTTCCTGGGACCATCTCACTGTCCCCGAGTGAGACAAGGGTCATTTCTGCGGGATTCCCCACCCTCCTGTGGGCACCCCTCCTCCCAAGCGCTACACTAGCCAACACTTTGGACTGTCCACCGGTGGGTGGCTGTGTCCCCTTCGGGCACTTGGGGTCCCCCTTAAAGTGACCTACCTGGTCACATGCATAACACTTGCGGGGCCGGTCTCAACAGGCTTCCCTGTAGAGACCCCTTTCTTCTTATCACCGGGGGGCTGGGAACCTTTACCCTGGGTACTAGTTTGGGGCCCTTTAGAGAACTCCTGTGCTTTACCCTTGTCCCCCCACCTTTCTGCTGGGGACCCTGCCCACCTTTGGCTGAGTCTCCCCAAACGCTTTCTTGTGGACCCTGGTACTCACCCAGCGGTCCGCTTCCATAGCAAGCTTCCTGGGGTTAGTTAGCTTACTATCTACTAGGTGCTGGCGCAGATCTGCAAAACATAGACTAGACAAGTGCTCCCATGCAATCAAGTTGTAGAGCCCCTGAAAATCTGTTACACTACTGCCCTTCACCCAACCATCCAGAGACCTGCAGAACACATCCACACATTCCAACCAAGTGTTGGCATCAGACTTCTTACTGGACCTGAACTGATCCCTGTACTTTTCAGGAGTAAGACCATACTTCGTGAGAAGGGCATCCTTCATGTCAGCATAGGTGAGGTGATACCCCTTACCCAAAGCTATCAGAGCATCCCTTGCTTCTTCCGGGAAAAGTGGCCACAATCCTGCTCCCCAATTCTCCTCAGGGACCCCATTCATGTGTATGGCTGCCTCATAACCCTGAAACCACCTCTGTATGTCATCCCCCTTCTTGAACTCCTTGCCTACGTTCTTGGGAATGTGCACAATCCTGTCTGCCTTTCTGGACGAATTGCTGCCACCATCTGAGCCTGACTTACTCCTAAGTTCTAGCTCCTTTAGTTCTCTCTCATGCTCTAAGAGCATCTTCCTCTCCTCTATGGCCAATCTCTTCTCCTCCCTCTCACTCTCCAGCCTGAGCTTCTGCAGCTCGAACTGCCTTGCCTCCCGCCTGTCCTCCAGCTCCTCTGGGGACAGACTGCTGCTGCCTGACCTGGCGGGTTCCCCCCTACCCAAAAGCACATCCACCCTGGAAATCGGCTCCTCCACTTCCTCAGTGAGATCACCAGGCTGCCCATTGGCATGTCTGGCTGCTACCCAGGCCCTCAGCGCCTTTTGTAGCTCCTCCTTCCTTGTGAGGCCTTTAATTTGGACTTTCAGGTTTTTACAAATCGCTCGTAACTCCTTTACGGCGTAGGATTCCAACCTGTCCTCCTCAAAGATAACTTCCAGAGATGCAACGGATGATGCAATTGATTCAGGCATGACAAAAGTCGTGAGTTGAAAACTGGCAAGATCAAAAATAGGCCAAAAGAAAAAGAACCAGTATGTGGTACGTAATGGTCTGCGATATGGTAGTAGTGCACACCAATCACTGTAAGTCAAGTGCAAACACAAGTCCTATCCTCACCGCTGACAACCAATGTTAGAAATGGGATCTCTAGTTGGCAAGGGCTTGCACCTTTGTCCAAGTAGGGACCCTTCTTCCTAGTCAGGGTAAGGGTTGTTACACTCGTGGAAGTAACCCCTGCTCACCCTCGTGGTAGCTTGGCACGAGCAGTCAGGCTTAATTCAGAGGCAGTGTGTAAAGCATTTGCACATAACCAGCAGTAATACAGTGTAAGCACTACAAACGGACACCACACCAGTTTAGGAAAATAACCAATATTTTATATACTCAAGACAAGACCAATTACGACAAAAATCCACAATACTATACTTTACGAATGAATACTTGATACGTTAACTTCTTCTTTGCAGGAATAGCACAAAAGCAAAGTTCGTACGAGTCGGTAGCTCCGTCCGAGCCTACCGTGATGCTGAAAACCACAGAGTCTAACAGTTCCAGCCGACCGCGTCGATACGGGCCAGCAGAGTCGTGAACAGACTCGGTCACAGTACCTCTTCTCGTTGTGGCTGGTACGGAGTGTACGAGCCGGTCGGCGTTCGTCGCGGTTGCGGTGCAAGACGGAGCGATGCAAGGTGCGGTGTCCCTCGATGCGGTGCAGGCAGCGGCTCGATGAGCGTCGTGGAGACGGAGTCGGTGAGTCCAAGGCGTGCGATGCAGGGCGAGACGATGCTCGATGCGGTGCTGACAGGTTGCGATGCAGGCGACCTAGCCGGAGTGCGGGAGCTGGCGTCGGACAGCGGTGCGGGTCGGAGCGGTGCGTCGCAGACGTGCGAGCGGTGCCCCAAATGCGGTGCGGTCTCGACTCTTGAGCCAGTTGCAGCGACAGTGTCGGTCTGGTCCGGCTGGCCCAGTGAAGCGATGCGATGCGGACTGCGGTGCCCACAGGTCACGGTGCAAGCAGCGGCTCGATGCTGGCGGCGTTGGACGTCGCCCACGGTGAGACCAGGGTTGCGATGCGAAGCGGGGCGATGCGGTCTGCGGTGCAAACAGGTCACCGGCCAGGGATGGATTCGGTTGACGGAGTCGGTTGCAGTTCCCTTCCTCTGTGGCGACTGAAACAGCGTTCCAGAAGCGGTACCCAGAGGCTTGTGAAGTCTTTGTAGTCCCTGAGACTTCTTAACAGGAGGCCAGCTCGGTTCCTGGCCCTTGGAGATACTCAGCACAAGTTTGTAGAAAGTTCAGTCCAGTCCTTTCACTGCCCAAGACAGAAGCAGCAACTGCAGGCCAACCCAACAAAGCAACAACACAGCAAAGGGGCAGTACTCCTCCTGGCAGCTCTTCCAGCTCTTCGTCTTGGCAGGTTCCTTGATTCCAGCGAGATCTAAATTCATGGGGTCAGGGCCCCAATATTTATATCCCAAATTCCTTTGTTCTCTGAAGGCAGAGAGGCCTTCGCCTAGTCCAAACCAGTTCTGGAGCACTTTGTTGACAAGTCTCCGTCCCTTCTTTCAGTGAGTAGGCCAGGGACATCAGACGCACCACAGGAGGTGGAGCCAGCATTGTGGAGGGAAGGCACTGACCTATTCAGGGCCCAGGTGCGACCCCTCCCACCCATCTACAGGTCGATCTGGCTATTCAGCCCTGCGCTGACTCACCCTGTCTCCTGGCATCCCCCAGCTCCTGTCACTCACATTCCAGACAAGGAATACACAACCTCGCAGAGGCAGGCTTAGATGGTTAGGCAAGAAAATACCCACTTTCTAAAAGTGGTATTTTCAAACGCAGAATGTTAAAACCAACTTCACTAAAAGATGCATTTTATCATTCTGAGTCCAGGCATACTAAACTCGAATTTCTACCATGTTCCCGGGTCAGTTAGGATTATAAACTGTAATAATCAAAACTGCCCGTTCTGGCCTAGGGGAACAGGTAGCCTTGCAATAGTGAAAAACGTACTAGGCTGTAATTCACTATCAGGACATGCCGCTCACACCCGGGCATGTCCTACCTTTTCGCATACACCGCACCCTGCCCACAGGGGTACCTTGGGCCTACCTTAGGGGTGACTAACATGTAGCAAAGGGAAGGTTTAGGGACTTGCAAGTGTGTGCACTTGCCAAGTCGACATGGCAGCCCCAGGCTGCGCACAGGCTCTGCGATGGCAGGCCCGAGTTACATTTACGGGCTGTTTGCGTGGGTGGCACAATCCAGTGCTGCAGCCCACCAACAGCATTTGGTCTATAGGCCCTGGCACTCGCAGTGCACTTTACAAGGGACTGACAGATAAACCAAATAGGCCAATCATGGAAACACCAATCCATAACACATTTTATACAGGAGCACTTGCACTTTCCCACTGGACCGCAGTGAGGAAAGTGCGCAGAATCATCACACCAGCAAAAACAGAGTCAAAACCGGGAGGTCAGAAAGCAAAAAGTCAGGGGAAACACGCCAAAAGATGCCAAGTCTAACATCATCTCACTACCAGAACTTGGTGTCCCCATAATTGAGAGATAAATTGGAAATCCTGTTGTAATATAGAGCCAAAACTGTGGAACTGTCTGCAGCAAAAAAGTAAGCAAAATTCAAACAACATGGGGGCATATTCTCAAAGACTCATTGCCAATTTATCGGCACTTTAGCGCCGCAAAAGTGGCGATAGATTTATCGCCCCATTCTCAAGCTGGTGCAAACTGCAGATACCGCCAGTTTTCCAGCGATAGCTGCCGCAAAAAACATCGCCACGGATGAGAGTGACAACTAACACTAATGATATGCAGAGTAGGCGTTCCCGTGCAAAAACACACGAAAACACCACTTCGCGATATTCTCAACGACCAGCCACATCTGCGATGCGACCCAAAAACAGGCGATAGGGCGCGTTAGCAGCAGGTATTTAACACCTACCTTTTACTGGTGTAAAGCAGGATGACAACCTGCAGCATGAAAGGGAGCCCAGCACAGAGCCACATCTGAAGACCAACACATGTCATGGAGCTACTAATCATGCAGCTTGGAGACCCAAGAGGGCCACAACACCCACCGCCACCACCCCCAGGACCACCCCCACCCCCAGGACCACCCCACCCCCCCGACCACCACAGAGGCAGCGCAGAACAAGACAGCGGACCTTCCGAAAATGCATCAGCCTCACAGACTTAACGCCAGAGGATGTCATTGCCCACTACAGGCTCAAAAGGACAACCATCCTCCGCATCATGACCCACATTGCCCACATTGCCCACAGGCTGACGGTACCAACACAGCGGAGAACCAACATCCCTCCGCAGACAAAGCTGCTGGATGTGCTGCACCTGTTGGCCTCTGGTACCTTCCAACCAACAACTGCCAGAGTCGGAGGAGTCTCACAGCCAGCCCTATCAAAGGCCATCACACCTGTCCTGGATGCCATCATCAGTTTCATACCCCAGCACCTTCACTTCCCCCACACTGCGCAGGAACAGCTGGAGACCAAGCAAGGCTTCTACGCCATAGCTGGATTCCCGCATGTGTTGGGGGCAATCGACTGCACACATGTCCTACTTGTGCCCCCTGCCGACACTGCACACAATTACCGCAACAGGAAGCACACGCATTCCATCAATGTGCAGGCAATAGTGGACCACCGGGACTGTTCACCAATGTCGTCGCCAACTACCCAGGCAGTGTGCATGATTCCTACATCTTCCGACAGTCCATCATCAACCAGCGCTTTCAGGATGGCACCTATGGAAATGGACTGCTCGATGGTAAGTACCAACGGAACACACCACACACCTCAATTCCACAATCACACAACGCACAACTGTGGGAATGGACACGTAACAAAATCACATACAACATGCACACCTGCCAGACACGACAACACAAGTAACCGTGGTAAGAGGGGCCAGAAATGTGGACAAACCATACACCAAGGTATAGCCCCTCTGCCACACATTTGCAGAATGTGGGGAGAGGTGGGACCGATTGTGCGAATGAGGCAATGGACCCATGAATAACAATGTACACGATGCCAAGTGTAGCGGTGATGTGCTGGACAGTATTGAGTTTGCAGAGCACAGATCAATCAATCAATCAATCCGTATTTGTAAAGCGCGAACTACTCACCCTTACGGGTCTCAAGGCGCTGGGGGCCGTCGTGGAAATTAAGTGAGCTATTGCCCAGAGTCACATGGTGCTGAGCTGAGCTGCCGCCGGAGCCGGGGATCGAACCGTGAGCCCTGTGCTCCGAAGTCAGCTGCCCTGGCCGCTGCACCACACCTCTCCACAGACATGTCCATGTGGACACATACTGCTGGAGTCTGTACTGTCGTGGACAGTGGACGCAACCATGCCATCACAGGCAGTGGGAAACACCTTGGACAAGTAGCCATGTCGGCCCCCCTGTAAGCGTAAGTGTAGTGGGCAGGGCCGGCGCACGCCAGTCCAGCGAAGGGGAGTGACTAAATAGGCCGGGGCTCAGGGAGTGGTTCACTTCCGGGACGGCCACCGAAGTAACTACTGCGTGTGTCTCTGTGTCTGCCATATCCTGACCATAGGCCTACACACACGTGGCTGACCACCTACAATGAGCAAAGTCACACCGGCGACGAGGTGGCTACGTCCCACGCCACCCGGCGCACATCTCGTCATCGCCAGCAGTGGCATGTCTGCCAGGGCGGCGTACCTCACCCTGCCACGAGGCCGCCGTCATGACCGCTGGTGCCTGCGTGATCCTGTGCGCCTGTCGCACCCCAGCCCGCTGATCCCCAGACCCGACCTGCGCCCAGTGGTGAATGCCCGCCCCTGTGCACCCAGGCCTCACTGCTCACCTGCCGCCACCGGCGTCTCTCCAAGAGGGCCCACCACGTGCCGGTGCAATCTCCAAGGCCGGGCTCCGCGAGCTTGGCAGCCTCCTCAGCCGATCACTGGATTCTGCGCAACAGGCCCCCAGCGCACCCAGCGGCAACGCACCACGGAGTTGCGAGTTGGCTACTGCTGCCTTCTGACCACACTGCGGTACAGCAAGTAACAGACACATCCTTTCCAGTCCGCCCCTCCAGGCCTGCTGCATCATCGCAGGCTGCACACCCGCTCAGCTCCCCCGGTGTGCCGAACTCAGTGCACCACAAGTCACAGTCCAGCCTCCAGCATTATAGCATGATGCACACCCGCTCAGCTCTTCCGGTGGGCCTACCTCAGTGCACCGCAAGTCATCGCCACGTGGCGGTTGGCCCGTGCCGGATGCAGGGCCTCAGGTGCCACCAACTCAGTGCACCACAAGTCACCGTCCAGCCACCAGGCCTGCTGTATCATCGCAGGCTGCACACCCGCTCAGCTCTCCCGGTAGGCCGAACTCAGTGCACCGCAAGTCATTGTCCCGAGGGGCTACCCCACAAGTCCGCCTCCAGTAGCCAACAGCATGTCCTCGGTAACGCAACTGGAGCCCTTCACAGTCACGGGGCCACCCCAAGCCTGGGTAGATCGTCTGGAGACGTACTCCGAAGCACATGACATCCCAGCGCCGCGGCGGCGGCACACGCGTGTGAGGAGTGCGGAGAAATGGGCCGGGTCTCTGGGCGTGGTTCAGTTCTGGGCTCTGGGCGTGGTTCAGTTCCGGCATGGCCACAAAAGTGACTATGGCGTGTGTCTCCGTAGTAGTATCTGCGCCACCCGGCCTGTAATCAACAATGTTGCAATGTAGCATGCACCAGGAGGGCGGCCTCGCCCGAATAGATTAATAAAGGAGCGCGAGACCGCTTGGGGTCTCGGCTCATACATGCCAACTGTTGTGTGTGTATCTACATTGCCGCAGCCTGAACCGAAGGCCTAGCCTCAATATCAGCGCGAGTTCAGCCAGGCCAGAACTCCACATCTGTGTCCGCCCTATCCTTACCATAGGCCCTCACACACGTGGCCGCACACCTTCAACGGCCAACATCACAGTCTTGCTGTCAGTCCTGCGGACATGCGCTGACAGGCATGACAATGGTGTGCCGAAGGAGTGCAAGTGATGCAACCGCGCAGCACACACAAGTAAATAGGCTCGGTGGGAGGGAGGAGCAGCTGTGAGGCTACGTAATACACATTGTCCTACCACATTTGCCAGCAGCAATACATGGCTAACATGAGTCCCGAGGTCGCACAAATCACACACCACAAAACTTGTATGTCTGCCAACACAGCATGCAGAACCACCAGTTAACACTAATCTCACTTACCTCTCACAGGTGATCAAGGATATGCACTCTGCCCGTGGATGATGACACCCCTCCGAGACCCAAACACCCCGGCCCAGAGGCAGTACAATGTGGCCCACAAACGCACCAGGGGCATTGTTGAACGCACCTTTGGAGTGTTGAAATCACGTTTCAGGTGCATGGACATCACCGGTGGAAGACTCTTGTACAGCCCAGAAATAGTGTGCAAGATGATCACTGCATGTTGTGTATTGCACAACATATGTGTACGCACCAATGCCCCATGGATCCAAGTCCCAGAAGCACCGGACGATGATGAGGAAGATGATGCAGGTGGACCACACCCCACTGCAGCCGCAGCAGGAATAGTCCGAAGGAACACAATCATCAACAATTTCTTCGCATGAGCACGTCACATTGTGACTGTCCACAGCAATCATGGCACAGTACAAGATGACCACATGACCAGCATGTGCAAATAAAATCTTGGTAACACACATTCCCCGTGTGCATGTCAGTCCTCTGCATTAGCATATTACTCTGACGGGTGTAGGTGCAACATTGAGTGCTAACATTCGCATATGTTGCAAGAAGAGATGGTGTGTATGTCACCTCTGTACCGAGAGGCTGTTTAGGGCGTCACATATTCGATATGCCATATCAGGGTGTCACATGTAGTACGTCATGCCACTCGTCAGCGTCCCACATGTACATGAACATGACATGGAGGCCGTCATTGGTGTTCAGGAAAAGACAACAGGGTGCCATTAGTGGCCAGAGATGTACCTGCCTGATGCAAATATACACCCTGTGTGTCGAGTCCCACAACATGAACAACATGGCCGTAAGGGGGATGTGGGCACAGTGGACACCTCAGCAACATTGGGAGATGCACACCAGCCTAGAAGCCAGCAGGTCCACCTTGCGTGGAACACACCAAGGTGTCCCCTGCTCAAATGTGCCATGTACAGGTCACATGTGTACACGGTCGTCATCCATCAAGAGTAGTGATCAGTGCCAGCTAATAGGTGCAAGGTGAGTGGTCAACCACCTCCTCACAGCTACCTGCACCCATCACTGTCAGACTGCAGCAAAACAACACTGCTACATCAGTGCATGCAATACTCACCGTGACGGCACGTACATGGCTGGTAAGGGTACAACCATGTCGGAAGGCGAAGCAGTGACATCCCCCCCCAATCCCCATCACATTTCCAGAATGCAAGCAGATGACAAACTAACATTGTGGATGACAGCCCCTCTGTCTGAACTAGAAGGCGGTAGCACATCTGCACCTCCGACCTTGGGAATGCAAGCACCCGGCACCCCCTGAGCGATACCATAGCAGCTTCTGACGGCTCCCACACTACGCACAGTGCTAACCAGAGACCAAAGTATACACACCCCACACACAGGAGTCCTTCCTCATAGTTCACTTGCATGGTATGACCTTCACACTTACGCACTGACCATCCCAGGAGTCCAAGCGCTCCACACTCAAACCAATCATTGCTCCGAGCTGTGGCTTCCACATAACTTTGAATTTGCCTTTGTGACACACAGCCCTATTTCATACATTGACGTGGGGCTAAGTTTGGAAATGGCGAGATTATTGTTTTCGAGCAATGAGGCCCCAACTAGTTCACACATTCCCAGTCATCTCACTGCCTATCTGGGTCACGGACATACATGCGCATTGAAATCAGTTCCCAGGGAGCACCGTTGTTTGGAATCACTGCCTCTACATACATCCATACTTTCATACTTGCTTGATCATGGACATGACTCATCTGTGTGAATTTGAATGTCTTAATCACATTCGGTGGAGTGGTGAAGTTGGACCAGTACATGGCCATGCACACGCTACTTTACAATGTTGCCCCGTGGAGGGCCAGCCAGGGTCGTTTGGGGAGGGAAAAGTACATCGTAGGAGAGGGAGTTCTGATTTCTGTGTCATTGGTTGCCTAAACAAATGTAACAGTCCATGTCGGGGGCCAAGGTGAGTGTCGCAGAGTGTTAAGGGGGACAGTGGAGGGTGTTATTCCTGGGCATGATGCAGAGGGCAGAACCAAGCAGAAAGAGGCCATATGGCGGAGATGAATGATACCGCTTCCTACTTAGCCCAACGGCAGAATCATCCTCATCATCGTCCTCCTATGTGTGATGTGCCTCACATGTGGGTGGTGGTGTTTTGTCTGCGGCACTGTGTGGCAGTGACACATCAGGGGCCGGAGGTGGATTGTCAGCCGCAGTGTGAGGCACTGACACATCAGGGGGCAGTGATGTGGAGGGAGTAGTGGCAGCAGCATTCATCTGCGCCAGGCCTTGTGGCCGCACTGCCATGATGAGGATCTGCAGGGCATGGTAGATCCCTGCTACATCTCGCTGGTGTGCAGCCGTGGCAGCCATTCTTCCCGCCTGCATCCGCTCCATGTTCTCCATGTTCCTCCCCATGTTGGCCAACTCAAGGCTGAGATCGCTGGAGCCACTCTGACTAGACAGTTGTTCTTGTCTACGAGTCATGACTCCGGCGATGTCAGCCATGCATTGTTGGAGACCATGGAGCTGCCTGTGGGTGTCCATTGGGGCCTGTAGGTGGTCCCTGATGGGACTTGGACACCCACGTATGGCATCTAGTTTGGCTGCCATGAGGTCGAACCCCACCCGCACCTGCTCTGCCATCCCCTTCTGGCCCTGCGACACACGGCGTTGGAATGCCATGTGTTGCTCGTGGGGATCCTGGGAGATGGGCGTGGTGGTGGGTGCTTCCTGCTGTGTGGTCTGTGCAGGGGGTGGGTTCTCCTCGATGCAGCTGGGCTGCCCTGCTCCTGGGGGTGGGGTGCTGAGGGTGTCCATGAGCTGTTGGAGGGCGTCGGGGTCGATGGTGTGTAGGTCCTCTTCGTCATCGGTGATGAGGAATACGGTCTGCTCTGCAGGAGGTGATGATTCTCCCTCTGCAATGTGAAGGGGAGATGCAGTTTGACATTGTGTTCACATGTATGTTGACGCATTGGCCAAGTTTACAAACAGACTGCATGTCAATGTACATTGTGACTGTTTGTGTGGAGATGCCTATTTAATGCTGGACAGTTGACATTTCGCCACCATCACGGATGTGAGGTTGTATTTGTCCATTATCATCTCACAGTTTCCTGCTATGCCAAATGCGAATGGCCATTTTCTACACACAAGCAGCAGCAGTTGTGTCCTCTGTTCTGTTGTGTAAGTGTTGCAGTTTGGTCCACTTTGTTGTAAATGTTGAGGTACTCTGAGTGTTATGTGTGTGTGCTGCATTGTGGGTGATTTGCCCCTTCAGCAATGATTTGGCTGGCCCTAATCCCTTTCAGGCGGTGTGCCTTTCACTTCTGTGCTTATACAGTGCTGAGCTGTTGCAGACTTGGGTAAATTGGGCTCGTGGTCGGACTTGTGACTCTTGGGCATGGTTTGTCCGCAGATGTGCTGTACTTACTTGTGCATGTGTGCCATTGTGCCCATCTCCCCCCGTCCCCCCAGTCCCTGGTGGTTGCTCACCCTGTTGCTGTTGTGTCAGGTCATGTTGAGCAGTGTCCGGTCCTCCGACTCCTGCCACCGTCTCCACACTGATGACTGTGGACATCATTTCCTCCATCTCATCCAGCTCCTCCTGTGGCGCAGGACTCCCACCCCCAGTCTGCATTGCTGCTTTTCGGTTGTTGGCGAGTTTCAGCTTGGTTTTGCGCTTCACATCATTCCAGCGCCTCTTGACCCCTTCCATTGTCCTCCTCAGCACTCCGACTGCATTCATCTTGTCCACGATGGACTGCCATATTGTATTTTTTGTTGCCAATGACACAGTGGAGGTGACGAACAGTTGTTGATGGTGTTCTGTCACCTCCGTAATCAGGATCCTGTTTTCCTGCGGACTGAACCGCGTCCTCCTCTTCTTCTTCTTCTTCTCCTCCTTGCCCTTCCCTGACCCCGAGGTCCCAGGCTGGTCCTCCATGGGGCTTGTGGGGTTCGGGTTGTCCTCTGTGCTTGCTCAGGCTACCTCCATGGTGCTTCGCAGTTGTTTGTGTTTTATTTGTATTTCATTTTTGCCGCTTTTATAGTGATTTTTCCCGCCTTACTTGTGGGACTTGCGGGCCTGGCGCTGCTTTTCGCTGGATTTTTCTCGCAGTTGGGCCCATTGCAACTTTTTTCACGTTCGGGTTTCCTTTTTTATCGCCGTCGCAGTAGTTGTATCGCGGACATTTGACGCGTTAATGGGACACTATTGCATGTTACCGCCGTGTTGAGAATGGGACGTTAACACTGAGTTATTTTCCCGCAATGGACGGCAGTATGAGAAGTTGCGTTAACCTATTTTGGCGATGATTATCGCACGTTCTTGAGAATATCCCCCATGGTCTTTAGGAAGGCTGTTAAATATTACCTATTCTGATGCTTATTGTAGTTGTGAGAAATTGGGTAATTAGTTGTGGAGGATGTGAGTCCTGCACACGTAATAGTTCTGAAATTGTCTTATTACTGTGAACTAAGCATCCCATTGTTGCACCTGACTCTCTTAAGGTAGCGAATTAGAACAGTCCAAAGCCTACTCAGGGGAGGTGGTGTGGGCTAGTAATCTCCATTAACAGTCACTGGCATAACAACATTCAATATATTATTGTTCAGTCAGTGCTTTTTCTTTTAGAAAGGAAAAGTCCATTTATCACACACACACATTACTAAATACTGCACATTAGATTACAAATATATACATTAAGGTAGATGGGAATACCTTTGGTGACACCCTCTTGTCATAATACAACCCTATTGGATTCTGAACCCCATAATAACAATGCTCTCACACACATACTAGATGTAACATCACCCTATAAGCGTGTGTCAGATTTTATAAGGCAGACCTACTAGCTTAGTCAGGGGTCACCATACCAATACATAAGGCATGGCTATTGGCTTTGCCAAGGGGACACCAGATTAATATGTATAAGGCAGGTTTAATGGCTTTGACAAGGGGTCTCCACATTAATATAAACAAGGCAGGCCTATTGACTTTCATAAGGGGCCACCCCATTACTAACGATAACCACATGTCATACTTAAGCAATGTAAAGCCTTTGGAATTAATAAAAGCACCATAGTTTTAGAAATCATTGATTATCAATGAAAAACATTGCAGTGTTCATCATAATACTATCAATAAAGCATTGTACGTTAGAGTTTATCTTCTACTGCTCTAAGCCACATAATGTAGCCATAGCACTAACAATAGCGGCCCGTGAACTCCACAGCCCAATTGCAAAAGCTCCAGTTCTAGGATTACTTAAACTGAATGAAAAACGTTCCTGGAGTTGTGGTCTTTAGACCTTAGGTGACAAGGGTTAATTATTTTGAACCATTTCTGGAGGGAGTGTGCTGCACTCCCTGCAGCCCCTCACAACACTCATAAAATACATTGGTTGTGCTCCTGCCCTGATTGGGGCAACCCAATAGCAATACAAATATGGAAATAAGGCCCTCTCAGGGCATTATGGGGCACTCACCGGGAGTAGGGAATATTTTAACAGTGGGTCTCCCCTGCTTTTATTTTGCCTCAGCAGCTTCCTTTTTCTTTAGTTTCTGTTTTTTAAGGGTGGTCGAGCCTCACCTGCTGGGATACCTATGGCCTGGCTAGTCACTGAGGGCCCGCGGTCATTGAGGGCCTGCAGGAGGAGCCCCAAAGTCCCCAGCTGGCTCCCTGCGTGCAGCTTCTGTGCTGTGAGTGAGCCAGCATCTGTTTTCCTTCTCCTGTAGGAATGGAAACAGATCCTTTCTCTGCTCTCATGGCTGGAGAAGCCCTCTTTGTCTGGGTGCAACCACTCCCCCAGGAATGGGCACAAGGGCAGCAACGTGCCCACTGTAAGTGCTCCTGCGTCAGGGGATAGGGTCTCTGAGGCAGACAATGATTCACACTATGCGGTGCATTGCTTTTTATTTCTTCACACCTGCCCCCGGGGCAGATATTGGATCCGGCTGGCTTCAATGTGCCAACTCACAGACATTTACAAGTGCTGTTTACATATACAAGTGCTGTTTACATTTTGTATACACTATCTTGCTCCATTGGCTTTGCTAATACTGGGGAAAGGTAGAAAAAAGTTGCTTCCTGCATGGAATGGAAATAGAAGACAAAGCAATGAATGTGACAAACAGTGTGATGATTGAATGTAGTTCACATGTAAAATAGTCCCTCGTGCATTTTAATAGAAGGACTTTCTGGAAAGTGGAATGCTACACAAAATAGCCAATAGCATGAGGTGAGAGAGTCCTAGGCCTCTGGGTGGAGCCAAAGCTCATTCATACGTTTGTTAATATATATATATACAAACAAGCATTTGCAATGCATCGGTCTCGCCTTTGGGACCTTATATGTATTTAGCAATGCAGCATATTAGCCTGGGTGCTGAAACATTTACTGTAAAATAGAGTGGTCTCTGGCTATTGATGTACTAGTGCAATGCCTTCAACCTAACCAGCCTACCGGAGAAGTCCGGTTAGGTTGAAGGCATTGCACTAGTACATCAATAGCCAGAGACCACTCTATTTTACAGAGTCTAGGGCCACCTGGTTAATCGGTCTATAAAACCTGAGGATTCACATGTGGGGAGTTACTAATTAAGTTCTGTTATGGTCTCAGGTGCACTGCTAGAGATGCAAACGCCAGTCAGAACATGCTTTAGGCTTAAACGGGCTCTCCATATTTGCCCTCACCTTCAGTGTGAAAAAAAAAATCTTAAGTTTGCAGCAGTACCACCCTTAACTGCTTTTGATTTAACTTGAAAGAGACTCATTTTTGTTATTTCACTGTCATCATTTTTCAACTGAAGCATTTTCAATATTGTTGGAAGCCGGAGTCCCAGTCCCGCACCACTGTCACCAAATGCGAGACCCGGGACTCCTCACTCAACGTTAGGCCAAGTAAGGACACCGTTTGAGATAGCCCTGCTCACCCCCTTAGTAGCTTGGCACGAGCAGCCAGGCCTATCTCCAAGGCACGAGTGTACAGTATGTGCAACCACACTCACAGCAATCCACTGGTGACACCACAAATGGACTCCACACGAGTTTGATAAAAACAAGTATAAACTTTATATAAAAAGATATACGATCAGACCACACGATACAAAAGCCAACATATAATAAAGGGTAATATTCGTTCCGGCTGGCTGGTAGGTTCAAATCCCAACCACCGCTTTCAAAATGCTATGCTGGTCGCAATGCTAGAATCACACACGTTGCAATGGACAAACAATAGTGCGCTGCGTAACGATACAATCCTGTGCTGGGCAAAGGAGAAATAATACAATGCGCAACGATACACCCCGGTACCTTGCAATTGGAGAAATAATGCACTGCGTACCGCTACAATCATGTACTGCGCAATGAAGGAATAATGCAATGCGTCACACCCCAATCACGTACTTTGCAATGAAGAAATAATGCAATGCGCACCGCTACAATCATGTACTTTGCAATTAAGGAATAATGCAATGCGTAGCTACAATCATGTGCTTTGCAATGAAGAAATAATGCAATGCGGGCCGCTACAATCCTGTACTTTGCAATGGAGAAATAATGTCAGGCATCATAAGACAGTCCGGCAGTTCGTTAGCAGCAATATTGGCAATGTGTATTACGACAGTCAGGCTCTTCGATAACAGTTGCCCCCCACACGTATCAACGATGACATAAAGTACAGCTTCTCACTCTGGCCCCAGTACTGCCACTCCTTTGGTCAGTACGGGCCCCAATCTGAGCCGAAGCAAAGGCTCACGTTGCCAGAAGGACTGAGAGGCCGAGAGAGTGTCCCTCCGAGCCCGCACCCCGCCCAGGCAGTGATCCACGTTACGTGGGGGCGCGACCCCACTCTCCTCTCCTCCTTCAGCGAACTGGGCCTTCCGTGCAGAACTTTCTCAATGGGCCTCAGCGGCTCGGTCTGGCAGCTCAGCTCCTCCGGGGCTGCCGGTCCGGGCCGCAACTGTTAGGAAGGTCTCAGGCGGCCGCAGGGCACACATACCCCACGCCTCTGAGATTACGTTACTCCGGGTGCACGTTCACCACAGCACCCTCCGGGTCCCCTCCGGCACGAAGCCACACACACAACGCTGATGGGACTTCACGTCGACTCCGAGTGCACGTTCACCAGGCACTCCTTCCTGCGGTCTCAGTTGGCACCAAGACCCGGACACTGCAGCGCTGCAGAGACTCACTTTCTTCCGGTGCACACGATGATCAGCCGATCACCTCCACAGTCCCAGGTTGCACCAAAGCACGCACACTGCTTCACTGAGACTTACTCCAACTCCGGTGCCCCGATATCCAGGCGCTCTTCACCAACGCCTTCGGCCGCACACCGACACGCTCACCGTGTCCGAGCCTCACTTCTCCTCCGGTGCACTCGATGACCAGGCGCTCTTCACCAGCGCCTCCGGTGCACCCCGACATGCACCCTGCGCATCCGAGACTCACTCCACTTCCGATGCACACGTTGACCAGGCGCTCCTCACCAATGCCTCCTGCGCACCACGACACGCACACTGCGCGTCCGAGACTTCCTTCACCTCCGATGCACCCGCTGACCAGGCGCTCTTCACCAGCGCCTGCGGTGCACCACGACATGCACCCTGCGCGTCCGAGTCTCACGTCACCTCCGATGCACACGCTGACCAGACGCTCTTCATCAACGCCTGCGGTGCACCACGACACGCACCCAGCGCGTCCGAGACTCACTTCACCTTCGATGCACACGTTGACCAGGGGCTCTTCACCAACGCCTCCTGTGCACCACGACACTCACCCAGCACGTCCGAGTCTCACTTCTCCTCCGTGTGTCCAAGATCACAGGGCACACCTTCCAAGGGTCTAAAGCTGCCACAACACGCGCCCACCGCGTCGCTTGAAACTTCTCCGGAAACTTTTATGTTCCTGTGTTTCCAAACAGGGAGCCAGCTCACCTTGGGCCCTTGGGGTAACAAGACACAGCACAAAGCACAGTCTTCTTCAAGCAGGGGGACCCAGCGCACAAAGCACAGTCCCAACAGCCTCTTCCTTGGTTAAAACAGCAAACTGCAGACCAGCCCCAGATCACGAAGCAAGGGTCGGTCCTTCCCAGCAGTCTCTTCAGTTGTTCCTTCCTTAGCAGAGGTTCCTCTTGACCACGAAATGGGTCCAAGCCTTTTCACTCTCAATCCATTTCTATTCCAACGTTCAGGGGTCTCAGCTCTCATAGTTATACCCTAAATGTCTTTGAAGTTCGTTGTGCTCAGGGGTCCCTGACCCCTGCCTAAATCAGTTCTGGGTGTCTCCCTCCCAGTGTCACCTTTCTTCCTTTGATACTGGGGGTCTGGATCCTTAATCGCTCAGCCGGAGATGGGTCAATTGTTTTATAGCCGCAACCCAGGCCTCTTCACCTCCCGGGGCTTCTCCTCCGCCTACTCTCCAGATGCAGGTCAGCCTGGTGCCATCTCAACCCGTCCCTGGGTCAAGACCTCCCCCAGCTCCTCTCCCCTCTCAGATCCAGACAGTCAATCGACATTCAGCACAGACAGACAGAAGTGCTTAAAGCACAAAACTCAGCCACTTTCTAAAAGAGTGGTTTCTGAACAGACAGTGACAAAACCACTTTCATAGAAAGATGTGTTATGACACTGTGAGTTTATACATACTAAACTTCACCTCTTCATTTTAAACTTATGGGAAACTAGGCTAACAAACACAATACCCAGCCTCCTCCATTCTGTCCTATGGGCAGGATGGCCTTTCACCAGTGAAAAATGAAATGGAGTGTTTTTCACTGTCAGGACATAACACACACCTCAGTATATGTCCTGCCTTTTACTTACACTGCACCCTGCCCAGGGGCTACCCGGGACCTACCACAGGGGTGCCCACTGTGTACGCAAAAGGGAAAGTAAGGCCTGACAAGTGGTTGCACTTGTCAGGACAACATGCTAACTTAGCAAACTGCGCGCAGGCCCTACACTGCAGGCCTGAGTTCCTTTCTCCGCGCACCTTTGCATTACTAGCCCTGGCACACACAGTGCACATCACTAGGGACTTTACTAGTAAGGCAAACATACCAATCATAGCCAACCAATTACCATTACACTTTACACAGGGAACACTTGTACTTTGACACTGATCAGCAGTGGCAAAGTACCCAAAGCATCTAAAAGCAAAGGAGGTAGAGGCAAAAAGTCAGGGGTAATCACGCCAAGATATGCCAGGTCTAACAAATATTATATACACGAAGCCGTGGTTGTTGCTTTTTTTCTTAGGCAACTAACAACCATTGACAAAGCCAATAGTGACTGGCTTGTTACGAAATACCAGTTGGAGAGCACAGTATACTAAGCGCCGATTTTTAGCTTCCGTGCTTTTAAGCCACATCCTTAATTACATCAGCCACGCCCCTTTGAGAGACCCCCACACCATTTTTTCATCCCACTTAAAGCCCTGCTGGTTCCCAAAAATGACAGCCGGAGGGCCCCACCAGCAGCCACCGGCTCAAATTAAACACTGACCACATATCAAAAAAACACACACAAAAAAAACCATGTGGTGCTATTATATTTTACATGATGTGCGTTTCATGATTTACATACTATATATTTTTCAAGGCTGAGCTCGTGCAGAGGATTTTAGAGCCAGGCCATTGGCTCGGCTCTCCCTGTTGATTTCTTTTTGGGCTCGCCCACCTCGTGTAAAAGTAAAGCGGTGTGGTAGAGTTCACAGGGTGGGAGTAAAGCGCCACTGAAGATGCGATGGGGGTGAATACTTCCTCACTAAAGATGCGATGGGGGTGAATACTTCCTCGGAGCCGGAGGCAGCTGCACGGATGCAGCGGCGAGCAAGCCCTCTGACAAGAGGCTGGCAGAGGAATTAAAGTTACAGCATATTAGGAGAGTTTGTCCTAAACTAAAATACAAAAATGGGACAATTAGAAAGTAAAAATACATATAGGGCGATCTAAAGAAATATCTGTACTGGAGAAACTACTCACACGTGGTGCAGACAGCTTGAGACCTCTGGGGAGTGCACCACTGCTAGTTCGTAAGTGTGGGATCCCAAGTGCTCTCATTAAGCACCATGAAATAACCCTGGACACACCAAGCACTATAAACTTGTTACTCATGTGCACCTCACTCGCACAGAACTTTACCTGGCTCCAGCACGCACGTCACTGAGCAGCCTGACGATGAGTAGGAGCAAGTCTTGGCTTTGGCGTCCCGCTCATGCGCTTCGAAGTCCGGGTTGGCACACCAGCTCCTCTCCACGGTCGGCGGGAGCACCAACTAAGCTAACCACCTACCAAAGCACTCGCTGGTGAAATGATGACTGAAGTGCATTCAAGGATGCTTCAGTGCAGGCACTGAGTACGTGTGAGTCTTTCATTTGAAAGGGAGAGAATCTGCTCTTTCAGTATGGTACAAACTGCATGTAGTGCCCGCCCTGCCCCTTACACTGCAGTACTTTTAATGGGAGAGTAACGGCACTTCGTGATAGCAACAAGTAATCCGGATAATGAGTGTCTGAAGTTCTGCACTTCCTCTTAAAGCGCTGCTCTAGTAACGAGTGATCATTCAGCATCTTATCCTCCCGCTTTCTTCCGCCTCCCGCGCCAGCCAGAGGGGCCGGCACAGCTCGGTATGACGACGCATGCTCCGTCACCAGATGTTCCTTAACCCTATGTGTTCTGGTTTGTCTCCACTCACCGTATACAAACGGCGCATACACTTTTTAACCCTTCACTTACGGTCGATCATGAAGCTCTTTGTTGCATAACCGGCTCCAGGTTACAGGTCTACGCTCATCACCTTTAAAAATCTCAAGCATAAATAATTAACCCTTTACATTCAGCACTTTCTTGTCTGTCAAACAATCGGTCCCCAGAACCCGCTTGGCCAATTCACCCCAAAACATCCGCTGACCGGACGTTCACCACCAGCACAGTTTGTCTGCGTCTGCCGGGGATGCAGCAATTCGGACAGTCTGGTTTTAACTCTTGTTCTACGAGAGTAAATAGAAGACGAAGAGCTGTTTCATAACCCTAAGTCACTTCAACCGTGACCGAGGTGCTACTGCTAAGGGGCCGCCGCTTTGGCCTCACGCTGCTACTCGTGGAGACGGGGTAGGCTCCCGCCCTCCCACAGGCTGACTCGGGCACCCTCAGTAAGACTTCCTGGGGCTAGCTCTGCCCTTGGTCAGGCAGTCCGCCTGACTTCCGGTTTTCGCGGCTCTCGGCGGCGGTTTTACCGGGGCATCGGCAATGCGGGGTAGGCTCCCGCTGGATTCCTAACAGTACGCAAATGCAGGGTAGGCTCCTGCTGTACCAAGCAGGCACCAACATGCGGGGTGGGCTCCCGCCACGACTCCAGGCAATGCGGGGGAATCCAGGCATCGCGCGCATGTTAATGCGCACTACTTTAAAAACAAGCATTTGCAATGCAATAGAACTCGCATTTACGCGAGTCCTATTGCATTTTAAAAGGGAGTACGGGCGGGCAAAAAGGCACAAACGGGAGTGCGGGGGGTGGTGGTCATGGAAGGACACAATTGACAACATGGCCATTAGTAGGAGGGACTAACAAGCCTAAAACCAATGGGAAGGCTGCATTTAGGACCTAAGCCAATACAAAAGATGGGCGGAGAGTGGGCGGGCGCTTAAACGAAGCTTCCACGCTATAGTATATACTGCATGTCTCAACGAGACAGCGCAAGCGCTGCCTAGGCGAGACCTAAAAAGGAAGAAAGGAACCCTGGGTAGTTCCCATGTTTAGGTGGAGAGTAGGTCCTATACAGAATACCTCACAACACCAGCAACACTTTGAATCTGCTCACCGCAAATGTCTGCTTTTCTAGCAAAGTTTTTAGTCATAGGATTAGCACAGTGCCATCCATGCCAAGCTAGAAAGTGACAAAGTATTTTGCCATTTTTACAGCAAAGTCTTTAAGCATAGGATTAGCTAGTGTCATCCATGCCGAGTTGAAAAATGACAAAAGACCTTTCCCACTCCAGGGACAGTATTACAGATTTGGATTAGTAAAATACCATTCAAGCTGCCGTGGAATGAATAAAAGGAACCCCTGGCACGTGTGTCTCTCTTGTTATGAGCTCTTCAGAGAGATATAACTTTGTCCAGACACAAGGGAGCACCCAGTATAAGTCAAATTAATACCCTTTCAGGCTTAGAATGCTGCATTGCTGTGACTTATACTCGTTACTCCCTTGTGTCTGGACAAAGTTATACGTTTCTGAAGACACTCTGAAAACACACACTTGACACATTTAATTCAAGATGTTTAGGAAACACACAGTAAAAGGTGTCAAACACTGCGAATAATCAATGCCAGACAAAATCTTAAAATCATTAGACATTGATGGAAGGCTGGATCGCCCAACACAGATCGCCCAACACCTATTTCCTAAAGTTATAAGATCAGCTACAAATTGGCTTTGACTTGAATAAATATCCAGCACTATCTTCCTATACTGGCACCAGCCCCCCCCATATTTTGGAATGTTTTTGTGGACACCACCCAGCCTGGTCAACCGGCAACTCTAGTGTCATACAATGATCCATACTTTTTCACCAGGCCTCCAGACATTGGGGGTTCAACCATTGGCCACCTGGTGATATCAGACTTGGCTGTCACCAGGCCAGCATAATCAAGGTCCTTTGTACTTGTTAGAGACAGCGTCAGTGTTTATGTGTAACAGTGTAAATATTTCCAATCCACCGTCATATCGAGGACCTTCTCAAAATCATCCATGAAAGGCTCCAAAGGGCATCCAGTTGAATCGCCATGGCCAAGGCATCATAAATGATGCCATATGTTATGTCTAGTAGCTCTGTCTGGCATCAATCCTGACTGGTCAGGGCAAACCAGAGAGCAGTTTAATTACACCAACTGATTAGTCAGGGTTTTTGCCAAGATCTTTACTTCAATATTTAGGAGTGAGATAAGACGTTAAGAGGATCACCTCTCTGTGGCCTACCCGGCTTGGGACTCACCACAATTTCTGCTAGTCTCCAACCAAATGGAAGCTCTCCAATTATCATCGCCTCCTCCAACAAACTCTTAATGAGATTCACTTTTTTGGTTGAGAGGCTTTTAATAATAATTAATCAGAGAACCCATATGCCCCTGTGGGTTTTACCTGGTTGTAGCTGATCCAGGACTGCCACAACCTCTTCACTTGTAATGCCGACCTCCAAGAGCTTGCACTCTCAGAGGTTGGACACTTCAGTGAAAGATTATTCATTCGGCTCCTTTAAAACTTCAGAAAAGGGAGATTCCTTCTGTTTGTATGTATCCCTATAGTATGATGCAAACGTACATGCAAAGTCACTGGTATCAGTGGCCAGTATATCTTGTTAGTCAATCAACCAAGTAACGTGACTGCGATGTTCAGAATTATGGAACACCCTGTAAAGCGTTCTGCTGGATTTATTGTCCATTGGCATATTTGACTCTGGGTTGCGAGGCATATTGCATGAGTGTCTTTGATGAAGATTTGTTGGCGTACAGTCTGAGTGTGCCGAATATTGGCCGCAATAGCCATGTTTGGTGTCTCAACATATTTAGCTTCCCAAGCCAGGAGATATGCCACCAGGTGGGCAACATTTTATTGGTGGTTTCTGTTTCTTCCCATTGTATAGCTAAAGAGTTCACCTCTCATCGTGGCCTTATAAGTCACCCAGAGTACACCAGATTAGTCTACTGTATCTCAATTGCAGTCAAATTACTTGTTTCTTCTACTATGTGAGATTTACAGTCTGTGTCCTTTAGCCACTAGGCATTAAGATGCCAGCCAGACCTTTTCATCACAGGTCTCAATTCTATGGTTAGCACCATTGATTGGTGTGTGGTCTGATAAGGTCAGTATCTGGATATTAACTACTTTCTTCACATCAGCATTCCGCACCAACATGTACTCTATTCTTGAAAGCATTTTATGATTGCCAGAGTAAAATGTAAAACATTGTTCTTTGGGGTGACATGCTCGCCAGACATCTGCCAGACTGAGAGCATTGAAGGAGACCCAAATTTTCTTATAATCTAAGCAACAGACAACCACCTTATTGAGATCCTACATAATGCCCCTTAATATCCCAACATATTTTTTTTTTTACTTGTAAGGCAAGACAATGATGAATAAGGATGGCCACCCTCCTTAAGCCCCAGGTAAACCCTACAAGGACGATCTGGGAGAAACCGTATCTCATCAGAAATGGGCACTTACTACCCAATAAGTGGATTTCCTGATTAAAATGATGTCTGGATTAAGTGGCTTACTTAGATTTTGAAGTACAGTAATTACTTTGTCAGGATGACAGAGTAAAATACTCAGCCGCTCTGGCAGAGTAACCATAATCCGAATTTAGAGATGTTCGCCGGCCCAGCAGTTTAACAGATGGCTCCGTCAACATGAAGATACATTCCATTCCATTTTTAGCATGGGATCTTGGTTTTGAACAAAAAGAAAAGAAACAAATGGGCCCCACACAATGGGAGTTCTCTCCCACGGTGTAGGGGTCATTTTGCAGTTTTCACCGCCCTTTACTGCCAGGTTTGACCCGGTAGTGATGGACAGTGAAAACTGTCCATTCGACCACCCACTATAAATAGGGTGGGTAGTCGAATGGCCAAGCCTCTGACGACCATTACTCCGTTGGGTCATAGAAAGAGTATGGGGACTGACTTAGAGACTGGCATAGAGGGTACTCTGATATACCGGAGACAGAGTACCATCTATACCAAACTAAAGGTCTACCTGCCATAAGTATGTCAGTGACAGAGATTACTCTGTATTTGTCGCTGACATACTCCTCCGATGGCCCGATGGAGTAAGGGCCGTTGGAGGTTTGGTGATTCGACCGCACACCGGATTTACAGTGAGCAGTCGAATGGCCAGTTTTCACTGCCGCTTACTGCCATGTAAAAGGTAAAACCTGGTGGTAGGGGCACCAATAACTGCAACATGACCCCCACACTATGGGAGACAACTACTGTTGTGTGAGCTTTCATTAGTTTTTGTATTTCAAAAATAAAATCCCGCTATGGGATTTTGTTTTTGAAAATACAAAAGCATGGTAAAAGTCTCAAGGACTGTACTATCATTTAGATGGTAAACTTTTAATACATTGACAGAAACTATTGTCACAGCAGTTCATGCCAATGTTAAGAGATGACCCTGGGCTGGCAGACATCTTTAAAAATTTGGCGGGCGTAGGACCCTCTGTATGGTGGGAGTAAAGTACTCCCCCATACCAACGGATTTACCTCAGTGTGTCAAAGTCTAAATCATGCCCTATGCCAGTGATGGAGACAAAGTAGTCTCTTTTGATGACATATTTAAGGTCCACCCAGCTGTTAATTAGACGGGTGGACCTTCAATTTGGCAGAGAGGGTACCCCATCGCCGTCTTTGGAAAAGCTAATGAGAGACCCAGTCTAGTTGTGTAATCACTGCATAACTCCACAAACTATGACGTGATAATGTTACGTAGTTAACTATGACTACAATTATTGAGTTGATATATTGCATGAGTTATTGAATCAAATATTTTGTTTGTTTATTCCATTGACTCGATCCATGGCCCTTGACTTGTGCCAACAAACTAGTTATCTTTCTAAATACTATATTTAACATCTTAAAACCAGTAAAAATACAAATATACCAGTCTCAGTTCACGATATTCTTGTGAAGTAGTCAGAGAAAGAAGAAAAGGATGCCATGGTGGTATGGAGGTGGTTCCCGGATAAAGACCAAGAGCTGTGTGATGGATGTCAACCACTCTGGCAACATGATGATTCCCAATGTGCCTTAGGGTAACAATCAATAAAATGACATTGATTTAGAATTTTATTTATACTGACCTAGCATGCTCGCCACAATGGCTACAAGACCTGTTCCGGAGCCGATTTCAAGTATTTTCTTGTCTTTGAGATCAAGTTCTTCTCTCTTGTCTTCTAGATACTGGCATAATGCCATGGCCTGAAAGATACAATGAATTTCAAGTGGGTTATTCTTGGAATGTTTCTAACCTGTAAAGCATGGACACCGATGACCTATTTTATGGCAACACCAAAAAACATAGTAATTTCCGTAACATGGACTTCATATGTAATAGCAGTCTACCATTTCAGTACAATCTTTTTAAAATGCTGTCAAATATTTATTACACATTTTAGTTTTCATGATATCTCAGGGCACCTTATCTAGATCCTACACGATTCGGGTACTCTTACAAATATG
Source organism: Calotriton arnoldi (assembly GCA_963921515.1). Classification (NCBI taxonomy): domain Eukaryota; kingdom Metazoa; phylum Chordata; class Amphibia; order Caudata; family Salamandridae; genus Calotriton; species Calotriton arnoldi. The sequence goes on along the minus strand of CAWUFW010005520.1, from coordinate 107,719 downwards.
CACCTTAAATCTGTAGTCGAAACACATGAAAGGTGCCAGATTTTCTTTAAACCCCAATCCCCCCTTCTTCCTTTATTTTGCATATTTCATTCTGTTCCTCGGAGGACCCAAAGTCAACATTTAGAATGATGAGCCATTTTTAGGCATAAAATCATGTGTCTGGATCAAATATTTCAGATTGACACCATTAAAAAGTGAGCCTTTCAAAGGGCAGTTGAACCGCCTTAACAAGGCTACTTTTCAAGCTGTCCCTCTCCAGCACCTGGCAACAGTCATTCATCCAGGTCAGGCAATTAGAATGTATGGAGATGATTAATTATGTACTGGTGGTGGCTGTATTTAAGCCAATTTAAATAAACTTGTTTTCACAATTCATTGCAGCATGGTGAAGATTGGCAGCGGGAACCTCTGAGCATGCATACAAAAACTCCAGTGACTAGAAGTGTCCATTACGCATGAGAAGACAGCTCAGTGTGTTAAGTGCTAACTGCAGACATCAGTGTGCGATATGCAATTGATAGGATTGAAATCCCACGGTTGCTTTTAATCCTCAGCAGGTCAAAACAACTCTAGCAGAAGGGAGATTTGAAATAGGAACACCTGTTAATTTCAGTGCCAAGAATTGAGAGAACTATGGTAGCAGGAGCTATATCAATACACTTTAGTAATGTAAAAAGGGAAAGTTTCATTTAATTTCTATGACTGATTTACCACTGATTTAACAGGCATGTGACACACTCTCTGGAACTCTTTGGCACAGAGTTGCTGGCCTCCAAGTTGATATTGCCGTATTTTTTATGTGTTGCTTCTGTGGCTGCTTCATAGCACTGAATATAAAACAAAAGAGGCCATTGATGGTGGCATTTGCACATGTATTTTCTGAGCACTGTGAAAGGTGGCAGTTTGGCTGAGATGGACGCTGTTCCTTTCCATGCTACTTTGCTAGGCATTGATGCACAAATGCACCACGCCCGAGTACCTCGCGGACTTCTTCAAGGCTCGTAACAGAATAGTAAGTAAGTGTATTGTGATTAATTAAAACCATTACAAACACAGGTACAAAAACGACTTACAACACATATATAGCTAAGTTGTGATCAATGACTAGAATTCATCTAAAAAGTTAAAAGGTTAGAAAGACTAGGTTAGCTAGCATGAGGAACATTCAATGAGTTTTTAAAAAAAACCAATATGTAAATATTTTGCATATCAAAAAAAGTTCTGTTATGTCCTTTGTATTCAAACAGTGCTTGCAGCTTCATTGCCGTTGGTTACGCTTTTCGTTAGCAGTATCTGTTTTATGTAGGTTTTCTGCTCACTACTGACCACAGGAGATGAATGAACGACTCGTATTTATAATTGCAAATCCTGCATCTTAACGTAGGGAATGCTTCCGAGGACCATGATGCTCTGTGCTCTTTTATTGGGAACAACATGAATTTTATTGGGAACAACATGAATCTCATTCGCATTATTTTATGCCGTACTGAATTATGTATATTTGCATGGAAATAATATTGAGTATTTAATAAATTAAAGGATTCAAAGATTAATGATGAAAATTTGTTCTTGGCGAACACAAGGGTGTCTTCTGCTCGACCTATCAGCATTAATTGGGTTTTAAGAAAGGATTTAGGGCCATATGTAGGTAATTTCTATTTACCGATTCCTAAATACCGAATTTTACCGATTCGGTATTTAAGAATCGGTAAATAGAATGTAGGTAAACATTCGGTAAATTTTACCGATTCGGTAATACCTTCCCATTCATTCCTATGGGCCTGGAGGCCCATAGGAATGAATGGGAAGCCATTCACTATTACCGATTCCGGTAAATACCGAATCGGTAATAGGGGAGCATATTCAAGGCGGCAGGGTGTCAAATTGACACCCTGTTGCACCCTGAATCGTGCATGTGTGCACATGTGGCGCACATACATGACCTAAGGGCATGTTTGTCTGCCACATGGCACTTTAAAAAAGCACAAAATTGCTTTTTAAAGGTATTCAGTATTTACCACCAACTTGTAGTTGGTGGTAAATAACTGAATCCTGAAACCAAAAATGCACTCACTTGAGTGCTCCCTACATAGGATTTAAGGAATCGGTAATTTACCGATTCCTTAAAATAACTGAATCGGTAAATTACCGATTCCTTAAATCCGGCCTCCTACATCTCAATTGCCTAAATACCGGTCGGTAGCGGAGATTTACAAATTTCGGCCGTTACCGACCGGTATTTAGCTACCTACATATGGCCCTTAGTGGTCAATATTGGCAGTTTCTCTCCTCATGACCAATTTCAAGTTTTTTTCAACTTCCAAGTTAAATATGTACTTCAAGCTGCCCTTCTTTGCCCTGATCAGTTGACAGTATTTTACAAAGTCTGCTTTGCAGGCTAAATCTTTCCTTTATAAACCAAACTCCAGGTGCAGCTGTGCCCTTCAGGAGCTAATTGGCAGATGGAATAGTTTCCTATATGCATTACATTGCAAAGTGTGGCTTGAAATCTGCATAATCCAAAGGTGAGATGGCCTCTCTGTACCTTAAGTTTGCTAATCGAAGCCTAGGAGACCATTTCTCTGTAAACCAGATACCAAGGTAGTTATACACAGTAGTGTAACTCACAATTGACGGGCCAACATACCATTTTTTCGAGGCTTTACTTGCATATTTCCCAAAGATCATTACCTTTGATTTAGATTCATTTAGAGTAAGCTTGTTCTTCAAATTGAATTTGTTCAGTTTATCTTATACTCTTGAAAGATAATGTAGGTTTGATCTTGTAGTATAATCATTGGCATTTTGCAGAAATTGAATGCAATGATTATGTATTCTTGGCGGAAGCGACCTAGCTTTATCTAATACATCACCAGTTTCAGCCGTGTCGAGGTTAAAGAGAGCAGGAGCCAGGATGCATCCCTGCTTTAATCCTCTAATTGTAGGTATTTTCGTTGACACCCAGTATCCTTTACCAATTTTTATCTGCACCCGGGTGTACGCATATAAGGATGTTAGGGTCTGTAATAATGTATTTAGAATCCCCCCATTAGTGCAGTTTTTAGGTCGAGCATCAGTGTGCATGCGCTGTCTGCAAGACCTGTTGTGTCCAATAAAACCACTCTATTCCCGCCCGCTACTTACCATTGGTTCCCTCCTCTGTCGCTCTTCTTTCCTGCCTCCTAAGTTGTTCACACAGTGATACATAACTTACGCTCAAAGCTAAGGAACACCGGCCAAGCACGGTCTCCTTACGATCACTTTCTTTATCTTTTGTTTTACAGCAATTTTTTTTTTAATGTCCTCCCACCACCCTCTGACAGAAAGGTAGCATTTCACAGCGTTGCTTTTCATTGATGGAAATATTTTTGTTTAAAAAAACATGTATGCTAAAGAAATAAAGCAAGTAGAAGCAACACTACAGAGTCTCGGAACAATCTGCCTTTTGTTTTGCCGGTTGCTGCTCCCGCCCTCCCACCACCCTCTGACAGAAAGGTAGCATTCACAGTGTTGCTTTTCTTTGATGGAAATATTTTTGTTTAGAAAAACATGTATGCTAAAGAAATAAAGCAAGTAGAATCAAACACTACAGAGTCTCGGAACAACCTGGCTATTTTTTTGCAGATTTTATATAGCGCGAACTCAACCCGAAGGTATCGGGCGCTTTACATGAGCACCAGTTACGTCACACAAGGACACATTCATTTTTTGGTAGGCACGGGGAGATTGAGTGATTTTCTCAGAATCACAGGATGTTGAGCCGACGCCCGAACCTGGTTCCCCAGGTTCGAGGTCGGCAGCTCCAGCCGTGAGACCACATCCTCTCCTTATTTCAGTTGAACTGTTGTGCAAACATCTGTGATGACAAATATGTATGGCCGTGCTGGTTTGTGCCATGCTCTTTCAGTAGTTTGGAGGGGATGAAGATCTGTGACACTGAACGTGAATCCTGAGCGGAAGCATTTCTATTTACGTGTGGTTTGGGCCAAGCCTCGTAGGTTACTAGGTATACTGTTGTTTGTGGAAAAAGCTCTAGTCAATGGCCATCAACCCGGCCCGGTACCCATTTTATCTCTGTATAATATTTGACATCATACAATTTTTCACCAGATTGGCTCCAAAGAATGTAAACAAACCAGGGATTGGCACATAGCTCTGCACACACAAACACACACCCCACCTCAGATCCGAATCACAGCACACAGCTCTGCACACAAAAACACACACCCCACCTCAGACCTGAATCATAGCACACAGCTCTGCACACACAGACACACACCCCACCTCAGACCTGAATCACAGCACACAGCTCTGCACACACAAACATCACTCGAGCTGTGTGTTCGCAGCAGTGAAAGTCCCACAGATCATTTTGTTTGTTTTTAGGGGGCTTGTGTTGTGACATTGCTTTACTGCATCTACACCGTGTTATAATAATGTATCTCTTCATTGTAGAGCTCAAATTACCGTGTATTTTAGTCACTTTAGATAGCTTGTCGATGCTGTGGAGTGCTAACTGCGGTGACATCGGTTTCTTGGTCTTTCGTGGGACACACGTGGAAGCCATCAGGTGCCTGTTGTGCTGGACGTGTAACGTTGAGGAAATAGTGAAACGGTATGATAGCTGTGCCAAATTTTTACTAATTATCTGTCTGTGACGCATTTATTGCCCACAGTGCATCATTGATGGCGCCTGGCACTCTACACGTCTAGGTATGCAAATCCAGTACATCTAGCAATACGACACCGAATATTATAAAGTCATGTCCCCCTGAACATTGGAAAACACGCATTTGCATAGCAATAGGTCTCGCATTTTCGAAACTTTGACCTATTAGTATTGTATATGACAATTGGCCATATGTACGAACACATTTTCCCATAGACACAGAATGGGTAAAACCCTTTGATACATCTGGCCCAATGTCTTTTATTATTGCAGGTTTTTTAAACACATAAATAAAAGACATTGTCATTTACAATGCCAATAGCTCAAAATCTCGCAAATGCAAGACCTATTGCATTGCAAATGCTTGTTTCCATAGTATGTGTCTGTCAACCTTATTGAGGGCAGCAGAGTAGAGGATGAAGCAGGCAAAATAGGGGGTGTTCTTCTTCATGATAGCCTGCTGTGCCAAAAAAGACACTCTCACTATGTTGTCTACGGTGCTGCATCCTGACCTGAAACCTGTCTGGTAGAATGGAATAATTTGCTTATCCTCGATCCATGCTTCTAATTCTTTTAATAGTGTTCTTGCGTATGCTTTGCCTTCTCTAACCAATAAGGCAATGGGATGGTAGCGGGTTGGGTCCGTGCGATTGCCTTTTTTGAAAAGTGGGCAGAGACTGGATCCTCGCAAGAAGTCCGTGACTAAAGACAGTTGAAATGATTCTTTGCAGAAGGGGGTAAGCCAGGATGACAAAAAGTGCAAGTCAGCCTTTAACACTGAGTGGGGTATCCCATTGAGACCTGGGGCACCACTACATCTGCCTTATTTTATGGCAACTCTTATACTTTGCATGTTAATGTTAATTATGTCTCCCTTGCAATGGAAATTTTGATATCCATCTTCATCAGAGTATAGTTCCAATAGATGGAGCTCTCATGCCACGGTGCGGACTCAATTTTCTGATATCGAGCTGCGACAGTGGTCCAGTTTATTAATGAAATTCCCAAATTTACTATGGCTTTGAATGTGATATCTTGCACAAGGTTTGCTTATATTGTGTTTGTAGTGATTTTTATTTGCTGATAAAAAGAGGAGTCCAGGGCCCTTTTAGCCATAAGGCGCTTTTATTGGCCAATTTCCATTTTTAATGATTTTAATTCCGAGGTGAACAACCTTTATGGTTTGCTTTGCTCTGTTTAAACACAACATAATATAATAACTCCTGCACAAATATCTAAGTCTGAACCCACTGCAGTTAATGGACACCTAAAAACTACTGTGTGACGATTTCAGCCATGCTAAAAATATTCCAAGTGACTAGCTTGCGTATGTTGGGAAGGTTGCCAAGATGAGGTAGTGAGACTGGTGTTCAGCATACGAGCATATAAAGTTCCCTGCACAAGTGCATTCACAAATATTTGTGGCGTGGCTGAAATCGTAACATGTTGTAAATTTTGTCCTGGAAGACTCTATAAAGCAGAAAGACGTGCGGGGATTTAATCAGAAAGAAATTTCTGATTGATAATTTCTTACGTATTAATAAATATAATAAATGCTAAGTAACCCAGTAGTGTGCCAGCTCCTTATAACTTCACCCGACAGTCTATTGTGGTTATGTTTGTGACACATTTCTAATCAAAATGAGTACTAGAATGGCAGACTCATCCTCAAATAAACCAGCTATCCCACTCATTCTTTCTACGCCTAGAGTCCCTGAATTTCAGCCAGAAAATGGCGGTGGCATAAACTTCATACACATGCTGCATAAGTGCTCATTGCACAGCCTTCTGGCGTTCCACTATCCTGTCCTGAAAGGGAGGGTGTGGAAAATGCTAATATTGTTTTCACCTCATAGTCTGACGGATAGGAAGACATTCTTCTTGCTAAGTTAACCCTTATGACAAGATCTTGAAAGGAAAATAGATTTCCTGAAAGGAGTCGTCACCCTGGCTCGGATACAGATATCCATGCAAGCTCATGGTTTCAGCAGGGGCCTTCACTGAAAGTCTTTACTGTGATCGCAGAGGAGTAGAGGGAAAAGAGATATGAACATCCTGTCTCTGGGCTATCATTTTTTCCCTTCATGCGGTTGTGATTCCCTCTGCTGATGCAATTTCATCTGGCTTTAACCAAGTAAAAGTCACCAATCACCACCGGTATGCCATTGCTGCTTGGGCTGAAGTCTATATAGAGCAAGGGATGGGAATGAAGGCAGCGAGAAACAGTTGGAGTGACCAAGAGAAGAGAGATCAGGAACACAGATACGTGTTCTGTACGTGTAACTGTACGTGTAGCCCATGCACTCATCAGCAACAGAATTTACTACGGCAACGCACTCTACGCCAGCATCACTCAGAAAAAACTCCTCAAGAAACTGCAGAACATTCAGAACGTCTCCGCCAGACTCATCCTCTACATCCCCCACCTCATCCACATCACCGGCCACCTGAGGGACCTCCACTGGCTCCCAATGAACAAAAGAATCACCTTCAAGCTCCTCACACATGCCTACAAGGCTTTACACAACGCGGGACCTGCGTACCTTAATCACCGCATCGCATTCCACGCACCAACCAGAGACCTCCGCTCTGCCCAACTGGCTCTGGCTACCGTCCCACCTATCTGCAAGACCACGGCCAGAGGAAGAGCTTTCTCCTACCTCATAGCAAAGACCTGGAACACCCTGCCTCTCCACCTCAGGCAATCACCATCACTGCCTCAATTCAGGAAAACCTCAAGACCTGGCTCTTCGACTGAACCACAGCGCCTTCGGTGGACCAGCTGTTTCCCCTCCCCCAAGTGCCTTGAGACCCTCAAGGGTGAGTAATCCCACTTTACAAGTCACTTGATTGATTGATTGTAGCAGCCAATCAGCAATGAAATGCGACAGAGGACATAACTGACCCTAAAAATTTAATTTGACTGGAGATCTGTGCAAGAAAGTCGTAAACTATCCTTATTAGGTTTGGCTTGACAGCATAGCTGTCCGCAGAACTTATTATCACCAAGTCTTAACAAATATACATGCAGGGGGGCTCTGGATCCACCCAGATGAGTACTGTAGTGTTGTGATGTTTGAGGCAACACCATGTGGGACGCCGGAAGGAGGAGGAAGCGGGATAACAGCCCGAGGGCCTCATTGGTTTTGGTATCATCTGACGTACGCATCAGGTCCTTAATAAATAGCCCGTGGAAAATGGGTGCAGTCAGTTTTAGAGGCCAGACATACTGTGTGTCTCCAATTATTCCTGCCATAGCTGCGCCACCAGAATGCTACAAGTACTGCCCTCTATCGATATGCTAGTGACTGTTAGTGTTATTCTGTCTTTTCCAGTGTTTGCATTGGAATGCACGAGAAACTATATTATATCTATAAAAGTAAATCAATCAACAAACATTTAATTTTTCATCTCTTGGATAAATTGAATAAAGAAATTAATTCTTTTTGCAATTTACTGCAATATGTAACATGTTTTTGTCAATTCTTTAGTACAAACTTGACCTTTAGATGAGTACCTAAGTGCTTTTTTTGTTTTCACACAGGTGTGCTTCTTTAAAGTCGTTACTAATATCCTTAACACTACCAACTTTGCACCTGTTGCCAGCATTATGACTATAATTACCACCACTGCTGCACCCATTACAATTATCATTACTATCACCCTTACTACTTCCATAGATACCATTATCATCACCATCATAATCACCAATATTACCACTAGCACCATCAGTATCACCATCCCCACTTCAGCACCATTACCTCTACCACTATTGTTAACACTACTTTAATTCCCACTACCAGCGTTACAGCTACCACCACAATAGGCATTACTATCTCCAAATTACAATCACCATCAACATTACCCCACCACCACGTTTACTGCCACCATAATCTCCAACACTACCAGTACCACAACCACCATTACCACCACCATCATTTGCATCACCGCTACAGCCAACAGGTCTGGCTTTACTGAGATAACACATGCAAATACATCCATGAACAAAAGCTGTATGCATGTGTTTCCTCATCAAAGCCAGACAGGATAAATCATATATTCATCAAATGCAAATTAGGCTGCTACGCTGATGTACGGTACATGGCATGGTCGTACTTAAAAATGAGACGTCTCTATTTATGGTCCACGGCATTGGACAATCAATTGTGGATACCTCTGGAGCCATGGGAAAATGTTGGACTTGAAAACAGTTGAAACTGTTGTGACACTTTCACTTTATATAAGAGCAGGTGAGACTAAGTTCATAGCAAGTACAAGCGTTAAATATTGTTGAGAGAGAGAAAGCGTGTATTTTAAACTGTAGGCAGCTAGTTAAGCCTTACAGTAGAGGCTTTCAACCACAGATTATTTGCAGAGGTAAGCACAAAGTTAGAACAAAGCATATATTGGAAAATGATCCAAAGAAGGAGATGTTTATGTATTTGTAGTAAAGTTGTTGGCAGGAGTCAAGGATGACTCTCACACCTGGAATACAGCACTGAGATTTTCCTTTACCAGAATATCCCAAACTCAGCCCATCACCTCCTGAGTCGCAGAGAGTCCACTAAGCAATGCACAAAGTATAGACGTCTTTAAGGTTGTCAATACTTCTGCCCTTCCCCACTCCATGACCAACTATTGCTCCAAATGCACAAGCAATTAATAATATCACCATGCAGAGGACCTCGCACTCTGGGTATGCATGCCATCAGGCAGGTAGGCTGAGCACTGAGCACCTCCAACTGGATAGTTAATATAGTACATCATACCCCAGGTTTCATTGTGCATCTGTGTATCTAATGAACTACTAGTCTACCGCAGAAAACTACTAAATGCTATATTTTATATGGATTTATTTACCTGTATTGTTTGAAGAGAAGAGAGTCTCCTGTCAGTCACTGGATCGGGTATTGAAAAGGCATTCCATTGTCGGTTTAGATGCTAGGTCATATGATCGATAAAAATGAAGCTTGAGATTCCTGACACAATTCCTCTAACTCCATCCCCATGAAGGTCTATTGGTATTCCTCCATTGCTACCAAACATTGGACAATTTGGGGCAAAGTCATATGAGTTATTCTTGATGCACCTTTAAGCATGTACACGTGGTTCCACGTGGAACCCCCACCAAGACTTCTCTTGAGGTTGTGTGGTGAAGTTGCAGGGTACCTGCTGTGTAATGAAGTGTACACCTGAATCTTGTCACATGCACATCTCCTTGCAGCCTACACAGGGCTGACCTTGTCTTTCCTAACCTCAGGAGGTTTCACATCTCATGAAACGAGATTTTTTTAAATGTTTGCCTTGCTCCATATGGGTTCAGACAGGACAACCACAGTGAATGAAGCACCCCAGCGGACCTTTGGCAACTGTAGATGCCTTTTGGTCCTTGGCGGACTAGGCCTGGGTTTAGCAGGGGAAAGGACTGATGACCCCAAGGATGTTCTAGATATCTTTGCTGTGACTAGCTGAGGATGAGAAATGCATTAGGTCTCTAGTGTTTTTAATTTGCACATGGCTTCACTAAGTTGTGTGCATATGTTGGAATTTAGTGTCAATACAACAGCTACAGCATATGCTGTTACAGTTCCATTGCATTTTTCAACATATTTTGCCTGCCATGGCCAAAATTGTATTGTATTGTATTGTATTGTATTGCAGCATCTGTATAGCGCTTACTTCCCCCTTGTCGGGAGCTGAAGCACTTGCCTACATGAGCAGCACTCTACACCGTGCAGAGAGTGTGGTTGGAAGGATGTCGTTTTTATTTTGATCCCATATGGGAATTGTTTTCATGTCATGCGTGATGACCACCTAGGTGTGTTTATCATGTTATGGGATCATATGATATGGCCTGCTTAGCTGCTTACTCCACTGGATCTCCAATCTTAGATTTTGCATATAATTGTGGTCATGCGCTGGCATGGTTGGAGGGACAGAAAAGTGGAGAGATCTATTAGGATGCATATTTTCATTATCATCCCATATCCGAGTGTATTTGTGACATGTAAACAAGAGGTCAGGTTGTATAGGTAAATAGGTACTTGGGACCTGCAGTGAATGAACTATGTTAAAGTCCTCCAAATTGTCCAGTAGTGTGTGGCAGACCTCTTCAGTTATTCTATGCCTATTTATTTGGTTATGTTTGTTTTTTTGGCTGTACAGAGCTGGTGATGAATAACCCTCATAACAGACGTGTCTTATGTGAATTTAAGAGGTATAAGTTACAATTTGTTGCTGACCACAGCATATTATGGTTTTAGTATTATTGTGGGCCATAACTGTTATATATGGTAATACATATCTATATAATGAAACAACGAACCATAGGTTAGCCCTTTTTTGCTTAGCTGCATAAAGTAAGCAGTTTGCTGGTTGACTTTGTCAGTTGTAAACTGAGGCTTGATGGTGCAACTGTTTTCTAGTCTCTGTTGCAAGAATGTGGGTGGCACAGTTATCTAGGAAATAACCGAGTTTTCAACTGTTGTCGCAAGTGTATATGCTCCTGGGTGCTTCAAATGCTGCCTGGTAGTGAGTTCCAGAGCTTGGCGGCTTGTACTGAGAAAGCAGTGCCTCCTACGGATTTCTTCTGGTAAGGTGGTATAATGATAAGTGGTGCAAGCCTGGAGAGCAGTGTTCAGTTTGGTTTGTATTGCTTGAATTTAACTTGTAGGTACAGCATTCCTTTTCCTTGGGATGCTCTGTGGACAAAACAGAGTGCTTTGAACATTGCCCTTCTAGCTAGAGGTAGCCAATAAAGTGATTTCAGGACTGGAGTCATGTGTTTTCTCAGGTGAAGGAAGAGAAAAAGCCTTGTAGCAGCATTTGAGATGAGTTGTATTTTGTGTATAATGAATGCGGGAGCGCCAAGTTATAGGCTGTTGGCATAGTCAAGCCTGGAGATTACAAGCATGTGGATGGCTTGCAGTTTATGTGGGTATGCAAGGTCTGAGAAGGTGCAACATAGTGCTTTCACTGAATAGAAGGCATTCTTTGTGACGTTGTTAGCATGCGGTATCAGGGAGAGGTCTGAATCCACGTTTACTCATAGGTTTCTAACTACGCTTGATATTTTTGGAGAGGCTTCAAGTGCCCTAGGCCATATATTGGTAGGCTGGTAGTTTTGCCATTGTTCACATGTCATAATCTCTATCTTTGCAGTATTGAGCTTTAGATGGTTATTCATCATTCATGTGTTTACAGCATGAAGACAGTCATCTAGTTTTGAATTGTAGATGTCCTCAGGGCAATCCATTTTTAAAATGATAGGGGTGTCATCTACTTAGTTGTAACAGGTGAGGTTATATGATTTAATCAGATTTGGTAAGGGCGTTAGGTAGATGTTGAATAATAGGGGATATGATGGACCCCTGAGGAATGCCACAGTGTTGTGTGTGTGAGGAGGTGATGGAAAAGTGGGTAGTTAGACTACACTTTGTCCATCTGTGAGGTAAGAAGCAATCCATTTTAAAGTTTTTTCATGGATTCCAATGTTGTGAAGTCTTTGCAGTAGCGCTTGGGGGTGGGCAGTGTCAAATGCAGCTGATAATGTCCGAAGTAATAAGGCAGCTACTTTGTTTTTGTCTACTGTGAGTTTTAGGTCATCCGTGATGGATATGATGGCTGACTGTGGCTCCACCTCGTCTGAAACATGACTGTTGATCGCACAGTAAACAATGTTTTCTCAAATTGTTTTCCTAAGAATGGTCCACTTGATATGTGCCTGTAAATTGCTGGGGCTCCTGACCATCTATTTTGAGTGTTGCTAATTCTGTGGACAAATAACAGTTTTTTAAAATCTTTTTCAGCCACAATATGCTGTTTTGATTCTCTGCAATTCCGGTGTTCATCGAGGCTAAATGAACTCTGGGACAACATTTTGTTTGCTACCAAATCCAGTAGTTTCCCATTTTTTTCTTGCTGTGTATAGCTAGTAATTGAAAGATTAGGTCGATTATGGTGTGTTAAATGAAAAGAATGGCAAAATTATCCATCCAGATGAAAGGAATGAGATCTCCAGAGGAGAGCAAATCACTGTTAGTGAAAATTAGGTGCACAACAGAAGCTTAGGTGTAGAAGTCATCAGAGGAAGAACATTTAAGAGATTACTGTCAAGATGGACGTTTCATGCAACGCAGCAACAAAATTGGCTGCACTGTATTGCGCAAGGGTGCAATCACAATACAGTGCCACATCTAATAAGGCTGGTCTGTTGTTGCTGTCCTCCTTGGCACTGGCGCTGTCACTAGGCTGCCTAGTGGGATGCACAGGCTCACACCATGGTGTAGAAGTGAATGTGCACTGTCTGGAATAGGATTTTTACTGGAAATTTGTTTGCCTACACAAATGCAGTAAAATCGCACACATTGGGCATTTGTTGTGCACAGCAGCACATCAATGTTTGATGCCAAGCGTTGTTTAGCTATTTTAGTAGATCACGCTTAGTGCTAAAAAACTATGGGGCATATTAGCAAGAAGAGGCGATAATCATCGCTAACCCTGCTTAGCGTGATTTTTTTTATCGCCGGCTATCGCTGGAATATATCGCCACGCTAACGCTGTATTAGCAACGATTAGCGCTATGGCGATGAATATTCCAGCGATAGCGGGGGAAATGGGCCAACATCGCTGAAAAACCAGCGATGTTGCATGGAGAAGGGAGAACACCTTGCTGATACGACCCTGTGGTCGTATCAGCATAATCCACCCCCCATGTTAGGTATGGCTAACACCTGCTAATTGCAGGTGTTAAATAAATGGCGATGACCCCGGTTAGCGCGACTTTTCACGTCGCTAACTGGGGCCATGGCCACCTTGCTAATAGGCGATAGGCCTGTTAGCGAGTGTTTCCCAGGTTTGTTCGTTGGAACGCCCACTTTGCATGTCATTAGCGATAAATATCGCTGACATGCAAAGCGGTAAAACGGGCGCTAATGCCCGCAAACTGTCGCTAACTGCTGTTAGAGAAAGTTTGCTGATAGGGCGATATAAATATCGCCGCTTTAGCGGCAAAAAGTGCTGCTAAAGCGGCGATAGTGCCCTTGCTAATATGCCCCACAGGGTGTTTGCAGTGATCCACTCAAGGTGCGCTTACTTGATGCATTGAAAAGCATTCAAAGCAGTTTTTGTGCAGTCAACTTTTCAGAGCAAAACACCTTTTCCACTGGATAGTAAATACCATGGGGCATATTATCAAGAACGGCGATAAAATTATCGCCGCTTTAGCGGCAGAAAAATGCCACTAAAGCGGCGATAATGGGCTTGATAATATGCCCTGGAGAATTCCAATAGAAGCCCATGTTCACACCAGAACATGGACTTCTATTGGAATTCTCCAGGGCATATTATCAAGCCCATTATCGCCGCTTTAGCAGCAGTTTTCTGCCGCTAAAGCGGCGATAATTTTTTACGCGGTTCTTGATAATATGCCCCCACGTGCTGCTGTGAGTCACTTAGCATTGTTTTGCACCCGTGCAAAGCTTCAGTAAATCTGAGCCTATGTGTAGGGCTGCAGTCCTACATTAACCATAGGTTTGCATCACACAGCAAAAAAAAGAAAAATGACTTACAGCTTCAGTGAGATGCTTTAATTTGGAAATGGATGCAATAAAAATTTTAAAAGCATATTTTTGATTTAACAAGAAAATAGCTAAAAATTAATATTCCACATCAAGGGACAATGTTTCTACTGTAAGAGTTAAGGATACGTGCAATGCCCGCTTACACACCACAAACCCTATTGCAAGAGTTTTTACGAAAAATATTGGGTACCAGTTTATTAACAAAGGCCAGCCAGTCTCCAGAAAGCCATGCTTCTGTCAGACATAAGGGGCCATATTATTTAAAGTGATCCGGTGGAGCAATAGGTATGTGCTCACTCTCTGCACCTTCAGTGCACTATGGTATTACAGAAAGGGCCCGAGATGCTTGTGTTGCCCCTTCTTGCTACAGATCATACCAGTGCACACACCTATGCACACATAGTGCCGGCATGCTGTTATTAGGGTGTTCCCTCATTTGCATGGGGGCATGGTCCCATTCAAATGAAGCAAACACCTTGCCTGTGTTGTTGCGCCATATTATCGACATGGGCACAGAGGCCATCTGCAGGTGTGCTGACTGTGTGCCACAATGCGTTAGCGCATAGTCAGTGTGCTCACCCCCCCCCCCCCAGGGTACCCCCTGAAAGTGGGATGGAGAGATCCCAAGGGCCCTCCAAATATATTCCCCTGCAGGCATGTGGGTCAATCATTCACTGCATATGCAGCGCGTAATCTGTAATAGGGCGCACTGACCAGGGTTGCACGGCGGCGCACAAATATATAGGTCATTGGGGCACAGACCAGTGCAGTACGCCCTACAATGAAGAAAGGCCCAAAATGTCAAGAGAAATCAATTCAGTTGTGCCTTCGATCCTAGGGGCATATTTACAAAGAAGTGATGGAGCGCAACGTTGGTCTTCTTGGCTTAACGCCACGCTCCGCCACTTCTGAAACGCAGGGCTGCACCGTATTTACAACAATACAGTACAGCCCTGCGTTCCCCCCTGCGTTGGCGTTAATTTCAGCTGCCTAGCGCCAACGCAGGCACCCTTGCACTACAGTGCAAGGGTGCCTGCGTTGTGGGGAATGATTTTTTATGTTCGGGAAGGTGTCCCTTCTTGCACACAATCTTAAATGGCGATGTGTATCTTCTATTTGTGCTGTTTTGTGCAGCACACATAGAAGTTGTAACTCGTTATTTTTAAAATGATTGTTTATGTACAGGAAGGGACACCTTCCCTATCCCGTCACCTGTCGTACTTACCCCCCCCCCACTGTTACCTGTGCCGGCCGCGCCTGCCTCTAACAATCACAAACAAGTAGATATTCCGGAATGTTGGTTTGTTTGAGGATGTCTACTGGATTTTGAAATCTATTGTGACGTCATTCACCTGATAGCCCCTTAAATACTAATTTCCTGGGAGGCGAATGAAAAGAACTTAATGCCTTATTTATGAGGCCTTGCGACACTTTTACGCCGTTGTGTCACTTTTTGTGACGCACGGGCGGCGTAAAAAATGCACCACATTGTGTCCTATTTACAAAGTGACGCATCTAAGCAGATGAGTCACTTTGTAAAGCCCTGCGCTACATAATACCTGCGTCAGGTATAATGTATGCAGGGTGGGCGTTCCCCCGCAAAAAGCCTTGTAGAAGTGGCGCCGTGAAATCTATCAGATTTCACTTCGCCACTTCTAGAACGCTACTGCGTCAATATCTTATACCTGCCTCACAGCAGGCGTAAGACTGATGCAGGCCCTTTAACATGGGGCTTGCCTTACTATACCTATTCCACCTACTATACATGCCCACAACGATGTAACATACACAAACTATATCAGATATGCCTACACAAGGTAAATATAATATAGTGACCTGGAATGTTAGAGGGATGGGCTCTGTGCACAAACGGCACCGGATCCACGCCCAATTGACCAGGAGGAAAGCTCATATAGCACTATTACAGGAGACCCACCTGACAGCTAGCGAAATAACTAAACTACGCAAGAAATGGAGAGGACAAATTTACACTACGTCTTATTCCGCCTTCGCAAGAGGGACCCTTATCTGGGTAAGACATGGAGTACAATTCATACACATAGAGCAGGGTAGAGATAACCAAGGTAGATATACAATAGTACATGGGACGCTTGATGGAGTACACTTAATTCTAGGGAGCATCTATGCTCCAAATTACGACCAAGACTAATTCCTTACCAGCCTGAACACCGTATTGGCAGACTGGGTGGATATCCCGTGGGGATTGGGCGGCGACTACAATGCCATACTAGATACTCAATTGGATCGTTCCCACCCCCCGGTTCGAGGGGCTGTATCCCTTAAACAAACAGAATTCCTGAAATCCTGGGCAGAGGGGTGGACACTGGAAGATGTGTGGCGCCTGCGCAACCCTACCAGTCAAGAGTATTCCTTCTATTCCCCTCCACATCAACTTCACACTAGACTGGATAGAATCTTTTGCTCCTCCGTTATCACCCATTAAGTCCACCACACCACATATTATGGGAAGACTCTATCGGATCACAATCCACTAGAAATCACCCTGGAATGGGGGACGATTGCCACTCCGGTCCCCACCTGGAGACTGTGGCCACAGCTGTTGGAAGACACGGTTTTTAGAGATCAATTGGACACAGGTATCTCCAATTACTTTAGCGAAAACTCTAACTCCGCTTCTTCACGCTCCATTGAGTGGGATGCATTCAAAAAGGTAATGCGCGGTATGTCAATAGGTGTCACAGTAGGGGCCCGACAAGAAATTAACAAAAAACTCACAACACTTGAAGCCACCATCCAGGAACTGGAGCGGGACGCGAGTGCTGACCGCGCCTGTCAAACCCAATTACAAGAAGGCAGGATCAGACATGCCGAACTACTTGAAGATCTACGTCTAGTAGATTACAGGGCATATAACCAACGCTCCCATTCTGAGGCGGACAGAGCAGGCACCTTACTTACCCGCCTTATACGCAATGCCCCCCCCCCCCGGTAACCATACCGGAAGGGTCACTGCCAGACGGCTCGATGGCGTACTCACAGGCGGCAATAAACAAAGCTTTCAAGGACTACTATGAGAAGCTATATAGTGCACCAGTATCGGTGCCGCCAGAACAGATAAAGAGGTTCTTGGACGGCATACATTACCCTACACTGACGAGGGCAGCTCAGACGGAACCGGAAGGTCCCATTACTAGGACTGAAATTAACGAGGCCATAAGGGAACTCCCACGCAATAAGACCCCGGGTTTAGATGGCCTACCGGTAGAATTTTATTCCATCTATGCAGATAGACTAACCCCCCACCTCGAATGCCTATATAAGACAGCACAAGAAACAAACATGCTCCCACTGACAACTATGCAGGCGCTCGTCATATCCCTCCCAAAGCCAAATAGGGACCCACATGATATGGCTGGATATCGTCCCCTGTCCCTTCTACCCACAGAGTACAAGATACTTTAAAATTTTGGCTTGTCGACTCCTACCCTACCTTCCTAAATTGATCCATGTGGACCAATGCGGCTTTGTTCCGGGCTGCAATACGTCCCTTAATATACGACGTTTACACTGTGTTATGGAGTCGGCAGCCAAACTCTCTTGCAGAACAGGGTGCATCTCCCTGGACCTCCAACAGGCGTTCGACACAATACACTGGGAATATATGTTGGCAGCCCTGAGCAGATTTGGCATACCACCTAAATATATACAATGGGTCAAACTCTTGTACACTGCCCCTACAGCTCGAGTTCGTACTGAATCTCATATCTCTGATTCGTACCCGGTGGCGAGAGGAACTAGGCAGGGCTGCCCCTTTTCCCCAATCCTGTTTGTCTTGGCCCTAGAGCCCCTCCTCCAAAAACTACGAGCGGAAGCAGATGTGAAAGGGATCCCCTTAGGAGGGACTCAACATGTAGTATCAGCCTATGCTGACGATCTAATACTATACCTCCACGATTTAACGGGTGACCTTGAGCCCATCCCCTCTATATTTAGACATTTTGAGATCATCTCCGGGTTAGCAATTAACGCTACTAAGTCGCATGCTTTTTACATGAAATACAGGGAAAACCCGGAATCTATTCCTTTTGGCACTATAAACCTGAACGCTGTGTCCCACACTTTTAAATACTTGGGGATCCAAATTTATAGAACACCTCAGGACCTACTAGAGGGCAACCTCCTGAAAACTATTCGCTCGCTGAAAACCCAGATCACATTCTGGACGTCACTTCCTCTCTCGGAAATGGGGAGAGTAGCTATATCCAAGATGGTCCTACTCCCTAGACTGCTGTATTATTTTACTAGCTTGCCGCTCCTGATACCACACAGCACCTTTCACACATTGGACACCCTCCTTACAGACCTGATATGGGGGAAGGGACGTAGGAGAATCAGTTTGGCGAAACTCAGGTTGAAACCTGAAGAGGGAGGACTGGGAGCACCTGATTTTAGAGCATACTGCATGGCCAGTCAGCTGCAGTGGTTAGCATATTGGCAGGCCGGGCGCAACCTGCACGAAATTGATTACACGCCACAGAAACTGGCACAAGGCACACTGCACACACTACTCCTCCCTGGTGCCCGTCTGCCTTCCACAGCCCCACCTTTACTCAGAGTAGCCCTGATCTACTGGAAACGCTCTCTGCGATACACTAAGAAAATTACCCCATACTCTGCAAATATCCCACTACTGGGTATACCAACTAACACGGGACTGATCACTAACCGCAGTATCTTTCACTGGACGCAGGAAGGGGTGGCAACGGTAGGTAGCTTATTCACAGGGAGTGTGTTGGCAGATCATAATAACTTTGCCCAAACCCAAGGAGTCCCCCAAACGCTATTCTTACTTCATGCAGCTATCACACACTATGTCAAAAAACACTGGTCCCCTAATGGGGAGGAACCCCCAACACATGGACTAGTACATGCACTACACTTGATGGGGAGGGGAAGACACTTAGTTCACTGGCTCTACAGGGGCATCCGGGCACACGTGGGTATTTCACTTGGACCCTTACGCACGAAATGGGAAAGAGACTTCGGAAGGAATCTCACTGATAAGGAATGGGAGTACGCACTTGAGTTCCCTAAGAAAGTGTCCCGCAATGTTAAATTCAAGTACATTCAATATATGGTCTTACATAGGGCCTATCTTACGCCCCACCGCCTTAACTGTATATACACAGATACACAACTCAGTTGCCCCAGGTGCTGGACAGCAGATGCGGACTTACATCACATGCTATGGAGCTGCTCAAAACTAGGGAGGTTCTGGGCCAAAATAGAAGAAATATTACAGGAAATAACAGGCACATCAGTATGGGACACAGCTGAAAGCTGCCTTTTGGGCCTACATTCCCACCCGAAAAACCAGAAAACACAATACAGATTCGCTGACATAGCCATATTATTGGCAAAGCGGGCCATCACCATGCAGTGGAAGTCTTCCTTTCCTCCCCAATTACACATGTGGCACGCGGAGATGGTCAGGTGGGGGGGAGGGAGGAGGGGCGGAGAGCGCCACACTTCGACGGGAAGAATACCGGGGACAGCGCAAAATTCCCATTTCTATGGAGTGGGACCACATGATGGAGTCATTAAAGGCCATAGACATAATGGAACCCAGTAGTTCTCAGACTGTACAGAATAATCCCTGAAAAATACGGGGCCAGAACACTCCCATCCAGATATATACTCACATTCCAGGCAGACCATCCACTATAAAGGCAATACTTATCAAGATGATGATATTAGTTGGAGCACTGTACAAAACAATAGAAGGTAACATGTATACAGGTGAGCCTACCAGGGGGGTGGAGGGTGGGGGGTATGTTCTAAAAAGTTGGGGCTCGGTACGAAATATGGAGATATGTTCAGTATTATTACCCTGTTAGTAAAACGTATGTATACAGTTGACATATCGATGCGCAATTGGATTTACATCACCCACTAAAGTAAGGCACATGTAGAGGCAAAAGAGAATTGTAATACCCTTCGGTCTTACTCCTGATTGTTATGACAACAAACTCCATATCAACTGTAACAGTAAAAATGACATGTGTAAATGTGCTGTCAGAAACAATTGAAAATCAATAAAATTGTGTTATAATTTTTTTTTTTTTAAATAACATGGGGCTTGCCCCATGTGAAAAGACACATTGCTGGAGTTGCGTCTGTTTTCAGACACACCCCAGCAATGCGTTACTTTTGCGCCGACAGATACGTCAGTAATACTGACGTATCTGTCATTCCTTGCAACGTGATGCTTCATACAGTAAATATGACGCATCTATTATGTCGCAAGGAGGGGGCAGTGAAAACTGTTGCATCGCTGTTTTCACGCATCGATGCAACAGTTTTCATAAATGAGGCCCCTACTTTATAACTGTACGGCTATTTTAGAATACTAAAAATACTTAATGCGAAATGCCCTTTACCTAGTTGGCTTCAACTGTCATTGAAGGTCGAGTTGGTCCTGAGTAATTAATGCACCTTATGTATGTGTCGAAGAACAGCGGCGGAGCCACTATATACCAGATTAAGCTGCGAATGCTGTTTCTATACTGGGATTTCGAGAATCGTACAAATATTTAAAGCATAATGCACTTTATCTAGCTGGATTCAATTGTTGATGAATGCAGAGCTCGCCCTCAGCGATGAATGTTCTTTACGTATATGTTGGTGAACAGCAGTCGAGCCATTGAATACTTGTTTACGAATGGTGCTATCGCTTGGATCGGACAAATAACAATTAGATCGTACAATTCTGGCTAACTCTCACCACCTGTACTTTTCATGGAATTAAATGGGTGGCACTGGATTACCAGTCCACCGAATTGAGGAATTAATGTTGGAACTTATCTGCCTAAGGTGAAACTTTAATACTGAGACTACATGGTTTTTCGCTATGGTGCAATTTTATATTGTTTTGGTAAATTGTTATGGTTTTGAATAAATAGAAACAATACATTTTTTCTAACTTAACTTACTTTATGAAATGCTATATGGTGGGAAAGATTTTCCTGCTTTAAAATGATTATTTTATGAAAAGTGAGCTGAAAGTCAGGCGAAAAAGAGATAGTATTTAATCAGAATACTTAATTGCAGCCTAGCTTGATGATACAGGAAGGGAATAAGTTCTCAGTAGTCAGAATCTCATCGCCATGTTCTGAGATGGTGGTTTTCCCTTTTCTTTGCCCATTTATCCTGCTAAGATTTCTTTCATCATTCTTCTTCTCTGGGCATAAATAGTCATTAGTGCTTTGCTCTTACCTTTAGAGTATTCAGCTCCTCCTTTCATCCATGGATGAAAACGTCTGCTGAAAGGCTATGATTCATCAACACTATGGACCCCATTATAAGCTAACCGGTATTCCTTGTTGGTAATACCACAGTTGTATTACTGATACCAGAATATGGGTAAGTCCAGCTCCCTCATTACCGCGTATCATAAACTGATCCCCTGTACAATACTATGGATGGACTAGGCCGCAACTCCAAGAAATATATTCTAGTGCACCAGTTTCTATAATGCGAACCCCTAATGTCGGGTATTTTATCGATGGTTAAGTTCTCAGGTATGACTTAAAGGGGGAGATTTACTAAGATTTTGTATCGTGTTAGCGTCACAAAAGTGACGCAAATTGGCGTAATTTTTTTCCTCCAATTTACTTTCCAGCGCTAGACTTGTTTAGTTCTAGAAATAACAGAAAAGTAATGCGAAGCAGCGCATAGTGCTGTTTTGCATTACTTTGCGCCATGGGGGCGTACCAAGGGTGGAGCATGGGCATGCCCAGGCAACCACCCAAGGTTTCTCATGCTAAACCCAATTTACAAAATAAAGTAGATTGGGTTTAGAGTGAGAAAACTGTGCCCTTTTCAAGTAGGCGCAAGGAAGGAGAAAAGCTTTAAATTCTCCTTCCTTTTCCAACTTTGCATGCGTACTGCACTGGGCAGCACGCATACAAAGTTGGAAAAGCTTTTCATCGTGTCTGGGCATCGTATTTTGTACAGGAAGGGTATCCTTCCTGTACAAAACCTATGCTAGACTAATGCACGCACCCTAGCGCTATGGTGCTAAGGTGTGTGCGTGGCGCACGGCCGATGAAATCAGCTCCGGCGCAATGGAAAGGGGAGGAGAGAGCCATATCTCTGAGGATATGGCGCTCTCCTTCACCCTCCCTGTCGCGCAATGCAACACAGGCTCGCGGGGGGCTGCACTACGTTGCGTTACTTTTTGGTAAATCTCCCCCAAAGTATTTATCTGTGGGATTACTACACCCAGGCATACTGAGTATGGCAAAACTGTGCCACTTGTAATCCCGATTTGGCTAGACGTTGGCATTTTGTGCCAAAACGGGAATACCGGACTATTCACAATGGCGGCCTATATGGGCCACTCTAAAGCATGGGCGGTCTCTCCCTCCCAAGCGTTCAACACTCTTATTACTCATACTAATATACTTGACTCCTGGTGCGAGGAAACCGACTTCTGGAATGTTCTCTGACAGCTGCAAAGGGCTGGCAGCCTAAGTAGCATTTGATAAACTGATACTTTTAAGAATGGGGTGCCTTCTCATCTGCTGGGGGTTGTGTTCACACTAGGTTACAACTAGTAGTCAAATCAACATGAACAGGTGGTTTACTGCCATCCCTTTCTCAAATGCCAACACACATTCAGAACCTTGCTCTGTTCCCCTCATCTCTCTTGTGATTGTCAGCGGTGCCTGCTCTCATCATCATCATCATAATATCTTTATTCGGATATAAAATGTCCATAAAAGCACAAACAAATCTCACAGAATTAATCATAAAAATAGTTCGATAGAACATCATAGGATTGTCACAAATATATAAAATTATATATATAGCAGCATCATATAATAAAGTGCAAAGTGCAAATAGTTATGGGGGAATAGCAGCAGGGGGAAATATACTATTGAATTCCAAGCAGAAAAACTCCACACATTTGAATATTAGTCAGGATCCAATCAGCATATTTTTGCATATAATACAATCGAGTCCACTTATCAGGGGTTCATAGAAACACGTGAACGAATAGCCATTTTCAAAAAGTACAAATACGAAGTGTTAAGTTTTCTCCATTAAGCTGAAGGATAGTCCCGTATGCAACCCTAAAGTCAGTTATTCCACTAGCTCTAAAAACGGAATCAAGAGTTGCTTACTGTACTTTTGATAGAAATTACAAAAGAACAGAAAATGCAACATGGTTTGCTTACCTTGGTTGCCACAAGGGCAAGACATTTCCTCAATGTTAGGCTGAAAGCCTAAGGGGAAACACAACAAGTATTTTAATGTACCAGATCTAAGGCGAAAGAGCAAACTTCGTTCCCAGCGAGTAATATCTCTTAAAAGGTAACTAACTGGTAAATAAGAAGAAGGGCCTCCGTCGTCTACCATTAATATATAACGTGCGACGGATACTTTAGAAAGCTCTTGTGCATATCTTATGTCCCCATAATATTTATATATAGCCTCACGAATAATCTTTTTATTAATTCCTTGTAACTGATCTGGTTTGTGAAAAATGTATCCAAGATTTACTCTAGTTAAACTTGCCCTCACTTCTGCAAGCCACGGTATATCTCCACCCTTATCGCATTTTAAACAGTCGACTATAATTTCCTGGTTAGCGAGGCTGCCGGATTTTGCCAAACCTTCAACCAAAACAGGGCAGGGCGGGACCTAATATAATCTTCTAAATAAAATAATTTTAACTCATTATGGCAGACAAAGGAGGAAGAAGAGATAGGTATCCCCAAAATTCTCCTACAAAATCTGTTTTCTTCGACCTGGACGCTTTTAGAATTTATAAAGCCCCAGATTTCAGCCCCATATGTTACAGTGGGTACACACTGTGTTCTATAGATTTTGAGTAGGGACAACACTACCTCAAATCTTTTCGGTTGAGGGAGATTTAAAATCGAATTAACTGCCTTTAAGAATTTACTCCGACCATAAGCCAAATGGGATACCCAAGATCCATTATCTGAAAATTGTAAACCCAAATATGGAAAAGTGCGTGTGCGTAGTAAAATTTCAGAACCAGAATTAATAGCATTAATGAGACTTTTTTAGGACCACAACACATTAAAAAGGATTTCTTAAAATTCGTACAAAGGTTCAGGCCATTCATAAAATCAACAAAACCCCTAACTAGTATTCGCAGTGCATTGGGTGTACGACCCATTAAAACCGCGTCATCCGCATATAAAAGAGCGGGCAGTTTGTTACCATTAATCATTGGGACATCTGTAGTCAGTTCAGACAGCACATTGTGTAACTCATTAATATATAAAATGAACAAGAGTGGGGCTAAGACACACCCTTGTCTTACACCTCTTCCGACCACTATATCCTCTGAGACTGCCCCATCCGTATTTATTCTCACCCTTGCCTTTAGATCCCTGTGTAAATATGCTAAAAATGCACTATAGCCTCATCCAACCCGTAGTTTAAAAGGCATTTCCAAAGCCGTGATCTATTAACAAAATCAAAGGCCGAGGTAAGGTCCATAAATGCTAGGTAGATGGGGCCGTGTCGAGCTATGGTGTATTTACCTATGATCAAATTAAGGTTAAGACACTGTTCCACCGTTCCAAAATTGCTTCTAAAACCTAGCTGACATCTGTTTAAAATGTTTTCCTCCTCGGCCCAGATTCTGATTTTGTTAAATAGTACCCTCCCCAATATCTTAAGGGTATTATCAATTAAAGAAATTGGCCTGTAACAGCTCGGGTTGGATCTGTCTCCTTTTTTAAAAATTGGAACGATAACAGATGTGGACCATGTATTAGGGATTTCAGTTATTGTTAAATTATTAAAAACATTGAGTAAAAGAGGGGCCCAGAACTCTGGCCTAGATTTTATAAGATCAATAGGGAGCCCATCTGGGCCAGGGGCCTTGTTACCCAAACTTTGATCAATAGCATCCTCAACCTCCGATATTGATATTTGGATTCGGGTGACAATGAAATTATCATCAGTATCTTTACACTGGGGCGTAGCAGCATATATATTGGAAAAATGAGCTACCCAAGCTTCACTCATTATATTACAGCTTAACGGAGTGAGTGTAATGCCCAGTGATCTCAGTGACTTGGCCGCTGTCCAAAACCATTTGAGTTATTAAATCTTGCAGCACAAGCCAAGTTGTTCCATTGTTCTTTTAGGATCTCGTCTTTCCTCTGCTTAGTCACTCTCTTGTAAACAAGCCTCAATGATCTAATGAGGCTTAAGTCCCTAGGGAAGCTGAGAGAGCAGCTCTAAGCTCTCTGTTTGCCCGAGAGCAAATGCTATTAAACCACCTAGGGTTAGAGTTGGATGCAACCGCTGGTCCAGAAATCAATTTTTTAACACCTGCACATAATTGAACAAATACGGAAACTACTTCTGGGTTAGAATCAACAGGTGAAAGACAAGTCTCACAAAGTGATCGATGAGTTGATAACATTTTATGAAACACACTATCATTATTAATACCTTTCCATTTGACCCTTAAATTATCTGTTGAGGATACTATGTTACCGGCCCCTATCTCTTTTCTAGGATCAGGCCTGGGAGCAACCCTAAATAAAACTGAAATTGGATTATGATCCCCAAAAGTAGATGGTTTAACCTCGGCTTTAACTAAGTAGTCTTCTAGTGTAGCCGTTATAAAAACGTAATCTATTGTTGAGGCGCAGCCATGACCTCTATAAGTGGGTACGGGGCTATCCACATTATTTGTGGCTGCGATATCCATAACACTTGACAAGCTACTATTTAATAAATGGTCCAATAACTCAAGCCCCCTTTTGCATGGATTGACCAGAAAGTGACAGGGGGATTTGAAATGTTTCCCCCTGCAATCTTTGCATTAAAATCACCACCCAGACAAATCCCAGCAAGTCTTTGATTTCCTGTAAGATTAGGTATATCCGAAATAAAGTTAAAAAGGTTAACAAAATTTGGATTCGGTGAAGTTAAAAATCATTATTATAAAAATTAATAAAACAAATCGAAACCCCCGTGTGTATATCAATGCTTGGATGTTAGAATTTTTAGTGGGGATTATTTTTACACTGCCACCCGACGCAATGCTCACCCAAATAGATAAACCACCCGAGGGTCTACCTTGTTTAGGAGGGGTGAGATAATATTAAAACATTCGTACCCTTCAAGATATAACTCTATTGTTGCCCAAGTCTCTTGAAACATTAAAATATCGTATTTATTTACCGTCTTGGCCCAATCGTCGCTACTTAATTTAGAAGCCAGGCCGGCGACATTCCAGCTTAACACATGTAACATTGGGTCATAAGCCTCAGAACCATCATTTTCTGAAGTGGCCACAGGCTCAAAGCCATCATTTTCTGGAATAGCCAACATAGATGTCAAAGGGGCAACATCAATGAGTTTTGGTATGATTGACGGTCAATCTAAGCTATCAAGATCAGAGAGGGCGGAGAACCTATTTGATGAGAGATATGAAGGGGTAATTAAAAGTTGCTGCTCAGATTTTGGTCTATAAAAAAAGCCAAGAGGCAATGCCCGAATATTTGTTGGTAAGGAGCAATTAATCTCTTTGCCGTCAAAATTGATCTAACAAGTATTGGTCGTCGAAAATTAATGACAATACAGTCTCCTTCAATGGTTTTTTCTGCTGGTCCAACCCAGCCAACCCTACGTACCATTATAATATCATTTATGTTATACCTCCTGTACCCTTTATGTTTAGCCAACCAGTCAATACTTTTATTCCGTAATTGGTCCCAAGATTCAGGTTTGTTCTTCTCTAATGGGGGAACCCCTGCGAGAATCAGGACATACGGGCAGGCTGCTGGAGGTAAACTTAAAACATCTTTGCTTGACTCAGCATACCCACTGACATTGATATTAACAGTATTGACAGGAGCTATTGGAAGCGCTTGATTGAAAATTGGAGTAGATGAATGGAATGTGGAGTTAGAGGCTACGTTTTGGGTGTTAACGGGGTCAGTGCAAGGTTTAAAAGGGATGCAGTCTGTAACTTTACGACAGGTGTCACAGGAGACTAGAGGCTGCGTAGAAATTGTAATCCCCTGTTGGTCTTTAGGATCTTTAAGAATTCCATCACTCAAGGTCTGTTTTTTATGAGTGCTACCCTGTAAAGATGACTGCTTGGGTACCGTGCAGGACCTAATTTAGCTTATTAGTTAAAGATTCTAAACGGTCTAAACGCTTCCATAAAGCAGCAAAATTCTTATCTACAAGCACTTTAACTCGTTCGTACATTGTATCAATAATAATATCAATAGCAGTATCCCCAAGTCTAAGATTAGAAAAAGGTGTCCGTGCCGATTCAGTTTGAGTGTGTACAGAATGATTTAATGTCTCTAAAGGTGTTGAATCATCCAAGGTGCTTGTGGTCACTAAGTCGGGTGGAACTGACGGACCCTGAATCCATGTAGTTAGCGCAGTACGCTGAGTATTCAAACGTGGGGGTTGTTTCCGTTTGGAACATACCGGCTTAGCTGTTTTTCTTTTCCTTTTGCCCCGATGACTTCTGGGATCGGGGATACATTCACGATTGCCGATACTAAAGTGTCCCTAGAACATGTAATAGGTGCAGGGTCCTCCATTACCCCAATATGTCCAGAGGCCACAGTTCCCTCAGCCCCCAATTCACGTTCTCGGGCTAGTAAGTATGAACTATGGTCAGCTTGTATGGGCAACATTAGTTGAGAGTCACGATTATCAATATTCTCAATTTGTAGCGAAAGATGAGGGTTCATTAAGCCCAGGGACAAGCGCCTCTCAGTTAGCTCAATTTCAGTGCTGACAATATCGACTGCTCTCTCCAGCATACTATCTATAGATGTGGTATTACGCAGTGCTGGAATGATATTACGTTTGCCCATGATGGATGTAGACATAAAACTAATATGAAGCCCCACTCACCATTGCAAGACACGGCTGATAAGAGATGTCAGAGGGGTAGCCCAGCCCGGCCTCTGACGGCCCCGGACGGGCGCAGACGGGCCCGCCCTTGGCCCGGGCACGCCCGCGCGTGTCCCGCGCTGCGGGAGGCCTGGCCGGTCCTTTACGCGCCTCCGGGCGCAGGAAGAAGCGTCACGGCAGTCGCCGCTGCAGGGGCTGCTGGGGATTGTAGTTGGCCGTTCCCCTCACGGCGAGATAGGCAGGAAAAGCCTGAAGCCGTTTCCCTCACGGCAGATTGTGCCACACGATGTCCCGCGCTGCGGGAGGCCTGGCCGGTCCTTTACGCGCCTCCGGGCGCGGGAAGAAGCGTCACGGCAGTCGCCGCTGCAGGGGCTGCTGGGGATTGTAGTTGGCCGTTCCCCTCACGGCGAGATAGGCAGGAAAAGCCTGAAGCCGTTTCCCTCACGGCAGATTGTGCCACACGATGTCCCTGCTCTCTTAGGCCGCCTTTCCTTTCTTTGAGTGCCTGTGTTTGTGCCAATCTCCACACCTGTGTAGACCTAGAGAGCTCAGTCTTAGCCAAAGAGTAAATACTCTATCAATGGAGATTGATGATCCCTATGCTTTCCTGAAGCCAAGTTCAGGTGCATGAGTGCACATCTACTGGCAGTCCTCTCTCTACTACTCCTCTGTGTTTACATTCTACATGCGTTTACTGAAGGGCAAGGCTTAATTCCTTTTTCCCAGCTAGGGTGCCGAAAAATTTCTTGGGGCTTGTTTTCCTTTCAAAGCTTCTGCAGGCTGGCAGACGAATAGACTCATCAACACCTTGGTAGAACTGTGTAGTTGAAATATTTGGGTCCTCGCCATGTCAGCTTCATCCCTTTTTTCGCTGAGCAGGATAAAGGTGCATGCTATGCACGTTGACGATTGGGTACTAGTGGGAATGTGTGAATGTACCCTTAATGAGGAGGTCTTCCTTCGGGTGGTTTGCCCGTGATTCCAGCATCTCCATTCCTGGATGAAGTGCTGCACAAGCATCTTCAGCCATGTCCATCATACTAAAGTGCTCTAGTGCCGCAAGAAGTGGGCACAAGTGGCCATTGCATCTGGGGGACCTTTCTGTAATAAGGCCCCAGATGTACGTTTTACCTCTACAGTTTTTGTTTGGCACCTTCTGTTATGTGTGCTTTTTCATCTTCTTTCTATGTTATGCTCCTGCAGCGGGATTTATATTGGTTTAAGGACTCTGTCTTCTGTGATCACTGATTTGATGGTTCATCAAAAACTAGCTTAACTTTCTGGCTGGTGTTTTTGATCCAGTTCTCAACCAAGGGTCTTAAGTGGTCCATGACTGCTCATTGGGGTCGTTCCACGACTGGACACTGCCCTCTATATCCTGATGATGTAAAGACTAGATGATGAAAAGGAAAGAAGTGGCAGTACTTTGATTGGTTACAGGTGATCTCCATTATACTGTGCATTACTCCTTCTTGTCTCAGACTTGGGTTCCATCCCTTCTCTGCGGTCTGTGTCTTCAACTACTGTGGCACTGCTTGGATATTCTAAACAAGACTTACGGTGAGAGTTTGGATAGTTACGTCCTCTGGGTAAGAGAAGGGGATAAAATGTGTTAGTAAATTTAAGGGGATTGTAGGATTGACATTTTCTTAGACAAGGCTCGACCCCAAAAAATAAGTACTATGAAGAAAAGGAATAGGATTCATTCTAGTGAGGGTTACTGGGTATTAATCAACGCAGTTTGTCTGAGGCTTAGAAAAACGTGAGGCAAAGCTGTACACTTGAACATATGCTTATTTAATCATCTACTTTTATCTTAATTTGATATTGAGTGGATTGTGAGATCCAAATATTATAATAATAATAAAGATATAACGAGAGGTTCTCCAAGACTCTGTGTCACATATGATTTTTTTTTATGGGAAGTAAATATTTTATTCCAGTTAATAAAAAACATAAAATTCCATGTAACAAAAGTGCAGCGTGTTCAAGAAAGTGCCTAGCTTCGGCAAAGTGCCTTCAAATGCAATTTGTACATTTATCAGTAAATCGTGCAAAAAGCAAGTTGTTGCAATTGATAAAAGACATCAAGGTTTGTGGACTTCATGGACCGTACTCGGTGTCCCAGTGTGCTCCATTGCCCGTTGCCCTGATTGGAGGAGGAAGAGCTCAGCCAGCGCCGCGCTCTTAAAAGTGCTGTATCGCTCCTGCGGCATGGGATGCTGTGTGTGGACTTCGCCCGGGCAAAGAATGGGACAAGGGCGGGCCCGTCTGTGCCCGTCAGAGACCAGAGGAGGCCGGGCCCCCCCTCTCTTGGTCCCTTGATTCAATCTCTTTCCTTCACCCTCGTACAGCCATCAAGCAGACGGGCGAGTCATCTGTGAGCTCTAAGACTGGTTTGGACTCCATCTGCCCCCCGGTACAAGGTAGGCCCGCAAGGGTTTTCTTTTTCACTGCAGATCTATCACAGTCCTGGGTTCAAGTGGTTCACGGCTCTCCCCCCACACGCTGTGTGCCAGCGTATATTGACTTTTTTCATCTCCTGTCCATACGTATCTCTGGGCTAGCTTGGCTAAGCCCAGGTTCTACAGTCTTGGGATTTTAATTTAGTTGCCACGCTGCCCTGTTTTTAAAAACAAACAACCATGCCAATACTGATAAACAATTAAAGATTATTTTAGAAGGCCCATAGAAATAAATCTATAACAACCTAAATCCTTCGTTGAACTCTTCAATTTATTTTAAAATCCTTTTATCTTTTTTCTTTTTAACTAAACAAAGCTTTTTAACAATTCAGGATAAAGTTTTATATGAATATACTATACAAAATGTATCTACAGACACCATACTCTCACTTCATCATCTATTTCTCACATACAATAACCACCATTCACAACTATTTATAACCCACACTGCATTCCAGCCCTACACACCAAACCCTTCCTGGTTCGACAGACTTCTTTGAAATTTTACAACCAGAGGGGACCACCAAACAACAGAAAAAATTATTATACACCAAACTTTCTAGTGCACTATAGAACAGAATTTACAATAAATTTGCAAAAGTGGCAAAATATTTAAAGTGCACAAAGGCTAAATTATTACAAAACGTTTGTCTGGTACAACAATGCAAGGTCGACGTGTTTCGAACCCACTTCTTTTGGAGGGTTCTCTTCAGGACCACAACAGCTTAACTTATCGTAGAGGACCCTACTGCTCTCCATGTCTTTAAGGGCAAGTGGTAATGATAGAGGTGTCCAAGGTCTTGACTGTCCTGCAAGGACTCTATGTCTTGGCAAGCAAGGGCTTTTAATGTTCCCGACGAAGCTGCAGTAACTGTTTTAGTGACGGCTGACTCCACCGTAATTCTTTTTACTTTCGAATAGTGGGACTAAGCACCAGTAGTTACTTCGTTGGCGGCTGACACTTCTTTAGTTGTACATATCTTATCCAATTACAGTGCTTGTTTGACTAGAAAAATCTGTATACTTTTCACAACCGGCTGTCTTCGCCGTATCTCGCGGTTTTGCTCTCCTCGCGGAGGTCAGCGCTCCGTCCGTAGTGCGTCTATCACCCACGGTGGAGAGGGTGCACGTAAGCCCACGTTAAAGCTTCCTGCGGTTAGTGCAAAAAAGTTCTCCGAGAATTCTCAGAGAACTTTTTGGGTGATAGATGCACTACGGACGGAGCGCTGACCTCCGCGAGGAGAGCAAAACCGCGAGATCCTTGCAGGACAGTCAAGACCTTGGACACATCTATCATTACCACTTGCCCTTAAAGACATAGAGAGCAGTAGGGTCCTCTACGATAAGTTAAGCTGTTGTGGTCCTGAAGAGAACCCTCCAAAAGAAGTGGGTTCGAAACGCGTCGACCTTGCGGTGTTGTACCAGACAAACGTTTTGTAATAATTTAGCCTTTGTGCACTTTAAATATTTTGACACTTTTGCAAATTTATTGTAAATTCTGTTCTATAATGTACTAGAAAGTTTGGTGTATAATAATTTTTTCCGTTGTTCGGTGGTCCCCTCTGGTTGTAAAATTTCAAATAAGTCTGTCGAACCAGGAAGGGTTTGGTGTGTAGGGCTGGAATGCAGTGTGGGTTATAAACGGTTGTGAATGGTGGTTATTGTATGTGAGAAATAGATGATGAAGTGAGAGTATGGTGTCTGTAGATACATTTTGTATAGTATATTCATATAAAACTTTATCCTGAATTGTTAAAAAGCTTTGTTTAGTTAAAAAAGAAAAAAAGATAAAAGGATTTTAAAATAAATTGTCTGGGGCTAAGAGAAAGTGCTCCTTGCCAGGGGCCAAGGCAAAGCGACTCAGAGTAGAGACCTCGGCATCTACCATCCCAGGAGCAGTGTCCCTCTCGAAAGACGAGCTGGCAGCTATGTTGGAAGCATGTGTGGGCTCCCTCCTGGCAGGACTGGATTCCAAATTGGAACCGATAAAGCAACATCTGGCTTCTATTGAGAGGGATCTCTTTGACCTGACCCAGCACATCAAGATGTACAGCAACACAGTTAACAATGGTCCTGTGGCCCCATTGGTTTGTATTGGATACAGGGTCCATCAACAGCCTGGTCCCCTACTTGTAACTGGGGAGGTTATATCGTCACGCACCCTCTCGCCCAAGAGCACCATCCCTCCCACCGTCCCACCGACCGGCTCGCCCCGCTCCCAACTCCAAAAGGAGGATCAAAGGAGGTAGCATCACCCCTGGAGACCCCCAGGATGAAGTTCCGCTGATGTAGCAATAGGATTACCAGGAGGGAGTCTGGGCGAGGAGGGGATCCCAACTTTGTAAACAGTGAGCCAGGAGTGCAGTCCCAGGGCCCAATCACCTTTCATTTACCCCTGAAACCAACACTGTATGTTGTGGTCCTGGGAAATATACGGGTGTTGAAGCCTGGTGTCGCCGAAGACTTTCACCAGTTAAAAAACAAAGTGTTGCTTTCCACTGGTTGAACAACAATACAATCCTGGGATTCAGAGTGGAGAGGCATATTAATATGGTGCGGAGGGTTGCCTGGGTACGAGGGTCTAAAAAGAGTAGTGGTGGTGACTGTGTCATAATTAATTTTGATCAAACCCACTTGGCAGAGAGAATCCTTCATGCGGCCAGCCTTCGCACCACTATGGGCACTATCGGCCCAGTTATTTCCATCGTGGCCCTCCCCCTGGGCTTTTTCTACAGACCCCCATCCCAAGCTATAATTCCAGGTTTACGGCATTCCAGGAGACCCCCCGCACCGGTCCTCCAGGAGTGGCAACAGGTCACTTCACCCGTCCAAGTTTCAAACGCCTTCGCCCCCCTGGGGTTCCTAGATAACTGTTATTGACTCAAAGGGTTAGTGCCAGTGATCTCGACGGTTCCCTCCTTGCAACTCGACCTTGCTCATCAGCTGGACCGTGGCAACCCCGGAAGCTATTCCTTGGATGTTAACTATTGTAACCTCATCTCATGGAACATAGCCGGTTTGGCAAGCAAGTTCGCGGTCTCAGAGTGGCGCTGCCTTGTTTAAAAGTTTGACATTATATGTTTGCAGGAGACATAGGTTATCAATAATTCCTCTTTTTCTGGAGGGGTACAAGTCCTTTTTTGTGCCCGCTACCCCTTCGAGGGCAGGCAGATCAAAGGGGGGTCCGGCCGTTTACATCTCCCTTAGGTTTAAATGCAGTATTGTTGAATTGAACACAGCTAATTCATGTTTACAGGCCTTGCTCTGTTCTAGTGGGTCTAGTAGACTATTGCTTTAAAATTTTTATAATGCTATTTCATCTCTTCCTGAGGTTTGTAACACATCTCTGGTGGGCACCTTTTTGACTAACTTAAATGCTTCCACTTGCCACATAATTCATTTTGTATTGGTGGGAGACTTTAACATCCATTTATGTGGGGACCCATGAAATCAGGGTATAGGGGGTTCATCCTGCCCCCGTCTTTCCAGGATGCATCTAGAACATAGTGGCCAGGGTGACAGCTTAAATACCCTAGTAAGTGATTTTGATCTTCTATCCGCAATGGGTAAATTGGACCTAGGCCAGAAGGGCATTACTCCCACCTTTAAAGGGCATGGTAGCGATTCTTTTATTGACTTTATTTTTGTCTCTGCCCCCCTTTTTATCTAATATCTGAGTTTTCCATCAAAGGGAGCATCCATAGCGATCACAACCCGCTGTGCCTCAAAGCCAGCTGGGTCTTATTGGGCCTGAAGAAGGGGGGAGGCGGAGGGGGCTCATTGCAGGCCACAGACAGTGGTAGAAGGCTCAAATGGGCTCAGATCATCCCTGATTCTTTCCATGAGATCCTTTTAGCCAAATGTCAGAATGAGATTGAGATATGTTTGGCCACGCAGTTGGAGCCATAAGAGATTATTATCAACACTTTTGAAACCATCTCCCGCTCCGTTGCCGACCTATTGACGGTTCCTGCTCCCAAAAGGCACCCAGATAGGGCTCCAAGATGGTTCAACTCAGATTGATCGTGTGCGGCCAGGAAGCTAAAGGTAGCCTTACATGCCACCCCTAGAGATAGTGCCTGAGTTAGAACTTGCAGACAGCAGTACAAAGAAGCCCTGGTCAGGCGTAAGGAGGCTTTGAAGGAGGATGCTTGGAGGAAGCTTATGAAAGCCTGTACAATCAAGAGTAGCACCAAGTTTTGGAGCATCGTCAAAAGTCCTTTTCTGGGGTGGACACAGCTAATGCCCTAGATGCTCACATCACAGAGACCGAATGGGTTAGCCACTTTGAAGATATGTTTGGGGGTCCTTTGGCCCAGTGTGCACCTCGAGGAGCGGGTGTTGATAAATCAGCCCTGACTGTGTCGGAGGGAGAAGTCAGGTTGGGAATAGTTGGGCTGACGCGTAATAAGGCCCCGGGACCGGATGGAATCCCTTCCGACATCTACATCTCCAACGTGGAGTTGTGGGCTCCTGTGCTTACCTCTGTTATCAATGCGGCTGTTAGGTCTGGTCCCCCGGTCTCATGGGCCACCTCCACCATTGTTCCAGTCTTTAAAAAAGGGAATAGAGATAGCATCCACTGCTATAGGCCTATTTCCCTACTGGTCTCTGTGGTCAAAGTGGTTGGACAGATTTTATTGGATAGGCTATCCAACTGGGCCCTCGAAAATAACATCCTGTCAGAAGCCCAATATGGCTTCCGCCCTGGTCCCTCAACAATAGACCAATATCTGAATCTATTCATGATCTTGAACAAGTACACAGTCGCCCGCTGAAGTACCATCTTTCTGGCCTTTATGGAACTCTCCTCCGCGTTCGACTGTGTGAACAGAAGCAAGCTGTGGTAGACCTTGCTATCCCTGGGGGTGGACAGGGACATAGTTCTCTTTTTACAAGATCTCCACCAAGACACGAAGGCGGTTGTGTGATATTCGGGTGACTTGAAGGTTACGCGCTTGTTCTTTATTCAGAGAAGTGTCCATCAGGGCTGTATTTTGGCCCCTTTTCTATTTAATGTTTATATAAACAACTTCAAGAAGATTCTCTTGGAGACCAAGGTGGACTACTCCCAGGTGAGACGCGTGGCCTCCCGGTTCTACTATATGCAGACAATGCCGTCTAGATGGCCAAGGCTGAGCGGGGTCTGCAAATGCTGTTAAATTCTTTTGTACAATTCATGGGGGATCTGGACCTGTTGGTCAATAACTCAAAGTCCTATGTTATGCAAGTAGGCGCCTGCTCAAGTAGGCCATACACCTTTAAGGTAGGGTTCACCCCGGTTCCATGGACAAGTGTTTTTTCATACTTGGGGGTTCTGTTAGATGCCAAAATGAAATGTGGGCCCCAAATAATTCGTAAAAAAATGACCTTTCCCGGGAGACTGCAGCTATTTTTAAATTTGCCCTAAGATTGGTAAAAAGACCGGTGGGGACATATTACAGCTTTATAGGGCCAAGAGTATTTCAAAAGCACTATATAGCAGTGAAATTTGGGGGTATACTATTCCTGATGATCTTCAAATTGCTGAAAATAAGTTCTTGAGACGGCTCTTATCTGTTCCTCAGTGTACCCCCTCTTTCATTGTACATGAGGAGCTTGGTCTGACCCATATCCCTGATAGCTTACCGCCCTGTGTCTCTTCGGTTAAAATCTGGGCTGGTAAGGGGAAATACTTAAACAAAATGATTTTAAAGGACTGTCTGGCTCTCGGTCAGGTCCCCCGAGTACCGTGACTCAAATATATCAAGGAGAGTCTCACGAGCATGGGGAGAGGAGACCTTTTCATTAACCCTGAATTGACCAACAAGAAGGACTTGTATTATATTAAGGTGGCTTTTTTCAAGCAGCAGTCAATGGTCAGGGAAGAGAAGGAGCTTCTGAAGCCCAGTGTATGTCATTTCATCATGTTAAGAACCACCCTGAGGGTGGAGCCGTACTTACTGGGGTTCGTAAACTCATATGATTGATTTCTACTGACTAGGTTTCGGTTTGATCTCTTACACCTCCTTCTCGCCATTTCAAGGGGGCAGTGTAAGGGCCAAAGTCTGTCGTCCTGTGGTTGTGACCGAAATCCCCACAGGACATGGTCCATTTTACGATGTTCTGTAGTTTTTATGATATTCCTACAAAGACCTTTTTCGTCCCAATCCTGAAAAAGGCCAACTTTAGGCAAGTGCGACCCGCTTTATCTTTTTACAAATGCTCACAGGTAACACTGTTTTTTATGTGCTCAACTTTCTAAAATCTGCTGTCAGGCTCAGGTCTAGTTGCGACTAATTACTCTGTCTCCCACAGATTATTTATGGCACTACACATTGTGTAAATTTTCGCTCACTTTTTTTTGACCATCAAATGCTTTTATCAGTTGTGATTAATTGTTGTCAACTAGAGCTTTTCTTTTTCACCTGGTACTGTCTGTGTGATATTGGTGTCTCTGAATCCCTATTTTTATTGCCAGCCTAGGTTATTATCCTATCTGGTATGTTTTTGTGAGGAGTATTTTATAATATTTTTATGTGTGCTTTTATGATTTGATTTTGCTTCTTGAAACCGAATAAAGACTATTTTGATTTGATTTGATTTGACATTAAAACCATTCTACATGTTCTTTAACCACTAGCAAAATAAAACTCAGCGTAAACAGCCAAGACCTAGGGGAAAGAATAGCATGAAGTTCGCATACAGTTCAGGCATATGTCAAAATGTAAACTTCCTATATGAACATGGAAGTCTTGTATTGCTATCTGCCTCACCCCAAACATAATAATTTTGCATTGAACAAATGCTTCCTATATTAAACACATATTCCCCATTACGACTCTTTTGCTGTTAATAACTTATCTGCTCTTTCATAAATGTTATGAAACGTACGGTCACCGCCCAAATTCTCCCTGCGTACAAAAATTACTGCTTGGCGACTCGTTCTGATACCAAATTGATTAAAAACATTATGAAGCCACTATTTACATTTGTTCAGCAGGAAGGTGGAAGTGCATAATAAGTGACGTAGAGATTCTTGTTGTTTTAGGTACAGTCTACATACTCCTGCACACCTGCACTTTGATTTGGTTGTTAAAGATGGTGATTTAGCGCATCTGGGATCATTGGTTGGGGCCGACTATCCCACAATTAAATGAATCTGAAATTTGTAATAGAATCACCTCAGTTTAAAAACACAATTTTAGGCTAATTCGTAGAATGTGGGGTCTCAATAACATGATTGTTTACACAAATTTATTCCACACCGACCAAGTCAGTTTGTTCTATAAACATTTAGAAGAGCGAACAACACTATAACCCCAGAAATAATGTGGGTGAATATACATAGAATAGTTGATTGAAGGAAAGCTTTTTTTCAAAAATAAAAATTCTAGTTAAAAAATGGTCAAAAAATAAAAACTGGCTATGGCAAAGTCGACACTGAAGAAACACTGCAGAGAAACAAATGCATTAGTGGTTACTCAAGAAAGAGAACAATTGATGGACAGAATGCAGAACAATGTCATACATT
The DNA here is from genome assembly GCA_963921515.1 of Calotriton arnoldi. NCBI lineage: Eukaryota > Metazoa > Chordata > Amphibia > Caudata > Salamandridae > Calotriton > Calotriton arnoldi. Next base: position 69,565 of record CAWUFW010005520.1, on the reverse strand, counting down.
CACCCCAGTACAGAGATCTGGGCCTAAATCCATCGTTTTTTTGCTCACCATGCCATTCCAGTTTGAACCCAGCCATATGCAAATCAGTCTTGACCCTGTGCCCAATGGGAACAGTCCAGCCCGAACTGCCAGGCCAGGTCCTCCCTGGACTGGAACCAAGCATCCTAGGACCGGTTTCGGGCTTTCAGCCCTCATCAGCCAGGATAGCTTGACTCCAGTGGCATGGAGAGCACGGGACCCACGTCTGGGCATACCCGTCCCACTCGGGGTGACAAATGTGCAAAAAGAACAATTGATGGACAGAATGCAGAACAATGTCATACATTCACCCCAGTACAGAGATCTGGGCTTAAATCCATTGTTTTTTTGCTCACCATGCCATTCCAGTTTGAACCCAGCCATATACAAATCAGTCTTGACCCTGTGCCCAATGGGAACAGTCCAGCCCGAACTGCCAGGCCAGGTCCTCCCTGGACTGGAACCAAGCATCCTAGGACCGGTTTCGGGCTTTCAGCCCTCATCAGCCAGGATAGCTTGACTCCAGTCGCATGGAGAGCACAGGACCCACGTCTGGGCATACCCGTCCCACTCGGGGTGACAAATGCAAAAAGAACAATTGATGGACAGAATGCAGAACAATGTCATACATTCACCCCAGTACAGAGATCTGGGCCTAAATCCATCGTTTTTTTGCTCACCATGCCATTCCAGTTTGGACCCAGCCATATGCAAATCAGTCTTGACCCTGTGCCCAATAGGAACAGTCCAGCCCGAACTGCCAGGCCAGGTCCTCCCTGGACTGGAACCAAGCATCCTAGGACCGGTTTCGGGCTTTCAGCCCTCATCAGCCAGGATAGCTTGACTCCAGTGGCATGGAGAGCACGGGACCCACGTCTGGGCATACCCGTCCCACTCGGGGTGACAAATGCAAAAGAACAATTGATGGACAGAATGCAGAATAATGTCATACATTCACCCCAGTACAGAGATCTGGGCCTAAATCCATCGTTTTTGCTCACCATGCCATTCCAGTTTGAACCCAGCCATATGCAAATCAGTCTTGACCCTGTGCCCAATGGGAACAGTCCAGCCCAAACTGCCAGGCCAGGCCCTCCCTGGACTGGAACCAAGCATCCTAGGACCGGTTTCGGGCTTTCAGCCCTCATCAGCCAGGATAGCTTGACTCCAGTGGCATGGAGAGCACGGGACCCACGTCGGGGGGGAAACGACCTTAATAACGAATCCCTAACAACGAGTGGGCTTAACAACGAGTCTCAAACAACGACCTGTACCTGAACCACGACCTCCTTAACAACTACTATATCTGAACCACGACTTCCTAAACCAGAGGTAAGTGTCAATAATTAAATAAAAAAGTTACAAATATTAATTTTTTTGAATTGATTTATACATTTACTTATTTTAGTAAATGTCGTTATAATAGACTTTGAATAAATTAACCTCGTTAGGCCAGTAGATGGCACCGTAGGTTTGTTTTTCAATGATGTGATTCTGAGCTGTGCTCGATGCGACTGTTCACAGTTCAGAATTAATTTCATTAAATTTCATTGTTCATTTCACAGTTGAAGTGGTCGGAAAAGGGTGGTTGGATGTATTTTATATGTTTAATTTGAGTCAATTCTTTAAAAAAAATGAAAATATGTTATGGAATTTGTTTTTTTAAAAAAATGAAATTCTGTGAGAAAAAAGATGATGAACTTATATTAAATAGTTTTTTTCATGTACATCACTGTCTCTTTGTAAGTTCGTCTGTATTTATTAAAAATGATTATTTGATAGTAAATTTAAAGTTTCTTTACTATAAATAGTTTTCAATAGAAGTGTTGATTAATTTAAATACTTTTTTCATGTTTCCATCTTGCTGTTGTTTTGAACGTAGTGGTAGATTCGGGTTATATGGGAATACATTAATTTTCGTAGTTTAGTAAGTCGTTGTACAATATGTAGTGGTTGGGCTTTGGTAGTTGTTTAGCCTTCGTGGTTTAGGCACTCGTTGTTTAAATGGTAGTTGTTTAATCATACATTCACGTCTGGGCATACCCGTCCCACTCGGGGTGACAAATGCAAAAAGAACAATTGATGGACAGAATGCAGAACAATGTCATACATTCACCTCAGTACAGAGATCTGGGCCTAAATCCATCTTTTTTTTGCTCACCATGCCATTCCAGTTTGAACCCAGCCATATGCAAATCAGTCTTGACCCTGTGCCCAGTTCGCCCTAAGTTGGCAGGGTATGCCCAGACGTGGGCCCCTTGCTCACTTTGCTACTGGATTCAAGATAGCCTGGCTGATGAGGGTTATGAACCCGAAACCGGTCCCAGGATGCTTGTTTCCGGTCCAGGGAAGACATGGCTTGGCAGTTTGGGCTGGACTGTTCCCATGAGGCACAGGGTCAGACTGATTTGCATATGGCCATGTCTGAACTGGGGTGGCGGAGTGAGCTAAAGAATGATGATGGATTAAACCCAGATCAGTTGACTGGGGGTGAGTGCTTGCAATGTTCAACACTCCGTCCATCATCCCCTTTGGTTTTGCTAAGTTCGCCCTAAGTTGGCAGGGTATGCCCAGACGTGGGTCCCTTGCTCACTTTGCTACTGGATTCAAGATAGCCTGGCTGATGAGGGTTAGGAACCCGAAACCGGCCCCAGGATGCTTGTTTCTGGTCCAGGGAAGACATGGCTTGGCAGTTCGGGCTGGACTGTTCCCATGAGGCACAGGGTCAGACTGATTTGCATATGGCCATGTCTGAACTGGGGTGGCGGAGTGAGCTAAAGAATGATGATGGATTAAACCCAGATCAGTTGACTGGGGGTGAGTGCTTGCAATGTTCAACACTCCGTCCATCATCCCCTTTGGTTTTACTCAAGAAAGAGAAACAAATATTGTTTGGCAAACTTCATAATATGTGTAGTCACAGGTCTAAAAAAAAAGAAGCTCAAATCTCTGTTATGAGCCCTATGTACAATTCTTAGGGTTAAATCAAAACAGTAAGGACACTGCTCCAGCCATCAACAATATTCAGGTCAGCACATACAAATCTGGGTAAAGCTGAACGTGCTTTCGAATTTAAGGCAACTAATGTTTTTTTGACGAACAAAAGATCAAATGCAAAGTCGCCTGCCCGATCTAAAACGAGCTAAGATGTCTAGAGTGCCTTAGGTCCAATAAATTATGCATAAATATAAACATATGTCATAATTAATATTTTGTCCTATTGACTTAAACCATTTTTTTTTTTAAAAGGGAAGCTAAAGTGTCTATAGTGCAATAAAGTAGGTATCTATAGTGCAAAAAAAGTGCAAACGAGTAAATAAATATGTCAATACATATCACATTTATTAAACTTTCTGCATATTAGGACCTTTAAAAATTTAAGCTCTTGTTTAAATTATGAAATTTCGCAGTCGAAATGGGCCGCCCAGATTTTTTCAAACTTCTTAATCCCTCCAATTCGTAATGCATACATGCGCTCAGTGTTCCTAACCTGTTTCATTTTCCGAACCCATTCACATCTTGTTGGTACCAGGTCTGATCGCCATCTCTGAAGTAGGAGTGACCTGGCAACCGCCACTGCTATATAAAGTAACTTAGCCAAGTTATCAGAAAGATGTAAAGAAGGGTCATAGCCAAGGACTTTCAGCCAATTATTGGAGTCTAATATGATGAAACATTCAGCCTCCAGATGTCGAAAAATCTCGTTCCAGAACCCCTGAATTGAAGAGCACTGTGATATGATATGCGTCCAATTGGCTGTCGGATGATTTAAGCAACGAAAACACTGACCGGATTGGCTGGGGTAAACCTTGGATAAAAAATGTGGGGTTCTATATAGAAGCCAATTACTAACAAATAGCATTCAGCGCCAATTCGCTCCCCTTAATGTTGTAAAGTTAAGTTAATTTAATTCAGACCACATACTCGCTGTAAACTCTAAACCTTCGTGTTTTCCCATTTTGTTATTGCTTTTTCAGAGAGATCTGAACCCCTAATAGGGGCTACAAAAAAAATTCCACTCTCCTGGTTTCCTGACTGTGAATTCTTCAAAAAGAGCATATGCCAGGTTTTTACATTCATTAATCTGTATCAGATCTAGATTGTTAAGGAACCTGATCAGAATATTGAATGACCCAAGAAGAAGGAAATCATACGGAATTAGCTCGTTTATTTTGGAAATATTCAGCCACCTGTCAATCCTAATGAAATCTGAAATCTTCCAAAAGCCGGCCTTAGCCATTTTTGAATAATTTCGGTCGATTCTCTAGCTCCAAATACTGAAGTGAGTTCGGATAGTGGACATATTTATATACTCGTTTGCACTTTTATTGCCCTATGGACATCTATTTTACTGCACTTTATTGCACTATAGACACTTTAGCTTCCCTTTTTCAAAAATGGTTTAAGTCAATAGGACAAAAATATTAATTATGACTTATATGTTGATATTTTCTCATACTTTATTTGACCTAATGCACTATAGACACTTTAGCTTGCTCTAGATCTGTCAGGCGATGTTGCATTTGATCTTTTTGTATGTTAAAACATCTTTAGTTGCCTTAATTTTGACAATATTTTCAGCTTTACCCGGAGTTATATTTTACTCCTTATGGGCATTTAAGTGATAACTTAGGTATTGATGTATGAACACTGTATCTGATCTCTAATGTCTTGTCTAATTCAAGGTTTTTCCTTTTCTCTTGATCATGTAACCTGTTGTCAATTGACTTTTTAAGATCAATAGGGCTATTATGAAAGGTTTTATTATTGGATATTTGCATTGTGTTATTTGGATGAATTTGTAAACTCTTGATGGATCTCAATAAAAAATAAAAAAATAAAGAACCAATATTCAGGTCATTTTAAATGGAGTCACATCGTGATGTCCATTAAAATTCACATTCAATCAGGATTATAATCAATTTGCCTCTCTTGTGTGCCTTTTTGAATGTTATCCGCTTTGTAACCAGCGTTCACTGAAAGTAGTATTTCTGTTCGCAATTTATTTAAACTTCGGGGCATATTAGCAAGAACCTCGTTAAAATTATCGCCGTTTTAGCGGCAGGAAACTGCCGCTAAAACGGCGATAATGGACTTGCTAATATGCGTTATAGAATTCAATAGAAGCCCAGGTTAGATGTGCAGGACATCTAACCTGGGCTTCTATTGAATTCTATAACCCATATTAGCAAGCTCATTATCGCCGTTTTAGCGGCAGTTTCCTGCCGCTAAAACGGCGATAATTCTAACGAGGTTCTTGCTAATATGCCCCTTCGTTTTTTATTTAAAAATTCTGTACTCCAGAGGGGTGTGCATAATTTATTCTTATTCCATTCGGGCCTTTTGCTGTTCTTATTCCCAGTTTTAAGGGATTAATTATGACTACAGGCAGTCATAATTTGAAGCATTGAGCCTGTGTCCTTGCTTTTATCACCACTTTTCTGGGCTGAGTACATTATGCAAGTATGTGGCTGACATTCCATAATAGGAGTTGCCTTCGTAGTGCTGATTGCTCTTATGATGAAAAACTATAAGTGACGCCCCTTAAAGGCTGTTCAACTGTACTCTCTAATCTTTCAAATCACTTAAGCTATAACCGAAAAAGTAAATGTGCAAATTAATTAGTCAAGATTTGATATACATTCACTAAAAATATAGTAAGTGCTAGCCACCCTTTAATAAACACGATGGAATCTGATACTAAGTTAACTTGCTCAGATCCCTCTGCTAAGCCCAGGGAGCCTGAAAATCCTTACAGAATGCAATGAGTTACTTCCGAATTCTAAAATACATAGCTCCCCAGGATCATTTAGGAGGGCGTACGTGGGGGGAGTCAATTCTAGTGGCTTTCCAGGGGGCATAGATGTAAGAAGCAACTGGTACGAAAAATGTATCAGTCAGCTTGGAGACATACAGACAAAGCAGTGTTAAAGTGTTTGATGTTAAATCTAATAAAAAAGAGGTCGTAGGTAAGACCTCCTTACTTTCAAGGACATGTTGCAAAATAACATAAAGTGCAATTTAGTTTTGTCACCTCCTTGTTTACAATTGCAGGAGGTTGAAGCCATTCTTTTCTCAGTTCAGTTTTTGGTAAAGCTCCTAGCCGGCAATGTGCCCAGCCTAAACCTGATATATAGCGACCCTTTCAGGTCAGGAAAAGCCAGTCCATGTACTGTACAAAGTGTGAAGAAGATTTAAAATTCAAAAATCGGGTCTGGTGGTTCAGTGAACTAATGCATCCACTGCCGGGGCCTGTATTCGACCTCATGGTGAAAGGTTCAAATCCCAGCGGGTCCACTCAGCCTTTCATCCATCTGAGGTCGATAAAATGAGTACTATTGAGTTGGGTAACAATAAACATCTGTTATTCCGCGCCAAGATACCCCGTTTGGGGTGAACGTGCGCTTTACAAATACACGTTATGTTATTTGCCTTTAATATGTTGCAGAATTGCAAGTGTCATTTCCTCAGGGTTAGTCCAAAATTCCTTACAGTCTAGAGCTGATCAAGTGTTAGCAATGTGGTGGAACCAGAGCAAGTTTTTCCAACTATTGTTCTTCCAGATGTCATGGAAGCCTTTAAAATACTCAGCGAGACCTGGGTTGTCTAAATTCACACCTGATATAAAACTGGTTTTAATGCTAGTGAGTTCCCAATTGACTTCTTACCCAGGTCCAGCCTGAGACAAAGAAAATTATTTCCATTCGGGTCACTGATCACCTCTATCTTTATTAATCTGGTGTTGCCTTTAAACTTTGAAAATAGCACTTCTAAAAATAACACTTCCCAATTATTAGTTCTAAAAATAAACTTTTTGTAAATACTTCCCAGAGTTTGTTTTTCTAAAAGATACTGACATAAGGATAGTCTGAAGAGTTGAAAAATGTAGGAGTTAGGGGTTAAGGGCATAGGGCATGCGGTTAAAGGTATAGGATTAACGGTTTAGGGTGCAGGATTAAGGAATAGGGCTAGGCGATGTGGATTAAGGCTACATGGTATAGGAGTTAAGGGTATGAATTAGGGATTAAGGGTTTTAGAGTTAGGAGTAAATGGTATATGGTATAGATTATGTGACTAAGTGGCTAGAAGTTAAGGGTTAGGAGTTACAGGTGTAGGATTAGGAGTTAAGGTTGGGGGTTAGGTTATAGGGATTAAGGGTATTGGGGTTAATGGTATTGGGTTAGGTGTATGAGGTTAAAGATGAAAAGTTTAGGATATAAAGTTAAGGTGTTACAGAGTAGGGGTTAAGGGTATAGTAGTTAAGGTCATAGGGTTGGGGCTTAGTGCTTTGGGTTATAGAGAATAGGTGTTATGGATAATGGATTATGGGTTAGGAATATAGGGTTGAGGGTGTAGGGTGAAGGGTTTATGGTTAAGGGTATGGGAATTTAGTTATTGGCACATAGTGAAATTTAAAGCATGAAGCGTAACAGGTTAAGGATATAGGATTAAATATAAAAGCTTTGGGTTTAAGTTTAAGGGTTGAGGTAAAGGATTAGCACTACAAATGCATTTGTTCAATCTCACAGTTGGAAATGTATTTAAGACATGTAGATGACATTTACAGTTTTTTTCTTAAAGTTACAAAATATCAAAATGTTGCTTTTAACATTAAAACTGTAATTAATTAATTTCAATAGAACACACTACAGTTTAGAAGTATACAGTTAGAAACTTTAAAAACCTAAGTTTCTGTACAAAACAAGGCACGACCAGTAATGTGAAACCTATCAAATGACTATTGAGATAACCAGCATCATAGTTATGTCACTGCCCCATTACAAATGCTATGTTTAAATCATTTTAGTTGTAAAATGTAAAAGACAGTACTGAAAAACTTTAGACTTACTCCTGGCCACACAACAGCTCCAAAGCTATCGAAGGATTCTTGTATCTTGATTTCATAGCCTGCATACCAGAAACTGTCTTTATTGGGTATGAAGTAGAAGCTGGAAGTCCATGGGTTCTCAGGTTGAGGAGATAGCTTGGAGTAGTGTATAATATCTGCAAGAGTAAAGAGGTATAGATTTTCATCAACTCCATTACAGAAACTACCACATATTATCCCAACAGACGACGGAATAGGTATAATTAAATTGATAAATAACACCTATTCCGTCGTCTGTCAGCTTCCCCCCCCTGCCGCGCCCTGCCGCGCCCCACCGTGCTTAACTGTGCCGCCCGCTGCTGCTGGCAGATAATACTGAGTGAAGGTAATTGCATGTGAGACTCTCTAACATTGATCATTGAGGCTCAGTTTAACAATTTTTCTGATAGGTGGTGCTGTGCTGGTCACATTTTGAACACGTTTACTTGTTGATGCGACTGATTGTAGAGCAATCCTGATTTGGAAACAGATTCAGAGTTGCAAAGTGTGATTAAGACTAAGAACTTGATTTAGAATTAGGCAGTAACAGGCCAGTGACCAAAATAAAATGGATGTACCATCTTCCCATTTCTGGGTTCCCCTGACCCTTTTAAATTTGGGGGGAAAGTTACCTCCTCAATGATGTAGTGGCCACTGCCTCTGTCATCAAGATCACCATGTGCAAGGGAGAGGTACTGCAAAGATGTTAACAGAGTAGTCTCTTGATTTGGAGATGCCTGTCAGCTACTATTTTTAGTGGTGCCACTTTAGTGAAAGACCACAATGTATGTCATAGTAGATTTTCATAGAAACACAAAAAAGTATGCTGGACTTGTGGCCATCATACCAGCGACACTTTAAAAGTGGTTCCTGGAAATGTACATCAAATTTGGAGATACATTTCAAGGATGCACATTTGGTCGTGGGAGGCCGGCTGTGAAAAGGGGACGGAGTTAAAATCCAGGGCTGGAAGCCGCAGAGCAATATCAGAGTTTGGTGAAAGGTACCAGAGTCAACTGGTGGACAATCACACCTCTATTCACATTATTGATGCCATCACAATGAATACAGTGAAAGTCTTTATTTGGTTATATGTTGTTATGTAATGATGTTCTGTTATTTGTTGGTAGGAAGGTTTTGAGGTAATGCGCATTGGATTTGGGCTGTGAGTTTGCCATCTATGGCACGGCAAGTTATGGTTTACTCAGCTAGCTATAACTGGGCATTTTCAAGGCTTTTTGTTTTGTTTTTTAATATTTATGCCCCCCTCACAGTTGGGTAAGCAGGGGGCCCTATATACCGCCTTCATCACAAGTAAAGGAAGTAAGTGATGGATACAAAGCAAATTCCCCAACCCTTCAATTTGTCATTTTGAGAAGGGGCAGCAGCAAAATTTCCCCCTTCCCTCCACTGGGCAAGATGAGAGGCGATAGCATAAAATACCCCTGCCCTTGGTGAAAGCAGGGGCAGACATTTTGTTACTGCCAACCCTTCCTGGAGAGTTTAAATTTACAATATAAATGAGTCTGGGGATTTATGGGTTTTGAAGAAGCACCTTACAGACCCTTTAAAAAAAACTCTCCTTAAGTTCACAAACGTCAGGATACATTTCCTAAAAAGTAAGTGTTGCTAGAGTAAGGGGTTTAACAGAATCCCAGGAAGTGGCGGCATTACATACAGGAGGGAAGAAACAGAGGCGAGCTGCAGAGGCAAGTAAAAGCAGGATACAAGGGCTACCCTGAGTTTGGAGGCACATATAGGTGCAGTAGTGACAGGTCGGGACTCTGGGTGTATGGGGGAAGGCATAGGGCCTGCAGGGGATGGGGACATGTGAAGAAGAGGTGGGGTACAGAGAGAGGCTGTAGGGCTGCGGAGGGGCACACAAAGAGTCTGCAGGTGTTGCGGGGCACACACAGTGTCTGCAAGGGGAATGAGTAGACTGGAACTACAGGGGGCCTAAGTAACATAGAGGGGAAGGAGGGTGTCACACAAAGGGGCTGGAGTAAGGCAGGGAGCTCACACAGTGGGGTCGCAGGACAGGCAGAGCACACTTAGAAGTGTGATAGGGTGGCAAAGGGGTGCACAGAGGTGTAGCTGTTGTGGGTATGGCAGCTCACAGGTTCCAGGAGGGACAGGGGCAAACAGGGACTGTAGTGGGCATGAGCACTTAGAGGGAATGCCAGGGAGATGGGAAATATACAGATGGTATGCAAGGTAGCTGTGGGAGCAAACTGAAGAACTATAGGTGGCAGAGGGACACAAAAGAACCAGGAGGGGTGGGCAAGGGGGTGCAGAGTGTCTCCAGGAGGTACAGAGTCACATACAGGGGCTTGAGGGTAGTGAGGGGTCCAACTACTGGATGAAGTGGAAGCAGAGGACACACAGAGTGGCAGTTGCAGAAGACATCCATCAATCATTTTAACTAATGCAGACATCAACATAGCGACCATCAGATGTCAACACACCTACCATCATAACTCAACACAACCAGCAACCTATGCCAACATACTCAAATTCATAAGTCCACACAACCAACATTATAAACAACCCTCCCACCTTCAAATGGACACACAATCAACATCATACACCAACACACCCACCACCATATTTCCACACAACCATCATCTTATGCCCGCATACCTATACCAAACACACCTGCCATCAATCCGACAACTTACATTTAAAAATCAATGAAATCCCTTTAAAAACCTAATATTGAAAAAGACCTAAAGTTAACTAACATGTTAACAGTGGTTTAACCATAAACCATAAAAAGTCATAAAATTCATGCATTAAGGTGATAACTTCATCTCGTGGCTCAACCTCACCCTGCGAAGTCAACCTTAACCCCAGCACAACTCTTCACCATGTCACACATCTTTTCCAACAAAATATAACACACCTCACAATATAAGATATCATTAATTATATCGGACAGTAAAATACCCACCATCATAGGCCATGCACACTTCTATCATATCACCATACAACAATCAATCATCAATATATGGCCAATACCCTTTAAAACAAGCATACAGCCATGTCCATAAGCCTTCACCCATCAAAATGCATCCATACACCCACCTTCACACACCCAATCGGGCACCATAATACACCAACACTCCTATGTTCGTATAGACAAAGACTCACCTTAGTACAAGCTGACCACCACCAACATTTCGACCATTAGGCACTCACACAGCCAAAAGTGCTCTATACTGTTACTTCAAGATGAAAGTCACAACATCATACAACCTTTTACACACATAAACATAATTCACAATTCTGTCAATTTTTTTCACTTAACCTCCACCCCTGTTAATAAGGTTGAAGGTGGCATTAGGTCACCAGCTTAACTCATGAGCCACTGTTAACATATTAGCCAACCGTAAATCGTTTTCAATTTTAGCTTTTTATAAGGGAATATTAATTGGTACATATATAGATAAATAGTACGTGTGCATAAGAACAGAATGCATCATACTTATTTGTGTCCATTTTTGCATATGGGGCAGTCATGACTCACAAGAGGCGAAGCCTCAGGTGAGTCATACTGCCCTTATCCTCTCTCTACTGTAGTGTATTAACTCGGCATCTGCATCTATGGTTTATATCATGCCATTTGTTTGAGTGCAGTAGTATAAATATTGGTATTTAATTCTAACCAGGGGTCAAGGAGTTAAATTTGGACAGTGAGATAAAAACACAATAACTTCTTAGGAGTTTCCCAAGAAGGCAGAGGGGATTGATGGCAGGCGGAATTTGGGCAGTCTGGGTGAGGCTTGCAAAGACTGGTTTAATATATGATGTCAAAGCTTTACTGCTACTGCTGATGCTGGTAAGTTGTTGTTTTCTGTTTGCAGAATTACTAATAAAACATTTTTTTAATACACGCCAAAACTAGGCCTTGGATGTGTAACCCCTGTTTTTTTCAACATTTATTATTTTATTAAATTCATACATTGTTACTGAACAGAACGTCCGTATCACATTTGGCAAACATATCCATCTTATGCATCATTCATTGCTTTTATGACAGAATGGCGACCTCAAAAATATATCACAATACACAAATATCGAGGCATAAATATTGTGGTATGAAATACTGGGTTTATATACTTACAATATGAACTCCAAAAATTAATATCATCTACAAAATATCATGGTACTAAGTATTGAGAATATATAGGTAAGTATATATTTAAAAATATTTGAAATTATAATAACTTAAAAAATAATTGATACATATGTATATAATAAAACTGTTATCATATCATAAAGGTAATACATTGTTTAAGAATATTATACTTTAAAATACATTTAAATAAAGAAATATACAATAAACATTATAAACCACATAAAAACAATATAAAGAATATAAACTCCCAAAACATGCATAATAAACATTTTAAAAAAAATGTAAGGTACAACTGACACAATATTAAAACTCATATCACTGAAAACGTTACTAAAAAACTAATACATTATAATAAAAATAAGCTGTAAATTAAAATCTGAAAATTATTAATAAAAAAAATAATAATAAAAAAAAATGAAAAATGACCAAATTTCACAAACACTAATATAACAAAATTGCAACCATTAATAAAAATAGATCTATCTTCAACAAAAAAGGAAAACATCTTTTAAATTCTAAATCCAAAGTAATAAACATAATAAATTCAAATAAATATCAAACAGTGAATCTCAATTAAAATAAATATGAAACCGAAAACATAAATAAAACAAATTTGACATTCCAAATACTCCCAAAAATGTCAAAAAAGTTACATTTAGAGGAATAAAATTTGCCACTCCCACTTCAAACTAAAAAACAATAAGTTCCACTTTAGAAGCATAAATGTATTATTCACACTGCAATCTAACTACAAACTAAGCAACAGTGGGGAATGCTCTAGACTTTGGGGGGGGTAAGATTTACTATACCTAGTCTGACCTAAGCAACAGTAGGGATTGAGTTTGACTGTACAGCGGTCAGATTTAATATTCCCACTCCAAGCCAAACAACATTAAGTAAAGCGTTGGACTTTAGAGGGGTCAGATTTACTAGTCCTACTCCAACCGAAGCAACAGTACGGAAAGCGCTGGACTTTGGAGGAGTGAGATTCAAGATTACCCCTCCAACCTAAGTACCAGAAAGGAAAGTACTGGACTTTGGAGGAGTCAGATTTGCTGTCCTCTCTCCAACCTAAGGACCATTGGTGATAGTATCAGACTTTGCAGGAGTCCAATTTACTATTCCCCCTCCAACCTAAGCAAGAGTAGGGAGAACACTGTACTTTGGAGGGGTCAGATTTACTATTCCTACTCCAACTGATGCAACACTAGGGTCAAAGTTTTGGACTCTGGAGGGGTCAGATTTACTCTTCCACATCAATCCTAAGCATCAATAGGGAAAGTGTTGGACTTTGGGGTGGAGGAAGTTCATAATTACTGTTCCCACTTCAATGTAAGCAAAAGTAGGGAAAGAGCTGGAGTTTAGAGGTGTGATAATTACTATCCCCACTCTAAGCTAAGCAACTGTAGGGAAAGTGTTAAACTTTGGGGGGAGGGGGGCAGATCTAATATTTCCACCATACACTAAGCAATAATATGGAAACTTTGGGAAAAAATATATATTTATTGTCATAAAATATTTCTTAAAAATCACAACATTAAAAAATAATAATCAAATATCAATGAAAATATTCTTTAAAAACAATATTTTGCTTTTAAATATCTATAAAAAAACCTCCTATTTTGAAATAATTGATTAATATAAATACCAAGTTAAACTATATTTACCAATCAAAATCAGTAAAAGCATTTAAAGTAAAATGCTTACTAACCTACTTTCCTACACTCAAAACAGCCTGGAAACAAAATGTGAAATAATGCTAAAAATATTTAATCACAACAAAAAAATAAAAAAATAGCAAATCTTTAAAAAACTAAATATAACTGGTAAAATAAAATAAATAAATTATTCATTAAAAAATAATTAGCATGATTAGTAAAATAATTACCAATTAAAATACAAAATGAATTAACAATTTACTGAAGCATCATCAAATAATTAAAGAATTAAGAGTTATACATAGCTAATAATCTAATTAACCAGTTGATTAAATGATTAAATGACTTTTTTTTAAATGTAACTTAATAATGTAACAATTGATCAATTTAAGTAATTATTCATCTAATTAAATAGTTACATTTAACAAAGTATAAAATATTAAACTATATATTAAAATATCTTTCCACATTACTCCCTTACAAACCCAGCCATTCAGCAATGATTAACAAAAACCTAAAATAAACTTAAAAACAAAACTTAAAAAATATAACCAAAACTATAAGGAACTACTACAAAGGTTACAAACAACTAAACCTAACATAATAATAACTTAAAACATACAAAGCCATAAAACATTACAAAATAATACCAAATCTACAGTATATACAATTTATTTGAAACACAATATTAACCATTTTAAAACACAATGGACCGGATTCACAAAGTTAAACATACACGTTTGTGTAATTTTACTTTTTCTGTATTTACAAACTATGACTTAATAGTAAGTTTACAACTGCAGAGACTCTGCAGTCGGGGTGGAAAACTTTGCACATAAAAAGACAGGCCAGTCCTCGTGCCCTATAGTAACTATAACTTGTGCCCCCGCCACACACAGTATTGTCATTAATTATGTAGTTTCAGATGCTGCAGTGATGCTGTCATTGATGTCATGAAACATGTCATAAGTGATGTAATGTCTGAGGTATTTAGCAGTGCATAGTGAGGGTGCAATTGTTACTTGAGGGTACGAGTTATAGTTACTTGAGATAACGATAACTGGTGAACTCTAGTGGTTTTGTTATGTTTTAACTGACATTTTCTCCTAACTGTAGGGTCCCTTTAAGCTTTCTTTTTGGAATGAAATTCTAACGATTTTTTAATGTGAAGTAACATATTATAACAATTCCTAACTTTAACGTCACTTTAACCTTTGATTTTTTTCAGTAAACCGTTATTTTTTTTAATCTTAGGAAAGATGTCAATTGCTGTGTGTAGCGTGGGGTTGGGTGCAAGATCTGGCCTGCTACCAGGCCTGCATCCAACCCCCACTGGCGCCAAAACCTCCACTGGACACAGCCTTCGGCTGTCCATGGCTTGGGGTTGAGTGTGCCCATTCCCTCGCTGGCCCCCAACCAAGTGCTGCGCACAGCCTTTGGCCACATGGGGTTTGGCGCAGTGTGCCAAATCGACACAGGCACCCAGGGCTGACTGTGATGCTACAATATTAAGGGTGTCATTTTAAGTAAGACAGACCAACTGACTTTGTCAAAGGGTCAGAACATCAAACTATAAAAAGTGGGCCTATTGGCTTTATCAATGGCCCCAGAGCATGGGGTCGGAAGGTAAATATCCCTGCACAAAAAACAATTCTAAGAGGCAAATTCCTCTTTCTATGTGTGATGCACAATGCAGCAAGCATAGAAAGAGGAAGTAACCAGGAGAAATAAACACATTTATCCTCATGACGCCATGCTTGGGGTAGTGCACCATTTTGGCACAATCCCAGGTTTACTGATTTCAGTAAACCTAGGATTTACTTAAACCTGGGATTGCTTCAAATTCTATGGGTGGATGTTTGCATTACATTTCTTTAAAAAGTCATGCAAGGTGGTGAAAATCATCCCTTGCGTGGCTTTGTAAATCTTACTCTAGCCTTGCGCGATGCAAGGACAACTCAAAGACTTAATAAATCTGGGCTTAAGTATTCATCATAAGGATATTAGCATGCAATAAACTAATGTCCAACCAGTGCTTTATCTTTAAAAAGAGAAAGTACTTTTCTCTAGGTACAAAGGAATACTACACATTTATTAACCAGATTGTGTATGTACACAATGTTCTGCAGCAATCAAGGTCTGTGGCACTTCTTCCCCTACTGCAATTCTGTAATCTCTTGCTTCTAGTGAATAGGTCCCACCTCCCACCCTTCTCCTTGTGGTTGTTTTGAATGCTGCCTCGGACCAGCTTGGGATTTGTTGTCCATGAAAAATGCTCTTCTTAGGGACAGTCTTCCCAACCTCTGTGGAAATCCTCCCTCTTGGAAGTACCCTGCTCAGATGCTCTCTAGCTGAAAAGGTTTGAATCAAGCATTTAGATTTTGGTTCAATGTCTCACCTTTCAGACCGGGCCGCCACATGCCAGGTGTGCCCATGAGCTTTGAGCTAGCTCCTTTGGTTAGGAGCAAATATATGCAAGCTGCTCTTGGTTGCCTGTGATGGCTGGCACTGTGAGAAGGAAGTGAGTGCAGCACACAGCAGCTCTGGACAAATGCCAGCCACAATACTTCCATTTCTTTCAACTGTAGATATGGACATTATCCATGAGCGGTCACCACCCAAAGGATCGAAGAGCCACCCCCAACAAGTCAGGTATCAAGTTTTAGTGTGAAGTTTTATAGGAATCCAGTGGGGGACTAGAGTTTGCACTAGGTGTGGCTGTAGAGCTGTGTTGGTGAACATATTCTCAAGTACAAAGGGTGGGGGGGTAATCCGACTGTGCTCACAACTTAGACTCTGTGATGATTATGTAGGTTCCTACCTCACAGCATGAGCTGGAAAAAACTGTGTAGGGTTTGCAACACACCCTCCATACACATAAGCCTCCTTAGGAGGCCAAGCATATTTCAAAAGGTTACACTTATTAGCAGTACAGAAACTACTGAAAATGTACTCTACATGTAGCTCACTAAATACCTTTCAGTGTCAGAAACATATAGCAAACTGTCACACTCGTTGGATAATGTCTGCAGTGATGTAGTCAATTTTGGCATTTGAGATGTCATCAGTGATGTCATTGAACATGGCATGAGTGATTTAATAAGTGAGGTCATAAGCAGTGACTGGCGTGGCGCAAAATATATATTTAGCTGAGTAAAATATAATTGGTGAAATCCAGTGTTTTTTTTGTTAACAATACTTTTTATATTATTACAGGACCTAACTATAACGTCACTTTAACCTTTTTTTTTTTCCGTGAACATATATGTATAAAAATATATATATATATATTTTTGTATACAAAGACGCCGCACTTGGCGAACACCACTGCTCCACCAACGCGTTTCGACCTCACAGGGTCTTTATCATGGTAGGTGAGTCTTTCTTTTCTTTTTCTTTATATACTCTCCATTTGTAGCTCATAATGAAGCATGATGGGAGTTGTAGTTTGACCACACATATGTACAATTTACAAGTTACAATTTATCGTAGTGCAACTGATTACATCATCTTTGCTGGAGAGTGTGTCGTTATATATCTCTTATAATGTTTCATGTAATATTTCATTGGTGTAACTAATTAATTGATATGTTACCACCATTCACGGTATAGTACCAGGTCACGCATAGATCCAATTTAAAAAGGGCAATTATACTATTGTTCATGATTATATAGTATCAATTAGTTATACATAATTTTACATAATTTTAGTTGTGTGCCCGAATCTAGATGTATATCTTCAATCATAGATCATGATACAGTGAGAAATACATTCTAAAGTATTATGATTTGGTATAATTACTTTCACAATGTACATGATATGTCATGGTGCACATATATATAATGTAATCCAGCCGAGCTCCATGTGGTTAGCACCTCGCAATGGATTCATTAAGTGTACTACTTGCAGAGCATGCAAGTTTGGGGCCAACACATCTCAATACACTACTGTTTTTGGCCCCACATCCAACAAACTGAGAGCCAGATATAATTGTCGCACTGAATTTGCCGTCTACGTATTGAGCTGCACGTGCGGGCTTCAATACGTGGGCAGCACTAAACTGCAGGTTCATGTATGTATTCTGCAGCATCTCAGAGCCATTGTCAACTCTGATATGACTTACCCAGTGGCCAGACATTTTAAGGCAGTGCATCAAAACAAACTTGAGGATTTGAAATATTTTGTCATAGCTGCGGTTCCACCAATGAGAAGGGGAGGGAACAGAGAGAGAATCTTGAGACAGCTGGAGGCCAGATTCATACTAGAATTAGACACTCGTACACCAAATGGACTCAATAATGGGGAAGAACTGTATAATTTTTTGTGATTTTTACAGATTTTTATAGATATTTATAATTATTTATGGATATGTATGAAACATGTACAGTACGGTTTTTAATACCATTTTTAAACATCACATTTATTATCGTTCAACATCCTTTTAATTACCCCCATCGTAGGACGAAGGTCATACTCTGTCATATCTTATCGTTTTGATGTTGGTCCCGCATATTGAGTCTTGATGGCCAATACTATTAGTATGGTAATATGGCTGCTTGTGGAGTCATTTGTCCAACCGAGCAATCGACACAGTCAAGTCAGGGTTACTGATTTTGCACTCCATCTATTATAAGCCATCTGACAGTAACACACAGCCAAACAAGTAACCGCCCCACATTCTCTTAACATTTATATTTAATTCTATATACTTGTTGTTTTTTTTGCACAGTTCACTTTGAATGCACTTTCTAGCACTTTATATATTCGCATTGGGTTTTATTGTAACATGAGCAATGGCTATGAATTAATTCCAATATAGGTCTATTCATTTAAAATACTGTGGATTGAATTGTCTACATCTTCATGGTTGAACACAAATAAGAGGGAATCCCACAGAGTTAGACAGTCGAACTGTGATAGCAATTATTGATGTGGTTTTTTTCTTGTATATAGATATATGTTCATATATTAAATAACAGATATCATAGATGTCCGATAGGTAAAACCTGATGACCAGGTCGCATTATGATATGACATCTCTTGAGATATTCATCATTAGTATATTCAAGATTGGGTTTTATGTCACTTAGACAGGATATATCCGAAAACCACTCAAAACCACTCAGTATCATCTGGGAATGACCAAATATTTTTTATGCAAATTGTTGAAGCACCTGGATATGTATTCAAACGAGTAATTACCAACATCCTAAAATGTGAAATTGCACTTTTCACTTTATATATATTTTTTAATGGATTTATCCTGTTATTATTGTACATTTTAATAGTCCTTGCTGCTACGCATTTACATGACTGAATTGTGAGAAAATACGATGACCCAAGCACCGATGGAATATATATCAGTATTTCTATTATTTTCACTAATCACGTGATGTTGTGCATGGTGAGGGTGTTCAAAAGCGATGATGGACTGTTGTCTCGTCATGTGATCAAGCCCACTGGATGGGCGAAGCGCGTCATCTGCCATGCTGAGCGTCAGCTAATAAAGAAGAAAATTTGCACTTACCTGGTGTCCGTGTCCCGCTTTTCGACTAGCAGCAGTCGTGGGAATTTCGGTGAAACATATATATATATATTCACTGAAAAAACCATAGGTTTCAGGAACGTTATAGTTAGTTGGACATTTCACTCGTACAAAACCATAGAAATTCCGGCGTTATAGTTAGTTCAGCTAACTATAACTCGCGCCCCCGCAATGCACTGCTGATGACGTCACATTTTACATCATTCATGACATGGTCAGTGACATCACTGATGACATCACTGATGACATCTCAAATGACATCACTGATGACATCATCCAGTGACTGTGTGTTTCTGTAAAGTTTAAATTTGTTTTATATATATGCCAAGCTGTATTGAAGAATGAGTGGGTGTATAAGTGTCTGTATGGAGGATTTAGTAGGTGCGTGACTGACTGTATAAGTGAGTGATTAAATGTGTCTTACTGAATGCATGGGTTAGTGACTAAACTGTGTGAAAGTCTGTATCAGTCTGTCTGTTGTTGTGTAAGCTGCTGCATGGGTTGGTGAGTAGCTGCATGAGTGTCTATATGGGTTATTGATTGCTTGCCTGAGTATTTGTATGGATGCCTGAGTGTGTGTGTGGGTGGGTGGGAGGTGTGTGACTCTGTGCATAGATGTGTGAGTGGTTGATTTACTGGGTGTATGGGTTCAAGAGTGCATGTGGAAACAGCTGTATGGGTGGGTGAGTGTGTGTATGGGTGTGTTGGTGAGTGAATGGATGTCTCAGTGTTACATGTGCAAGTAACTACATATGTAAAAGATAGTATATGTGAGTGATGGTGTATATAAATAACTATATGTGAGAGTCAGTAATTGTGAGAGTGGCTGCATGGATGAGTGTGTATTTGTATCAGTGATTCTATAAGAGAGTAATTATGTGTTAGTATCTGTATGAATAAGTGAGGTGGTGTCTGTATAACTGTATAGGTGAGTAAATGGAAGTATGATTGATTCTTTGCATGACTGACTGGGTGTGTGAGTAACTCTGGATATGTGGCAGTGTGTGAGTGTCTGTATAGGTGTATGAGTGCATATGATAGTGTTGTATTGATGAGTGACTGCATGTATGAGTGACTGTATGGGTGAATGAGTGGATGTGTGTGTAGACCTAGGAATCAGTCAGTGCGTATTTAGTAACTGGTATTGATGTGTCTATTTTTTCGAAAATGGTAGTCTGGATTTTAGAGTGGGTGTATCAAAGGTTATATTCAGGTGTGAGGAGGTGCATCAGATTTTCACGTGGATGATGTCATCAGTGATGTCATTTGAGATGTCATCAGTGATGTCACTGACCATGTCATGAGTGATGTAATGTGTGACGTCATCAGCAGTGCATTGCGGGGCGCGAGTTATAGTTAGCTGAACTAACTATAACGGGGAATTTCACGGGTTTTGTACGAGTGAAATGTCCAACTAACTATAACTGTCCCTAAAACCTATGGTTTTTTCAGTGAATTTGTAAGGTTTTTAAATGCTAATTTCTAACTATAACGTGCCTGAAACCTATGGTTTTTTCAGTGAATTTCAAAGGTTTTTTAAATGCTAATTCCTAACTATAACATGTCTGAAACCTATGGTTTTTTTCAGTGAATTTCAAAGGTTTTGTAAATGACAATTTTTAAATGTATTAATTGTTATATTTATTTTTTTGATACTGATTTACTACATTTTTTTAAACTATTTATTTTTAGATATTTTATTTTTAAATTACATTGTAATTACATTATACATTACATTACAAAATATACTTTCTCAGAATGATTTACTTTAGTTTAAATACTTTGCAAATAGGCAATAGACTTTTAAGTACAGTAGTTACAGTTGTTGCAATGGGCAACAAAATTTCAAACACAATGCAACATTGAGCTCAATGTGAATTTCTAGTTAAATGCAATTAGTTACTTTATGGATTACTTTTCTAACCACAGGACTGGATCCTAGATTCAGTCCTGGGACATCTCCTGTAAACAGTTGAGTAAAAGCGTTTTGGTTACAGTAGTGATTTTTAAGGAATATTATTGTATTTTAAAAGTTGACACAAAAACTTTTTCACATAGAATCACCAATGTTATCCTATGGGAATAAATTCACTTAGCAGGTAAGTAGTGTTATCGTTACTTTTTCTTACTCAGTAGTGGATCCTGGATCCAGCACTGGTGCATCTCCTGTAAACAGTTGAAAGAATGCGTTTAAGTCATACAGGCGATTTTTAAGGAATATTTGTAGTTTGTGAAAATCGACACTGAAACTTTTCTGCTGAAAACCAGACAATGGATTCCTATGGAAGGAAATACAAGTTACTGGTAAGTACGGTTAGAATTAGTTTTCAGGGTCAGTGCTGGGCTAAAAGATGCAGCACTGGGTTCTCTCCTGATAACAGGTGAGTAAATCGGAATTCGTAGTTCGGCTGATTTTAGAGGAATATTATAAAGTTCCAAAACTCCACACTAAGAAGAATTTCCAAGTGAAACCAGTCAATGTTAGCCTATGGAAGGAAATTCAAGTTACTGTTAAGTACGGTTAGAATTACTTTTCAGGATCAGTACTGGGCTCAAAGATGCAGCACTGAGGTCTCTCCTGATAACAGGTGAGTAAATCGGAATTCGTAGTTCTGCTGATTTTAGAGGAATATTTGTAAGTTTCAAAAATCAACACTTAGAAACTTTTTCAGCAAAAAGCAGGCAATGATATCCTATGGAAGGAAATTCAAGTTACTGGTAAGTACGGTTAAAATTACTTTTCAGGATTAGTACTGGGCTCAAAGATGCAGCACTGTGGTCTCTCCTGATAACAGGTGAGTAAATCGGAATTCGTAGTTCGGTTGATTTTAGAGGAATATTTGCACAATGGTGAAGGAAGGGGTGGGGCCTGAGGTGACATGTCTGCAAACACGCCCTGTGGCGCGTTTTAAGTTGGAGAATTAATTCCTCCTCAATCCCGAGGGTCCCTAGGGGCCAACTAGCCCACCAGATACCTCCAGTATGCGCCAGAGAGCTGCGTTGCAGAGAGGTGTTCAGAGGCCACGCCCCTTTTACAACACTCTGCAATGCAGCTCCGTGGCGCTACTGGAGGTACCTGGTGGGCTAGTCCGGTAGCACCCGGGACACTGCAGGAGCCGGCCCTGGGGGTGGCGGTCCCCAGGGCCATGGAGGGCTCCAGGAGGGGGCCGCGCGGCCCCCTCCCAACCTTTGCACAGCCCGGGAGGTGGTGGTCCCCGGGGCTCGGGGTCTGAAACGGACCCCCACATTTTATTATTTAGTGCCCCGGGAGGTGGCGGTCCCGGGGTGTGTGGGGGCTCAAGCCCCCCACACAGGTAATTTATTTTTAAAAAGAAGCCCCGGGGTGGCGGTCCCGGGGCTGTGGGAGAGCGGAGAGCCCTCCCGCACCATTTTGTTTAAAGCCCAGGGGGTGGCGGTCCCCGGGGCTTGGGGGGGCCTTAGAGGCCCCCCATGTTATTATTCGATAAACACTGCATGCCCCCGGGACTTGGCCCACCCGGGGGCCAATTAACCACGAAGCGCGGGACTGACTAGGTGTGTGAGTACCTCTATGGATGAGTAGCGGTGTGTGAGTGTCTATGTAGGTGTATGAGTGCATATGATAGTCCTGTACTGAGTGACTGTAAGTATGAGTGTAAGTATGAGTGACTGTACGGGTGAGTGAGTAGATGTGTGTGTGTAGACCTAAGAATCAGTGAGTGGGTATGTAGTTATTGGTATTGGAGTGTGGATGGTTTTGAGAATGGCAGTCTGTAATTTAGAGTGGGTGTATCAAAAGTTATATTAGGGTGTGAGAAGATGCATCAAATTATCACATGGATGATGTCATCAGTGATGTCATCAGTGATGTCATTTGAGATGTCATCAGTGATGTCACTGACCATGTCATGAGTGATGTAATATGTGACGTCATCAGCAGTGCATTGCGGGGGCGCGAGTTATAGTTAGCTGAACTAACTATAACGGGGAAATTTCACGGGTTTTGTACGAGTGCAATGTCCAACTAACTATAACTTTCCCTAAAACCTATGGTTTTTTCTGTGAATTTCTAAGGTTTTTTAAATGCTAATTTCTAACTATAACGTGCCTGAAACCTATGGTTTTTTCAGTAAATTTCAAAGGTTTTTTAAATGCTAATTTCTAACTATAACGTGCCTGAAACCTATGGTTTTTTCAGTGAATTTCAAAGGTTTTTTAAATGCTAGTTTCTAACTATGCCTACAGAGGTAGGACATGTGAAGAAAGAACAAAAAACGCACAGAAAGAAGCAAAAGAAATGCAGAAAGAAGCAACAGAAGTCCACAAAGACGAAGAAAAGTGCAGGAAGAAGCAAAAGATGTGCAGAAAGAACCAACAGAGGAGCAGAAAGAGGCCTTGTTGCAAAATCATCCTGTGCCCACAACTTTTTCAGACCGGTACTGGTAGTAACTGACTCTGACTAACCAGAGCCAGTGCTATGCTAAAAGACACTTAGAATACAGTGAAAACACCTACATACACTAGGGAACACTATGCGTTGGGGTACCCCTGTGATTAGCATGACCTCCTCTGCAAGTCCCTAGTACATAATAGGGCAGGGGATTAAAACTACCTCTTAAAACGCGCTACGGGCGCGTTTGCACAGTGGTGAAGGGAGGGAGGCCTGAGGTGACATGTGTGCAAACGCGCCCCGTGGCACGTTTTAAGTTGCGGGATTAAGTCCCCTTGAATCCTGAGGGTCCCTGGGGCCCAACTAGCCCCCAGGTACCTACAGTTAGGACCACAGAGCTGAGTTGCAGAGAGGCGTTCCGAGGCCACGCACGTTTTTCACCTCTCTGCAACGCAACTCTGTTGTGCTTACTGAAGGTACCTGGTGGGCTAGTTGGCCTCCAGGGTCCCTCAGGATTCAAAGGGAATTAATTCCCCAACTTAAAATGCACCACAGGGCGTGTTTGCGCACATGTCACCTGAGGCCCCGCCCCTCCCTTCACCACTGTGCAAACGCACCCCGTGGCGCGTTTTAAGTTGGGGGATTAGGTCACCTTGAATCCTGAGGGTCCCTGGGGCCCAAATAGCCCACCAGGTACTTCCAGTAAGCACCACAGGCCTGCGTTGCAACGCCTGTAACAAATTGTGCAGTTGTGTTTAGGTAGTGAAGAGGGTCGTGCTGGGGGTAGTGTTTTAGGGTTTAGGGTAGTGCAGTGGTGTTTGTGTAGTGTAGGGGGTCATGCTGGGGGTAGATTTAGGGTTTAGGGTAGTGCAGTGGTGTTTGGGTAGTGTAGGGAGTCGTGCTGGGGGAGTGTTTTAGGGTTTAGGGTAGTGCAGTGGTGTTTGGGTAGTGTAGGGGGTCGTGCTGGGGGTAGTGTTTTAGGGTTTAGGGTAGTGCAGTGGTGTTTGGGTAGTGTAGGGGGTCATGCTGGGGATAGTGTTTTAGGGTTTAGGGTAGTGCAGTGGTGTTTGGGTAGTGTAGGGGTCGTGCTGGGGATAGTGGTTTAGGGTAGTGCAGTGGTGTTTGGATAGTGTAGGGGTACTGCTGGGGGTAGTGTTTTAGGGTCTAGGGTAGTGCAATGGTGTTTGGGTAGTGTAGGGGTACTGCTGGGGGTAGTGTTTTAGGGTTTAGGGTAGTGCAGTGGTGTTTGTGTAGTATAGGGGTCATGCTGGGGGTAGATTTAGGGTTTAGGGTAGTGCAGTGGTGTTTGGGTAGTGTAGGGAGTCGTGCTGGGGGAGTGTTTTAGGGTTTAGGGTAGTGCAGTGGTGTTTGGGTAGTGTAGGGGGTCATGCTGGGGGTAGTGTTTTAGGGTTTAGGGTAGTGCAGTGGTATTTGGGTAGTGTAGGGGTCGTGCTGGGCATAGTGGTTTAGGGTAGTGCAGTGGTGTTTGGGTAGTGTAGGGGTACTGCTGGGGGTAGTGTTTTAGGGTTTAGGGTAGTGCAATGGTGTTTGGGTAGTGTAGGGGGTACTGCTGGGGGTAGTGTTTTAGGGTTTAGGGTAGTGCAGTGGTGTTTGGGTAGTGTAGGGGTACTGCTGGGGGTAGTGTTTTAGGGTTTAGGGTAGTGCAGTGGTGTTTGGGTAGTGTAGGGGTTCATGCTGGGGGTAGTTTTTTAGTGTTTAGGGTAGTGCAGTGGTGTTTGTGTAGTGTAGGGGTAGTGTTTTAGGGTTTAGGGTAGTGCAGTGGTGTTTGTGTAGTGTAGGAGGTCGTGTTTTAGGGTTTAGGGTAGTGCAGTGGTCTTTGGGTAGTGTAGGGGGTCGTGCAGGGGTAGTGTTTTAGGGATTAGGGTAGTGCATTGGTGTTTGGGTAGTGTAGGGGTCATGCGAGGGATAGTGTTTTAGGGTTTAGGGCAGTGCAGTGGTGTTTGGGTAGTGTAGGGGGTCGTGCTGGGGGAGTGCTTTAGGGTTTAGGGCAGTGCAGTGGTGTTCGGGTAGTGTAGGGGGTCGTGCTGGGGGAGTGTTTTAGGGTTTAGGCCAGTGCAGTGGTGTTCGGGTAGTGTAAGGGGTCGTGCTGGGGGAGTGTTTGAGGGTTTAGGGCAGTGCAGTCGTGTTCGGGTAGTGTAGGGGGTCATGCTGGGGGAGTATTTTAGGGTTTAGGGTAGTGCAGTGGTGTTCGGGTAGTGTAGGGGGTCATGCTGGGGGTAGTGTTCTAGGGTTTAGGGCAGTGCAGTGGTGTTCGGGCAGTGTAGGGGGTCGTGCTGGGGGTGGTGTTTCAGGGTTTAGGGCAGTGCAGTGGTGTTCGGGAAGTATAGGGGTCGTGCAGGGGGGTGGTGTTTCAGGGTTTAGGGCAGTGCAGTGGTGTTCGGGCAGTATAGGGGTCGTGCAGGGGTGGTGTTTCAGGGTTTGGGGCAGTGCAGTGGTGTTCGAGCAGTAAAGGGGGTCGTGCTGGGGGTGGTGTTTCAGGGTTTAGGGCAGTGCAGTGGTGTTCGGGCAGTGTAGGGGGTGGTGCAGGGGGTGGTGTTTCAGGGTTTAGGGCAGTGCAGTGGTGTTCGGGCAGTGTAGGGGATCGTGCAGGGGGTGGTGTGTCAGGGTTTAGGGCAGTGCAGTGGTGTTCGGGCAGTGTAGGGGATCGTGCAGGGGGTGGTGTTTCAGGGTTTAGGGCAGTGCAGTGGTGTTCGGGCAGTGTAGGGGGTAGTGCTGGGGCTGGTGTTTCAGGGTTTAGGGCAGTGCAGTGGTGTTCGGGCAATGTAGGGGGTCGTGCTGGGGCTGGTGTTTCAGGGTTTATGGCAGTGCAGTGGTGTTCAGGCAGTGTAGGTGGTCGTGCTGGGGCTGGTGTTTCAGGGTTTAGGGCAGTGCAGTGGTGTTCGGGCAGTGTAGGGGGTCATGCTGGGGCTGGTGTTTCAGGGTTTAGGGCAGTGCAGTGGTGTTCGGGCAGTGTAGGGGGTCTTGCTGGGGCTGGTGTTTCAGAGTCTAGGGCAGTGCAGTGGTGTTCGGGCAGTGTAGGGGGTCTTGCTGGGGCTGGTGTTTCAGGTTTTAGGGCAGTGCAGTGGTGTTCGGGCAGTGTAGGGGGTCGTCCTGGGGGTGGTGTTTCAGGGTTTAGGGCAGTGCAGTGGTGTTCGGGCAGTGTAGGGGGTCGTGCTGGGGCTAGTGTTTCAGGGTTTAGGGCAGAGCAATGGTGTTCAGGCAGTGTAGGGGGTTGTGCTGGAGGTGGTGTTTCAGGGTTTAGGGCAGTGCAGTGGTGTTCGGGCAGTGTAGGGGGTCTTGCTGGGAGTGGTGTTTCAGGGTTTAGGGCAGTGGTGTTCAGGCAGTGTAGGGGGTCTTGCTGGGGGTGATGTTTCAGGGTTTATGGCAGTGCAGTGGTGTTCGGGCAGTGTAGGGGGTCGTGCTGGGGGTGGTGTTTCAGGGTTTAGGGCAGTTCAGTGGTGTTCCGGCAGTGTAGGGGGTCGTGCAGGTGGTGGTGTTTCAGGGTTTAGGGCAGTGCAGTGGTGTTCGGCAGTGTAGGGGGTCGTGCTGGGGTTGGTGTTTCAGGGTTTAGGGCAGTGCAGTGGTGTTCGGGCAGTGTAGGGTGTCGTGCTGAGGGTGGTGTTTCAGGGTTTAGGGCAGTGCAGTGGTGTTCGGGCAGTGTAGGGGGTCGTGCAGGGGGTGGTGTTTCAGGGTTTAGGGCAGTGCAGTGGTGTTCGGCCGGTGTAGGTGGTCTTGCTGGGGGTGGTGTTTCAGGGTTTAGTGCAGTGGTGTTCGGGCAGTGTAGGGGTCTTGCTGGGGGTGGTGTTTCAGGGTTTAGGGCAGTGCAGTGGTGTTCGGGCAGTGTAGGGGGTCTTGCTGGGGCTGGTGTTTCAGGATTTAGGGCAGTGCAGTGGTGTTCGGGCAGTGTAGGGGGTCGTGCTGGGGCTGGTGTTTCAGGGTTTAGGGCAGTGCAGTGGTGTTCGGGCAGTGTAGGGGGTCGTGCTGGGGCTGGTGTTTCAGGGTTTAGGGCAATGCAGTGGTTTTCGGGCAGTGTAGGCGGTCGTGCTGGGGCTGGTGTTTCAGGGTTTAGGGCAGTGCAGTGGTGTTTGGGCAGTGTATGGGGTTGTGCTGGGGGTGGTGTTTCAGGGTTTAGGGCAGTGCAGTGGTGTTCGGGCAGTGTAGGAGGTCGTGCTGGGGCTGGTGTTTCAGGGTTTAGGGCAGTGCAGTGGTGTTCGGGCAGTGTAGGGGGTCGTGCTGGGGCTGGTGTTTCAGGGTTTTGGGAGAGCAGTGGTGTTCGGGCAGTGTAGGGGGTCGTGCTGGGGGTGGTGTTTCAGGGTTTAGGGCAGTTCAGTGGTGTCCGGCAGTGTAGGGGGTCGTGCAGGTGGTGGTGTTTCAGGGTTTAGGGCAGTGCAGTGGTGTTCGGCAGTGTAGGGGGTCGTGCTGGGGTTGGTGTTTCAGGGTTTAGGGCAGTGCAGTGGTGTTTGGGCAGTGTAGGGTGTCGTGCTGAGGGGTGGTGTTTCAGGGTTTAGGGCAGTGCAGTGGTGTTCGGGCAGTGTAGGGGTCGTACAGGGGGTGGTGTTTCAGGGTTTAGGGCAGTGCAGTGGTGTTCGGCCGGTGTAGGTGGTCTTCCTGGGGGTGGTGTTTCAGGGTTTAGTGCAGTGGTGTTCGGGCAGTGTAGGGGGTCTTGCTGGGGGTGGTGTTTCAGGGTTTAGGGCAGTGCAGTGGTGTTCGGGCAGTGTAGGGGTCTTGCTGGGGCTGGTGTTTCAGGGTTTAGGGCAGTGCAGTGGTGTTCGGGCAGTGTAGGGGGTCGTGCTGGGGCTGGTGTTTGAGGGTTTAGGGCAGTGCAGTGGTGTTCGGGCAGTGTATGGGGTTGTGCTGGGGGTGGTGTTTCAGGGTTTAGGGCAGTGCAGTGGTGTTCGGGCAGTGTAGGGGGTCGTGCTGGGGCTGGTGTTTCAGGGTTTAGGGCAGTGCAGTGGTGTTCGGGCAGTGTAGGGGTCGTGCTGGGGCTGGTGTTTCAGGGTTTTGGGCAGAGCAGTGGTGTTTGGGCAGTGTAGGGGGTCGTGCTGGGGGTGGTGTTTCAGGGTTTAGGGCAGTGCAGTGGTGTTCGGGCAGTGTAGGGGGTCTTGCTGGGGGTGGTGTTTCAGGGTTTAGGGCAGTGGTGTTCGGGCAGTGTAGGGGGTCTTGCTGGGGGTGATGTTTCAGGGTTTAGTGCAGTGGTGTTCGTGCAGTGTAGGGGGTCGTGCTGGGGGTGGTGTTTCAGGGTTTAGGGCAGTGCAGTGGTGTTCGGGCAGTGTAGGGGGTCGTGCTGGGGGTGGTGTTTCAGGATTTAGGGCAGTGCAGTGGTATTTGGGCAGTGTAGGGGGTCGTGCAGGGGTGGTGTTTCAGGGTTTAGGGCAGTGCAGTGGTGTTCGGGCAGTGTAGGGGGTCGTGCAGGGGTGGTGTTTCAGGGTTTAGGGCAGTGCAGTGGTGTTCGGGCAGTGTAGGGGTCATGCTGGGGCTGGTGTTTCAGGGTTTAGGGCAGTGCAGTGGTGTTCGGGCAGTGTAGGGGGTCTTGCTGGGGGTGGTGTTTCAGGGTTTAGGGCAGTGGTGTTCGGGCAGTGTAGGGGGTCTTGCTGGGGGTGATGTTTCAGGGTTTAGGGCAGTGCAGTGGTGTTCGGGCAGTGTAGGGGGTCTTGCTGGGGGTAGTGTTTCAGGGTTTAGGGCAGTGCAGTGGTGTTCGTGCAGTGTAGGGGGTCGTGCTGGGAATGGTGTTTCAGGGTTTAGGGCAGTGCAGTAGTGTTCGGGCAGTGTAGGGGGTCGTGCACGGGGTGGTGTTTCAGGGTTTAGGGCAGTGCAGTGGTGTTCGGGCAGTGTAGGGGTCGTGCTGGGGCTGGTGTTTCAGGGTTCAGGGCAGTGCAGTGGTGTTCAGGCAGTGTAGGGGGTCGTGCAGAGGCTGGTGTTTCACGGTTTAGGGCAGTGCAGTGGTGTTCGGGCAGTGTAGGGGGTCGTGCTGGGGCTGGTGTTTCAGGGTTTAGGGCAGTGCAGTGGTGCTCAGGCAGTGTAGGGGGTCGTGCTGGGGGTGGTGTTTCAGGGTTTAGGGTAGTGCAGTGGTGTTCGGGCAGTGTAGGGGTCATGCTGGGGCTGGTGTTTCAAGGTTTAGGGCAGTGCACTGGTGTTCGGGCAGTGTAGGGGGTCGTGCTGGGGCTGGTGTTTCAGGGTTTTGGGCAGAGCAGTGGTGTTTGGGCAGTGTAGGGGATCGTGCTGGGGGTGGTGTTTCAGGGTTTAGGGCAGTGGTGATCGGGCAGTGTAGGGGGTCTTGCTGGGGGTGCTGTTTCAGGGTTTAGGGCAGTGCAGTGGTGTTCGGGCAGTGTAGGGGGTCTTGCTGGGGGTAGTGTTTCAGGGTTTAGGGCAGTGCAGTGGTGTTCGGGCAGTGTAGGGGGTCGTGCTGGGGGTGGTGTTTCAGGGTTTTGGGCAGTGCAGTGGTGTTCGGGCAGTGTAGGGGGTCGTGAAGGGGTGGTGTTTCAGGGTTTAGGGCAGTGCAGTGGTGTTCGGGCAGTGTAGGGGATCGTGCTAGGGGTGGTGTTTCAGGGTTTAGGGCAGTGCAGTGGTGTTCGGGCAGTGTAGGGGGTCGTGCAGGGGCTGGTGTTTCAGGGTTTAGGGCCGTGCAGTGGTGTTCAGGCAGTGTAGGGGGTCGTGCTAGGGGTAGTGTTTTAGGGTTTAGGGTAGTGCCGTGGTGCTTGTGTAGTGTAGGGGGTCGTGCTGGGGGTAGTGTTTTAGGGTTTAGGGTAGTGCAGTGGTGTTTGTGTAGTTTACGGGGTCATGTTTTAGGGTAGTGCAGTGGTGTTTGGGTAGTGTAGGGGGTCATGCTGGGGGTAGTGTTTTAGGATTTAGGTTAGTGCAGTGGTGTTTGGGTAGTGTATCGGGTCATGCTGGGGGTAGTGTTTTAGGGTTTAGGGTAGTGCAGTGGTGTTTGTGTAGTGTAGGGGGTTGTGCTGGGGGTAATGTTTTAGGGTTTAGGGTAGTGCAGTGGTGCTTGTGTAGTGTAGGGGGTCGTGCTGGGGGTAGTGTTTTAGGGTTTAGGGTAGTGCAGTGGTGTTTGTGTAGTGTAGGGGGTCATGTTTTAGGGTAGTGCAGTGGTGTTTGGGTAGTGTAGGGGGTCGTGCTGGGGGTAGTGTTTTAGGATTTAGGGTAGTGCAGTGGTGTTTGTGTAGTGTAGGGGGTCATGCTGGGGGTAGTGTTTTAGGGTTTAGGATAGTGCAGTGGTGCTTGTGTAGTGTAGGAGGTCGTGCTGGCGGTAATGTTTTAGGGTTTAGGGTAGTGCAGTGGTGTTTTTGTAGTGTAGGGCGGTCATGTTTTAAGATGCAACGCTCCAATACCTGACCAGTCTGCACTACATAAAACTGCAAAAAACTAAAAATAAAAAGTGTTTTGCACACTTTTGTCATTGGGCTATATGTGGGCTACATCTGGGTAATATTTGTGCTACATTTGGGCTCTTTTTTCACTGGTGGCCACCTTGGAAGACTTCTTTGTTATGAAGTTTCCTAATTTCCTCATTTACTGCAGTCTCCTCAGTAGGAAATGCTTTCAGTTTTTTACTTTGATTCCATCAAGAAGGCATTCAGATGTGTCTCACATTTGCCATAAATTCAGAATGTTAGCACTCTAGTTGCTCATTAGATCACTGTAGTAAAGCTACTGCTCACCAGGGAGTTAACTGGAAGTCTGCTGCTGGTATTGAAAGTGATTGTTTCAGTCTGCATGTCAGAATTTTCTAATGAAATAGAAGAGGATTTGAGATCTCACTTAAAACATGCCCTAATTTTTCTTTCTGCAGCACTAACCATAATTTCTATTTCAAAAAGAACCCCCTCATTTTGTTCCTTTTAAATTAAATGTTACCGGTTTATTCCAATCAAGATGGCTTCAGGTGTGCCATACTTTTGTCATAAGTAAGGCTGTTAGCGCTCTAGTTGTTCTTTAGAACACTCTGGGAAGCTGCAGAAGAACACAAAGGAATCAACTGACAGTCTCTGCCCTTGTTGGATGTACATGTTTTACTGAGAATGTCAGACTTCATTCTCACATGACTGAGAAAGATAATGTGAATTTACAGAAAATATGCTCTCATTTTAGCTTCTGGAGCACCTTCCAAAACTGTATGGGACAAGCATGTGAAAATAGTTTTCTCTCAAACATGATTCATGATATCCCAGCAGAAGGTTTTTCACAGGGTAAAATCACCTTAGAACACACCACAATTCCTGAAATTAGTATGATACCATCAACAAATGAATTCTAATGTAACTAAAGTCTGTTATCACCCTTTATAGTTCTCCTTTTGGTAACCCTCAAAATCTTTGATTCACTACAATGCATTTCAATGGGGTACTATCATGTATATTGGTCCCAAGATGGCTGCCAGCAATTCCAGGATGAAGTGCTGACAGCCAATCAGATCTCACGATGACATGTGTTTTAGGCTCCGCCCAGATATATATGTGATTTTACTTTTGATTTTCTCAGGAACTACTGAACGGATTTACACCATTTAAGCAAAAGGCATGACACTGAACCAAGGGCCACCTCTTTGCCAAATTTGGTGTAATTCCGTTCAGCAGTTCGGGCTGTAGCTGTGATGAAAGGTTCCTATGGAAAAATGAATGGGGAAAACACGTTTTGGGACCCCCCTTTTTTCTCGGCCCCCACTTGACGAATCACCCCGAGACTTTCAGGATAGGAGCAGACCGGAGCGCCCCAACAAGTTGGAAACTTTCGCAAAGATTCGTCAACCAGCGCCAACGTTATTTCAAATAGAATGTTGCAGATTTCCTATGGAAAATAGGTCCTAACTATAACTATCTACTGGCGACTGCCAGTAGATAATATATATATATATATATATATATATATATATATATATATATATATATATATATATATATATATATATATATATATATATATATATATATTCTTGAAGTTCTCCCTTGCCCGGGGCCCTCCATGCATGGTGTTGTCATTTCAGATGTCATCAGAGATGTTATCAATGCAGTAATTGAATATGTTATGATTGATGTAATATGTTAGGGTATAAGCAGTGCATGCCGAAGGCGCGAGTTAATATATTTACTTCATTTAACCATAACTGGTGAATTTCAGTGGTTTTTGTGTGCAAAATGTTATATTGCGGTAGTATAAAATCTTTACTCGGTTTAATGAACCTTAAAAGCACACAATACAATACATTATAGCCACTATAGGAAAACTTAAGCTAAAATTGTTACATATAAAAAAAATTATAAAATAATTTGCGCCTTCATAGTCAGATGCCAGGCACTTAAAATCAAATATATGAGAGAAATTGACAATAGAGTAAATGGCAGGCTTTAGCTGCAGAATCCAAAGTGCATAAGTTCTGTTACAATTATTAGTAGCCACTGGACATATCTATAAGTGACTTCTGAACTGTGCCCGATGCCGTATAGTTCCTATCAATAAATTGACCATAGTCAGGATCCATAAAATTTAATCACATATGGCACTGAGATAAACGCTTTCACAGCCAAGGATGGCGAGTTAAAAGACAAGGACAGCACAATATAAAGTGCAGTAGTTACAATACAATTATTAATCAATCCTAGATTCCATTATGATTGCAGACAATTAAAGACCAGAAGTAAAACATTCTCTAATCAAGGACAGTAACAAGGGCCTGGGTCATCGAATTATGACAACAGGAACAATGGGGTACAATGCATAATCAAATTCATAACATAACATACCCCTTCATTTAGGATAGCATATTTTAGGAGCACTAACAGGGGACCTCTCACAGCAAAAAACATAAAGTGACAGCATTAAAGTGCAATACAAATATACTATGATAATACCCTCAGGCCTGTACTGTGTGGCATACATTTCCTATCAATGCATTGGACCTGTAGGGAATCCCCCTAAATGCAATGGCCCATGACTCTGAGAGGAACACTTTCAGAGCCAGGGGGAACAAATTAAAGGATAAAAACAGAAACAGTACAATCTAGATTCTGAGGGTTGTCGAATAATTCATGATGATCAATTGAATACAATTGCGTCTTTACATACTGTAGCGACTGACTATGACACGCCTTATCTAGGGGCAAGCAGTCTATGATCACTGCTTTATTAAGTGCTGCTTCCGGTCGATACCAAGTGGATATCCATAGTAATGTTGGTGCTATCTTGGTGATATCCCCCAGATATTTAAAGCCAAATTTGTCCTGACATATAATGGTGGGTACACTCCCAGACAATCGTAGGAGTTTACGCAAAAAACAGTTTTCAGCGGTCTGTAATTGTGCTGGGTCGCAACTGCCCCAAATGCCTGCTCCATATGAGGCTGCCAAGATACATCTGGCTTTATATATGTTAAGTATTGCCTCAAGAGGTGTGGAGCTCAGTTTGTTTGCAAACTTGAATACGGATGCTCTGTTCTGATCAAAATACATGCATCTCACTTTTATAAGATGTTTCCAACTGCACTTATTATCGAATGGTATCCCTAAGTAAGTGAAAGTAAGTACTGTTTGCAATTTAATGCCACTTATCTGAATTGCTATCACCTTGCTCTTGGGTCGGCCGCATACCATTGTATATGATTTGATTTGGACGTACTTAGTAATCATGAGGTGGAGGTTCAAGCACTGGTCTATAGTTCCCAAGCCATGCCTAAACCCGTATTGTACTGGTGTTAGTATACCCTGCTCAGTCACCCAGATCTCAAAGTGGTCTAACAATATTCTACCCATCACTTTCACTGTGGAATCGATAAGCGATATTGGGTGGTAACAGCAAGGGTCCCCTCTATCTCCTTTTTTAAAAATAGGGACTATGACTGTATTTGACCAGGACTTTGGGTGACCAAGGACAATTGCACTATTCAGGACGTTGACGAATAGTGGGGCCCACAGATCAATATTGTGTTTGAAAAGGTCAATAGGGACCCCATCCGGTCCCGAGCTTTGTTGCTAGCACACCGTCCTACTGCCAAGATGACCTCATCTAGTGAAAATGTCAATTGCTAACCAATCTCTAGAATGGGGATGGTGTCCCCTAAATATTTGCCCGTATTGTCTAAACATTTGGGTTGGAATGCCTCAGTGATGTGTGTCACCTTTGTGGAGGATTGGATTGTTATATTAGTACTGATGTTGTGTCCACTTACAATATAAGGCTGGTTCACCACTTTCCAAAACAGGGATGCGTCTTTAGTTGCACTTGCCTTCTCAAGCTGTTCCCATGCCTCCTTTCTTATAGTTTCTTTCCTTGCCCTAAACTTAGCTTTATAGTGGTGTCTACAGCATTGTATTTCTTCAGTATCCCTGGGAGTCTTCTTCAAGGCGTTTTGTAGAAGATTATGCGCTTCTGAGCACGATTGTCAAACCACTTCTTTGATCTTGTTTCAGGAATAATCAAGGGGGCTGTTAACAATTTCTAAGCCTGCTGGCAAATGCCAGAGTAAGCCTCCAGTATGTTTGATGTATTGATATCACAATCAAGGCATATCATGTTATGTTGCAACTGACATTATCACCTAACTATAATCTCACTTTACCCTTTGGTTTTTCAGTGAATTGCTAGGATATTTTTAATATAAGTCACTGTCAATATATAAAAGGCAGGTTTATTTGTCAAAGGGGTCATTGCATCATCTGTCAATTAACGCATTTGAAGCCAAAACTATATAAAACAAGTGTCAGAATCTTTCTTTTACACTCCTCAAGCCACATACTGCAGCCAAAAGATTCAGTTCTGGGAATGCTTAAAAATATAATCAAGTTTTCCTGCGGTCATGTTCTATACACCCAAGGAAACATGGGGTTAATTTCTTAAAGTATTTCTGGGGGCTGCTGTACTCCCAGCAACCCCCCACAGCACTGAAAAATATTCTGGTGATGTCCCTCCCCAGATTTGGTTCACCATCATGCATCACATTATATTTAAGTTAGCCCATGAAGGGCATTATGGGTTTCTCCTTCTCGGGAGCAGTGAACAATAAATTAGCTCATTTTACATGCTTTCCATGTTTTTTTTAATTATTTGTTTGTGGTTGTCCCAGTCCCACTCAGGACACCCACATCTCTAAAATCTGGTGGGGGCCGGGAGGGAGTCCCAAGGCCCTTGCGGCCCCTGCTAGCTCCCCAGCCAACACCCAACCGGGGGTGCTGGTGGAAGCCATCAACAGCTGTGCCCCAGCGCTGCGGAAGCAGATCTCCTCTTGGAGAAGGAGTAATTGCATCATCTGTCAATTAACGCATTTGAAGCCAAAACTATATAAAACAAGTGTCAGAATCTTTCTTTTACACTCCTCAAGCCACATACTGCAGCCAAAAGATTCAGTTCTGGGAATGCTTAAAAATATAATCAAGTTTTCCTGCGGTCATGTTCTATACACCCAAGGAAACATGGGGTTAATTTCTTAAAGTATTTCTGGGGGGCTGCTGTACTCCCAGCAACCCCCCACAGCACTGAAAAAATATTCTGGTGATGTCCCTCCCCAGATTTGGTTCACCATCATGCATCACATTATATTTAAGTTAGCCCATGAAGGGCATTATGGGTTTCTCCTTCTCGGGAGCAGTGAACAATAAATTAGCTCATTTTACATGCTTTCCATGTGTTTTTTTTAATTATTTGTTTGTGGTTGTCCCAGTCCCACTCAGGACACCCACATCTCTAAAATCTGGTGGGGGCCGGGAGGGAGTCCCAAGGCCCTTGCGGCCCCTGCTAGCTCCCCAGCCAACACCCAACCGGGGGTGCTGGTGGAAGCCATCAACAGCTGTGCCCCAGCGCTGCGGAAGCAGATCTCCTCTTGGAGAAGGAGTAAACATTCTTCCCTGCCCACACTCATGACCAGGGAAGAGAAGGAAATGTTTGCTCCTCCGGCGGGAGACATAGAAGAAGCCCCGGGGGATAGGGTCCCTGGGGCAAAACTAAGGCTTGAGGAAGGGAGGCCCATGCCCCTTCCCCCCCAAAAAAGTAATCACCCTGGGGGATGTGATCCTGGGAGCTGTACTAAGGTCCATGCCTCCTCTCCAAAAAAGTAGTTCTGCCCCGAGGGATGAGGTTCCTGAGGCCTGCAGGAGGATCGGGAGGGGGGCTGCAAGCCCCCACCCTATTTAAATTAACATCGGCCACTCTCTGCATCTCTATATATAAATAGACTTTGAACCTTAATTTCTCAAAAACTACTGAACACCAAATCACATAAAGCACTCTTTCTGGACCAAGATCTAGCTTTTTGCTAAATTTGGTGTAATTTCGGTTCAGTTGTTTTGCGGTATAACTGAAATGGAAAATTGCATTGGGAAAATGCATTTAGGACTCCCTTTTCTCGGCCCCCACTTGACGGATCACCCCAAACTTTCTAGGTAGAAGCTGAGGTGGATGAACTTTATTCTGGAAAGTTTCATGAAGATTCGTCCAATGGTGCCAAAGTTATAAGCAAACCAAAAAATCAATTTCCAGAACCACAGGGTTATATATATATGATTAGCTCCATCCTCCTATGAATTTAATATCATGAACAGTGAAATCAAGTTTTTTAAAAAATACTTAAAAAGAGAGCAAAAAAAGAAAAATGAAAAAAATGCACTGTAATATATGAAATTTGATATCAGACGATGTGTATGATTTTGCAAGAAGAAAATGTGAATGTGTAGGCTGGAGCCGTTCCAGCCGTGGAACACCCGCACATAGGTGGATGTGGTTGTGATTACAGCGTGTGTTGACTTCTTGTGATTTCGAGCGACCCCCGCCGCCACAGCTGCCATGTTGGAAGTAACGGTATAGTCAGGAAATGTGATTGCGGTACCAGAAGCTTTCGATGCGCGTGCAATGGCTGACCGGCGAAAGGAGACCCAAGGGGTACCCTCTGAGCAGGGACCGAAATGGGGATAGAGTGCTGCAGTGTCAGCGGCTAATTCTCAGAGGGGAAGTAGGTCCCCGAGAACGCGAAACGAGAGAATCAACGGCAATAATGGAGCAGGCAGTAAAGTCATGAAAGATTTTGACTAGGAGCGGAAGGACACAGCGAAGCCTGTGTTTGATGATACGGAGAAGCAGTTGCCGTGAGCAGTACCAGTGGAGCTACAAAAGGGCCTCTAGGTACAGTACTGATTAAACAAAAAATGTTTTTGTAGGAAAAATTGTTTAAAAAGGGAATCAGCAAGTGGCGGAAGCTGACCTAGCTGATGCGATATTTGGAGGTCAATAGGTTACCTAGAAGCCTGAGACTATTCACAGTCCCCACATATAAAGTCCCACATCTGGGATTGCTGGAGGAGTGGTCAGCATTTACTGCCAAATCCATTAAGGGCATGATAGAGATATTAGTGAAATACACAAAACTGGATTTGGCCAAAATTTGTGGTGAGCTGAGAGCCTTACATGATGAGATTGAGAATTTGGAAAATCGAGAGCCAGTAAAGGAATTGCAGCATAAAATGATGGTACGTTTGTGAAAACATGAAGACGGGGTGAAAGCAAAAAAACAACAGAAATTCCAAAGGTATACATGTGATTACGCGGAAGGACGAATTTTAACCTTTGAAAGGAAGTATGATATTTATAGAAAGGAGATGCTTTAAGGGGATTCGCAGAGAAGGCAAGATCTCATATCCACTGGTTCCAGCTCCTATGTCAGCACAGAGAATGATGATGGTGACAATCAAGCGGGAAGAATCTTTACTTTGGGTTCTGACAGCAAATACCACCTGCTGAGACAAGCCAAAAAACCAAAGAAGGACTGACCCCCCACCCCGAGGAAGAGGAAGAGGGAGGGGAAAAAGAAATGATGCAAACAAAGGCGCAGGTCAGACGAGGCGATGGGAGGAACACCACAGAGCGAACGCGCTATACGCCAGAAGAAGAAAACCGAGAAGAAAAATTGACAGTGCTAAATTTATCTCAAAGGAATCTGACCTAAGATGTACATTCTC
Source organism: Calotriton arnoldi (assembly GCA_963921515.1). Taxonomy (NCBI): domain Eukaryota; kingdom Metazoa; phylum Chordata; class Amphibia; order Caudata; family Salamandridae; genus Calotriton; species Calotriton arnoldi. Next base: position 31,030 of record CAWUFW010005520.1, on the reverse strand, counting down.
TTTTGGAATTAGGACTGTTTTTTTGTCCATCCTCGGGAATTAATTATGCACAGGTTAGGATTGACCTTTATCTGTTCATTAGATCATCAGAAAATTAAAATTGAACAAAATGCATAAATTATTGAAGACTCAACCCAGTTTGATTTAAAAAAGTATGCCCACGTGTGAGTTACAGATTGGGGAATTTGAGGGACCCCTTGCTTTGGATACCTTATACCGGGAAAGTGAAGGGGGGATCCCAATATAGGGATGGACCAAATAATAGAGAGCTTGGGGATTGATACGAGATCTGCTAGTGGGAGTGGCTTTCAGTCTAAATCATGAGCCATACCTACTACTCCCCATGACAATTTGTACGTTTTCCATGAGTTGGCGATCAAAGATTTGATGAGATTAAGGAAAAATTGTGGAATACACACCGATACTCTCATGGGAGAGCAGAGAAAGGCATTACAATCCCTTAAGGAAGATACCTCCATTGTAATTAAGAACAGTGATCAGAGAGAAAATGTCGTTATTATGGATTCAAATATCTAAGAGCAGGAAGTGATGAGACAATTGGGGGATACTGATTGTTATGAAGTGATGTCTATGGAGGAGTATAACGCCTCCGTCAGTTCATACTCATCCCGGCTGAAACAATGGATGGAGAAAGTTTAGATCAGGATGAATTTAATTTTTTAAGATCAGAATATCCTAGGATTCCTTCATTTTATATATTGCTGAAGATACATTAAAGGTTAACTAATCCCTCAGGGAGACCAATAGTCCCATCGAACGAAAGCTTTTTAGAAAATACTGCCATTTACATTGATTCCTTTTTATTCCCCTTTGTGAAAAGTCTTCCAGCATACTGTTAGGACAGTGGTGATTTTTTATCAAAGATCCATAACTTAGTTTGGTCAGACACCTATTCAATGATAACATTGGATGTGACTGCACTGTACACTTCAATTGACCATACATTTGGGATATGCTCTTGTGAATATTTTTTGAAGAGCAGATCAGCATCTTTTCTGGAACATAATCGGGTGCTTATCCAGATGATACAAATTTGTCTTAAGGATAATATATTTATGCATTGTGGAGTTCTGTATCAACAAAAGGTTGGGACTGCCATAGGCACCTGCTTCGCCTCCAGCTTTGCCAATTTGACAATGGGCTGGTGGGAGAAGCAGGTGGCCTGGGCTGATGACAATCAGGAATATGCACAAAATGTTTTAATTTGGAGTCGTTACATTGACGATTTATTTGTATTGTATTGTAATTGCATTTATATAGCGCTTACTACCCCTGACGAGGCGTCAAATCGCTTTTCGGCGAGTAGCACGCTACTCCGGGACCCATAAAGGATTAGTGTTGAATTAGTATAGTGAAATATGAAAGTAATTAAAGTGGTGGATAGGTTAGTCAGTTATTTGGATTTGGAAGGATAGCGGAAGGATAGAAGAGGAAAAAAAGGTTTGTATTTATATAGCGCTTGTTACCCCTGATGGGGTGTTGAAGCGCCTTTTTTTTTTTTTGGATAGTAGCACGCTACTCCGGAAACCCATAAAGGATTAGTGGTGAATTAGTATGGTGAAATATGAAAGTAATTTGAGTGGTGGATATTAGTCTATTTGTATGATGGAATGAATCTAAGAAAAAAGCATACGAGTATATAGAAAAATTGAACAAGAATTCTGTCAATTTAAAATGTACTGCATCGGTGAGTTCCAGTGAGATCACCCTTTTAGATATATCTTTGAAAGTAAATGAAGGAAAAATAAATATATCAGTATATCGTAAGGAGACAGCAGGAAACAGCACTCTGCACTTTAAAAGGAAAAATCCCGAAAATTTAAAAGAAAATATTCTGTATGGGGAAATACTTAGATTGAAAAGAATTTGTAGTCAGGAACAAGAATATAATAAAAAATTGGAGCAAATGAAAGGAAGATTTTTGAAAAGGGGGTATAGTTCCAATACAGTGAATATGTCTAAGAAAAAATCCAAGAATGTAACTAGGAATCAGTTATTGTATCAAAATGTAAGGTCTGAAAAATTGAAGTCTGTAACAAGAATCATCACATATTTCAATTCAATGTCACCCAAGTGAGTCAGGTGATTAAAAGACACTAGCAATAGTTAAAAGGTATGCAGTGATAGAGGAAGAATTACCAAGATCACCATCCATAACAAACAGAAATGGAAAGACTTTAGGGGATGATCTAACCCACAGTTACTTTACAAGTAGTCATAAGCTAGATACTTGGTTATACACAACAAAGGAATTTTTTTAATGCAACCATTGTAAGGCTTGTAGGATGGTTCAAAATACCTCAGAGTATATTTCCTCAGATGGTCAAAAGAGAAGGGTGAATGGGTTTTATAACTGCAACACGGACCTTTGTGGATATGTGTTCCCTGATGTATGTAGGCAGTACGATCTTTCCTTTAAAGAAACACATGTTTGAACATCAATGTGAGATAAGAAACCATGATTTTAGTTATCCTGTGGTGAGGCATTGTTATGAGAAACATGAGAGTAATCCAGGACTACCTAATCACTTTGCAGTTGATAGGGTGCCCCCCAATGTGAAAGGGGGTAATAGAGTGATGAAACTCAGACGCTTACAATCTAAATATACTCTTGATCTCCACACTAAATTCCCATCAAGCTTGAATAGGGATGAAGAAATGGAAGTGCATCTAGGACAGTAGTGGGTAGTCAGATGTTGTCCCTTCTTTCGTACAAGTATAATTGAGGCCCTTAAAATTGTTACTGGTTATAGTATTTTCAGTGGCAAGTGGTGTAGTATGAATTGCATGAATCGTAGCTCCCGTTGCCATATGTATATATTCATCTTAATATGTGCTTATTTATGAATAATTTATGGATATCAAATGATTAGTCAATTGAGTGGATGAGATTTACGAAGTTGAGATTCTATTTGCTTACATTTTGCAGTACTTTGCACAACAGGGAGAAGTTTGTTTACAGTGAACCTATAATGGATATATTAATTGATTATATATTTATTTTTGCCTAAAGTATGACATAGTGCGATAATTTATATATAATAATTATTTATTCGAAATCTCCCACAGGCATATTTATATATTAATATGTATATGTGTATTTATATGTATATTTTTATGAAGTTTGTCTGTAATATTGCACATATTTTTGGAGGTTAGATTATGAAGAATAAGATGTATTTGTGGTATATAAATCGTGGCTCCTTTGTGGATGAAATGTGAATTTGATAAATGAGAGTATAATCATCAGGAGATGAAATAAGGAAAAGGAGAAAATAATTTTTTGATGATTAATGCTGCAGATGTTGTGGTTTGGGCACTGGCCCAATACTCCATTGATTAGCTCCATCCTCCTATGAATTTAATATCATGAACAGTGAATTACGTTTTCTGAAATTATAAAAAAATACTTAAACAATAGCAAAAAAAGAAAAATGTAAAAGAATGCACTGTAACATATAATATTTTATATCTGATGATGCGTATGATTTTATATTTTAAGAATTTATTTAACAGAAAAAAATGAAAAAAGAGAGACTAAAAGTGCTTTTGAAAGTATGTTGTGTATATCCCAGATGATGATGTTAAAAGCTCTCACTGGCTTGTGGGTCTTATACGCTTTGAGAGAGGCTGGGATCAGCTGAAACACATCAGTGATGGACATGCTGCAATAAAAAAATCGATAATTGGATACCTGGTCTGGAGTGCCCACCTTTGTTCCGCTTCTGCGAGAAGAAAATGTGAATGTATATATATATATATATATATATATTATCTACTGGCGGTCGCCAGTAGATAGTTATAGTTAAAACCTATTATCCATAGGAAATCCGCGACATTCTATTTGAAATAACGTTGGCGCCGGTTGACAAATGTTCGCGAAAGTTTCCAACTTGTTGGGGCGCTCCGGTCCGCTCCTATCCTGAAAGTCTCGGGGTGATACGTCAAGCGGGGGCCGAGAAAAAAGGGGGGTCCCAAAACGTGTTTTCCCCATTCATTTTTCCATAGGAACCTTTAGTCACGGCTACAGCCCGAACTGCTGAACGGAATTACACCAAATTTGGCAAAGAGGTAGCCCTTGGTTCAGTGTCGTGCCTTTTGCTTAAATGGTGTAAATCTGTTCAGTAGTTCCTGAGAAAATTAAAAGTAAAGTCACATATATATCTGGGCGGAGCCTAACCACACATGTCATGGTGAGATCTGATTGGCTGTCAGCACTTCATCCTGGAATTGCTGGCAGCCATCTTGGGACCAATATAAATGATAGTACCTCATTGAAATGCATTGTAGTGAATAGAAGATTTTGAGGGTCACCAAAAGGAGAACTATAAAGGGTGATAACAGGCTTTAGTTACATTAGAATTTATTTGTTGATGGTACCATACTAATTTTAGGAATTGTGGTGTATTCTAAGGTGATTTTACCATGTGAAAAACCTTCTGCTGGGATATCATGAATCATGTTTGAGAGAACACTATTTTCTCATGCTTGTCCCATGGAGGTTTGGAAGGTGCTCCAGAAGCTAAAATGAGAGCATATTTTCTGTAAATTCACATTATCTTTCTCACTCATGTGAGAATGAAGTCTGACATTCTCAGTAAAACATGTACATCCAACAAGGGCAGAGACTGTCAGTTGATTCCTTTGTGTTCTACTGCAGCTTCCCAGAGTGTTCTAAAGAACAACTAGAGTGCTAACAGCCTTACTTATGACAAAAGTATGGCACACCTGAAGCCATCTTGATTGGAATAAACTGGTAACACTTAAACAATTTAATTTAAAAAGGAACAAAATGATGGGGTTCATTTTGTCATAGAAAGTATGGTTAGTGCTGTAGAAAGAAAAATTAGGACATGTTTCAAGTGTGATCTCAAATATCTTCCTGTTATATTTCAACAGGAGCAGCCTGCCAGTTGATGCCTTTGTGTTCTACTGCAGCTTTCCAGAGTGTTCTAAAGAACAACTAGAGTGCTAACAGCCTTACTTATGACAAAAGTATGGCACGCCTGAAGCCATCTTGATTGGAATAAACTGGTAACACTTAAAACATTTAATTTAAAAGGAACAAAATGATGGGGTTCATTTTGTCATAGAAATTATGGTTAGTGCTGTAGAAAGAAAAATTAGGACATATTTCAAGTGTGATCTCAAATATCTTCCTGTTATATTTCAACAGGAGCAGCCTGCCAGTTGATGCCTTTGTGTTCTACTGCAGCTTCCCAGAGTGTTCTAAAGAACAACTAGAGCGCTAACAGCCTTACTTATGACAAAAGTATGGCACACCTGAAGCCATCTTGATTGGAATAAACCGGTAACACTTAAAACATTTAATTTAAAAAGGAACAAAATGAGGGGTTCTTTTTGAAATAGAAATTATGGTTAGTGCTGCAGAAAGAAAAATTAGGGCATGTTTTAAGTGAGATCTCAAATCCTCTTCTATTTCATTAGAAAATTCTGACATGCAGACTGAAACAATCACTTTCAATACCAGCAGCAGACTACCAGTTAACTCCCTGGTGAGCAGTAGCTTTACTCCAGTGATCTAATGAGCAACTAGAGTGCTAACATTCTGAATTTATGGCAGATGTGAGACACATCTGAATGCCTTCTTGATGGAATCAAAGTAAAAAACTGAAAGCATTTCCTACTGAGGAGACTGCAGTAAATGAAGAAATTAGGAAACTTCATAACAAAGAAGTCCTCCAAGATGGCCACCAGTGAAAAAAGAGCCCAAATGTAGCACAAATATTACCCAGATGTAGCCCACATATAGCCCAATGACAAAAGTGTGCAAAACACTTTTTATTTTTAGTTTTTTGCAGTTTTATGTAGTGCAGACTGGTCAGGTATTGGAGCATTGCATCTTAAAACATGACCCCCTACACTACAAAAACACCACTGCACTACCTTAAACCCTAAAACACTACCCCCAGCACGAACCCCTACACTACACAAGCACCACTGCACTATCCTAAACCCTAAAACACTACCCCCAGCACGACCCCTACACTACCCAAACACCACTGCACTAACCTAAATCCTAAAACACTACCACCAGCACGACGCCCTACACTACCCAAACACCACTGCACTACCCTAAAACATGACCCCTACACTACACAAACACCACTGCACTACCCTAAACCCTAAAACACTACCCCCAGCACGACCCACTACACAAGCACCACTGCACTACCCTAAACCTAAAACACTACCCCCAGCACGACCCCCTACACTACACAAACACCACTGCACTACCCTAAACCCTAAAACACTACCCCCAGCACGTCACCCTACACTACCCAAACACCATTGCACTAACCTAAATCCTAAAACACTACCCCCAGCACGACCCCCTACACTACCCAAACACCACTGCACTACCCTAAAAGATGACCCCCTACACTACACAAACACCACTGCACTACCCTAAACCCTAAAACACTACCCCCAGCACGACCCACTACATTACACAAGCACCACTGCACTACCCTAAACCCTAAAACACTACCCCCAGCACGACCCCCTACACTGCCCGAACACCACTGCACTGCCCTAAACCCTGAAGCACCAGCCCCTGCATGACCCCCTACACTGCCCGAACACCACTGCACTGCCCTAAACCCTGAAACACTACCCCCAGCAAGACCCCCTACACTGCCCGAACACCACTGCACTGCCCTAAACCCTGAAACATCACCCCCAGCAAGAGCCCCTACACTGCCCGAACACCACTGACCTAAACCCTGAAACACCACCCCCAGCACGACCCACTACACTGCCCGAACACCACTGCACTGCCCTAAACCCTGAAACACTACCCCAGCATGACCCCCTACACTGCCCGAACACCACTGCACTGCCCTAAACCTTGAAACACCAGCCCCTGCACGACCCCCTACACTGCCCGAACACCACTGCACTACCCTAAACCCTGAAACATCACCCCCAGCACGACCCCCTACACTGCCCGAGCACCACTGCACTGCCCTAAACCCTGAAACACCAGCCCCAGCACGACCCCCTACACTGCCCGAACACCACTGCACTGCCCTAAACCCTGAAACACCAGCCCCAGCACGACCGCCTACACTGCCCGAACACCACTGCACTGCCCTAAACCCTGAAACACCAGCCCCAGCACGACCCCCTACACTGCCCGAACACCACTGCACTGCCCTAAACCGTGAAACACCAGCCTCAGCACGACCCCCTACACTGCCTGAACACCACTGCACTGCCCTGAACCCTGAAACACCAGCCCCAGCACAACACCCTACACTGCCCGAACACCACTGCACTGCCCTAAACCCTGAAACACCACCCCGTGCATGACCCCCTACACTGCCCGAACAGCACTGCACTGCTGTAAACCCTGAAACACCACCCCCAGCGCGACCCCCTACACTGCCCGAACACCACTGCACTGCCCTAAACCCTGAAACACCACCCCCTGCACAACCCCCTACACTGCTCGAACACTACTGCACTGCCCTAAACCCAGAAACACCATCCCCAGCACGACCCCCTATACTGCACGAACACCACTGCACTACCCTAAACCCTGAAACACTACCCCCTGCAAGACCCCCTACACTGCCCGAACACCACTGCACTGCCCTAAACCCTGAAACATCACCCCCAGCAAGACCCCCTACACTGCCCGAACACCACTGCCCTAAACCCTGAAACACCACCCCCAGCAAGACCCCTACACTGCCCAAACACCACTGCACTCAAACCCTGAAACACCAGCCCCAGCACGACCCCCTACACTGCCCGAACACCACTGCACTGCCCTAAACCCTGAAACACCACCCCTGCACGACCCCCTACACTGCCCGAACACCACTGTACTGCCCTAAACCCTGAAACCCCACCCCCAGCATGACCCCCTACACTGCCAGAACACCACTGCACTGCCCTAAACCCTGAAACACCACCCCCTGCACGACCCCCTACACTGCCCGAACACTACTGCACTGCCCTAAACCCTGAAACACCACCCCCAGCACGACCCCCTACACTGCACGAACACCACTGCACCGCCCTAAACCCTGAAACACTACCCCCAGCAAGACCCCCTACACTGCCCGAACACCACTGCACTGCCCTAAACCCTGAAACATCACCCCCAGCAAGACCCCCTACACTGCCCGAACACCACTTCCCTAAACCCTGAAACACCACCCCCAGCAAGACCCCCTACACTGCCCGAACACCACTGCACTGCCCTAAACCCTGAAACACCACCCCCAGCAAGACCCCCTACACTGCCCGAACACCACTGCACTGCCCTAAACCCTGAAACACCAGCCCCAGCACGACCCCCTACACTGCCCGAACACCACTGCACTGCCCTAAACCCTGAAACACCACCCCCAGCACGACCCCCTACACTGCCCGAACACCACTGCACTGCCCTAAACCCTGAAACACCAGCCCCAGCACAACCCCGTACACTGCCCGCACACCACTGCACTGCCCTAAACCCTGAAACACCAGCCCCAGCACAACCCCATACACTGCCCGAACACCACTGCACTGCCCTAAACCCTGAAACACCAGCCCCAGCACGACCGCCTACACTGCCCGAAAACTACTGCACTGCCCTAAACCCTGAAACACCCCCCCAGCAAGACTACCTACACTGGCCGAACACCACTGCACTGCCCTAAACCCTCAAACACCACCCCTGCACGACCCCCTACACTGCCCGAACACCACTGCACTGCCCTAAACCCTGAAACACCACCCCCAGCACGACCCCCTACACTGCCCGAACACCACTGCACTGCCCTAAACCCTGAAACACCAGCCCCAGCAAGACCCCCTACACTGCCCGAACACCAGTGCATTGCCCTAGACTCTGAAACACCAGCCCCAGCAAGACCCCTACACTGCCCGAACACCACTGCACTGCCCTAAACCCTGAAACACCAGCCCCAGCATGACCCCTACACTGCCCGAACACCACTGCACTGCCCTAAACCCTGAAACACCAGCCCCAGCATGACCCCCTACACTGCCCGAACACCACTGCACTGCCCTAAACCCTGAAACACCAGCCCCAGCACGACCCCCTACACTGCCCGAACACCACTGCACTGCCCTAAACCCTGAAACACCAGCCCCAGCACCACCCCCTACAATGCCCGAACACCACTGTACTGCCCTAAACCCTGAAACACCACCCCTGCACCGCCCCTACACTGCCCGAACACCACTGCACTGCCCTAAACCCTGAAACACCACCCCTGCATGACCCCCTACACTGCCCGAACACCACTGCACTGCCCTAAACCCTGAAACACCACCCCTGCACCACCCCTACACTGCCCGAACACCACTGCACTGCCCTAAACCCTGAAACACCACCCCCTGCACCGCCCCCTACACTGCCCGAACACCACTGCACTGCCCTAAACCCTGAAACACCACCCCCAGCATGACCCCCTTTACTGCTCGAACACCACTGCACTGCCCCAAACCCTGAAACACCACCCCCAGCATGACCCCCTACACTGCCCGAACACCACTGCCCTAAACCCTGAAACACCACCCCTGCACGACCCCCTACACTGCCCGAACACCACTGCACTGCCCTAAACCCTGAAACACCACCCCCTGCACGACCCCCTACACTGCCCGAACACCACTGCACTGCCCTAAACCCTGAAACACCACCCCCAGCACGACCCCCTACACTGCCAGAACACCACTGCACTGCCCTAAACCCTAAAACACCACCCCCAGCACGACCCCCTACACTGCCCGAACACCACTGCACTGCCCTAAACCCTAGAACACTACCCCCAGCATGACCCCCTACACTACCCGAACACCACTGCACTACCCTAAACCCTAAAATACTCCCCCAGCACGACCCCCTACACTACCCGAACACAACTGCACTGCCCTAAACCCTAAAACACTCCCCCAGCACGACCCCCTACACTACCCGAACACCACTGAACTGCCCTAAACCCTAAAACACTCCCCCAGCACGACCCCCTACACTACCTAAACACCACTGCACTGCCCTAAACCCTAAAACACTACCCCCCGCATGACCCCTACACTACCCAAATACCAATGCACTACCCTAATCCCTAAAACACTACCCCCGCACAACCCCTACACTACCCAAAGACCACTGCAAGACCCTAAACTCTAAAACAATACCCCCGCACGACTCCCTACACTACCCAAAGACCACTGCACTACCCTAAACCCTAAAACACGACCTCCTACACTACACAAACACCACTGCACTACCCTAAACCCTAAAAAACTACCCCAGCACGAACCCCTACACTACCCAAATACCACTGCACTACCCTAAACCATAAAACACTACCCCCAGCAGTACCCCCTACGCTACCCAAACACCACTGCACTACCCTAAACCCTAAAACACTACCCCCAGCAGTACCCCTACACTACCCAAACACCATTGCATTACCCTAAACCCTAAAACACTACCCCCAGCAGTATCCCCTACACTACCCAAACACCACTGCACTACCCTAAACCCTAAAACCCTAAAACACTAACCCCAGCACGACCCCCTACACTACCCAAACACCACTGTACTACCCTAAACCCTAAAACACTCCCCCAGCACGACTCCCTACACTACCCAAACACCACTGCACTACCCTAAACCCTAAATCTACCCCCAGCATGACCCCCTACACTACACAAACACCACTGCACTACCCTAAAACACTACCCCCAGCATGACCCTCTTCACTTCCTAAACACAACTGCACAATTTGTTACAGGCGTTGCAACGCAGGCCTGTGGTGCTTACTGGAAGTACCTGGTGGGCTAGTTGGGCCCCAGGGACTCTCAGGATTCAAGGTGACCTAATCCCCCAACTTAAAACGCGCCACGGGCGCGTTTCACAGTGGTGAAGGGAGGGGCGGGGCCTCAGGTGACATGTGCGCAAACACGCCCTGTGGTGCGTTTTAAGTTGGGGAGTTAATTCCCTTTGAATCCTGGGGGCCAACTAGCCCACCAGGTACCTTCAGTAAGCACAACAGAGTTGCGTTGCAGAGAGGTGAAAAAGGTGCGTGGCCTCGGAACGCCTCTCTGCAACTCAGCTCTGTGGTCCTAACTGTAGGTACCTGGGGGCTAGTTGGGCCCCAGGGACCCTCAGGATTCAAGGGGACTTAATCCCGCAACTTAAAACGCGCCACGGGGCGCGTTTGCACACATGTCACCTCAGGCCCCCTCCCTTCACCACTGTGCAAACGCAGCACTGGCTCTGGTTAGTCAGAGTCAGTTACCACCAGTACCCGTCTGAAAAAGTTGTGGGCACAGGATGATTTTGCAACAAGGCCTCTTTCTGCTCCTCTGTTGGTTCTTTCTGCACATCTTTTGCTTCTTTCTGTGCATTTTTTCTTCTTTCTTCACATGTCCTACCTCTGTTGGCATAGTTAGAAACTAGCATTTAAAAACCTTTGAAATTCACTTAAAAAATCATAGGTTTCAGGCACGTTATAGTTAGAAATTAGCATTTAAAAAACCTTTGAAATTCACTGAAAAAACCATAGGTTTCAGGCACGTTATAGTTAGAAATTAGCATTTAAAAAACCTTTGAAATTCACTGAAAAAACCATAGGTTTCAGGCACGTTATAGTTAGAAATTAGCATTTAAAAACCTTTGAAATTCACTGAAAAAACCATAGGTTTCAGACACGTTATAGTTCGAAATTAGCATTTAAAAAACCTTTGAAATTCACTGAAAAAACCATAGGTTTTAGGGACAGTTATAGTTAGTTGGACATTGCACTCAGTACAAAACCCGTGAAATTCCCCTGTTATAGTTAGTTCAGCTAACTATAACTCGCGCCCGCAATGCACTGCTGATGACGTCACATATTACATCACTCATGACATGGTCAGTGACATCACTGATGACATCACTGATGACATCTCAAATGACATCACTGATGACATCATCCATGTGATAATTTCATGCATCTTCTCACACCCTAATATAACTTTTGATACACCCACTCTAAATTACAGACTGCCATTCTCAAAACCATAGACACTCCAACACCAAAAACTACATACCCACTCACTGATTCTTAGGTCTACACACACATCCACTCACTCACCTGTACAGTCACTCATACTTACAGTCACTCAGTACAGGACTATCATATGCACTCATACACCTATATAAACACTCACACACCGCCACTCATCCATAGAGGTACTCACACACCTAGTCAGTCATGCAAAAAATTAATCACACACCCATTTACTCACATATACAGTTATACACACACCAGCTCACTTACTCATACAAATACTAGCACATTCTTACGCTCTTATACAATAACTGATACAAGCACACACGCATCCATACAGCCACTCTCACAATAACACACTCTCACTTATAGCCATTTAAATACTCTAACACACATATATACTGCCTTTTACATATGTAGTTACTCGCACATGTACCACTGAGATATACATTCACTCACTAACACACCCATACACACACTCACCCACCCAAGCAGTCCATCACAGATGCACTCTTGAAATCATGCACCCAGTGAATCACCCACTCACACATCTATGTATAGAGTCACACACACCCCACCCACACAAACACTCAGGCAGCCATACAGATACTCAGAGAACCAATCAATAACCCATATAGACACTCATGTAGCTATTCGCAAATCCATGCATCCACTTACACACCAACAAACAGACGGATACAGACATTCACACAGTTTAGTCACTAACCCATGCATTCAGTAAGATACGTTTAATCACTCACTTGTAGAGTCAGTCACTCACGTACTAAATCATCCATTCAGACACTTATACACCCACTCATTCTTCAATACGCCTTTCCCTATATATATTAAACATATTTAAACTTTACAGAAACACACAGTCACTGGATGATGTCATCAGTGATGTCATTTGAGATGTCATCAGTGATGTCATGAGTGATGTCACTGACCATGTCATGAGTGATGTAATATGTGACGTCATCAGCAGTGCATTATGGGGCGCGAGTTATAGTTAGCTGAACTAACTATAACAGGGGAATTTCACGGGTTTTGTACGAGTGCAATGTCCAACTAACTATAATTGTCCCTAAAACCTATGGTTTTTTCAGTGAATTTCAAAGGTTTTTTAAATGCTAATTTCGAACTATAACGTGTCTGAAACCTATGGTTTTTTCAGTGAATATATATATATATATATATATATATATATATATATATATATATAAAAGAAGCAGAGAACTCTGGGTAGTTCCCAAGTTTAGGTGGAAGGCAGCGCCTGTATAGAGCACCCTCAACACCAGCGACACTCTAAATTTGCTCACCTTAAATGTCTGCTTTTCTATCAAAGTTTTTAAGCATAGGATTATCACAGTGCTATCCACGCCGAGATAGAAAGGGACAAAGTCTTTTGCCATTTCTACAGCAAAGTCTTTAAGCATAGGATTAGCGCAGTGCTATCCATGCCGAGCTGTAAAATGACAAAAGCCATTTACCACTCCAGGCACAGTACTACAGCTTTGGATTGGCAAAATACCATCCAAGCCAACCTGAAATGCACAAAAGCAACCCCTGACACGTGTTTCGCTGTCATTACAGCTCTTCAGAGAGGTTTAGCTTTGTCTAGACACAAAGGAGCACCCAGTATAAGTCAAAACAATACTCTTGCATATATATATGTGTATATAGATATGTATGTATGTATATTATATATATATACACACACACACACATACACACATATATATATATATATTCACTGAAAAAACCATAGGTTTCAGGGACGTTATAGTTAGTTGGACATTTCACTCGTACAAAACCAGAGAAATTCCGCCGTTATAGTTAGTTCAGCTAACTATAACTCGCGCCCCCGCAATGCACTGCTGATGACGTCACATATTACATCACTCATGACATGGTCAGTGACATCACTGATGACATCACTGATGACATCTCAAATGACATCACTGATGACATCACTGATGACATCATCCAGTGACTGTGTGTTTCTATAAAGTTTAAATATGTTTTATATATATGCCAAGGTATATTGAAGAATGAGTGGGTGTATAAGTGTCTGGATGGAAGATTTAGTAGGTGCGTGACTGACTGTATAAGTGAGTGATTAAATGTGTCTTACTGAATGCATGGGTTAGTGACTAAACTGTGTGAATGTCTGTATCAGTCTGTCTGTTGTTGTGAAAGCTGCTGCATGGGTTGGTGAGTAGCTACATGAGTGTCTATATGGGTTATTGATTGGTTGCCTGAGTATTTGTATGGGTGCCTGAGTGTATGTGTGGGTGGGGGGTGTGTGACTCTGTGCATAGATGTGTGAGTGGTTGATTCACTGGGTGTATGGGTTCAAGAGTGCATGTGGAAACAGCTCTATGGGTGGGTGGGTGAGTGTGTGCATGGGTGTGTTGATGAGTGAATGGATGTCTCAGTGGTACATATCCAAGTAACTACATATGTAAAAGGCAGTGTATGTGAGAGTTGAAGTATATAAATGACTATACGTGAGAGTCAGTGATTGTGAGAGTGACTGTATGGATGAGTGTGTACTTGTATCAGTGATTGTATAAGAGAGTAAGTATGCGTTAGTATCTGTATGAATAAGTGAGGTGGTGTGTGTATAACTGTATAGCTGAGTAAATGGAAGTGTGATTGATTCTTTGCATGACTGACTAGGTGTGTGAGTAACTCTGGATGAGTGGCGGTGTGTGAGTGACTGTATAGGTGTATGAGTGCATATGATAGTGTTGTATTGATGAGTGACTGCATGTATGAGTGACTGTATGAGTGAATGAGTGGATGGGTGTGTAGACCTAGGAATCAGCGAGTGCGTATGTAGTAACTGGTATTAGTGTGTCTATGATTTCGAAAATGGTAGTCTGTATTTTAGAGTGGGTGTATCAAAGGTTATATTAGGGTGTGAGGAGGTGCATCAGATTTTCACGTGGATGATGTCATCAGTGATGTAATCAGTGATGTCATTTGAGATGTCATCAGTGATGTCATCAGAGATGTCACGGACCATATCATGAATGATGTAATATGTGACATCATCAGCAGTGAATTGCGGGGGCACGAGTTATAGTTAGCTGAACTAACTATAACGGCGGAATTTCTCTGGTTTTGTACGAGTGAAATGTCCAACTAACTATAACGTCCCTGAAACCTATGGTTTTTTCAGTGAATTTCTAAGGTTTTTTAAATGCTAATTTCAAACTATAACGTGCCTGAAACCTATGGTTTTTTTCAGTGAATTTCAAAGGTTTTTTAAATGCTAATTTCTAACTATAACATAGCAGTCGCGTTTGCAGAGTGGTGGCCCACCTCCCCTGGGCCATTTCTGGCCCCGTGGACCCCATCCCCCGGGGCTTGGCCTCGTTTTTTTTTCTTTAATATATTTTGCCAGAGGGGGGCCGCGTGGCCCACCTCCCCTGGGCCACTTCTGGCCCTGGGGACCCCATCCCCCGGGGCCTGGCCAGAAACACTTTTTAAAAACTTTTTATTGGAGGGGGGCTGTGGGGCCCCCCTCCTGAGGCTTTTATCTGCCCCGGGGTCCCCATCCCCCGGGGCATTGCCTCTTTTTTATTTTTTTAATCGTGAGAGGGGGCCGCGAGGCCCCCCTCCCGGGCCAATTCTGGCCCCGGGGACCCCATCCCCCGGGGCCTGGCCTCACTGTTGGGGACCGTGGGGGGAGCCCCAATGCCCCCACGGTCCCACCGGCTCCCCTCCTCCTGCGGGAGCCGGTATTGCTTTTGCACAAGGGGAGCTGCTAACATGCAGCTCCCCTTGTGCAAAAGCTATTCTGCTTCAGTTTTTGGAAGCGAGAGCAGGTTTCCTGCTCTCGCTTCCAAAAACCGAAGCAGAGTTTGCTATGACAGGGCGGGAGCCATGCTCCTGCCCTGTCATAGCAAACAGCAATGTCCTGGGAGTGGGCACCCTGGGACATTGCAGGAGCCGGCCCTGGGGTGTGGCGGTCCCCAGGGCCATCAAGGGCTCCAGGAGGGGGGCCGCGTGGCCCCCCTCCCATGTGTTTAAAGCCCCGGGGAGGTGGTGGTCCCCGGGGGTCCGTAACAGACCCCCGAATTTAAATAAACAGTGCCTCGGGGAGGTGGTGGTCCCCGGGGCAGTGTGGGGGGGGCTCGAGCCCCCCCACACACATTATTTTTTCAGCCCCAGGGAGGTGGCGGTCCCCGGGGCTTGGGGGGCCCGTGAGGCCCCCCCAGCATATTTTAATAAAGCCCCGGGGAGGTGGCGGTCCCCGGGGCTTGGGGGGGCTGTGAGGCCCCCCCACCATAATTTAATTAAAGCCCCGGGGAGGTGGTGGCCCCCACACCATAATTTGGCATGCCCCCGGGACCTGGCCCACCCTGGGGCTTTTTAACAAATGAAGCGCGGGAGACCACACTTCGTTTTTTAAAATAATTTCAGCCGGATTCGCGGAACCTGCGTGAATTCGGCCGCAATTATAAAACAAAATGCTTTTTTTGGCCCTGAGCAGGCCTAGGGGGTCAGGGTGTTTCTACCCTGCCCCCTTTTCTTGTTTTTTACCTTTTTTTTACACTTTTCTTGTGACTCGGTTACCGAGTCACAAGATGGCTGCCAACACTTCCTGGTTTGGAGTGTTGGCAGCCAATCAGAAACAAGCTCGTGCCCGGGAGGGTTCGCGACTCCTCCTCGGTGTCAGATATCGATATTTTTTCTTTTTCTAATTTCTCAGGAACTACTGAACGGATTAACACCATTTAACAAAAAGGGCTCTTTCTGAACCAAGACCTACCTTTTTGCCAAATTTGGTGTAATTCCGTTCAGCAGTTCGGGCTGTAGCTTTGTCTAAAGTTTCCTATGGAAATTAACATAGGGAATACGCGTTTTGGGACCCCCCTTTTTTCTCAGTCCCCGCTTGATGAATCACCCCGAAACTTTCAAGACAGGAGCTGACCGGAGCGGGCCACTAGTTTTGAAGAAGATTCGTCAAACGACACCAAAGTTATTGGGAAAACAAAAAACACCTTTTGAATAGAAACGAGGTCCTAACTATAACTACCTACTGGCGACCGCCAGTAGGTAATATATATATATATACATATTATCTACTGGCGGTCGCCAGTAGATAGTTATAGTTAGGACCTATTATCCATAGGAAATCCGCAACATTCTATTTGAAATAACGTTGGCGTCGGTTGACGAATCTTCGCGAAATTCTCCAACTTGTTGGGGCGCTCCGGTCTGCTCCTATCCTGAAAGTCTCAAGGTGATTCGTCAAGCGGGGGCCGAGAAAAAAGGGGGTCCCAAAACATGTTTTCCCCATTCATTTTTCCATAGGAACCTTTAGTCGCAGCTACAGCCCGAACTGCTGAACGGAATTACACCAAATTTGGCAAAGACGTAGCCCTTGGTTCAGTGTCGTGCCTTTTGCTAAAATGGTGTAAATCCGTTCAGTAGTTCCTGAGAAATTAACAAGTAAAATCACATATATATCTATGGCCGCGTCGGATCCGCGTACCCTCAATGCACCCTGCGCGCACCGTCCCGATCACGAACTGCATGCTAATTGGCTGTCAGCTGGCTGTCAACATTCCGAATCAGGAAGTGTTGGCAGCCATTTTGTGCACAAAAACAAGTGCGCAAAACGCACAAAGGGGGCAGGGTAGAAACACCCTGACCCCCTAGGCCTGCTCAGGGGGTCCCACAAGGACCCCCTGGGCAGAAAAAAGCATTTTTTTTTTTTAAATCGGCAGGATGCGCTCAGGGTGCGCGGATCCTGCCGGAAAAAAAAAATCGAAGCGCGGTCTCCCGCGCCTCGATGGTATTTTGCCCCTGGGTGGCCCAAGTCCTGGGGGCATGCAGGGGTTATTTAGTTGTAATGTGGGGGCCTCTAAGGTCCCCAAGCCCGGGACCGCCACCCCCGGGGCTTTATTAAGGATGGTGCGGGAGGGCTCTTGCCCTCCCGCTGCCCCGAGGACCACCACCCCCCGGGGCTTCTTTATTTTTATTTTTTTTAACCTGTGTGGGGGGGCTCCAGCCCCCCCACACGCCTTGGGGACCGCCACCTCCCCGGGGCACTAAAGATTTAAATATGGGGGTCCGTTACGGACCCCCCCACAGTCTCCAACGAGAGGCCAGGCCCCGGGGGATGGGGTCCATTAGGCTATAAGTGGCCCGGGAGGGGGGCCACGCAGCCCCCCTCCCCAATTAAAAAAAAATAAATAAAAAAAGGGCAAGGCTGGCCCCGGGGATGGGGTCCCCGGGGCCTTAAATGGCCTGAGGAGGGGGCCACGCAGCCCCTCCAAATATTTTTTTTTAAATTTAAAAAGAGGGCATGCCCCAGGGGATGGGGTCCCGGGGCCAATAGAGGCCCAGGGAAGGGGGCCACGCGGCCTCCTTCCGTTTTTTTATTTTTTTTATAAATAAAACAGAAAAATGCTCAGGCCCCGGGGATGGGGTCCCCGGGGCCAAAGTGGCCGAGGGAAGGGGGCCATGCAGCCCACCTCCCATAAAAAAAAAAAAAAAAAAACGGCATCGTGCCGGAGGCCCCGCCCCTCCCTGCAGCAGTGTGAACGCGCCCCCTGGCGCGTTTTAAGAAGGGAAGTAATTCCCCTTGAATACTGGGGTCCCTGGGGGCCAACTAGCCTACCAAGAACCTCCAGTATGCGCCAGGGGCTGTGTTGCAGAGAGGTGTACAGAGGCCACGCCCTTTATACACCTCTCTGCAACGCAGCTCTGTGGTGCTTTTTGGAGGTACATGGTGGGCCAGTTCGACTCCAGGGACCCTCAGGATTCAAGGGGACTTAATCCCCAACTTAAAACACGCCACGGGCGCGTTTGCACAGTGGTGAAGGGAGGGGGCGGGCTTCAGGTGACATGTGTGCAAACAGGCCCCGTGGCGCATTTTAAGATGGGGAATTAAATCCCCTTCAATCCTGAGGGTCCCTGAGGCCAACTAGCCCACCAGGTACGTCCAGAAAGCACCACAGAGCTGCGTTGCAGAGAGGTGTAAAAGGGGCGTGGCCTCTGAACACCTCTCTGCAACGCAGCTCCCTGGCGCATACTGGAGGTACAGGGTGGGCTAGTTGGACCTCAGGGACCCTCATGATTCAAGGAGACTTAATCCCCCAACTTAAAACGCGCCACGGGGCGTGTTTGCAGACATGTCACCTCAGGCCCCACCCCCTTCCTTCACCATTGCGCAAATAATCCTCTAAAATCAGCCGAACTACGAATCCCGATTTACTCACCTGTTATCAGGAGAGACCTCAGTGCTGCATCTTTGAGCCCAGTACTGATCCTGAAAAGTAATTCTAACCGTACTTACCAGTAACTTGAATTTCCTTCCATAGGCTAACATTGACTGGTTTCACTTGGAAATTCTTCTAAGTGTGGAGTTTTGGAACTTTATAATATTCCTCTAAAATCAGCCGAACTACTGAATTCCGATTTACTCACCTGTTATCAGGAGAGACCTCAGTGCTGCATCTTTGAGCCCAGTACTGATCCTGAAAAGTAATTTTAACCGTACTTACCAGTAACTTGAATTTCCTTCCATAGGCTAACATTGACTGGTTTCACTTGGAAATTCTTCTAAGTGTGGAGTTTTGGAACTTTATAATATTCCTCTAAAATCAGCCGAACTACGAATTCCGATTTACTCACCTGTTATCAGGAGAGACCTCAGTGCTGCATCTTTGAGCCCAGTACTGATCCTGAAAAGTAATTTTAACCGTACTTGCCAGTAACTTAAATTTCAATCCATAGGCTAACATTGACTGGTTTCACTTGGAAATTCTTCAAAGTGTGGAGTAGTTTTGGAACTTTAAAATATTGATCTAAAATCAGCCGAACTACGAATTCCGATTTACTCACCTGTTATCAGGAGAGACCTCAGTGCTGCATCTTTTAGCCCAGCACTGACCCTGAAAAGTAATTCTAACAGTACTTACCAGTAACTTGTATTTCCTTCCATAGGAATCCATTGTCTGGTTTTCAGCAGAAAAGTTTCAAAGTGTCGATTTTCACAAACTACAAATATTCCTTAAAAATCGCCTGTATGACTTAAACCCATTCTTTCAACTATTTACAGGAGATGCACCAGTGCTGGATCCAGGATCCACCACTGAGTAAGAAAAAGTAACGATAACACTACTTACCTGCTAAGTGAATTTCCTCCCATAGGATAACATTGGTGATTCTATGTGAAAAAGTTTCTAAGTGTCAACTTTTAAAATACAATAATGTTCCTTAAAAATCACTACTGTAACCAAAACGCTTTTACTCAACTGTTTACAGGAGATGTCCCAGGACTGAGTCTAGGATCCAGTCCTGTGGTTAGAAAAGTAATCCATAAAGTAACTAATTGCATTTAACTAGAAATTCACATTGAGCTCAATGTTGCATTATGTTTGAAATTGTGTTGCCCATTGCAACAACTGTAACTACTGTACTTAAAAGTCAATTGCCTATTTGCTAAGTATTTAAACTAAAGTAATTGATTGTGAGAAAGTATATTTTGTAATGTAATGTATAATGTAATTACAATGTAATTTAAAAAATAAAATATCTAAAAATAAATAGTTTAAAAAATGTAGTAAATCAGTATCAAAAAATAAATATAACAATTTATACATTTAAAAATTGTCATTTACAAAACCTTTGAAATTCACTGACAAAAACCATAGGTTTCAGACATGTTATAGTTAGGAATTAGCATTTAAAAAACCTTTGAAATTCACTGAAAAAAACATAGGTTTCACGCATGTTATAGTTAGAAATGTGCATTTAAAAAACCTTAGAAATTCACTGAAAAAACCATAGGTTTCAGACACGTTATAGTTAGAAATTAGCATTTAAAAAACCTTTGAAATTCACTGAAAAAACCATAGGTTTCACGACGTTATAGTTAGAAATTAGCATTTAAAAACCTTTGAAATTCACTGAAAAACCATAGGTTTTATGGACAGTTATAGTTAGTTGGACATTGCACTCGTACAAAACCCGTGAAATTCCCCCGTTATAGTTAGTTCAGCTAACTATAACTCGCGCCCCGCAATGCACTGCTGATGACGTCACATATTACATCACTCATGACATGGTCAGTGACATCACTGATGACATCACTGATGACATCTCAAATGACATCACTGATGACATCATCCAGTGACTGTGTGTTTCTGTAAAGTTTAAATATGTTTAATATATATAAGGAAAGGCGTATTGCAGAATGAGTGGGTGTATAAGTGTCTAAATGGATGATTTAGTACGTGCGTGACTGACTCTACAAGTGAGTGATTAAACGTATCTTACTGAATGCATGGGTTAGTGACTAAACTGTGTGAATGTCCGTATCCGTCTGTTTGTTGGTGTGTAAGTGGATGCATGGATTTGCGAATAGCTACATGAGTGTCTATATGGGTTATTGATTGGTTCACAGAGTATCTGTATGGCTGCCTGAGTGTTTGTGTGGGTGGGGTGTGTGTGAGACTCTGTACATAGATGTGTGAGTGGGTGATTCACTGGGTGCATGATTTCAAGAGTGCATCTGTGATGGACTGCTTGGGTGGGTGAGTGTGTGTATGGGTGTGTTAGGGAGTGAATGCATATCTCAGTGGTACATGTGCGAGTAACTACATATGTAAAAGGCAGTATATATGTGTGTTAGAGTATTTAAATGGCTATAAGTGAGAGTGTGGGATTGTGAGAGTGGCTGTATGGATGCATGTGTGCTTGTATCAGTTATTGTATAAGAGCGTAAGAATGTGCTAGTATTTGTATGAGTAAGTGAGCTGGTGTGTGTATAACTGTATAGGTGAGTAAATGGGTGTGTGATTAATTTTTGCATGACTGACTAGGTGTGTGAGTACCTCTATGGATGAGTGGCAGTGTGTGAGTGTTTATATAGGTGTATGAGTGCATATGATAATCCTGTACTGAATGACTATAAGTATGAGTGACAGTACGGGTGAGTGAGTGGATGTGTGTGTAGACCTAAGAATTAGTGAGTGGGTATGTAGTTATTGGTGTTGGAGTGTCTATGGTTTTGCGAATAGCAGTCTGTAATTTAGAGTGGGTGTATGAAAGGTTATATTAAGGTGTGAGGAGGTGCATCAGATTATCACGTAGATGATGTCATCAGTGATGTCATTTGAGATGTCATCAGTGATGTCATCAGTGATGTCACTGACCATGTCATGAGTGATGTAATATGTGACGTCATCAGCAGTGCATTGCGGGCGCGAGTTATAGTTAGCTGAACTAACTATGACTGGGGAATTTCACGGGTTTTGTACGAAGTGTAATGTTCAACTAACTATAACTGTCCATAAAACCTATGGTTTTTTCAGTGAATATATATATATATTCACTGAAAAAGCCATAGGTTTCAGGCACGTTATAGTTAGAAATTAGCATTTAAAAAACCTTAGAAATTCACTGAAAAAACCAGGTTTCAGGGACGTGATAGTTAGAAATTAGCATTAAAAAAACGTTAGAAATTCACTGAAAAAAACATGTCACCTCAGGCCCGCCCCCTCCCTTCACCACTGTGCAAACGCGCCCTGTGGCGTGTTTTAAGTTGGGGGATAAAGTCCCCTTGAATCCTGAGGGTCCCTGGGGTCCAACTAGCCCACCAGGTACCTCCAATAAGCGCCACAGAGCTGCGTTGCAGAGAGGTGTAAAAAGGGGCGTGGCCTCTGAACACCTCTCTACAACGCAGCTCCTGGCGCATACTGGAGGTACTTGGTGGGCTAGTTGGCCCTCAGGGACCCCCAGTATTCAAGGGGAATTAGTTCCCCAACTTTAGACACGCCAGGGGCGTTTGCTGAGTGTTGCAGGGAGGGGGCGGTGCCTAGCCGCGATGCCGGCTTTTTTTTTTTAAGAAGGGGGCTGTGTGGCCCCTTCTCTTGCCTTTTGTTTGTGCCCTGGGGACCCCATCCCCCAGGGCCTGCTCCTCTTTTTTTTTTTTTTAAATGTTAATGGGAGGGGGGCCGCGTGGGCCCCCCTCCCGTGGCCAATTCCGGCCCCGGGGACCACATCCCCCAGGGCATTGCCACACATATTATTTTTTATAGGAAGGGGGGCTGCATGGCCCGCCTCCTAAGGCCTCTATTGGCCCCGGGGACCCCATCCCCCGGGGCCCACCTTTATTTAATAATTTTTTTGTTGGGGAGGGCGGCCGCGTGGCCCCTCTTCCGGGCCACTTCTGGCCCCGGGGACCCCATCCCCCGGGGCCTGGCCATCCTTTTTAATTTTTTTTGTGAGGGGGGGTTACGCGCCTCCTCAGGACAAATATGGCCCCGGGGACTCCATCCCCCGGGGCCTGGCCTCTCCTTTTTAAATTTTTTTTTTTTAATACACAGGGGAGGGGGCCGCGTGGCCCCCTCCCGGGCCACTTCCAGCCCCGGGGACCCCATCCCCGGGGCCTGGCCTCTCATTGGGGACCGTGGGGGTCCCCAATCCCCCACGGTCCCGCCGGCTCCCCGCGTCCTGCGGGAGCCGGCATTGCTTTTCCACATGGGAGCTGCTGACATGCAGCTCCCCTTGTGGAAAAGCAATCTGCTTTGCTTCATTGAAGCGAGAGCAGGTTTCCTGCTCTCGCTTCAATGAAGCAAAGCAGTTTGCAATGACAGGGCGGGAGCCGCGAGGTATATGTGATTTTCCTTTTGATTTTCTCAGGAACTACTGAACGGATTTACACCATTTAAAAAAAAGGGCACTTTCTGAACCAAGCACTACCCTTTTGCCAAATTTGGTGTAATTCCGTTCACCAGTTCGGGCTGTAGCCGTGTCTAAAGTTTCCTGTGGGAATTAACATGGAGAAAACACGTTTTGGGACCCCCGTTTTTTCTTGGCCCCCGCTTGACGAATCACCCTGAAACTTTCAAGATAGGAGCGAACCGGAACGGGCCATAAGTTTTGAAAATTTCGCGAAGATTCGTCAACCGGCGCCAAAGTTATTGGGAAAAGAATGTTACGAATTTCCTATGGATAATAGGTCCTAACTATAACTATCTACTGGCGACCGCCAGTAGATAATATATACAGTGCTTAATTTGGGCCGGTGCTTTCCGGTGCTCAGCACCGGCACTTTATTGTCAGGGCCGGGGCTATAAATTCTTTTCAGGAGGCAGTGGTGGTGAACGTAATTGCAAAATGCAAAGTGAGACAGCTTTACTTTTCCCACGTCGTCTGTGCTGCTCAGCCGCTCACTCTCACCCATTCGTCAACACATGCACTCCTGGCAGGCTGGCGACTGAATTTCAACTTCTTACGCTTTCAATAATAAAACAAAAAGCAAACAGGCTCTCCAAGAGCTGTCTTTATTCCTGCGGTTATCATGCCATGCTCTTCCCCCTCCCTCAGAGCAAGTTAGAGAGCCCCTGGAGGAGCGGAAGAAGGCTGGAATATTCATGTCTGTTACCTCTCACATAGGCCTTCAGCAGCAGCTTCCTATTGGTTACTGAAGGTCAAGGGAGTTGCTTAGCAGTAACAATTCTCTAATTGAACACGTTTTTCTTCCACGGGGTTTCCTACAGCCAAAATTAATTCATTCTTACACGCAAGCTGCAACTCCAGGCCGAGGTGAGTCATGTGGGTTCTTCACTGCCCCCATTCCGTACCCAGAATTACTGGAAGTTGAAGCAACGCTGAGGCTCGTTGTTAAATCCCATCTAGTGCCTGTGATCAGTTTAGTGAAAGCGCGCTAATTTCAAACAAGCATCTCTGCACAGCTACTCGGCATTGCACGGCTCAGGCACATAGGAGCTGGCTGAAGACCATAATGTTAACCAGACATGAAACCATCTTTCTCTTCAGATCGTGTCAGGTTACGTTACCCAAAGACACATTAATTATTTTTATTTGGTAGGCACGGGGAGATTAAGTGATTTGCCCAGAGTCACCGGGTGTTAAAGCGAAGCTGAGGCTCGTTGTTAAATCCCATCTAGTTCCTGTGATCAGTTTAGTGAAAGCGCGCTAATTTCAAATAAATAATCTCTGAGTCTGCACAGTTCCTCGGCATTGCACGGCTCAGGCACTTAGAAGCTGGCTAAACACCCAAATTGTTGCGCTCTATAAATAATGTTAACCGTCTCTCTTTCAGATCGTGAGCGTTCAAGTACATATTCATTCTTATGCTTAGTGGGTTTTTTCTGAGTTTTTTAATGTTCATCTGTTTAGTCCAACATTTAATGGCATGCTTTACATTTGTCGGGATGCGTGCAAGCCTTGTCACTAATTAGCTCCTCTGTTGGGGTGGGTCAATTGGCCTTTGAGGGAGGGCGGACATTCCTTTCTTTTTATGCTTACAAACTTTTTTGAGCCATGGTCTGACCTGCCTGGAGCCCCTCCACTTGCTTATCCACATCCACTTCCTTTAATGTGCTGCCCCAGTCTTCAAGGTTCTATATCTATCATGTCCACATCATTGTATGGCAACATGCAAATTCCCAATGCTCTGTTGACTTCAAGCCTCTGTCCATTTCTCTGTACCCAGTCCGATGCCTGGATCGCCATTGTGACTGTTCCTTTCTATTTTGAAGAGCAACGCAGACAGAATGCACTTTGGCCACAGGTGCTGTGGGTTTCATTAATTTTCTTAAGTGTAAGACAAATTCGTGTGTTTTTTTAGTTCGATTTAAAATGTGAAAAAAGACAAATACCAATATAAAGGCTCAGTGTGATTTTCCTACGTTTTTCAGTTGCAAGGTTATGGTTTGATTGTTACAAAATTTATTGATTCATTAAACGTTTTAAGTGTTAAAATGACAGAATGCAAAACGTGTTCTCAAATCCAGCAGAGCGTATTTGGCTGTTTCAAGTGTCCTGTGCATTTGTAATATTGTGTGTAGTGAAAAAATATGTTCTATTCCATGAATTATTTTCAGCTTTGCTGTAAAGAACCAGTTACGTTACACAAGG
The DNA here is from genome assembly GCA_963921515.1 of Calotriton arnoldi. Taxonomy (NCBI): domain Eukaryota; kingdom Metazoa; phylum Chordata; class Amphibia; order Caudata; family Salamandridae; genus Calotriton; species Calotriton arnoldi. The sequence goes on along the minus strand of CAWUFW010005520.1, from coordinate 5,045 downwards.
ACACATTCATTATTTGGTAGGCACGGGAGATTAAGTGATTTGCCCAGAATCAACCATGTGCTCGCTGCATTGTGGGCCTTGTAGTTTGGCCTTTTAACAGTTTCATCATGCGCTCAAAAATACATTTGTCTTTCTTACGTTTCTTAGCACCCAGGATAATATGCTGCACAGCCAAAAACCTATAAGGTCCCAAAGGCGAGAACGATATGTGTGTGTGCAAGACATGGCTGGCTCCACGCATGGAAGTGGACGTTCTGCAAGATGTTTCTAGAGCAGCATGTTGCCAATTAGCCGTCAACTAGCACTTTAGTAGTGGCATTCAGTCAGAAGGGTTTGATGAAGTGTGACTGGGATCAGACTGCACACATGCAGGTTTAAAGGCAGGGCAGTTAGATTCCTGTTGGGAGAACTACATTACCAGAGGGCTGGCTTTTGTGCTGTGGCGGGTTTAATGAAAACAGGATTGCTTTATGTGCGGAAGAGTTGTGTGTGTGTTTGTAGCCGTTTGGGTACATGTGCCATGCTTGTTTAATGGTCTTTGTGACAGTCTTGTGGTAGGTTCATGTACCCATGAAAAATCTGCTGTGGTTGTATTGAATGCTTTTAGACTGCCAATCCGAATGATCATTGGCATTGTGTTGGCTGCATAAGAGTGCGGCGTTGGTGTGTCTATGCATTCTGTTGGATAGATGAGTGGTGAGCCATTGGGCAAGTGAGTTTACATTCTGTCCATGATTATTGTTGCCTATGTTTGGTGCAGATTTGCTATGGGTGTTGAAGCTTTTTGGGAGGCTTGGAGCTTACACGAAAACTTTACTCCACTCTATAACACTATACTCCACTCTACAACGCTGCACTATATACAACTGCAATATAATTTACACCACTATACTCTATACAACAGCATTCTATACTTCTCTACCTCACTGCACAAAAACACCAATACACTCTTCACCGCTTTGCGCAAAACAAATGCTCTCTACACCACTGCACTCTGTCAATATACTCTGCACCACTGTACTTTAAGCCACCTAACTCTACGCCACACTACTGCACTCTATACTACACTACACTGTACAACACTACACTCTACAATACTAAGCTCTATAATACTATACTCCATTAAACTATAGTCCAATAACACTCTAATCCCCTATATATCAGTCCACTCCGCAGCATTATACTCCACTATCTGCCATTCTACAACACTATTCCACTCTAATCCACTATTTTTTTCCCCCGGAGTTTTATATAGCGCAAACTTGACCCGTAGGCATCAGAGCGCTTTACATGAGCACCAGTTGCGTTACAGACGGACATATTCATTTTTGTGGGGCACGGGAGATTAAGTGATTTGCCCAGAATCACAGGATGTTGAGTCCCTGCCGAGACTCGAACCCGGTTCCCCAGCTTCAGGGTCGACCGCTCTAGCCATAAGGCCACATCCTCTCCCCCACTATACAACACTCTACGCAACTCCATCTATACACTACATACCACATTACTCCACTATATTCCATAACACTATACTCCTACACTATATAACAATATACTCCACTCTACACCACTTTACTCTACAACACTCTACACTACCACTCTGCACTCTGTACCACTACACAACACTATAAAAGACTCCACTCTACGACACTATACTCAATTCTAATACTATACTCCACTCTATAACACTATACTACCTACCACACTACTTTTCACTCCTATCCAAGCCACTAAACTCCACTATACGGCGAGACCTATTGGCATTGCCAATGCTTGTTTCTTTTACTTCACACAAATCTTAATAGTTGGAATAGCCAGGAATACAAAATGCTGGATTTTACTTTACTAATGACACTTAAGGAGCTGAAGCTCCCCTCCCTCGCCCCCCCCCCCCCAATACATGGAAGCTGATTTGGCCACAAAGAAGTTTTAGAACTCTGCTTTCACACAGCACTGTTCCTATCTATTTTGAAGTGCAACGCAGACAGAATGCACTTTGGCCATAGGTGCTGTGGGTTTCATTAATTTTCTTAAGTGTAAGACAAATTTGTGCGTTTTTTTTGTTCGATTTAAAATGTAAAAAAAGACAAATACCAATATAAAGGCATGGTGTGATTTTCCTATGTTTTTCAGTTGCAAGGTTATGGTTTGATTGTTACAAAATGTATTGATTAATTAAAACGTTTTAAGTGTTAAAATGACAGAATGCAAAACGTGTTCTCAAATCCGGCAGAGCGTATTTGGCTGTTTCAAGTGTCCTCTGCATTTGTAATATTGTGTGTAGTGCATTTTGTACAGTTGTGTTTATTAACCTTCAAATGTCATGTTTGCTATACATGAAAACGAAACAGGGTGGTATCAACATTCAAATTATTTCGGGCCATAGTCTCTTCTTCTATGCACACTTTAAAACATAGACCTCTTTATAGTCTGTTGTCAATTGTATTCTGTGCTGGTTGGGGTTTGATAGCTACATCATTGTGTATTACCTTCATGTTAGGGAGAAAAGGCACTGTTGTATGTTGGGAACATTATTTTAAGGGCTAAGGGGTGCTAATTGGGTAAGAAATGTTCGGTTCATGCCCATTTACAATGCACTTGTGAGAGTAAATCCCTTTCTAGAGACATGCTCCTCCTCCAGCTCTCCTTTTACTCATCCCAAGCCTCATCTTACTACTATGATCTCCCTAATAACCCTTTCTAGATTCTTCCCTCCTCTATCCCTCCCTCAACCCATCCCAAACCTCATTTTACTACGATTTCCTAAATAACACTTTCTAGACGCTTCCCTCTTCTATCCCTCCATTATCCCATTCAATGCAACTAACAGACTCACATGTCCATTGCTCAAATTAACATATATTTCTCTATATTAACCCACCACTAATCCTTTTGGGTTCCCGAGTAGCATGCTACTCACCGAATAGTGCTTTGATGCCTCGTCTGGGGTGGAAGCGCTATATAAATACAATTACAATATTGGGCATATTATAGGACTGAATGATGTGCATAAATCAGTTACAGGTTGTGCTTATGCCAGCGAGGTGCATATTGTGCCTCTTGCAGAGTCCAATATATTCTTCATGTGATAGATGCCTTCATAGTGTACTTGTACCTCAGAGCTCTATGATGTCATATATCATACTGTCTTTTAGTAATAGTCTGGTTTGGGGTAGTTTAGGGTCAAGCCTGGGGAGACTTAAAATCCAACAGAAGTAGATAGTCATATCAGAATTAGTTTGGAGTCAGACCTTTATTGGTCAAAAAAAGTTCATTATCTTCGGTTCCAAAAGTCATGACATCCAGTCTCTTTTGCGGCTTTGCCTTGATTTTTATTAAGATATACTTTCCAAGGAGCTTGAAAACCAACAAGTATCAAGTCAACCATCATATTACCAAGGTAGGAATTCAGATCGGGCGGGTATTACATGTGGCTTTCAGCTGTGCCAGTTGAGGATGTGGGTGGAGCCAATAGAGGTAAGTGAGTGGAGTCAGTGAAGGAAGTGGGTGGAGCCAGTGAAAGTGGGTGTGGCCTCCGTCAAAAACTTGAGCACCTGGACTTCATATTTTACAAATTAAGCACTGAATATATATATATATTCCAAAGAAACAGAGCCCCACTCCGACTTCTGTGCAAAACAAAAGACTTTATTCGTCTGAGGCAGCATTTAAATAACTCATGGTCCTCACCGGTTTCGGCGTCACTACGCCTTTCTCACAGGTGAGTTAAATATTCATCCATGTGGTCACGAGGCCTTAAGGCTCAACTACAGGCCCCAGCATGCACCAGAATTATTTTATATTCACAAGGCTTTGCACAGTGTTCATATTTGCCAAAATAGCGTTATTATAACAATGTCCCAACAATCTTCCAAAGTGTATGGTGCACACAATGAAGTTTCACAGCGAGTGCACAATAATGCTGCCCCCATCCATGATAAGCATTTGCACTGCGGAGCTTACAAGAGGAGAAACGTCTCCCCTATTCCCTTTCTCTCAGTAACGCCACCAATACCTGTGGCAATCCGTAGGTTGGTGCGCACAAGAGCGTGTCATGCCCCCTCCATAAAATCCAGAAAACATCCTCCGTTTTACTGGGGGCCACCGACTCTGCAGGGCGGGCTCTTAATTGCAGGAGCGGAGAATCCTGCATGCATAGAATTCCAAAGAAACAGAGCCCCACTCCGACTTCTGTGCAAAACAAAAGTCTTTATTCATCTGAGGCAGCATTTAAATAACTCATGGTCCTGACCGGTTTCGGCGTCACTACGCCTTTCTCACAGGTGAGTTAAATATTCATCCATGTGGTCACGAGGCCTTAAGGCTCAACTACAGGCCCCAGCATGCACCAGAATTGTTTTATATTCACAAGGCTTTGCACAGTGTTCATATTTGCCAAAATAGCGTTATTATAACAATGTCCCAACAATCTTCCAAAGTGTATGGTGCACACAATGAAGTTTCACAGCAAGTACACAATAATGCTGCCCCCATCCATGATAAGCATTTGCACTGCGGAGCTTACAAGAGGAGAAACGTCTCCCCTATTCCCTTTCTCTCAGTAACGCCACCAATACCTGTGGCAATCCGTAGGTTGGTGCGCACAAGAGCGTGTCATGCCCCCTCCATAAAATCCAGAAAACATCCTCCGTTTTACTGGGGGCCACCGACTCTGCAGGGCGGGCTCTTAATTGCAGGAGCGGAGAATCCTGCATGCATAGAATTCCAAAGAAACAGAGCCCCACTCCGACTTCTGTGCAAAACAAAAGACTTTATTCGTCTGAGGCAGCATTTAAATAACTCATGGTCCTGACCGGTTTCGGCGTCACCACGCCTTTCTACAGGTGAGTTAAATATTCATCCATGTGGTCACGAGGCCTTAAGGCTCAACTACAGGCCCCAGCATGCACCAGAATTGTTTTTATATTCACAAGGCTTTGCACAGTGTTCATATTTGCCAAAATAGCGTTATTATAACAATGTCCCAACAATCTTCCAAAGTGTATGGTGCACACAATGAAGTTTCACAGCGAGTGCACAATAATGCT